>CM017564.1:35319908-36636458 GCA_007844125.1 Sinonovacula constricta | reverse complement strand
GATGTGCTTGTTGAGGTGGTCGGTTCTGTTGTTGTGCTTGTTGAGGTGGTCGGTTCTATTGTTGTGCTTGTTGAGGTGGTCGGTTGAGTTGATGTGCTTGTTGAGGTGGTCGGTTGAGTTGATGATTCATTGCGAAACGTCCATTGATGGTCTGACTGTTGTGGATCACATAGAAGAGTGACATCGAGAGGATTTGTTTCCCCTGATATGTAACAACTCCTTTCAATCCGACAAGTCCCCGCCTAGAAGTATATATATTATATATAATATTATATATATATATTATATATATATTATATTATATATATATTATATATTATATATATTTTATTTATTTTTATTTATTTATTTATTTATATTGATATTGAAATATATTGATATATTTATAAAATTAACTTCTACACAATTTAAACTGCAACAATGGCATTTCTTTCTTTTAAATAAATACATGTAAATACATGTAAATCAAATTGCTTCATTGAAGATTGCTAACAAATAATAAAGGTATCAAGTTAATGATGAGAATTATATTACGCTCTGGATAACTGAGATTTTTTAAACAATGTTATTTGGATTAAATCACATTGGAAAGAAATGTCGTACCTTAACTGAAAATGTATAATTGTTTGATGAGTCAATCATGTACGTTTGGCATGTAGAGTCGTACACATAGACACGCTGCCTCGTCACTGTACTCGCCGGTGTTGCTGACAGATACGTCATAGAAGATCACAAATGAAGAGACAATGAAGTTTGGTGTGTGGTCCGTAGAAATGGGAGGTTCGTCCACATATTGAGTATCAATCCGGTACGGGACACATAACTTCCACTAAGGTTTCAGCCTGACCCTCAGTGACAATTGTTGTAATCAGCTGTTCGTTTCCATCTATATCAATCTGAAAGATAGCGACTTTCTTATTGTATTAAACAAGATAATTGTGCTATATAGAGTTCATTCCGAAAATTGATCAATGTAAGCAGATGCATTATGTCAACAATAGCATTGTCTTTAAGGACAGTAAGTTGGAGATTGGGCGGTGTTGACCAGCAGTCAGACCCTCACAAATCCTTTTAAAACACTTCCATAATAATGTTAATGACAAAGATAAGACTATGTTCATATGAGACTGACATCACAGATAAAGTCTTCAAATTAATTTTCTCTTTAATTAAAACTGTATAACAACGACATTAATGTTTGTTCAGGTCAGCATTTTAAACAAAGGTTTTATTACTTTAATAAGTTGCATGTAAACCTCCAAGATTTGATCACAAACACATGTGGCTTACCATGCCTTTACGAAGTCGACATGTCAGTCTTTGTGACAAGAAGATTCCCCCAAAGCCGTAAATGACGTCACAAGTACTGTTTGCCTCATCACAAAGACCATTATCCAGAACACCAACGAGACCCGGCGGCCCAGTTGTATTGACCGAACAGTCAGATCCACCAAATCCCTCGTAACACTCGCACGTTCCTACAAATGAAAAATAAAGAAAACCAAAATAAATGTATTAAAAAACAAATGCACTGTACACTAGTCTGCAAAGCTGCAACTCATACAACAAAATCATCAGTGCGATAATTGTCATTTCTTCAAGTAGATACAAGAAAATTACAATATGTTTGGATCCTATGAAAATTGTCACAGATGTTAAGTTTTCAGAAAAGGCACATCCAATTTAATTAAAACGTGAGAAAACACTAAATTGATACTTTCAATACATATTTTTTTCCATTTTAACAACCTTTCTGGAACTATTAAAGGTTCAATATCCAATGGAGGGGATGACTTTTCATTAGTGATTATCTTAATAAAAAATTATTCTATATTAAATGTTTCGTCAACATACATCAATAAGCAAACAATATAAGGTGAGGTGTACAAATAACGTTTTAAACCGCCTGCACAGTTCACAGATATACTAATTTGGTGAGCTAAAACGGCTAAAATAAGTTGAAAAGCTGTTGATTCTCTAAACATAACGACAACACAATCGTGTGATACGTTTACTTATCTAAATCTAGTTCGGTTCGGCAGTTCTGAAGTTCCATACCATTATTACAGATGCCGTTATCGTTGCAGTCAAATTTACAAGTAACAGCAAATTCCTCAATGATACTGTTAATAACCACTTGAATAGGATCTGCAACATCTGCGCCACCTCCGTCAGCCGTTGCATTCTCTGCTATTTCTTGTCTTACAGTTGTGTTCTTCATCACTGTCGAAATACAGCTGTCTTGCATGGACTGGTGAGTTAACGCCAACCATTCTGTGCTGTTTGTCAACTGTCAAAAAAGATTTAGCCAATACTATATATATATATATATATATATATATATATATATATATATATATATATATATATATATATATATATATATGCAATCTCATAAATTTTAATCACATAAATTTTGAGCGATGCGAAACAGATTGCAAAACCCCACACAATACAATACAATATACAATAACAAAAATATTTGTGTTTTTAATAAATGATTCGGGGAAATATTCTAACTATTTCCTAGTTTTAACTTTTAGATGGCTTGATTATTTGTATTCAATGATAAAACATACCAGAATGTCAAGGACACAGTTGTCCAGGGATAAGTTTGTGTGTGTGAAAGGCACTTTCTGGCACAAAGAGAATGCACTGCTTTCGGAAAAGACTTGGTTACAATAGTCTGCTGCTAAGTCCTCTGTCCATGGGCCGGTAGGAACAACCGCTCTCTAAAAGAAAGAGAACGTTTAATAATTTAAACATGCTGTGAATTATCGACAAGCAATGAAGTCAGATTGGTAACACATCATTCTTTCGCTTGTTAGTAAATTATTGTAGCATTAATTTATTTGACAAAGTAGACATAATAAAATAGAACAAATAGTACAAAAAACTTACTTTACTGCGCTGTTTCGCGATAAAGTTTTTCGGGATTGGCACAATCTTAAGGTTGTCAAAATGGATATGGAAATATGGAGAGATAAGAGTTGCAGATACAAAAAATGTAAAC
Organism: Sinonovacula constricta; assembly: GCA_007844125.1. Classification (NCBI taxonomy): domain Eukaryota; kingdom Metazoa; phylum Mollusca; class Bivalvia; order Cardiida; family Solecurtidae; genus Sinonovacula; species Sinonovacula constricta. The sequence goes on along the minus strand of CM017564.1, from coordinate 36,633,445 downwards.
ACTGACTAAATGACAGACTGGCAGAAAGTAAAACAGAATATTGCAGTATTTGTATTTGAAAATACGTAAGACTTAACAAGACAGAAACTTACTTTCGTGCGCTGTTTGGCTATGAAATGTGTTGGAATCGGTACGGCAGGAATCGTTGGCCTTCTGTTGAGTGAGCGGACGGATCTCCTAGACGACACATCATAACAACTATGAGTTCCAGTAGATACACCGGGGGTGCAGGTTTGTATGCTGCTCTTGCAAGGCAAAATATCTTTAGATGATCTATCATTGTTACAAACACAAACTGGAAAAAGCCAGGGATTGAAGTCCATCGTTTCTAAATGCTTCGAAAACATGCTCTCTGTTTCATTAACTCTCCACTTGTTGATAAAATCAATGCCCTCTTGTATGCTAGTAGCGTTGCCGTTGATGTCAGTATAGTGGAAGTCATTGTCTGGGTCTCCATCCAGCGTGCCACAGAGTCCGCGACTGTTTCCTTCCTGGTCGTATACAGACGGGTTGACACTTATGTCCAGCGCCATGCCACCCTCAGGTCCCATCCAAGGTTGGATATCAATCCTGGCACGCACTGCCGTCCCGTACGGCAGATATACCTATTTAAAAACTTAAACTTACAATTTGCGTAACATATTACAAAGGAGTAAGTTCACTTTTACGAAATTTACATGGGTATTACTTTCCTAAATTGTTAAGACCAGTTAACTTACCGTGTATGTTGTGTCATCCTCCTTCTTTACAGTGAGTGAATTATCGCCGCAGTGTTTGTAGCCAATATCTATGAGGCTATCACAGACACTGATCACGTAGACATCCCGTCCTGCCCTCACTGCCACTCCACAGTTACACATGGCCGGATTATCGGGGGTCGTGCACGGGGTCACACGGTGCTGGATCTGAGCACACATGATACCATTTATTATATAAAGCAGCCTTTTCTCAACAGTGGATTGCATAATTATGTATTGTGTAGGAGAATGCATTAATGAAACACGCGTCGTGCGTGAAATTTCATTTGAATTTAATTGTAGATATAATGACTATATTCATACAGTTAATATTTACCTACAAGTGCTGTCAAGATTTATATCCAGTAATTCTACTTTTACAATTTTTCTCCATACGGTAGAGCTTCTAAATGATTAATGAATATTATTTGAAGAATCTATATTGTCAATGTTAGTCTGAGCTGTTTAACTATTTTACTTATTAATCTAAGGATAGTTGTAAGTATATATGAACGATAAATACAATTTTACCTTGACACTATTTGTATTAGACCAAATATTAAACGGAACCTACCGAGCACGAGATTATTTAACTGAAAGTTGTGTTTTGTTTTGACAAAACGATGTATTGGAATAGCGCGTTTCAATCTTTCGGTTTTCATGATCTGAATGTATATATGATTGGATCATTTGCACATTAATTATATCCTTGAGCGAACATTCTGACTTTGCCTGTTCTATGAAAAGATTGATGAAAGCTTCGAAAGTTCCACATAAGAAAACTACCAACATTGCCGCTATATGTATTTTTTTCAAATCATACATCTTACTGTAAAACACAATGTCATGAAAAGAAACTGTTTGTATATATGATCAATGTTTATATTAAAATTAATGTTTTGCTGGAATTTACCATCGGAGTGGTTTAACTGACAATCGCTTATTCAAAAAGTTATTGTCTCATCCTAAAGTACTTCGGGCTATGGTGTGAAAAATCTTACCTCAACATCATTACCATACTTGATGTTTTTGTACAATACAAATGTTCCTTTGGTATCGTGTTGGTGATCGTTTCCTTTAACATGATGTTCGTATTGCCTAGAAAAGATAAATAAATCAGACCAAAATAGGGCATTTAAATAATATAGTCAAATGGGATATGTAACAATTAATAGTAAACAAGACTACTTACCTTCCATCAAAGGTGTACATGTGAGGATCATTTCTGGCTGCACATAATTTTCCTCTCCACTTTCTATCGGCCTCTGGCAGAATCTTGACCTAATGGGCATATGAGTCGTATTACTTTTTTCAAAGTAGTTCAAATATACTTAATATATATTAAGGTTAATAAATGATCATTTGATAAGAATGAATAAATTGACCTATTCTACAGATTGATTTTACCTTATATGGATAGATAAGCTCTGTGGCTGCTTTATATTGTAGATTTTTATTATCGCCAGTGATAGTATTTTAAAATATATGAGCGCTTGCTAAGATTGGTCCAATCTTTGCAATTTCATAAATAGTTGTGCATTTTGGAATAACTTTACCTTTTTAATCGAAACAGATTTATTGTTTTAATTTACATGTAGATTATGGTACCTCAATGGCCGGGAGTTTTAAGTCTTTCCAGAGTGGACTTAGTTTCGAGTAGGCGGTTGTTTGCAGGAACACCTGGAAGCTACCAGCTACTCCATACTGCCCTGTCTCTGCACTTGTGATGTTTAGCTGTTGGACAGAAGTCTCATCCTTCTGCCTGATTCTCATACCGCAGCTGCCAGAACTAAAACTTAGGCTATTACCTAAAAATATAATATCCATTAAAAGCAAGACACATTTATTCATAACGTTTTGACACATCAATCAATTCAATTGACAACAATTAATTATAACATTACTATTTCACTTCATTAAACAATACAATTTGCCCCATAAAATATACAATTTATTAGGGTGTTTCTATGTGTATTTTGTCTGAGTTATCTTTATTCATAAAGAGTTTTACTATAAGAAAATTTCTATTGTAGTATAACAAATAAATCAGTGAAGTAAACATGATGTTATGATTTTGGAGTCAATCTATGCTAAATATGTCAACATATGCTTCCCAAGACAAAACAAGTGTAGAGCGTATTCAGTAGTACACAACGGAGATGACATTTCCAACTAATTGGCTTGTTGATGTTCTTACCTTTACGCAGAACATATCGAGTTACAGCTACATTGCGTAAATTGAGGTGTAGAGAGCCATGTACTCTGAGAGGTTGCCATTGTGTAAAACAGATTAAAGAGCCGTTTCTTTAGTTGCCATTGATTTCATTATCCTCATCATTATTTCATCATACTCTAGCTTACGTCAGCTTATGACCAGGGTAAGCAAATATTAGCCCAGCGTCAGACGTCACGCGTCCGTCATAATTCTTTGAACGACATCTCCTATGAAAACGGTTTCCCAATTTAACCATACTTCAACAGAAACGTCAGTAGTCAGGAAGAACGAAAAGTTGTTCAAACAATTTTAATCCGTGAAAAACAGGGACGTGGCCATCTTTCCTATATAACTGTATAGGAACACTTTGGAAATTTTCCTGTCACAAACTATAAGAGATAGAGACTTGATATTTGGCATGCCTGTTATTTGGGTGTCTCTGTATTACATTGTAAGTTGTTAAACAAAATGTGCATTTGTCAAAAAACATGGCCGCCAGTAGCGTGACCGTTTTACGTATATGGTTATTTAGTCAACTTAATTGAACTGATTGCCCAAACGTTGCTTGTCTACATTAATTTCAAGAATTCTGGTTTATTGCTGATATTTCATGCTCACTTCTACTAAAACATCATGACCCACAGGTGAGCGATATATGATAGTCCTTTGTATAAATTGTATGTAGATTTGATTATGCATACATAGTTGTAGTTGGTTTTAACTTTGACTGATTAAGATTCAATATTACTTAGTGATATCTTACCTTAAAAGGCGCTTATATTTGCTTAGTACTATTAAAAGAAAAAGTAAATATAAACAAAAAAGTCATTTATTGCTCGATCAGGACATGAATACAATGCAGTAACTCGAGCAAAGGGTTATAAACAAAACCAGCTCATCAGTACACCTTTTACAATTGTGCAGTCAAATAAATGTGCTTCAACTGAATCATGTTAAAAAAATTGTATTTGAAGTTAGAAAATACATAACTTAAAGTAAAAGTTAAGGGGTAAGATTAAAGACTAAACGAAAACATAAAATATTTTAACAAACTCTGGCAATTTCCATAGTCAGGGGTGAAGGACATCAGGTCAAGTGTGCACTCAGATATGTCACAGCTGAGAGGTACGGTGAGCCTGAACTCTATTGCTTTGGTCTCTCCTCGGCGCATGTTGATAGAAGGTGTAATTATCTGAATGCCGGCGAAGAAGGCTGATGAAGGGTGAGATAGTCTACCTGGCGGACCACCGGGTACCATGTAGGAACGCACCGAACATACCAACTGTAATATAAGGCATACATTAAGGGTATAAGGTAATATTAAGTGTGTGTGTGTGTGTGTGTGTGTGTGTGTGTGTGTGTGTGTGTGTGTGTGTGTGTGTGTGTGTGTGTGTGTGTGTCTGTCTGTCTGTCTGTCTGTCTGTCTGTCTGTCTGTCTGGTCACATGATAAAACATGAATCAGGATTTAATTTTTAACAATTAACATTAGCTGGAAATGTTTTATATACGTAAGGAAATTTAAAAGAATACAATAAACGTACCCTGAAGCCCATCTTAACGGTTCTATTTACAAGATCTTCCTCCGTGAGGTCTAGTAGTGTCATGTTGCTCCTATTGCAATAGCCTTTGATTAGGCTTATGTCCCGGTCACCTTGGATCTCCCAATTTACAGAGTAAAAGAGGTCGTCCTCGCTCTCCGTAAAATCACAAACAAAATTGTGTGTCTTTTGTCTAGTGGCCACTGTAACCTTGCTTGCAACATAGTCTGGAGCTTGACCTATAAAATAAAGACAATACATACATTAAAATGTATGCGCATATCTTACGTATTCAATCTATTATATCCTTTGACGATCAAGCATTACACGTTGAAACCTTTATATGAGCTTTTACTGGTAAATCATAACAAGAAACAAGCCGAAGATGTTTTGTATTGTAAGACTGTTTAATATATATGATTAAGTAACAACCCACAATTTTTCTAGTAAACAATTAATAACGCTACCATGTACGAACCTTCTGTCCCAATTCCTGAAAAGAGAAATACAAAAATCGTATAAATAAGGTTTCTTTTTTTATGTTGTGAAGTTAAGTTACAGAACCTAACAAAAGACTTAATAAAATAGCTTAAAATCAAATCGAAACTCCACTATGATCTTGAACAATATAAACCTCTTAATAGTCGTATGTACAGATAAAACATACATACATATTGATATATTGCCAGAAAGGTAAACTGGACAGGCCGACATACATACATACATACATACAGACGGACGGACGGACAGACGGACGGACGGACGGACAGACAGACAGACAGACGACAGACAGACAGACAGACAGACAGACACGTATCAATCAAAATATCACGAAGCGTGAAGTTGAATAGATGTGAGCAATATAATAATGTTGGCCTGTTGCATTACACAAAGATGAAAAAGGCAATAGGGCATACCAAAGCAGTAACCACTATGTTCGTCTACAGTAGGCCGAAGCCTATACACGTAACTATGGTCTGGACATAGTTTGATGGAAATGTTGTACATGTGACCACAGTTTGAGTTGTTGGTCACCTGGCAGGCCATCCTGTCCACCTGTTCATTCTCCACCTGTGGGATCACGCCTAGATGACCGGAGTGTAGGGAAGTTATAAAAAATTTATTCAATATCTTAAAGACAGCATTACCACTTTATTTATACAGAGATGATTTTAAAATGTAGTGTGTTGGTATAATACGAAAATATATTATGTGGTTACTTCATTTCATAGAAAAACCTTTCTTAGTGTAAGCTAAACTATATGTACTTAGGGGCCAGTCACACAGCGAAAACGCATGAATCACGCACGAATTACGCACAGATTTTCGTTTCTGCATGGAGCGTGCGTCGTATGCGTAATTCGTCGGTGGAACGAACGTGGACCGTCAGTGATTGTAAGTGGATAAGCGTCGAAGGCGGTTTGTGCGTGATTTTGAGTTTTGAACGGTTCAAAAATTTTCCGACGCACAGGTGTGCGTTATTCATGAGTCGGCGTGCGTAGTTTATGCCTCGAGTATGTATGACTTTGCGCGGAACACGCGTCGACCGTCAGTGTTTATGCGTCGGAACTTGTTCGAAACCGCGCACGTCCACGTCCGTCCACTGACGCCCCACTTTCATATCACGCATGAACCGCGCACGTATCACGTTCATTCCACTGACATCCGTGCTTGTACGAGGAACGTTTGGGAAGTGTGCGTGTTTGGACGCGCTCCGTCAGTAATTCATGCGTCGGGCGTGCGTCGAACGTTCGTGGAATACTGCACCGTATTTGCTCGTATGCGTCGACGTGCGCGATATGTCAGTGATTCGTCAGTGATTGTAAATGATACGGTCGCTGTTCATGCGTGATTCATGTGTGATTCGTCAGTGATTTCTACCCCCCGACACCCCGAAAATTTGGTCAATTTCTCGACGCACAAGCACGCACAAACCCAATTTGTGCGTGATTTGTGAGTGATTCGTGCGTGATCGGCTGTATTAGTATTAGTATTTAGTATTAAAGTAAAAACCAACACGTTTAACTAACTAACAGTTAACGTTTCAAGTTTGTTTGCCGTAATCTTTTTATTATTATTCAAGTGTCTCCGACTAATTTTAGGGACAAATCAGAAAATGAAAGCTATTACGTTGTTGGTGAAATGGAAGCACGTTTTGCCTAATTTAAAGCGGGATGTGTGTATCACTCCATGTTTGTCCGATATGATTCAGTAATTTTATCAAGTTAATTGAGAAAGCATTATTTCTTCCCTTCAAAATACTCTTGAACATTATGATTTTGTTACTCAGGTTCCAAAACAAAACAAAGTATACCTTTACATACCTGTCAGGTACACTGGATAAGTTGTACCACACGAATGTACTTTCGGTGCGAAGTTTGGCATTACTTCTTTGCCTACGTTGTACCATCGTGTTACAAGTCTTGAATCATTATAAGCAGTGTCTTGTCCCTCGGTTTTAAAGTGAACATATCTCGATTCGAGGTACGGGAGTGGCCGTTGGTTGAATTTATTGCAAGGGTCCGGATTCTCTTCAAAATCTGTTTTATTCAAAGGAAAAAAAACGGGTATACATTGACATTTAGTACACATCTGTACAGTTATATTTAAAGCAGTTAACAACCCTGACTCTAGATTATATTTTTCAAATCTGATGAAAATACTATATGTTTAATGATAGATATTTAAACGATAAATTACAATGTTTACAGAAATGATAGTGATAAAAATTGTTGACAGAAAGGAAAAGAGCGTAAATTACCCATTTACACAAGTTACACACCCACCCACGACTTATAAACAATATCTGCTTATACCATTCTAGGCTCAGTACTTTTGCAAGTTTGGGAAAAGAGGAAAATTAAGAACTCTTAAGCCATGACAGTGTCACCACCTTTTGCAACAATCAATGGATTAAATTGGCTTAAAGACTAAACAATTGTGTAGTTCATAAACACATTAACAACATGTGTATGCTTTATAAAACAGTTAACAGTATGTAAAGAGTGTAAAATTGTAGTTGCATAAGAAAATACTAAGTATCTGAATAATTATTTAGATTGTTTAATAGGTTAATTGTCCCACCAACAGTATTTAAGTTGGGACAATGTCTACTCGAAGCAGATATATTGCAGCTGTCACGGTGTATAGCCTGCCGTGAACACCTGGCATGATACCACACTATCCTGACAAATTATGTGTTCCTGTAGTTAAAGCATTCCGGGCTAAAATACTTATTGAATGATCAGCGATCAGTCAATCAAACGCTTTGAAGCCATACTGTCTAGCGCGAAGCATTGTATACGGTACTAAACAAATAAAGCACAAGCAATTGACCAAAATAACTTCAGAATAGCTTCAGACGCCTTTCTTGGGTTCGTCTATAAGACATATAAATTGAAAAGCGTTAGTTAAAACTCTTCAAAAATCATGTTGAAAGCGGTTTACAGGCATTGTGCCAGTCACCATGTGTAACACAAATACGCAGACATAGGCTCTATGGTTGAACCAGTACAGTGTTTCATTGCATTGCCATTGGTTCAGGGTTTGAATCCATTGATAAAAATAGATTTCATTTACTTTTGTTTCTTTCTTTTCTTTTTCTTATCTTCTTTTTTCACTAGAGATCATGTTTTTTTAATTTACAAATACCTTTAACTATACTATTTTTACGTGGTTCACATAAATTTCATAATAAATTGTATGCATACAAGCATGTAAAGCCTTTTCTGTGCGCCGAAACGGACTCTTTAGTGTTTCGTGTTTAATTTAACCTTGTTATCCTATTGTGGTTTATTTCACAATATTTAAATAACCATAATTATCTGCTTACAACATTCAATAGCAACATCTTCATCGTGACCACAATCATGGACCCTCCATTCCCTGGACCAACACTCGGACACATCCTGTTCGTCCCCGGCACAATACAGGTCGTCAACAGTGATTGGGCCTTTTCCAGAGCCATACTCGTCTGTGTTGTATCGGTAAAGCCTTAGGTAAAGCCAGTGAAAAGTCTAATTTCTGTCATGCAATTTGTAGTTACCATACGGCACGGCAGATTATTAGTTAACAATTATTTCCGACTCGCCATTTGATTTATTGATTATATGTTAAAAGATTTAAGTTATAAACATCATATTTTAGTCGAATCTTCAAATAGCAAATTTTAACGGACAATATACAGCATTTATGTATATTAAAATAAATGTAAAACAATATGTCTTTCTGGGTCGGTACACGTGTAATTGAGTATCATAAAAAAACAGCAATACAAATATGTCAGCTTGTAGGCTCGATATTTACAAATAGGTAACAGGCAAAAATAAATCAAACCATCAGCTTAAACAATTCCATATATTTAAAAATAATATAATTCTATAAACAACATAAGTTCTATTTGAGATAAACTGAATACCCAGCAATGTATCCTTTCATGGAACAGAGAACAAACGCATCATCGTCGTCAAAGTGATCATTACAGATTGTGCCCCATTGACCATCGTAGAATACCTCCACACGACCTTCTACCTGACCTGCCTTCTTTGGATCAAATGCCATCTCAATATCTCCATTCATCAACCGCAGCTCTGTAGTGGCCCCTTAAACATTTTTTCAGATGTTGTGTGATTATATATTGCAGTAAGCTATGTTTTAAACAATACAAATTTGTTAAAATACGCATGGACTTTAACACATCACTTATATTCATTCAATCAAAAGTCATACATTGTGAATTTCATATCATTATGACTTCGTTTTTATATTTCAAACATCATGGCAAGCATTCAGTATTAAGACGTGACCCTACAAGCATTACGTTCGCAGGAGTCTACAAAATACCAATAAAAGATGATATGTTAACTCACTACAGTTGAGTGCGACATCCCGATCATGACTACAGCTGTTATTCATCCAATGCAGAGTCCCGCACTCATGCAGGTCGCTCTCATCGCCCTTACAGTCTAGGTTGTTAAGTACTACATTCCCAGTGCTCTGGCCAAATTTTGTCCCTTCATTCACAACAATTGATCTGGAATACATCAGAACCAGCTTCATGGTCTAAAATATACAATGCTTACGTATTGTAAACACTTACTTTAAATGTTGGCAATTAAAATTGAATTTTAGTGATGAACATTACTAATAATAGAAAACGTGTACCCATTATATTGGTTCCTCAGTCCAAGAATGTTGCAGACTGTCTGAGCGTCAAGGAGATCGAACCTTTCACCACACACTGTGCCCCAAGCGCGCTGATAGTAGACCTCTAGCAGCCCTGAATACTTGGTCCTGCCGCCAGATAAGCGAAGAGGCGTGTCTGCAAGCATTCATTTGCATTTTTATGAAATAACAGGAGCCCGTTTTGTGTTTGTCAAATACATCCCTAAGAAACTAAATAGTTATGTAATTTTAACACTATTATTTAAATATATCAAGTTCTATGATAATTTTATCGAGGCGACATAGTGTGAGATAGTTTGAGCACAGTTCTGTATAAGTATCTGAAACAAATAACCACTCGCTTCTGCACTTTATATGTATTGCATCTCTATTGAGACGATCAATGTGTTGCATATGACTGACGTATACACATGCCGTATATTTCAACATGCAAATTTCAAAGATAAACTAGGTTGTTGAGCTAAATATATTAAATACGTAATCTTTTGAAAGATACCATATTCACATTTACGCAAGAAAGTAACATTTTATTTCATTATTTATTGTGAACCAACAAAGTATTCAAAATGCATATTTGCCCAACTGTGTCCAAGTTGCTTTAACCGTGGCACCATCTTAAATAAGTCTATTCTAGTTTTGCAAAAATAAATTACACTGTATACTTATTTTACCATTCATTTTTAATATTATACATTATCTTAACATCAAATATTCCAATACTTATTCGGCAATTGTAAAACAAACGAAACTTCAGATAAATATTTTATATGTACTATTCTTACACATTTTAGATCAAGCTTAGTGGGAGTTATCTGTAAGAATATACGTATGTCGCACGACAGCGATGTAGCAAGTATGTTATTCACTTAATGTCACTATCAAACACGTGGAATTGAATTTTCTGCTGAAAAATTTGATTGACAGTCACAGTTTGGTAGTATGTGCATTGAGGTGATATATAACGAACCTTTTATTGAACCATCTAGACTGGGAAACGATTGGAGCCTAGTGTTCAAATTATAATATGGCATATTATATAACCACTTACTGCATTGTACACCTGCTTGTCTTGTGGAGTCGCAGTATGCATACGGACTGCCCCAGTTGTAGCCTACATTACACTCAGATATGTCGCTTTCATAGGATGAACAGTTTAAGTGAGATATACTAGCTGGCAGGGACTGGTACCCATAGTATGATCGTAGTTTCACTCCAACACTCCTGTGTAAATCAGAGCATTTATCATATGTTACCTAAAGCAATTTAAAAAACACAGAAAGACCTTCAAATGAAATTATAAAATGTAAATTGTTCTGTTCAGAAAACAATCCATTATAATCTATATGAGATTAACAAATATAACAAAAAATACATAAGCACAATCGCTATGGACAACATGTTGCTTCTTTAGCATATAAAGCCCTCGACGCTAAACCTCCATTATTGATGTGAGACTCATATCAAAACTGCATTAGAAGACAAAGGCTGGGTGAAATAGAAAGTAATCATAAAAACATCTTTGAGTATACATACTTATCATTCAATCCAAGACTTCTGCAGATGACCTGGGCATCATTCTCGTCAAAGTCATAATCACAGAGAGTGCCCCACTTCCCCACTGGATACTCTACCTCCACCCTACCAGAGTACTTATTGAGGCCTCCCGCAAGACGGATGGGCGTACGTGGTCCTGTAAAATTAGTGCGATTTAAATTTTAGTTTACTATAATCAATCTATAGGTCACTTGCAATCCACTGTCTACCCGTCATATTTATGACAATTACACAAAGAACCCTCTAGCCTTCTATGATAACGTACTTAGTTAACTCATGTTTGATTTTAGAATGTTTAAAATAGTATTATGAGATATATTGTTTATCTCGCAATCCAAATATCTGCCTGCACAGTTGACTGCGTTAACAACGATATTGTTGTTGAATTCGTCGAATATGTACGAAATTGTGAAAAGATATTCTTTACATTAACAATCTCGACTCTGCTTTGTTTTAGTGGACAGTTATGAGACCACTTACTACAGTTGATGGCTACAGATCTCTGTGAACAGGAAGGTGACGTATTAATCCATGGAAAGGATTGACACTCATCTATTATGTCTTCAGAGCCATCACACATTAGATCCTGGATCCGACGAGACCCACCATTAGATGACGGAATTACCCCAGTCTGGTATATTGTGGCATTTCTACCAAGATGAATGAATACTAATTAATCTTTTCTTTTTAACAAAATGACTGAACGTCTTACTATGTATTTATTTTAATGAGGTCAATTATATATATATATATATATATATATATATATATATATATATATATATATATATATATATATATATATAAATAAACATTATATGTTGGTACAATTTAATGATCTCGAAAAGATATGCTGTTTTGTTAAAAAAAATCCGGTTCATAAATGCATTCATTATTAGTATCGAACCTTATTTTCTTTTTCTAAGTCCTTTAGATGGTAAGTATTTATAACAAATGAATTGGACTCATAATTCTTTGATCCAATAACAATAATTTATAATCAGCATAAAGACATGCCAGCAATATAAGCTTATATATACTAAGGCATAAGATGACAGTGTGTGCTGATTACTTGATCCTGACCTTATTGATTGTCATATATTATCAAATGACTACTAATTTGCTTGTTAATATAACCGGTTCACATAAATAATGATTTGAATAAATCTTAATAGTTTGATTAATGACTGACGATAGGTTTGGTGTCTGGATCAGCTTAATGGCGGCGCATAAGGATTTAAGCACACAAGGTAGAAAATTTATACTTGCCTGTTACCTATTTGTGAATATTGAGCCTACAGCTGACATAATATGTCATAAAAATAAAAAAAAATATTGCAATTTTCTTTATGATTATTAATTACACCTGTAATAGTTGTTGGCGAGTATTGCTGTACTACCAGCTTGATACTTTGCGTTCCTACTACTTACGTCTGATTTGTAACCCCAAGTTCCCTGCAAATGACCTCTGTATCGTTGAGATCAGTGAAATCCAAACAAAGTGTGTTCCAGTATCCGTTGTACTGTATTTCCACCTGTCCACGATATATGTTATGTCCATTGCTTAGCCGAACCCTCAGATCTGGTTAAAATATATGCATGTATAACTTACTAATATATTTTCCAAACGCATGCGGTTTAAAAAAGTTGAGTGAGAAACAACTGTTTTGTTTTCTTAAATAGATTTTATGTAAGTTAACAGCGTGAATCAGTAAAATAGTATTTAAAATATATAAAAGCGATACATGTAAGATATTAAGAATTTGCTTCAGAAAATACGTCCGTATATATTTTGTATTAGATGATATTCCGTGTTCTGATTTTAAGTTTTTTCTAAGTGAGTACTGTGTATGCTTTCTGTGTAACAGAAGAAGAATATCTTATTTATTTATACTTGCTAAATGTTTAAATCTACAGTATACATAGGTCTTGTCGGTTTCTCATGCTTTTGCCCTTGTTTTACAACTTATATCTAGGAAATTATGGGTAGAATGTGGCTTCCACTTATTGTTGTGGGACAGATATGGTAATGCCCCGACCCATCCATGATTATAAATGTGAAGGAGTTTGGATTTATAAAATCAGTGACTTAGCACAATGCGTTGATATCCAATAGTTTATAATTAATCTACTCCTTTTGGAACAAAAGTTATTTATTGTAAAAAGTATGGTTTTCTTACTGTTTGTTTTTGTGTGTGTTTTGCCGACTCTTCATTCGTAACTCCTGGGTTTCTTAATTTATTAAATATCATGTCTCATTTCTTTTGATACCTTTAAGTGTAACATGCATAGTTGTGTTCTTGTCTTGATTTCATTCAAGTTTAAATATATGTTGTGATTCTTATAGGACGTTCTCATATTTTCCTTCTAAATGTTGTCCTTTAAATAATCCTATAAGGATTGTTACGTGTATTTTCTTTGGTGGACATTGGATTTTGATTCTTTAATTCAATGACAAATGAACAAGATGCTACAACCATTTACACTTCTCAAGTCATGTTTCTTCGTGAGTCAAACAATAATTTCACTTACAATCAACAATTTTTGTGTCAATCTTCCAATAGAAATAATACTCTCTCTTTCTCGTAAACACTATGTGGGCATTATTTTAGAATGACCTTTCTACTTTCTTCACTAACATATAACAGAAAACGTTAGCGCATGGACATTTTTTATTCAAACAGATCGGGTTCTTTTCATTGCTTGCATTTGAGAAGAAACCCCACAGGAAGTGCAAGGTTAGAGCTTTGTAAAACCGGTTTAAGCCCCCGTCACCACTTTCGTTCTAACATATCAAAGAAATCGTCAGGGCTTTGACATTTTTTTTTATTTAAATAGATTGGTTTTCTTTTCATTTCTTACATTTGAGAAACCCCGCAGGAAGTTCGAGATAAGTTCTCTGTGAACCTGGTTTAAGCACCCCAGTCGGTCATTTTAGCCGGCTGACCGTTCCAAAGCGGTAACTATTCTGTTTGCAATTTTTTGTTAACGTAGATTTGTTCTTACTTTTACATTGTCCTGTGTCTTTTTAGGGTTTGGTATAGGACTTTGTCATATATTATTTTTCATGTCGTAAGCAAAATACATAACACATTGATTGATTGATTAATTGTAAATAAAACCCGTACTCATTTATCCTTAAAAGCGCAAGATATGCAAGTAGCAGAAGCAAAAATAAATCAACTCAAGGGAAATGTTTACTAAAAGCGTAAACCATCGGGATAATATACAGCGCCCTTTGCATCAATACAAACTATATTAGTATAAAACTTACGGATAAAGTAAACACTACAACTTAGAAATATAACATAATTTTAGAACAATAATGAATCTTACCACTGCACTCAATATAAGCATTTCCAGAATAGGAGCAAGAGAAGTATCTGTGTCTCCAGTACATTGAAGGACACTCGGAAACATCTGTCTCTGTACCACGGCACTGTAGATTATCTATGACGATATAGCTGCTGGTAGGAGAAGTCCTGGAACTCAAAATACTAAAAAGAACATAACTGTATAAATATGTTGTATGAGACAATATATTATGAGATAATATATGAAAGCAGTTGTTACTTAAAACTGAAATATGATAAATCTTGTCTGGTAAGAGCAGGAATCTGTATAAATATCTGTATGTACTTATATAGGTTTTTTTCCTGTGGAAAAAGTAAATAGTGTACTCTTAGACCTTGAAACATTACTTTTACCTGCAAAGATAATGAAAAGAAATGCAGTTTACCCTGAGCGGTATCCAAGCATTGAGCAAAAGACACTAGCATCAGTATCATCAAAGTAATCCCTACACACGACGCCCCATTGACCATCGTAGAAAACCTCCACTCTACCTGAAGAGTTGTTCACGCCTCCTACAAGCCGCACTGGAGTCACAGGCTCTACAAACATTAATTTATACCAGAATGTACTGCTTTATAAAATGAATATTTAAGTAAAATTTACATTCGTCGTTCATTATAGCAAAAATCAAACTAGATTGATTTAATGTAGTTGCAGTCTAAAGAAGAACATATAAGCTCTCTCAAATTTGCATATGGATCCACACACACGATGATGGCCACATCATTCTACATTCAATTACTCTTTATAGATATAAATTTTAGTATAGTTGTACATACGTTTAATATAAAGTATTTCTTAAATAATGAAAATCTTACGGCAGTTAATTAAAGTAACTTGGCATGAAGATGGATTGATTTTCCAGTTGGAGTGGTTACACCCTTGGACATCAGATTCATTGCCAACACACTGAAGATCCTCAAAGCTGTAAGATCTGAAGACTGTGGTTCTTGTAGACAGTTCTGGGGATGTGCTTTACGTGAAAAAATATAAATACAAAAATTACATCTAAACAAAACTTTAGTTGTTTTTATATCAATGCCAATACAAATAAATTTTTTTAAGCAAAGAGTGTGATTATTTAACATGTAATATGTCTCATTAGCTAATGCATCTGGAAAATGAGAAAAGCAGAATACAACATTCGATATTGACCAACTGTTTCGTCAATAGAAAGACATCCATTGAAAGATTCGAAGTGTTATAGACTACTACATTTGAACCCCGCATTTGTCATTGCGAATACAATGTGCGTCGACTGATATGGTAACAAGCTAAGAATGAACATGCTATTTTGGGAGCGTGTGTATAACGAGCATGCTGATGCAAAGGCATAGCGATGTTTACCAAAATATGAATGCATTTATACTTATTTTTTAATAAGCATAGCCATTCTATTCAGTCTAAATGTAAACGAAAGAATGCTATAACTATATGGAATATTAAGCCTAATTTATTCATTGATCTTCTTATGCTGGCTCTACAAGTGCACTGTGGTTATTTGTGTTTTAAGTGATAAACTTATGTTATGGATTTTAAAAAAAGCAACTGTTTAATTGGTATACATGATGTTGGTATTATTAAAATATTAAATATTAAAAAATTGATTATTATAAACAAACAAATTATGTAATATTAAATAAATTATAGAATTTTGACTACTACAAAATCTATACCTTTTCCGATGAAGTACAATGTTGAAGTACAATGTACAAGTTAAACGGTGCTCGCTCTTCTACCCTATTTTCGTATACTGGCGGATGTGTACATTGTATACTTTATGTTATGAATACGATAATACTGTTAACCGAGGAGACAAAAAACACCTACTATCACTGAGATATATTTAAAAGTTTGGCTAATTGACAAAATCTTCGCAAATACACGCTTTTACAGTAGTAAAAATATACACAGGCTGGATTTCCGAAATATATTTTGACTGTTTTATCGCAAACGCCTTTATAGTTAGATTGTATAACTGCACAAACAACCTGCTTAACGCAAACGCTTTTAAAATACATTACGTTAACATCTGTGAAAAATATGACGTCGATTCAAGTGCACGTTCTTGAGGACGTCGTTGACGTCAATAATACACATATCGACTTACCAATTAACTTGATTTCGTTACGTGTCCCAAGATCTTGAAACTAGGTTTAAATTTTGTTCAAACTAGGTAGGGTGTATACAATTTATAGCGTAAAATCAATTGATATACAAACAAATTAATTGATGTTGAAAATAAGAAAATGCGCTTAAAGTCGGGGATAGAATAAAAGCAACGTTGTTGTGCGGCTGACAACCAGATGACGTGCTAGTCTTATTTAGTCTTTTATATATTTATAATCTTTTATATGCTTACGATTTTTCCATGACGAATGTAGGACATATTTAACAATTGCATACACAGGTTTGCCTTTCACATTGCAGTTTTTTAATTCCGCATTTCATCCTGTTAGAAATCTGGCACTGCCTTTCTACTTTAAGCAACATTGTCACACTGACCAATTTCAACATTCGTTGATGTTGTTGTTTTTTTAACTGAATAGTCCAAAGTAACGCATTCAACATGTTTTACAGTGAAAAATGAAAAAAATGTTTAAATATATACTGAATGATGTAAATTGGAAATTAAAACTTTCTTAAACTAACGCCTTTGTTCCATTAAATATACTTTAATGAAGTATCGAAATTAACAAGTGATATTTCGTGCGACGTAATCAATGTGTGACGAAAGTTTGTCTCATTTGCGGATTTGTTGTACAAGTTCAGCTAAATCATGGCAAGACAGCAAAACTTTAATTTCATTGTCAACGAAAATGTTGATATGTTTGTAATTTTATCGTCATAGAGATAAAAGTTGATGTAATTTCAGGTACTTACGAATGTTTGTTATTTGTCTCTCAGTGCAAATAACCATGCGAAGTATTAATATGCGCTTCATGGATAAGTCCGAACAACATTGTAAGAAGATATTTATGTTTAACTGCTGAATTTTTCCTTGATCATTTGAGTTATAATTTAAAGACCTTGGTTTACAAAAAGCAAATATTTAAAAAAAAAAGTTATTACTACTGTGAACGCTGTTGGTTCTCTTGAAATTCTACAGTCGGCATACCAGTTGGAGCAAGCCACATATCATACGACGTAAATGCTTAGATCCAACACATTATGGAATTAAAAAATTCAAAACTGAATGCCTTCTAAAGTAGTTAGATCTAGTTTACAAGGAGTACAATAAAAGCTATCTTTCAACAGTTTGATATTAATATAACAAATAACTTGTAAGCCTTTGAGCCATACGAATTATGTCAGAAGTGTCAAAATCCGATAATGTCGTCTATGATGAAGTTAGCATGCTTCATTCTGAAAATTGTGACGGTAATCTTTCCCGATGCGTCATTCAGTCAGTTTTATGTGGAGCAATATTTATATATTTAAATGATTGACCGCCCTGTTCTTTTAAAATTATCAAATATAAAATAAATGTAAAGGCTATTATGATTAGGTACTACAATAATTGTTATGTATTTTAAGTTGAACAAAAAGACATACACATATACGTAAATGTAAAAGGGGGCATCATTAATGCGGAAAGACATTGAACAAAGAGACAAAGCGGTAATGACCTTCAAACGGTTAACAGTTTTAAGGGGGGGGCAATCTTTGCCGAATAGGTATAGTTACTATAAAAACTTTAGAACAAAGTAGTGCACATTGTAATTTAATAGATTTGAACGTGTCTGGAATGATAATTCTTTTACGGTTGATAAAGGAACATTATACTGTCCTTCGACCTACTTTTAACAGTCCAGCACAGTTTATTAACCGACACATGTAACAAAAACTAGGATTCATTTCTAATAATTCAAACATTTAAAAGACCAAGGTAAGCACTAATAAATATGTGTTAGCTCTTATAACAATATGTTAAACAGGCTTAAACGGATGTCTTTAGTAGTGTTAGATTGTGTGAATAGTTTTGCTCTTAAAGACACGACTTTAACTCTAGTTTCAATACGTTTGAAATGTTGTCAGCCACATACATGTGGGTCTATGAAAAATATTATATTATATTACTATGATGTATCTGTTATGATCAAACTATTGTTATTTTTTCTTTGCATTAAACAGTTAGTATTTATATTTAGACTAAAATAGGCATGCGTTTATGCTTTTTTGTGCAAATCTTTATACGTGTTCTTAACAAATAATATAAAATATGATAAAAGGTTATAGTTACTGCATTTAGTACTAAAGTCATTGAAGGCGTAAAATATTACAACACCGGTGACCGTATTGTAATTTCTGCTTTAATTTAAGAGCTATATAAAATATATATTATCACTTTCATACACATACCTATTGGTATCATAGCCCAGGCTCCTGCATGTAACGTGCAAGTCAGCTTCACTAAAACTATTAGAACAGATGTGTCGCCAACTGCCGAGAGGATTGAGCAGAAGTTGACCATTGTGTTTATTTGAACCTGATTGTATCAGTACAGGTGTGTCTGAAACAGTATTGTCAAACATGTACGGGAAATTCATATCTTGGGCCTTTTTATTAAGGTAGTGGAAACTCCTCGCGCATGTTAATTATGTCGTGTTTCAGCACAAAATCAGTTGGTTGAAAGGAGAATAATTTGAAAGAAAAGAAACCTATTGAAATTCTCTTAAAGAAAACCACCAGAGGTCCGTGTTTAGTGAGGTTTAATGTACGTGAGTGAATAGTTCCTATTAGGAACTATTATTGTTCATCTATTACAAAAAAGTATTTTAAGTAGACTTCATGCTAGATCATATTTTTATTACAAAAAGTATGTTTTTTATTAATTTTGTTCGATGCGTAGCTTTATTGTTTACTGCAAAGAACTGTATATGTGAGTTTACAATATTAGCCTTTCCGATAACTAAGTTGTCTGCCCTTGAGTACTCTCCTAATGCGCATGCGCACTCGCGCTGATTTAACGTCCGAGTCTTAAGCACAAATTTTACCAGCGTGTATAACACAAACATCGAGTGACATGGAAAGTTTATTAAGAAAGAAACGAAACCGAAATCAAAATCGCCAAAGTATTACTGCACATATAAAGGTGTTTACTGCGGGAGGGTGGTCAAACAGAACAGTTTCATTGCATCGATTTCCTTAAAACAACGACTACGGCGCGTTTGGATTCAACGATGTCGGACGATAATGAGAAGTTACAAACATATATATATATATATATATATATATATATATATATATATATATATATATATATATATATATATATATATATATATATGTGTGTGTGTGTATGTATGTATGTATGTATTTTCATAAAAACTTCAGAATTCAGATGCCGCTTTGAGATCATGTAGTCATATATAACCTTTTCGCAAACGATTGGGAACATTTCAATGTTTAAAGACCTATCCTATCTTTGCCCTTTTCACACTTTGCTCTCGCCCTGATTAACCACGCTTCGCCCAGAAGGTAATCACACTTTGACCTTACTTAATAACATGTCGTCTTCTGATATAAGTTTATGAGTTACATTTTACCCTTAAATTTTAGATGTATCAAAAGTGACAAATGTATACTTGTTATTTTACATCTAATTATTTATACGGCGTTCACATTGCATGTAGGGTTCTTTCGTCTTCATATACTGGAAATTATATTATGAGCATTGTTGATCCTTCTTAGTAAAATCTACTTTTTTTTAAATCTACTTTTTTCTTATTTTAAACTTGTAACCAGGGAAAAAATCTTAACCTGAATAACATTTATATTAATAACTTAAATGTGCGTGATTTTCCTTTTATTATTAAAAAGAAGAAAATCATTAAAGCGTATGCGAAGTTTATTAATTTTATATTTTAATGAAGCTCCGCTGTTACAAGGTTGTTACTGTTATTACTTATTGGCATGCGTATTTTGTTGACCATAATTTAATAAGGTTTTCACACTCAATTTAGAGTATGTAGTTATTTCATAACTGCACAACAATGCAACAAAAGTGTGACCTTCAAATTGTGTTTGCCTCCCGTAATTATTGTGTGCACACACGTTATTCTTGGTTGATAGTGAGTCCTGTACATGATCAATTGAAAAGTTCGTTAACATTTTTTAACTGAACATTTACGTAACATGCTCTACTACATTTGAATATTAAATGTGTTATTCATTAAAAACTATGTAAGTGTGCCCCTCCTTGTGAATGTATTTGCTTACATGGTTGTCAAACAGGTTTAACATTCATTAATTTTATTTATTATGATATTGTACTCTAGACGCGATATTAAATTGTTTTCTCTGATTTTTAAAAAAAGTAAAACGTAATATTAAAACTTCGTTGCAAGAAACAATATGTCTCTTTCATGTGCATAATTTCAAATGTATTTCAAGTATATTTGTCATTAAAGGTTAAAAAAATGAACAATTTAAGAGTTGTTGTCATTCATGAAGAGTCATGTTCTGAGTCCCTCTTCGTTTCCTCGAGTCGATCTATACTTTTCAATTCATATTTGTGAGTAATAGCTAGCCTGTGCTCGCCGATAACTCGCTCGATCGGCTTACATTACCGTTCAGACAGATTCAACCTACTTATTCCAATCTGTTAGCTTGCAATGGTCCAATTATTTGTTGTTTACACGTGCACTGTTTATCCTTTTTCGCCATTTTTTCAATTATTCCACTGAGGATCAGCGACGAGTAGAATCCCTTTGAAATCTAGGGAAGTATCCAAGTTATCGGAAAGGCCAATATCCCTGCATTTCTTAACGGATTAAGTATTTTAAAATATAATCTATTAAAAAACCTTTCATCAATAACGTTTGAAAAAAAAAGAACCATGAACATTGACTTATTTAACTTATAATCGCACAGAAGGCCAATTGTATAATATTAAATCGATTATATAATATTAGAAAGACTTACAACAGGCAAGCTTTACCACAGATGAACTCGAGCAGCTATCTGTGATCCATTTGGTGGAGGAACACTCGGAAATCGTTTCCTCTGTTCCAACACACTTCAGAGTATCAATGAACAAAGTATCATTGACATTACTGGGCACATTACTTACGACGGGAGATCTGAAGGGAAAATTTCATTTAAAATGGTCTTCCTTGTAAAAATTATTTGCATTTGTAAAATGCAATTATAAAATGATTTATTTATTTCATCTAGAACCATTACTGCCTCCGCATAAACAACATTTTACTCGAAAGGTTTTAATGTCGTAATTTGTTTTGCTTTATGTGTTTATATCTGTTGCCTTTGTTGTGAAATTGAAATATAATTAAGAAAATATATTGTCAATGTCTAAAATAAGAAATACTTTAAAATTCGTTAAATGTTTAAAAATGACAGGCCATAAGATTGAAAAAATGTGGACTTTTGTCCAATCATTAATAACATATATTACATTTTATTGAAGTTATAGGTAATTAATAATTTCAATGAAATTCATATACATTTGCCATTGCCATTAGCAAATGAAATTACATACGTTTCAATAAAACCGGCCATACGACAAAGAATCTTTGCCTCGTAAGTCCTCACATATGTCCGACTGCAAACAGGTAACCAGGTTTCGTTGACGAACAACTCAATTAGTCCTTCATATGGTGTTGGTCCGTCAACTATCCGAGCAGATGTTCCTGGGTTAACAGATATACATATTCCATTTTGTGTAAATCGACAAAATAACCACAGAGAAAAAATGGGAGAGATATTGCCCCATACTTACAAATGTAACCTTATGTTGTTGACATTTACAGAGTGAGGTCGGTGTTTATCATGCTGGTTTCTTGTTTAGAGGAGGTATTTATGAAAAGGTATTTTCTACCGATGGGGCCGTTTTGATATCAATTCTGGTTGAACTTGCGTAAGCATTTCTTAGTAGATTAAAAGTGAAATGAGACAGTTATGGCGAACAAAACCACGTGATCTCTCAATAAAATAAACTTTTAAGCAAACCTTTTCTAAAAACCTAATACATTTGGCATCGTGTTTTTTCTATATTATCATTCAAAACTTTGTTTTGCATAAAAAATGCACTTATTTCTAGATATGACGCGTGGACGACAGGTCTCCGCTCTTGTTTATGTCAACTTGAATTACTATAATGAGGTTATTTCCCACCCACACATTTGCTTTTGAAAATCGTTTCAAGCTAAGGTGCGTTTTAAATTGCACAATATATTATATGTTGTTATCTGTAATTTCTACCTATGGGAATCTCTTCGATATTCAATCAGGCTGAGCTTGTTTCAAGATTTGTTATTTAAAATACCTATTTGAGACTTTGATCTATATATTTGTACATTATAAAGTCAGTTTTATTTCCAGCATGCAGTTTTTTTTATTGTGGCTACGATACAGTTATAGCAAAGAATTCTTTTATATATTTCAACTACAATTTTCATGACTTCAATGGCACTATTGTCTCGACTAAATTTCACAAAACAAAAGTTTTAAAAAATCAGCTGTTTAGGTATAATGGTTAATTAAATAAATGTTTGCATTAAAAACAATGGAAAGAACACGCACTGCAATCAATTTTCACTCGATGATCGCACTGGTTGCTGTCCAAAGACACGTTTTTACACTGAGAAAGGTCGTCTTCTTCACCATTACACTGGAAATCTCCTTTTAGACAGTCCTCTGTGCTATTTCCAGCCTTGGAGAGAACGCGATAGATTGATGCATTTCTGTTAAAGAATATATATGAATTAAAAACACAAAACGAATTAAACGAAACAGGATTATGATAGTAATGGTGATTGTAGTATTTTAAGCTAACCAAGGATAACAAATAATGATCACTAAGTAATTCGTGTCATATTTGCTGTTACAGTCTAAGAACGTTTCGATTCGACAACACTCGTTAAGTCCTTCAGTTGACTTGCGAACCGCCGGTGATTCGACAATAAAATTCATTTTTGGCATTTCTCAGCCATTCGATAAATGTCGACAATATGACTTTATTTGTTTATTATATTGAACAACCAAACGGATATCAAATTAGTATTCGATATAAAAGTCGATATGCACCTGACATGAGAGTGCCCCATCATTCTGCAGACGACATAGGCGTCCTCAGTTGTGAATTCATCAGCACAGACCGACATCCATGTAGTGTTGGAAAACATTTGCAACTCCCCGTAGATGTAGGGCTGGCCGTTGACAACTCGAAGAGGAGTCTCTGTTGAATAAAGAAGACACAGATATCGGTCTAACGGCTAAAGGAAATTTAATTTGTTAAAAATAATACAACAGGTAAGCAATGTTTTAAAACATGTATACATGAATATGTGTTTGATCTAAGAATATATTACTAACAGTAATTATACACATACCACATGAACCTTAACTAAGAAACAGTTATTGTAGAATTGTCAAAAAGATTTAAACTGTAAACTAAATTACATGTGTCAGTTTCATAGGCAATTGAAAATCACATATACATATTTAAAAACTAGAACTACATATATTAAGAAATTCAAAAATATCATTTCAAGGAAAATAGTCACACTGAATGAATTGTTCTGTATCGCTGCGATAAATGAAATGCTACTTTTTATGTAAAGGCATAATAAAGCCACGATTAGTTTGGCAGACACAATGTTCTACCTTTCATGGCACTTTAAAATGAAATATAGTTAACTACCAGAAATCCTATTTTTCCATAATAAGAAGACAACACTGTACATCATAACTGGCACAATTAATGCAAACAAGTGGCAATAACCTATGTTGTGACTGATATTTTTCAAACAGCGCTTATTAGTTTTGTTTGATTAAAGTCGGTCCTACAGAGAGGTCAATAAATATTGTGGGTTCTTTTGCCAATCTTCTGAGTTATATACTACTTGTATTAAATTGTTGTATATAGACAACATACTTTCATAAGAGTATTATGTCTTTAGAAAGGAAAGGAAGTATATTACGAACATATATGAAGAACATTGATTGTAAAGTCCGTAACTCAGGAGAGGTCAGAGAACAAATCAAATATTTTGTTTTGTTAAGCAATGTTTTATTATCTGAGTACAGACCCTGAAAAGTGCAAATCATTTTTTGTATATTAAGAAGGTTCAATAAAAAGAGTACAGAGCTCCTATGCCACTTACGGCAATTAACCATCATGTTGCTTGATGAATAAGACCTTGTCGGCCAGTTTTCAAAGTTTGATATACAGTCGGCAATATCCGTCTCATTGCCTTGGCATTGTAAGCTGTTGACGACTATTTGACTGTTGGAGAGTGATCGGAGATCTGAAGTTTGTTGCAGCGTGGCAAAACTGAAATGCATCAAATTAGAATTTCGCTAACTTTTCAAGCACAAGTGCATAGATGGTAGACATCGATGGTCAAAGAAAATGTAATGTGAGTCATAATACAAGTTCATAAATCGGGAACAAAGCAAATAAAATCAGCTTACCTTGTAAAGCTGTGTCCCAGCAGCCTACAGACATGGTTGGCATCATCGTCGTTAAGGCCGCTAGGTGAAACCCCTCCAGTCGCACTCACTGACAGTCGCACATAACCCATATACTTGGTTCGTCCATAAAATAGACTCAGTGGGGTGTCTGTAATACAATAAATACCGTACATATATAAGTAATGCTTATTTACCGATACAATCAGTCGAGTTTAATGTTCGTCTGTACGTATCTATAACTGCCTTCAATATGACAACATGCTTAAACACTTGAAATAATACGACAACGAGTCAACTTATCCTGGCAATTGGAACGTCTTGAAATAAGTATTCCAAGGCGGTAACTGATGGTGTTTCTTTTTGTATGTTATGTCACGTCTCTGTGTTTTTGTCACCTTTACATTTACCTTGTTTGCCTTTGTCTACCGGTAGATAAAATTTAAACATCTTTGGAAATTTTGATAGGAGCCTTTCTTATTTACATATTGACTAATCTTAAAAATACATATTTTACTATTTCTTCTTTTCAAAGAAATTATAATACATACTGGAAAGTTCCGGCCATTCGGTACACATTGTGCTGCAAGCTCCTGTTTAACTATGAATAATCTAATGTAGTCATAATAAAATACATACAGAGGCATAACAAAATGATTATCTTATAATGAAATGCACACTGATATGTTATTGAAATACATATTTGCATATAATTCTCTCTTACAGTATTGATAAGGGTGAACGTGTCCGACAGTTTGCCTCAAATATAAGTAAGAAAGCCCTACCTACCTCTGTTTTGGGGAAAGTGTGCTTCCTTCGTACACTCACGGTTTAAACTAAATATGTGTATTTTACACGACTTTAATTGTCAGACAGTACTTTTAGTAAAAAGAACTCAAAATTGTTTTAAACTCTGTAATTAAACACGATAAAAATTTCTACAACAACGGATACTGACGTCAGAGAGGATAGCCTGGATGATGCAATAACGTGATCTCAAAATAAGTGGTCACGTGACTGTGCAGTGTGGCTCAGATAGAAATTGCATATTTGCAATGAAATGTGTGGTGTTATGCTGTACAAAGATGTAGGACTCCATCAAGCAATATTTTGTGGGGTCTTTTCAAGTAAATGGGTGTTTCAGAAAAATATATCTGGTCCAAACTTACGGATACCACGTTTAAGACCATATTTTCTGCAATGTCGGATTTAAAATTGTAGGCTTGGAACTAAAGAACGATTACTACTAAAACACAGCAATAGATGATGGTCTTATTAAGTAATTAAGAAAATGTTAACACAACATAAATCGATCTCGGTTTGATAAAGATAAATATTTACCGTGATCTTAGTATCAATTTCTTTAGATAACATACTATATTGACATTTTAAAATTAGTTTCTTTTCCTTAAAATCTGAGATATCAAATGCAAATTCAAATTTAAACTAAGTAGAACGCAATGTTACTTGTAAGATGCATTCACTGTGATTTAACTTACTCTTCAACATTTAGTCTGCATTTATTTTCCAGTTAATTTAATCTATGTAGTTTATAACAAGTTAAGTTTTGGGTCGGACATCACTGTTTTGCTGATTGTTAATGATATACTACCACAGAATCATCTTTGCTTAATAAATAACCTGATTCATTGATTTTTATAAAACGCCAGCGTACCACATGCGACACCAAGAACAGTATCATTGGTGCAAGACGTTGTCTCAATCCGGCACAAACTAAGGTCAGCTTCACCGCCGTTACAAACTATGCTGTATGTGGTTCCATCAGTCCCAGCAACAGCTTCGTAAGTCCTTACTTTACTATAATACAGAAATACAAAATTCGAAAATACAATTATTTAAATAGATCTTACAATAATATCATACTTTTAATATACTAATTATATATACATATATATATATATTGTATACTATCTTTACAAGAAAAAATATTTGAAAGCAAAAGTATCAACTTGTTTTCCGATATGTTTCAGTCAACATTGTAATTGTTTTTTTAACTTGGCCCATAAATCTAACGTATGACGGTATGTATGTGTGTACGGTCGTGTGCGAATGTATTTTGTCAGAGAATACGTACGTTCTGTTATCAGACATTAGTAAGTTCATACAATGTGTTATATTAAGAACTAAAGTCTTTTTTCAATTAAAATACAAAGCTATTATTATGTATATATTATGTATATATAATTATGGGTACTATAATAATATATAAGTGTAAAATTTTACTATTATGTTAATGTATGCGTGTGCGTATTTTAATATAACCATGCACCGTTATTACTGAAGGTTTACAGCAATTAGGCATACACAAGGTAGGTGTCAATCCGACTATTTTGATACAAACCTCGTGCTGTATCCCAATTCTCTGCACACGACTTTGCCAACGTAAACAGACTCTGATGATGAAACGCCCAAACAGACTCGAGCCCAGGTTCCATTGACTTTCACCTGAACCTTCCCGACACGTGGAGTTTGGCTATCAGTCAGGCGTACTGGTGTGTCTAAGAAATAATACAAGCAGGTTATTCTAAAATGTCACCCATATAAACCATATGTTACATTGTTTGTTCCATACAACCATCTAGGTTCCTACTCACATAACTTCAACATATTATGAAAAAAACTGAAGTGGTCCATTCGAATGTTTGGTAGTATTCGCTGCTGAAGATCTCTTTTTTTCTTGATGCTAATCCAGTATACAGACTATTTTTATACATGGTTTACAAACTTTCAAAGTACTTACTACAATTGATCCCAACAGCGTTAGTATTGGAACAATTGCTCTTGAATGTCCAAATGTTGGAAGGACACAAACTGATATCCTTCTCATCTCCAGTGCAGTTAAGTCCATCTATGATGACATTGTTGTAGGTTGTATAATTAAATATGTTTTTTTTAGCTTGGACATTTCTGAAACACAAATAATAACATATTACCATTTAAAGATACATATATAAAGAATATAAGAAACAACAACATAATTGTAAAATATATTGTACATTGTTAGTTGAGAAATTGCATAATTGAAACACCTCATATTAAATCTAAGCGCTATTATTATGCAGTAAAAACAAAGTTTTTGATAGTGTTATTGAGAAACCACGTAATTAGACTAAGGCGTAAAAATGGAGCCGAAACAGATCCGTTGATAAACAATAAATACTTCTTTGTGTAAATCATAATTTCACGGTGAATTTTAAGCATCAAATGTCTAGCTTTAATTATCTTTTGAGAAAGATGGGCTTCTCTTCATACCTAGTATAGGAATATCCTAGCATTGAACAAATAACATGGCCATTTTCCTCAGTGAAGTCATCAGCACAGATGGATCCGCTGCTAGAATTGTGAAACAGTCGTACCCTTCCCATCTTTTCTGTTCTGCCATACTCCAGGTATACCCGAGTCACTTTAAAATACCAGCCAAAGAAGTAAACAACAATAGTTTACAAAATAAAAACTTAATGCAAACACAATATAAGGGACTGTTATAAATATGTACATATAATATATCAAATAAATATGATCTTCAAGTGATCTTCGACAATCTTATAGATTTTGTGGGAAATATCACAACGAATTACATTAATACCACCCTCCCAACTGAATAAACATTCAACATCTTTGTTTCGAAGGACGGTCCTATATTTTATGTAGTTTTTCATTTTATGTGTTTTTCTCGAGTTATATATGTCCTCGCTTGGACCGTTTTGGTTTAAGTTTATGTATTTTCCTAAAATGTAATAGAAAAACGCACCAGGAAGTGCGAGGTTAAAGATTTGATAACAGGCTTAAGGCTCCCAGTCGATCTTTCAGGAGATTGTTTGTTCCAACGCGGATTATGTTGCTAAGTATTATTTTTTGTGCACTTTCTTGTGTCACTGTAAATGTATCGTTCCCTTAATACATCAGTTTTCGTAATTCTACCTCTGTTTTATGCTAGTCCAATATTGACTAGGTGTAATTCTTCTGTCTCTTCACATGAATACAACATGCCGCAACAGCGACTACTATCGAAATACTGGCATAATTTAATGAAAAATGTTCTTAATGCTTTGGTTGTGTATATTTTAAGGATGGCAGCGGCTGACTGATTAATTCTGTAACAGTTTATAGCTCTTACATATTTTTTTATGTCATGGGGCTGTTGTAGTTATCAGGTCACTTCACGGCTGTATCCGGACAGGTCTATTTCGACGACATGTCCGAGGTGTTACGAGTGATTATAATCTCTACGTATGTAAGATACGCAACTTCCAAACACGTGGGTTTAGCATATTTCTTATCATTTATCAGTGTTGTACTAAGGTTTTGAAAACGCTGTTTGTTCAATATACCATACAAAGATTCAATAGAAATTTTGGTTACTTTGTAAACTAAAATGACGTTAACCGTTTGCAATGGCCGAGTATTAAAGTACAGGTCGACTTTTTGAGAATATTTTCTGCTCACCATAAGTCAGATTACTCATTGTTGTTGTTTGCCATATAACGTACTTTATTGTAACACCATTACTGGTTTCTTGTAAGTGCCTATTTCTCGAAAAAGCTTGATGGACAATTCATGTGTCAGGATGTGAAGGCAAATATGCAATTATATGTTAAAAATGTCGTCCATCGTCGCCACATGTAAGTCATACCCCTTACCGCCCACCTCTGAACGGTTATTCTCACTGTTAAGGTGGTTGCTTATGAGCAAATGAAATTATTGATCGAGGGACAGGTTTTTAAAATAATAGTTCATGTGTAATACATGTACTAGAACGGGCAGTCCAGGAGCATTGTTCGTTCTAATAAATGTTTGAATAGCACGTACGTCTTTAACATTGATTGTTTGAAAGAGAACAAAATATGAATTTAACCATGCTAGGCCCCGTTTAACTTTTTCTGTTTATAATTGTGCGCGCTGTACTTTATTGTAAAATAAATAATGTCGCCTACCCTACTTATAACATTGCGCGAAGCATTAAAACAGTAGCTTCTGAAGATTTCCAAACTTAACTGTAAGCGCAAAAATGACCACATAATTCAACGAATCCTATTCTAAATACAGTTGTAATATTCGTCCAGTTAACCGGATAACTGACGAAATGATTGAACAGTTTAACCGGTTACTGACTTTGTAACCGTTGTTACCTATTGTACATTTTGATAATTATGTAAAGTATTTTATTTGTTTCTTCATGTTTGTGTGAAAGCCTCTGAGATTAAAGTCGTACTATTAAATATAAAGAATATAACTGTAACCTTTACTGCATATAACCATCTTATCTTCCAGATTCATTTGGATTATTTGGTTTTCCTGTTCAAACCTTAATTAGGTTGATAACAGAGAAAACACTGTGGTAAAATTGATTGACCCAGTGAAGAAGTTGAAAAAACTAGTAATACTTACAGCAATTGATATTTAACCTGTACCAATAGTAACAGGTCTGTGGGTCCCACACATTGGAAGGACATTCCGATACATCACTCTCGTTACCATGGCATGCAAGACCACTTATCATAGTGCAACTAGAATAACTACTAGTCCAAGAAGCATCCCTGTAAATAACGGAGAACAATAATAATCATTGTAATACGTATAACTGAGTTATTTAACATTTCCAAAAATGTACATTTTTCAAGTAATTTTAAGAAACTTAAATTATGGCTAGGGTAAAATGCAATACAACACGACCAATAAAGAATAGCGAAAGGCTTAGATCATTTTTCATTGTTTGAACAATAATTGTAAATTATGGTTATAATTCAGATAAAGAACTATCAAATTCTTTATTTGAGCAAAAATAGTTCAAGCAAAAGGAACAAACTAACACTTGAAAGATTATGTCTATACTGAAGCATCACACAAGTATGTATCCACTATTTCTATCCACTGTATCAATGTTCATTTTGAGAGCACATACATTGAGAAGTTATATCCAAGAGTTAAACAGAGCACATCTACTGTCTTCTTAGTGATACCACTATCAGAGATTGTGCCCCATTTGTTGTTGTAAAAGACCTGAACCTCGCCAGAGTACGGTGTGATCCCTGTGTTAACAAGTCTCATTGGGGTCACTGAAAGAACATTTTCCACAGGATTATCAATGCTGATTAAATGGACAGTGCTAGCAGCAAAATCATTACATGTTAAATATACTTAACAGCACGAAGATTATAATTAAATAAGATATAAATTATTTAAAAACTGTTTTAAAACAAGTATGCAAATTCATATTATGATGGACATATCATTAATTTTAAAGTTAAATATTTTATAGGTAGCCATATTTAAATAAATACGATGAAGTAAAAAAGGAAAACTAAAAAAAACGTCTGATCTATAGTGTCTTTAATTATATAAACAAAGAATAAAAAAACGAATAGGAGATAACAAGTCTCCATTGTACTACTAAAAGGACATGTCCATTTATCAACTTATTCGGAAGACGTATTTACCTAGTGTCTTGCAGTCAATCGCAGCTGCCCCTTGACTGCAGTTTACAGCAGCCCAGGGACCTCCACGACACATGGAGATATCAGCCTCACTCCCTGAGCAGGTGAGGTTGTCGAGGAGGTTAAATGATCCACCTCCAAACTCGGACCCGGCTAGCACAGTAGCGTTCCTTCAAAATAAATAGCATAAAATGAAAAACTTGGACGAGCAACTAAAGCACTGCCAACAAGCAGATGTTTTATATATGTGTAAAAGCATTTAAAATCAGTTTATATTCCTTCCTAATTTTAAACTGTTCATCTAATACAATGCATGTTAAAAAAAACTTAAATCACATGGTTAATCACACTGTTATAAGTTGTGTTTTTAGTTCAGTTCGTTTAATAATCACAAACCCATACAGAAAACAATTGTTTTTGATTGACAATAGATATTTAATGAAGGGAGAAAAAAGTATTTCTCAATGTTTTGATTTTCAGACTAACCTTGATATGTTATGAAAGGCACACATTTGACATGCGGTTTTTCTGGTGTGTTTTCCTGGCGTGATAAGGGTTCTAATGAATCAAATGAAAGCGACAACAAACTTTCAGGAAAATGTTTATAAATGATGTAACTGCTTAATACTGTGTTTATTTTTTAATATAAATAATCTAGCTAACGCAGAGTGGTGTATTTGCTGCAAGAAAGTCGCAAACACTTGCTATCTTCTACATGCTTAAGACTTGAAAAGAAATATACCACACAGTAAAGCCCATGACTCGGCAGATGACATTTGCAACTTTCAGGTCAACAGCATCAGCACAGATTGATCCCCAGGTCCCATTATGATAGACCTCTACACGCCCTGATCGCTCGTAGCTGCCGTTCACAAGACGGACTGGAGTCTCTGTGTATATAAAATTACGGCACAATAGTTGTAACATGACAAAAAAAGCCCCGAAATTCCATTAAAATATATGTGAATCGTTCTGTAAATGTGTACCTTAATAAATATTTCATTTTTAATGAAAATGCGAACATTAAGTTATTTATAACAAGTGTCATTTTTAATTATATAGATTTGTTGTTTAACAAATATTGTTAGTACTGACATAATATAAAAATGACCGAGGTCAGAATTAATTGATTACCGAATATATAATTCAGTAAGCTGTGTCCATATTACACGTTGAAGTTTGTGTTTGGTTCGTCATTTTCGTTTTATATACAGTAATAATACAGGTAAAGAAAGACCACGCCCCATCTACCCCTTAAGTTGAAGTCAGCATTTACTGTGTGCTGATGCAGTCTATTCTGACAGTATCAGTTTCAACTTACTGCACGCAATACCAATAGTTGAGTATGAACAAGATGACGTTGACAGCCATGCATCTGATTTACAGTTGGAGACATCTGACTCAGTGCCCACACATGTTAGATTAGACACGGTGTAAGGGCCAGTTCCGGTTGCAAAGTAGGATGAAGACAAAGCCAGAACCCTAAACGACATAAGTTTTTGTGTGTGAAAACTTTAGAATGTGGTGTCATTTATTAATGTTTACACTATTTAACTTTTACTTCCACATAGGCATTTTTGAAAGCTGTACCTGGAGATTAATGGTTATTAACACACTGGATAACACTGCTCGATGCCAAGAGCTGCATTAATATAAAGGCTTTACGGTTGAGGAAATGGAACTTAAAATGATTCTTATTAGATCCTTTACAATCAGTTGATACTGGTGCATATCCAAGTTAAGATAAATCGTTTCAGACTCTAATTGGGACACCATCTACGCGGAGCCGACCATGCCGAGTTGTGCCTGAATTGACCAAGAACACTTCAGTGCTTCGCCATAACAAACAATCTGAAACTTTTAACTATGATAGACCGCGCTAAAAACTCCCGAAACCCCAGTTACACCGGTGTACATGAGAATGCAACTTTAAAAATTAAAACGTCCAGGATCATCTCATTAAACCGACTGTAATGCTCCGGCATATGTTAGAACGGGCGTAACATTTCATTTGGAGGAACAGTCGGATTTTCTTCTGCATAAACTAGGCTACAACTTTAGGATTTTATAATTCTGGTTTACTTGCCTGACATAAAGTCAAGATATACAAAACAGCTACAAAGCAGACTGTAACTTATGGAAGAACTATTATTATGACGGACGTATACTTGTTTACTTCATAGATGTTTTGCGTTATGTTTAAAAAACTCGTGTATCAGCGTTTTAATCTAACCTGACAAGGACAAACATGAATAGAATATTACCCATTAGAGGAGCCAAGCATTCTACAGAGCACGTTTCTATCTTGTGAACCAAAGTTCATGCCACATACACGCCCCCATGTGTTGTTGTACATCAGTTCCACTCTCCCTGCACGTATAGATGGTCCGTCCACCAGTCGAATAGGAGTGACAGGATCTGTATCAAGGAGAGAAATAATTTAACAAATGTAAAATGTCGCCACTCTAATGCAGTTAGTATAAAAGTATTACGATTAAATTGCTATTTATTTCAGTCACCACCAGATGATGCTTAAAATAACATTAAAATACAAAATCAAGTTATAATAGAAAAAATAAACAAACGCATGGAGAACTTATTAAAATATTGTTCAAAAATTTGTTTCTTTTTTTCATGAAATATTCAAACACACTTTTTACAACGAGTATTTACTTATTTTATTGTTTGCATATAGCTTTCTTAATGTTTAAAATCTATGCATTTAAAACATCGTTCAGGTTTTAAATAACGCACCGCAATTTACACCAACAAAGTCAGTGTAACTACATGTTGAGTCCTTCCACACGTATGGAGAGAGGCAATCTGAGATGTCCGACTCTTTTCCGACACAGTTGAGGTTATGGAGCCCCTCATCACGGATAACAAAGTTGTAAAACCCATGTGCTCGTACAATTGTGGGATTGCTATGGAAAGTCGTGCAAAAACGTCATTTAAGCAGTTAGCATTGTTATTTAAAGGCAATGAATAGAAGTGTTTATGTTTATTTGATGTAAGTATTTTATGCATGTTGTGTATGTTGTGGGTAATAAATCTTAAATTATAATCAAGTTCCTAATAGGCGCATTAGAACAGAAAATCACCCAATACCTAAATGTACTAGAAGCAAAATTATAAGAATTTATATGCAGTGGTTTTATACAGTGCCACCGGCACAATGTTCACATTCCGATTTTAACATAAGATGATGATATGATTGTTAATGGTTTCTACAGGCGAGTCCTGTTTACTCTGATTGAACTTGGATCCAAGTGAGTGTCAGTCGCTATTGTTTCGGTCAGTGTTCTTGTTCTGAATTGTACCGATTAAATAGTTTCAATAAAGTTATTTTGGCTTTAGTTCTTTTTAAATGAACTGTTAAAATC
This sequence comes from Sinonovacula constricta, assembly GCA_007844125.1. Lineage (NCBI taxonomy): Eukaryota > Metazoa > Mollusca > Bivalvia > Cardiida > Solecurtidae > Sinonovacula > Sinonovacula constricta. Next base: position 36,598,590 of record CM017564.1, on the reverse strand, counting down.
AATCACCTCTGCGGGTTACCGAGCATTCTGCAAACAACCTGTGCATCAGCCACGGTAAAGCTCGAATGACAAAGTGACAACCAGGACCTGTCGTACATAGAGAACAGCTCCACTTTCCCTACCAGGGACTTCCATCCTCCAGCAAGCCGCACAGGAGTGACAGAGTCTGAAATTTAAACAGGAATTGCATAACAGGAAAAGTTCATCGTCCGTATCATCAAACCAACAGTTTTATCGTATTTTTCTCTGATAACCCTAAGAATGTTATATTTTTGTTATATTCAAGAACTAGACCATGCTAAAATGTTTTTTTAAAGAACAAAGCTTTCCAAATGGCCCCAAATCCCTCGGTCAGACGAAAGCTGACATTTAAGTGGAAATGCAGAAATTCCTATGACATTTTCGGAAACAAAAAGATAAAAGTAGGGTACGTTATTAATTCAAATATCATATCCTTATTTTAAGATACATGCGTCTTTAATCTGTTTAAAGTAAATATTTGTGATCATTTTGTCTGTATTAAGAAAGCAAATGTTTACATACAGCAGTTTATTCCTGTCGTGTTATTAGATGAACATGTGGTTTCTTCTTTCCAACATTGCACAACATCTGTTTCATTGCCATGACACATTGGTATATAATCCAGAGAGTTAACTGTTGATGGACCATAATATGCTTTTTTATGGACTGTCACGTTGCTAGAAAAGGCATTGGAATGTAAGATTATAACTGTCTGAATAGGTAATACATTCTTTCACCTTCTGCTTTTTAATAAGTGCTTATGTTAGCACAACTTATAATACAGTGGTAATAATGCTCTTATCATTATTCTTATATGTTTTACTAATGTAGATAAAGTAAATAATTTGATATGGAACCATTTAAAATGGTTAAACGCGTTGGAATAAAATTCTTATAACTAGTGCATTTTTACTTATAATTTACAGTCCGTTTACTAAGGTGATAATCTGCTTCACATTTTGTATAATTAATTGTGTATTGGAGATTCTTACTATTTACTGTCTTAATCAATTTAAAAAAAAACGTTTGTTAACATTGGTAGCTTAAAAATATCTTTCAATATTAGGATAGTTTCTCTTAACCCTCGCACTTCACAAGTTAAACGCGTTTTCCGACTTAAAAGCCTACAACTATCTAATAGGGTGCCCGTGGATGAGAGTATAGTAGTTAACTTGAATCTCCTCTGACTTTAACCTGCCTGCCACATACCCAAAATGATCATACGGGGAGGGGTCTTTAAGGTGAGTGCGGTGCACCGGTTATAGCTTATAATGACAATAATTTAATCTCTTCGATGTACTTCATAAACAAAGCAAATAATCGCTTTTTTATTTAAATCTGCATAATACAAACTCATACCCTTGTCTGTGACCGAGCATGTTGCAAATGACAGTAGCTGTGTTGTTGGTGAAGTCCTCATCACAGAACGTAAACCATGCACTTCCCTGTTTCACCTCAACACGCCCTGATGTGCGAGTAGGGCCGTCAGTAAGACGGACTTCAGTTACTGTGGGTTGCAATGAGGGAAATGTTGTAAGATAGGCTGTCCATTTGTCAGATAAGACATACTCTCGAAAATAAAGAATAAGTCCAACTTGAAGAAATGAACATCACAATAGCAGACACGCTCTTAATCAACTGCCATCGCACAAGGTGGTAAAGTGTAAAAATGTGTGACCTGCATTTAATTAGTATAATCTTAAGCAAAGCAGCAGTAGCAGAATAATAGTTTAGTGTAATATTTTTTTCCACTTTCCTTTTCAAAACATCTGCTTGACTGATTCTCAGCATAAACGACCTGCAACTTTCAGAAATGTAAGTAAAGGCTCGTTAAAGGTCCCTAAGCCCGTTTACAGTGTAACCTTTTTCAAAGCATACTGCTAAATGTCAATATAACAATGTCTCATCGTTTCCTTTTTCCTTTCTATGTAAGTAAATGTCATAATATATACTTTTTATAATAAAGTATTATGAATATAAACAACGTTAACCAAACCATTAGTTTAATATCGTTTGAAACATAAGCAACACTTATACATCGATACCGATTTCGAAGCAAACCTCAATTAAACCCGTGTGAGAACTGTGTAAATCTCCTCACTTACATAAATCAACATTCTTGTGAGAAACAGTGAGCTGTCCCGGAAGCATGAACCTTTTATTGATATACCGAATGTGAAGTGTTGTTTTATCCATTAATATCTATGTATGTAAAGCAGGAAATGAAATTGTCATATTTATTACATTTTTACTCATATCTTGTTCGAATGACAGGTTTAGCTTCGATCCGATAACAAATTAGATGCTCTGGATGGCATTGCCTACAAAACAGCATCAATATAGAATTCTATTTCTGAGAATTGAAAATAAAACACGCCCGATTTTGACGTTTTTAACGGGTAAAAGGCTTATTAAATTGGCATATGGTATAGCGTAGGGCGTTATGAAGGTGAATGTTATCTAAACCATATTCCATATTAATGTATCTTTGGCCGTGGGTATTGTCCCATCAAAGTTTGACTGAACTGTTATTGATAGTTAGTTCAATTTAATAGTTAGTCAATCAAGACGTAGTGTCGAATATTACCTTTCCAAATTCTTTCACGCCGACATTTTAATTTTCAGGCAAAAGGAAACAATTTGACGTCGTTGCCGTTATTTTAGCTTTGAATTGTTTAAGATTTTGAACGTGTTTGTAATTTTTCGGATAGAACAGTATGCTGTGTATGTACTCACAGCATTCCACGCCAGCATCCTCGGCGTGGTCACAGTTGGTGTGAGAGAGCCAGGGGTTTGAGCGACACTGGGAGACATCGACTTCCTTGCCATTACATTCCAGCTCGTCTATAATGATGGAACCATTTCCGTGTCCAAAGTATGCACTCCCGTAGGATAAAGCATTACTAGAAAAATTAACAAAAGTTATACGACTTCAGAATGAATTAATCTAAATGATGTTGGAGCTGATTCACAGTTTATTGCTTTCTCATAGTGTCTTTAGCTTCAGGTGTAAACGAATAATGAGACATCGTTAGACACAGGCTTTAAAGATGGTCCCGTTAAAAATTAATACATTTATCTACAATGTAAGCTGTGTCAGGCCAATTGGGAATGGGTCACACATTCCAATCTGTATGCTTATAGTAATGCATGCTAAAGTATCGACAATAAGCAAATGTATTCAAATACCTATACATAATTCTTTTAGTAATGCAACGACAAAATATATAGATACAATTAAACAAGATTATGACGTTATTATATGCATGTTCTCTACCTGTAAAACCTTATTTTTGTAACAATGAATTATTATCGATATTTTGAAAAAGCTTATACATAACGTCGTGCCTATGTTAAGGTAACATTTTTATAATTTTAATTGCTGACAGCTTCTTGGTTTTCCTATGCCAAGCAATCCATATTTTATGACATTGTCTAATTTGTTCAAAGGAAATGTTAAATTTCTTCTTTTGTCATTATTTTTAAAATTAATTTAAACTAAACTACACTAAACCAACTTACAGGGGATTAAGTCCGAGAGTCCTGCAGATGACGGCAGCATCTTCATCATCAAAGGAATCATCACACACAGTTCCCCATTCATCATTGAAGAAAATCTCTACCCTTCCTGACTGGGTCGTGGGGCCATTGACTAGACGCAATGCTGTACCTACAAGAAATATATAAATATGATATACAAACCCGTTTTAAAGTATTTATATATTGCACATATTCACAATGGCAAATAAATACACATAACATTATCTTTATTTAACATTACAGCAAAGCTCCCGGAAAACTTGGCTTAATGAAGTCGAGTAATTGATGTCAAAAATAAGGGTAGTTGACGGCACTTATTTAACAATTTGTCATAACTTTTAGTTATTAGGCTGTATAATTTGCCGTAATGGAATGACTTACTAACATGGAGTAACTTGGCTGTATAACTTACCAACATGGAATTACATGGCCGTACAAATTACCGGCAAGAAGTTACTTGACTGTTTTGCATTTAGAGAACTGGAATAATAATGCCGTATAACTCACCGAAATGGACTTAGTTTGTCGTATTTCTTACAGAAATTGTGTAAATAGACTGTATAACTAGTCGACATGGAGTTATTTGGGCGTTAAACTTATCGACCTGGCTATATAACTTACAGAAATGGATAAACTCGGCTGTACGGCCTACAGACATAAATTAATTAAACTTTATAATACCTATACGACCGTATAAGTTACCGACATTAAGTTTTTCCGTGTAAATTGCAGACATTGTGTGATTAAAATATCGATCAAGAGTTATGAAGCCTAATAATTTGCCAACATGGCGTTATAATACATGTATTATGTAATGAAGTAGAATGGGTAGTAAGGCCGTATATCTTATTGACTTTAGGCATTAGGTTGCATAACTTGCAGACGTGAATTTAAAAGCTTATTGTTTATTTTTATACCTTTGTACTTCTCCTATTCAATAATTTGTCAAATAATATTGTTGAGAAGAAACCTCTGAAGTGACATGCAAACTGGGTAGCTTTATGAATAATTTTAAACCGATGCAAATTGAATAAAAATGTATTTAGATATTTAACTGTCATGAAATTCACCAGAGCACCTTTGGTTTATGTTGTTTACACGGTGAACCTCCCAACAAAGCGCAACGCAAAGTCAACAAGCGGCGTTGCATCATTTAGCAAAGTTATCCTGATCGATTGTCATTTTTTTAAATGTAATTAAAAAGATTAGCGTCGAACAAAAAAAACTGAATGCCCCAGAAAAATGAATTAGGATTGGTATTGGAAAATGATTCAATGAGGTGGTTACTACAAAAAGCGCACAGAAATGTCAACAATTTTGTCATTAAGCCCTGTTTTTTCCTGAAGCGTTTTTTTTTCAGTTTCATGTGTGTATATGTGCGCGTGTGTCCAAGTGTGTATTTGTGTGCTTGTGCTTGTGTGTCTGTGTGTTTTTGTGCTGGTTTGTGCGCCTGTACCTGCATTTGTACGTGTGTGTGCTTGTGCATATGTGTGTAATGAATTATTTTTATTTAATTAATTCAGAGCTGAGAATCGTCGAACAAATAAAACTAAACTTAATTACCTTAATTTTATCGTTACGATTTAAGCAAGAAAAAATATAATATCATATTTTACATAATAAGTGAATGTAATGTACATACGGCATTCCAGGTATGTGACATTAGAACAACCGGAAACAGTCAGAGGCTTGGACCCACAGTCAGAAATGTCGGCTTCCTGTCCCGTGCACGTTATATTGGCGACTGCTTTAGATTGTGTAGAGGCATAAGCCTGAGTTCTGGTGTTTCTGTATAATTTTTGAAAGCTATGCATTAAGTTGGTCCAACCGAAAAAAAAAAGTTTTTCTTTTGCAAGAGATATAACTAAGTTTAACATTAATGTCAGTAAATGCATGAATACTAATAATATAACTATTATATTACTATTACAGGAAACATTGTATTACACATTTGATATGACTGTATTGTTTTTGTCAGGCACGACGATAAAATAACATTACAGTTTCCCAATTATGAGCAATGCTAGTTATAATCTACACCAAATGTTAGAGATTACTCGAGACTGTTTTGTCGTAAGCGCAAAAATCACTGAGGTTCTACATAAGACATTGTGCATACAGTTTAGTATTCTTTTGAAGGAAATATGGTCTATTACAACTGAATGTACCTGATAAAATAAACAAGATTAATGCATTAAATGCAAACATATGATTCAAACAATGAACAAATTTGGTCAATTGTATGTAATTGTATATCATGACAAAACGTTATCAAACCCCAACCCAGCTAATAGAAGTAGTTTAAGCAAATCAACAATCTCTATAACTTTGACAAACCCTGTACTGAAACCAAGCATCCGACAGGTGACCTCCGCTACCCGTGGTCCGAACACATCACTACAAACACTGTAGTTAGCTCCACTGACTGTTACCTTCACCTCACCTGTGTTACTGTACGGGCCGCCCACTACATACACGGGGGTCTCTACAAAAGAGTACATAGGTACACATTTTAATTAATGAACTGCCATTATTTTTGTATATCTAGATCTTACTTGATATAATTTCAATATTTGCTATGCCTACAAACAGTCTTGGATACATTCCACTACAAAATATCCCTTATCGGTAGCAGTATTCACTTGAAACAGACGCATTACTACATTTGTCATACATGCTGTTAACTACTTGCCATGATAATCGAACTATCTGACACTTGTTCAACCACTCGTAAACTACCCTAAATCCATTTATGTTTAAAAAGTATAGCCAACAAAACATTTCTTAATTAAATTTTCTGCATTATGCATTATTTATGTATCAGCTTTTACTTAAAATAAATTTAAACACCTATATATACTATATTTAAACATGGTAAAGTGTTTACCATCCTAGATATATTGCTTCTTTTTGTTTACGTAGTTTACCGTGGTGTGTACATTAAATCACTTGCTTAAATAATTAAATATATTCACACCTTTCACAGATTTACTTTGTTCTTACCTACTGTTTCTCTTAAAGCCTTATTTATTACTAAAATATATTTACGAACTTTCCCAGACGAATTTGCAGTTAATTAAATTCAGCCTATCAACAATAAAGGTAAAACAGCAAATACAATAACTTATGAATTAATACGAGTCATCTTTTCAATATTCCAAGTAAGGGGAATGATAAAAAGGGAATCAAATCTTTAAATAAACGTTTAAAAGTATTTGACCTTACACTGCTGACGGCAAGCTACTTTATAAAATCATCTCACGATCGCGAAAACGCGATTTAAGGTCTACGATTCCCAACGATCGGCAAAGATCGTGTAATATCGACACTTTCGTAAACCGCCATTCGAGTAATATCGGCACATTCGGAATATTCCGTTATCATGCTAATTTTAGTAATTTAGTCACATGACGAATGACGTTTTGGGGGGTTTCCTTTCGATGACGTAAATTTGGGCATTCTAAAATGGCGGCCAGGAGTGACAAAGCGAGGGACAAATTAGGACGTTTCGTAAAAAAACGGGGTTATATGGTTGATGTTTCGTCAAAACGCGTGATAATTGAGCATAATTATGTTAGTGGAATATATTTTGACGATGAATCTAGGGATGGTTCGGCGAAAGATTGCACAAAAAGCATAAACAGTGACTGGAAGAGTAGTCGTCGAGTCATCGAAATTTCAATGCTGTTGAACTCGCTACGTGCGTGTGAGAAGTGTAAATTAGGACCCGTTATTTAGTGTGAAGGGAGAAAATAAGAAGGGGCTAGGCGGATACTTGCATGTGCAGTGCCAATATGAGGAGTGTGGACATATCAACACGGTGCCTTATGCCATGGCAAAACTTACCACTGTAAACGGACTGGTCTGGGGCCTCTTGTTTTGTTGTCAACACAAAGTTAGGCACAGGTATGTTATTACGTTTATACATGACCCGTAATTTTTATTTAAACTTTCCATTAGTTCAAACCCATCCTAGACTTTAGATGGCTTGCTAAATGCATATAATATACATGTTAACATTATTTTATCTGATGAAAAGGTTTAGTCAAAACTCCCCAAATTCACAAAGCACATAAATCAAGCAAAATACTATAAATACTTGATCACAGAAGTGATGATTGTTCATTGAATATTAACGCCATATTTCATTCTGTTTCTGCAGCAATGATTGATAGTATCGGAGTGGAGGTCCAAAACAGCATCCTGTCAGTGCTGAACATACAAACCAATAAGAACAGTAAACTGAAGAAAATGGAACACCGTGCTGGGGCTACTGTTGAAAAAGTTGCAGCAAGTCAACCAGTTCTGCTACAAAATCTTCATTCGAAACAGGAGATGAAGTAAGCATAACACAGCAAAGTGATTTTTACTAAAACAATGACATCATTACTGTTTGATAATTTAACTACAATAAACCTGCATTAAACAACCAGGCAAGGCAGGTTCGACTGTACTTTCTTATTATATATGTTCACTGTTGTTGTAGAATATGAAAATGTGTTTGTTTTTTTATATAAAAATACTGTTCATAAGTTCAGTATTCAATTCAAGCATTGGAAACTGTCAAATAATTATAGTGAATTATGTTGTCATTTCAGAGACATAGCATGTGACGAAACCTTGCAAGCTGAAGCAACCATGGAGATCCTGCACTCAGATCTTGGAGTTGCATTACATCCGGACTCTTCACCAAGCCTCAGGTACATTTTAGAGGCCAATCATAAAATCACTTTGCAAACATATACACTGTAATTAAATGCACATACAGCAGACGATGTAATAGTAAAAAGATGTCAAAGACCTGTAAATGATGATCACTTCAACCAACAATAAAAACATGTAACTTGTACTGGCACGTGCAAATGGCATTGAATTTAATATTCTTTTATTTGTTTTATAAATCATTCATTTTAATCATCTTCCTATGTAGTTCTAGTCCGAGACGCCATCCTCTGTAAGCAACTGCCTATTTCTACATTTGCAAGTGTTTTGACTGCAGCGGGACTAGAACATGCAGTGGTATACAAACACAATGGTGTGAACACTATATCACAGAATTGGTCTTACTTAGTATGTATTATCTTAGAGTTAGATGTCATTTGGCTGTTTACTATAACTCTCAGTTTATCAATAAGTATACATTTTTATATGTTGCAGGGCCGTAGTTCTGTCTTGCTCCACCACAACACATGAGGGGTACTGGACAGATAGTGAACATGAAGAACTGACCTCAGCATATATAACAACAACTTGAACTTAAGGGAAAAGGCCAAGAATATTTCATCTTTGAATGTTCTAGTGTCAAGTGGTGTATGTAAGATGGCGACTGCTGAAAACATTGCTGGTTCTGGGTTAAAGCTTGAACACCTAAAAAGATCTATTTACGAGAAAGGGAAGATGGACTTCAAAATACTTTTATCATCAAAAATAGTGAAGGCCAGCCATGTGTCACAAATACAAAAAGAACATTTGAATCTGTGATTCCAAAGTTAGCTGAATACTTTAGCAAATTGTACTGTGCTACACAACTGATAGGACAGACTTGAGCATAACTTTCTTTTCAGATAAAGAATAATATAAAAGGATCCCAAATGACAAGGTATTTTATATATAAGCTTAATTGTGATGAAGTACAGCGCACTATCTCATGGTATAAGCATTATTGAATATACAAAATGTCTAGCGGAATTTACATCATGATTTACATAATGTAGTAGGTTTGCCGCAGTTTGGTTGCAATTTTGAAAATGAGAGAAAATTTAATTTTTATTAGGTCTCAATTTCATATAACAAATACAATATGCAAATATTAATGTGGACTTAAAAAGTTGGTGACTATACTTTGCATGTTGTATATGGATTTATATTACTGATGTTTTTAGGCCGTCTGCGTTGAATCTACTATGTTGATTGAGAGCTAATTATCTCAAAAAGTGGATGCTGAATTTCCTTGTAATTTGTTCTGTGGTACCATCTATTATGTTAGATAATTTTGGAAAAGTTTTATAGTGTAACTGTTACATATTCTTTTTTTTTTTTTTTGATTTTTTTAAATGTTGACGTACATGTAAATTATCTGTAAAATTTGGCCTCCGACGAGGGTCGTTACCAACTTTTTTTGGTAAAGGAGATACAATCCTATTTGTATTTTATTGTAATTCAATTTATTTTTATTAACTTATATCTATTTGATTGTTTGATAACATTTGTGGTTCTTGGAAGTGGATATTCATACAGAATAAACATATCTTTTTATTTCCTGACTTACTCACTTTTGGTTTTTTGGGGCCCTAAGCAAAAATCATATATAATTGAAAAAATATCAAGTTTTACGTGGTGAAATGTCTTAAAACTGCATAAAAGAGTCTAACTACATGTTATTTACAATGTTAGTCCAATTTGAAAGAGATCGCTAAATGTTGGTGTTAGGGGCTGTAGACCTTAATTTTAAATTTATATTGCTGAAATTATATTACACAACAAATTATAATTTGTCTGCGTTCCTAACTAAGCGGCGTTTTATTGTATTTTTTTATATTGTAAATTAGCTAACTACCTACTTATTCTTAAAATAATGCTGATGGCATGGTTTGATTAAAGTACGAGATAGAAAGATAAACGAAGGAATGGCTCACGACAGTCAAGAGCGACATCTTCCGAATGTTTGCACGTGCTGACATCCCACTGTCCCTGTAAACACTGATGGAGGTTAGATTCGTCCCCTGTACATCCGAGATCAGTTATCACGGGACCTGTTCCTTGTCCGTAACGCAGATCCTTGAACACCTGTATCGTCCTTTGTTAAAGTAGAAACAAATAAAATGAACAGTTCGGACCCACAATTTTTGCGTGTAGTGGTATTCGTCGGTCCTTCGAATATAATGTATCCATAGGCTTGTTGAAATTTTTGCCAGATTTAACTTGAAATATAAATATAAAATAAATCACAAGTCTCAAATCCTGCAAAATAATGTGTTAACACTTAATTATAGCTATAAAGTAAATTGAAACACCTCAGACATATATATAATTATATATGCACAAGACAAAAGAATGTTTGATAAGCTTATTTTTTAATGATTTAATACACGTGATCTTTTTAGAACTACTTACTCGACGTTTTCTATGCCAAGACTGCGACAAATAAACCGAGCGTCTGTCTTGTCAAAATTCTTGTCACAAACTGTTGCCCAGTGACCGTTGTAGCTAACTTCTACTCTACCTTTGAACTGGTTCAAACCTCCAACCAGCTGCACACCCTCCGAACCTGTTTATACGGGTAATATAAAAGGTTTTTGTTTATAGCAGAATTCTTACTTACTTACATGTAGACAAATCATCATGCAATATCGACTGGCATTTGCAGCAAATTCAAAAGCATCTACATCTTTGTACACAAAATGGCTTCCGCCTTTACTTTAGAAAATGAAAAATGAACGGTCGAAGACAGTGAGGTTCATAAAACGAGTTTCTTTCAAAAACATAAAAAGGTCAGAAAGACAGAAACTGAACAGCAAAGTTTAATTTAAAATGTGTGCTTTATTGGACAACTTTTTCCGATGCTCAGAGCAACACGTGTTTAGCTATTACATATTTAATCAATATTAATAATTATTCTTCATATAGTTCATAAAGTAGGCTTTCCGAAGATATAAACTTAAACGCTAGAGTCTTATGGAAGCCAGCCTTTTTTCACAAATAAATAGATATCTGCGCGTATTTGGTTACTTAGAATGCTAAAGAAATTTTGTAAAATTGCTTTTACCTTGTCCAAGAACAAAACTTCGACATAGCATAGCGATAATGATAAACCGAAAATAAAACATTATGAATCCTGGTTGACGGTTAAGCTTGAGCCATGGGCTTAAATTGTAATTAGTACGTCTGCAATGCTTTCAACTTAACATTCAACGAATATATCCAGACGTGTACCTGCCGCAATATTAAATCTGTATATGGGCCACATCTAACATGAACCACCATCAACCAATCAAATTTAAGAACCAAATCTTCCTGGTTCGTGTCGGCGCTTATGTTTTTAGTAGTCAAATTTTTATTTTCAGACGAACCACCATCAACCAATCAAATTTGAGAACCAAATCTTCCTGGTCCGTTTCAGCGCTAATATTTTTAGAAGTAAAATATCTTATTTCACACGATACCTAGATGGCATTATTTGCATTAACTAATTGATTCCGAATGACGCATTAAAGCGGCACGAAAAACAGCCTCCTCATGCCGGGAGACGACTTATCGCGTGTCTATTTACCTGTGTCTGGCGCCGAGCGCCGCTTTAAGGCGGCCCTGAAAATGTCTCGGCTACTGCCGAACGCCGCGTTAATGCGTCCATCATACAGTACTGAAAATCATGAAATTCACAAACGGAACGGAGTGGAAATGGAAATGGAACGTTTTTCGCTTCCTGTTGAAACGGAAACGGAATGCTATCGAAATGGAAATGCAACGGAGCGCTAGAAACGCTTGAAACGGTGTAAACGGTATCAACGCTATAACCGGGGCGCTTGGAACGCTAGAAACGGTAGAAACGCAAAAATCGGAATGCTCGTAACGTTTCTTGGTCACCCGATTATTTATAGTAACATTCCAACCGTTTCTTTGTACGAAATAAATTTAAACGAACACAATAAATGGTTTCAATTTATCAACATAAATGCGCTTTTATATGTACCCTGCAGAAAGAAATAACAAATAAAGCTTTATTATTATCAAAAATAGTATTTATCAAACTCGTACATCACAGTTCCGAAACCGCACAAGTTGTCCAAGTCATCGTGTATCGTTAAAACAGAAACTGCACTAAAAACACTCCGCACGATAAAACACACAATTAAACTATAAAATTGCGTTTCTGTCGAAACTGATGTTTTAATTAATTCCAATGAATAGCTTAACATCCGCCTTGGATCGACATTCTTAGTCTTCATTGTTTGGCATATGAAGATAGTTTGTACACAGCTGTCATTACGCGTATGCGCGCGCGATGTCGCAGCATTACCCGAGTTTAAATTTTCGCTAATTACTTATTACTTTGTAGCTGCAGTGTCCGTTCCCGGATCAACTACGCCTATCATTTTTGTGTGAACACACTTGCTTAAAGTATTTTTCATTTACAAAGAATGCATTGCGTGGTACAAAATAAAGCTACATAATGAAATTAAACGTCAACCAAAAGAAGGTAACACATCTCATATAACACAAAAACATAAAACAACTAAACATAAAACAAACAAACAATGCTATGCATTATTGCAAGGTGTGACCCAGTCAAGAACCAATTACATCCTCCCCGGCACTCAGAGCCAATGACTAGTATGATCCTAAAGTTCAACGTCTGAAAAACCATAAATTGCCAAATAGTGCACGTATACAATCATCGATTGACAGTTAAATGAAACAACCGTAATAAAAACGAACTTACTAGTATATCACGTCCATTTACATGATAAATATAAAAGACAAAATAAGCATTACCGCCATTAAATTCACCTGATTACACATGATCATCATCATGATCCCATATTACTTGTATAATCACCACTAATCATCAACATCATCATCAGCAGCAGCAGCAGCACCGCCATCACGATCTACATCATAATCGTCATGAGCATCAGCATCACCGTTATTACCATTTACATTATAATCATAAACAGCATCGGTATCACCGTCATAATTATCAGCAGAAGCAGCAGCAGCAGCATCACCGTCATTTGCATCATCATTACTTTAGTTACAGGGATATGGATATTGTACTTTATTTTATCTTGCCTCTTTGCCAAGCAAAGTTTCTCCTGCTTCTAATCTAAATTGTTATATATCTTATAATGAACAATGTTGTAAATTTGGACAATGGTGTCAAAATTCCTATTTCTAAATGCATAGTTCCCATAATGCGCTGTTACTTATATATGATTAATCGGAATTCATGGACCGCGATTAAGAATCTGCATACAACATTTGACTTTACTTGACTTGCAACTATTTGAATGAGGGTCTACACGCCTGGCTGCGGCTTATTTTCCCATTCATGGCTTGAATGTTCTATGCCAAAATGTGGTCTAATGTGGGCCCTACCGGGTACATAAATTTTTGTACCCATTTAAAGATAGAAATGTATTAATTTAAAATATCGTTTTGTAAATTGACATTATGTTTCTTCATGCGCCTGGGTAGGGTTTATACCATCATAAAGTTCTACTCTTATTGAATCCCTAATTTTAAGACATGAGCGGACACCCCAACTAATTAAGCTAATTGGCAGATTTATGGCACCTTGTTTGTCTAGTGGACAGGAAGTGTGACCGTGTTTTGGCGTCTTTTCCACTTCGCAAGAACACATGCATCCTCTATGCAGCTCTGTTTAAAAATCACCATATGGCAGTCGTGTGGTTTATGACCTTCACCTTTTAAAGGGCAATATGCATTGACTTACGCGAGGACAACAAAAAGGACAAAACACTAAGGTCTACAATATCTTTTTTGGCTCATAAAAGGACCTAACGATATATTTAGAAGTACCCACAATGGTGCACCCTTTCCCCACCCCACTATTTTTTCGTTTAGGAAGAGGAAACGTGGATGTGGGGATTTCTTATAGTAAATACTACATTACTTGTCGTTTACTTTTGTAAATAATGTTATCAAGAGAAGACGCATCAAGGAACACAGTCTAATGTATATTTTCATCTCGTGTTTATTGCAAATGTATTATTTCAATAGCTCGCCTATTCTTTTGCAGTTAATCCATACCTTAAATATAAATAATACCTTTATAAAAATGTTTATGATCATTCAATGGACTAAAGAAGTTTGTAAGCACATTTATACAAGTAAAAAACATGCGTTGTCTGAAATATTACTACAAAGTACAGTTTCCCCCTCCACTCTTATTCCTTTAGATTTTATATTTATGCCGCGAAAATAAATCGTCAATAACAATGGATATTTTTTTCATAGCACACGCCGTTCACGCGTACGTCATTTTAATCCCTCAACAATACCCAACGTTCACACCCTCTCTATCTTCTAAATGGCAGCTTGAAGACAATTATCGATCGATATCATGTTGCACAGTATTGAGAGAAATAATCGGTCGGTCAATTTGAAACAAAAAAAAATCTTTTCGGCGACTTCAAATGATAGTGACCGGCGATTGTTTCCCAGAATATTCTTTGACGTTGCAGTGTTAGCCAGAGAGCCCTCCTCTCCAGAAAGAAATTACACCGCATCTAATGATTTATTTGTTCACCGCATTTATTTGTTACAACCTTGGAGAAATTAAAATCACAGTGATGTAATTAGCGACTCCATGTTATCAGTGCATGAACAATGTTGTTAACAGCCGTTAATTGGCGCTAATATGTGCAAACCGAAAAAACAACAACACACACTTGTTTCTAAGAAAGTTGTCTGTTTTATGAGACTTTATGTATGTGCCTGTTTTCGGGAAAACAGCATGTGTTCATGTTTATATGAGATAATCATTTTAACGATGAAATGTGACGGTAGTGAGTAATACTTTCCTACAATTCTTGGATATTACACGTTACTATAAGCGAGACGTTTAATCTAAAGTCCGCCATAAAACAAATATCGGAGGGGGGTGGGGGCAAACATTCGCCTTTTTATTTTGGCAGTGGTGGTGGGGGTAAACGCTGGGCCTTTTTATTTGAAGGGGAGAGGGGGGGGGGCAAACGTCCTGTCTGCACTAACAGGGGCGGAGGGGGGGGGGGGGGCGGGCGTAGCTAGCAGTGTGTCATCGTCCGATTTTAAGATTGGATCACCATTACGCTTTTTTTGCGGATTAACACGTCACAGTGAAGTTACTTTTTAGGATACTGGGTGTGTGTGGACCATACTTGAAAGTTATTTCTTGTTTGTTTATTCCGGGATATGACGTCTGGTGAAGACAAGTAGGTAGGCATCTTCTCAATACTGCACTCCCTGAATTTTGAGGATTATTTGCAGGTGCTGGTTTGTTTAGGGTATTTTTTGTCTGCAATTTCCCTCCGGGTGGCTGACACTGAATATCCTCGTCGCAAACAATCTACTGCCGATTCCTTTATATGTGATGGAAGACGTTTGCCTCTCCCTAGAATGTTTTCTTCTTTCGTCATTTTGCAAACACACCGGAAGTACTTTACATTTAGAAATTTATTAAACGAATTTTTTAATCAAAATCGGAACGGAGCGAAATGGAACGCTTGAAGCGATAGAAACGGAAGAAACGCTGGAAGCGTTTGAAATGCAGCGCTGGAAGCGAACAAAACGAAATGGAAACGCAACGGAAGCGGAATGGAAACGGAGCGGCGAACGCTTCCAACTGAAATGGAAACGAAACGGAGTGGAAACGGGAAAATTGTCAATTTCGTGATTTTCAGTACTGTATATGCTGGTTAAAACTCATGTTTTCAAACACTTTCGAGTCTCGGCCAATCAAGTACATCACAGTATCGTAAATGCTAATGTCACCTTAATCTAAATCTAACTGGCTTAAATCATTTTTATCATTTTATTTATTGTAGCGAGACAACAGAATTTTTTTTCGACATTTTCTCTGATTCACATCTAATTTGAAACTTTTCTCGGCTGAAATACGATCGTATAAGCAGTTTTCGAACGATTAATTTATACTTCGATCTCAGCCAATCAGAAACCTCGTTACATCATATATCGGAATTTCATGTAACCCGGATGTAAACACAATGAATTAATTATGTCGAGACAAAGAAAAACGGGCGACGTGCCTTACTGTTAGCTTTAAGATTCTTACTTATACGCATATGTATCGGCGGATATGTGGAATTACCTGCGTCAGATCCAATAATTATATGATAATTGCTGATGTCACTAGATTAGATATCTTTTATTCCTCCTATGACAGGAGAGCAATAACATATTTACACATATATGAACAAATTGTTAACATCTATAAATGAACGTCTGTAGAAGCATTATGAGCATTTTACAGTAACAGGTAAACTTAAACCGTGATAGTGTGTACAGAAAAAATAAATTAGCACATATAGTATGTAACATAATAAAGATAATAATAGTGATATGCAAAGCTTATAGGGGAAGACATTGCAAAGGAGTGTATAATTCAAAATACACATATGTAGGGGTCCTACGATCGTAAAATGATTATATTTACATAACAAGTGTTGGGGTACATAGGCAAGCGTGAGGGGTATAGCTCACCACTAGGTGTCTTGGCTGAAAGCGAAAAGACAAGACTTGTAAGTAGTAAGCTGCATAGTCTAACATATTGTGCCATGTGGTTGCACATATGCAGGGGTCATACACTCGTACAATGATTGTATTGGCATAAAAGGACATAGGAGTACTTGGGCAAGCGTGAACGGTAATGCTTATCAATAGATGCATTAGGGAAACGACAAGACCCTTAAAATATGTTGCATAGTCTCACATATTGTGTCATAGGTTTGCAAGAGCATGCGCAATACATGGGTAGCGGAGTGCGTCTCCTTCCGATTCTAATGCTAACTGAAGGAGAAACTCGCACTGCTGCGCACTGTTTAAATACATCATGTTCATGAAGGCTTCGTGGCCCTTAACGTCGTACAACGCATCCCAGACTCGGCTCCTCTGAACGTCATTGTATGTGCAGAAACAAGTCACGTGTTCTACACTGTTTGGAATGCTATCACCACACGATTTGCAAATTGAGTCATATTGGATTGACACCAGCCTGCCGGTAACTTTCAGGATCGTTTGACACACGTACTTAAGATTATGGTGAATTCTGCTGACGCGAAGCAAGTTCGAACATTGATTACTGGTGATGATGTTAACATCTAACCACGTTTAATTACATATCAAGTCTGTTGTCACTTTTAATTTCGATGGAATAATGACAGCATTTTTTAATATGTGTTAAGTACGACGGCTTCAAATAGTTTTAGTATACATGACGATAGAGTGATTGCCCGGTAGTTCCTCGGATCATCTTGGCGCTTGATGCCGCCTTTATGCAATGTAATTATATTTCCTGTTTTCATTTTAACAGGAATGTGGCCAAGACGTAGCATATGCGTATAGACGTTTGAAAGCACTGGTGATATAGCTGTTACGCAATTTTTCATGTGTTCATATACCACGTTGTCGCTATTCCCGGCCTTCCCAGTCGGTAACGTATCGATTAAATGTTTAATTGTTTCAAGTGACACGTACGCTTTGGGGTCTGGTTTTATTTCACTAAAATATCTCTGCACAGTTGCGTTCACTTTTATTTTCCATTCGTCGTCAAAGTCAGGTGAGGAGGATGGGGAGTAGAGTCTTTGGAAGTAGGACCCCCACTGCTCGACAATAGACTCCCGGCTCCTGTATACACGGTCACCAAACTTGATTCCCGCACCAGTGCGACTCTCGTTCGAGTGTCTTCTGGTCTTAATCTTTTTCCAAAAGGCAACGGAGTCATAATCGGCATCATTTTCTAGTTTCATATCAAGCGTAGCTAGATATTTCTCCACACTGTGTCTGAGTGTTCTTCTAAATGATGCTTTGCTGTTTTTGTAACTCATATATTCAGGTGCCTTTTTATCTCTAGGTCTACGACTACGTTTCCATTCTTCACGTAACTGTTTCATATCTCTATGACGTGAGCTTAACTCTTCATTCCAGAATGGTTTTAAATACGAAGCGTACCTCTTCTTTGGTAGTGCCTTATTGGCGTGGTCAACAAGCGATTTGCATATGGATGTATACGCGTTATCGATGTCACATATATTTAGATTTGCATGACAGATGTTTTTCTATGCATTATCCTGTTCAACTAAACACTGGTAATTATATACATCATTCGCCCTGCACTTAGCCCAATTTACAGAGTCTTTATTTTTAACACTTGATGAAACATTTTCAACAATGCCATAAACATCAATGCAGCACAATATAGGTCTATGCCTAGATACATTCAAGCAATGGTCAGATGATATTTCACAGTGTGAAATTAAATCAATATGTTCATATGGCATAAATACATAGTCAATCAATGAAGAAGAACTATTATCGAAGGCAACGAAAGTGTCATGTGCACCCTGATACATTGGTAACATGTTCACTGGACATAACGAACAGTCATTTAAGAAGTTCATAAGAAGTCTATCTCGTGAAGATGTGCGGCCAACATTCAGCCTGGCGTTGAAATCACCTAATATAAGTACAAGACCTTTATCGCAGTATGTGTGATACAAATCATACAAGGCATCAATACATTTTGAATACACATCTAAGCGATGGTTCGTACAAGGTAAGTAGATCTGAAATATATACATAAACTGCGATGGACTGAGCTGAAATTGTATACCAACAATATTGTTGTCAGCTATATCAAGGGGGACAATAAGTTCGTCATACTTTTTATTCCAAAGTATCGCAACCCCACCCTTACCAATATTTCTCCTTAACGGTACTGACAGTGTTGAGTCATAATCGCATACAGCATGATAATTGTAATTTGAGGTCATGCATCCTAGAAAGTGTTTGTTAGATGGAAGTAGCCAGTGCTCTGATATGCCACATATATCTATCTCCCCTTGGGTTAACATGTCACATAAATAAGATGCGCTCGACATCACGCCTGTTACATTCCATGTAATCACTTTAAGTTCATTAGTCATAAGCGGCATAGATATGTTATTTGGAATTAATAAAACCAGGACATACACACACAAATAAAGCAAAACAGTTGTTTTTTGGAAGAACTCACTAATCGACATTACAGGAAGTTAATGTTTCGTATCGGTTCCCTAGTTCGACAGTGTCATGTGAGAGCGACGCCGACGGTTGATAGTTTCTGTAGCTCCCTTGAGATGGTTCCGAGTGTCTTGCGGTCCATGACGTCATACCCTGTTGCTTCCGGTGGCTCCCTGTGTACTTGGCATTCCTTGATCTCCGATTGTAACGCAGAGTTGTTTGGTCGACAGTATTAGGACGGAAGTGTTTACGGCATGCGTCGACTGATCGCGGGTCCTTGGAACGGTGGCTATTATGATCATGGGCTGCACGTAGTCTAGGCGGTACCTCTGGTGCTGTTCGCGTCTTCCAGGGTTCGCACGTCACGTAATCAGGCCAAAAGCCTATACCAAGGACTTTTTCTGCCTGATCGTCCCCATACAAGTTAAGTCTGATAAGTACGAGCTTGGGATTTCTGCGAATAGGAAAGACACGAATTGCTGAAACTATGGGTCCCTTGTGCTGTATGACCTGCGCTAGAATGTTCACATTAACTTTTTTACTCAGGCCGCGTACAGCAAAAGATTTTGTTCTTCTCCTAGTTGGCACATAAAAGTCCTCATATGAGTTCGTATTTTCAATGCCCCGTGTAGTAAAAATGACCGGAATAGCTTTGCCTGTTGGCTCAGGTATGTGGATGTCCTCACTATTGTCAATGTAGACAGGTTTGACGATATCATTGTTTATGCGTGTTGCAACGAAAAGCATTTCATCAACGCATTCGGCGCCCCTAGCCGGTTGTGGCGGGCGTTCCGCTGCATCTTCAACCTCTCCTGGAGTGGGATGCTGTTCTGGCTGCATATCACCCGCTACACTCTCGCCAGTGATGAGTGTCTGTTCTGTGTATTCCTCTATGACGCATTCCATATAACGTATACGATCTTCCAATTCAGTGATACGTTTTATCACCGCACTTGTTAAGTTACAAACCGATTGTTCACACTGCGCTGAAATGTTTATAGTGTTTAGACTCTGTTCGTGCAAACACTGCTTGATCGATTCTAGACCTGCCTTTGTTGACGCCAAATGCTCCGTGTGTAGTTTTCCGTAAGAAAACATACTTTGCTTCAAACCCAATATGTTTGACTGAAGTGATGAGACGGTGTCTTTAAGCATTTTGAATTCGTTTGCACTTACAAACATATCGGTACTACTATCAGTTCGTGGTTTCCTCTCCGTACACGCCACGGAAGCGCGGCGCGACTTTCCGACACTGATAATCGGTTTGAGTAAGTTGAAGTCGCCTACCTCGATAACATCAATTATGCTATGGATGTCCTGAGCCAATCGAACGGTAAGTGGATCGCCGGCACGCGAAAATACCCGACGCTTTAGTTCTGCGCTTTCGCTAAACGGGAAGTCCTTTATGTTAGCCTCTTTTAAGTGTTCAAAAAACGTTGATCTTAGCCGCTCAAGATCAGTTTCACATGCGGAATAGTCTTTCACTAACTGGGAAACAAACATATCACGTGGAACATCCCTAAACAAACTCACAAGAACTCTGAACTCTTTCACTGCCCGGAAGTCGACCGCTTTTACACCTGGAAATAGCCGAAGTTTTCAATCAAATATGAAGTTTAAGAAGGTTATTTTCTCAAACTACCGGTAAATCGAAACTTTCAATCAAAGACGGCCGACTGTTTTAAAGTTACTCATTATATACAATATATAAAGCAGTGTTATTTACGTTATAAAAACGTTGAAAACTTGATGAGGTCAATGATATTTCATTTTAATAATTTGAAATGTGTTAATTTTGATATTATCAATCTTACGTGTTCTTCAGATTTCAGTCATTTTCACTCTTTTCTGAAGTATTTCTTCTCATACCGTGTATACAACCATCGCCAATATCTACCACTGCCCGTTAATCCACACCAGATGTGTCTAGGCATGAGGGGCAGATAAGACCCCCACCAGTTGTAGGGGATGCTTAGAGAAATGCCTCTAGGGTATGACTGGTTAATTGGCTGTAGGTCTCAATGAGTTAATTCATTAAAAATATTTTTGCTACTACAAGCATGTTACCTGCTAATGAGTCGATGCTTTCTTCTTTGTTATTGACTTACTAAGGATTGTTCTTAATCGTTTTACAAAGCATTTAGTTTTAGCCTAAAGTTTTGCTCTCTACTGTATTCAATGTCTTGTCACAGTTTTGTATCACTTTAACATTTTGGTTTGCATGTGAGTACTATTATGCTATGTTTTGTCAAATATTAAGTACATGTCACAGTGCTCATAGGACTTTGTCATATTTCCTTTTTCATAATTACAGGAATGTTACCTGTGAAGTGAAGCGGCCGTAAAAAAGCTCCCCGTGAATATAATATCTGTTGCCATTTAATTCATCTTATAAGGATTGTTAGGTTATTTTCTTTTGCTGGGCACTGACCTTTGCTTGCTCAATTCTATCAGCACGTTATTAATATGCTACAATAATTTACACTTCTTCTCATTTTATTCTTGTTTCAAAAATTTAATTTAGCGTTATCCTAGTAGAAGTAATATTTTTTCTCCCAAAAACCTAGCGGACATTATTTTAATTACGTCACTACTTTCTTTTAATGACGTCATAACCCATCTCTGCGTTTACCTGACGACCTAGTCAGTCTTTGCTTTGAAACAAATGATGTACAAAGACAGCGCGCTCTACTTTCCTCAGTGCCGGACAATAGCTCTACATTTTTAATTTGAAAAGTGGGATTTGAATGGCTTAACAGATATTTTATCTGGAATATATGCATAATTTATAACGTGTGCACCTTACTATATATAATATTTATATGCATAAAGAGAGAGGCAAAAACTTTTAAACAACCAGTAATGTTTAAATGGACACACGTACGGGTATATCAGAAATTAGTTTTTACCTGCAACAAGGCATGAATGGCGAGTAGAACGGATTGAAAATATATTGGACTGGTTCTCGTGGAAAAGACTGTCACTTTCGAGTATGTACATCAGGGTGTAGAAAGCATTTTCTAAACACGCATCTATTAATCTAACCACACGTAAATCCTTACCAACAGATAATAGACGGTATGTCGCTATAAAGCATGGACAAATACATACGTTATGGAATGAGAAAAGCATAAAATTGTCCAATTTCCGTTATAATTTATGAATTAAAATAATGGAACATATAAAGAAAGGTCTTTCGAAAGAAATACATAGCGTCGACTGGCTGTTAGAAATAACAATTCTTTTATAAATTTATTGGATGAATCAACCAAAAGAGGAAAACTATTTTATTTGTTGAAAGAAATAAACATTGACAGTAGGCCTCTATTTTATGATTAATAGACAAAGAAAGCCGTTAATATATGTTGAAAACAAATTTTAATGTAAAGGCTGGTCACGGTATTTGAATACCTAGATTAGCAACTATTTATAAAATATTGGCTATGTAAAAAAGTCATACATGTATAGCACAACCTTACAATAAATCTGAGATGCACATCTCCCAAGTTCAAGAACTTCGGTGAATATCTTAACCCTAAAATAAGTTGTTTAGGTAGGTTTTTCTCAATAAGAAAATATAAGACAAAGTACAATGAGCATTGCAACATATACAAAAATTGAAAAGACACAGGACCAAGGTATCCACATGCACGCCCAATGTAAATGTGAGAACAAATCTGTGATGAGTCATTTACAATAATAGCAAACCCAACAGTTACCGCCTTGGAAAGGTCAGTCGGCAATATGGACCGACGGGGGTGCTTAAACCGGTTTTACAGAGCTCAAATCCTCGTTTGCATAAATATCAAGTCGCCTGGATTCCCAAAATGCAAAAATAGAACACATAATTTCACTCATGGACCCACTTAACCATTTACCTGATACATATACTAATTATGTAAAAGCTGTACTAAATCTCTTATTTTGTATCAGCTTAAGGCAAAGGTATAAGCTGTTCTGAACTTATCAATGGAAATATAATTCGGCAAAGAATTTCAAATAGCAACTGGTCTCTTAAAAAAGCATTTAAAGTGCATGCTTAATTGTTGACGATAATTTGAATTTATAAACAGAACTGAATTAGGACTGTTGAATTAAGTACAACCTAGTCAGTCAGGCACAATTCGACAAAATCGGAACTCCTCGAATAATTCACGAACCATCTCTGTATGACGGTAAAACCCCGTGAAAATAAACATGCCAGTGCCTATGGCATTATTAAAACAAAGATAAATGTTTTGTTATCTCTGGACAATGCAGTAATAGTTGTATATTTCAAGAGCTGTAAACAGGTAAATTGATAAATAAACGTGTTTAAGTGAAATATAGAGAATACCAGGTTAGTGTTGATATAAATAAATGTTATCATGCGAGACTAAGAAAATCAGAACAAATCAACATTAACCTGGTATTTTTTTATCCCACCATCAACAGTTTTTGCAAATGGATTAAAAAGGGAAACATTTAAATTTACCGCTACTGCTCCTCCCCTACATAACATGACATTCCAATGCAATACACGAAATTCATGCGCGTGCATAGAGTAATTTGCCTGTAAGAAATAGTTTTATTAAAAAATAAGACAATAAACATGTTATCTTTTATTTTATTTGCACTATACATAAGGTTGTAATTTTTTGAGTACAGTAATTAAAAATAATGGTTGGAAAATAACAACAAAAAATCACACCGTATAAAGTTATGCATGTAGTGTTTAATGTCAAGGTCGTGTAACATTAAAGTTGCTACGCACATGGCATTAAGAACCGCGAATTACATTCGAGATTTGTGTGTTTGTGAATGTAACAAACAGTTTGCTCATGGATTTTAATTGTTGATGACATTGAAAAATACTGAACATTGAATATAGCGCCATAAAATTGCGAAGATAGTTGTGTTTTTTGACAGGGTAACTTGCGAAATATGGAGAAATGCTGGGATTGGAGGTGGTGTGCTGGTGTTCATGTTTAAGTCAAGAATCTGTGATTTGTTAGCACATTTGTCCAGATCTGTGCAGTCAGCTGTATTTGGTTCAACTAAAGATTGAGCTCTATCTAAACATTTGAATGTTCATCATGTAACGACATTTGATCATCAGGGTCTGTCCTCAGATTAGGCAGCTGATTGCTGCCTTCTGAGACAGTCACAGATTCAAGATCAATTTCCTTCTTAAAATTAAAAATGTTGGGATTAAAGCCAAATTTTGCCTCGAAATCTTCGTAGCTTTCTTCACAACACTGCATATGTTTTCACACTATCACACAATTCTTCATCACATTCTTTTAATTCACACCAAATAACATCAAAACAGCAGGGACTGACATACTCTGACAATGTTGTTTTTTTTTGCAGACGACAAATTCGTACTTTTATTGATTTTATTACTATTCCTAAACAGTTTTAATCATGTACATATATTACATTTTGTTTCAGATTTTTGCAAGTTTTTGAATTGTAAATGTGTACATTTTGATTAATAACTTTTAATTTATATTTTTGTTTACAAATTGTCTATATCATTGTTAAATAAAACTTCGGAAGTGCGCGATGAACTGGCCGTTGAGCTTAGTCGGTTAAGACGCCACTGCTTACATTTTCAATCCTGCAGGACAGAAATCGAAACCGCTCTTATCCCTTTTTAATGGCCTCTATTTAACCAATCTTTATATTATGGACAATTTTGGGGTGATCACAAGCATAATTATGCGATAAGTGAGTTCCGTTCAAGTAAACATTCCGGATCGTTTCGTCAAAAAAGTAGACCGGCTTAGAGCAGGTGCGCGAATGTCTTTTGAGAAAGCTCATCTTTATCACACAGGTTATATCAACCGATATTTACAGAGATGGTGGGATAAAATCTTGTACTCTTCACCTATTGCTTTTTAAAGAATATTTATGGTGTATTCCGCTTCTGCCGAACAAAAGGATTGTGTGTCTTTAAGTATCATTGCACCAGATACATACGAGCGATTAAACGGTCCTGCGGACGAAATTACCCGAGGAGTTCCGATAGATCAAAATTTGGACATACAATATGTTGACCTGATAAGCCTAAATCACAAATTAATAAGGTCCGTATTCACCAACCTTTCTTAAGCCTAAGTCATGACTTAAGCCCCAATCTAACTAATATCAATCTAATCTACATTATGGGGCGATGCAGCTGAAACGCGATACTTGGGTATGCGATAAAATAACAGATCACAAACGATGTGTTGATAATGCCGTCTTCTGTATCCACCTGCGAATGCGCTCTCATTGAAAAGATGCGTTTATATTTATATATTGTTTTGTTTTCATGCGCTAATATTATATAACAGTATAGTCAATGTTTGCATAAAACTTTGATTTTTTGACAGACGATAAGGACAAACTCAATACATTTATAAAAAGCTAAATTCTGATCGGTTGCATTCCCTCTAATAAACTTGCCAATCGAATTACTTTACATAGGTCTGTATACAAGTTGGTTGTTTCGGCATATCAATACATCCATGTACCTAGCGCCTTTCCTTGTTTTAAATATCTTCAGTAATAGCTAAACAAACAACCGGATATACGATCAGTATTTCGTACTGATTGAATATCGTACAGTTGTCGTGGATGTTTTCGCTGTAAATTTCATACTTTTTAGTAAGGCCTTGCGATGTTTGTTTTCGTGCTTGGTCTGCATCAGGTTTGCCTACTCCATCAAGGGCCCTGGCCACAAAACATCTTTTTTTCCTTCAATCTTTCTAATTTCCTGGTAACGTTGTAATTGTCTTGATTGGCAAGACGACGTTGGCACAATTATAATGGTTTTCTATACGAACAGCCTGTTGTTCTCCCATCTCAAATACCAGGAAGGTTTTATATGGGTATTTCATTATTTCTTACATTTTTAATACAATTTCTTACAACACGATTATAAATTCAGGGACTACAATCTAATCAGTTTGGGGGCAATGAGTCATCGTTAACTCCAGCTCCTTTGTGAATAAATTATCGCGTCACGCGCGTGTCAGTCCCATTATATCAGGTTCTAAATAAATAAGGTTTCGCGTCTATTGTGTGTCATAGCGACCCCGCCTCTTCTATGACGTTATCCAAACGATATATAAAGTCGAAAATACACGGTGGTGGAATCATAACACCACAATCGTCAGAATGGAGAATAGCTTGGGAAATCAACGGTACGTTAAAATCAGCGAATGGAAAGGCGAAAAGAGAGTGGATCTGAGAGAGTGGGTAAATGATAGACCTACGAAAGAAGGAATCAGTTTGTCGTTAAGCCGTTGGAAAACGTTTGTCGACAGTTTGGATTTTATGGACAAAGCTTTGACAAATGGAGCCGCTTACAGTAATCATTTGGGCGGCAACGTATAATGTATCATTAAAGAAGGTAACCCCTGCGTAGATATCCGACAGTTCTGGAAACCGGCGGAGGAAGTTGTGCCCACCAGAAAAGGATTGTGTTTGAGACCCGTGGAATACAGTCGGTTGAAAGAGTTATTGCCAAACATAGCAGAAACAGTTCCGGAACTCAGCGCCGTCATACCATGGGCTTTTTAAAGCGATCACGCCAACCAGCAGGGATTTTTGAGGTGTTCCGAGTGTGATCCCAACGACTTTATGAATTGGTAAAAAAATGATTACCAACGTCGTGTGCACGGCTAGTTTAAATTGTGACATCGATTTGAGAATAAAACGACAAACATTATTTACGATTCCAGCCAGATACTCGGGTGTTCAGTGGAAACATCCCAAGATCGGTGGACATTGCATGGTGTTTTCTAACGGAAAGTTTATGGTGTAACGTCAAATCGAACTCTATTTCTGAAGCTAAATTGAGACTCAGACGCTACGCCAGACTCATTTAACGTCTCGGATGTTCCGTAACTTTAAAAGGGATAGAAGTGTGACTGTATCGGCTTCTTTTAAAACGGAAGGACCTTTGGATTTATGTAAAACTGTACATTACTACGGAGGCCATTACGAACCGGAATTGTTTCCCGCCGCTATGTTCGTTAAAGACTCTGTACATTTTACTTGTTTTCATACTGGTTTCGTGTTAATGACCAGAATTAGACGTAACGAATCAAATACGAGATGTGGGCATGCCCGTATTAATCGAACTTTCATTACTGTGAACCATTATCTCCTAGATATTATGTTCAGTTGAGAGTGTGAATAAAATGTTGTTACCTATAACATGTTTTGTTGTGATTTTCTCCTTATCATATTTACATCTTTTTTTTAATTATTGTATAGGTTTTTAAATTATTAGTAATCTAAAACAAAACAAAGCATACGTGTTTACTATTTATTTAATTATAGTACACATATACACAACATACAGAACATTTATTAAGTTTTTTAAACAAATCATACAAGACAGATATATAAAACGAAGATATATTGGCAAACATACGAACAAGTTCGGTGAAAAAAAAAAAACACCAAAAAAAAAACAACATTTTTTTATAAAATTCACAAAGTACAATTGCAAAGAAATCTTAAACATGTGTAAATAAACAAAGGCGCACACGCACCAAACATATTATATGCATTACATTTCTAGAAGAACAGCACAACTCGAACAACTCTTTTTAAATGTTCATTTTCGATATTGAAACAGCCGAGCTGTTTTGTCTGTATTATATTACATAATCACGTTTTAAATTTTAGAAACATTCATTCGGTAAGCTTAAATGACAACGCAAATAGGACACAGCTCTTTTTAAATGTTCATTTTCCGCAACACACGTGCGATTCGCTTCATCGTCCAACCGCGACATCGTAGTTTCAGGTAATAGACACAATATTGTCCGCAGATTCTCGTTCCGTATGGCTGTATACGTGCATTATTGTACACGTAACGAGGACCGTTCCGAATTAACAACTTCTTGAATCGTCGATGATAATGTTCCGGCACGTTTCCGCAGGAGTCAAAAAATTCCGCCGGACCCTTCTGTGGAAAGTAAAACGCTGTCCAATGAGTACCAGGTAGTCCCCTCTCGTCGGTATTGACCACGTACATTCTGGGACGTCGTCTGGTCGTCAAGGATAGTTCGTCGGCGGAGAGTACGCCACCAAATCGAGGGCGTGTTATAGGATCCGCCGACAGAATCGTCGATATTTGGCTCGAATCCATTATTCCAAGGTTACGCGTCTGGTGCCGTCGATGGTCATCAGGGCCGGAAATCTGGCGTACGCAATCACCGTGCAAGTGGTGGGTAAAGCTTTGGAAAATTTCAGTTCCAAACGGGTATGAGCTCTCTCGTCTGGTCTGTCTTTGGTATCGCCTTGTGGTCTAAACACGTACAAACAGTAACCGTCTTTGAGGTCGTCTCTGGTCACGCGGACGGCTCTCTCTGATGCACACCAGTACAGCCGTTGGTACGCTTCGATAAATAAATTGCTCTTATAATTGGGCTGTAGAGGCTCGGATGGCGTTGATTGGCCGTCGACGAAGAAACCTGCGTAGTTACAGTTAAAGTGTTGAAAGTTGAATGGATTCTTGACGTAAGATCCATGAACAGCCGTCGACTCTACTATACCCACTACTAGTTGCTGGGGTACTTCGCCTTGAAATACGTCATCGACGATGAACGAAAAATGTCCCTGGGGTACCGCGTACGTCTTGATCACGGAACGACTGTAAGGATACAGGGCGCTGGATTTCTTAATGACGTCACTTTGTCCAACGATGACGTCAGGGTTGACTTTGACCGATGCCACGTTCAAAGCAGCTTCCGTGATACGAACGGTATACGGTTCCGCGCCTTCCTTCGCCAGTTATCTGAATCTGTCCGAATTCTGACATAACTTGATGTTGATGGTAACGCCGTTGACAAATAATCTGTCCTGTTGAAAAACGTCTACGTAAAGACGATCGATGAGGTTTAATTCTTTACTTTGCATTGTACGGATTGCTCTCGTATACAATCCGTTATTTCTACTAATAGGATCCGTGTCGTCCATATCAATGCCGCTATCGTCTTTGATAAACATATGGCAGTCTAAACCGTGCTGACATTTGCATTCTAGTAACGTGTCCAGGTACGCTTTGTAGGCATAGTTGGCGCCTACTTCGCTGGTGGGTTGCTGCTGAATGTTGACGTCCACTTGAGAAAAAAATACTGTGTAGAACGGTATTCGTCAATCCCACCGAGTCCGCAACCTTAAGATTAGGCCCGTTCGCTTTGACAATCTTTACTTTTACTCTGAGTAGTAATTTCTTGAGATCGATGCAGGGTCATGGAGGTACCGGGTATGTTGAATTCGATGGCGGCGCCTTCCGAGAGCTGATTGATGGGTCTCACGGTGATCCATTCTCTTTTTTGTGTAGCTATTTCAATTTCCGGTTGTTGGAACAAGGCGAGCTCGTTATCGTGTTTGTTGTTACCCATGTTCTTTAATAGGGAAACACATGATCTACGTAGTTCGATGTCTTTCTAGCTTTGTAGGCAATAATCCTCGCCCTCTTATAACTTCTCGCAGGATGTGACGGGGCTAACCTCTTATGAGCTTCTATTTCCGACTTGGCCAACTCCACGTCTTGAGCCTCGGGAGTGACGAATTTTATTTCCGGTGCCGCAGTGTCTCCGCCCGATTGCCCGTCTTCCACGATGTAATGACCCCTATGATTAGGCTTGACACTGCCTTCCGCCATCCGCTGAAAATTTCGTCTCCACTTTTCTACATCTATCGTTTCAAATGAAGTGTACACCGAACGATAGGATCCGTAACATGAAGATCTCTAAGCTGAACTCCTCTTATAAAGATTCGGATTCTATTCAAAGTCGTAAGCGTTATTTTGACGTACACGGGGTTGTCAAAGTGAAAGTTAGTCAGTACGCTTTTGTCTTTGGGTTTACGCAACGTCCTCAAGACGGGCAACATGGTATTTTCGGCGTATGATTCCCCGCACGCGTCCGAACACATGTATACAATCTCTTCACTTAGCGATATTCTTATTTCCTTTAGGCCGCATACCCACTGACCTCGTCTACTTCCCGTATCCATGAGTCATATTTTCAGGCCAATGTAACCACCTCACCAGTACTTCGCGTTTCTTTCGTCTGGTTCGTTTTTTTAAGCACTTTATCCACGTAATATTCCTTGTTCTCGTCCACGTTTACAGCTTGCAGTTCCTGTTCGTAGAACGTCCCCTCGACGTCTTCGCCGGTCCAATCTTCTATCTGATATACGGGTAGTCCGTCTCTACTAAATCAACGTTTTACCTTGAACAGTTCTCCCGTCCACTTTTGCGAATATTCTCGGTCAAATATGCTTCTTATATGCGTCACCCTCACCGTTTGGCCTATTTTAAACGCGTACAGTCGGTGTCTCTTGACTTCATTTTTGACGCGTGTCGATGATTTTTCACGTAAAACGTACTGTTCGTATCTGCTTTCTTGGTCGTTATTCTCGTCGATGGAAGCCGGTGTTTTTTCCCAAGCTTGAATGTTTAGTATAATTGTAACTTCTCACGACGGCCTGTAACGTATCCACGGGTCTTGTTGTTTATAAAATAACGATAGAGTCTGTGTTTAATCGTCTTGATGAGTCTCTCAGCGTAATTAGCTTTGGTCTCCGTATTTTGGGTGCTGAAAAGGTAAATGTCTGAATGTCGGTGCTAGCGAGAAACGTAGACACCTCCGTTTTGTTGAATTCTCTACCCTTGTCCGTTCTTTTTACTTGCGGTACTCTGGGTCCCGACAGTAACGTTTCTTACAAGACAAGTACGTCTTTGGCCGCTTTGCTTTTTGTCGGGGCGCATAGGGCGAATCTCGAAAACACGTCGATGGCTACCAGCACGTATCTATAACCGTCATCATCCATGTCCCTTTGACTGTCTAGTCCTTCTACGACGACCTTGGCGCGAGGGAACTTACGTCTTATTCCCTTGGTCAAAGAATAGGCGTCTTGGTCTCTTAGCCACTTGGAGATTCTGTACTTCCCGATGTTGTATTTCCCGTCGACTTTCACCGCTTCGTACAGTTTACTCGGACCGCCTAAACTACCTGGGTGACCGGGATCGAAATAGATTAACGCCAAATATCGTTTCCTCTCCGTCATTATTCTATACACGTTTTAAGAGTCTTTTTGGTCTCCGTCGGCTTCCTTTCTGGCTTCGATTCGGAGGAACGTACGTTCGTCTTCCTGGCCGGAAGTCCCGGTGGCCCCCGCTCTGGTCGTTGTTTAGTGTCCCGCGTATCGACGTTAAAACGCTGAGTCTGAGACGCTGCTAATAAGCGCTGATATTTATCGTACGTTAGCAAAACGGATTTCTGCACGGCACTCATCGTAGGTAGGCCTCGAGAGACGATTCCACCGCTCTTAAAAATTCTGTGATGGCTTTCTCTTTGTGACGTAACAATGTTTTCTTGTCCTTGAGCGTCAGGGAGGTATCTGCGAGATTCCTTAGCAACCGTTTACTTCTCGTTAACGTGGCAAGGGAGGATGACGGTACGCTAAACGTCTTTTGCAGAAAGTTCTTAACAATTTGTACCAACGCTTTCAGTTGGTCGTTGGTGATGGTATCCAGTAGGCGTCTTCTTTGTATATTGGAAGTTTTTGACACAAACAGTCGAAAATAAGTCTGTTGAGTTTTCAATAGTCGACTCATAATTAAAGTACGAACTCGAGATGTCGCGTCTTATAAACGTTTGTAGATGAATATATTCTCTCCTCGAAACACTTTGGTTCTGAGACGGTATAGGTCCTGACCCCTGGGCGTCAAATCGACCAGGAGGTAACCGAAGGGTTCATTCGTAGCTTCCTCGAAAGCGTCCGTAAGTACTCGGTATTTTCCGGGAAAAAGCTGGCACCCTAATGCCCGTATTTGAGACATCTCTCGAATATTCTTAAACAATATCATGTACCAACAGTTGAGAGCGATGGTTCTGGCCGACTTGCCTTGACCGTAAATATTCTGGGTGATAAACACGACGCTCAGTTGTTTGTGATGACAACCTTGAGTAAACAGGAGTTCCGCCGTCTTACTGTCAAGTACATCCTGCATAAGATCGTCCAAAATGATGAGATCGTGCTCGCCTCCGGAAAACTCTGCTATTTCTGTAGAAGTAGGTACTCCTGAATGTAAGGTGAAGTTGGGAATACTTTTTTTCCATCTCGTGAAAAAGATCCTGGTATACGCCGTAGCAATACATAATCTTGCGAGGAGGGATCAAATACAAATTCTCCAATTGTTGGAGAAATGAGAATGTCCATCTCGTCTTTCCGGAACCCGTCGGTCCCGCCACCATGATACTAGAACAAGGTTCAAACGGCAACAGATTCGTGCCCCGCGGTAAGTTATGCTCTGTCCGCGGCGGCGGTGTGATCATATCATCCCTCTGCGGCGACGGTGTTGGCGGCGGGGACGGCGGGGGCGGCGGCGACGGCGGCGGCGGCGGCGGGGACGGCGGCGGCGGGGACGGCGGCGACGGGAACGGCGGCGACGGGGACGGCGGCGACGTTTTCTGTATTAATCCCCGTGGCGGCGACGGTAGTGAATGTTATTCGTGTAGATTTCTTCGATGTCGTAGCATGACGTCCCTTCTGGAAAAGATTCTGCGACATTCGGGACAGGAATTCATTTTTTTGTAAGGCGTTCAGCATCAATTTCTTTTATTATTGTTTTCTGGTTGTTCTACGATGTATCGTTCGGGTCATAAAATCGGTAGGCTGTCGGTTGTAGCGAACATTCCAGTAGACGCCTTTTCACTCTTTGAGCGCCGTTGTTGTTGCCAGGTTCTTACACGTCTCTTATAATTTAGTATCCGAAGGGAAGAGTGTCGTTGTTGTCCATAATGACCCTTTTGTCGTAGACAACGCGATACTGTTTACTTTCCTTTTTATTAAACAGCAAGTTTCTAAACTTGTCCCTCGATATTTTAGAAGGGTAAGTGACGACGATCACCTTGGAGGCCTGTTGATCATCGTCTTCAAACTTCCTTTTCTTGTAGGTCGAACGACACGACGGATTCACGTGACTGACCGTATCCCGAACGCTGATAAAGTTTAGTAACTGTGCATTAGTGTAGTTCAAGCTGAACCCTCGGATCTTGAAGGTTCGCTTGCACTTAGCCGTGGTGTAGGCGTAGTTTTTGGGACCGCCGCTCAAAAACTCTGTTATATAATCGCCCTGGTTCAATTCATCGGTCAATTCTCCTGCAAAAAAGTACCGTTACAAATTACTTATTGTGTTAACAGATCAATAGAAATATGTAATATAATGACGATACATAGTACGAAGAAAGGGATAATGTAAATATTTGCGTAAACGGAATTTACTTAAATAATCTCCGAGTGGAGGGTCGCAATGTCCGGGGCCCCAGTGATATACCTCGTATATCTTGAGAAGACGATACCCCTTCTCAATGGCATTTTGCAGTTCAGGGGTGCACCAAGTTCCCACGACCGCCCTTTGCTCATCCTCGTGGGTACACGTATCTCGAGATTCGGTGTCGGCACAGGTGCGACACAGGGGGAACTTGAGTTTGCCGTTGGACCGGTACGGCAACACGGGGGGATAAAGACCGCGAGGAGCCGAAACCTTGACTTTGGCGATTCCGAAGTAGCTCTCGATGTCACCAAAGTTGTTCGTTATGAGCTCGGGATGACCGACGGGATAGCGTCCGTATTTGATGACGTAAGGATAAAGGCTGAATAAAAGACAAAAAAGCGTGTTATTTGATGTCATAAACGTTGCATTTTAAAAAAATAATGGTTACAGATAGTCGATAAATAGATGATTACCTGATAAAATCGATGTTTTTTATCTTCTCACCCTCCCTTATGTCGTATCGCCGTTTGGCGGCGTTAGTCCTTCCTCCGAAAAAGGAATCCCGTGGGTCCAGACGATCCTGGATGTCGAGCCCGGCAACAAAGTTTCTAACGTCGGGTTCTTCGCGGATCATTCTGACCCAATCGTGCTCCCAGATACACACGTACTCGAAGCGCATATCCCGAGTCAGCACCTTCTGTTTGATTTGTGTAAGGGCATACAACTGGTCCATGGTCTGACCCGTCTTGGGGTTGATGACAGTCCGGTTAGGGTAACACTCGGGGCAGCCCTGCCACAAACAACCTGAAAACATAAATACGAATCTCAATTACAACATATCATTCGTACAATTTGACAGCCGCACATATTTTTACTTAGTCTATTTCATGAGAAGTATCACACATTTTTTTTTAAAACGTACCGTGATATTCGAAGACGGTTCTACCAGCTCGCCAGTCCACTTTGTAACGGGTCCCAAAGATGTATTCTTCGCCGCCGTTGAGAGCATGCTGGATCCGTAGGGTGTCTCCGTTTCGTTTGGCGAGTTCCATTTGGTACTCCAGCCATTGAATGGAAGCCTTACTATAATTGTCTCTCTGTACATAACCTTCGGAGGGTATCTGGGCGATGTCGGAACGAACAGCCTTCTTATCTGTCACTTCAAAACCCTCAGGAAGCGATTTCCAGGAGGCGGTTCGTCCGTCCAACAGCTGCCAGCCACTCGGAGTTCTTTTCGAACAAGACCTTTGGAATAATGTGGGACACCTACAGGTTGAGTCAGCGCCGCGTCGTACTCGGCTTCTAGGAATCTAAAAAACAACAAGAGCGCCGGTTATCGTTTATATTCAATAAGAAAAATGGTGACTCAAAATTAAATATCACTTTTAGGTTAAAAAAATATGGTTGCGATTAAAAAAAAATGCGCTTTATACCTAGTCTTGTATATTCCCATACAGACACTTGCTACGGTGGCGTATTGGAATGCGTCCACCTCCGTCGCGTCGAGCATCAACCGTCGAAACTTCAGACACGCCCTCCTCAATATATCTACATCGGATCGACAGTAGACCTCCATTTCGGCACGAAAGTCGAAGACTGCGCCGCTTTCAGTCGTTTCCTCGTGCCAGCGAAGAAATGTCTTTCTGTCTTCCGTGGACATGTAATCCGCCCCGTATCATTTAGGTTCCGGGTAGGGCCCTACGTACTGCTGATTTTCCCGCTTATTAAAAAAGTGAGGGAAGTAACCTCTGCGCAGTTCCGTAAGACCGAACGTTTTAGGGAGGGCTGCCAACTTCATAGGGGATAAAATTCAGGGAGTCCAGGATCCGTATGTTGAGTCCTTTTGCCACCTGCATGTACATAATCTTGGATCCGTTGTAGATGACCTTAGATGGCCTCATACTTTTACTGACCATGTACTCCAGAAGAAAAACGCCGTGGTAGCCCTGAAACGATAAAAATAATATTTTGCTGTTTATCGGGGGCTAGTGGGGGGACAAATTGTGCGACTTTATAAAAAGAATAATGTATATATACTGCGAAAAGTCTAACTCACCTTCATGTTATGAGCCAGGACGGCGGCATCTTTATGTTGTGCACTGAATAGCCAATTCCCTAACTTTTCCAAGGTGTCGTCTACGCTAAATATGACCTCCCGAGATCCGCACTTGTCGGGGCACGGAGTTTTGACGAATGTATCTTTATCCCAGACGTCACATTCGTTACACCGTCTACCGCATTGATGACACTCGGATCCCGGGATGAATTCCTCGTCTTTACAAGAGTCGCACACGGTCTGGGCAACCACAAAATTGGGAACTTCCACCACGATTTAAAACATCGCTGATATATTAAAGAGTCGTCGGGTGCGTAGCCTTGTGCTTGCTCATCTTGGGTGGCCTCAAAGTCAAAAAAAAAAATAAACTTCTTGACCTGTTTCTTAGGTTCTCCGGGAACAAAAAGCATTGGTGCTCTCCTTTGACCCAAGACTTGCACATCCATGTCATGAAATTTCGTCGGCCTTTTATACTTGATTATAACTTTCTTGCAGGTGGTGCATCGCCAGGACTCGTCGCACTGCGAAAGAGTTACGTCTCCTTTGTCGCCGTTTTTCTTCGTCTTCTTAACGAGA
Source organism: Sinonovacula constricta (assembly GCA_007844125.1). NCBI lineage: Eukaryota > Metazoa > Mollusca > Bivalvia > Cardiida > Solecurtidae > Sinonovacula > Sinonovacula constricta. Next base: position 36,562,384 of record CM017564.1, on the reverse strand, counting down.
TGGCACTGAAAACAGTTCATGGAACGGCAAACCATGTGACAAGATCGGCATGACATTGTGACGTCTATTTCGGGGCATTTCTGACTCTTACACGTTAGGCAAGTACTCTCGCAGCGGTGCTCTGTGTTGTGATCATATTGTTCGAAGCACCGTTCGCAAAAGTATATTGCGCTAAAAAATCCCGTAATGCTGACGATGGCGTGAAAGTGGCTGATCCAACAAATACAGGTAAAGAAGTTGCCAGTCCTCCTGGTCGTTGGTCGGCACCCTTATGAACTTGTTGTCTAGGGATGCCGCCACCACCGCGATTCGAACCCGGAGCGCTTTCTCGAATGCGGGGAGGTCGTTAAGTGAACCGGGTCGATCCGTGGGTACACCGGCTTTCTGGCAGAGAAGGGCAACCTGTTTCTGGTCTTGGCGGTTTTTTATTTTTTACATCTTTATATGCATGCCGCGAAAGTTGTCTGTGCTGCACAAAGATTTCGTGGTTAGTGAGCACGCTATTTTCTCTTTTGACGATTTTCCAAACCTAGTCCGGGACCACACATTGTTTGGCCAATCCGACTCCGATAGCTCTGGCCATGCAGAGTTGGTCGTCATTAACGATCTGTACCATCGAAGTTTTTTTGTGGATAGAATTATCCGGTCCGATGAGTTTGGTCAGACGTCTGCGTTGTCCTCCGGATCCTCGCGGAATGTGAAGAGCCCCGATGATGACTGGAACATAATTAAACGTATTCGTACTTGTTATGACGATATAAAAGATATTTTCCATTATATTTTTGTATGCAAAGTAAGTTTTAATATTATTACATACAGCGGAAAAAAAACACCGGCCATCACTGTAATACGCAGATCAGGTTATGGTACATAAAATGATAATTTAATACCGTTATATTTAACAACTCGATTAATCCTAAAAAATAGTTAAAAAATAGAAACAAAAATTAACGTCTATATTATACATGAAAATTAAATATCCTTGAAAAGAGTCGTCTATTGATAGATTTTCCTCACTCTGCAGCACGTTTTCTATCTTGGAAAATATCTGCTCCAAGTTTAGGTCCCCCGCAGCCATTAGAGGGATCGGTATAGCGTGGTTGAGGCCGTCGTGTCGTATAACGACTCTAAGCAGATCGTTTTCGTTTAAACCTTCCCGGGCTCTGGCTAACAAGTTTTCGAATAGACGTTGTAGGTGGTTGCGCAGATCAACGAGTCTTCTACCTTGCCACAGGTCATTAAATTTAAACGTGTACGTCTTTTCGATGGCCGCATTCTTTTTAAGTTACCGGTGCCCTAGAGTTCGATCCTGTTAGGATCCTCCCCACCGCCTACTTGGTCATTAGTATACACGCATTGAGATGTATCTACGTGTACATTATTCGGACTTTGTTGCAGTCCCGACGGTCCGGCCTCTTCCGGTCGAACCACGATGTGGGTGTGCCGGTGTCTTGCGAAATTGTTATAACCCAAGAATTTGGCATCGCAACGGGTACAATAAAACGTCTTTCCGTCCTGAAGCAATAAATGATATGTGTATAATAAATTGTTTTATATGACAATAACGGAAGGTTACATTTTTATCTCGATTACTTACAGAATTATTTCGTTATAAGAACATTAATCATTTACCTAAACTCGCCATCTCTGATACAAGCCAATGAGGCTGACGCTGTGTCTTCGTTAGCAAAGACGGCCTCTTGAAATCCAGGAGACCAAGGTTCAAATCCCGATTCCTTGATCTTCGCGGATTGCGGGGCCATTGAGGCTAACGCCGTGTGCTCGAAGTCGAAGACAGTCTCTTGAAATCCAGGTGACCAAGTTTCGTACTCGGATTCCTTGATATAAGCGGGTTCCCGGGCTGGAGAGTGCAACATTTCCAGGATGCCGTCAGCATCCTCGGACGTCCATTCTTGGTCCGAAGAATGAGTTGTCTCGCGCACCAATAAATGATGTAAAACATCAGTCACAAAAGGGTCTTCTAAAATATTGAAAGTAACGGCAAATCCGTGAAATTGCTCGGCTGTAACGCCTCCTTGCAATAACACAAAGATGACGCTTTCCAACTCCATTTCTGAAATGGAAGACAATTATAATAAGCTTGTTAAAATAATTTTAAACACCACCACCTTACACTACGAACTTGCATTGAATTATATTGGCCCTATGCTGACCTTAAACCTGTCTGAACGCAGCAAAAATTGTACTACCCCACCATTTTGTCGGTAAGACCATTTTGTCGGTAAGAGAAACTAATTATAGAGTGAGTGGACTCAGTAGGTTTTATCTTTACCATCCGCTTGTTAACAAGTAACAGTGGATTTACGAATGCTTCGCCGATTATCTCGACAGACCATATTTCATATATACGACAATCAGTGTATTTTTTTTTAAAAAATGCGTGTTTGTTCAAATTTAAGGGATTGAAAAATACATTATCTTATTATAAGACTTTGACAAAGCTGTTTTGCGTATGTGTCTGATATTTTAAACATAAAAGAAAGAAACTGTACTGTACATAAAACAAATCCAGTAGGTAAAACTAGGAATTGAATAACGGAGACAACTGTTAAATCAGTTGAAAGGTGCGTATTTTAAAAACATGTTGCCAGAAACTTTACCAAAAATATAAAAAAACGACAAAAAAATAATATTCTAACATTAAAAAAATGAAACCACGCATTTCAAGTCGTTGAAATGAAGAATAGCAAAACTAGATACAATTTTAGAACGACGATTTGACAGTTTCTCTTTTGTGATGCACGCGGTCATAAAAAAACTTTATTAGCGTTAAAACAGAATTGATCGAAGCATTAAAATAAACGCCCCAAATAAGAACAATAGCTTTTTTTTTCTCCAGAGTTTTTGCATTAATAACTAATCAGAAATTTAAAAAAAACTTACCTCGTAATTGAATATTCGTTCCGAGTAAAAAAAAACACGTTTCCAAACGAATCGATGTCTCACAGTTGACTTCGTTGTTTGTGAATGAATGGCAAATTTTTATCTCTTATATACATTGCCAACCCCCTCAACGATTGAGCGTGACCAGCGTCATGATCTTAATTAAACTTCGACTGACGCTTTGTTTTGGAAGTACACGGCGTGCTGTTTAGTAGTTATAGCGTCCACTCTTATCATTGACAGACTCAACGTAAATCAAATTTTAAACGCTATGGCACCGAAGAGACATCTGCGTTCCTCACATTAAGGAGGGGATAACGGTATAAATGACCTTACAATGACCTATTCACACAAGGGGTGGGGGTGGGGATAGCGGTACATACCCAGCGTGGCACAATGACCTATACACACAAATGGACTGGGATAGCCCTACTGACACGCGCGTGACACGATAATTAATTCACAAAGGAGCTGGTGCTAACGATGACTCATCGCCTCCAAACCGACGGTATTGTAGTAGGGATTGTAGTTCAGGGAATTTTCACACAAATATAGACATATATGTATATAACATGTATTTGTCTTGATGCAAATTAACAAAAAATAAGAGGTCATTATAATCTCGATCATTAAAAGCATGCCATTTATATGTATTGTAAATTTGTTTCAAACAAAAATACATTGTAAGTCAAACTTTACCCTAAATTGTTTACGTTTTCCAGTGAATTTATTTTCCAGATATTTCACATCTTACTTTGACGGTCTATTCTAAACTGTGGATACATTGCATTGAATTATCCGATGCCGTAAAACACGGTCTCTTCATCTCCAGGAATCGTGTAGATGTCTGGTCTAACCGTCACAGTTTCCAACGCCGTACCAGCAATATATATATATATATTTATATAAAGACTTAGATTTATTTTTATTGCTAATGTCAATAGATATGAAAAACTAGCCCCATACCTACCTGTAATATTTAAACAACACTGTTTTGTAAAACAGGATGAATAGATGTTTGCATGCGAAATGGTGAGTTAAATATTTACCCCGTCAGTCGTCGTGTATCAGCATACTGCCCTTGAGAGAGCGGCCGTCACTTTGGAAACCAGGTGCTGAACCTTAAAAATCCAGTGAGCACACATCACCATTATGACAGCTGTTCTAAATTGAGTTGGGTCCATACGAGCAAATAAAATTATTAGTCCTCTACCGGTGTTCACACGCATGAAACTTGGTATGTTAATAGGTAGCAATGTGTACAATATGCACGCGCAAAATTTAGGTCGCTACCTTGAAGGTCAAGGTCACAGCATGACCTTGAAACAAAATCGTGTCCGGCCCATAACTTCGTTATTTGAAGTCGGATTTTAAAACTATTTCACAGAAATGATCACCATATTGTGATGACGTGGCGCGAGCAAGATTTGGGTCGCTACCTTGAAGGTCAAGGTCACAGCATGACCTTGCAGCAAAATCGTGTCCGCCCCATAACTTGGTTATTTGAAGTTTGATTTTACAACTATTTCACAGAAATGATCACCATATTGAGACGACGTGTCGCGAACATCATTTGCGTCGATACCTTGAAGGTCAAGGTCACAGCATGACCTTGCAGCAAAATCGTGTCCAGCCCATAACTTTGTTATTTGAAGACAGATTTTACAACTATTTCACAGAAATGATCACCATATTGAGATGACGTTTCGCGCACAACAATTTGGTCGCTACCTTAAAGGTCAAGGACACAGCATGACCTTGCAGCAAAATCGTGATGTTTTGGATAGCGCATTCAGGTGCACTTACCTTAAATGATAGTGCATTAAGGTGCTCATACCTTAAATAAAGGCCAAAAATAAATGTCATGATAAGTTAACAATTATTTAGGCCAGGTGAATTAAAAAAAATATGTGAACCCCAACTACTGTAGATTTCCTCGTTTATTACTTCATTTTTAAGCCATAATTATACAAATACAGACTTCAACCTCAAATTAATAATAAATGGCAATAAATAGGAGCGTATGATAATTAAAGAACTTTTTGAGGGACCGGTAGGGGACTACTGTATTGCCCGCAATACTATCAAATGCTTGTTAACCCTTAGTATCTGTCTACAACCAGAATAGTTATTTCTAGGGAAAAAAAACACAAGGGACTTAAATTTGAAACAGCTGCCACGATAATTGGACAGTTTTTATTAACAGATCAAACTTGACTAAATTTAATTTTTACAGAATATTCTTTTTCTCAATCCCATTCTTTTAAAACAACACTAGCAAGAGTGTTTAATAAATTTTATTTTCTCTTGCAATAGTATATTTTACAAGAAAATCGGTCTGCTATTACCATACGTATATGCTAAAATTCTCATTTTTTGTTATAAAGGACCTCAAATCTGGTGGTACACTACCTAGCTAGAATTCACTTTATTGATGTTCATCATAAACAATGGTTAGAAAAACTTTCGTATGACAACGTAACGTCTATAAGACAAAATGTAGAAGTACACGCGGGACGCCTGTGGCGTAGTGGTAGAGTCGCCGATTTGTAACTCTTCTGACTGCTTAGCCAATCATCGCGTGGGTTCGAGTCCCGTTCGGGGCAAAGGAGTTTATGTATTTTGTATGGAGTTCAATTCGGTTTTGGCAGAATGCGATCTCATGAGGTACTTGTTCCAACTGGTATACCGACTGTCGAATTTCACGAGAACCAACAGCCCGTATTCGTTCACAGTAATAATAACCTTTTTAAATATTTGCCTTCTGTAAACCAAGGTCTTTTAAATTATAAAGGATCAAGGAAAAAATCAGCAGTTACGGCTATTTTCTTCTGACTTATAAAAGTATCCATGGAGCGCATACTTGATACTTCTCACTGGTTATTCTCACTGAGCGACAAATAACAAACATGCGAAAGTACTCGAAATTACATCAACTTTAATCTCTATGACAATAAAAGTACAAACCTATCAAAATTCCGTTTACATTGATAATCAAGGTTTTCCTGTTGCATCACGATTCTTAACCTTCTTACCATAATTTAGCTGAAATTGTTGAACAAATCTGCAAACGAGACAAACTTTCGCAAGACAAATTTTCGCAACCATTTCTAAGGCGCACTAAATTTCTCTCGTTTATTCCGCTAGCTCATTAGTGTATTATAGAACAATGACGTCAGCTTAAAAAAAGGCGTTTATTTCCTTTTTAAATAATTCAGTAAATATTTAAGTATAGTATTTGTTGCAGTTTTTTTCACAGTAATACATATCATATAAGTTACATTGGACTATTTAGCTGAAAAAATAACAAATGTTAAAATTGTACAGTGTGACGATGTGGCTAAAATATAAAAGTATTGCCAGATTTCCAACAGGATGAAATGCGGAATTAATAAACTACAGTGTGAGAGGAAAATCTGTGAATGTGATTGTTAAATATGTACACAGCAGGTGCTTTTGTCTACTCCGTTAACACTATTAACATACGTAGTGTCTCACTCTGATGGGAAATGTTTCTTTAGATTGATTGTTTGTGAGAAAAGAAAAACACACCAGAAAGCTCCACAAACCAGGTTTAAGCACAATAGTCGGTCCTTTTGTAGTACATGTGATTGTGTGCAAAAGACACTACATGCTGGTAATACATGTTTTAACTTATTATATTTTCATAATGCAACGAAGCGTAGCAAATGATGATCTGTCTCATATTATCCAAGCGTGATACGTTTTAAAAGAGCGCGCACTAGTTGAACTGAATGCGTTGAAAGAAAAACTAGAGGCAACAGTTTGCCGTCTTTGTCTGGTTCTGTCGGACTGCTATCACTATTGATTTTCATTTGCAAAAAGCATATAAGAAACGGGATGTTAGTACTGTGAACCATTATTTTGTCTTTATTTTTTGTGGATTATGTAAATCGAGATCTCATATGACACAGGAGCCTCATGAACTCACGTTTCATGGTTCATGCACATTATCTAATTTCCAATTAATGGCCCTTTTAGGGGAATAAGGGACATATATATTTAGGGCCATTCAAATCGAGACTGTTGCAACCACAACCTACCTTAGTTGTGCTTTTAGACCATGTTAGTTGCTTTAAACTTTCATCAAATAATCAGTCTCTTTTAACTCATTGTGCCCTACAGCTAATTGACCAGTTGTACCCTAGAGGCATTTCTCCAGTTATGCCCTACACCTGGTGGGGGTCTTATCTGCCCCTCATGCCGAGACACATCTGGTGTGGATTACCGGTCAGTGGAAGATATTGGGGGTGGGTGTATACACAACACAATAAACATGTCATTTTGGAAGTACTCTAAAGGGATATTTTCACATACTTGAAGCACAGAAAGTGCTTTACACAACCATGTAATTTTTAACACGATATGAGAAGAAATACTTCAGAAAAGAGTGAAATCTGAAGAACATGCAAGATTGACAATATCAAAATTAACACAGTTCAAATTATTAAAGTGAGGAATATTGATCTCATCAAGTTTTTTTCATGTTTATAACGTACATAACACTGCTTTATATAATATTTTATATAATGAGTAACTTTAAAACAGTCGGCCATCTTTGATTTAAAGTTGCGATTTACCGGTAGTTTGAGAAAATAACACTCTTAAACTTCATATTTGATAGAAAACTTCGGCGATTTCCAAGAGTTAGATTGTGTCTTTTATCTATTGATATCTGCAATTATCGTATAAATATTGGATCTGACGTAGGTAATTCCACATATCCGCCGATACATATGCGTATAAGTAGGAATTTTAAAGCTAACAGTAAGACACATCGCCGTTTTTCTTTGTCTCGAGATAATTAATTCATTGTGTTTACATCCGGGTTACATGAAATTCCAATATATTATATAACAAGGTTTCTGATTGGCTGAGATCGAAGTATAAATTAATCATTTAAAAACTGCTTTTACGATCGTATTTCAGCCGAGAAATGTTTCAAATTAGATGTGAATCACTTCAATCAGAGAAAATGTCGCCGATTTTTCTGTTGCTCGATACAATAAATGAAAAAACAAAAAAGGATTTAAGACGATAGATTTAGATTACGATGACATTAGCATTTACGATACTGTGATGTACTTGATTGGCCGAAACTCGAAAGTGATTGAAAACATGAGTTTTAACCAGCAAATATGATGGACGCATTAACGCGGCGTTCGGCAGTAGCCGAGACATTTTCAGGGCCGCCTTAACGCGGCGCTCGGCGCCAGACACAGGTAAAATGCGACGCGATAAGTCGTCTCCCGGCATGAGGAGGCTGTTTTTCGTGCCGCTTTAATGCGTCATTAGGGTACAATGAGTTAAAGGTGGTATCCGACAGTTTGGTCCAAATATGTTTTCTCAAATAACCAAATAGGTCATTGGTAACTGAAAAGCTCTGACTTCGATATCTGGTTTTAGCAGAAACCACTTTTGCGCTTGTTATAGAGTTGGAAAGACAGAAGAGTGTTTTTGCGCGATTAGTACAGTCTAACCATTAAGTAAGTGTTCAAAATCGTCTTTATAACGACTAAAGTATGGGTTTATGTAAAAAGTATGTCTAAATTCTCTAAAGCGGTGGTTAAATAATGGTACGTGTAATTAATATAGGAAAACTGTCGGATACCACTGTCACAGAATTGAAATCAAAATTAGCTTTGTTTATTTTTAATAGGGTGTCAGATTGTGCGATTGTGTGTTTAGTGGGATTCTGACAGGGATTTGTTGCTGTGAGTGCAGAATGAAAGGTTTATCAAAACAAATTAGTGGGACAAAGAGGGGTCAGATCTTGGAATGGGAGTGTCTGATTTGTGTCTGGGTCAGAGTGTCATTGTGCCTGTGAGAAGTGCAAGTCAGTTCAGCTCGGTTCCTGGTGAGAATAACATCGGTGATGGGAATGTATTTGAAGTTTTGTTGGTCGACCATATTGCTGGTCAGTGGGAAAAAATATCAAAAATGTAAACGTTTTGATATAATAGTCACATTGGGACTACATAGGCCAAGCTATAGAAGAGCAGGAGAGTCACATCGTTAACGGAGTGTGATTGTGGTTTTCGTTGGTGGACAACATCGCTGGTCAGTGGAAAGAGGAAATGTAAAAAATGTAAGAGTTTTGATGAAATAGTCACTTCGAGACTAAATAAGCCATCATATAGCAGAGACAGGAAGTCACTTCGCTGACACGGGTGTACGATTCCTTTGGTTGTGGACACATTGCTGTTCAAAAGATAGAAAAGTGTCCATCGTGACAAAAGGACGAAAAGTTTAACGAAAGAGTCACATTGTGACAAAAGGAAGTCACATCGTTGACACGGATTTATGATTCCTTTGGTTGTGGGCCACATTGCTGGTTAAAACGATAGAAAAGTGTCCATCGTGACAGCAGGACGAAAAGCTTAACGAAAGAGTCACACTGTGACAAAAAATCTTGGGCATTAGAAAGTAGATTCATAATAGATCCAATCTGGGGATACAGAAGGGTATAAGTAGATCCATAATAGATCGAGCCTGTGATACAGACGGGTATAAGTAGATCCATAATATATCCAGCGTGGGAAGACCGAAGGGGATAAGTAGATACATAGTAGACCCATCCTGGGAAGATAGAGAAAAAGATAGAGTCAACCTTACCCAAAATACATACATATCAATTCAATTAATACAACTTGAAAGCAGGGGTCATCAATTGAAGAAGACAGGAAACAAGTGTATACTTAAGATCTATTGGATTTATCACCTGTTTAAGGGACAGTAATTACAGCCATTTGTATAAATGCGAACATAATGTTTAAAAAAAAACTCTTTGTAAGTGTTAAATATATATATATATATATATATATATATATATATATATATACAATTTGTAGAAATACTGCACTCTGTGACAACCACCTTTAATGTCCTTTACACAGCCAAAACGAGTTAAGTGATCGAGATACTGAGTGGATTTTGTCCCACACTGTTTTTTGTCTTATATATGATTGTGGATCAGATTTTCGTATTCATCTATATCCGTGGTACAAGTTCCATATAGATTTGGTAAAACAAATACAGTTTTGAATGTGCGGGATGCATGCTTTAAAGCATATTAAAATAATGGGTGACTTTCGTTATTATTAGGATAAATTATTTATTGGCCCCAATTGAGTGGCTTTGGAATAAAAAAAAAACAACTTTTTAGTTTTCTCTATTTTAATGAAACCTGAAATTAACTTGTGAACGAAAACACATTATGTACATGAAGTTGTTATAATTTCGACAGAACGGTTAATTTGTTTTTCTTTGGTTTAACCACTTAATAAGGTTTCATTTCCAAAATACATACCATAACAAAAATGAGGCTTTTTCTGCATTTTTATGTTCCTTTTTGCATTGATGATTGTATTTATGCATAAACATTACATGTGTGGAACAAAAAATAAAGATAATGTTTTTAATTGGGATTGGATGGGATGGGATTAGCCTTTTTTGCCGATACGGTGCAGCGACATTTCTATCATTATAGCACAGGGGCACTAATGAGGTGCCCAGGGACTGAAGCCGTCCGGTCCATTATACTGACACCGACGATAAGCGTAATGCTGTCTCCTTAGCCCCGAGCGTTAGGAGGGAAGCCACTTCTACCAACTTTAAAGTCTTTGGTTTGACCCGGCCGGAGTTTGAACCCACGACCTCCCAATCCGCAAGCCGACGCTCTACCACCTGAGTTTTTAATTGTTTGTCAACACCAAATATATAGAATGCAACATAATTCACGTGAACTTTCGTTTTGAAAACAATAATTAAGTCAATGATTAATGTCTTTATGTCATACTGGGATGTATAAAAGTAACCTATTAACGATAAACTGTAACAAACATTTAAAAGAAAATCCAACTTAAAGCAAGTACGGTGAAAAAAATGCGAAAGGAGTTACATTTGAATCTATACAATCACAACTTAAACAGGCAACTTAAACCTTGAATGTTGATAATAAATGTTTGTTTTATTACAGTTATGTCCAATGCTACTGAAGTGCAAGAAAAGGATCATGGTAATTGAAAAACAGCTGTTCAAGCTAAAAATACAAAGCGTAATTCACGTGTATACAGCATTTTTTTAAATGTCTGTGCGGCCATTGAAATGTTTTAAGGTAGTCTTTAATCATGCATATCTTCTAACTTCGATTAGTAAACCACTACTTTGATTTAAAAAAAAAGTTTACGTAAGGATTCAATGATTGGCATTCCACAACGATGAGTGCGTACATGTCGTATTGTTTAGTTACGTTTTTCAAAGGCCAGACTTATCGTCTGGACATCTGAATCATGCAATTTGAACCTTTTTTTTGAGCCGTAAGGAATGGGCTCAGTGATGACACATATAATATGCTCTCGGTTCCTCCATGTCATCATGGGTAGGTTATTTAACAGTGTTACAGCCCTTTCCTTGACCATGCTGCATGAAGGCAACCTGATACGGTTAAGTCTTCGTATTCCGGATCATGGGCAATTAATTTGCCCACAAACCATTGGTTGTTGTAAATAGCAGCCACGAAGCCTTTTTACTGGTGTGTTATCCACTTCGTCTAAAGGAGGCACATGTTTTTGCGGCGAATCAGACTTTTGATAATCAACTTGATTGGTTAAGGCCAGTGGTTCTTCACCCGGTTGGCCCTGAATAACTCCGTGTTCTATTTCATGATGAGACCAGCCCCCGCAATGGTAATGAAACTCGCCTTCATTAAAGCACTTTGTGCAAAAGCAGGAGGTGTTACGAACAGCGATGTTTCCACTGGACAATTGTACAACACTTTGGATATCCATGGTCTCTTTAATAGGACTCAAGTTGAGGGAAGCTAGCTATTGATGCGCTATCTCACATTCCTCCTTTGGAACAAAGACAATTTTGTGTGACTGGTTTTCAACTTGCAGCCCCATTGGAAATCGTCTCTTGCTGTCTGTATGACTGCTGTATGTCTCTTCACAGCGAGATCGGCCAAACGCTTTGATGACCCTCCTACAACATCACAGGGGCCTTTCCCATGTACTGTCTCCCAATATTGCCATGATGCTCTTGGACCAAATACCTTGTCATGGTTTGCCAGTAGATACATCATCGTCTTGTTTCTGTATTGTGAAGTTGAGGAATCAGTTATGTAATGTATGTATTTAATTTCAGGTTGTTTGAGTTTGATATCGTCATTGATCTTCTTCATGTGTGATGTGGTGTCAGAAATATATAAATGTGCGAACAGTGTGTCAAAACTCCTTCGGAATTCTTTGTGTACATCACAAGAGGGTGTAAGGTTACCGAGCATTTGTCAAAGTATGCCGTCTGCATTTCCTCTGCATGGCCGCAAGATCTGCAGTGACTTTGTTTTTGACCATCTTCCACAATGCTGTGATGTAACGTAAGCTTCTTTACAAGCTTAGAGTGCTTTCTAAGGGATAAGCCTGCACTTCTTAAGGCTGCTTTAGATTTACTTTTAGGTGTCACGTCTGCATTGTCGCTGATTTTTCTCTTTCGACTTGTCTTTAGATTGTCATTCTTATTTTGCTTGCCCTTTGACTTCTCAGATGAAGACTTTTGTGCCCTTTTTCTTAATGAATCATTTCTATTTTAAAGGGAATTAATTCTTGCTTCAAGTTATTTTAATCTATCTTGGGCTTTATGGAAGGATTTACTCCGTTTCCAGTTACCACGCCGGATATTTCAAAAGTGAGGTGGAATTTGCTAGAAGTACTTGGAAAAACAAGTTCTTTCTGAGCTGAGCTGTTGGTTGTGGAGTCACAAGGCCCCTTGGCACAATCCGTTTCATTTAATACTTCAATCTCAGGCTCTTGTACGTTAAAATTGACACCATTTGTGTCTTGTTTTAATTTCAATCTTTTAATTTGCATACATCGCCTTATTCGTTCTCTCCTTATTCTGAGTTGATTGGGTCCATTTGTTGCAGCAGGCTTATAGTACTTCTTCACACGTCCAGTCTCTTATCTCAGGTATTGTTGACCCTCAGCAGTCTTCTTTCTATCTCTGTAAGCTCTTTGGATCTCAGTTCATGTTTCACCATCGTTCTAAAATATCAAACAAAACAAAAAACCAAATTACGTTACAATTTTGTGACTTACGTTATCATTTTAGCATGTGCTGTAGCATTAAAAACTTACTTGAACTATAAAATTCTAAAAGCTTTGCACGATAAAATGTGTTAAGACGTTATATAAACACACATGATACAATAAAACTGTCATTTAACATGATAATCATCTAAAACAAAAACAAAACTTACCTTCACCAATGTTTTGTCCCTTTTTTTCTTGTTTTCGTAACCTTCGCGCTAGAAAAAGAATTTGTATACATGCACCGAAGAGTTTTCGTCAAGGAGTTAAATGTGGATCGCGCATTTTTTACCTGGACTAAGTATCAATTGATGTAAAAAAATAAGTAACGTAATTTACCGTAACGTAAGTCACGCCATTGCTTTTTGGCACAAAAAGAGATATGGCTATGAACTTTTCCCAATAATATGTGTTTTGTTTTTATTGAGGGGCCTATATACTTAAAATTACAACATATTTCCTTTATAAGAACACTCTTTTTCATGGCTAATGATGCAACCACGTAATTCACAATGTATGCAGTTTTTATGGTTATTATTGTTTTGACGAAACGAAAAAAAAACACAACTTTTCTTCTATTTCCGGAAATATTCTCTCAGTGATATAGGCTACATATTTACACTGTGTAGTTATTGAAAAAAGGATTGTGACCGTTTGTTATCTTCTCCTGTGTTATTTTTGGGAAAGCCTTTCATAACAGTAACGTTATTCAATAGTTTTCGTGAACAAATCCATTCTTTAACTAATTTATCCAAAGGAGGAGAAGCTTGAAAAGAAAATGGTATGGAAAGATTATACAAAAACCTGTTATTTCAAATGAACTTTAAAACACTTAATGAACGGTTTATTTATTTTTTTAAAAGCGCTAAACTTTGCAACCCATTTAATAGGACATTTTTTTACTGTTTTTTTATCGCTTAAATGTGCTTAAATTCCAATAGAAAAGCATGGACATGTGTTTTGTCGATTTCTTACACTTAACTCGTTTTTGCTGTACAAGCATTGATGTGAAGGTAGTGTTCATAGTTTCTGCAGAATTCCTGCTAATATTAGTGATGTCAGAGCGGATTACCCGGATGATCGTATATTTGTTGTAACATGGTTTTCTTAGTTTAAAAATAGCTCACTGTGCAGTGCTGCTTTGATAGAAAATACATTTCTTGTAACGAAGTGGATGTGGTAGTAAACATTTCCACATTTCGCTTCAAATCGATGCGTCGCATTTTCTGGAACTGCTTGCGCTTTTCACATTTTTCATGGGAGCGAATCGCTCCTTCACACATCTTCCCAAGATCAATCTATTTCTTACACACGTTGCCAAATGATTTGTACTCACCATCATTTTTCAACAGCCCGCTGTACGAATAAATCCACTTTGGACTAAAACACATTTACTCATTCCTGGTATAATTCGTTTTACAGACGATCCTTTTTAAGATTTCCCAAGCGTTTCTGCATCATTCGGTCTCCCTCGGCATTTCCCCTTGCATAAACAGGGCCTAGTTTACTTTGCGGACACACGGTTCTTGTCACTCGGCACCTTCTCAGATATTCCATGCACAAAACGTGCGCCGAATGATGTTTCCGAGTCCAGAAAGATGACCAAAAATGAGCGTTTGTTAAAGTTTCGAAAAAAGATTTAGGGCCAATTGATTAAAAAATGAGGGCCTTTTTAAGGCTACTCACGAAATTCCAGAACTTTTTATGGCTTGTGCAAACCTTGCGTTTTGTCAAAGTGGACTTAACTAAATAACAACACATCGTATTAGTAAGCTGAGAAACAACCTCAGTGCATCATCCTAGTGTTTTGCTTAGCAATAAATGTAGAATTATTTGTGTAGTTGTTTAAAAAACCAAGTCTTAAAGATAGGGTAACAGCAATCCACCCCCGCCCCAACCCCTGTGGATCTATCCCTGGTTTTCAGTCAACAGGAGAATGTGCATAACATATACACCTACGATGTTGGATAGCAATAAAATCATCAAAAGGCATATTTATATGTACTTTAATTACCAAACAAATATTTTAAATTTTCAATCATTACATAAATCTTACAAATCTAAGACATTTTACATAAACATGCACCATATCAAAGATAACAATACTAGTCCACATTTCTACAAATATTACTGTATGATACATGGTGAAACTATGTTCATTGAAAAATAAAACAAAAACTATTGTGCAATATGCGGTTCTTGTAGAAGTATCTATATACAGGAATACATTTTTTAAATGTAAATATCGTAATATTCTTACTTATAATTGCCCAGAAGTATAAAGATATGAAATGGTGTCGAAATGCAAATGATTAATAAAATGCACATGTTAAATGTTTATTGTCAAAAAATGTCAAATCTGACACAGGGATCAGTTAAAAAAAAACATTATTTGGCCACATGAATATATGAAGGTAAAGCTAAGTTACTGGTTTAAACTCTTTTATCTACTATAAACAATAATATGACAGCTGATTAAAAGCTAAATGAAATAGGTTAAGCATATTCTAACTTAACTTTTAATGCATGCTCTTATCAGCTAAAATGCATGACAATTGCAGTCAATAAAATGTGATATTCAATGATATCAACATCATGTTGAACAGTCCATAATTATATATGACAAAACTTGATATGAACATGTACAGAATACAACTGCACTACTTAAAGCTTTGATTCCATTGATATATAATATACGTAGTTTCCACATCAGTGAAGATCCCTTATCTTGGCAGCCATCTTAGATGGCAACTTCAAGCGATTTTTTAGATGAAATGTGTAGAAGCGTAAATTTTAATTTCTTGTTAATTTCTTTACTTGTGGTCCAAAAATTAAAAGCTATACACCATTGGAAAGCTCTTAATAAAATTCATATTTTCAGAATGTAATATTTTTAAAGTTGATAAATGCACAACAAATTAATACACAGAAATAAATAAAATTACTGGCTCATCCTTAAACAAAATGAACAGTGTAACGTTTTGGTTTTTCTTTTTTTTTACCTTTTAACCTATCAAAATATAGTTTTGATATTTAAAATACTTCATGAAAGCTGTTAAATTAGATATAAAATTCAGTAAAATAGACTGAAAAATAAAAGTACAGTGGTGAGTTTCATACAGCAAATACTTCCAGATTTCGGTCTGTATTAGCTTCTGCCTGCAAAGATGGCTGCCTTAAACTGTCTTATCAGTGCATATGACATGGAAACTATAGTAGAGAATTATTAATGCAACTTTACCAGTAAGTTGCCATTAAATCTTCATTCTATATGACACAAACCATTTAAACAACAACTTAAGGTAAAAATATAAATAATAGGAATCTAGTAAACAACCTCATTTCCAAATTATTTTAACTTTTAAAGATGCATAAAATGATGAGAAGCAGGGACATTGGCCAAAATTCATCAGTTAATCTGACCTGCATGATTGTTGCTATGTTAATGTGTAACATTACAGAATGTTTTGACAAAATACTTCAATCCTTGCAGTATTTAATTAGAACCACAAATGATAAAAAATATGCTAAACAATGTTATAGAAAACTAACTGACAACACATGTTACACACTATATATGGAAACACAAGATGTACATCACTGTTGTATGGAAAAAAACATTTGACACTTTGGGCGATTCATAATAAAATCATATAAGAATTACAAAAATAAAACAAATGTTTCATGAAATTCTGAATGATGGTCTTAGATAGAAAACAGTTCTATGATAATTTAACTGGCAAAACATGGTAAAAAAAAATTGGTGCATCTAGGACAATTGTTAAAGAAACTGCAAGATGTATGGGTGTATTGTGATACTGGTGTGTTAATCGTGCAAGTCTCATCTTTTTATGAAAATGCTACCTTCTGCAAGTTACAACCCAAATAAAACACCCTCACATAAACAAGGGATATTGTAGAAAATATACTGTACTCATTAACTTTTTTAGGTTGATGTGGAGGTGAGGGCATGTATTTGGAACTTATTTAAACAAGAAACATTGTTTTTTTCTTTTTCTCAAGTTAAAACTTACTGATACATGTTTCAATGTTGCTTGAACAAAACTGAAACTTGCTCAGACTACTTAAAATAGACATATCATTTATCTGTGTAACAATGACATGTATAACTTAGACATAATTCATTTTTGTACTCAACAGTGCTTAAATTGTAAATAACCCCAACTTAAATGGCTTATTTTTAGGACATAATGTTATAAAGATGACTTGCGGTTGCCGTCTTAATGTTAATTGAAGTATTAGTTTAAATAAAATATTAATTATCATGAACTGACCTGTATCCTAAACATATAAAATCATGTTTGTGCTCGTAAAAGAATAAATACCTTATTTACTAAACATCCAAAGAAATCACAGATGTCTTCATGTTTTCATAAAAATAGATTCTGATGAATTTTTTGTTACCCTTCTAAACTCTAGAGTGTAATCTAATTATCACATTTGAGAATCAATTCCCATCATCTGCAGATTCCAATATTGTCACATATATGTATATACATTGACTAGTTCCATTCAAATGCTTTTCTTCATTTTAGAAAATAATTCTCACCAAAAGTAAATTTAAACAACAAACACTTTAAGAAAATGTTTAAAGCTGTTTCTGTTAAAAGTGGTTTCAAACTTCAAACAGAATGACCCAAGGATATATAAATCCATACAAATAGCCAACTGTTTGAAGGAAGAATTGTTAAAGGGTAACATCCTACTTTCTGGTAAATAAGTAGGTTTTCTCTGCAGGGTTAGTCCAATGCCCAGTACAATAGTCAGATACCATCACAGGTGACTTCCAGTGAATATTTACATACTGGCTCAGTACAATTATAGGAGGACTATAAATCTAAACTTGGAAATGCAATGGTTGATCTGACTGCCAGGTATGTAATATGTTCTCGTGATAGTTTGACTCTCCTTGTCCGATATTTGAGCCAGATTTTATCGAAAGGTCCAAACAGATAATGTTTCACGTGTCCGATCACAGGTGGGTGACAGCTGATATGCTATTGATGCGACCCTCGTGCTGAAGCTTGTTGAGCCTCAAGATGCTACTGGCACCATTAGGTTCACTGAAACAAGACAAGAAATTACACCTAAAACTTTGTTTAAGTGAAGGTTGAGAAACATATATGCTCATTAAAGTGGAAGGGAATCAACAATAGGGAAATATAATGGCTTAATGTGATAGCATATAAATGTGCAATTTTGATGTATCTTTAAAAATAATGGCAGGTAATTAAACATTTTTGGTCATAATATAAATGAAAATGCCTGTGGTCTAAATCAGATATTCAGTTCAAATTATTCTAGCTTTTAATTAAATTTGTTCCTGATTGTAAATTGTGAAGAAATAAGGAATAAGCAAGCTAGAACACATGTGTATCTTCATAAAAAATCAACATTTGAATATCTTAAATAAACCATAAATTAACAGTTTTTTGTTGTTGTTTTTTAAGTTGACATCATGTTCTATCATAAATCTAGTACAAAATGCACATTATGTGAGTAAAGTAAAATCAATGTTTCTGAAGCTTTTCTGACTATACTTGGTGAATCTTGTGCAACAAACATGTTTTTTTATTGAACAAATCGTTCCTATGAAAGCCAAACACCAACTTACGTTACATTTTTATTCTAACAGTTTAAATTGAGCTAAAATGTCCCCAAACAGCTCAAGCAATATTGCAGTTCTGCATATAAGTCCATCATAAATCTTGTTTACATTTTATGTACATTTTGGGAAACATATATCATATAATTTATGTTGAAATAATTTTGAATACAAGTGAATGTGAATCATTGGCATTAATATCGTATTTTTTTTCTTTCTTGTCTATTTTAAGGCTTACTAAATAGGTACACAGAGCGTTAACAGTTTGCAATATGGCATATTATCTGCAATATACACCAAATGTGCATTTAGTTTCCAAGGTGTTGCATGCTTTAGTTATTAGAATTAAGAAATATATATAGTTTAGTCAATGGAGGATGGAGATTTAAGGGTACTTTGGGCAATAATATTTAAATAACTTAAATAACAATTTAAAAGTGGAAACACATTACATTTTACATACAAGCTATGAATCAATGTAAACCATGAAAAAAAAAGTCCAGTCAGTAACGTAGTCAAAGCTAAAAAAATAAATATTTTAATGACATTGATATGAGGCAATATTTCTACATTTGCTAGATGAAACAACAATAACATTGATAGTAAAAAATAGCAAACATGTTCAAATAAATGACACAAAAGAAGTCAAAATGTCAATCGTTAACTTATTCTATGTTATAAGATGCTTTGCCCAAAGTGCCCTTTTTTTTGCAGTAGTCAATTATTACTGTTAAAAATTTAGAGTAATGGAAAAACAATATACAAGAAAGAATAGGATACAAATTGTAATATTTATTACATAGAATAGTCATACAAATAGCAGAAAGCTATTGGGTTATGTCTCTATGTATATAGAGATTTTACAACTGGAGTAGGATACAAGAAAAATAGGTAAAGGTCATAAATTATTAACATCAAAAGAATTCAAATTGTAAAACGACTAGTTAAACAAGGTGCAAGAAAAGGGCATTTTGAACATGCGTAATAATGTTTAAAATAAACACACTCAAAGCATAGGTTAACTTGTAGCCCAGTAAGCACGAAATGAATAGGCTAGAGCAAATAGCGTAAACCTTGATCAGCCTGCTTCTGTTGGGAGCTGTACGATCAGGATTTTGACTTTTTGCTGCTGAAATGTTTAAACTTTGTACAGAGGAGGGTAAGAGTTAACAAATGCAGCAGTGTATCAATAATGCCACTGCAGTGTATAATAGGCTGGGTTACTGTGGATGGGTGTAAACAAGCGACAATAAGTAACATATAAGGGATGGGAGGATTGTACTAGAAGCACAACAAGAACAATCTATTTCACTGCTGGACATGGACTTATAAAGCCATGAGTTCAAGACTGAGGCAGGTCTCAAGGATCAGTTAGATCTCGGTTTCAAATCCAACTAATCAGACATTTCAGGTAAGACCCAGCCCCAAGCTCAAAGTTTTGTAAGCTTAGATCCTTGTACAAATAAATCACACACCGAACTGGTACTATTACGTAACTGGTACCTTATAATTATAATTTTCAAAATTAGGCACACAAGAGGTAAACAAGAAATTATGAAAACATAATTACACATAATTTACATAATGATGAATATTGGATGATCCAGGAAAGAAAACACCTAGTATTGTAACTTCATTTTGGATGATCCAGGAAAGAAAACACCTAGTATTGTAACTTTATAACAGCTTTATAATCTTCTATTAAATAATGACCTAAAGGTAACTAAAGCTAACAAATGAAAGACAAGTTTAGCTATAAAGTTTGCTCAACTTGTGCCTCCCACCCCTCTCAAGAAAAGGAAAAAAATAATAACATAGAACATAAATTAATATCATGGTTTATGACACAAAGGTGAATTTATAGAATGCCATAAGTAAATGCTTACACACATTGGCTTGTCACCTTATAAGAGTCCCAAACTTCCTTTTCTTGCATTTTGTTCATATAATTATGCTTTTGCAACATAGAAATGGCATGGAGATTTATCAACAGAGCAGAGCTTCACTGTGCCTTGCATGAGCAAATATTTGATGAGGAGGTCAAGAACTGTTGTAAATATCACACAGAGTAATGAGGATTTTATCAATCAACACATATTGCAGCAAGGATATGTTCAACAAAAACATTATATGTAAGAAATCTAAACTATTATGAAACTGTATATTTCAGTATCCATTGTTCAAATAAACATTGAAGTCTAAAACAGTATAAAAAGTCTATTAAAAATGGATTCCTAGTCCCTTTTCACTGGGTGAATTGTATTGCCTAATGTAGACTAAGACTCATATATGTCTTACAACTTGCTTCATTATGATTTTATTGTGTCAATATAAGATAGCATAACTCTTGTGTCAACATAGCTTTTTGTTACAAAATACAATCCTAAAACTACTGATACCAACATGGCTGATTTTTTTTGTGAAAGAAAATTAAAGTTGCATTAATTTATGCAATAATGCCAATTAACAGAGTCTAGATGCATATGTTTTATTTTATAACTGCTTAAAACATGCATCAATATATGCCATTATACAGTGTTGGTACAACTTGGAGAACAGCATACCCTGTTGGTACAGCTAGATGGAAAGACTTAGTTCTACTACAATACACAAAACATGATTTACATTTTCTTTATATAAAATAAACAACAATATAACATTACAGAATGAGTATTTTCTTATTTTTAATTTTTCTCAGGAATTTTTTCTATCAATGCTGACTTATTATCTTGCTGCTTTGCAACATTTTGTAAAACCAATTAGTTTGACATTTACATACATCATGATGTCATTTTAGGGAGCCTTATATATATCGTTTTCCATATATAGGCAATATTAATAAAATTATCCTCATTTTTGTTTATAAATTTTTAGCTTAAAAAAGTCTCACTTGTTATGTCACAATGTCTGTTCTGTATGATTGTGGCATTGGCAATTATCATCCAATTTCATTATAACTATGACAAAAAAACTGCCTGAAAAACTTTTATATCAAAACATTTTGTGCTAGAAATGTAAAAAAAAAACAAACTAAACATGTAGTTTTTAAGGAAAATTTTAAGATGGCGCTAAATGGTCTCTTTAAAAGGGTAAGGCCCTACCTTAGAACAACATACTACTTATAATAACATGATGCAATCAGTTTGTTCAAACAATTGAAGATATGTACATATTGTTAGGTTTATAATGTAACATTATGAAACAAAGTACTATAAATAATAGACATATCATAAATACAATTAAACAATATCAAACAACATAGTGACATAATCTAAACAAATAACAGAACAGGGAATTATAAACAGAGTAAAAATATCTGCCCAATATTCAGTATTTTCATGACACACAAGTTTGCAACAGCAGAAGTAATGGTATTACTAATCCCAACCTCACAAAAAACAATAGAAATATGTATAAAAAGTATCATTACTAGCAGACTTGATTTAAAGCATTTCTGTTTAAACCCTTACATAGTAAAAAACAACAACATAAAAGTCCTTAAACTTTGAGTTCAATTGCATATTTAAATAAATTTCTGAATTATTAAGTGTGCAATGTCCTTGAAATTGTTTGCACTTTGCTGTCCCAAGATATGAAGGAAGGCAAACATCCTTTTACAAGTTTTTGTTCTCATAAGGTAATTATCTATGAAAGTTGAGGACGGAGCTGGTGCAATGTTTAAAAAATTGAGGAAAGCATCAAGTTTAAGGAAAACTTTCATAAATTCTCATAAATTAAGAAATGTAAGTTGGGGAAAGCACCTGACAACATGCTTTTAACGAAAGCAAAGAAAACCTTTAATAATCTTTAAAAATGGCAAAAAACATACTGATGGCAAAAACAGACTGTGTATCCAACATGCCGTGTTTCACTTCAAACACATAATATTTGTATTATTACATAAAAGAGAGAGGCACAACCATTTAAATTTAAATGAACATTTGCAAAGTTAATCATACATTTGTACATGTAACAAATCCTGAATAACAGGTAAAATGGCCTGAATGAAACATCTGCTGAACCTAGTAGAATAACAAAAGGCCTTTAAAGAAAGACTTTTCAACTTTCGATATTGATCAATTCGACAGGAGCTAGGCATTAACAAGGGTTGTTGGATGGGAGGAGAGGGGCGGGGGGGATGTTGGCATTTATCACAAAAATATAGACCTTAAATTTTGTAAAACGGCAAATACCGGTACAATATTTTTTTCATTAACAGTAATAATAATATGAAGCAATAAAATGCCCATTTCAATTCAAGACTTTGCATCCTCCTAAACTTCCATCAGACCTTTTCATTTGACAAACTCTATATTTATCTTCTCTAAAAGGAAATAACAAAACACTAAGTAATAGGTAACGAAATAAGATCATGGACAAAAACATCATTCCTCATATCAGCAATAAGGAAAAGATATACAATTTTTTAATTTTTATCATTTTTATTTAGTTATTATATGTTGCACCAGCTCCAATCATGGCATAACACTGGCTGTAAAAATCCATCAAATCTCATACTCAATTAAATGTTGAATCAACTTACCGAAACAACCTTCTACTGGCGACATTATTAAACATTTTAAAGATATACAGTAAGTCTATATGTAAATATTTTCTAAAACAAATTAGAATTATGACAATTTGTCATAAGAATTATCAACAAAAGAAATCTACATATTAGCAGGACTTGATGACAAAAAAAAATCTGCAAACTCATAAACAATTACAAAATAAATATTTATACAATGTTGATTATGTAAGAAAGTGTCTATTGTGCAAATAAATAAATATAGCACAACCCTGCACAACCCTGCAGTTATCTCCCTTTACTAGGCACATCTCATTCATTATGGCACTGCGGTCATAAAAACAGTCTAACTCAGGAGACAATTATACTGTCATTCTAAAACCTTCATATGTATTGAAATGAAGAAAAAAAATACATAACATCACATAGGTTCATAAAAAATGGAAGTGCTGGATACACAACTTTCAGCTTCAGTTTGCGACAAATTTCAACATTGGTCTGCTACATTAACTTTCTTAATAACCCACACAAAGTTCTTAATTATAATTTAGCACTTCATTTAAGGCAATGGGACAATTCTTATTACCATTTGCAAGAAGTGATGTAAATACACATTGACATATGAATCAAAGCAAATACCAGTTATCATTACTTTTAAATATTTTAACGTAAGAATGGAAGTAGTTTGTCATATCATTAATAATGAAGAACCGGCCATCCCAAGCCAGACGATTAAAGAAGGTAAGGGTACACATTCTTGAAACATTTCTCTGGTAAAATGCAAGAAAACTGGGGCAAATACTTTAACGAAATGCTATCACAAAACTGGATGGGATGTACATTGCTAGTATAGAGACTGAATCTGTCAAAACAAGAAGCACACTACATACTCTATTATTATCAATACAATTAACAGAAAAAATAAAAGAAAATAAATGCATGACTGTCACTGACTAATGCAATACCTAAGCAAACATAAGAAGACATAAACTAGGGCAAATGTATATACATCACTAATAATAAGCTGTAACTTGCATGTTAATATATCTCTCATCTTTGCCCTAAATGACATGATACTATTCCATTTATTTCTTGTCTACGACAGTTAAAAGGTGTATAGTCCAAGACAGGAGAATCTGACAATAAGGTCAAATATTTTGCATTTGTTTAACCCTTAGCTTACTACATCTTGTTACAAACTACAAACCCATACTAAATTCTCAAGTTTTTTTGCTTTAATATTATATGTGTCACATGTCAAGGTTGATATACTTATAAACAGAGACTGAGCTGCAAGGGAGCTGGTTGATCTGGATCGACACTATTTGCCTAAGCCTTATAAATAGGTGAATAGCAGGCTAACAGTTAATATGTTTGTACTCAGTAATTAAATTAAAACTAGTAATGAAATAATGGTAAACAAATATGTTCTATTGAATGATGGGGGTACATTTGTTTTTGGGATAATCAAACACACCTTTTCATATTTGTTGGCTTCAATGTCAAATTATGCATTTTTAAAATATATTTTACTGTCTGCTGTACTGGCCATGTCAAAGGGACAACATCAAAGAGACAAAAAAACAACAAAAAAACTACAACAACAACAAAAAAAACCAACAAAATCACACTTACTAATATAAATATGTGATAGAAAAAAAAAGAAGAACAACAAGAAAAAATTTCCAGCATGCTGAAACTTTCTGATTACATTAATTAAAAAAATGTGTATACACTTTTAAAATACTAGAAAGGTGTTTGTTTTAAGTTGCTATGTTTGTTTTAAGTTGCTATCTGTTCTCTTATATTCAGATAATTTATAAATATATGCTGTTTGCCTTTTTTTTACAGAGGCAAGTCATAAATTTTAAAACAATTGTCAACTAAAATTAGCCTATAAGAGAGGACAATGAAATTCTGGTGCCTGCCAGAAAAACAAAATGACACAGATAAAAGGAAAACTGAAATGCAAGATCTTAGTTTACTTATACAAAACCATCTGAACATTTTATATCATATTCCAGGGTTCGACATTAAGGCCCGACCGAACGACATTCACTAGTAGATCGGTGGTCTGGTCTAGCTAAGAACTAGGCTAGCTGGACCAACTGGTCGTGTTCTAAATCGGACAAAGTTCGCCGAAAATCTGCCTATGAATGTATCAAAAGTAAAAAATAATAATATTTATAATGGTTAAACTCAGTCAAACTATTGACGTTTGTCAATACAGTTTCTTGGGAAACCCGGGTGTGCTATATTTAGCAGTATATTTAGTAACAACCTTGACATGCGTTCACTCATTGGCTTGTGTTTTCAGAAGGAGGCTTTTTCCTTTAATCAAAACTTCTCGGGTAATTTCGTACTGGGAAAATAAATGCAGCAGGTTGACAATCAGTCATGTGAGTCTAGCCTGTTTAGTTGTGTGAAAACATCTAGTCATGTAGTTATGGCCATACTTAACTTTCTAGTCATATAAGTACCAATGAATGATACTTATATTTGACTAAAAAATTAAGTACAATCATACCTAGGTTGCATAAATAGAATATTAAGTTTCATACTAATTTTCTAGTCATAAATATCTCATACTTAGTGATATTGGTATGTTTTTGCAACACAATGCTTGAAATCTTATAACAATTTGATTTAAATATGCTTGTATGTGTATTATGTGTTTACATTTTGGTCTAGTCCAGTTTAGGTCAGGTCTAGTAAGTTTTCTAAGTTGCTAGACCACTGGTCCAGCTCTCAAAAAAGTTAATGTCGAACCCTGTATTCAAGTAGCAGACATGCACATGATAGTCTAACAAGGATGCAAAATATCTCATTTTGTTTGTTTAAATATTTCTAATCACACTATGCTTTGCAAAGTGAAAGATACAAACTTAAATAATAACATTCTACATACAGCATGCGGGTTAAGTAGGACAGCACCAACTTTGGGAAACATCAGCTACAATGACTGGCTGAAACATTAAAAAAACTACCAATCACATCTACAAATACAAATATAATGCATACCATTGGTCAGTACACTTGTAACAAGAGCTATGATTGGTCAAACTAATGTGCTTAGTGTTGGTATATAATCCACTCTGCGACACCTGTCAGAAGAAAAAGAAAGTAATGTTAAACTTATCTGTTCAAAACATGAATGCATGCAGAAATTTAAAAAGAATATACCATAATATCCAAGGTCCCCAAAAATGCCTTTCTACTATACTTAATTTCTTTTTTACATTTTTATTTTATTTTCTCTAAATTATTTACCTTGCATTCATAATTTGACAATTAAGCTCCAAATTAACCCAAGACCAAGACCAAATTACTCTGCAGTAAACATAATGCATTTCACAGATTTCAACAAAGGCATCTAGAAGGCCATTTTAAAATAAAATCTCTTTGCATTTTTCATTTTTTTATTGTTTAATTGTAACATTAGATCCTTGATTTTAAACAACAAAAAAATAATCATTCGCTAAAATCCATTTCTTAAATGAATCTTATATTCAAGTGGATGGCAAACAAATATAAAGCTGTTTTTCACATAGCTTGACTCAGCACTAAACATTTTTAAACATGAATTTGTAAAAAAAAGTATATGATAATAGTAAGTATTGCTCCTATCTGAGCCACGTTGCACAGTTAGCTTTTTTAAGCAAAGATAATAATTACTTTTGATAAAGCATTTTATCATCACCTGGGTAATCAGCTCTATCTATAATTAGCCAACCAATTTAACCGAAGTTTATTGATAGATGTTGAAATAATGAACATTTAGAGAGATTTTCTTCCACAATTTGTACTAACAATTGAGATAGTGTTCAAATTTGTGTGTGTTTTTAGACTAAAGTACGAGTCAATGCAGAAATAACAACGGTAAGATATTGTTACTTGTATTTAATATTGTCCACTATTGGATCCCACCTTTAACTGCTTGCAACAGATTGGATAATAACCATACATTAACATTACCACAAGGTAATCTTCTTGTGAAGTTTATTTGTGCTGATATTGTTCTTCCCACAATAAGTCTGATATTAAGCTTTGAAGGGGACTTTGAATATAAACTCCATTAGGTAACACTGTATATGTATATGTATAAGAAATGTTACAGCTGCTAAACGTATCTGTTTCAATGACAATAAAGCAAAATAATTTTAACTCAAACAGATTGAGAGCCATAAATACACAAATGATATGAAAAATGTTGATTTCAAAGACAAATACAGAAATATGTATAATTAATGTTAAATAAACACAAAAAATTACACTAAAAATAAGAAAATAGTTTATGCTTCAGAAAAACAATATAAAAAATAAGATGAAAATTGACATAACCCTGATTATGCATGTCTATATACATTTTTCAAGAAAGCAATTTTACATGGCAATGTGCTTACTTGTAACTAACACTTTAATAATGGGTACTGACATCAAGCATCAACAGTATAATGTCAAAATGTGACAGTTAAGCATTGCAGATATACAGTGTTAGCTTTTCTGATTTTTTTATTTCTTATTCAATTTTATATATAATTATTATGCTTTTTAAATGTTAAGAAGGGGCTAAATAAATACTAAAATGAACCATTTACTCGACAGTCTGTGGTATGGGAAATACTGTATTGTCCAATGTTGTTTTAACTTTGCCTTTAGCTTTACACTTGCAGGATCTAAGAATCAATGTTTCCCAGGAGACCAAACTAAACTTATGATCTACATCTTGCAGTCTAGATAGCATGAGCATAAACCTTTATGACAGTAGCCAGCTTACGATATAATACAGAATAAATACAGGTATAAACTGAATACAACGTCTTATACCACTTATCAGGAACTGACAAACAGCACAGATCCAGACCAGCAAGTTCTCGCTGGGAGCTGTGTAATCAGGATCTACACATGCTGCTACAAGTTCATTAACAACAGACATATGTACCTAAACAAGAAATGGTTATTACGAACAAATGTGGCATGATTAACCCTTTTATTTATTGTATATATATTTATATGATTTTGAAACTTTACGGATCTTTTTTTTAAATTTTCTTTAAAACAGTTGAAAGTGTTTTTAACACATGTATGTTTCATTGTTTACAAGTAAAACCAGTCCACAAGTAAATCTGAAATTAGTGCAGATTCTTCTAAAAATAAGACTGATAATTGTGATTGCTTCACAAAGGAGTAAAATGGCATATGCATTAGCAAAAGGGTTAAAAAGGGCTTGTATATACCGGTATATTCATGTAACACAACTTGCAGTTACATGTCATTTCACTATTATAGGAAACTAAGGTTATACAATCAAAACTCCAAAATGTGAAAAGAACATACAACAGTCAGTTAACAGGAAACAAGAGGGCCATGATGGACCTTAATCGCTCACCTGATGACACAGGCTTTAAGTAGGCTCAAATCTGGCATCAAGTAAATAGAGTTATTTACTTTAGAAATTTTTGGTGAAGATTGGACCATTAGTGTGGCCACTGGGTTGATAACATTTTCTAGAATTTTACCAATTAACCTACTGAACATGACTCAATTCAAAACATATGTAAGATTTCATACTGGCAAACATGCTGGTCAAGTTTGGTGAAGACTGGGCCATCAATGTAGCCTCTTAAGTGTTTTCACAAGGTTTCTCTAAAATGTAGCCTAGTGACCTACTTTTTGACCCCACATGACCCAATAACGAACTCATCCAAGATTTCATGCAGACAAAGATTCTGACAAAGTTTGATGAAGATTGGGCTATAAATGTGGTTTCTAGTGTGTTCACAATCTTTTTGTAAAATTTGACCTAGTGACCTACTTTATGACCCCATGAGACCCAATAACAAAGTCTTCCAAGAATTCATGTAGACAAACATTCTGACAAAGTTTGATGAAGATTGGCTTACAAATAGGGCCTCTAGTGTGTATACAAGCTTTTTCTAAGATTTGACCTACGTGACCCAGTTACGAACTCATTCAGGATTTCATGCAGACAAACATTCTAACCAAGTTTAGTGAAGATTGGGCTATAAATGTGGCCTCTAGTGTGTTCACAAGCTTTTTCTAAGATTTGGCCTACATATGTAAGATTTCATACTGGCAAACATGCTGGTCAAGTTTGGTGAAGACTGGGCCATCAATGTAGCCTCTTAAGTGTTTTCACAAGGTTTTTCTAAAATGTAGCCTAGTGACCTACTTTTTGACCCCACGTGACCCAGTTACGAAATCATCCACGATTTTATGCAGACAAACATTCTGACCAAGTTTGGTGAAGATTGGGCTATAAATACGGTCTTTAGTGTGTTCACAAGCTTTTTCTAAGATTTGACCTAGTGACCTACTTTTTGACCCCACGTGACCCAGTATGAACTCATCAAAGATTTTCATGTAGACAAACATTCTGACCAAGTTTGGTGAAGATTGGGCTATAAATGTGGTCTCTAGTGTGTTCATAAGCTTTTTCTAAGATTTGACCTAGTGACCTATTTTTTGATCCCGCGTGACCCAGTTACGAACTCATCCAAGATTTCATGCAGACAAACATTCTGACCAAGTTTGGTGAAGATTGGACTATGAATGTGGTCTCCAGTGTGTTCACAAGCTGTTTCTAAAATTTGACCTAGTGACCTACTTTTTGACCCCACGTGACCCAGTTACGATCTCATCCAAGATTTCATGTAGACAAACATTCTGACCAAGTTTGGTGAAGACTGGGCAATAAATGTGGTCTCTAGTGTATTCACAAGTTCTCCTAAAATTTGACCTTGTGACCTACTTTTTGACCCCAGGTGACCCAATAACAAACTCATCCAAGATTTCATACAGACAAACATTCTGACCAGGTAAGATGAAGACTGGATAAAAAATTGTGGCCTCTAGTGTGTTTACAAGGTAAAATGTTGACGACGAACGACAGACGAAGGGGTATGACAAATGCTCCTCTTGAGCACATTGTGCTCAGGTGAGCTAAAAAACTACAAACAATAAATACAAAAATGTTTTCCTTTTTGAAACTTCTTTTTTAGAATGCATTAGTCTAACCCATTGTTTCTGTTGTTGTAAATGAACATTGTTATTTTCCAATTAATATAAAATGTTGCCAATTAATATAAAATGTTGCCAATTAATATAAAATGGTTATCAGAATGTTGATTTATAAAAAAAACTGGATGCCAAAAAAATATTTTTCTTTTTTTTTAAGTTTAAATTTAAAGATAAAATGATGTCTTTCTGACTACAATATATTCAGATATTGATTTGTTGATTTGTTTGTGACGTGTCATTTTACAATCTAGCTACAACACCAGGAAGCCCAAGGGTTATTGTCTGTATAACAGTAGGGTTCGGCCATAAAACCACACTGCCACCAACACTACTGCAGTCTAGAGGACACTGCTTGATAGACCAGAATGTTTCGGTTTGTTTTATAAATACAACACACCAAGACATTTGTATTCATAATTGTGACAGCCAGCTATCATTGTTGAAGAATTATCCAGATGATAATACTGGTAAAATTGCCAGGTCAAAAAACACAATAACTATAAAATTTTAAAGTTCGGTCTTTTTCAAAATATTTAATTTTGACTCATCCCTAGATTTGATGGTGAATTTAAAGCAGAACTCTACTGTGTTTGAAAATGTTTAATATTATGTAAGATTGACTGTTATTTCACACAAGGTGGGTGGTTGTGAAAATGGAGGCAGAGGTGTCACTATAAAACAAGTCTTATCAGTGCACATAGATCAAACTCCGGATCAGAGATCAGGTCTGTATTTAAACATCATGATTCAATATCTGAGGCAACTGTTCTAAATTATTATTATTGAAACTTATATTTAAAACATATATAATTGTTTGTTTACTTGAATTATAAAGGAAGTGTTCTTATCTGGCTTCCAGATGTGGTTATCTGACCTGAAGTGCCAATTCTACTTGGTATAACAATATATGGCTTACTGATGACTTTAACATTTAGAATGAAAAGTTCTCTCGTATGCTATTATTAAGCTTTGGTCCTTATAGTATATAAGTTAGTGTGGTCTTTCCAGACTCTGCATAAGTTATTAAGGGTGAATGAAACGACAACCTCCAAATGTAACATAGTGTTGACTAACTGCATACATACTCAAACTAAGTAGAAATCACACATCAGTCAACTATATCCTGAAACAGCCAGAATTATGAAGGATTTATTATACATTTATCAATAAAGCACTTACAATGACATCTACATTTAAGTTTGTACATGAATCTCAACAGCAAGTTGAAAGTCATTTACTGGAATATTCAAGATCATGGGCATGTCCTTTTCAATGTTAGACAAATATTAACCTAAGTTGATTTAAAAGTTGTAAATAGCATTTACTTGTTTCTAAATCTGAGAACATTACCATAACCTATTACTGTCATAATAATCAAATATTCACTGGAAACACATTTGTTTGTCAGTAGGTTTCATAAAGTTTATATTGTATTTACTGAACTATTAACTGTACTGTGATAATTTTATCATAAACCCTTATCATAATGTTTAGGTCACTTACCACATTAACTGTGCAAGTTGTGCCATACTACAACTGTGCCTTCAGACTAATGTCTTAAAGTTATATGGGTAATGAGTCAGACTTCCCATCACCATGTCTAGACTGCTAGCTTGAGACTTACCAATACACCCATTGACCAGGGGGGAAAAAGTGTGAAGTAGGCAGATAAGCCCACTAGACAGCTACATGTAGCTTAAGACTGACCAATACATCCATCGACCAGGGTGGAAACTGTGAAGTGGGCTGATGATCCCACTAGACAGCTACATGTAGCTTAAGACTGACCAATACATCCATTGACCAGGGTGGAAACTGTGAAGTGGGCAGATGATCCCAATTGCCTGCTAGTTTGAGACTGACCAATATATCCAGTGATCAGGGGGTAAAACTTTGAAGTTGGTTGATGATCCCAATTGTCTGCTAGTTTGAGACAGACCAATATATCCATTGACCAGGGGGTAAAACTGTGAAGTTGGCTGATGATCCCAATTGCCTGCTAGTTTGAGACTGACCAATATATCCAGTGACCAGGGTGGAAACTGTGAAGTTGGCTGATGATCCCACTTGACAGCTAGTTTGAGACTGACCAATATATCCATTGACCAGGGTGGAAACTTTGAAGTCGGCTGATGATCCCACAAGACAGCTAGTTTGAGACTGACCAATACCTCTATTGACAAGGGGGGAAAACTGTGAAGTGGGCAAATGATCCCACTAGACAGCTAGTTTGAGACTGACCAATACATCTATTGACCAGAGAGAAACTGTGAAGTTGGCTGATGATCCCACTTGACAGCTAGTATGAGACTGACCAATACATCCATTGACCAGGGTGGAAACTGTGAAGTGGGCAAATGATCCCACTAGACAGCTAGTTTGAGACTGACCAATACATCTATTGACCAGGGTGGAAACTGTGAAGTGGGCTGATAAACCCACTAGACAGCTAGTTTGATACTGACCAATACATCTATTGACAAGGGGGGAAAACTGTGAAGTGGGCTGATGATCCCACTTGACAGCTAGTTTGAGACTGACCAATACATCCATTGACCAGGGTGGAAACTGTGAAGTGGGCTGATGATCCCACTAGACAGCTACATGTAGCTTCAGACTGACCAATACATCCATTGACCAGGGTGGAAACTGTGAAGTTGGCTGATGATCCCACTTGACAGCTAGTTTGAGACTGACCAATATATCCATTGACCAGGGTGGAAACTACGAAGTCGGCTGATGATCCCACAAGACAGCTAGTTTGAGACTGACCAATACCTCTATTGACAAGGGGGGAAAACTGTGAAGTGGGCAAATGATCCCACTAGACAGCTAGTTTTAGACTGACCAATACATCTATTGACAAGGGTGGGAAAACTGTGAAGTGGGCAAATGATCCCACTAGACAGCTAGTTTGAGACTGACCAATACCTCTATTGACAAGGGGGGAAAACTGTGAAGTGGGCTGATGATTCCACTAGACAGCTAGTTTGAGACTGACCAATACACCCATTGACCAGGGTGGAAACTGTGAAGTGGGCTGATGATCCCACTTGACAGATAGTTTGAGACTGACCAATATATCCATTGACCAGGGTGGAAACTGCGAAGTCGGCTGATGATCCCACAAGACAGCTAGTTTGAGACTGACCAATACCTCTATTGACAAGGGGGGAAAACTGTGAAGTGGGCAAATGATCCCACTAGGCAGCTAGTTTGAGACTGACCAATACATCTATTGACCAGAGAGAAACTGTGAAGATGGCTGATGATCCCACTTGACAGCTAGTTTGAGACTGACCAATACATCCATTGACCAGGGTGGAAACTGTGAAGTGGGCAAATGATCCCACTAGACAGCTAGTTTGAGACTGACCAATACATCTATTGACCAGGGTGGAAACTGTGAAGTGGGCTGATAAACCCACTAGACAGCTAGTTTGATACTGACCAATACATCTATTGACAAGGGGGGAAAACTGTGAAGTGGGCTGATGATCCCACTTGACAGCTAGTTTGAGACTGACCAATACATCCATTGACCAGGGTGGAAACTGTGAAGTGGGCATATAAGCCCACTAGATGGATAGTTTGAGACTGACCAATACATCCATTGACCAGGGTGGAAACTGTGAAGTGGGCTGATGATCCCACTAGACAGCTAGTTTGAGACTGACCAATACATCCATTGACCAAGGTGAAAACTGTGAAGTGGGCAAATGATCACACTTGACAGCTAGTTTGAGACTGACCAATACATCCAGTGACTAGGGAGGAAAACTATGAAGTGGGCATATAAGTCCACTAGACAGATAGTTTGAGACTAACCAATACACCCATTGACCAGGGGGGGGGGGGAACTGTGAAATGGGCACAGAAGTCCACTAGATGGATAGTTTGAGACTGACCAATACACCCATTGACAAGGGGGTGAATCTGTTAAGTGGGCAGATGTGTCCACTAGACGGATAGTTTGAGACTGACCAATACACCCATTGACCTGGGGGTTAATCTGTGAAGTGGGCAGATGAGTCCACTAGAAGGATAGTTTGAGACTGACCAATACACCCATTGACCTGGGGGTGTATCTGTGAAGTGGGCAGATGAGTCCACTAGCCTGCAAGTAG
Source organism: Sinonovacula constricta (assembly GCA_007844125.1). Taxonomy (NCBI): domain Eukaryota; kingdom Metazoa; phylum Mollusca; class Bivalvia; order Cardiida; family Solecurtidae; genus Sinonovacula; species Sinonovacula constricta. The sequence continues at coordinate 36,528,052 of CM017564.1, read as the reverse complement.
ACTAGATCTAGGTACTACCTACAAAGTACCTACCTTTTATATGTTTGTATTACTGCAAGAATGTGTCAAAATATAGTGTTTGTGTAATGAATTATTTTCATTTGAGTGCAAATATATCATCAATGTAGCAATTATGATGAAAGGGAATGTGAAATAAATGTGCTTATCATTGTAATAAAAACAATACCCCATAAACTTCTTCCTATCTATGTGGCAGAGAACTGAACTTATAAAACCCTTTAGTGCTTAAAAGGACCATACCTTAATATATTTGTGTTTATAATTTAGTTAATTCATTCATGTAGCCTAACTCTGTTAATGTAGAGTGAAGAGTAGAAGATTCACTCAGGGACAAAAGTTATTATTTAGTGACAAAAATAAAATTCTAACTGTAAAACTGAGATCGTAAAAGAAATCATTGTATTTTGTAGTAGTTCAGCCTTATGCAACCTCCAAACATCGAGAAACTGGATAAATAGTATTAATAATATAAACAGCTAGGGGCTGTCTGATTGGAGTCTAGACTATTTGCTGTTTAGTGTTTATAAGCACATCTTGCTACCAATGCATGACATGGTGAGAAGATGACAAAGAATTGTAACTAACAAATATAGTATGATAGGGCTTAATGTCTTTTCAAGGTCAACTACATAGTTCAAATATAAGAGTACTTGACTAAGATTATATAGTTGTTTTGTTTAGAACCTCTTCTTTCTATTCTTTAAACTGGGTCCAACAATAAATGTGTTACAATTTGAAATTTTCATCCACCTTCATTTATCACAGATTTATATAAATTATATAACCTAATTTATATTAAGCAGTATGTCCATAGTTCCCTTTTAAATGAAAGCATGCATGCCCAATTGTACATTACAATGACAGCTATAATATGTGTTCATGGTATAAATATGCTGTTTATTTTTAACCTGTAAGAATTTTAAGTATTTATAGATTTCATATGAAATATAGATAAAGATGAAATCCCAAAACACAATGAGTATGAGTTTTCATGAAAAATAACATTTTTACAAGCAAGATTTTCCTTTTAGTAATATTCTCTAAACATGCATATAAGATATAACTATCAATCCAGTAACTTAATTTAATGTTAATCTCATGGACAAATACCTTAAACAGATACTTTAGGCTAGAAAAAGCACTTTTCAGAAACATACAAATTATATACATGAACTATTTAAATACATCGAAACATTAGCTGTAAGCTTTCTGTATGTCTGCCCAACAGTAACTGGTGAAAGAGCAGCATTTTCAGGACAATACATGGGCTATTGAAACACACTGAAACATCAGCTTTAAGCTGGTTATACTCTAATATTGGCTAAGATTGACATGTGCGAGGAGGTTGAGGAGAGAGGCAGTACACTGGGTGAGGAAGGCTCCTACAGGTGTACACAAGCAACTCAGATGCCTAATGCTGCTGCTTCAAGACTATGCAACTTTATGAAGTCAGTAACCAAACAGTTGCCGGCTGGTATTGGTAGTGACATGTCGAATGTTTGGTTGGTTTAAAGAATACGTATCAGTGACACACTGTTGGTCATTATAATGACTTCGAGCTATTTTGGTGGAGGTACACCCCAGAAATATGTCTATGTCATGGGCACAATGCAAGGTCAGCAAAAGAAACGTCTCAAATTACAACCTTAGGCCCAACCAGGTCTTGAACCCATGTGAGGAGTCAAGGAGTTTCCAGTCTGTGACTCTACCCCTCAAATAAATATCTTGTTTTTACTGTCTTGGCCTAAAGACTCTACCACTTTTCTGAGAATAAACCACTGACTCAATAACAATTCTAAAGCTCTGACTGGTTGCTTTCTCTTATATAAACTGGTCAGTCAGACTTACCCAAAACTCATAAATTACTTCTAGAAATTTTATTGGTTCACAAATATAAACTGACCAATCAGATTTCAAGGATTGGATAATGGGTCTGAATATGTGCTCAGTGATGTGTTAGGGTCATTGGGCCTTAACGTCTTGGACAGCTTGGACAGATTTAATAACTAACTATATTCTCAAGCACAACAGCTTGTAATTCGACAGAAACCCTTGAAAAAAAAAAATAAGTTAGATAGTCTTGAACAATGCTACTGTTTGTGACTTATCATTACCTTCATAAATTTGTGACATATTGCAATGAATAGCTCCTTCGAACCCTCCTTGAAGGATGAAAACAAAACCACAAATATATAAAACTTCCAACTTAAACATAAGAAAATAAAATTAAGATATGTTTCCTGATATGTTTTATTGGGCTTTACTAAATTAATTAGTTCTTTTCAAACATGAAAAATGCTCACAAAACTGATCAAAGCAAAATCAAAGGACGAAAAAAAGATTCAAATAAAAATAACAACAGATTTGCTTCTATTTATTTTTTAGGTTAAGTAATAACAATATGTGTATATGAATATAACACAGTTTTATCATGAAGGAAAACATGCTTAATTTACATCAACATTATGGTGACTAGATTTGTGTGTGAAAAACCTCATAAATGAATATAAACAAATCATAGTATGTACAAACGAAAAACTATTATTACAGCACCAGTTCAGTATAAAATTTCCACACCATGCTCATCTTTGGCAGGATTTTGTTAGACTATCTGTACTATAGTTTAGAGTAAACATTACATAGTTTAGTTTACCTACATGTATTTATTTTATATTAAATATTTATTTTCACTTTGCCCATAAACTAAACAAGGTATGGAGATATAAATATATTATGTAATAAGAGATAGGTTTTGAATTAATGTATTGCTTATTATGTTCATTGTGTAACATAAATATTTAGACGCTTACCTAAATGTCATGTATCATATAACACAAGTATTATACAAATATAAATGATTTAAGGTTCATTTCTCGGTGTTTACTTTAAGCTAAGTAAACTTTTTGCCTCAATTATTATTCACATACCACATTAAAGCAAACATCTAATCTGATTTAAAAATTAATTCTAATATAATAAAGTGTCTTCAGTTATTCACATATGTCAATGTTGACTTTAACCAAAATCCTGCTATATTTAATAATCACAATGCTTAGCTATTTGCTAACATCTCCATGCAAATATAACTAGAACTATCGCTGAATGCGATTCATACCCCCACTAATGTCCTTGACAAAGCTGGTACATGGGTTAGATGGGTTCTGCACATTGCCCAGTTGGGGTGAACATTTGAGTTAAGTTTAAAGAACATCCTTAAATTAGTATAGAATTTATAGGGCTGACACGACATATTGTCTAGTATTGATTGTAAGTAAATTAAAAGATTAAAAAAGGGGCATAACTTTGTCAAAATGCAATACAGAGTTATGAAACCTGACCTGCATATCTTACTTGTGATACGTCATATATCTTTTCAGTTTCAAGCAAATACCTGTGCTACTTTCAGAAATATTCAAGTACATGTTAAAATTTAAGAACATTTTCTAATTCAATTTTGACCTTCAAGTGTGACCTTGACCTTAAGCCGGCACAAAGGTAACATGGGTTCTGCACATAACCTTGATGAGTTGAACATTTGAGTAAAGTTTGAAAAAAATTCTTCCATTAGTATAGGATTTTTAGAGTGGACACAACATATTGTCTAATACTTGATTGTATGTAAATTTGAAGACTTAAAAGGGGCATAACTTTGTCAAAATGCAATACAGAGTTATGAAACTTGACCCTGCATATCCTAATTGTGACACTTCATATATATTTTAAGTTTCAAGCAAATACTTTTTCTAGTTTCAGAAATATTCTAATACATGTTAAAATTTAAGAATATTTTCTAAGTCAGTTTTTGACCTTCAAGTGTGACCTTGCCCTTAAGCTGGCAAAAGAGTAACATGGGTTCTGCACATCCCCTTGTTGAGGTGAACATTTGAGCCAAGATTAAAGAAAATCTTTCAATTAGTGTAGGACTTACAGAGCGGACACGACATATTGTCTAATACTTAATTGTATGTAAATTTGAAGACTTAAAAGGGGCATAACTTTGTCAAAATGCAATACAGAGTTATGAAACTTGACCTGCATATCCTAATTGTGACACTTCATATATATTTTAAGTTTCAAGCAAATACTTTTTCTAGTTTCAGAAATATTCTAATACATGTTAAAATTTAAAAAAAATTTCTAAGTCAGTTTTTGACCTTCAAGTGTGACCTTGACCTTAAGCCGGCAAAAGAGTAACATGGGTTCTGCACATCCCCTTGTTGAGGTGAACATTTGAGCCAAGATTAAAGAAAATCTTTCAATTAGTGTAGGACTTACAGAGCGGACACGACATAATGTCTAATATTTGATTGTTTGATATTTGATCTTCAATTGTGACCTTGACCTTGAGCTGACACATGGGCAACATGGGTTCTGCACATCCCCTTGTTGAGGTGAACATTTCAGCCAAGTTTGAAGAAAATTCTTTCAATTGGTATAGGATTTACAGAGCGGAACATGATAATGGAGACGGACGGACGGACAGACGGACGGACGGATGGACAAAGCGAATCCATTATAGCCCACCCCACATTTTGTGTTGGGGGTATAACAAGACCTACTGCAAGAGACTGACCAGTAAATAGAGCAGATCCTGACCGGATATCACCCAATGGGAGCTGGAAGATCTGGATTTACACGATTTACGTAAGCCTGATCAATATGCCTTCAAAAGGCTGTGCATTAATAGGTCTACTCATATAGACATGTGTTATGGGTACAGCATGTCATAGATCAACATAAAACTGTCTACTTTAACTGACATAATCAGAGAACTAACATAATGTTGCTTTTCACAAGTTGGGACTAAGCACTATATGTTTGTTTATTCGGTTTATCGTCCCACCAACAGTATTTCAGGTATCTGGAGACGGTTAAGCACTATATATTTGACTTGATGCACAGTGAAACTATCATAAAAGCACTTTACCAAATGTGGACCAATTAAAGTATATGGTAAGCTTCATCTTTGTCTTGACACTCAATGATGAAAAAATAAAATTTCAAGATTACAGTAATCCAGGGATTTTAAAAATATACCACAGAAAACTGATGTTTCACACTAATGTCTTGGCTGAGAGGACTTGAATTATGGAGAGTAAAAATGGCTGACTGTAAAATGTTCTGCAGCATATTCTATCGATCAAGATCTAAATCCCAGTCAAGATTCATATTTCAGCTAATCAGAGCTGTGGATTTAAGTGTGAGGCGGAGTCGCACAATAATTTATTATGCAACATTATTAACAAAGTAAAAAAAGATTTTTATCTATGCATTTAAATATATGATAAAATATGTGAGTTTTATTTTTGTATGCTTACTAAATGATCACAGTACATGTGAAGGGATGTGTACATTTACAGGTAATAAAGCAAAGAAAGTTTGGTATAAAGCAACTATGAAAAGAACTTGTTAAACAAAGAGGACAAAGATGGCTTGTTAAACATGCTTCATAGTAGGCAAATATTTCCCATAATTAAATGAATTACATATATGACATATGTATATATATATAAGTAAAATATATAAGTATATTTGAAAAATTAATTACATGGTAAGACATAAATAAGGCATGTATATCATAAAACAGTAGGAAAACCCAACTTTAAATACATGTTACTCATTAAGCACTGTCATTGGAAAAAACAATATGAAAAAAATCTTCAAATTTAAGGCAATTGAGATTTTATATTTCTTCACCATACTATTTAAAAGGAAAAAGTATTAAAAAATAAAAAACAAACCATGCATTCAAGATCATACTTTAAATTTGTTTGTTATTCTGAACCATAACCTCTCTCCTACTGTTGACATAAATCCCATTTAGACACATGCTCGATTATTCTTTGAACTACAAGTCTATGGGCTTTCATGACAAAACAATGCAGCCTAATTTGAATATTTGTCAAAGTTGTAGGAGAATAAGTTATACATGGGACTTAGAGGATGAAATGAGACTTAGGTGTCAGAAAAACAGATATGTGCTAGAAAACCCTAACATCCATTTCCCCTTTCACTTAGACCATCTGGCTGACAGAAACAGCCCTGTTTGTTCTTAAAGCATTCAGATAAGCTCAAGCTGCAGTCGGTCATTCTGATAAATAGCGGCACGGTAACTGTACCTATCAGTGATGCTGCGTGGTACCACGCCCCCTTTCTTCCCTCCTGGGCTGAGGCTACAGTCAGGTGCACCCAGGCCACTGTATCCCTCCTCATCCTCGCCAATACACGTTTCCACAAGGGACGGTTCCAGCTCAGGCTGCGATGATAGCTTAGCTTGCAGTAAGTAGATGTATGTCTTCAACCGATCAACCTGAAAGTTAAGTAAGAAAGGGAACTAGTAAAACATATGTAGAAAGAAAAGCTTTTATTTAAAATAACTGAATACAATGAAGTGGGATTTTTAACAGGCTTGCTCAAATGGGATTTACAGCTGTTTTTGGACATGGGTTAATATCATGTTTTTATGATAAAACAATTCGTTTTTTCAGGTTTTTCTCACAGCATATGACTGTTTAAATACATGTGTCAACCAGACCTGTTAGTGCAATCGGAAGATTTCAAATTGTGACATACTTATTCGTAATGCTCCTTAGATAAGACTCAAGCAATCAAATTGCAAGTGCCATGACTACCCAGTCCATTTCCAGGATGTGATTGGGTGTGTAATTATGCCAGATTCTTACAGCATGTTATACACAGTGAAGAAAGCATTCTTTCAGCTTCAAGTGGACACTGTCTTCTAGTGAAATACTGTTGAAGGGACAATAAACTCAACAAATGTGCCATTGAACTGGCAAAAATCATTATAAGTTAATACATAAACATTTATGAAATATACTCATTGCCTTCATAAATGTTGTTCATTATAAAGTGACAAATGTGCATCTTTGTATATTTGTGCTTTCAGTCAGAATAAACATTTGCTGAAAGGCTACCTCATATTTTAACCAATTAATGAACTAATAAAATGTTCTTTTTTATACAAATTATTAAAGTTCAATGAACCTAACATCATATAAATTTACCATTAAAAATTAAAAGATCTTTAAATAAATCTTTAAAAAAATGATCACAATCTATTACCTCAAATACGAGATAGTTTTCCTTTTCCAGGAAGTGCTGTATGGCACTAGCTTTGGATCCCTTCTCTGGAGGGTAGGTCCGGTGTTCCAGCAAGTCCCTCTCCGTTTCCTCAAGCCGACTCTCCCAGTGACGCAGCTGGTCTTGCTACAACATGTCAATCACAAAACGTGAATTTATTTCTTTTAAGTATCAACATACATGTCTGTTTTGGTTGTTGGAACTGACATGTCTGCAAGAATTTTTTCAGCAATCAAGAGAAAGGTATCAATTGAAGAAGACATACAGACTTCACTGTGAAAGCATGGATCAATATTATCATGACACTAGGTCAACCACCTTTACACTTGCAAAATCATAAAGCATGGATGCTAGACCACGCATGCATCAACATTATCATGACACCAGGTCAACCACCTTTACACTTGCAAAATCATAAAGCATGGATGCTAGACCACGCATGCATCAACATTATCATGACACCAGGTCAACCACCTTTACACTTGCAAAATCATAAAGCATGGATGCTAGACCACGCATGCATCAACATTATCATGACACCAGGTCAACCACCTTTATACTTGCAAAATCATAAAGCATGGATGCTAGACCACGCATGCATCAACATTATCATGACACCAGGTCAACCACCTTTATACTTGCTAAATCATAAAGCATGGATGCTAGACCACGCATGCATCAACATTATCATGACACCAGGTCAACCACCTTTATACTTGCTAAATCATAAAGCATGGATGCTAGACCACGCATGCATCAACATTATCATGACACCAGGTCAACCACCTTTATACTTGCTAAATCATAAAGCATGGATGCTAGACCACGCATGCATCAACATTATCATGACACCAGGTCAACCACCTTTATACTTGCTAAAGCATAAAGCATGGATGCTAGACCACGCATGCATCAACATTATCATGACACCAGGTCAACCACCTTTATACTTGCTAAATCACAAAGCATGGATGCTAGACCACGGCAATTTGTTACTACTAAAGTCACAATGTCGGTTATACCTGAAGCTGATGACCTATTATGTTAACAGGGTCAGTTAAACATTTGCTCAAACTTTTTGTTTATCCCCTGGATTTGAATCTCAAATTGGATTTGAATCTCGTTAGAAGATAGGCTTATAAATGTGTGTGCAGTATACTTATTCATTAAGTTGACAGCAGCTTAGAAAAAGGGCATATCAAATGAAAAGTAAGAGAAATTTTCAAATAAAGCTGAAACAATATGCACCCTCCACGACACAATATGTATTGTCAGTATATGTCTTGATTCAATATTTTATGAAATAATAAAACCATAGTAACACCAGTGTAAGGTATTTTCTTGTACTTTATAAATAATAGACATAGAAAATAAAACTATCAAAAGAAGAAGAGATACAGTAACTATTATTACTAGACAATAACCTTTAATATTTAAAATGACTAATGTCTTAAAAAAGCACCAATAGGTCTAAATACTGAACCGAATTTATTTGGCAAAGATTGTATGATGCATCGTATCTTAGCTATCAAAATTTTCAGTACACTGCAATGAATCTGTACACCTATAATTTCAACCAAATTTACAAACAAAAAAGGGTCAATAAAAAGAACTGTTTTGGCCTTTTGGGGGTTTTAACAATATATTGCTACAGCATATATATCATATATTCATATTATAAAGATGTATCAAAAAAAGTACACTACTAACCATGTTGAGAAGTGTGTATGAGACTGGTAATAATGGCCGCTGGAATTTCTTATTTGAACCTACTGCTCCAGGAAGAGGAGGGGCGGACAGACTCGCTGCGACGTAATTTAGTGTGTCAATCCATTCCTGTAGCTCTTTAGTGTTGGAGGTCTGAAACAGATACTCAGCCCAACACGCAGTTTGTAACCGTAACACATGTTGTTTTTTAGTATAGTCCGAGGCTTTTGAGGCCAAACAATGATGTACACGTATAGCATTAGGAGATCCGTCACTGGAGGAACCAGACTTTTTCATACCCTGCTCATCCTTGTATAAATACAGAATCATGTCTTTTAGCACTACATAGAACATTTTCCAGCCACGTTTACCCACAGGAGCTGCAAGGGTGAAGGAAAAATAATTAGTCTTACAAAGTATCTTCAGACTCTTCAAGGTTGGGAAGTTTGGTGTAATATGCAAAGGAAAAAAATCATTAAAATTAGAACGAACACATCTCAATTATGAAAATTTAGAAAGAAGTATCACAATATATTTAGCAAGAATTTAATTATGTATAATACAAATGCCAAATCTAAAGAGAAAATAGAGAATTTGTGCATTTGTGCATTTGTACATTAACATGATACTTTTTTTAAACACACAATTGTTACATGGGGAACATTAAAGCATGTCTCAGTTATTAGCTTACTTTTCCTCCCGTCAGGATCCACACAGCATTTCCTCATGATATAGCCTTTCTTGTACTCCAATGTTTTACTGGGATCAGGTATCTGAAACAAACATTGGGATTTCTTATAGTAATTGTCATTAAAGGTGGTCTCATATGTATGCAAGAAAATAAAATTATAAAAGACAACAAAGATATAATTCACTTCAGAAATCTTGCCATGAGAGGCATTTTGAGATTCTAAATTTGTGTGAGTTTTCGTTAAAGCCTGTCACAATAGTTTTGTTTGTTTATTGGGTTTATCATCCCACAAACAGTATTTTAGTTATCTGGAGATGGTGTCCACTTGAAGCAGATATAGTGCTGCCTTCACTGTGTATAGCATGCTCTGAACACCTTTCATGATAGGACACCCAGTCACATTATCCTGACACCAGGCCAACCAGTCATGGAACTACCTTTATATTTGCTTGAATGTTAGCAAGGGAGCTAAGCCACTACCATTTTAAACGACTATGGTGTGTCGCGGCCCGGGGATCAAACCCAGGGCTTCCCGTACCTGGACCCAACGCTCTATCGTTTGCGCTACCAGGTCTGGTCACAATAGTTTTCTTTTGGGAATCTCAATCTATATGCATTATATTTAAGTATTGCCATAAGAATGTTCATAGAAAAACAAAAACAAAGTGGAATAAATGTGATCTGAACTATTTCACCTTCATGCACAAATACACACCAATATTTATCATTTAAGCAAATACGATGAAATAGGGACATAGTAAAAAAAGAGGAGCGATATGGACCAGAATCTGGTAATGGACAGACGGACAGACCAACTGATGATCATGCCATGCAATAACATGAAGCCTTCAGGTGCTAACAATCCAAACTGTGTTATCTCACCTTCATGCACACTTTTATATCAATAAGAATCATCCAGTCTAGCGTAAGAATATTCTAATGAATACTAAAGTTATTGTCTGTCCAACAATTTTGTGAGAAAAACAAAACAAAGGACATTCACTCTGGAACCAAAAAAAAATAGTCTGAATGTTCTCACCGTAAAGTACAATGTACATATCAATCAGCCATGCAAGCATGAACATAAATAATAAAGGAAGAGTTGTCTGCACAAGAACTTGCCAAGAAAATAACAAAGGGCAATAACTCAAAAAAAGTTATTTTCCCTTCATGCAAGACTACATATCAATATCAATCATCCATGCCAAAATAAAGAAATTCCAAAAAGTAATGAAGAAGGAGTTATCTGCAAGACAGTGCTAATGGACAGATGACTAGCGCCATACCTTAATACAACCCTCGGGCATAAAAAATAATATAACCCGGTTATTACAAAAGGAAACAATGCATGACTAATCAAATATTAAAGTTCAAGAGAAAACAAAACAAATAGCTCTAATCAAACATTACAGTTAAACACAAAACAAACAACTCTGTCAGATTTTATATCTATATATAACGGAAACCTCAAAGCCAGTAAAAAAAGATTAGAAATAAATGTAATTTCAATCAATCAATTTGTGATTTACGATGTCATAAAATTGAAGTGAGTGATACAAATTGTCTTATAACTATATAAATTAGAAATGCCATTACAAGCCAAGGGAAATAATGCATAAACTATTTTTTATTTTAGATTGAAGAGTTATTTCCCTTGTCAGGCACTTCGGTACATCCTAAAACACGGATACGGAAGAAGGTTTATAACTCCATTAATGTGTGAGAAAGTCAACTGTTAACATGAATGTACTCTACACTGCTTCCCTGGTATCAAATAATACCTTACATTCCATTAGATAATCTACTTTGCTTAGAATCAAGACATGGTATGAAACAGAGTTTTGAGTCACAAAGGACACAGGTAGTCTGCTTACATCTAAAAAGGGGTTCTTGCCGATGGCTGGAGGCAGGTTGGGGAGATTAGGGGCTGGTGGCGCCCCCTTCTGGTCACAATTGTTGGCATCCTGGTCCTGGAACTCTTCATCTCTGAAGGTGAGAGTTAAAAAATTCAATGTGTTGTTATAGATCATTCATTTGAATGTACTTATTTCAAATTAAAAAAAAACTAAATTCAATTTGTCAACAATAAATCATCTGAGAACATGTGTCGGTCAAGGGAACTGACATTGAATTAATTTTAAATCCCCAATTACTGCCTTGTAACATTAGTGAAAAAGTGTGAATTTTGTGCCCCACCAACCTTTTTAACTGTATAGAATAAAACTGGGTAGTATTAAATGATAAATTGGTATTAACAGAAAAGTTGTATTAAAAATTAAACCTTTGTACCCTTAAACAAAAATCTATATATACACAGACAGGACTTTTCATTTAGCTGATGATCTTGTTGTTATGATGTGGCCTAAGGAAAGGAAGTTACTGCTTGTAGAAAGCCTCTGAGAAAAATCAAACTACTAAGAATAGATAGTTGCCACATCAGTGAAGATACCTTATCTTGACAGCAATCTTTGAGGGCACCTTCAAGGGATTTTCAGATGAATTGTATAGAAGCATAAATTTTATTTTCTTATAATTTCGTTATTTGTGGTCCAAAAATTAAAAGCTATACACCATTGAAAAGCTCTTCAAATTCATATTTTTAAAATAAAATATTTTTAAAATTGATAAATGCACAAAGAATTGATACACAGAAATTAATAAAACTATTGGCTCATCCTTTAACAAAAAGAACAGTGTATCTTTTTTGGTTTTATATTTTTCACTTTTTAAACTACCAAAATATAGTTTTGATATTTAAAAAACCTCATAAAAATGCTGTTAAATTTGTAAAATTCAGTAAAATAGACTGAAAATAAATACACAGTGGTGAGTTTAATACATCACCTATTTCCAGATTTCAGCCTGCATTAGCTTCTACCTTCAAAAAAGGTTGCCTTAAACTGTCTTATCAGTGCCTATTTCATCACATGGAAATTATCTTTATGTTGAACAAATATCCAACAAACCTTCACACAGACTGATGCAAACTAACCACAGCTTTACACACCTGAATAACCAAACAGAGCAGCTTTTTTGCTGAGCTTGTTTATATTGTTAGATAGAATTACAATTATTTGTGTACAAGTTGTTGGTCGACTTACGGTGCCCACTCTATGGGTTCTGCCTTGATTGCCTGGTACAGAGCCTTCAACACATCCTTTGGGAAATTCTCCCCATCATTCAGTTCTGACAGGTTCTCTATAAACTCACTACATGTCATCTTTCTGCCAACAGCCTGAAATTGTAATAATAAATTGTGTCAACAGGATTTCACAAAACAGGTTTAGTAATATAAGATCTAATCATAACAGCAAAGCAGAATCAACATAGCGAAATAAAAACTGTCAAAAGGTGATCATTTCAAGAAGTGTGATGAACAGTAGACTTATTATGTTGAAAAATAAGCAACATTTTCATTTGTTAATAGCCCTGACCCACTTCTCAAAGTTTGGGTGTATGGAGAAAAAGTGGAAGGGCTAAGATGTCCCGCAGCAGAGCACTGGAAAAAACAAGTCCATGCTCTAAACATTTGAATTTTGATTTCATGTAAATCAATCTGCAAATAAATTGGCTAAAAATAAAGTTCTGTTTTAAAGTAATTGCTACCAGAGGTGGAGACAGTAGCTTTCAAAGGATTATACAATGATTATACACAAGAAAACCAATTCATGATGTATTGAGAACTTAAGCACAGATCTACAATATGTATCACTGCTCTGATCATGGAACCCAGTGGACTTGCACATGGAATCTCCTGTATACATCTACATAAAGAATCCAATCTGCTTGATAGGTGAAACAGGACAGTTCACTGAGGGAAAAATCTTAACAATGACAGAAAACATTAAATTGCAAAAAAGCACAGTGGTAGAAAATAATTGTAAGCACATATTATTTGTAATGTCTGTAAAATTTTGTACATTTTGCTATATGAGAAAATTGGGTTAGCAGGTTATGTTTCTTTCAACTATAAAGGAAAAAAATCAAATTAGATTACTATATTTTTGTAGATTGGTGTTGAAATAGATTCTAAGGGAGTGGTGATAACTTTTATAGATTGTTGTTAAAATAGATTCTACAAAAATGGTGATAACTTTTGTAGACTGGTGTTGAACTGGTGTTCAATGGGAGTGGTGATAACTTTTGTAGACTGGTGTTGAACTGGTGTTCAATGGGAGTGGTGATAACTTTTGTAGACTGGTGTTGAACTGGTGTTCTATGGGAGTGGTGATAACTTTTGTAGATTGGTGTTGAACTGGTGTTCTATGGGAGTGGTGATAACTTTTGTAGACTGGTGTTGAACTGGTGTTCTATGGGAGTGGTGATAACTTTTGTAGATTGGTGTTGAAATTAGAACTATGAGGGAGGTAAAAACTTTTATAGATTGGTAATTGTAGATTGAAATAGATACTATGAGAGTGATGATAATTTATGTAAATTGGTGTTAAAATAAGCAATTTGAGAGTGATTATAATGTTTGTAGATTGGGTGTTGAAATAGATTCTACGAAAGTGGTAATAACTTTAGTAGGTTTGTGTAACTAAACAGGAGATGGGTGACAACTTTTGTAGATTGATGATGAAATAAAAAGGAGAGTGGTAATAAATTTTGTAGATTGGTGTTGAAATAAAAACTCAGAGAGTGGTGATCTTGAAAAAGGAGGTCTGTCTAGGTTGACTGATATAATACTGAGGCTGGCTCCCATGAAGAATGGACCCAATGTGTAATTACTACTCCTGTGACAGTTTGGAAGACCAGTCCACATATTATCTCTTAACCTGCTACATTGATTACAACCCATATCTAAATCTGTGCTATTTTCTAACTCCTCTACACAACGGTAACAAGACATATTGATAGAGATAGCAGCAGAGTGTTGATGTTGTGTTTGAAGCTGGCAGTTCTGGATCTACACTATTTGTCTAAGATTGATAATTTCAAGTTCAGCAGGCTAAGCTTGGAATGGTAAGACCAGGTCGTAATTCAATACAACTTTCTCTACCTTGCTACTGCCCCCTAAGCAGACTGTCTTCTACTGGCAGATATAGGAAATGTCTTGAGAGAAAAAATATATTTCACATAAATACTTTATTTTTCTCTTTCTCTTAGAGTTTGGACTTGTCTCAACAGACAGTCCACTATTATTCTTCAACAGACAATTCACTATTATTCTATATTATATAGCTATTGAATTAACTTCTATATTTTTTCTAAAATGAGAGAATACTTTGCATATGTATGATAAAAATGACTAACATTTAAATGTATGGAAATTGGTAAACCATAGGTTTTGTGAGAAATATGTGAGAAATTTATTAACAATAATGTAACAAAAAAGCATCACCCTCTTTAAGACAAGTGGTACAAGAGAAAGTCAGAGAGATAAAAAATGGGGACTGCCATTAACAAAACTTGTTTGAAAAGAAAGACTTCAAGACAGTAGGCACACAGATAGAATAATGAGATGGTTGACAGGCTGGCAGACTAATATCTCACAGCAAGGTAAAAATGTGTTTTTTTTCTGTATTCTTTTTTTTAAAATTTTAAATCAAGTTAAATAGAATTTACCAGAAAGGTTTTGAAACATTTATATTCAATTTGAATCCCATTTGTCAGCCATTCTTTTCTTATAGAAATTGCTTCAAACAATTTGTGATCATTAGACTTTAGCTATCAATACTGCTGGTTTTGTCAAAACAACACATATTAAAATTAAATTAATTAAAAATTACATTTTAAAAAATAAATTTTAAAAATGTATTACTATACAAGAGTTTTCTAAAATTTTGTTCACACCCATGGTTGATACAGTTTTAACCAACAGACAATAACAAAAATACAGTTACAATAAAAGGTTTTCCTGGTTTTCCCCCATGACTATAAAGTGCTTTGACTTTATTATATATGTAAATTCATGCATTTAAAAATGTGGTAGTTTTAAACATAGCACTTAAATAGAACCTGTATATTGATATGATGGCGTAAGTAACATTACATTAGAATATGTTTGTTGTTGTTTATTTTAGCAGGCATCAATTTTCATACAAATGACTTTGATCAATGTGGTATATAACATCCTTACTGGGCATATAACATACAGTCTATTGTTTCCATAGTATACGAGGGGCATTTATAAAGTATTAATCAGTGTGGCGCTTTAGTCGTATACGTAATATTTCTGCAGAAATTGTTAAACCAACCATTCGAAGTATTCCCCTTTGACTTGGATGCACTTTTCCAAGTGATGAATCCAATCGGAAAATTCTTTTCGGTAGCTCTCTTTAGGTATAGTGTTTAGACACTGGAAAAGCGCGCTGCCGACGGCGTGCCGAGATTCAAAACGTCAACCTCTCAAGTAGTTCTTGATCAACCAAAAATCGCACAGAGCAAGATTAGGGCTATATGCAGGGTGTGGTAAAGTGTCAATGCTGTTGTCGCTAAGATACGACTTAACCACCACTGACTTGTGGGCAGGTGCGTTATCATGAAGGAGCTTCATGATATGGGTATGGGGACGGACTGCAGTATAGTGGCTTACAACAGCAGAAAGAACCGAATCTCGGTAAAATATTCCAGTAACACTCCTGCCTTCTGGTATAGGAATTCGAGCCACCATTCCCTGGCAATCAAAAAATAATGCATACATAATGCGTTTTGAGGTGCGAGCTTTACGGGCAACTTGGGGCCGTTCGTCATTTTCACCGACCCACACCTTATTTTTTTCTTTACTGTCAGGCTCATAAAAATATACCCATGTTTTATCGCCAGTCACAATTTCATTCATGCGGTTTTGGTCAGCATTCTTGTATATATCGAGCAGCTGTGACTCAATTCGCACGCGCTCCCGTTTTTGGTTCTCAGTGAGAAGGTGGGGTATCCACTTGGCGCAAACCTTGCGTAGCTTTAACACACGAGTCAATATTTGAAAAACCAATGACAAATTAATGCCACATAAATTACTTATCTCCTCCACTGTACAGCGGGCATCATCTTTCACAGCTTTTTTAACAGCGGCAATATTTCCGTCAGTCATTGTTGTAACTGGACGGCCAGGACGGGCCTCATCTTTTATCGCCTCTCTACCGGAGGTAAATAGACAGACCCATCTTCTAACTGTGGCATACGACAGGGCACTGTCCCCATAAACCTTGTCTAAGTGTGATTTAATATCAGGTGCAGCAACACCAAGCAATTCGCGTATTTTACAATACGCTCTTTGCTCATCTTGAGAATTGTTCTCTTTATCTGCCATTTTTAACTGCAGTGTACCTGACCGATTCAAGTGAACATTGCGCTCACTGTGTAGGTTTTTCCCGGTTTCCTCGTGCACGTAACTGTAGCGGAGAGTCTAATCTTTCCATACATGTATAACATGTACCAATTATGCTCGGATTAACGTTAAAAAATCGCACTGATTAATACTTTATAAATGCCCCTTGTATGACCTTCTGCACTGTTTTAGAGAGGCAGTTTTAGTTTGTTCCAAAGTGAACACACTAAACAAAACTCTGATTTAGTGCAGCACTGTATTCCATAATTATCATCCTATCTTACATTATTGGTATTTTAAATATTTTTAAGAAAGCCCACACTATTTTACTGTCACAGTAAGTCCTTACCTGTCCATGCAGGTCTGTATTCAGCAGCATTATGGCACACACCAGGGTATGGCAGGCATCTGAAACAACACAGCAATATTCAGAACAATTGATATGAAATAACACAACAGCTTTCAACACTCGGCCAACTTAGTAAAGAATTGATCTGAAACTACAGAACAACATTCAACACTTGGCCAACTAAGTAAGAATTGATCTGAAACTACACAACAACATTCAACACTTGGCCAACTAAGTAAGAATTGATCTGAAACTACACAACAACATTCAACACTCAGCCAACTAAGTAAGAATTGATCTGAAACTACACAACAGCTTTCAACACTTGGCCAACTAAGTAAGAATTGATCTGAAACTACACAAGAACATTTAAAACTTGGCCAACAAAGTAAGAATTGATCTGAAACTACACAACAACATTCAACACTTGGCCAACTAAGTAAGAATTGATCTGAAACTACACAACAGCTTTCAACACTTGGCCAACTAAGTAAGAATTGATCTGAAACTGCACAACAACATTCAACACTTGGCCAATTAAGTAAGAATTGATCTGAAACTACACAACAACATTCAACACTTGGCCAACTAAGTAAGAATTGATCTGAAACTACATATCAACATTCAACACTTGGCCAACTAAGTAATAATTGATCTGAAACTACACAACAACATTCAACACTTGGCCAACTAATTAGGAATTGATCTGAAACTATACAACAACATTCAACACTTGGCCAACTAAGTAAGAATTGATCTGAAACTACACAACAACATTTAACGTTGGCAAACTCAGTAAGAATTGATCGGAAACTACACAACAGCATTCAACACTCGGCCAACTAAGTAAGAATTGATCTGAAACTACACAACAACATTTAACACTTGGCCAACTAAGTAAGAATTGCTCTAAAACTACACAACAGCATTCAACACTTGGCCAACTAAGCAAGAAATGATCTGAAACTACACAACAACATTCAACACTTGGTCAACTAAGTAAGAATTGATCTGAAACTACACAACAACATTCAACACTTGGTCAACTAATTAAGAATTGATCTGAAACTACACAACAACATTCAACACTTGGTCAACTAAGTAAGAATTGATCTGAAACTACACAACAACATTCAACACTTGGCCAACTAAGTAAGAATTGATCTGAAACCACACAACAACATTCAACACTTGGCCAACTAATTAAGAACTGATCTGAAACTACACAACAACATTCAACACTTGGTCAATTAATTAAGAATTGATCTGAAACTTCACAACAACATTCAACAATTGGCCAACTAAGTAAGAATTGATCTGAAACTACACAACAGCTTTCAACACTTGGCCAACTAATTAAGAATTAATCTGAAACTACACAACAACACTTAACACTTGGCCAACTAAGTAAGAATTGATCTGAAACTACACAACAACATTCAACACTTGGCCAACTAAGTAAGAATTAATCTGAAACTACACAACATTATTCAACACTCGGCCAACTAAGTAAGAATTGATCTGAAACTACACAACAACATTCAACATTTGGCCAACTAAGTAAGAATTAATCTGAAACTACACAACAACATTCAACACTCAGCCAACTAAGTAAGAATTGATCTGAAACTACACAACAACATTCAACACTTGGTCAATTAATTAAGAATTGATCTGAAACTTCACAACAACATTCAACAATTGGCCAACTAAGTAAGAATTGATCTGAAACTACACAACAGCATTCAACACTTGGCCAACTAAGTAAGAATTGATCTGAAACTACACAACAACATTCAACACTTGGCCAACTAAGTAAGAATTGATCTGAAACTACACAACAACATTCAACATTTGGCCAGCTTAGTAAAAATTGGTAAGTAAAGTAGATTACTTCAGTCAGTGGTCCATTGCTCTTGGTTTTGCACACCAATGTTATGTTTTAAAACCTATAGGAAAGTCTGGTTAAAGGGTCTTTATTTTGGCAGTATAATAGTTTCTCTTTGAGGTCGAGTGAGTTTGGTATGAATAGCAGAAATAAATTAACTAAGCTTCAATGCCATTTTTGTGTAAATTTTGGAGTTCAAACGTGGTGCTTTGCAGCAATGAGTATAATCAATTGGTTCCGAACGTTCCAGCATTTTCCATCTAACATCCTTTATCAATGAAAGGTTATCGCAAAAGAAAAGCAACCTATATTTACACATACATAAAAGTGTCACTTAAGCTTTAGCGTTATACAAAATAATATTGTCAAGAGAATATAAGGAAGTGCAATGTTGTTAAGACATTCAATAGCATCTATATGAAAATAATCAGTTCAAGTCTAAATAAGAATATATGACAAAGTCCTATGAGCATTGCAACAAAAACCACACTCTGACAAGGCACAGAACAAAGGTATTTCCATGCAAGTCAAGTGAAAAGTAAGAACAATTTTTTTCAGAGTCATTTAACTAAAAGAGCAAACCAGACAGTTACCACTTTGGAACAGTCAGTTGACAATATGGGCCGACTGGGGTGCTTAAACCAGTTTTACAGAGCTCTAACCTTGCACTTCCTGATAGGTTTCTCAAATGCAAGTAATGAGAAAAAAATGATCTATTTGAATATTTTAAGTTGGAGAAGATGGCCTTGCCTAGTTTTCACGTATATTTATCACTTTATGAAAAAAGAAAATCCTGTTGTTAATTTATGTTGGTGGAGGAAACAACAGTCACTTGAAAAGAAACAACATCAAAAGAAGCTAAATATGGAAATGTCTATTAAAAAACAGCAAAGTAAGCCCTGTTTTGTATTATCCTTTGTGTTATAGAAGCCAAGATCATTCAGCAAAAAGCATTGAACAATGTATGTGAAGTGCTCCTTCACTCTTCTCCCAACCACTCCAAACATGTCACCATGATGAGTCATATATTATATATGTGTTATATAGTATAGACCCATTGTATACTTAGTACTTTTTACATGTCTTACATTACCTTCTGAATTGTACGAGGCCTGGTTACTCTGTATGTAGTGCCTTGAGAAGTGGGCCAGCACCCGTTCCCGTTCCTGAGTCTCCCCAATAAGGGAGAACTGCTTAAGGAACTTGCGTAAGGCCACATCAAGGGTTTCGCCAGAAAAATCAAAGAACTTAAGGTACTCTTCTGCCACCAGAGTGCTGAAGTCATTTCTGAAATTGAAACAGTAAAGATAGAGTTAAGTGTACACTTTCTTTGATAAATCAAAGTAAGTCATTTCCAACATGTAAATAGGAAAGTATACTTAATTTGAATACATAAAAAAATAACAGTTATTGTTACTTATTTTAAAAGAAAACAGTAATGTAAATATGTATTTGAAGAAACACACATACTCATTTCATTTGAAAAAAACACATTTCTAAGAGGATAGAGTTTCTTTATAATAACATAGTCTTACAGTCTGGAATTTTTTTTTAGCACACCTCCTTTGTCCAATTAAACCAATTTTTTCAGTTGATTTATAGTCAGTTGGGAAACAAGTTGTTCCAACTTATATTAATTCCTCTCGACTGTACGCTTCCTGCGTGGAAACAGTATTTATTTACAGAGTACATGGAGCAATATGCAGTAAAGTCTTGCTCGGAACTAACATCAACTGCGGGGTTCAAACCTCAGACAGTCTGATCAGAAATCTTATTCTTAACCACTAGACTAAGAAAGCCTATGCTACGAATGCCTCCTTTGAATAAAATTTTACTTGATATTATCACTATATTATAATAATTACAATGTTAACAAAAATCATTCCACAACATGGTAACATGTATAAAAAATCAAAAGAACATTGAACATGTAAAAATCATATCAAAGACATGCAAGTGTATGCTAATGATACATGAAAGGCACCATTTATCAGCCATTTATTTATTGACACTACATAGCAACCAGGCACCAACATCTACCATTGCAAATACATTTTAGGATATAAGGGTACAACTTAGGTTTAGTGTTTGTGTTTGTGATTAATTGTGATTGTCTTCTAAAGACAATCTGACTAAAGCACACATTATCTGCTACACTAGGACCTGATACAGAGGCATTACGAGTCATCTGCTGGTGACCTTTCATTCAGCCAATCAGAGAATTGCTTACTTAATTCTTAGTCCTCACTAAAAACGTAAGGAACCCAGTTGCAATAGTCACCTGTAGTAAACGTCATGTGGCAAAGAGTTATAAAAATGGCCGATTCACCTGTAAAAACTTGTGTTGTGATCACTGTTTTTTTTTTGTGGATTTGTGTTCCGGATATCACACCATTACAGTGGAATGAAACAGTGTTTCTGATTGGCCAATCTGTAGTATCACAACACTTAATCTGTTATACTGTAAGTTTCATTGATAAGACGCGTTTTTTTAACCCCCAAATTATGATAAAAAAGTGGGAGTGAGTCTAATCCATGCAAAGTAAAGTTTCCCCTTTTTTTCCCAGACCAAAATTGACCCTCAGATTAAACCGACTGCAAAGACTTTTGCTGATAGTATCGGCAATAGACAACTGTATTGTGCTATTTTAAGGGAAAACTTACATTGTTTTTCCCTTAAATTTGAAATTTAACATAACAAGAGGGCCATGATGGCCCTTAATCTGATCTGATGACACAGGCTTTACATAGGCTCAAATCTGGCATCAAGTAATTAAAAGTTATTTACTTTAGAAATCTTTGGTGAAGATTGGACCATTAGTGTGGCCACTGGGTTGATAACATTTTCTAGAATTTTACCAAGTAACCTACTGAATCCACATGACTCACTTCAAAACATATGTAAGATTTCATACTGGCAAACATGATGGTCAAGTTTGGTGAAGACTGGGCCATCAACGTAGCCTCTTAAGTGTTTTCACAAGCTTTTTCTAAAATTTAGCCTAGTGACCTACTTTATGACCCCATGAGACCCAATAACGAACTCATCCAAGATTTCATGTTGACAAACATTCTGACAAAGTTTGATGAAGACTGGCCTATAAATAGGGCCTCTAGTGTGTTTACAAGCTTTTTCTAAGATTTGAGCTTGTGACCTACTTTTTGACCCCACGTGACCCAGTTACAAACTCATCCGAGATTTCATGCAGACAAACATTCTGACCAAGTTTGGTGAAGATTGGGCTATAAATGTGGCCTCTAGTGTGTTCACAAGCTTTTTTTAAGATTTGACCTAGTGTCCTACTTTTTGACCCCACGTGACCCAGTTACGAACTCATCCAAGATTTCATGCAGACAAAAATTCTGACCATGTTTGGTGAAGATTGGGCTATAAATGTGGCCTGTAGTGTGTTCACAAGCTTTTTTTAAGATTTGACCTAGTGACCTACTTTTTGACCCCACGTGACCCAGTTACGAACTCATCCAAGATTTCATGCAGACAAACATTCTGACCAAGTTTGGTGAAGATTGGGCTATAAATGTGGCCTCTAGTGTGTTCACAAGCTTTTTCTAAGATTTGACCTCGTGACCTACTTTTTGACCCCACGTGACCCAGTTACGAACTCATCCAAGATTTCATGCAGACAAACATTCTGACCAAGTTTGGTGAAGATTGGGCTATAAATGTGGCCTCTAGTGTGTTCACAAGCTTTTTCTAAGATTTGACCTCGTGACCTACTTTTTGACCCCACGTGACCCAGTTACGAACTCATCCAAGATTTCATGCAGACAAACATTCTGACCAAGGTTGGTGAAGATTGGGCTATAAATGTGGTCTCTAGTGTGTTCACAAGCTTTTTCTAAGATTTGACCTAGTGACCTACTTTTTGACCCCACGTGACCCAGTTACAAACTCATCCAAGATTTCATGCAGACAAACATTCTGACCAAGTTTGGTGAAGATTTGGCTATAAATGTGGCCTCTAGTGTGTTCACAAGCTTTTTCTAAGATTTGACCAAGTGACCTACTTTTTGACCCCACGTGACCCAGTTACGAACTCATCGAAGATTTCATGCAGGCAAACATTCTGACCAAGTTTGGTGAAGATTTGGCTATAAATGTGGCATCTAGTGTGTTCACAAGCTTTTTCTAAGATTTGACCTCGTGACCTACTTTTTGACCCCACGTGACCCAGTTACGAACTCATCCAAGATTTCATGCAGACAAACATTCTGACCAAGTTTGGTGAAGATTTGGCTAAAAATGTGGCCTCTAGTGTGTTCACAAGTTTTTTCTAAGATTTGACCTAGTGACCTACTTTTTGACCCCACGTGACCCAGTTACGAACTCATCCAAGATTTCATGTAGACAAACATTCTGACCAAGTTTGGTGAAGATTGGGCTATAAATGTGGTCTCTAGTGTGTTCACAAGTTTTTCCTAAAATTTGACCTCGTGACCTACTTTTTGACCCCAGGTGACCCAATAATGAACTCATCCAAGATTTCATGCAGACAAACATTCTGACCAAGTTTGATGAAGATTGGATAAAAATTGTGGCCTGTAGTGTGCTCACAAGGTAAATGTTGACGACGGACGACGGACCTCGGACGAAGCGGTATCACAAAAGCTCCCCTTGAGCACGTTGTGCTCAGGTGAGCTAAAAAGAGACATTTAAATTCATTTCTTTAGAAAAAAAAAATCCCTGAGAGCAGTTTATAATGGGCGGTTTCAGATCTAGATGAAGAGAAGATTATGAGCTTTAGTCGGATTGATTTAAAGAAAGCTTTTCTTAGAAGAAGAAAGTCATTTGCTACTAAAATATTTCAGAAATTTCCATATTTTAAAACAAATGTCATGTATGCTTCATTTGACTTCTCAGAAACAGGTTATCTATAATGAACTTTTTATGAAGAATACTAAATACAATAATAAAACAATAATTGCCAGAGTTCACTAATAGGGAAGCAAAGACAATAACACAAAGAGGAAATTGTATGAAATACGGATATATTAGTCAGAACTTCTCTTGACATGGTGAGCAATGCGTTTACTCTTAGCCTGTTCAGTACGAGTTGTTTAGGCTTAGGTAAATAGTATAGATCCAGATCAGCAAGCTCCTTAAGCTGCCTGATAAGACAGGGCACTATTTGCTGCAAAGTCTTAAGCAAATGTTTGGTTACCGTAGATACAGCAGGGTTCAACTAGCATGACCCTATCTAACCAGTAGTGGTTTATAGATCAGAAAGACAATACATTGTATTTCCTACAGGATATTTAGAAAGACAAAAGATTAGTAATTTTTTTTTTATGTCCAAACGGTTTGGTTTAGTAATGAGCCACATCCCATTGACTTAAGTATGGTCCTGTTGGAAAGATTCAGTTACTTATGGTGGAGCAAGACCCCACATACATGTCTGGGTAGAAACAGAGGTCAGGTGAAGGACCTCACCTCAAGTGGTCCAAAGTAATGTCCTTAAAATTTAACAAGAGTACTGCAAGGTGGAACAAAATACGCCTGTCACTTCAGCAATTTGAAACAAACTGCTGTGCACTCTTGTGCAATGCAGTATGGCTAAGTTTTGTACTACACTCTGGGTTGTTGCAAGAAAAACTATAAAAATCAATATTAAAACAGGCTGCATTGTCCGTATTTGTGCTTTATAAATCTGCATGACAATGGTATTTTATAGATTAATCATTAAAAATCTATTTGCAAGTACATGAAAGAATACATAGCTTTCACAAATTGATCAGATTTAGGCAACAAGTATTGATCCAGACCAGACCAGGTCCAGACCAGACCAGGTCAATACCAGATCTGACCAGACCAGATCAGACTAGAGACCAGACTAGGTCAATAGCAGATCCAACTAGACCAGACCAGACCAGACCAGACCAGACTAGCAACCAGACCAGAGACCAGACCAGACCAGGTCCATACCAGATCTGAGCAGACTTGACCAGACAAGACAAGACTAGTGACCAGACCAGGTCCATACCAGATCCAAACAGACCAGACCAGACCAGAGACCAGACAAGAGACAATACCAGGTCCATACCAGACATAACCAGATCAGACCAATTCCAGGCCATACCCAACCAGACCAGACCAGGTCCAGACCAGACTAAACCAGATCCAGACCTGATACTAGATCCTGACCCAACACGACCCCGACCATACCAGATACAGACCTGAGACTAGATCCAGACCTGACCCAACCCAGACCAGACCAGGTCCAGACCGACCAGACCAGATCAGACACCAGATCCAGACCAGATCCAGACTCAGACCATATCCAGACCAGGCCCAGACCTAAAACCAGATCAAGACCTGAGACCAGATCCTAACCTGACCCATCCCAGACTAGATCCAGACCAGATCTAGACCTGAGACTAGATCCAGACCTGACCCATCCCAGACTAGATCCAGACTCAGACCAGATCCAGACCTAAGACTACATCCAGACCAGACCCTAACCAGACCAGATCCAGATCCAGACCTGAGACTACATCCAGACCAGACCCAACTCAACCCAGTCCAGATCCAGATCTGAGATCAGAGCCAGACCCGACCTGACCCCGACCAAAACCCAGACCAGATCCAGACCTGAGACTAGAACCAGACCTGACCCCACCCAGACCTGATCCAGACCCAGTCCAGATGTGACCCAGACCGGAGACCAGATCTAGACATAACCCAGACTAGACCGAGGCCACTCCCAGACTAGATCCAGACCAGACCCAGACCAACATCAAGACCAAACCCAGACTAGACCAAACCCAGACTAGACCCAGACCAGACCCAGACCAACATCAAGACCAAACCCAGACTAGACCAAACCCAGACTAGACCCAGATTAGATCCAGACCAGATCAGACCAGACCCAGACCAGATCAACACCAATCAAAATCAGACCAGATCAGACCAACAAGACCGGACCCAGACCAGATCAGATCCAGACCAGACCAATCCAGACCATATCAGACCTGAGCAGATCAGATCCAGAACAGATCAGACCTGACCAGACCCATACATGATCTAACCCAGACAAGATCCAGACCAGATCATGGCCAGATCCAGACCAGATCATGGCCAGATCCAAACTAGATCAGATCCAGACAAGATCAGATCCAGGCCAGATCCAGATCAGATCCAGGCCAGATCCAGAGCAGATCAGACCAGACCAGATCAGAAAAATCCAGACCAGACCAAATCCAGACCAGATCAGACTAGAGTCAGACCAGACCAGATCAGACCAGACCAGATCCAAACCAGATCAGACCAGATCCAGACAAGATCAGACCAAATCCAGACCAGATCAGATCCAGACCAAATCCAGACCAGATCCAGACCATACAGATCAGACCAGACCAAATCCAGACCAGATCAGACCAGACCGGATCCAGATCAAACCAGATCAGATCAGATCCAGACCAGATCCAGATTAGATCCAGACCAGACCCAGACCAGATTACACCAGACCAAATCCTGATCCAGACCAGACCAGATCAGACAAGACCAGACCAGATCCAGACCATATCTGACCAGACCAAATTCAGACCAGACCAGACCAGATCCAGACCAGACCAGATCCAGACCAGACCAGATCAGACCAGATCCAGGCCATTCCAGATCAGATCCCAACCAGACCAGATCCAGGCCAGACCAGACCAGACCAGATCCCAACCAGACCAGATCCAGGCCACACCAGATCTGATCCAGACAAGATCTGATCCCGACCAGACCAGATCCAGGCCATTCCAGATCAGATCCCAACCAGACCAGATCCAGGCCTGACCAGATCTTATCCAGACCAGATCAGATCCCAACCAGACCAGATCCAGGCCAGACAAGATCCAGACCAGATCTGATCCTGACCAGACGAGATCCAGACCAGATCTGATCCAGACCATTCCAGATCCAGATCCAGACCAGCAAAGCTTCCAGAACATCTTATCAGGTTCTATTCTATTTGCTTAAAGTCTGTATCCGTTTAATTTGTTTCCTTAACATGAAGTTGTGAGCAGATACCTAGAAATGATTGCATATGGGTGGTTGAAATGTAGTGTGATAAGGGCTAGCATGGTTGTTGTAAAACCATAATGGCACACCTTATTCTAACAGGTGTACCAAATCAATATACTGCATCATGGTATGTAAAATTATATTTTCTTCAAAAAGTCAGCTTATGTCAATATTTTGGAAACTCTATCAAAAGTTGCTACAAGTATTGATAAAGTCACAATGATAGTTTTGGTATTTAAAACAGACTGACTCGAAACAATTTGTCTAGTTTGTATTATAATTAGAGAGAGAGAGAGAGAGAGTGTGTTGTGTTGTGTTGTGTTGTGCTGTGCTGTGCTGTGCTGTGCTGTGGTGTGGTGTGTGTGTGTGTGTGTGTGTGTGTGTGTGTGTTTCTGTCTTCTTCGGGTCTTCTTCCACCAATTATCATTATCACCATAATTGTGTCAGCGTGATTCATGTAAAAAAAGAAAGAAAAAAAAGACATTCTAGTAGCTTGCATATTACGTCTTAAACTGCTTTGCCATGATCAAAAAAAATATCCTTAGAAGTAATCATTGTTTATTGTTATCTTTAAAAGGAAATGTCTTTGGTTTTTTGGTGTGTTTTTTTCAGGATAATAACTGTACTGCCATCTAAGAGTAAAATCTGTAAAATTCTTGTATACATGAGACAGGTTTAGTTTTAACCAAGACCTGATGGATATGTGAACTGTAGATCTTTCTATGCATTAAAAGACTCATTACTGTCCACTCTTACTACTTTAAGAAGAAGCATATATATATGTGATTTAACATGTGATTTTCTGCTGAGCCTCTAACCACATAATTATCTTACTTAAAATGCAGCTCGTTCTTAACAAATACAAGACAATAAAAATGACTTATTGAATAAAATCAGTCAGATAATCAAGAGCCAACTCCATCTTACCTTTTCTCTGCTCCCATATCTAGCACAAATCCCATGTTAAGTCATATCCAGACAAGAGTTCCATCCGGACAATAAATTCAAGTGCCCTTTAGATACACTGATTCATCAACTTATCCCAGATACAACACTTTTGTAACTCTAAGTCTACTTAACACAAACTGATCAGACTTAGGCAAATAGTACACATCTAGACCAACCAGCTCCACTTTTGAGCTGTCTGATCAGAATAAAAAACAAATATTTATTTATTTATTTTGCTGCAAAGTCTGTATCAAAAAATCCTGTTATCTTAGTGCAAGAAGTTGTGAGAAAAACCTTAAAAAAAGAACTGGTTATAAATAATTAGTGTGAACAGACATACGTGTGTATTTAAACATGCTATGTTACACAAGTTTCACCACAGGTCCACATATTCAGTACATATAAAGAGTCAGTAGATTATCCAACTATCCTTTACTTATAGCACCCAATGCGGAAGAACATAATCTGCCATCTCTGCTAAAACACACAGTGGATTTTTAATTCCTCTTGAACATTTCCACTCACTCCACTCCAGTCAATGATGAGCCTATCAGGTCTACACATTTATTTATTTTACAAGGAAACACTTGAGACTCTGATCGTTACATTCCCTCTCATTCTGCATGAGGAAATTAAAACATTTCTGATACCAGTTTTATAATACAAAGTGTATTTGAAAAGGTTTACATAAAGAACATGCAGTTCACACATTGTTGTTATATTAAGGTTAGATCATGAATGTCAGGTAGGTTAAGTTACACTGGGTTAAACCCCAACAGACTGTGTGGCATTGGTAAAGGATCGATACAGCCCATCTATACTGAAAATCAACTGCCACAACATATGTTTAAATGGGTTCTATGGTGACAAAAGGTAACATTTGATACTGACAGTACTGAGTATAATTGCCAACCAATAATATATAACGGATATTATTTTTGTTTAATAACTTGCCAACAATATGTTCCACATACATGTGTTAGTACAAACATGGCTCTACCTTTACAGCTATAGCATGCTTACAACCATGGCTCTACCTTTACAGCTATAGCATGCTTACAACCATGGCTCTACCTTTACAGCTATAGCATGCTTACAACCATGGCTCTACCTTTACAGCTATAGCATGCTTACAACCATGGCTCTACCTTTACAGCTATAGCATGCTTACAACCATGACAATAACTTTACAGCTATAGCATGCTTACAACCATGGCTCTACCTTTACAGCTATAGCATGCTTACAACCATGGCTCTACCTTTACAGCTATAGCATGCTTACAACCAAGGCTCTACCTTTACAGCTATAGCATGCTTACAACCATGGCTCTACCTTTACAGCTATAGCATGCTTACAACCATGACTCTACCTTTACAGCTATAGCATGCTTACAACCATGACTCTAACTTTACAGCTATAGCATGCTTACAACCATGGCTCTACCTTTACAGCTATAGCATGCTTACAACCATGGCCCTACCTTTACAGCTATAGCATGCTTACAACCATGGCTCTACCTTTACAGCTATAGCATGCTTACAACCATGGCTCTACCTTTACAGCTATAGCATTATAACAACAATGGCTTTACCTTTACAGCTATAGCATGCTTACAACCATGGCTCTAACTTTACAGCTATAGCATGCTTACAACCATGGCTCTAACTTTACAGCTATAGCATGCTTACAACCATGGCTCTACTTTTATTGTGGCGTTACGGTTTACTTTTCTTACAGGTTTAGGACATCAATAAACAGCATTTTTCTGAGATCTGTTCAGGTAACAGTGGTTAAGTATGATGTTTAATGAAAATTTTTTTGGTCCAAATTGTCACATACCACCTATAAGAAAGTAAACCATTAACACAAGCATTCACAACTTCCCACCCCACCAACTGCTCTATTCCACTTCTGGCAAAATGCAAAATAACATTTTCTCTTACAGACTAAGTGACTATCACATTTTTTATACATCATCATTTTATTTCTATTAAGGAAATTATAGGTGATGTCTGACAGTTTGGACCAAACATTTTTTTCTTAAATAATCGAACAGGTCATTGGCGACAAGCTGGAGCGTGCCGCCTATATGTGGAATGCTAACAATTTTTGCAAATGCGAGCGGATGTCCTGGGACATTCTCGTTCTAGCTAGAGAATGATCGAGGGAAAAAGGAAAAGGCGTTCTGAATTCCGGAAGTTTCACGATTTACACATTCCCAACGTACTGGTCCTATTTCTGTAAATGACGTTCTTTTTATATATAACTATAGCGAGTATGCAGTTTTGTAATTATATGTAAAGTTGTTCTTTGTATTATTATGTTTATAAATCTTATGAAAACTATTGGTAATTGTTTAAAATTTACTATTTTCTCTATTTCTAAAAATAGATCAATAGCGTCTGTAGTGGCATGTTATACAAAATATCAATTTTACCTACAAACAGACAATCGTGGATTAGTGCAGTGGTAATGGACTTGTTCTGATGTTAACGGTCTCCAGAAATCGAATCCCAACACAGTCGATAAAAAAATTTCTGTGACTTTTTTCTTCTTTCTTTTTACAATAAATATAACAAACCAAACATTTAAACAGACAAAGAATATCAATCAATAACAAATGTTAATTATGTTTATTATTGATTAGGATCATTGATCAGTTACTGGCAATGCTATAAAAAAGCACTTGCGAGCAGATCTCCTCGGCTATTCTAATTCTCGCTACAGAATAGGCGAGCGAAAATGGCCCAGGTGTTCTGAATTTCGGAAGTTCCACGATTTTTAAGTTCTCAACATATGGGTCCTAATTCGGTAAATGGTGTTTATTGAATATTTATATTAACATGTAATTATTCTTTTTTTGTAACTTCCATGCAAACGAGATATTTTTACTTTTTTTATTTCTAAGCATTAATAAGTAGCCTTATATATCAGAATTAAAATTATTCCAGTGATTTAAATGTTTACTTAATAATTTAAATCTGTCATCTCTAAATTTCTAATAAATATTAATTTTCATTGTTGCGTCGCCCTTCGATGCTTCACATCAATGCTTTTTTTGTTCTTATCTGAAAAGGTCCTACAAAATGCTGTTCCTTGATGCCCTAGATCTGTGTGAAAAGTGCAGAATTAATCCCCATGTATCATCGTAAAATGGTATTTTCTATCTAAGCCATGCTGCAGAGTAGCTTTTTTTATCTCAGAAAACCATGAGACAACTTACTTTTGAGATCACATTATATCGTTATCCAGGTAATCTGCTCCAACTTCGATATTTACCTTTAACAGGGATCACTATGGTGCTTTTTATAGATTTAGAAAGAATGAACTTTTATGTTCCAACATTTGTACTGTCTAACAATATAGGGGTAGTGTTGAAAACCTTCTTTACGTAGACAACAGTGTGAGTCTATACAGAAAGTATGTCCAAAGTCCCCCAAAGCAGTGGAAAGATGTTGTAACATTTCTCTGATGTAGGATGTCTGATACCATCTTTATATCAACAATTATTTGGTTCAATAACCAGACATTATTTACCATATTTATAGTACCAGTATCTGTACACTGTTTCTATTTTGGGTACTGTTACATTGCACAGACATGATTATGGTCAACATCAAGCACATTTTTATTGTGAAGTAAGTTATTGTAAGGCCCCAGAATTATGTCTGGGTAGAACCACTGGCGCACCACAGGTTTGCTAGAAAAACTATTCCACATGAAATCTGTATATTCAAACACCAGGCTGATAAATAGAAGTCCACAATTCTGTAATGTTTATGTTTTAAGGCAACACAACTTGGTCTCTGAATTAACAACTTGTATTCATGATCACATTTTCTTAAATGAGGACATGCTTGGACACCTAAATCCCATTATACACAAAATCCCATTATAAACAAAATCCCATTACCAAACAATGTCCCATTATAAAACAAAATCATTATAAAACAAAATTCCATTATAAAGTTATGAGCCTATGAAACAATGTCCCATTAAAATTCAAATACCACATTGTCAACACACTTTTTCACTAATGACAAAATCCACCATTCTTGTTATGCATGGACCATCCATAATGTCCATGTCCACAATTAAAACCTTATTATGCTTAATTTGTTAATAAGCAATACAAAATCTTGATTAAAAAAACACACAACTGCTTTCAAAAGTAGCAAGCCAAATAGTGCAGATCCAGATCAGGCAAGAGGAGATGATCTCAATCTAAGCTAATATTTTGTTCATGCTTAGCAGGCTAAGAGTTAATCCCACACTATAAATGAAGCCTGTGGCCAGAACTGCTGTTAAGAATAGGTATTCTTATAATATTGGCTGTGGTAATACAGCCCATAATTCTCAATCAAACGCTATATTGTGGGTACTGCTTTAAATTGTTTCATTGGGTCTGCTGTGGTGAGTTAAAGCTCTGTATGAAACAACACCAATACTTTCCTCCTGTGATGTTGGCATGTACATCTTCTAAACTAGCACCTAACTGGCTCAATACTGATAACCTAGTCGGGCATATATGTTACCAAGTGCCCGTAACACGGGTCAGTCTTAATTAATGACGCACAATCAATTAATTGGGCAATTAGGCATTCCTTATTAACAACAGCCTTATTAGCACGTCTAGATAGGCAGACATGTAAAGAACATGAAGTTTTTCACATGCTTCTTCACTCACATTTGTTATTTGTCTAATACCTTACATATAATTTTTGTCAAATACACAATTTCAGAAAATTATTTAAAGAAACTTACTCTAGTTCTTAATGCAATTAAAACATTAAAAGTCCAAGGTGAAGCTACGAAAATTATTTTAATTGAAAACTGTCCTCGATAAATACAAAACTAAAATAAAATACTTGCTGCATTGTAATTTAATCACTAGTTCAAATATATATGGACAGATACTGAGGATTATCTGTTGGAAATGAAGTGACAACTTCACACAAGTATTGAGGAATGTATGGGATATGCCGGCATTATTGCCGATACTGTGCAGCAACATTTCTATCATTATAGAACAGGGGCACTTATGGGGTGCCCAGGAACTGAACCCGGCCGGTCTATTTTACTGACACCGACAAGTCAGGCATAATGCTGTTCCCTTAGCCCCGAGCATTAGGAAGGAAGCCACTACTACCAACTTTAAAGTCTATGGTTTGACCCGGCCGAGGTTTGAACCCGCTACCTCCCGACGCTCTACAACTTAAGCTATTGCAGCCTGTGCACAAGTATTGATATCAATGCATATTTCCCAAGAGATTCTGACAATGTTCTAATTCAGCCGAACGTTAACTGTTAGCCTGCTATTGATAAGGTTTAAGCTAATATAGTGTCAATGAAAAACCTTAGGCAATTTGTTGCCTTTCATGTCAATTCATAAATTCCAAACACCTTTTATTACAAGCCCAGCATCCAGTTACAATGAATAGCCCCTGACTATGTAGTCAGTATGGAAGAAGGCATTTTAACAACTTCAATTATGTGTAATGTAAATGTTACATTCTTATTGTATATGGAAGTTAAAAAACTGACAAAACTTTATATATTTACTCATGGGGTGTCAGTGATATATTCAGCTTAGTAGTAATGACAATCACTTAACATTTACAATCTCTCATCCTGTTACACAGGAACTTCATTCTTTGAAAGTCTTAGTTTAAGATTTCTGAACTCTGAACAAGCTCTTAGCAAGCTACCGGTAAATATCAGCCTCAGTCTTTAACTTGATGCATGAGTTAGCTATAAATCTGCATACATTAAATTGGCAAAAAAATGCAGTTCCTGATGGGCCTAGTCCTGCCATATAAAGTCAGGTCTGGGAATAAGCTCAGGACAATTGGATCCCAATCTCATGCATTAATCAAACACAGACAAAACCATAAAGAAGCTGGAACCCTATTTTAAATTCTACCCAATATATTGTATACTTCAAATGACACAATCTTTTATTCTTAGCAGAACATGTGACTCTTGTGGTGCAAAAAGATTTTAACACTTTAACTGTTATAGATAAATGAAAACTAAGAAACAACATACATACATAACTTATCTTTAAATGACTGCTGCCTAGAAACAGAGCAATGTAAATTCTGGGAAACTGGCTCTTTAACAACTGACCTTAAAAACTGTGGTACCCAAACAGTTCTCAAATATTTATAACACCATCTTACCTTATTTGTGGAAACTTTGGTATAATTCTTGTTTAAACATACATTTTAACTTTTAACCCTCTAAGCTTGCTACATTTTGTTAAAACCCATGCTAAATTCTCAGGTATTTTTTGCTTTAGTATCATATATGTTACACATCAGGTTTGATTTAAACAGAGACTGAGCAGCAAATAGTGTAGTTCCTGATCAGACAGTTCCCAGGCTAAGAGCTAAGTTAAGATGGGATGGGATGGGATTTGCCGGCATTTTTGCCGATACTGTGCAGCGACATTTCTATCATTATAGCACAGGGGCACTTATGAGGTGCCCAGGGACTGAACCCGGTCGGTTCATTATATTGACACCGACGAGTCAGGCGCAATGCTGTCCTCTTAGCCCCGATCGTTAGGTGGGAAGCCACATCTACCAACTTTAAAGTCTTTGGTTTGACCCGGCCGGGGTTTGAACCCACGACCTCCCGATCCGCAAGCCGACAATCTACCACCTGAGCCATTGTGGCCGGTAAGTTTAGATGAAGATGTAGATAAACATTACCACAATTGTTTGACAGTATAACTTGTGACAAAGAAATCACTCTAAATGTTCCTAACTTTCTAGACATATAAATAAGCAAAACCGGGATAACACGATAAAAATACAAATAAAACTTTGTCTGCCTTCAAAAAATCTTGCACCATTCAGCAAGCAAAGACGTTATCTAAAGGCACCCTATATGCGTTTGTCGACGGAATATATACTTCAAGAGCACAAGCCAACAAACGCAGTTGTCAGTTCTTGATAATGAATAAACCATCCTGATATACCTTGGAACAATTTTTATGTCCTAACCTGTAAAACATAAACCAAAACCAAAGCATATAGTGTAGATCCAGATAAGCCAGGGTGCTGTCTGATCAGGATCTGCATTATTTGCTGCCAAGGCAAAAGTTATATGACAAGATACATTTGCATTTAATTGCAAGTCAAAATGTTACAATTAGCATGGTTGATGGACAGAAAAGGCAGGTAAGGGCTGGATGGCAGCTGCAGTCATTCTGTAATTGCTACACTTATTCCTTCTAATGCAGTGCCACAGCTGATTAAACCCTTAATCTATTGAAGACACTTACTCATTCTTAGTTAATTCTTAGTACATGCAAAAGTCACAAAACTTATTGCTTGAGTCTTGACAGCATGTAGATATTGAGCAGACAGCTCTCTGTGGGACCTGGTTCTACCAGTGGTATCTGGTCATACAGCTCCCTGTGCAATCTGTACTTTAGCTCCCAGCTCCCAGTATGATCTGGTACTACAGCTCCCAGTATGATCTGGTACTACAGCTACCAGTGTGATCTGGTTCTACAGCTCCCAGTATGATCTGGTTCTACAGCTCCCAGTATGATCTGGTTCTACAGCTCCCAGTATGATCTGGTTCTACAGCTCCCAGTATGATCTGGTTCTACAACTCCCAGTATGATCTGGTTCTACAACTCCTAGTATGATCTGGTTCTACAACTCCCAGTATGATCTGGTTCTACAACTCCTAGTATGATCTGGTACTACAGCTCCCAGTATGATCTGGTTCTACAGCTCCCAGTATGATCTGGTTCTACAACTCCTAGTATGATCTGGTTCTACAGCTCCCAGTATGATCTGGTCATACAGTTCCCTGTGCAATCTGTACTTCAGCTCCCAGCTACCAGTGTGATTTGGTTCTACAGCTTCCTGTATGATCTGGTACTACAGCTACCAGTATGATCTGGTACTACAGCTCCCAGTATGATCTGGTTCTACAGCTCCCAGTATGATCTGGTACTACAGCCCCCAGTGGGACCTGGTACTACAGCTCCTAGTATGATCTGGTTCTACAGCTCCCAGTATGATCTGGGACTACAGCTCCCAGTATGATCTGGTTCTACAGCCCCCAGTGGGACCTGGTACTACAGCTCCTAGTATGATCTGGGACTACAGCTCCCAGTATGATCTGGTTCTACAGCTCCCTATGTGATCTGGTACTACAGCTCCCAGTATGATCTGGTACTACAGCTCCCAGTATGATCTGGTACTACAGCTCCAAGTATGATCTGGTACTACAGCTCCCTATGTGATCTGGTACTACAGCTCCAAGTATGATCTGGTACTACAGCTCCAAGTATGATCTGGTACTACAGCTCCCCATGTGATCTGGTACTACAGCTCCCAGTATGATCTGGTACTACAGCTCCCAGTATGTTCTGGTTCTACAGCTCCCAGTATGATCTGTTACTACAGCCCCCAGTGGGACCTGGTACTACTGCTCCTAGTATGATCTGGTTCTACAGCTCCCAGGATGATCTGGGACTACAGCTCCCAGTATGATCTGGTTCTACAGCTCCCTATGTGATCTGGTACTACAGCTCCCAGTATGATCTGGTACTACAGCTCCCAGTATGATCTTGTTGTACAGCTCCCAGTATGATCTGGTTCTACAACTCCTAGTATGATCTGGTACTACAGCTCCCAGTATGATCTGGTTCTACAGCTCCCAGTATGATCTGGTTCTAAAGCTCCAAGTATGATCTGGTTCTACAGCTCCCTGTGTGATCTGGTTCTACAGCTCCCAGAATGATCTGGTTCTACAGCTCCTAGTATGATCTGGTTCTACAACTCCCAGTATGATTTGGTTCTACAGCTTCTAGTATGATCTGGTACTACAGCTCCCAGTATGATCTGGTACTACAGCTCCCAGTATGATCTGGTTCTACAGCCACCAGTATGATATGGTACTACAGTTCCTAGTATGATCTGGTACTACAGCTCCCAGTATGATCTGGTTCTACAGCTCCCAGTATGATATGGTTCTACAGCTCCCAGTATGATCTGGTTCTACAACTTCCTGTATGATCTGGTACTACAGCTCCTAGTATGATCTGGTACTACAGCTGTCAGTATGATCTGGCACTACAGCTCCTAGTATGATCTGGTACTACAGCTCCTAGTATGATCTGGTATTACAGTTCCCTATGTGATCTGGTACTACAGCTCCTAGTATGATCTGGTACTACAGCTCCTAGTATGATCTGGTATTACAGTTCCCTATGTGATCTGGTACTACAGCTCCTAGTATGATCTGGTATTACAGTTCCCTATGTGATCTGGTACTACAGCTCCTAGTATGATCTGGTATTACAGTTCCCTATGTGATCTGGTACTACAGCTCCTAGTATGATCTGGTACTACAGCTCCCTATGTGATCTGGTACTACAGCTCCCAGTGGGATCTGGTTCTACAACTCCCAGCAGGATCTGGTTCTACAGCAACCAGTATGATCTGGTACTACAGCTCCCTGTGGGATCTG
The DNA here is from genome assembly GCA_007844125.1 of Sinonovacula constricta. Taxonomy (NCBI): domain Eukaryota; kingdom Metazoa; phylum Mollusca; class Bivalvia; order Cardiida; family Solecurtidae; genus Sinonovacula; species Sinonovacula constricta. The sequence continues at coordinate 36,490,549 of CM017564.1, read as the reverse complement.
GTACCAAAGCTCCCAGTATGATCTGGTTCTACAACTCCCAGTAGGATCTGGTACAACAGCTCCCAGTATGATCTGGGACTACAGCTCCCAGTAAGATCTGGTACTACAACTACCAGTATGATCTTGTACTACAGGTCCCAGTATGATCTGGTACCAAAGCTCCCAGTATGATCTGGTACTACAGGTCCCAGTATGATCTGGTACTACAGCTCCCAGTATGATCTGGTACTACAGCTCCTAGTATGATCTGGTACTACACTATTTGCCTGATCCTGGTCAATTTGTACATAGCAGGTTTAAAATTTATAACTCTATATAAACATAAAACAGACAGAAAAATATGTTGTAAGTCTTGTTTGGTACAGCAAACAGTACACTAGTGATGACACATTCAGTTGTTGTTACAGAGTATCTGGTTAGAACAGACACTGATAACTAAGCAAATATTGGCAATAACCATCATTTATGATACCACTCAGAGCTGTTTTAACTGAGAGCAAATTGGAATGTATTCACAATAATATCAGAAGTGCCTGCAGCAATTATTTTATTTTTTAAAACCAACTAAACTTGAATATCCCAGATGAAAAATCAAAGGGAGATAAATTATTTTTCTTATTTTCATAAGGTAAAATACCAGAGTTACAAGCCCTAGATGAGATTATTTATTTTCAAATTACTAGTGAAGAGGTTGCGTTAACTTTATATTCATATGAGATTCATAGTAGGCCTGGACTATGGAGTTGCCACACTTAAAAATGGAAAGGGACTTTCACCCATGTTAACATTGTAAAGAAGCCTAACAATGTTAACCTTTACCAAGCCAGATTCTTGTTTAAACACAAGGTAATTTTAAGATATCTCCTGACAAATACATGCAAAAAAATGGCTTAAAATATATTTCTAGAGACTGCAGAATATAATAAAGAGCCTGATCACTCAGCTCTGATCTGGATCTAAACTATTTGTATAAACTGTATAAATATCTGCCGGCACAGAGTTAACAGTCCTACCACCACCACGCTCGACACATTTCCTTTCAAAATTAAGATCTGGTTGTCACACACTTACCAAAGATAATAAGGTTACAAGTAAACAACAGGCTGAGCAACCATTGACTTTATAGGGCAGGTTTATGGGACTTGATTGACAGCTCAATAGCACGTAACAACTGCCTCGTGATTTGAGGGGAAACCAGTACACCAGCAGTACATAATCTATCACAATGTCGGGTTCTGCCAGGGATATATCAGGAAACCTCACTGTCCTCAAATAGTTCCCAGGAAAGACAAAGGTCTGAAATAGTGGATAACCTCTGCCATAATCCCCAATTATGCCACCCTCACTATTGTGTGGAGTATCGAACCCCTGTGATCAATATATCACCATGTGCAATAAAGGTCATTAAATATTCAGCACAGTTTCACTCACGATGTGTATCTAAATATGGCTAAAGCACCCCAGAGGCCTCACTGTCAGTTTGTGAAAGCTTTTCAATAGTGGGTGCTAGATGCATTGTACGCTTTCTGACATAATCGTTCACCATGGGAGATTATGCATCAAGCCATACTAGAATTTCAAAGTCTGGTCAAAAACCTACACACACATCTGAAGAGTAGACAAAAAATATATAATTGAGTTGGAAGTGTTAATTAAAACTGCATCGCAATCAAAAACCAGATACAATTGTGACCTAGTGTCGTAATAGAAAAATATCCTTTTATTCCAGGTTAAATAATGCTTGTAATGACTTACTTTTCTGACATTTACATACATTAAAGATAACAATAGATCAACAGATTGCAGAAATGAACATATCTATCTAGAAAATGATTTTTTTTTTTTTAAACAAGTTAACAGCTTTAAAGAAAATAAATATAAATAGTACAATACTTCCCCTTCTAAATCTGTCTCAATTAGAGCACTTTATAACATTTTTAAGACCAAGACTGAGCAATGCAAAGCACACATGCATGCTAGCCTTATCTTTATATAATCATACCACAAAAAGTTCTATCGACAATACCATGTTGTTTTCTTTGGATTTAGTCCTTCTTACCATCAATGACACATGTTGGCACTACACGCTTGTTTATTTTTAAACAAATATCAATGTCAAGCACCACGTTGTTTTATTTGATTTTGAAAGTAGAAACCTCAGTACTGCATGTTATTTTACCTACTGATGTAGCGATTGATCAGTTACATGTTAACATTTAAAATCATTGACCATGTTGTTTTTGTTTGTTTTTATTTCATTTTGTTTTTGTGTATTTATTTATTTTAAGGTGGTATTTGACAGTTTGTTGCTGTCTAGTATATGTTACAACATCTTACCCGTATTCTAAAGGAACCTGTGCTTAATCATTGCATAAACTGACATAATGGTACTTATGCTTAAAGTTATACATGGCTTGGCATATCATCATCAAATCTGGTGCAAATAATGTTTCAGATACATTATATGACATGCATAATGGCTGTTTGTCTCTAGTTGTTAACATTATTTCAAATGAGTCAATAAAATTATATAAAATCTTTAAGCACTAGGGAGATTTTGACAAGTTGACAGAAGTGACAAAAGCAATTTTAATCTTTAATTTAATTTTAATGTAATCTTGACTTAGTTAATGGGTTTGTCTACCACAGAATGAATTAAGTGATAATAAAGGAAAAAAAACCTTGACCACCTATACATATTTCGATTTAAACTGTGATTTTTGCAATATAAACAAAACTAATATGTATAAATATTTAAGTTATATATGGTATGCTTATGGTTTGGAATATCATCATCAAATCTGGTGCAAATTATGTTTCAGATATATTATATGACATGCATAATGGCTGTTTGTCTACAGTTGTTAACATTATTTCAAATGAGTCAACAACAAAAATTCATAAAATTTATAAAATCTTTAAGCACTGGGAAGTCAAAACAGATTTTAAAATTACTGTGGTCCAAACCTGAAATGTTCCTATCAGCTACATAAGTGTTCATATTATTCCTTGACCCATATTTTCTTTCGTAGGTGAACTTTAATTTGTGAATAACAATGGCAGACAAAGGAAGACCGACTTGAAAGACAGGAAGGCCACTTTGTCTTATTCAGAAACAATAAAAAAGATCATTAACCCATAGGATGAAACAGCACATATCTAGAATTCACCTCGGGTTGGAAAAACATCGACGAGACTGTTTACTTTCGGCGTGTTTAACGAAAATGCCAGATGAAATTATCAGCTATGACCAGCTATGGCGATGAGAGTGAAAATAAGGCTTAAGTAATGTATATTTTTAGAAGCGAGAAGAATAAATGTTATACTTTACTCATTTTTTGCATTTAAACATTTGTCCTACAATATCATATAGAGTAACACACAGTATTTGGCTATACAACTTCAAGTTAAGGATGTTTATAACATAACCTCAATTATCTGATAGTACAAAATATGAAATATATTGCTTTCAATGTCCATTATTTCCTTAAATAAGGTCGATGGGGATTTAAGCTAAAAACTAAAAAAAAAAAATTAATGTCAGAGCTGATTACTCTGATGATCATGTCACATGATTTCAAAAGCTTGTAAGTGGTCAGCTGTTGTCTTAGCTTAAAAATAGCCATCTGTGCAGCGCTGCTCAGATAGGAAATATATTTTTGTAATGACAAGTTGGGTGTTATGCTTTACTTCTCACATAAATGTAGGGCACAAATAAACAGTATTTGCAGAAACTTTTCTGGCAACAATAATTCATTTGGTTGCATGAGAAAATGGTCCAAACTGGGAGATACCAGTTTTACGGGTAAATTACCTGCATGTAACCATATATTTTTTTAATTTCTCTGGCCTAAGGCAGATAGTCATATTGTTTGATGGCTTCCTTTCAATGTAATAATGGGTTTCTGATGCATTATAACTTATATTAGCGATATTTGATGCTTATCATCAGTGCTTCTCTTGTTATACTGTGACAACTTTTCTATAGAACTTCTTGAATCTAAATACTCCCCTGAAGCTTTGCACTACACTTACCAAACGGGAGCAAATGTGAGCTGGATTGAATGGATTTTATCAGATTTCTTCCTCAGAAACAGGTAAACTGAGGAATTAAATGTGAGACAAATGAGTACCAGGGTATATGTTGTTACTATCTACAACCCATAAAACAGGGTGAAAAGTTAAATGGAAATCAGCAGCTGACTATAAACCTACACAAATTGATAAGGTATAAGCAAATAGTGTAGATCAGCCAGCTGCCAGTAGGATCTGCAACAGGTCTAAGACAGCTTTGTATGAAGTTTTTAGCAAAGCAAGTAACACCAGAAGTTTTAAAAATATTATAAAGACTAAGTCTGCTCAATTTTTGACTCCCCGTACTAAGTTCTTTGTTATTGACTAAAACCCTTCAGGATGGAATCAGAAGTCCTAGTGCTGCAGAGTCAGCAGGTAAAAACTGTTCCTGATCAGGTAGCACCTAGCAGGGAGCTGACTGATTTAGAACCGCACTATCTGCGTAAGCCTTATAACTACATGCTAAGCAGGCTAAGAGTTAACAAAAACAGCAGGTTAGGGGATGTCATCAGCAGTCGATGGAATCTGATCAGGCTGCTCTAAAATGGGGGATCTGAACAAACCCTTATGCCCTTTGAATGAAATAGTATGTTTAGTATAGTCTTGTCTTCCCATATCTAATTGAAATCTGCCCACTTAGTTACACATGATATTAACAGTGTTATTTGACAGTTCAGAGGATTCTTTTTTCTCAAACAACCATATATTATTGTTCACTGAACAGATCCCAGTAAGTGCTATTCCTAAATCTATGTATAAAATGGAGCATAACACCCCACTTGTCATTAGAAACATGTATTTTCTGTCTGAACCATACTCCACAATTAGCTATTTTTAAACACAAGAAACAACATGACCACTAAGTTTTAAATTAAGTTATATCATCATCTAGGTTATCCATACTGATGTCAGTATATAATATTAGTAGAAATTCCCATCATGCTTTTATGAAAATTTGCAAAGACTGAACATTATGAGTGATTTTTTCCCAATTGCTACAGTCTAACAATTAAGCCAGTCTGCAACATCATTTGTACTGAGACTACAAGCAAATGGTTTCTGCAGAAATTTTGCACCAATTCCCCAAAACAGGAGCTGGGCTTTGTTAATTGTATTTCATATAGGCAAACTTTAGGATACAACATTTTAAACTTTATTGATGAATATTGTATTTGGCATATGCCAACAGTGATAATGCAGGTACATCTATTATAATGTTAAATGGGAGGATTCAATTCTCTGGTATTTGAGCCCTCATAAGGAATATGTGGCAATATACCAAGTAGCCTCTGCATTTTATGACTCTTCCATTTACTAGTTTATCATTTGCTTAATTATAATATCTGCTGCAATAGACATTGACAATAAAGTTTTTCTTTAATCTCAATTAATTGCAACCCATGTAAGACAAAACCAAACTTTATTGTTGACATAATCACATGACAGAACACTTTGACTAATCAAACGTTACATATTAGGATGTAAGCATGATAGTATGTGCACACATAAATGTAAGCCGGCATGTTTTTTTGTTTATTAGGTTTTACGGCACACTGACACTTTATAGGTCATATGGTGCCGACCTGCATTTATTTGCATCAAAACTTTACAAATGAAACCAGGGTTGTGTTTTCACAAAATCCATCCATGAATGTCAAACTTGACTATTTCAGTAGGTGTGATCACTAGGAAAACATATTCATTTCATTCCAAGCTATGCCTATGTTATTGAGATAATTATAACTTGAAAGTACTTGCATGCAAAACTTTAACCTAAGCAATACATGGATGCCTATGCTCAGATATTTGTTCTGTTTGTTTATCACCTAACCAACAGTATTTCAGATATATTGCTGTCTTCACTTTGTATAGTGTGCAGTGATAACCTTGCATGATACATAATCCAGTTACTTTATCTTGAGACCGGGCCAACCAGTGATGAAAAAAAACAACTTATATTTCCTTGAGAATTAGGAAGTGAGCTATACCAGGATTATTGTTAATGACTTAGCTAGGACACAGCTCAGGTTTTAACCTGGGGCTTCTTGTATTTACAATGTATGCTCTACAACATTACCAGGTGTGATAGAGCTTGGATAAATGACACAGCTCACCTTCCTTACAGAAAAGTCTAGTAAACATGAGAATATTGATAGTAACAGATCAGAAAGCAAACAGTTTGTTCATAATACTTCAATGTTGCTGTTGATTTTTAACTTCATGATTCTTAGTATTCAAGAACCAGGGAAGAAAGTCAATCAGTGAAGTCACATGATCACAGATTTAATTATTAGTGCAAGACAGAAGCACTGAGATAATTGAATCTCTCCAACATCAATTACTGGTAATTAACAAATCCCTGACTAATTGACTTACATCTACAATATATATAGAATGAATTACAAGTGCACATAATTACTTGCATGCATCTCCTAGAATGCGTTTAACTTTCTCATTCAATTAACTTGTATGGTCTAATTGGTGTTAATTAACTTGGAACAATTCAGTTACAAAACCATTGCTGGACCAGGATATTACATTGCATTTTAACGAGCCTTCTGTAAATGTACAATTATTGATTTTGCTAGGCCTTATCTATTCTGAAACAAACCAGCAAGTAACCTAAAGGATGAATTTTCATTTACAAGGATTTGTGACAACAATTTTAAAGAGATTTATCAAAGGTTTAACAGTTAAAAAAGAATTAAAAAATATTTTCCTTGATTGTACATAATTACTGCCATTATGTGATGGCCTGTCATAATAAAATAAGCCTGGTCCGAAGTAAAACTTTACTGTACTTACTTCAAAAATGCATACAACTTAACTATTTTTGTGGCTCCAGGTACGGGAGGCCCCGGGTTCGATCCTGGGCCGCGACATACCAAAGTCGTTAAAAATGGTAGTGGTATAGCTCCCTTGCTAACGCTCAAGCAAATTTAAGGGTAGTTCCACGACTGGTTGGCCCGGCGTCAGGATAATGTGGAAACCGTCTCCAGATAACTGAAATACTGTTGGTGGGACGATAAACCCAATAAACAAACAAATAACTATTTTTACAATCATGTATAATCCCCTACAGCAGCAGCAATAGCAGCAGCAACAGCAGCAGCAGCAGCATTTTTGGTATAATGATCACTAAGTAAGTTGCAAACAACTTTAGTACATACTATGGGCCACTGAACCTTTATACAAACAAAGTGAAATGCCCAAACAACTGAAACCTTTCAATAATTCTGTGCACACGTAGTGGATTGCGTCAATCCTTCAGACAGAACACTGGTTCATTGATTGGAAGGCCTGTCATTGACATCACTCTTGTGCTAATGTGAATATACTGTTCAATCACACCCCTCAGTTCTTCCTGGCCGTAATGGCCGTCTTTGTTTTGGGTTTGACCACACAGTGTCAATAAACAGCACAAGGCTGGACAGAAATTTATGAGCATAGTGAACTTGTTTTGTGTCAATAAACTTAAAGTTACCAATGTCATATGGAATGATAGGAGGATTGAAAAACATGGTAGAACTATTGACTTACTGTGAAATGTTCATTTCACAGATTTTGAAGGGAAGATGGTCTGGAGTTTGGGGTATGGGGCTATGACAGCCCCAGCAGTAACCTCATCTCACAGACTTTGAAGGTAAGATGGTCTGGGGTATGGGGTATGACAGTCCCAGCAGTAATGTCATTTCACAGACTTTGGAGGTAAGATGGTCTGGGGAATGGTGTATGGGGCTACATGTATGACAGCCCCAGCAGTAATATCATCTCACAGACTTTAAAGGTAAGATGGTCTGGGGTATTGGGTTATGACAGCCCCAGTAGTAATGTAGTCTCATAGAATTTGAAGGTAAGATGGTCTGGGGTATGGGGCTATGACAGTCTCAGCAGTAATATCATCTCACAGACTTTGAAGGTAAGATGGTCTGGGGTATGTGGCTATGACAGTCTCAGCAGTAATATCATCTCACAGACTTTGAAGGTAAGATGGTCTGGGGTATGGGGTATGGGGCTATGACAGCCCCAGCAGTTATATCATCTCACAGACTTTGAAGGTAAGATGGTCTGGGGTATGGGGTATGTGGCTATGACAGCCCCAGCAGTAATATCATCTCACAGACTTTGAAGGTAAGATGGTCTGGGGTATGGGGTATGGGGCTATGACAGCCCCAGCAGTAATATCATCTCACAGACTTTGAAGGTAAGGTGGTCTAAGGTATGGGGCTATGACAGTCTCAGCAGTAATATCATCTCACAGATTTTGAAGGTAAGATGGTCTGAGGTATGGGGCTATGACAGTCTCAGAGTCTCAGCAGTAATATCATCTCACAGACTTTGAAGGTAAGATGGTCTGGGGTATGTGGCTATGACAGCCCCAGTAGTAATATCATCTCACAGACTTTGAAGGTAAGATGGTCTGGGGTATGGGGTTATGACAGCCTCAGCAGTAATATCATCTCACAGACTTTGAAGGTAAGATGGTCTGGGGTATGTGGCTATGACAGTCTCAGCAGTAATATCATCTCACAGACTTTGAAGGTAAGATGGTCTGGGGTATGGGGTATAGGGGTATGACAGTCCCAGCAGTAATATCATCTCACAGACTTTGAAGGTAAGATGGTCTGGGGTATGGGGCTATGACAGCCCCAGCAGTAATATCATCTCACAGACTTTAAAGGTAAGATGGTCTGGGGTATGGGGCTATGACAGCCCCAGCAGTAATATCATCTCACAGACTTTGAAGGTAAGATGGTCTGGGGTATGTGGCTATGACAGTCCCAGCAGTAATATCATCTCACAGACTTTGAAGGTAAGATGGTCTGGGGTATGGGGTATGGGGCTATGACAGCCTCAGCAGTAATATCATCTCACAGACTTTGAAGGTAAGATGGTCTGGGGTATGTGGCTATGACAGTCTCAGCAGTAATATCATCTCACAGACTTTGAAGGTAAGATGGTCTGGGGTATGTGGCTATGACAGCCTCAGCAGTAATATCATCTCACAGACTTTGAAGGTAAGATGGTCTGGGGTATGGGGCTATGACAGTCTCAGCAGTAATATCATCTCACAGACTTTGAAGGTAAGATGGTCTGGGGTATGTGGCTATGACAGTCCCAGCAGTAATATCATCTCACAGACTTTGAAGGTAAGATGGTCTGGGGTATGGGGTATGGGGCTATGACAGCCTCAGCAGTAATATCATCTCACAGACTTTAAAGGTAAGATGGTCTGGGGTATGTGGCTATGACAGTCCCAGCAGTAATATCATCTCACAGACTTTGAAGGTAAGATGGTCTGGGGTATGTGGCTATGACAGTCCCAGCAGTAATGTCATCTCAGACTTTGAAGGTAAGATGGTCTGGGGTATGGGGTATGTGGCTATGACAGTCTCAGCAGTAATGTCATCTCACAGACTTTGAAGGTAAGATGGTCTGGGGTATGGGGCTATGACAGTCCCAGCAGTAATATCATCTCACAGACTTTGAAGGTAAGATGGTCTGGGGTATGGGGTATGGGGCTATGACAGCCCCAGCAGTAATATCATCTCACAGACTTTGAAGGTAAGATGGTCTGGGGAATGGGGTATGGGGCTATGACAGTCCCAGCAGTAATATCATCTCACAGACTTTGAAGGTAAGATGGTCTGGGGTATGGGGCTATGACAGTCCCAGCAGTAATATATTCTCACAGACTTTGAAGGTAAGATGGTTTGGGGTATGGGGTATGTGGCTATGACAGTCCCAGCAGTAATATCATCTCACAGACTTTGAAGGTTAGAAGGTCTGGGGTATGGGGCTATGACAGTCCCAGCAGTAATATCATCTCACAGACTTTGAAGGTAAGATGGTCTGGGGTATGGGATATGTGGCTATGACAGTCCCAGCAGTAACATCATCTCACAGACTTTAAAAATAAGATGGTCTGGGGTATGGGGCTATGACAGTCTCAGCAGTAATATCATCTCACAGACTTTGAAGGTAAGATGGTCTGGGGTATGGGGTATAGGGCTATGACAGTCCCAGCAGTAATGTCATCTCACAGACTTTGAAGGTTAGATGGTCTGGGGAATGGGGTATGGGGCTATGACAGCCCCAGCAGTAATATCATCTCACAGACTTTAAAGGTAAGATGGTCTGGGGTATGTGGCTATGACAGCCCAGTAGTAATGTCATCTCACATACTTTAAAGGTAAGATGGTCTGGGGTATGGGGTTATGACAGTCCCAGCAGTAATGTCATCTCACAGACTTTGAAGGTTAGATGGTCTGGGGAATGGGGTATGGGGCTATGACAGCCCCAGCTGTAATATCATCTCACAGACTTTGAAGGTTAGATGGTCTGGGGAATGGGGTATGGGGTTATGACAGTCCCAGCAGTAATGTCATCTCACAGACTTTGAAGGTTAGATGGTCTGGGGAATGGGGTATGGGGCTATGACAGCCCCAGTAGTAATGTCATCTCACAGACTTTGAAGGTTAGATGGTCTGGGGAATGGGGTATGGGGTTATGACAGTCCCAGCAGTAATGTCATCTCACAGACTTTGAAGGTTAGATGGTCTGGGGAATGGGGTATGTGGCTATGACAGCCCCAGTAGTAATGTCATCTCACAGACTTTAAAGGTAAGATGGTCTGGGGTATGGGGTTATGACAGTCCCAGCAGTAATGTCATCTCACAGACTTTAAAGGCAAGATGGTATGGGGTTATGACAGTCCCAGCAGTAATGTCATCTCACAGACTTTGAAGGTTAGATGGTCTGGGGAATGGGGTATGGGGCTATGACAGTCCCAGCAGTAATGTCATCTCACAGACTTTAAAGGTAAGATGGTATGGGGTATGAGGTTATGACAGTCCCAGTAGTAATATCATCTCACAGACTTTGAAGGTGAGGTGGTCTGGGGTATGGGGCTATGACAGTCCCAGCAGTAATATCATCTCACAGACTTTAAAGGTAAGATGGTCTGGGGTATGGGGCTATGACAGCCCCAGTAGTAATATCATCTCACAGACTTTAAAGGTAAGATGGTCTGGGGTATGGGGCTATGGCAGCCCCAGCAGTAATATCATCTCACAGACTTTAAAGGTAAGATGGTCTGGGGTATGGGGCTATGGCAGCCCTAGCAGTAATATCATCTCACAGACTTTGAAGGTAAGGTGGTCTGAGGTATGGGGCTATGACAGTCTCAGCAGTAATATCATCTCACAGACTTTAAAGGTAAGATGGTCTGGGGTATGGGGCTATGACAGTCTCAGCAGTAATATCATCTCACAGACTTTGAAGGTAAGGTGGTCTGAGGTATGGGGCTATGACAGTCTCAGCAGTAATATCATCTCACAGACTTTAAAGGTAAGATGGTCTGGGGTATGGAGCCATGACAGTCTCAGCAGTAATATCATCTCACAGACTTTGAAGGTAAGATGGTCTGGGGTATGGGGTATAGGGGTATGACAGTCCCAGCAGTAATATCATCTCACAGACTTTAAAGGTAAGATGGTCTGGGGTATGGGGTATGGGGTATGGGGCTATGACAGCCCCAGCTGTAATATCATCTCACAGACTTTGAAGGTAAGATAGTCTGGGGTATGAGGTATGGGGCTATGACAGTCCCAGCAGTAATATCATTTCCCATCGACATAATCTGCCATGTCTTTGTCAGTGTAATTATCCAATGTTTTAAAGTCTTGTGTCATTCTGCAAGAATCTATGTTTCTAAACACATTACTTACTCAATATATTATATACATACATAAGGCCAGATACATTCGAAAGATAGTACCATAATAGGAGACTATAGTAGCTTGAAGTACCTTGATATTATTCACATAAAAGTGCTTGAATCATCAACAAATCAGTGATTATAATGTATTTAATTTACAGCTTGTTATCTAAGTAATACTTATATAATACCAAGTATTTCCTTATTAAAGAATTCAGCATTTTTAAGTCATACTAGACATTGTTAACACTTTGAAGTGTCCTACAGATGTATATTACAGCGCTTTATTTCTTATAAATAACAACATCTGACTGTGAGCCTATGAGTGTGACACATATACCTTGCTACATTTATCACAAATATGGTATAAATAGATGCATCTTTTATCATAACTCTTAATCTGCTTACAGCATATATTCATAAGGGCATGTATGCAGGTGTGTATATATATATTGCTAGAGACACAGCAGCAAATAGGATGCATTCTGAACTGCATTAATATCATTAAGTTGCCGATCAGAATGTACCCTTTTTGCGGCTGCACTTCTAGCAATATGTCAACACACCTGTGCATGTCAATATATGACTATGGCTTAGAACAATTACTGGTTACCAATAAAATGATAAGGGTTTTAAAAAAGTGGTCGAAAATTGTAATATTTTGATAAGAATTGCATGTACAGGATACAATATGTGCTGATAAAGGTTTGAAAGTAGCAAAAAGTGTAGAGCCTGATCACAAAGCTGGGTGATCTTATATGTTTAAACCTGATGTGTGATTAGATTGTAAGAGTTCAGTATAATTCCCCAAGAAATTATGCGTATCAGCCTTGAATGAATGATGTTGCCATCCTCATTATGTAGTTGTACATAACAACAATCAGCCTATCCTCGAGAAGCCCTGGGAAAGTTTCCAGCCTGTGTTTTGTTTTGACAGATGCACATTCATTCATCCAACTTTTTGCTAATTAATGAAAAAGACTTGTGATTTATGTATCAGTTTTTGCTGCTGTTGTTGTTGATGTCTTTGTTGTTATTGTTGTTGCAGATTGCCGCATCAGGGAAGGGGCAAGATATACGTCTTGCAAAACATAAGCATAGGCAGAACTTTAAACCTTGTCATGAAAATACAACTCCTGCACAAAGTTCAGTCAAAATATTGTTTTATGATTTTACTGCTTCTAATTATAATAAATTTGTGAATATTTTTCACACTTCTTTATTATTACTTTTTGTCTCATTTTCCATTTATTCTGAAAAAGTTCTAATACATCAAACTGCAACAATTGGTGGAAACAACTGCAATACATAAAAGTCATCAAAATATGCAATATTATATTTTTTAAAATTCTAGGCCTGAGATATGAAGTAGGATATTAAAATTTTGGTAAATGTGCTCTTGTAACAGTACATACCTGTAGTGCAGTATACATAAATCAAGAGACTTCTAGATATTTCTAGAATGTCACCATAGAAACCCACTGAAGTGAAGAATGTCTTTGTTTTATAAATATTCTTAGGCATGGAGAATAAATTCATAGTAAGTATATAATTCTGCATTGTAAATTCACAATGCAGTGGCCAGTGTGAGTTTCTATGGTAACAGATACATCTTATACAGTGTAGTGGTGTTAGTAAATATACATAGTAGATCAGGTGTCACAGCTAGCTTAACATAATACAAGGAATGTGCAGGCTAATTTACATAAACTACACTAGTCACTATTACATAAGCATTCTTTAGTTCAAAATAGAAGATACATGCACAGAGGTAGGGCAAGACATATCACAAAGCCTTATTCTGTCAATTACATCATTTTTGTATATGGATACATACAGACATGAAAAATAATCAATAAAGTTTGAATATCAAACATGGTTGTTAAATAAGTTTTTTCTTTTAATTTAATTCTTTTTAATTTATTATGCCAATAATATTAAAACCAGCATATTTCCTCATATTTTAACTTAAATCACAATATCTTTACAAATAAATTAAAATTAAACAAAATATTCTACACAATGTAATAAGCAAAAATTTACAATGTTGCAGGAACATACCTATACATCATTATAACCCCTATGGGAACACCTTAGATATTTCACGAATCATCTCTTGGATGTATGATGTGGGAATACACATGTCGCTGCCTATGACATGAACGAAACAACAAAGATAAATGTTTTGTTACCTATACTGAAAATGCAGTAACCACTGCATATCTAACCAGTTGTGAACAGTTAAACTGATAAATGAAAATTTATAGGACGAAATACCTCTACATACTTAACTATCACTCTTCTTGTAGAACTTTATGGCGTATTTTTATTCAGCGAACAAAACGATAGTGATTCTGTAAGAATCATTGCACCAGATATATTTGAGGGGTAATTGTTTCGAGGACAAAATTGCCCGAAGAGTTGAGATTGATAAAAACCCATCATTGTCTTTAGTCCCAGTGTACACATATACAGACGCAAGCACACACAAGTCTGTTACAACCAAAGCTAGCAGTGCTGCAAATGAGACATGATAACTAATTAAAATATTAGTTTAAAGTTCAAAATCAAAGAGAATTGCTAAAGCAATATTAACTGTATAAATTATACCATCATTTTCACATATTTTGGGATAAGTAAGCCATGAACAGGAATACCACGATCCCATGTTTACAGTTCATGCATACGTGTAAGGCTTACATTACTGTTTTCACATTTTATGATCTGTATTTTTTTTTCCATAGAAGGCAATAGGGAATTTTGAACTTATTTAATTTCTACACATATCAATAGATATTTACTATCACAGATCTATGTGGGATTTCTACATGGATTTATTCCTTGGCAAACTTTGAGGCTACTGCTACCAATTTACTCAGAGCCAGCTTAGTACCAATTAAAGAGGCTTAGGCAAGGTAAATAGAATAGATCGAGATCAGCCTAGCTTATGTTCCGATCAGGACCTTCACTGTTGCAGAGTTTCTAGGGAAAATGTCCAGTTATCTACTTATTTAAAACTTAGTTAAGAGTTATTAACATGTGAAGCAGGCTAAGTGTTACTGCTTATCTATTCTGGCACAAACAAGATAAGACTCCCTGTAATTAAGGGCAATGCTGCCAAGTTAATTAGATCAGAATAAGCAGATATATATATATATATATATCCTGTTTATTTACAATAACAGAACAGACTCTGACACAGTGTTCAGAAAGGATGCTTCAATTTGGATAAAGAACAGGTCCAATATACTCCTAGATCCAGACTTATTAACCCTTGTCATGCTAGATTTTATCAATAACCCATACTGATAATCTTCTTTAAGACTCCGCAACAAAAACTGTAGATCCTGATCAAAGAGAACCAAGTGGGAGCTGGCTAATCAGGCTCTACACTATTTGCCTAAGCCAATAAATGTATATGTGCTGAGCAGACTAAGAGACATGATGCATCAATTTATATACCAGATTTGTATCAAAACCTAAGATTCATTATATTGCTAGACTGGTATTATAGGCTGCTTATTATTATGGACTGGTGCACCTTATATTGCACTTCATAATCCTCTCCAGTGCAGGAAATAGAATATAATTACAGTCTACTATTGTGTACCCTACAACAGGAAGCCAGTAGACTACCAGTAGCAAAGCTTATGTACTGCAAAACAACAACTAGTTTGTTGTTATGATAAAGTGTTAGAAGTAATTTAAGAAACATAAAATCTGCAAAGACATTCCAAAACACAGCAAGCCCCTTGCACAATTATTGTTTTTAAAGAACACATCAGTTTACAAAACACAGTTATAAAGCCCTTTCTTATGATACTCTTAATTATATGACGTCTCATAAAACTACCATAAATATACACAGTTTGTTACAATCTATTATAACTACCCCTCCTTTTCTGTTTTTTTTTTTTTAAAGGATGACAAGTGTACAATCATTAGAAATCAAAATTCTGTAATAAATACCTACCAATATCAACTAAAATACATACTTATATCAACTACAGTGATATAAGTCCAGAATTTTTCTATATTCTTGTTGTTTATAACCATCCTACCAGTATGCCAGTATTCCTTGATCACTAGAACGTCAGCTCTCATTTATCAGTACATGTTACTAAGGCACTTAACTTCCTTTGCCAACAAATGCATTGTGGGTACAGGTACTTTATATCAAACTAATGTACAGCTAGGGGCCAACTTATATCAAATGTACTTAGAAAACAGCCTGAGGCACTCCTTTCATTGTAAGTAATCATTTGGCTTCAATACACATTTATTCCAAGTTCATAAAATATAATTTGACTTCCACCAAAAATCATTATTTTAAATAGTGTTCATTCCAATATCTTAATGCAATACAGAGTTGTCTACCAAAGACAAATTTATCAGTCTTGGCAAACAGGGTAGACTCGGATTAGCCAGCATATAGTCTTTATCTTGATCTGTACCATCTGCTGTAACTATCTCAATTTATAAGCACCTTTGTTAGAAGATGTGGGAACATGATTAAGACTAAGAATTGGTTATTAATATAAATAGCATGATAATGGTTTAAGGTAGAGCTGGCATCTTGCCTGTGTCCCACGTGTTCCCCTTCTCAAGGTAGGAACATTGCTACCAACATTCATAGAGAGACAAGCTTCAGAGGAGAAGTCAAGCTGATTGGGTTCACCAATACATCTAATATTCTTACCAAACATTGTATATCAGGTTCTCAAACAGTTGTTCTAGACAAAATACAATTTCTTACAAGTACCAGGCCTTCTGATTATAAAACTTAAGAGCTTAAGTCTGGGATCATTCCCAAGCAGCTTATTGTTAAAGTCAAATTCATGAAAATTATTTTGTTTATTTATCTGAACTAAGAAATAACCTTAGACTTCCAAAGATTTTCTTTGTTATGACACTTTTTTGTTACATTATTTGTAAACAAACAAATATCCTTCCATCTTAGTGAATTTTAAAAATTTGAGGAAGTGTAAAAATTAACATATACTGAGAATTCAGGCTCATTAAAATACTCTGAAAGCCATCTGACCAGGATCTGCACTATTTACTGCAAAGTCACTACATGTAGCAAATGGTTTAATTCCCATGTAGTTCTCTATACCTTAGATCTTGTATTGCTTATAAATGTAGTATGATGAGAGTTAACTCCCTGTAGTCAGGCGGTCTGGCAGAGATTCCAATCTGCACCTGGTGTACCTTCTGACAGGTAGATGCACTATGAAAGGCTATAGAAGCTTCTGATGAGAAGTTCTTACATCCACATATCAACCCTTTACCTGACAAATTTTAAACAGCCCACAATAACTCTATTTTTTTTCAACTATATGCATATGTAAAAGACATTCTAATACAATCATAGCAGCAAATAGTGTAAATCCTGATCAGAAAAGCTCCAGGACTAAGCTGGCTGATCTAGGGTCTACACTATTTGCCATTGCCTTTTCCATTTGCATGTAGAAGGCTAGGTATTGAGATGAATGAAGATTTTGCCAGTCTTGCTTGATAGAATGATTAATGTTTCCATATAGAAACAAGATATGGGTGGAATATGTTTATACAGGCCCTATTACATTAGATGCAAGATATAGAAGTGAGCCAGAGGAAAGAAATAGTTTTATCTAAATAGAGCACACAACAAGAAACTTGGAATGTCAAAAATAAAACCATAACATAAAATGTTAACATAAGAAATTGTTGGGACATCTGTTCTGCTTATTAATAAATAGACACAATATATTGGCCATTAAGTAGTATCTGAACTTGCAGTACAAGGAAACATACTACCTAAATTGTTCTAACTATAATCAGTATTAATGTTGCTTTTACAATGAAAACAGTGAATACAAAATGATTTTAAAAGGGTGCACCATCACAAAACCAAGACCAAAAATCTTAAAGCCAGATAATCAAAGTATATGTAGTGTGTAAAATTGACTTTCTTGCATTACCAGTATGCCCATAATTCAACTTAATAATGCTAGTACACAGAACAGATATTTTTCTCTTATAACGGTCAATAAAAACAAAACAAAAACAACAAGCGATTGATAACTAAAAGGTGTGTGCAAAGTAAGCTCATGTATTGGAACACAGGTCAGCCAAAACTAATGTACTAATTTGAATAAAACTTTTTAGAAGCAAGCCAATACTTTTTCTCTTTGAATAACCTCTTTCAAGCAACTTTTTAGAAGCAAGCCAATACTTTTTCTCTTTGAATAACCTCTTTCAAGCAACTTTTTAGAAGCAAGCCAATACTTTTTCTCTTTGAATAACCTCTTTCAAGCAAACTCTTTTTTGTTAAAAAAAAAAATAAAAATTGATAAATAAATGTCTATTCCATTATTGTTCATTTTTTTCTGGGTCAAAGGGAAAAGCAACATCTTGTTTATCATTTTTGCATTTGAGAATCTCCAGGTATGAGGCTTCAAAAACATTCCACATGTGTAACTTCTGACATTGACAGGATCAAACAAAAATTATCATTTTAAATTGATGACATACTCCCAGATACTGCTTTGCCACAGAATGTGCAACCATAAATTAAACAAAGGGCCATTACTCCTGCAAACTCAAGCCATTCGTAATATGCCAAAAATCAGCACAATCTAGACCTGGTACATGTACTAACCAGTTCTGTAAAGTTTCACTAAAGTCTGACTGACAGTAGCCAAAATAGCTCAGACAAAACCTTCATCTACAGGGCAGGCCGACCAAGAGACAGATGGAGGTGATGTCAATTAAGACCTAATACACTTTGTAATTGGTTATATTATTGGCTCCGAGGATATTTTCTATACTGTTAAACTATAAAATATGAGAGGAATGTATACGGAAAAGTCTTTAAACAGTAAATACAGCTTATATCACCAAAGAAATGTACTGGTAGATCTTTAAAGCAACACTACTAGAGAGTTTGCAAAGTGAAAGGCTTTTAAGCAAGCAGGATTGCTGTTATAAAAGCTAGCAACTACTAGGCTATAAGGACGGAAAGCATGCATCAATGCTGGCGGGAGGAATAAGTATCGGAGAACACGTCACACCAAACAGCAAGCTGCTACACAACACTGGTGCTTACTTTTTGCTGAGATGCCTCGAGACGTCAGATTTCCGAAATCCGTCTAAATTAAACAGTCGCTTAGCAAGCCGCTTTGCAGATGGATGGTCAACACTCTTCGCTGGGGGCAAAGCAAATATGTTTGGATCGTCCCCAGATGGCATCCTCCTCCTGGATTTCAGATTTATCACCATCTGTGTCATCATCATAAATTTCCATATAAGAATTATCACATGATTCACCCTGTAATCCTTTAAGCTCTGAATCCATATCACTTTCAGAATTTCTCACATCTGATTTATCTAACTTAATAAATCCTGGCATAAAAACTTTTTCTGAATTATCCATTTTAATGTCACGTGACCGAGATGACACTGTTTCAGGAGAAAACACAGGAAATGGAGCATCTTCTTTAGTTGGAGTCCTTTCAACATCTCGAGGTATTTGATCTAATGAATATGCAGTATCATCGATGTCAATACTAACAAAAGTAAAATCATCTGCAAAGTAATTCTCTTGACTTTTGCTGGCTCGCACCAGCTGAGTGTCTTGACTGGTAGCTCTATTCTGACGTTGAATTATCTTTTCTGCACTTTTGCAGGAAAGCAGACTTTTTGAGACACTGTGATTGGTCACTGGTGACATGCCGCCAGAGTCAGACATGCTCCTCTCAAAGATCATTTCTGGAGTTAGTTCCCCTGAGTCGCTCTCCCCAGAGGAGATTTCTAAACTACTACTTGAACTATCTTCATTTAGGAGAGGTTCTACCTCCTGTTGTAGCACAGTGTTTACTGATATGTCGGATCGCAGGTCAGAAGGCGTAGAGACAGCGGATATATTGTTACTTAGCACTGATGTTTGAGATTCTACCATGTTACCTAACAAATCATCAGAATCAAACTCAGACAAGTCTGAAACACTGGTAGGATCATTTGGAAGCCTTCGATTTTTCTCCAAGGGTTCCAGAATCTGAATGAACAATCTGTTCTTCAAAGCCCGATTCTGCAGATGCTTTGCGATCTATTAATGTTTCATCATCCCCTTCCTTGCTATCACCATCAGCTGATTTTGGACTTAAAGCATCATGGATTTCTTTTGACAAGTTAGCACCAGTAAATGTAGTCTGATCAGGGGATGAGGCTGATCGCTTAAACATCCGTTTCTCTGACAAACTGTCACTAGGGGCGCTGCTGTCAGAGTGGTGTCGTTCTAGTCCGCTCCCATCTAATCTACGCAGTTTAAGCGAGGGATTAGTTTTGATTATCATATCACCTGTCATGAGAAATGTTTCGAAGCCTTTCTCTGCATGCAATTTTTTGTCCTTTACCTTAGTAGTCTCTAATAGCAAATCTTTTGGTACATTAGCTTTTGGCACATTTTGCTTTGGTTTTAGGTCTTTGGTCTGAGAATGAGAAGTGTTACCATTGGTCTCGCCAATGCTCCCATCACTCTCACCCAGGAGAATGGGGACGACTACGTCTGTCCCGCATTTTCCATTTCGGACATTTGGTGAAGGGAGGGACTTTGGAAGGGGGATACGCGAGGCTGAGCTGTGAGCTACCTGATCTACCATGATTCAGTGTGTTACAGGGCTAGCTATGGGTGATATGTTAGAGAACTGGGACACGAACACAGTACCTGGGCTTCCCTTCTGGCATCATTCTTGTCATACCAGGTAACCTGAAACACACACCACACCTTCATTTGTCTAAAATTATGTAATCTGAATACATGCACAAAAATAAAAGGTAGGTTAAATGAAGGTTAAATGAAGGCAGGACAAATTTCAAGCATTTAAATATAACAGTACAAAATGGAATAAGTAACACAATTAATATACTTCTTGCTGGAAATATTGCTATTTTCAATTTTTATTTGGAATTTAACATTTCCAGCACATTTACAAAGACCCGAAGTCCATAGGCCACTGTAACCGTTCAACCACCACCATCAAACTAGCTAGAAAGTGTCATGGAAGAAATCTGCATCATCTTCTAAAGAGCTCACTGAAAAACTTGATAGCAAAATCAGACACATTCTATTTTGACAATACTGTTCAAACTAGCAGAATATTGGATTTGTTACCATTTGGAGAAAATAACTGAGTTCAATGTTTTACCTTTTAGGAGTTGGGAAAGGTGCTGGAGGTAAAACAGTGAACTAACCATTCCCAATGTATACCCTCAAGTGCTCATTACAAGCCAATATTGTGGTGCCATTACTGTAAAATCATGTCATTAACAACACCTAGTCACACCATCCAGACAACAGTCTATATGTGAGACTAATAATGTTGAGGCAAAGTTTGCTGCTTTAGAAGTGTTCTAAGAATCAGGTCTAGCAAATGAATGTAAGTACAAACATCAATCCGACCTAGATTCTCAAGTCAACTCTGTAATCTTACTGACTGAAGTTGTAGATTAATTCAACAATTAATCCAAGGCATTAGACAAATCGATACACAGGGATGAGGGCTGTTGCCAGACAAAATCAATTCATTAACCCTTCACCTGCATATAATATAACTGATAATGTCCAGTGTTGATATAGAATCTGCATGATTTGGTGCTCAGTATCTAGCGATTGTGCTAGTAACTTTTCTATCACCTACAGGTAGTAAATAAACAATGTTCATAATAAATGGTTCTAAATCTTACCTTATAATTATGTATTTATGAGACTTTGGCAAAATTTATATTAGACAGCTCCGACTGATCCCTGCTGATCAGAATCTACAATATTTACTACTTAAATTTTTCTAACATGAATATGAAATATCACATCAAATGTTCATCATAATTTAAGAAAAAGTTAAAACTATGCATGGTTGTAAACAAAGCGTAGCACGATAAGGATGAAACCATTGTATGAGAATAAGGATAACTTACCTTGATTCACATCCTGAGGCAGCCCTCGTGCCTGAAACAGATGAGGATGCAAAATGATTAGTGAAGTGCTCATATGCTATGTGTGAAATGCAATCATCTCTTAGAAAAATATATAGTGAGATACAGCAGTCCTTGCAAGTATGTTGCTATGATATTAATGTACATGATTGATGAGTGGCTTGAAAATGAATGAATTCATAGTCAGGTGATTATCTGGTAGGATTATTGAAATGTTCATTCAACCATACTGCATTGTACAAGCCTTATGTGTAAGGCTCAACCAGAAGAATTAAAAGTGTTGTATTTTTAACATCATTCATTTAATTTTAATAATTGTAAGTGCATGCATAAGTAAGACATTATTCAAATTTAAAATGTAGGCAGGGTTAAGTAGCAAATTGTACAACAAAAAATAACCCCCACCCCCCAACCCCCCAAAAATTAAAAAAAGTCTTATCTTCACATTTTGTGTACACATAAACACAAAAGCACAAAGACACAATGATGGTGATTTATGAAAGAGACAAATCCTTATTTTAAAGTAAACCTGCACATTAAAGCACTGTGTCAAAAAGCTAGCTGTCACTAAGTGATGACTGATTAAAAGGATGCCATTTCCCAAGCCTCCCTTGCAGCAGCTACTTAAACACTATAGTGGCTTAAACAAGAATTCAAACTCAAGAGACTAGGATTGTGAACCTATATAATTGACTTCTAGAGATGTTAGATCTAAATAGAAAGTAACAACTATGAAAACAGAAAGGTGAATCATAATTATAACCATCATTATATCAAATACAATATTAAATACTTTGGTGTATAACTGTTAGCCGGCTATGCACAAATTGACCAGGCTTTGGCAAAACCATAAAGATCCAGATCAGCAACATTCCACAGACACCTGTCTGATCAGGATTTACACCATGGGCTGCTATTGTCTCTAGCAGTGAATCTCATATGACTTGTGTCAAGAGTTATTGCACATTGTGAAATAATTATACGAAAGTAAGGCTTTGTCACACCAGCAGGCAGCTATTGACTCCTACCCTAATGTATTTGTTGCAAGGTGGTATCTGACAATTCACCTATGTTAAATGCACCATTTTTACAGGTAAATATAGCAAACCATTGACTCTGGGTATTTTAGGAATTATAAGTGACTAAAGATTAAATCTGACCTTTCAACATTTTCTAATCTATTTTTAGATTAAAAAAATTCTGATAAAGTATTGCAACCTATTTACTGTTAATCAACATGACTTATAATAAAAATATAAAATGTTTCTTTATCCATGAGTTTGCAGCCAAACAGTTCAAAACTCCAAATAACTGGTTCTAAAAATAGTTAACTATGTGCTTATGCAGAGATAGAATTCACATCACTGAAATTATGTTTTACAAGGCAACTCAAAACACATCGATAAGCAGGGTTTAGCAAGACTTTCGAGTAAACCACACAATGTTTTGGACTCATTTGATGTTATATCTGGCCCAAATATCGGATAACACCTTCAAAAACATATGGTAAATAAATTTCTCTGTGCTTACAACTGTGTGCAAATGTAACAAGACACATAATATTATAGCTTCCAGCCTGGCTGATCTGGATCTACACTATTTACCTTAAAACCTTGCTTAGCAAGTTAGGATGGAATGAAGGACTATTCATTAACCACCGAGACCCATTTTTCCTCTTTGAATTTTACATCAGGACACTTCATTCTCTTTTTATATTTACCACAAAAATGTGTTCCTGTTTTTAATAAATACATAGATAATAATATTAAAAGGTTTTACAATATTTAATTACCTATGTTATCAATATAAAGAAAACTAGTGTATTTGAGATGGGCTGACATTTCTGTTATTAATTTTGCAATTTCTATCCGCTAGCAAAAACTGTTGATTGAACTGATAGAATGACAGACTCCTTTTTTTACCCATGTTCTCAACTAAAACAGTGTGAAGGAGAACACAACATTCAACAGCTTCAACCTTTTCACCATTCAATCAATTTGTGATCCTGACATCTGCAGCACATGTTACTGTTAGAATGTCTTGTTTAATTTTCATAATTACATTTCTCCAATCTAGTTATCCTCATTGGCAACTGCTTCATCCAAAAATTGAATTTAGCATGTTCAATTGCACAAGTTCAATACAGTCCACTCATATAATTGTGTTCTGAAGGCTTTCAGTAATTGTCCTTCAAAGATATTCACACATTTTTTTAGGAGACATGTAACTAGTTGGATAAATTGATACAAAACTTGACACAGCCTCAGTTAGGATGGGATGGGATGGGATTTGTCAGGCATTTTTCGCCGATACTGTGCAGCGACATTTCTATCATTATAGCACAGGGGCACTTATGAGGTAACCAGTGACTGAACCCTGGTCGGTCCATTATACTGACACCTACGAGTCAGACCTAATGCTGTCCGCTTAGCCCGAAGCGTTAGGAGGGAAGCCACTACTGCCAACTTTGAAGTCCTTGGTTTGAGCCAGCCAGTGGTTTGAACACTGCAACCTCCCAATCCGCAAGCTAACGCCCTACCACCTTAGCTAGAGCCTCGTTTGATAACATTTCATTTAACTAACTATTTTTTTCAGAGTTCAATGAACACTCATGTGAGATCCTGCATAATTTGTTGTTCCTCTTATAAGTGTTAGATAAGACAAGTGTTATATGTAAGTTAATTAGTTGTAATTCTCACATCAAGATTTCCATATTAGTCTTTGAATAAATACTTGCTAAGCAATAAACCAATCAATTCTGAAATAGTAAAATTGCTATGAAGATTGTTAGTAGCAGCCTGGTAAAGACATGTTTAAGATGATAAAACCATATGAATTTATCTGTAGCTGATTAAGGGCATGATAGGGGAAACCCAGCATTTTAGAAATTCAATTTTGTAAAAACTTATAAGGTGTAGCTAGGTTTGGTCCAGATACACATCAGAAAGAATATTTGGCACTTTAGAAATCAGAAGTTTTCTAGATGGAACATATACTAAGAGTGTAGATAATGTGTACACTGGGAGTAAGATTCACTCTGTCAGTCCATGAACAGCAGCATTTGCAGTGATTCACTGTCAGTCCATGAACAGCAGCATTTGCAGCGATTCACTCTGTCAGTCCATGAACAGCAGCATTTGCAGTGATTCACTCTGTCAGTCCATGAACAGCAGCATTTGCAGCAATTCACTCTGTCAGTCCATGAACAGCAGCATTTGCAGCAATTCACTCTGTCAGTCCATGAACAGCAGCATTTGCAGCGATACACTCTGTTAGTCCATGAACAGCAGCATTTGCAGCGATTCACTCTGTCAGTCCATGAACAGCAGCATTTGCTGCGATACACTCTGTAAGTCCATCAACAGCAGCATTTGCAGCGATTCACTCTGTCAGTCCATGAACAGCAGCATTTGCAGTGATTTACTCTGTCAGTCCATGAACAGCAGCATTTGCTGCGATACACTCTGTTAGTCCATGAACAGCAGCATTTGCAGTGATTTACTCTGTCAGTCCATGAACAGCAGCATTTGCAGTGATTCACTCTGTCAGTCCATGAACAGCAGCATTTGCAGCGATTCACTCTGTCAGTCCATGAACAGCAGCATTTGCTGCAATACACTCTGTCAGTCCATGAACAGCAGCATTTGCAGTGACTCACTGTCAGTCCATGACGAGCACAGTTGCAGCGATTCACTCTGTCAGTCCATGACGAGCGCAGTTGCAGCGATTCACTCTGTCAGTCCATGAACAGCATCATTTGCAGTGACTCACTGTCCGTCCATGACAAGCGCAGTTGCAGCGAACCAGCTGACTGTAAATTTTGGATAAATATGAAAGCTTTAAAATACGTTCAATACATATATTGTTGTCATACAAAGCTTGTTTCTGTTGTACCTAAAATAGCCATTTTGTTGTTGTCGTCCAGCAACACTTCTTGTACAGTTAGGTGTGAACTTTTCACGTCTTTATGTCTATTCTGTCATGTATCATTATTCACAGAACCTGTTGAACTTCTGCAGGACCTGTTAGTTTAGAAAGTAACCTCAGAACAGAACCTCATGTTCTCCAGGTCCTGTTAGTTTTTACAGTAACAGAACCAGTTGACCATCTTGGAAATTCTGGGAATGACAATGCCTGGGATTGTATTTAGACAAAGATAGTTACAAAAAACTAAGAAACTTCCTAAAATCATTTTTCCTTAGATATAAGAAAATTTCTGAAGTTTTAGTCATAAAAGCATTTCATCTAAGAAATGGTGTTTC
The DNA here is from genome assembly GCA_007844125.1 of Sinonovacula constricta. NCBI lineage: Eukaryota > Metazoa > Mollusca > Bivalvia > Cardiida > Solecurtidae > Sinonovacula > Sinonovacula constricta. The sequence goes on along the minus strand of CM017564.1, from coordinate 36,464,518 downwards.
TTTTGTCAAAGTAAGGAAACTTCTTAGTCTAAGAAACAAGCAATAACTAAGATTCTTTGTGAATATGACACCATAGTATATAATTATACATGTACAATATCAGCATTCAAATCGTTTCTGGGTTCTAAGGGATAATTTCATGTCTATTAAATGACAAGTTTAAGGTAAAAAAATGAATAAAACATTACGAGAGGTCACTACAACATGCTTTTTCTCAAACCAATCATTTGAAAAAGAATACACACACACATTTAAGGGTAGAATCTTGGATCTGCTCCTGATCTTGATGGCAAGTGTGCTAGAATAGTTAAATCCAAGATTCTATTACGGTAGGACTCACGGATAGGCTGAACGTGGTGTCGTGCCAGTTTTTTAGTGCATGTACATCACTTAACTGCTATCATGCTACCTTTGTTTATAATCTTTACTTATTTATAAGTCAATCTTACATTGACAGGACAACAGTGCACAGGCATATACAGCTAGTTATCAACCATAATCTATGGTGCCAACTGCACACCCATAGTCTTTTTAGCCAATATCACACCCATATAGTCTCTGGTACTAATATCATGCACAGTCTGTTGCCAATTTCACGCCCATAGTCTCTAATGTCAACATTACACTCATAGTCTCTGGTGCCAATATCATACCCATAGTCTCTGGTGCCAAAATCATACCCAGTCTCTGATGCCAATTTCACACCCATAGCCTTTAATGTCAACATTACACACATAGTCTCTGGAGCCAATGTCACACCCATAGTCTCTGGTGCCAACTGCACACCCATATTCTGTGGTACCAATATCATGCCCATAGTCTCTGGTGCCAATATCACACCCATAGTCTCTGGTGCCAATATCACACCCATAGTCTCTGGTGCCAATATCATACCATAGTCTCTGGTGCCAATATCACATCCATAGTCTCTGGTGCCAACTGCACACCCATAGTCTTTGGTGCCAATATCATACCCATAGTCTCTGGTGCCAATATCATACCCATAGTCTCTGGTGCCAACATTACACCCATAGTCTCTGGTGCCAACATTACACCCATAGTCTCTGGTGCCAATATCACACCCAAAGTCTCTGGTGCCAATATTACACCCATAGTCTCTAGTGCCAATATCATACCCATAGTCTCTGGTGCCAATATCACACCCATAGTCTCTGGTGTCAACATTACACCCATAGTCTCTGGTGCCAACATTACACCCATAGTCTCTGGTGCCAAAATCATACCCATAGTCTCTGGTGCCAATATCACACCCATAGTCTCTGGTGCCAATATCACACCCATAGTCTCTGGTGCCAATATCACACCCATAGTCTCTGGTGCCAATATCACACCCATAGTCTCTGGTGCCAACATTACACCCATAGCCTCTGATGCCAATTTCACACCCATAGTCTTTAATGTCAACATTACACCCATAGTCTCTGGTGCCAATATCATACCCATAGTCTCTGGTGCCAATATCACACCCATAGTCTCTGGTGCCAATATCACATTCATAGTTTTTAATGTCAACATTACACCCATAGTCTCTGGTGCCAATATCACACCCATAGTCTCTAATGCCATAATTGTACCTATAGTTTCTGTCGCCAATATTATACCCATAGTCCCTGATGTCAACTTTACACCCATAGTCTGTTGCCAGATCATGCTCATGGTCTCAGTTGTCAATATCACAAAATGAAGTACAATTTTCCATATGGCATTGATGTTGTTTTTTTTAAAAATGACAGTCCACCAAACACTGCCCTTAAATCAGAATTATTTTGCACTAATATTACAAGTTATAAAGAATTCCAAACCCAGTTTTATCATGAAATATTGAGTTAATTTAGTGGCGAGCACTAGTATCTAATCAGATTGGAGAACAGTTGCTGTTCTGTAAACAAAATGCACTAATCATGAAGAATCATGATATTTGTTTTTTGTTACATAGCACCGACACAATAATTGTTATATTGGCGACATCCAGCTTATTGTTGTTGGAGGAAGACTTAAGAGTCATGTCTGGGTAGAACCACTGGTGCTCATGATCTTTAAGGAGACAAAGATATAAGCAGTGGTATGTGAACATCAAAAACTGAAATATATGATAACCTTTATTCCCTTCAGGAAGCTTTCAGTTATAGGAAGTTGATCTAGCTAGCCTTCAGTTATAGTGAGTTGATCTAGCAAGCCTTCAGTTATAGGGAGTTGATCAAGCTAGCTTCCAGTCATAGGGAGTTGATATAGGTAGCTTTCAGTTATAGGGAGATAAAGCATTCAGTTATAGTGAGTTGACCTAGCTAGCTTTTCAGTTATAGTGAGTTGATCTAGCTAGCTTTCATTATAGGGAGTTGATCAAGCTAGCTTTCAGTAATAGGGAGTTGATATTGCTAGCTTTCAGTTATAGGGAGTTGATCTACTAGCTTTCAGTTGTAGAGAGTTGATCTAGCTAGCTTTCAGCTATATGGAGTTGATCTAGCTAGCTTTCAGCAATAGGGAGTTGATCTAGCTAGCTTTCAGTTAGAGGGAGTTGATCTAGCTAGCTTTCAGTTATAGGGAGTTGATCTAGCTAGCTTTCAGTAGTTATAATGTACATTGCAAGTAATGCCTATACTGTATATATTATGCCATGAATATTTGGCATGACATCATACCTAGTACCATCTTGACAGTGGGCCAACCAGTCAGGAACATATCAATATGTATGTTTAAGCATGAGCAAGGGAGCTATACCATTACAATTTCAACAACAAAGTGTGTAGCAGACCGGCTTGGAACTTGGAACCTCCTGTACCTGGAGCAAATACTCTATGGACTGCTCTACTTGGTCTGGTGACATCCTATATTAATTTCTATGATTACCAAGCAAGAAATATTATCAATTGAAGTTCAACTAATAAGCAACGATAAATAACATAAAAATATACAACTTGAACATTGAATAGAATTGGTATGGTAAACTGTACAATTCTTAAATCATTCTGTCTTGTAAAAAAAAAAAGTGAAGATAATCCTTATTTCCTTAAGACTAAAGAATCACTAGAACTGATATCTTAAAGTAAAAGATAAAAGATAAAGTATAAAGCCATTTATTATTATAATCCACCAGTAAGTTCAAGCAAGTAAGAGTAATGCTACTTTTACTGACAAAGATCAAAGTAAATTACGGGACTGAACTTAGATGACCTAAGTGATAAATACAGTCCTTCAGAAGTCTTACAAGAAAACTCATATTTAGTTGATTAGAAGCTTTTATTATTTATTGGTTGCTAAAGGAGCACTTAAAAACTAATTAACTAAAAGCTTCCTAGAAATATTTCAACTCCTTTTCAATTTAGTTCTTTTATAACACAATTCCTGAATACAGTCTGTTAAGCTGTATTGTCCAATGATAAAAATGAGTCTTCAACTATGAAAAAAAAAAAGTTTTAAGAGTATTGCAGCCTTAATAATATAACCAATTTATAATTTATAGTTTCGTACAGTCTGCCCTCCTGGCAGACTCTCTGGCAGAGACCTACATTATACTCAGACAGACAAAGATCTGCGGCAAGACAGACATCAGACCAAGATTAAGTATAAACAAACTTGTGTCTTACAATATCTGATAGAATTCATCATTTCATCACAAAGATTGTTGCTCTAAGTAAATCCATTCATGGCAGTGAAAAGGAACTGTAAAAGAATCTCAGTTCTGGTTTAGTTTCCAGTGAACTTTTTTTGTTCATGAACAGTGACTCCTTTCTATAGAAATGTGAACATATTATTGTTGTCAACATTAATATTGTTCAATTAATATTATAATTTGAAAAGGTTGTGCCACGCGTTCACAACTTAAATATGAATCTTTGCATCTGACAATCCTGTTTGAGTCTGTGTTTTTAGAGAAGAAAACAGTAAATAACAAAATGTTTGAATACAAAACTATCTACAATAAAATCAGCAAAACTAAACCAGTGTCAGCAGACCTGTTAGCTCGGCAAATTTCTAATACAGATACTGTATCTTCAACTCTTACATAATGCTTCCTATTTTCTATCTTGAAACCGACCAACACAGAGCTTCCTCAAAACTAATTAAGGTAGTTTGGAAATAGCAGATACAGTTTTGTGAGCTATGCTGTACTTAACCCTTCAACTGCTAACAACCTGCACTAATTCTTGGTGGTTTTGTTTCCAACAAGATATTTCTCTACAGACTAAAGTAGCAACGATCCAGATCAGACAGCTCCCAATACTGGGCTTATGTGGACCTACACTTTTTGCAAAGGTTAATAAATTCCTTTAAGGCATAGATCTAACCAGAGACAAGTTGTGTATACATCTTCATCCCTGAGTTCTCTAATCAAGTGTATAACCCATTAGATCAGGGGAACATCCCATCTCCATGGCACAGCTTCTGTACCAACAGAGTTCAACAAACTGTAAAGTCATAACCACTTACAGGTAGCTAATTATTCTGAGATTGTTCTAAATAAATCAGAGAGTTCAGCTACCTAAACATTATTATTTCCATCACAATTCTTGGAGGGAGAACTGTGAAAGTTTCACATCAAAAACTTTTTTTTTGAAGTCATTACCATTCTGAATTTCAAAATAAAATATCGTTTTTAAAATAATGACATTCACTACTGGAAAAAAAAAAGTTTTAAAGAAAAGGGCCATGATGGCCTTTAATCGCTCACCTGGGGACACAAGCTTTTAGTAGACTCATATCTGGCTGGCATCAAGTAATAGTGATTTACTGAGCCCATGTGACCTTGTTACAAACCCAAGATTTCTTGCAGGCAAATATTCTGGCCATGTTTAGTGACATTGGGTCATTAGGTTGGTCTCTAGTGTATTTACAAGGTTTTTAAAAGATTATACCTAGTGACCTAATTTTGAACCCACATGACCCAATAACGAACTTATCCAAGATTTCATGAAGACAAACATTCTGACCAAGTTTGTTGAAGATTGGACTATAAATATGGCCTCTAGTGTGTTCACAAGCTTTTCTAAGATTTGACCTAGTGACCTACTTTTTCCCCACGTGACCCTGTTACGAACTCATCCAAGATTTCATGCAGACAAACATTCTGACCAAGTTTGGTGAAGATTGGGCTATAAATGAGGTCTCTAGTGTGTTCACAATTTTTTTCCTAAAATTTGACCTAGTGACCTACTTTTGACCCCAGGTGACCCAATAATGAACTCATCCAAGATTTTATGCAGACAAACATTCTGACCAAGTTTCATGAAGATTGGATAAAAACTGTGGCCTCTAGTGTGTTCACAAGCTAAAATGTTGACAACGGAAAACGAACGACAGAAGCCGGACGAAGCAGTATCACAAAAGCTCTCCTTGAGCAAGGTGTCCTCAGGTGAGCTAAGAAGGACTTTAATATCACTTTTGTTAACAGTTTTTTTTCTAAATAAAAGTTAAATAAGAAAGAGAACAGAAGGGTATTAAATATTTAGCATCTTGGCTTTACAGGTTCTAAAAATAACTTTTTCTGAAAAAAGAAAATGTCAATGATGAAAAAGTTCTCAAGAAGCGGATGTGTTAATAGTATGCCATTAAATTTGTGGTTCTTTTGGATCCATGTTCTGAAAAAAATCAACAACAGTGTGTTGGGGGGGGGGGGGGGGGATATGCTGGCAGGTATAAAAACAACCTGATCAACTGCAAACTTAACCCTTATCATGCTACAGTTGCTAATATTTCATGATAAATTTCTCAGTTACCTGCTTACAACTTAAAGTATGCTGGAACAAAATGTTCTAATGATCGAGACAAAGCAGCAACAAGTGTAGATCCTGATCAGGCAGCTTCCAGCGGGAGATAATACATGTATGTGCTCAGCAGGCCAAGAGAATACCCTCCTCCATGCTGGCAACACCAGAATAGGTTCCAACAGATTGAGAACAATAAAAAGTGAGCCTTGTTGTAGCAGAAGTTATGTTTCTGGATGTGGAAACTTGATCACAAGATAAGGGCAATCATGTAACAAAATAAAAGATACCACACTTTTCTTCATAGATAAGTTTATCTTTACAGAAGGAAATTACCAGTACCTCAATGAGCAGAACATCAGATTTTCTATGGAAACTTCACAGTGATTATTATTTTTTATGTAAAGTAACCAATAAAAACTGATGGAATTACATTGTAAAAAGATCAACAAAATAATCTGATGGACTTTACAACTGTTACCTCAATAGCAAAAGTAAAAAAATCATTGTTAATAAAGTATCAAACCATGTTCAAACAAGTTATAAAGGCAAGTAAGAAGAGACCGATAAAAACAGCAAAATATAACTGAAACTGTTAGATGCACAAACAGGAGTGTTTTAAAACATGTATAATGCACTGCTTAATAAACACTGATACATACATAGATATCTTCGTTATAATAACTGCATCAGACTGACTCAGCCAGAAGAACAATTGTAGTGGCAAATCAACCATGTTTTAATTTTCATTTTTTCCGTGGACTAACAGAATATTCCAGTGGTAAAGCATTATTCACAAGTCAAATTGTTGTTTGAACACATACCAAACACAAGCGAGAAACAGCCAATGCTATGAATTTACAGTTCTGTCATATGGTTTGATTGTCCATGTACGCAATTACTTGTTTCATCTATGAAAATCTTCAAAACAGAATCGTTAGTAGAAAATGCAAATGGATCTGTTTACGTTACATTTGGCACGATTTACCAAAAGCTAACGATTAAATAAGTTCACAGAATATCGCAGACTGGTTTTATTTTTTTCATTAAATTGATGTGCTAAATCACAGTGCTGTTAGTCGAAAATATTTCACAGTCTTTTACAATGCATGTGACACTTAAATTTCAAAATGGAGCAATTTCTTATTAAAGGACCATCTTCCACAATGAATGCTAGCAAAACTCCACCCCAGAAAAAAGCTAAGGAAGATTATGATAAGAAACATGACACTGGAATTGTAAGGGTTCATTTAAACAAGTGATGTTAAGTGAATATCCATGGCTGCGAGTTGGCGATGATGGCATGGCTAAATATCATATTTGCCAGACTCTTCCCTTATGATTTGCACTGAACAATTCAATGCATTAAAATAGGGATTTAATTGTATAACACATGTTCTGTTTATTTCAAATTTAGAAAACTGTAGTTCATATTAAACTCTCATTTCTTCATGCATAAAAGAGTCATTAAACATAATGGCTACCTTCTCCGATGTAATGGTTATGATATTAAATGATTTAATAGTTTGACATGTTCAACACTAGCTGCTGTTCGCATAGTATCATATATGTCAAAATTATATGGTGAAGTTTTTTAAGAACAGGTAAAATTTTAGGTTTGGTAATCTGGGGACAAGTAAGATTTTCATACATTCTGCCACCCCTGAACAACACAAACATTATGAAAAGACACTCAGATTCACATGAATGAAAACATTCTAAAATTATGATAAAACAAATGGTTTGTCACAAAAATGTTAACAAACACATGCATACATCTTAACTTTGATTTTAAGATTTCACAGTAATGTCTCAGCAACCAAAACAGCATAAGACTAAAAATTTGTCCTAAACATTATATATGTATTTATGTTGCCTTTCATGCATTTTTTGGATACAGTGACAAACGGGAGTGACAATGATATAAAGATATAACAATGCATGTATATTTTTGTAAAGCTGTATCCTTTTTGACAAACACTTGATAAACACTTGACAAATACGGTAGGATTTCCTTTACTCTTTTCCTACTTAACCAAAACTGATCCAGCTTCAGACAAACAATAAAGATCTAGATCAGCCAGTTCTTGCTGGGATCTGCTTGACCTTGACCTTTGCTATGTATCAATAGACATATAATGATAAATATTAAATGGTACACACAGAACTAACAATTCAGCATTGATTACTAACAATTGTTGGTTAAGTAAAGGCAAAAAGGTGCTCAAAGTTAGGTCCTACATAACTAACCTAAGCAAAACATCAAATTGGCAACTGGTGACAAGTCTCAATCGGGCAGCTCTTACAAGATATAACTTGTCACCTAATTTTATATATACATTTTGGATAATGGCTAACAGAGATTGCCATGATAAAACATAGCACAAAATTTCTCGACAACTTCAAAGGATTTCTCCAAAAGCTGAAAATCAATAAAGTGTACAAGTGACTAGCCAGAGTCAGGCAGCACAGACAAGATACAAGTCACCTAAAGGTTGCATTTAAAATATGTACACATTTTCTTGTAAATCATACCAGAAAGTTTACCCAAAAGTAGAAAATCTGTGAAGTGTACTAGAGCCATTGTCAGGCAGGACAGGCAATATATTATTTCTCAACTAAACATTGTATTTAAAATTGTACCAATCTTGCCTTTAGATTACAATATAAACAATTTTCTGGGCAACTGTTATTCTTAAATAAGAAGTGAACTATTGAAGTGTACTATTGTCTAGTCTCATTTAGTGAGCACAGACTTAAGCAAACTGCCACTTTATTAGATTTAGATAATACAAACATGAGAATATCAAGTTAAATATACAAGGACAATTTTTTATCATACAATCACCTTGGACAGTATAGATATAAAGCCCGGTCTGACAATAACTGCTTCATCAGACACCACTGTGATAAACCTGTCATGCACATCCAGTCAGACTACTTTTTAAATGCCTAAATTCCATGCTGCACTTGGAGTTCCAAAATCGGATTTTAAGGAACACAACAGCTTATGACAAAAACACAGAAGTTTAAAAGAATTTAAAGCCCTTTGTCTTTATTTCATTTATGTCAAATAACGTCACATGTGGTGACGTATAATTCTTCAAAAACTACACATCATTTATCCGTGTCGGTTTGTTAACGCAGGATTTAAAGCAACAGAACTTGGTGCTTTTCATATAAAAGGCCAATGTATAATCTACAAAGAAAAGGGCCATAAATCATGTGAGGGCCAAGACTTTATGAGGTGCAGGAACTGAACTCAGTCGGTCCATTATACTGACACCACCGAGTCAGGTGTAATGAGGCCCCTTTAGCCCTGAGCGTTAGGAGGGAAGACACTACTACTAACTTTAAAGTCTTTGGTTTGACCCGGCCAGTGTTTGTACCCACGACCTCCCGATCTGCAAGCTGAGGCTCTACCGCTTGAGCCATGGCAGCTGGTTTAATATGTTGAGCAATATATTGTGTACATATATTAACCATTCAACATGTCCATGCAGACAAAGATTCTGATAAAGATCTGTGAATAGACCCTGAAAAAGAATCGCTTGCAGTTGCTTACAGGATAAGAGACCTAGCAATCAAAGTTAAAACACCACATGATCCAGTTATGACCAATTCCGAAATTTCATGCAAAGATTCTGACAACTTTCAAGCAGGGCTGGAAAAATACGGTAGCCCAACGTCCTGGACAAGTCAAAATACAGTTTCGGGCTACTGGTCATTAGTCATTAAATTAGTCCCGGACAAGTCATAAATCGGCATTCGGACAAGTGACAAATAAACAATGGTTTCTAATTAGCAATGAAGACAATCAATATCACGCTAGCAGCATTTATCAACAACAGATAAAGGCAGTGTATGTAACTGAAGTCAAACAACAATTACTATTCTGAAACCCCAAACAACCACAATTCATGTGCAGGTTAGTAAATTATAAACTGCTCAATAAACATAATGCTAAGAGTAAAACTACCTAAGGTATTAAACTGATTGTAATTGTCCATACCTTTAGCAACAAATTGTGAGGCATGTTCGAATTAAAAACAATGTCACAGTAACAATGTATCATATCACCAAACAGGTGTGGGAAGAGTGTGGGTATTAACAACTACCTTCAATCCACATGAACAGCAAAGATGTGAAAAGAAAGGTCAAATAACTTGAGATTTAAAAACCCTTCCATGAATGATTGTATTGAAATGTAGGCTTAGCTTTCTTGCTGTTTCATCCTAAAAATGTTAACATACAGTGTATGTCAACAACAACGTTTCTGACTGAGGAATTTGAAAACATCAAACAAAATCTCTTTCTACCTTTACTTTAGCTTGGCTTTCTAGGTTTAAAATCAAACAACATTAATTATTACAATGATGAGATTTGCATATGTAACATTTTGCAATATATTTCATTCTTACATTGCTGATATCTGCTTATATCACATACTGCCATACATTTCATTCTTACATAGATAATATCTGCTAATATCACATACTGCAATACATTTCATTCTTACATAGATAATATCTGCTTATATCACATACTGCAATATAATTCATTCTTACATAGATAATATCTGCTTATATCACATACTGCAATATATTTCATTCTTACATAGATAATATCTGCTTATATCACATACTGCAATATATTTCATTTTTACATAGATAATATCTGCTTATATCACATACTGCAATATATTTCATTCTTACATAGATAATATCTGCTTATATCACATACTGCAATATATTTCATTCTTACATAGATAATATCTGCTTATATCACATACTGCAATAAATATTTTTTATTCTTACATAGATAATATCTGCTAATATCACATACTGCAATATATTTCATTCTTACATAGATAATATCTGCTTATATCACATACTACATAGATAATATCTGCTTATATCACATACTGCAATATATTTCATTCTTACTTAGATAATATCATTCTGCTTATATCACATACTGCAAAATATTTCATTCTTACATAGATAATATCTGCTTATATCACATACTGCAATATATTTCATTCTTACTTAGATAATATCATTCTGCTTATATCACATACTGCAAAATATTTCATTCTTACACAGATAATATCTGCTAATATCACATATTGTGCTGTTATAAAAGATAACAAATGACATACTGTACTTAAACAATAGCAGCTTTTCTTATTTTCTCATGATAGTAAAAAATAATGGCAGACATTGTCAATGATTAAGCCACCTTCCACTGCCGAGTAGAGACCAAAGACAGGAGGCTAGGTTAATGCCCTTCATTTCCATACATAATAAAGTGAATGACATATATTATCAGTTTCTACAACATGCGTCAATTCAAGACAATGAATAAAATGTTTTTACTTGATTTCATCTTGAGAGTGTCTCAATATTCCTATGGTAACTTTGTAAGTTTATATACCTTCAACAGTGCATACAAAAATCAATATTGTTGGGCAACTACTGAGAGACAAAACTGTCCATGTTTTATTAACAAGACTGGTAAATGTCTATTGTCTACAGCCTAACTGCAAAGAACAGATGTTGGCCATATATCATCCCAAAGCATATTCTTCTGCAACAGAACAATCAGGCACAGAACTAGAACAGAACCATCTAGGAGCATAACAATCAGCAACCAAATCATCAGGAATAGAACCATCAGGAACAGAACCATAAGGAACAGAACTGGAACAGAACCATCAGGGACTGAATCATCAGGAACAGAACTGGAGCAGAACCATCAGGGACTGAATTATCAGGAACAGAACTGGAACAGAACCATCAGGAACAGAATCATCAGGAACAGAACCATCAGGATCGGAACCATCAGGAACAGAAATGGAACAGAACCATCTATCTCAAATAATGATGATAATCTTGCATCTGCAGCTTCAGCACTACAGATACACAAAACTGGACAATTCTAAATAAAACAGACACTAAGAAAATGTATGAAATGGGTTACTTTTGCACAAACCTTAACGAGACAGAAATGCTTTTATTGTTTATTTTGTTTGTTTATTGGGTTTATCGTCCCACCAACAGTATTTCAGTTATCTGGAGACGGTGTCCACTTGAAGCAGATATAGTGCTGCCTTCACTGTGTATAGCATGCCGTGAACACCTGGCATGATACCACACCCAGTCCATTATCCTGCACCAGGCCAACCAGTCGTGGAACTACCCTTATATTTGCTTGAGCATTAGCAAGGGAGCTATACCACTACCATTTTTAACGACTTTGGTATGTCGCGGCCTGGAATCGAACCCCGGGCCTCCCGTACCTGGAAATGCTTTTAAGAACTTAATAACCACAATAAGAAAAGGGACAAATATTATGTAGAAAGCCTTGGCCATTAAGCAGCCTGAATAAAAGAGATGAATAGTGATGTCCATATTAATCTCCCCCGAAACATCCCCACATTTCATACATTGCAAAGCATTTATAGCAGTTTGACAATAAGCCTAATAATACCCTACTTTATTGCCAGACACAAGACACCACAATGTCATAGAGAGGAAATGATCATTTCCCTTAGCTGCGACTAATTTCCTGTTGTATAGTATATATACATGACTGGGTAGCTGTATTATGTGTGAGTTAAATAGTTCTTAGGAAAAGGCATTGAAAGTCCTTTGTTTGAAAGGTTACCCAGTACATGCAGCTTCTGAAAGCAAAACAATTCTTTCCATGGGTGACAGCCCCAAATTGGCTGCTTAAGACAAGTTGGCTGTTTAATACAAAATCTCACCTCAGTGATTAATTTTCTTTGTTCTGGGAAATAATGTAAGATATTTGAATGGACTGTTTAATTTATTCATTTTGGATTTGATTTGTTATGGCTTTAAAGAATTGTAATAAAATGAAAACACAAGTAAGAATATAAACTTTAATATGGCAAAAATGTCAAAAGGGTGACACTATAATATTCTTGCACACAATGTATATAACAACAAAGACCACAATCAATAAGCAGTGAAACTCATAAAATATCCACCTTTGCTTTAATCCTTCCACTCTGAAGTAAAGAAGTCTCTAATATATATGTGTGTCTGCAACTTTTAACTGTTTACCCACAGGCACCCCCTGCAGCTTTTTCATTTTGTTTTCTACTGTTGCTAATATTATTGTCACTGATGTAAGTCATGATGTCGTTAGGATAGTTTAGGTAGCGGGTGCAAGCCTTGAAGGGAGTAACTGGCTTCTTGTAGTTTTCTGAACAATAAAGTACCCATAAATAACAAGATGTGATTGAATAATGTTTACATGAAGTGCTTACAAAAATAGCAGAAATCAGGGGGGCTCTTGCACTAGCAGGTTTCCCCAACAAGTCCATCATAAATAGATTGTAGAGATAACAAACTCCAGGGCTTCAATACTTGGCCCTGTTAATCACAATTGGCGTAAGTTTATGTCTAGACAGAGATGGGCAAGCTTTCACTAGGACATGATCAGGATCTGTACTATTTGCTTATATGTCTTTATGTCTCTATGTCACCTAGGCATTGGTTAAATAGCTAAGAGTTAATAATGGGTTAGAATCCAATGTAGCAAGTGCAAGGTTAACCCATCAATGATGAACTACAGGTGTTCCTTATCAGTTTGGAGAGGATTCACCTCAGGTAACCATGGTAACAAATGCACTAAAAAGCCCTCTACAGGTGTGTATTTTTTTCAAAGAGTGTATAACAGACCATCCAGAGATGATGTTGCCTTTTTTAAATTCTATGTAAATGTTTTGACTTGTCTTGAAGAAAAAAAAACAACAAAAAAAACTTCTCGATGGGAAATCAGACTATATGACTTTTCAACTAATTTTAAAGACTGGTTCTAAATGTTACCTTAAGATTATGAACAAGAAAGTAAAACTTGCAGTCTTATATACTGGATGTCCAAATTATGATATTTCCTAAGTTGATTAATCTTGGGTAAAGCACTTACTGTCCAGATGTTTCACAATCATTTTATGATGACCACTGGCTCAGTCGGGGTTAATTATGCAAAATCTAAGCGTCATTCAGCTGTGCTCAGTGTACTGTTCATTTAGGTTGCTTTGGTGATATGTCTATCATTACATCATAAAGAAAGCATGTAAGACCATATCAAATAAAGCCCAAATAATGTTTTGTTTATTGGGTTTATCGTTCCACCAAAAGTATTTCAGTTATCTGGAGACGGTGTCCACTTGAAGCAGATATAGTGCTGCCTTCACTGTGTATAGCATACCGTGAACACCTGACACGATACCACACCCAGTCACATTATCCTGACACTGGGCCAACCAGTCGTGGAACTACCCTTATATTTGCTTGAGCGTTAGCAAGGGAGCTATACCACTACCATTTTTAACGACTTTGGTATGTCGCGGCCCGGGATCGAACCCGTGGGCCTCCCGTACCTGGAGCCGACACTCTACCGATTGCGCTACCAGGTCCGGTCCAAATAATGTTGATAGTTAAAAATTTCTATAATGTATGGCTTAAGTATTTAACTTCTTATGACAGACTTGCTATAAATTAGGCTGTCGTGTCTTTGTATGGTATAGTAGGTATTCCTTTAGCCTAGAAGGCACTTCACATATATTTATTTATTGGAATATCCATTGTAATAACTTGGTGGAACTCCACTGTGTTACTAAAATTGTTGTTTTATTCAGAATAAAAGTGTTTAAACAAGTGGCAAGCCATTCTGCTGTTTTTCTGCATCCAGCTTGTGACTCTGAATAATAATTTACATTAACAACAGCTTGAACTTGAACTTTTTTCAAAAAGTAACTTTATTATAATAAAATATACAGAATTACCAAAGTTTGTATTTTCCTTATATCCAAATATATATTATCTAGTTTCTAAAGCTTTTGATATGGAAAAAAAAATCTATAAAGATTTTTTTTTCTTTTTTAAAACCTTACTAATAAAAACTTAATATACAAGTTAAAAAAAAAAAAAAAAAAAAAATTTTTCTTAACCTTAACATGAAAGAAGAACTCTTTAAAGATTAACCATCGTCTGGGTGATACACATAACAGAATCAGCAATTATGGAGTCAGAAAGTGATGGAGGCTGAGGACATCACACCTCACTGCTGTAAACCACAATCTGATTTGCATGATTATTGGCCTGATCTTTTATTCATATGCCAGCAGATCCATATAGATTATTTTGAGAGTAGAAAGGAACCACAAGTCACGTGCGTCACGTGAATCTAGACTAATAATCATAAACAAATCTAAGTAAAAAATTTTCTGGCCTTAACTACGGAATTTTCTTAAATTCTGAAATATTTTCTTAGATATAAAAAAGTACTTATATTTCATTCATAAAATGATTTAATCCAAGAAATTTATTAAGATTTTTTGCAAATTTAAGAAAATTCTTATATTAAGTAAGACAAAAAACCTCAGATTCTTTATGTACATGTATACACACTCAGAACTGTTTACCATCTGAACTCAAGATGATCAAGCCAGAGCAAATAAAGTAGATCCAAATCAGCCAGCTCCTGCAGTACCGGTAGGTCTAGGGAGCATTTTGCATGTAGTTAGCAGAAAACTAAGTCTGTTTTGTTGTTTTCCTTTTTTTTGTTACATTGCACCACCACAGTTATTGTCATATTGGTGATGTCCAGCTAATGTATTGGTGGAGGAAGACTCCATGACTCATGCCTGGGTAGAACCACCAGTGCACCGCAGGGTAGCTGGAAAACCTCCCAGCATGAAAGTTCACAACCCGACCAGGACTCGAACCCACATGGTGAGGGGCTGTGGAGTTACGAGTCAGCGACTCTAACAGCTCATCATCGGGCGCCCCACACTAAGTAGGTATTACTGGTCAACAACAATATTAGCAGGTTGTAGGTTACAATTTGTTCCATGTATCAATCAGACCATAGGAGAAGGCGGCAATCAGTAACAAACATATTGATGCTGCAATGGTAATAACATAATCAAGTCTTAGTGTCATGATAAGTCCTGATTTCCTCCAACCATCGACTAACAGGAACAGCATGTTCCCCATTTTAAGTGCCCACTGTTGTCATACTTGTCAGACTGGTGTCAGGTGGTTCCTGACAGTTTGGACCAAACTTTGTTGCTTAAACAATCCAAATAAAATTATTGTTATCAGGATAGATCCAGCGAATGGCTGCATCTTTATGTCCTACATCTTTGTGAAAACCGAAGCCTGACAACCCACTTGTCACTACAAACATGTATTTCCTATCAGATCCACACTGCGCAGTTAGATATTTTTAAACTGGAAAATTCATGTGACAACTAATCTTTGAGATTACATTATATCATCATCTGAATTAGTCATGCCTATGTCTATTTTTAGCAGAAAATCGTGCTTATTTAAAGATTTGGAAAGAATAATCATTAAGAACGATTTATTTTATGATTTGTACAACTGGGATAATGTTCAAATAAGTGTTTATGAAGAAACCCAAATGTTTGCAAACAGTGGTCAAATAGTGTTACTTATATTTGCTATATTCAAACTGTCGGATACAACCTGTAATGCTCTACCTGCTGCATTTGTTAAAATCCCATTCTTAATCCTTAGAAATCTGCCAACAACTTTATGCATATAAGAGACACACTGCTAGAGACATGGTAGCTAATAGTGCATGTCCTCATCAGACAGCTCACAGCTGGGGTTACTGATCTGCATCTTCCCTGTTTGCCTAAGCATGATCAATTCCTGCAAGTTAAGAGTAAATGCAGAATCAATAGACATAAAACATCACTCAATAGTATCAATCAACCCACCTGATAGACTCAGCATAAAAATAAACATGAAAAAAAATGACTGACGTTTGGTATTTACAGGAATAGAGTTCTTTTGGGAAGAGTTTCAACAGTCCATGCATCATGATATCTTCAAGCTATCTTGATGGAAACTGAACATTTAACATACAATCTGCTTAGGAGTCTAAATTCAAGTGCTTTTCAAATCTTAGCTTTAAAACAAAAGAAAGCAAATTTTAAAATTAAAAGAACGTTCAATTTCTTCAGTTGCCAAGTCTAAAACACCTGTTGTCTACTGTATGTAAGCAGTTGTCACTGTATGTAACCTGATATCATTGTATATATCCTGTAGCCAGTATATGTAACCTGTTGTCACGTAACCTGTTGTCAGCATATGTAACCTGTTGTCATTGTTTGTAATCTGTAGCCAGTCTATGCAACTTGCCGCTATGAATAACCTACATAGGTGGGAGCTTACTGACAACTCTTAAGTGCACACTGTGCAGAAGTAGGTGTATCATAGAACACATTCTGTCATCATGCAACAGTATACAGAAACAAGGATGCTACAGGTGAAGGCACAATTAGATAAAGACAACAAAGATGGACCCAAGTATGTCTCATTTGTGTACCCAGGTATGACAGTCATGTAAACATAGACAGCTACTGGAAATGGGTTGGAAATACGACCAGACTAAGGAAAGAAACTTCCTTCGAGTGATAGTTTGCCAGACAACACTGACCAGCCAGGTGTTTGTGGTAAAAAAGAAATATATGTATTGTTATGGTTAAAGGTACTGTGACAGGAAAGATGTGACATTGCCAAGGTGACCAAGAGGCATTGGTAGGGAGACTTCCACAAATCCTGGAAGGAACAATGGTGGATGACGTTGTTTATCCAATTACTGGTGGATGTCATGGATTCCAGGATCAACCATATGGAGAATATGCAGCTTCTACAACTTGGATATTTTAGAAAGGAGAGATAATTCTATGACATATTGGACAAGCAGCAGATAGGACATTCATCAATGTCTATATGCCATCCATGTTATAAAGGAGTTAAGGGCTTAAACCATTGTAAAAAATCTCCAAAGTGACAAACTGAAGACCTCAGTAAAGAAACAGTGCCACCATTCTGTATTATAAATGAGACAAAGCAGTAAAAATATCAGATACATAATTTGGTTTATTGAACACAACAAATGGCGAACAGAGTATAATTATCAATTTAATTTACATAAAGCCAATAAAAAAAAAGATACAAACAAAACAAAATATTGCAACAAATATCATTCAACATAACATTACTAATCATTAATTTTTAAATATCTCAAGCGAGCAGCCCCTTATTTTCCCTCAGACATTTGCTTAATTGTCTGGAAAAGTACAAATCAATAGATTTCTTTGACCAATTATCAAACAACTATGCCTGGTTAATATGCCAGCTGCCAAGGTAAATACCAGCCTTATGTTCAGTGTTTGTTATCAAGCCCGCAGGCAGTGCATCCCAGGGCCACATGGCTGCAACTTACACTCTATACAGTCAATATTCAAACATGGACTCCATCTACACATGGCTGAAACATATTTGGAGTGACCTTTGGAATAAAAGCAAATTAGTCATAGTTAAGATCATGTACATGGTTCATAGAACCACACAATGTACACTTCACATGTATTGGCACTATTGTTTCCCCATCATGCCAATCAGTATGTAGTTTATGACCGACCTACTCACATTGTCAGTCTTTACAAAAGAAATTAAAAAACACTGGACCTTTGGTCCAGCAAGCTGTCCAAATTTTACTGGACCAGTATGATTTTGGCATTTTTACACAAAAGGTTGGTAAAATTTTTGCTCACCGAGGTGTCATAAGTGGTTGGGTTCTGTAAGGCTTTTAAGTATTGTTTTGTTTAGTTTATGTTTTCATAATAATTCTGAATTTTGAAAATGATGTGACTGAAAATTTTGGAGGACCATCAGTCCATTTTACTCATAAAATTTAATGGACTGACAGAGATTTTGGTGGATTGGGGCCACAGTCCACGGGGTGTTGTCGAAGACTGCATTGTGGTATATTATTATTATTATATATGCAAAGTTCGAAGCTTGACTAGGTCATTACAACTTCACATGCCTCAAAAGCAGTTAAAACCAGTGAAACACTTTTGAATCTCCCAAACTAAAGACAACACAATTCGTTTGAAGGATAGTATGTTTACATGTTATTTAGTTATTAGAATTAGCAATGGAATACAAATTTAACTGTGGTTTCACAAAGTTTTGCTTTTTAGCAGTTTTTAGAATCTGATGGGTGACATCACTTTACAATGGAAGGGGTTTTATGACTAAATTAGTGTCATTCAAACCTACTTACTAATGATAAAACCCCACAGCAACTCAATATTTTAGACATTTTCTTCTTTTATCAGCAAAACTTACTTTTAGTATATCAATATTTCCTTTTAACATACTGTCAAGTCTGAATTGATCAGGCTTGGTGAATAATGTAGATCTAGACCAGTTAGAGTCTAGCTATTTACTGCAAAATCTCTAACAATATCATTATATGTCTTGTTACCGTGCCATGCTGTTTGTAAACAAATATCCAAGATTTTGTGTTGCCTAGTGATTAAGTGTAAAGGGTTATGATTGTTTCAATTAATCAATGCAGAGCTGAAAACAAACCACACATTGATTTCTTTCTGACAGTAACCACTGCCTGCTTATTTATTTCTTCCGGTAACCGAAGTGGTCAAGACAAACATAAAACAACATTGAGATAGTCAATAGAGACAGAGACAAGCTGACGGTCTCCATATGATAAACTTACTGTCATTTCCCATCAACTGATAAAATCTCTCGCTTATTATTCCAATTGAAGTAGCAAACCACTGATTCTGAGCTGGTCAATATAAAGGTGCAAATCTTCAATAAATCCTGAGTGAAATCACAACAAAATCCTTACAATCCCCTCTCCTAATCTGACTTCTGAAGGTGATAAATTCTAGAAGTACATATAGCTGACTCTCGTTCCTGATAGGTGTTTACTGTTAGCACACTCTGGAACAGTCTAGTGTAAGGTTTTAAGAGTCTGGAGAGGAGAAGAGGTGTTTCTACATGCAGTTGTTGTAAGTCCATGTCCCAACACACCAGTCTCCCTCAGTCTCCACCACAACTCTGTCTGCATCTTATCCTTACACTGCCATTCTAATGCTGCTGCTCAGTAGCTTATTGATTTTCCCCTGGCTTTGAGAATTTACAAAAGCAGAGCCTGCCCCTTTTCCTTCTGTATCCCAATAGTCTATACATGCCTCTTTTGTTTTAAAGCCATTGAAGAGTAGCATTTACTATTTCCTTTTTTATCTTTTTTTATTATTTTTCCACATTCCTGGTTGAATGACAACAATTAGGATATTCTAGGAGATGTATCAAACAGATCTTGTATTCAATCTTTATAATTCAACAGCTTCATGTACAATTACTTCTCTTGTCTGATGGGCTCTCATTGTACACTGACAGCTAGAAAATCATCATTAGTTATGTTTCAGCTTTAACTCTGAGCCTACCAAGCAGTAAATGGTTGGGATTATACAGTGTAGACTCAGATCAGCCAGCTCCTGATGGGAACTTTCTGATTTGGATCTGCTGCAAAGTTGCCAGCATTCTGCCTTCACACCAAAGAATGAAGTTGTTACAAAATAACCAAGAAATTCAGTGTGGATTCTTAGCAAAATATAGCAGTGTATGGGTAGGGACATGGGGAGCATGTCTGCAAGACAACTTCAAGATGTGTGGCAGTGACAGTGTAACTATTTGACCCCTAGGATTCTGTGTTCTTGCCACTCAAGATACTAATAGTAAATATGACTGGATGCAGATATAAAGCAGTATTTCCTTTCATAAACAACCAAACCCAATATTGTGGGTACTTGCTAAAATAATCCCACTAAGATCTTTCTAATGAGTAACATTAACAAATGATTTTAATGGGAAAAAAAAAGAAACTCTTGAGGTGTTTTGAACTCAAAATTCAAATATAATATATAATAATAGCTATTTCTTCACCCACAACCAATTATAGCAGGCACTCATTACAGCCATTATAGTGTTGCTCTTTTTGTTTGTATTACATAGCACTGACACAATTATTCACATGAGGTCCAGCTAATTATTGGTAGATGAATATCCCAGACATGTCTGACTAGAACCACCAGTGCAACGCAGGATAGCTGAAAGACGACCCCTTCGTGGGTTGGGTTTTGTCCTGACTAGGACAGATCAGGACTAAACCCACACAGCAGTGGGCTAAAAGTTACCAGTTTGCTACTTTCACAACACGGCCAAGAATATCAAAATATATTGATTTAAATGTACACTGTATACTTGGCAGAGTAAACACTTAACTAGTATTTAAAAAAAGTAAGTTAGCATGATGTAACATGAGATATATTATGGTTTCAATTTCCGATGCAGTAGAAATTGATCAAGAAGGCCCTAGATCCAACTTTTCTGCAGAACAGTGACCTTTTTTTGCATAAGGTCATGCCAACTTTGAATCAATTCCTATTATACTAAGTTTAAAAGGAAAAGAAATAACACAGAAACAAATTCTGCCAGCAGACAGCGCATATTCTCCCCTTTTCTCAGAAGAAATATCATAGAAATTCTAAGTCAAAAGAGGGACATAACTTTGCCAAAATAAGTTTTTGAGTTACCTGCCTTTTTGAAATAGTTTCTCCATTTAATAGCAAACAAGTATTTTAACTTTCAAAGGAATACATCTGACCGTTTTCGATACATGAACCCTAACAAAAAAGGATAACCAAGCCTGATAGTGAAGGCAGGGTCATGACAAAAGTTCCATGTTTTTCCTAGAACTAAAAAGTACAATCAGCCCTAACAAAGGCATTCATGTGTAATTATGGCATTCTCACTTCTAATCATTCAACTTAAAGTTAGCCATATATGTCAACAGAAGAGAATCATCATAACTGACAATAAGAAATAACAATAACTATAGTCACATGCAACTCAGCATGATTTATTTACTTAATCAATCTGTACAGGGAAATCGGGCAATTTTTAACAAAGTGGAAAGTGAGAGGAACTTCTATTCAAAAGTATAAAGCGGTCACACAAAAATATGAGATATAAGTCTATCAAGGCAAGTTCTTTCACTACAGACAATCTCATGATAAAATAACAATTATGGGATACATTAGCACATCAAAAGAGAATTAATTTATAAATTGACTGCTGTCATTGTTTCTCATTAATTGTTATGACTGAAAGAATCTTTTGGGATTGTTTTTGGATGGTATGGCTTGCCACATTCTGATGAAAGTTGAAAATCAGAGGCATACAGAGTGACCTAACAATGACCCTGCCGCCAGTGGTACCCAGGGGAGGAAGTGCAAGTACAAGAAAAAAACAGGGCCCGTTGAAACAAACTAGACTCATCTCTTCTGGCAGACATGCTTTTATGTGAACCTAAATATGTCAAGCAATTGTTATAAATAGATGTTTAAGTGATTGTTATACGTATTATCATAAAGTAAATGAACTATTCTCAAAGTCATACAGCAGCCTAGTCTGTGCAGTGAGGCAAGGTGTGAAGTATACTATGAATAAGGAGATATTTGCTGAAATCCACACTCCTGCAGTTAACATTGGGAAATAGGGACAACCATTCTTGTTCTTGATCCATGCACTGCTGCTTTTTGTTCTTTCTATTGAAAATCAATAAAATAATTAAATTTGAGAAGACATTTTTATTAAATCAATATGCATGAAAGATGATTCAGATTGCATTCATTTGTTAATAGATAACAGGTAATCTTTTTGTTGTTGTTTAAATCAAAACATGGCCCTAACAATCTATGGACACTGTGATAAAAGTCTAACATTATAAAGGGCAATCAAAGAGTGTGTTAACAATTACTCAACACTGTTACACAAAATTTGAATAAAAAATATAGCTGTAACAAAACTTGAAACTCTTTGAAAACTGATCAAGTCTGCAGTGTGGACCTGCCAAAAAACTCTCCTGAGGCATCATGACACATAAATGGTAAAACTGGATACAATAGCTGTGTTAAGCCCCCATCACACTGCATTGGTTAATATTCAAAATACAATTTTCTTAAGCGATTGCTCACATCTGCCTGTATATCTGTAACAAGAGCGGAGTGATCTGGATTTATACTATTTACCTACCCTGATCAATGTGTGTTTAGCAGGTTAAGAATGAGGCTTGCTGACTCTTCCAATAGATTATGTTTTGTGGACTGGCTCCTGTAAATTATCCCACAGCATGCTATGTGCTGATCCCAGCATGCAATGTTCCCATCAGGAATTTCTCAGCCAAGTCTTGTAAGAAAAATCTCAAGAGCCTTAAGTTTTAAACAGTTTCAATCTATTGGTGACCTAAAGCTAAAACAGTTTGAGACTTAAAACTATAACTCTTAATAAGAATAAAAAAAGCTATAAATGTATAAAAGAAAATTGCTGACTGCTGGTTTGCCTTTTTATATATTAAAGACTTAAGTTTCTTTCAATAGCTTAGGAAAGGGTTTATATAATCTTAATAATGTTGTATGAATGTATAAAATGTTAAATAGTTATCATTAAAAAAAAAGAGTTTATATGCATGCGCAGTAAATAGCTAAGTGCTTATTATAAGACTAGAGAGTTGTTCAGTACTGTTGCATGGAAAGTTCTGTCCACTGTATGACTATGGACAGAAGTTACAGTCCTACATGGATAATAAGAAACATGTATCTTGTGGAAAACTAGGGTTAAACAAGGTTCAGGGTATTAATTTAATACAACAGTCTGTTTACAACCAGCAGACACATGTTAACAACTTTACAATTATCACTTCTATTGGCTCTTAACACTTGTGCTGCTAGGCACAAACTAAACATGCTAAAGCAAATAGTGTAAGTCAGGGACTGGAACCACACTATGTGCTTCTCAATGTCTACTGATACATGTTATAGATCATGCATGGAGTTGCAAGCAGATTTGCAAGCACAAATGGAACAAATGAGCCCTGGTTATAGTGGAATTTAATAATATTGTATACTGTTGCAATTATTTAAATAAATGCAAACTGCTATAGCTAAGTTTATTTTGTTTTTAACATCACAGCAACATTAAAATGGTCATTATATGTCCTGCTGTTGGTGGTAGAGGAAGATCCCAATAAAATGTTTGGGAGGATATAATGCCACACTGCTACTTGTAGGACACCTGGAAGGCATCCACCATGTTAAAACATTTTGCTACAAACAGTGTGAAACTAAAGAAAATACCAATTGTGATGCTTACTTTAACATAATTATTGTCATCATCTTGGCTTTACCCATTCACACTCCTATCAATGGAAACCAGCCATGTTTTACCATATTAAAAGGACAAGCTGATCCATGTGAAAATTATGTAAATTAATTTTACTTTTGTACATATAAAAACAGCACCTTTAGTAAATTTTATATAAATGTTATACCCATAATATGCTTGAGGTCTGCAATAGCAAATAGTATGGCAGACCCACCTTCAATTGTCTGTCTGCTAGAACATAAAGTTTGATTTCATACTAGTAAAAATGGCAAAATCATAGCAGACACTAACAAATTGCTTGGGTAAGCCATTATAAGGCCTGAACTTAAATATGGCTTTACTTTGACCATGAAAGTTGTACAAGGAAATTGTAAGTTTGTAAGATGGTTTTATTGAAATTCTGTAAATAGTAAATAATTTTTATGCTATGGCTAGGATGCAGAAAAGGACAGACATAAAGAAGACCAACAGTAAGACGATGACATCAGATGAATTAAACCTTTAATGTTAATCAACTGTCACATGGGAGAAAACTCAACTCCAAGAGTGGCTGATCTGGTTTTAATAGTAGAAGTAGGGATTGTTAACAGTAAGAAACATGCAAACTATTCATACTAATCATGACCATCTACCTCAGACATGACGGTAATAGAATGAAAACATTGCAAATGGACCTAGTGAACATTGTGCTAGATTTTATTATTTTGTTTTATGTTATCACATCATAACATTAAAATTGCCCACCCTTTTGAGTTTTAATAATCACTAAAACCAAGAGACAAGAGAAAAAATGGGAGAAGTCCTAATTTGAAACTGATTCACAAAGTTCTTTTGTTTAAGTTATACCAGCCTTTTCTCTTTCCTATTTTCAAAATATCCACATCTGAACACAAACAATTCAGGAGGGTATGGCATGTTACTTTGACCCTTGGCTACAATGCCACTTTCCTGACAAGTAAGGTGAGTCTATTTAGAATCAACAATAAAAGGTTAATTGGAGATCTTTTAGACATCAAGTCTTGTTTAATGAAGTAAAAATCACTCCCTTATCTAGAGTGTTTATAAAATAATTATTTTCAGCTGATAGACAGCTTTAGGTGTTATGAATGTACCACTTTATGACAGAGACCTGTGAAAAGCAGTATGAATTAGACACCAATACTGCCTGATACCAGCCCAGATCAGTATGTTCTACAATAAATCAATAGCAGCAATCAAGCCCTCTTAGACTGTTTAACACAAATTGATATGATTGCCTAGGTAAAAAAAGAAGATCCAGTTCAACCATCTCTTACTGGGATCTATCCTACCAGGACTTACACTGTTTGTTGCTATGTCTCTATTGATACCTTATGTTACCACTGCATTAACTATGACCATGTTTGATTTAGACATGTTGCAGGTCGTGAAATGAAACATCACAGGAACCATGGAACATTGTTTGGTACTGACTGATGTGATTAAAGAGGTGAAATAATCACAGCTGGAGTCCTACAGCAAACAATACCTGTTGTACTGATCTAAATCAATTACTAAATCTCGTTTTGCAGTACCTATCTCCAATGACGCAGGAAAAGTTCTTTTGTTAATATACAAGTTTGACCCGAGATCAAACAATCAATTACAATGATAAGAATTATGAAGCACATATTAAATGAATCATTGAATAATAAAATAAAAAGCACTTGCTATGTGGTCAACGGTGTTTCCTGAAATTGACTAATGTCATCACATTTAAAATCTATGAGAAAACAATACTGTCATCCGAATTACCGGTTATCCGAATAACATGCAAGGATGGGTGGAGAACATTTCGCTAATTAGTCAGCGGACTTAAGTTCTCATAACTTGCATAACCCTGGGTTTTTTTACAACTACTCACGTTTAGAGCGTTATATGGTAGCCTTGTAGTAACCCCTGTTTGTCAGAAAACATCAACTGCTTGTCGTACACAGATTGGCTACCGGATTTATGTAGCTTTACAAATATTTGTCAACATTTCCTGTACCAGATATTTCCGTACTCGCTCGGATATTTCCGTGGAGTACTCGACCCCGCTTACCGGATAAAATTGATGATTGATCAGGTCATCATATCAAGTTTTTCTGTACATTCAAACTCCATACACTTTCATATGTCAAATTGTTATTAAGTGTATGTACAGGAAAGTTGTCATGGAAATAGGTCCAAATAGCGGCATGAGAAATAAAGACACGGATTCACCTGGAGGGGATAGAGTTACCTATCCCAACAATCATGGGTAGATCAAAATAAACACTGTATCATTTTCGGTTGTATTTCTTTAACCTTTTAAACTATCAAAATATAGTTTTGATATTTAAAATACTTTATAAAAGCTGTTAAATTTGATATAAAATTCAGTAAAATAGGCTGAAAAATAAAAACACAGTGGTGAGTTTAATACAGCACATATTTCCCGATTTCGGCCTGCATTAGCTTCTGCCCACAACGATGGCTGCCTTAAACTGTCTTATCAGTGTCGATGACATCACATGGAAACTATCTATATATATATCGGACCGATATCGGTAAAATATCAGTTTACAACATTGGTCCATTATACTGCCGTTATCCTTAATTGCATGTACATCAACATGATGTAAACTATACCTAATAAATCTGTGTTTAAATGTACGTCTCATCAACTCATATATATACATAGTATAGTTGTATAAAGTCGCCCACAAGTTCAGATTCTTGAAATAAACGAGGTTTGTCCATATAAAAGTCTGGTAGATATCAAAGTTTGCCCATTATGTTACACTTCAATGGAAAGTAACTTAAACTATCAACCATTAAATACTCTTTGTGGGGGTTCTCTTTTCAAATTCAAATTCACAGTAGAAAACAATACAAGTAGAACTTATTGTTGCTGTGAAGTAATTCCAGAGCGACAGCAGAAGGAAGTCATGTCTTGAACTTTTGCTGATTTGCTGTGAACAGCAATATAAATGTTTTCAAATTAACAAAAGGTAAGGTCAAGTTGAGTGTCAAATAATTAATTGTGACCTTTTTTATATACTTGCTTTTATAGGCGAGAAGACATGCTATTTAAAAAGAATATTAACATTTTTATTAATGTCACATATAGCATGTAAACATCTCTGAGGAGGTTCAAGCCAGCATTTGCTCTTAGTTCCACTGCAGGACGAAACTGATGCCATAACTTTAGTTTGTGGATACGAACTGTTGTTCACCAACATACTGGAGGTCCCTATAACATTAAATGCCGCTCGGAACATCTCGGCCCTTTCTATGAAATAGTCCAAATACACCCAGATAGTTATGAATTGTGGAATCTGGCCCGAGACACTCACCTAGTCCAATCTGACCTCCTCGGGTAATTCCGACAGCGGGACAATCATCCCTCGGATATATCTGGTGCAATGATACTTACTGAAATCACGATCGTTTTGTTCGCCGGAAGTCGGAAGAAGAATATGCCTAAAATTTAGTTCGAACAAAACATATACAATGTCGTTTGACAGCTGCGAGTCTGCTGCGCTAGGTAAATTGAAATGCTCACATCTTTTGGTCACATGTGTGTTTTTAATTCATTTATCATTGTTATTTATTTAAGTTCTGCATATGAAGTAGGAACTTAAAGGCATCTCGAAAGGAATGTGGTATCCCACTGAGCCAGGCCCCCACATGCTATGACCAGACCTGCTAATTGCTGGTCATCACTGCAGGGAGTCTTTAGCCAACATAGTACTAACCTGTCACAGTAAAACCTCTGATGGGTTAATGCAAAACTAAATTACATGCTAGTATGGATGTGAGACAGTAGGCTAGTTTTACACAATGCCACAAACATTATTGTTAGTGATAATGTTGGTTGTTTACTATATGATCCCTTACAAATTCTTTATTGCATTAATTACTAGGTGTCAATTTTGGAACTGCAAGATTATGTATTGATTTCATAGCTAAATATTTGATTTTGAAAATACATGAGAGATACAAGTTTTAGGATTCAAAATAACTTAAAATGTGTCTGAAGGACATTATTCTGACAATGAATGACTTTTTAAATTGCTTTTGTTAAAAATGTTTTGTTACATTTTACAAATCAAAATAAAATATAACTTAAAATATATATGAGAACTAAAAGAATGGAAGAAATAACAAAATGTATAAGAAATAACAAAATCAACCAACAAAGTAAGAAAGAAAACAAATAAAGATTTATATATATATATATATATATATATATATATATATATATATATATATATATATATATATATATATATATATATATATATATATATATATATATATATATATGATTGCGTAATTGGTATATTCACAACTATTTCCTTTACAAACTGTGAATGACTATGTTCAACCCCCAGATATAGCATACATACACTTGGATCTTGAACAATACCTGTGTGACAGACACATCGTTACAGACTGTGGCAGCCTGGCTTATCAGAAAACAGATGCCCTCACATGCTGGGTGGGGCAATAAATGGGGGGGGGGGGGTCACTTATATAAGGGTTTTGAGATGCCTTTAAGGGTGCAAATCAGCACTTATTTACATCGACAACAACGATGATGTTACGCGTGTAAGGGTGCAATAATTAGATGAAATTAAATATGATTATGCCATTTAGCCCCAGTAAAGCAGTTAATTTCCCTTTCATATTTGTACCAGTATGAAAATGATCGAAAATATGTTAAGTTTCTCAAGACCTATCTTATATTTTGTAGAACCAACAAGACAGTACATTTATTAATACTTTGTCTTAAAACATATCAAAACGCATCTTTAAAACACGCATATTGGCCATGTTCTCGTAGTGACCCTTTCACGAGGTGGCCATATTCTCGTATTGGCCCTGTTCTCGTGGTGGCTATATTCTCATATTTGCCCTGTTCTCGTAGTAGCCATATTCTCATATTGGCCCTGTTCTCGTAGTGGCCATATTCTCATATTGGCCATGTTCTCGTAGTAGCCATATTCTCATATTGGCCCTGTTCTCGTAGTGGCCATATTCTCATATTGGCCCTGTTCTCGTAGTGGCCATATTCTCATATTGGCCCTGTTCTCGATCGTAGTGGCCTTGTTCTCGTAGTAACCATATTCTCATATTGGCCCTGCTCTCGTAGTAGCAATATTCTCATATTGGCCCTGTTCTCGTAGTGGCCATATTCTCATAGTGGCTCTTGTTATCGTGGTGGACATATTCTCATATTAGCCCTGTTCTCGTAGTGGCCCTGTTCTTGTAGTGGCCATATTCTCATATTGGTCCTGTTCTCGTAGTGGCCATATTTTCACATTAGCCCCGTTCTCGTAGTGGCCCTGTTCTCGTAGTAGCCATATTTTCCTATTGGCCATGTTCTCGTAGTGGTCCTGTTCTCGTAGTAGCCATATTCTCATATTGGCCCTGTTCTCGTAGTAGCCCTGTTTTCGTAGTAGCCATGTTCTCCTATTGGCCCTGTTCTCATAGTGGCCCTATTCTTGTAGTAGTCATATTCTCATATTGGCCCTGTCCCCGTAGTGGCCATATTCTCATATTGGCCCTGTTCTCGTAGAAGCCATATTCACATATTGGCCCTGTTCTCGTAGTGGCCCTGTTTTCGTAGTGGCCATATTCTCATATTGGCCCTGTTCTCGTATTGGCCCTGTTCTCGTAGTGGCCATATTCTCATACTGACCCTGGTCCTATAGTGGCCTTGTTCTCTTAGTGGCCATATTCTCATACTGGCCCTGTTCTCGTAGTGGCCATATTCTCATATTGGCCCTGTTCTCGTAGTGGCCATATTCTGATATTGGCCCTGTTCTCGTAGTGGTCATATTCTCCTATTGGCCCTGTTCTCGTAGTGGTCCTGTTTTCGTAGTGGCCATATTCCCATATTGGCCCTGTTCTCGTAGTGGTCATATTCTCCTATTGGCCCTGTTCTCGTAGTGGCCATATTCTCATATTGACACTGTTCTTGTAGTGGCCATATTCTCCTACTGGCTTTTTCTCGTAGTGGTCCTGTTCTCGTAGTAGCCATATTCTCATATTGGCCCTGTTCTCGTAGTGGCCCTGTTTTCGTAGTAGCCATATTCTCCTATTGGCCCTGTTCTCGTATTGGACCTGTTCTCGTAGTGGCCCTGTTCTCGCAGTAGCCATATTCTCCTATTGGCCCTGTTCTCGTAGTGGCCATATTTTCATATTGGCCATGTTCTCCTAGTGGCCCTGTTCTCGCAGTGGTCATATTCTCATATTGGCCCTGTTATCGTAGTGGCCCTTTTCTTGTAGTAGTCATATTCTTATATTGGCCCTGTTCTCATAGTGGCCATATTCTCATATTGGCCCTGTTCTCGTAGAAGCCATATTCACATATTGGCCCTGTTCTCGTAGTGGACCTGTTCTCGTAGTAGCCATGTTCTCATATTGGCCCTGTTCTCGTATTGGCCCTGTTCTCGTATTGGCCCTGTTCTCGTAGTGGCCATATTCTCATATTGACCCTGGTCCCATAGTGGCATTGTTCTCGTAGTGGCCATATTCTCATACTGGCCCTGTTCTCGTAGTGGCCATATTCTCATATTGGCCCTGTTCTCGTAGTGGCCCTGTTCTCGTAGTGGCCATATTCCCATATTGGCCCTGTTCTCGTAGTGGCCATATTCTCATATTGGCCCTGCTCTCGTAGTAGCCATATTCTCGTTTTGGCCATGTTCTCGTAGTAGCCATATTCTCATATTGGCCATGTCCTCGTAGTAGCCATATTCTCATATTGACCCTGTTCTCGTAGTAGCCATATTCTCGTTTTGGCCCTGTTCTCGTAGTAGCCATATTCTCATATCGGCCATGTTCTCGTAGTGGCCATATTCTCGTAGTGGTCCTGTTCTCGTAGTAGTCATATTTTCATATTGGACCTGTTCTCGTAGTAGCCATATTCTCAGAATGGCCCTGTTCTTATTTTGGCCCTTATACACTTTTAATTTAGACACATTGTTTAAATGCATTTCTAACCAGAAACATGTATTCATTTAAGTCATTAACATAAAACCAATGAACGTCTATCCCAGAATGAAAAGGGTTATCCCAGAATGAAAAGGGTTATGGATTGTATTTATAGTTTCATTTATGAATAAACGTATACATATAATTGATAGGTTGTTTATTGTTCTTGTATAAGACCTCTGGTGCATTCACTTACAAATAAAGCAGAACACAAGAAAATGAATGAATCAGTATACAATAAATAAATCACTTTGACATAACATTTAGAGAAAAATAAAAATAGGTTTAGGCTTAGTTATATTTTGCTGGAAATAATCATAGTTATTAGTTAATCGGAAAATAATCATAGTTATTAGTTAATCGTAATACAGTTATATTACAAATTAATACATAATACAAGTAACCCATTGTTACTTCATATATATTGGTGATGAGTGTCCTATACTGGTTATAGGTGGGCAGATGCTTCGTATCTGCACGGGAAATGAACGACCCCGCCATTCACTAGTTTCCTGCTACCTTGCCGGTCGACCTTGGCTGGTCAAAGGCTATGGGAGTAAACCCAGATAGAAAAATCCGGTATGGATACTCTTAGGCAGTAGCTGAGCTTTGCGATGCTGTCTGGTACCTCCTGCAGCTGCGCTGGCACTGGCCGTGTCGGCTTGCCTTTCCGCCGGACTCTGCCAGTAATGCTGAGAAGGGGATCCTGGCACTGGGCACTCTAGGATCTCCATACCACCCACCCAGGCCTGCACATGGAGAGGTCACTCCAGCTTCACTGTCTCAGCGACGACTCAACACGGGGAGCAGCTGACACCAGTTATAAGCCCAGGCTCGTTTGGCGTAGAGCCGGGCGCTAGAGGTTGTCCTCGACGGTGGGAGGAGTCTTTTGACTCCAATGGGAAGTTACCGCACGCCTCAGACAGCCCCCAGGGCAATAAGGTACTACCTCGCCACAACTTGCTCGCTTTATCGGGTGTGTGAAGCTTAGACAAAATCGACAGACTGGTTGTAAAATTAAGCACCAGGCAAACAACGAAAGGAAAAGGGAAAGAAACCACCAGCCCTGCGGCTGGCATTCTGGAGCTTTAGAATAATGTGTCCTGGCCTATCTTACGACCTTCAGCTAGTAGACGACACCAGGAAAACCTCCATCATCGACCGCGAGCTGGCCAAGCGGAACATCGACATCGCCGCCCTCCAGGAGACATGCTTCTCTTCCAGTGGCAGTCTCAAGGAGAAAAACTACACGTTCTTCTGGCAAGGTCTGGAGTCAGATGAGCGCCCACTCTAAGCAGTTGGCTTCGCGGTTCGCAACTCCCTCCTGCTATCAGTTGATTCTCATTTACAGGTAACCGAACGCATTCTCTCACTCCGCCTCACTACCTCCTCAGGACCTGCACACATCTTTAACGTCTACGCCCCCGCACTCTGTTCCACAGCCGAGGCTAAAGATGCATCTATGAGGAGCTCGAGACAAGGATTAGAGAGATACCTGCGAAGGCATGTTCCTGCTCGGAGACTACATCGCCCGAGTAGGCGCAGCCCATACCTTCTGGCCACGTTGTACTGGACACTTTGGAGTTGGCAAGCTCAACGAAAACGGACAGCGGCTACTTGAGCTCTGTTTTTTCCATGACCTCGCAATCACCAACACCTTCTACTCCACCAAGCACGGCGTGTCTCCGACCCAGACGGATCCACCACTCCAAGCAGAAGAACCGGCCTCACATCGACACGGTCAGAGCCTCAAAGCCTGAGCTGCGCAAATGCTTTGCTGAGGCCATTGACAAGGTCCTGGAAGACTGCCCCACAGACAGTGCCACAGCACGCTGGGATTTTATCCGTGATGCAGTATACCAGACCGCCTCAGACACCTTCGGGAAGAGAGCCAGGAAGAACGAAGACTGGTTCGAAGCCGGGATCGAAGTGATAGAGCCTGCTTTAGCTGTCAATGGTTCTGCGCTTCTCAAGTACAAGTAGAAGCCCTGCGAGAAAACACTGGCCGCCTGTAGAGAAGCCCGCAACATCACCAAGAGGGTCGCCCGCAGGTGCGCCAACAGATACTGGCTGAAGCTTTACAGTGACATCCAGACCTCTGCAGTCTGCAGAAACATCCGTGCCATGTATGAGGGGATGAAGAAAGCTTTTGGACCTAGTGTCACCAAAACCGCACCCCTCAAGTCCACCTCCGGCGTCATCATCAAGGACCGTGGGGAGCAGATGGAGACATGTGTTGAACACTATGGGGAGTTTTACTCTAGAGAGAGTGTGTCGTAACTGACACAGCCATGGAGAACACCACCCCGCTGCCCAGCATGGAAGAAATCGACTCGCCACCCACCATCAAGAAGCTCAGAAAGGCCATTTACTCGCTGTCCTGTGGGAAAGCACCAGGCAGTGACGGAATCCCACCAGAGGTAGTGAAGGCCGTAAATGGAAAGCTCCCTCCTTAGACAAGTCCATGAGTTTTTATTACAGTGCTACAGATACACTGTTAATTTTGTTTAAGGTTGAGCCAATAAGTATGTTTATTTCTGTATATTTATTCTATGTGCAATTATCGATTTTAAAAATATTGTATTCTAAAAATATTGATTTCAAGAGCTTTCCAATGGTGTATAGCTTTTAATGTTTGGATCACAAATGAAGAAATAAAAAGAAAAGAAAATTTACGCTTCTATAAAATTCATCTGAAAAATCCCTTTAAGTTGCCATCAAAGATGGCTGCCACGATAAAGGATCCTCACTGATGTTGTTATGTTATGTGCGGATTCTACTATTGAGTTGTCGCACAATAGTTTACAAAATGAATTTTTAGTCTAGTTTAAAAATATATATTTTTATTTTTAAGCTTCTCATCCACGATATTCTTGTTGAAACTTACTAACACTTGCATTAACAAAAATACGACTGCACTAAAAGCTCTAGATTGACCCTGTAGATCTTCTAAATAATAAATATTTCATTGAAATATATATCGCAAAAAGCATAACCTGGTTATCTTTTATTCCGATAGCGCTACAATATGCCCCGAATTTCATTATTAAGTCTGTCATTGGCAAATGTTGAACCAAACAAACAATCTACCGGCAGAATTATAGTTTGTATTTTGGCGCCGTTTTCTAAGTTAACGCAGTTTTCACCATGGTCACGTGGTTGAGCTGAACTCTCGCTCTGATCATGTGACCCCGTCCCTTTTCACGGGATTCTTTATCACTCAACAAAATGGAGGACGTCGTGGAAGTCGCTAAGGTAATATGATCGTTACATTAAGTTTATGACTTCGCATCTTGATCCTTTTTTATTTGCAATCATTGGGAATGTTTTATTAACCTTTTAACCATCATACAATTATTAACATTGGATTATAAGTTCAGTCTTATATTTATCACCAATCTCTATTAGCAACAAAGATTTCGGGGCTGTCTTTGTTATGTAAATCTCTTTTGTAATTTTTTGCACATGACAACCGAAATACATCTCACATGTATATTAAGAAAAGTTTTGTTGATACCTTATTTTTATCGTCATTTACATTATGTATTGTTTTTAGTTGTAGAATGCATTAGAGTTCAAAGGTCAATATGTAGAATGTTTTCACCAAATTTCAATAAAATATACAGAAATCATTATTTGTAGCTACACTTATTTTTATTGTATGGTTGAATATTAAGAGTCTATTTTGGTTATGAATCTGTATGTAAATTTATTGTGGGTGTCAAATTATATTTTTATTGTAAATTGCATATTGATATCCTGTTATACACAATAAAGATATTATCTGAAATAACTCCATAAACGTTTTATATGTCACAAAATATTTCCACAGCTGTCAGCATTAATTACAGACAGTTTTCAAACAATGTAAGTCAAATAATGCCTGCAGTCAAGTCACGTCCACAGTACAGAACCCTATTAAAGACATATTTTACAATACATCAATTATGGGCTTAACCTGTACTGTACAAAACACTCCCGAACAAAACACCACTGTCCTTTTTGTCTAGATGGACAAAATGCCCTCCAGAATTTTTTTAGGTGGGCAAAACAGTCCCAAGAAATTTTTAAAGGTGGACAAAATAACCCTCAAAATTTGTTGTAGGAAGACAAAATTTAATGTAATATTACCATATTAATTGGTTTTCAATTACATAATAATAACAATGTTTAGAATACTTTAAATAATACCAAGATTGTATAAAGCCTACTACCGGTATATTGCGCCATTTGTAGTCGCAAGTGTGGAAAGAATGACATGAATAATAACCCAAACGATACAATATACATTTTGTGCACTGGGAAACGAGTAAAATGACAATAAAGAGGGACGCTTCGGACCGTAATTGATGCATATGTCAAAATAAAGGTGGGAATCGTGAGACAGTGCACCGTATGAATGACACGATTGTCAGAAAATATATACGAGCTGTGGATGAAAAATATTGCAGTAATCATATATACTCTTACGCGCTACCCAGCTACTGCCCTCCTAGCAGACATCCAGTGCATCCGGGTCTAACAAACGCTGCATGTGATCAAGTTTTTAATCAGCCATGGGATACTTCAACCATAACTCATCCAGTGTGGAGCTGTCTTTCTTCCAGTCTTCTCTTTTTTAGGAATCATTGGGGAATCTGCGGCCACTGTAAATAGAATATCCATTAAAGGTTTGCACGCTCGATGTCAGTGGGTTGAAAAAAAAAGGCTTAACTATCCTTATTGTGTTGACTATTTTAACAATTTTGATATTATATGTCTCTCAAAAACTCATTTTATTGCCCATAACTCAGTTGATATCCCGGGCTACCACTTCCACTTCAAGCACAGAAAACAGAAGTCTAAACGAAAGTCCAGAGGTATTAGTATCTTTCTCAAAACAAATCAACCCATATGTCAGTATTATAGACAGCAACACTGAATACATATTATGGATAACATTTTATAATGAGGACTCCTTAACAGCTCTTGACAAAGACCTTTCTAACGTATGTTCAACTTACCAGTACAACTTAATCATAGGCGATACTGGAGCCGACGCTTTACCTATGGCGCTACCGGGTCCAGTCATTGATTCATGGTTAACTTATTAAACCTTAAACAGTTGATACGAGTCTCAAGCAGTTATATATTAAAATAGCACATGAGCATCTAGTATCTACTGTTCTTTCTATTGACATAAGCACTTCCATTTAATGATTATATAGCCCATTTACCATGTAGAGCGTAAGTTTAACATATTTTCAAGGAAATGAATTTGAAAACTTAACATAATCTTAGACTAATTAGGCATCCTTATCGCAAAACAAGCTTCGTATAAATCTCAGCATATCTCCAGTCTACCCAAATCCAAGTCATGTTTTAACCATAACCTACCTGCCGGGCTGTAAGGCAAATCAAGTTCTTGCACTCATACACCCATACACCAGGTAGGGCCGTGTGTATACACGAGCGTCCTTTATCGGGTTGGTTAAAGCTACAATGGAATTACAAGCCTACATCTTCTATCAATAAATCTGCCTCACCCCCTGCATCTTGTATTTTGGCTCAGAAAGATGCTTTATTTGGTCAGGGGCATCAATTCCAAGGAATCCTCGTGGAAAAAATGTATTTATGACTCCTGTAACATTTTTTTATTCAAGCTTTTACTTACTCAAACTAAAATATGTATAACACTACATCATCTGATGGTAATACTATCCGGAACTGCATGATTAAAAAAAATGCACAGATCTAACTGTAATTATTAACCATCTAATATGTTTTATGCATCACACAAAGAGGACATCTGATACTCATACTATATTTTGTGCATTTATTATATACTATACAAGCTTACATAACATGTGTTCTCTTTCAACCCACCTGCCATTGGGTGTTAATACTAAATTAACTGGAATAAAATATTGCGTTAACCCATGGTAGCCTGAGGATATCAACCAAATTTTGTTTTATATTTTATCATTGTATCATGTAACAAGAAAATAGTTAACATATTTTTAATATGTGTGTTTAATATGTGCCAAGTTCAAGGGTAATCATACCTTACTTGCTTAAAAACTTTAACTATACATTGAACATTCGCACTAATAGTACTAAAGTTCTATTCTATGCTTCAAATAAGACAAACTGAAACATCTGTTATCGCTGTGCTTATTAATGTTGTGCTGATCAGAATAAAAAAAATGTATCTGTATGTATGTGCATGCATGTATGGCTGTTAATGTTTTCACTTACATGTATGTTTGTATATATATATATACCGTATTCAACGGTAAAAAGGCATTTCCTATCCGAGCCACGATGCACAGTTAACTATTTTTTAACTGAGAAATCCATGTGACCACTATGTTTTGTGAGTAATCAACTCTTATCCACTATCTTTTTTGGCCAAAATCACGATGATGTTTATTTATACATGTAGATTTGGAAAGGAACAACATATAAAGTGATTCATTTCATGATCCTGTACTATTTAATAATTGAGACAGTGTTTACGAAGTATGAGTTTATGCAGTAATTATGTCTTACTTCTCAAAACCTGGGGTAAGAGGTTGTTAAAAGCATTAGATATAGTCCAACTGTCAGATAGCTCCTTCTAAAAGAAATTAAGTCTAAAAACAACATGTAACAACAGTTTACATTGTATATTGACAAAGGGCACTGAACATACTGTTCTGAAGAAAAATTAAAAGCAATATTGAAACCATTTAAAGAATTGTACAATAGATAATATCTGGGTACAGAGGGCAAATGGTACAGATGTACGTGAAGGTTTGGTTAATGTTTATGTG
This sequence comes from Sinonovacula constricta, assembly GCA_007844125.1. Taxonomy (NCBI): domain Eukaryota; kingdom Metazoa; phylum Mollusca; class Bivalvia; order Cardiida; family Solecurtidae; genus Sinonovacula; species Sinonovacula constricta. The sequence continues at coordinate 36,426,901 of CM017564.1, read as the reverse complement.
TTATATGCTTCCTTTGAGAATGTCAGGAAGATAACCATGGTAGGCGGATTTCAACAAAACACTTTTGTTGCTTATTTAGTCTGTAGTAGGAATTGTAGCCATTGTATATATTCAACAAGTTTTAATTTTGCATAAACACATACTTCTTTGCCAAAAACATATTGCATCATGAAGCGGTAGAAAAAAACTAAACGTAGATCTGTAATTGTACTCAGCCAACATTACAGTTTCACTGATCTGAAGTTATTTTCCTTAAACATGATACATACTGCATTCTCTAAATCATCTACATTAATAGCCAGGTATACACTTTGTTGAAGCGAAACATGTATGCTTAATAAGATTTCATTTTCATGTTGTTGCCTTCCACTTTAACAGTTTACAACTTGTCACACTGACTAACACACTGATTGTACCTTGTTTGAATTTGTACATAGTTTAAAGTTGATGTGGTAGGGGGTGGGTTGGGGGGGGGGGAGTATTTGCTGTACATGGTTTAAAGTTGATGTGTAAAGGGGGTATTTGCTGTACATGGTTTAAAGTTGATGTGTAAAGGGGGTATTTGCTGTACATGGTTTAAAGTTGATGTGTGGGGGTGGGGGGTGGGTGGGGGTATTTGCTATACATGGTTTAAAGTTGATGTGTAAAGGGGGGGGGGGGGAGGATTTGTTGTACATGGTTTAAAGTTGATGTGTAAGGGGGGGGGGGGGGGGGGGGGGTATTTGTTGTACATGGTTTAAAGTTGATGTGTGTGTGTGTGTGTGTGGGGGGGGGGGGGAGATTTGCTGTACATGGTTTAAAGTTGATGTGTAAAGAGGGGGGGGGGGGGTATTTACTGTACATGGTTCAAAGTTGATGTGTAAAGGGGGTATTTGCTGTACATGGTTTAAAGTTGATGTGTAAAGGGGGTATTTGCTGAACATGGTTTAAAGTTGATGTGTAAAGGGGGTATTTGCTGTACATGGTTTAAAGTTGATGTGTGGGGGTGAGGGGTATTTGTTGTACATGGTTTAAAGTTGATGTGTGTGGGGGGGGATTTGCTGTACATGGTTTAAAGTTGATGTGTAAAGGGGGGGGGGGGGATTTGCTGTACATGGTTTAAAGTTGATGTGTAAGGGGGGGGGGGGGGGGGGGGTATTTGTTGTACATGGTTTAAAGTTGGTGTGTGTGGGGGGGGGGGGGGGGGCGCGTTTGCTGTACATGGTTTAAAGTTCATGTGTAAAGGGGGGGATTTGTTGTACATGGTTTAAAGTTCGTGTGTGTGTGTGTGGGGGGGTATTTGTTGTACATGGTTAAAAGTTGATGTGTACAGAGGGTATTTGTTGTACATGGTTTAAACTGGGGGGGGGGGGGCATTCGTTGTACATGGTTTAAAGTTGATGTGTAAAGGGGGCATTTGCTGTACATGGTCTAAAGTTGATGTGTAAAGGGGGTATTTGTTGTACATGGTTTAAAGTTGATGTGTGTGAAGGGGGGGGGGGGGGCATTTGCTGTACATGGTTTAAAGTTGATGTGTAAAGGGGGCATTTGCTGTACATGGTGTACATGGTTTAAAGTTGATGTGTAAGGGGGGGATTTGTTGTACATGGTTTAAAGTTGATGTGTAAGGTGGGGTATTCTTATCTCAGTTTAGCTTCATTATGATGTGCTTTTTGTCTGAACTGTTTAATCAGATTCTAATTTTAAGGTTTTTGTCTATTTATCCCTTTCATTCATAGATCATCTATAATTTAGAAAATTCACTTGACTTTGTTGTTTTTCTTTAATAGAGAGAAAAGGATTTTATTAAATGTATGTTTAACTTGTAAAATAGATATAAAGCTGAACCAGTCTACATGTAAACCCTTAGTCATACAGATTCTGCTAATGATTGTGAATGTTTTGTAAAGGCGTAAAATGGCATATACATGTAGGAAAGGGAAAACCAAAGTTTACATTTTCATTATATGCAACCAGGATACAAAAAACCAGCAGTTGCTATCTTACTTGTCTAAGTAATTGGTCAACACTTTTATGAATGGCAACAAACAATTTTTTTGTTGTGCTAACATGTTCCTAATTTGAAATAAGTTATTTAAATGCATTAGGTAACATTGGGTTTAAATTTGCACTTATGTAAACTTATGTTGTTGGGTGGTTTTTTTTTACCTTATTTATAGTGTTTATTATTTTTATAATGATTTATGTATGTTTCCTTTTTATTATTGGTAAAATATTATTTACTAAATTAAAGAAAATTATTCATATTCAATCATTTATTATCATATAGTTTTCATCATATACTAATTCTGCCTTTTAAAGTCAAGTGAGCAGAATTACTTTACATTGTACAAAGATGTTGTTTTTATGTTTTCAGGACTTGTTTGATAAGGTGGCCCCTTATTTGAACGATGCCAGGGTGGCTGTCAACAAGACCTGCAATGGACTGGAGGCATGGCAAGTTATAGCGATCACATTTGGTGTCACTCTCCTCCTGAATAGCATCTATAACTTCCTCTTTGATGAGGAAAAAAGTAAGTTTGTATGTCACTGCCATGGTTTATAGAACTGAAAATAAAATGCTTCCTATAAGACCATGACTGAATGATTATAGTTGTAGGATTATAACTCTTTATAGGTTCCAATCACAGCTACAACCTTACTGTGGAAATAACTTCTTGTCTTGCTGACCTGTGCAGATGGGTGTTTCTTCTAAGGCAGTTGTCTGTGGGGGCTTTCCAGTATTAAATATCCATTGCTGTTATTATTGTAATTATATTGCTGCATTGTAAAAAATAAACAGCTAGACATGCCAGGTAAGAAGATGTAGTTTTATTTACATTGCAGTTAAATATCACAAGTTCATTATAAGTTGTATGTTTTAACTGCTCTTCAAAATTATTATTGAGATTATTCAAATGATTACAAGCAGTATATTCTCCTGGGGTAGAGTCGCGGATTCATACTCCTCTGAATGCCTAGCCTCTCACCGAATTGGTTTGAGTCCTATTCAGGGTGAAGGACTTAATGTGAGACGGTCTTCCAGCTAACTTGCGGTGCCTCGGTGGTTCTAACCAGACGTGTCTGGAGTCTTCCTCCGCCAAAAAGCTGGACGTTACTATAATGATCATAAATAATCGATTAAGTGTAAGTACTTAACAAATGTAGCAGTAAATAATTTGACCTCTGTAATGATCTGATATATGTGGAGCCATGTCCAAAAAAATAAAAATACAAACATCAATTGATCTATTAAAGGGTCGAAAGTGGCAGTTTTGCCTGTACTTAAAGGGATCTCAAAAGCCTTATATAAGTGACCCCCCCCCCCATTTATTGCCCCACCCAGCATGTGAGGGCATCTGTTTTCTGATAAGCCAGGCTGCCACAGTCTGTAACGATGTGTCTGTCACACAGGTATTGTTCAAGATCCAAGTGTATGTATGCTATATCTGGGGGTTGAACATATTCATTCACAGTTTGTAAAGGAAACAGTTGTGAATATACCAATTACGCAATCCAATATATATATATATATATATATATATATATATATATATATATATATATATATATATATAAATAAATCTTTATTTGTTTTCTTTCTTACTTTGTTGGTTGATTTTGTTATTTCTTATACATTTTGTTATTTCTTTCATTCTTTTAGTTCTCATATATATTTAAAGTTATATTTTATTTTTATTTGTAAAATGTAACGAAACTTTTCTAACAAAAGCAATTTAAAAAGTCATTCATTGTCAGAATAATGTCCTTCAGAGTCATTTTGAATACTAAAACTTGTATCTTTCATTGTATTTTCAAAATAAATATTTAGCTATGAAATAAATACATAATCTTGCAGTTACAAAATTGACACCTAGTAATTAATGCAATAAAGAATTTGTAAGGGATCATATAGTAAACAACCCACATTATCACTAACAATAATGTTTGTGGCTTTGTGTAAAACTAGCCTACTGTCTCACATCCATACTAACAGGTAATTTAGTTTTGCATTAACCCATCAGAGGTATTACTGTGACAGTTTAGTACTATGTTGGCTAAAGACTCCCTGCAGTGATGACCAGCAATTAGCAGGTCTGGTCATAGCATGTGGGGGCCTGGCTCAGTGGGATACCACATTCCTTTCGAGATGCCTTTAAACATTTATTTAGGGAACATTATTGTTTCAAGTAACATCATTAAATGTTTGCAGTGTACAATAAAAATTAACCTTATATATTCAAATTAATAGCTTCTATCCATTGTTAAACCCTAACGGAACTGACAAAACATTTCAACTGCAGATGTGACATATTTAACATCAACATACACAATGACAACTCAAGTTTTGAATAAGTTAACCACTTGAACCAGGATTTTATGTTCATGTAATTATGTATAATTTTCCTTTGTTCCAATTATTCTATTTTATGTAACTAACTGCGTTCATGTATTTGATCATGCACTAATAATTCTCATGCTTATACAAGTATTAAGCACTTGATATCAGTTATGTATGCTAACTTTAAGTGCTTGCTTAACCTACCATGCATGAACTGATTGTCTTTAGGTAAATAGTGTAGCTTCATGGGGAGCTAACTCCTACTGAAAGCTAGCTAATCTGGATCTGCACTATTTGCTGCTCAGTCTGTGTCAATGTTTCCTATACATGTTCTGAAGCAAAAACTTGAAATTATTGTGTGAGATATTGACAATGACAGCAGGCCAAGGGTTAATCTTTGGTCCATACCCTGGTCAACTGTCTCTGTTTGATAACTGTCAAAGTTCACTGTTCAACAATGACCACACTTAGCTAGATGTCAGTGAGATGCTGTGTTAAGGGCAAACTGATACAACCCGGCCAAAATCAAAATGTATAACAATAAACATAACCACAATCCTGACCTTAAAGCTTTCATCAATAATATAATACAGTTTAAAATGAAAGATTCATTCCACTTTGTTTTTGTTTGTTTTTTGTTAACAAACACTAATAGTTAAAAAAGTGCAAAGAATAGTTTATATAACTATATAAGTGGAACAGACACTATTCCTTCATTAAGGTTAGAATCACTTTTATTTGCCAGAACCTGATCAACTCATGTATAACTGGCTGAAAGTGATTTAGGTAAAGGCAATGTTATTATTATATGCCCTGTGGCATTTTGTGTTTTTTCATTAGCTTGACAAATTCCCTATACATGTGTGACCTCATCACAAAACTAGCCAGAATCAGCCGTTTTCCTTGACCTGACTTACTATTACTGGAATCTAGCTTTTTTTTAAAGGGATTTATACTGTCACACTTTTTATGTACAATAAATCAGATAAGCAATAACGCCCTGTAAACATATTCCTAGTATATTGCTCTATGTTGCAGGTCTGAAAGAAAGAGTAAAGAAATCTTTCTTCAAGTTTGTGCGGGCGTTGCCTATTGTCAAGGGTATTATAGCGAAGGAGGTGGACAAAAATGCTAAAGGAGTGGAGGAAACCTTCCAAAAAGGCGTTGCTGGAATACCGTATGTGAAGACACTCCCACAAGCAGGATTGTCAAAGGTAGATTGGATTCCTTATCATGCTATATTTGTGTATAACCAACACTGATCTCTTAGTGATTGGCTTATAACTATATACATATGTATGGAGACATACACCTATGCAGCAGAAAATGTAAATAGAGTAAAACCTCGCTAAGAGTACCACCTGTTGACCACCTATTGTCCTGTGTCCGGACCATAACTTCGTTATTTGAAGTCGAATTTCGAAACTATTTCACAGAAATGACCACCATGTTGAGACGACGTGTCACGTGCAAAATTTGGGTCCCTACCTTGAAGGTCAAGGTCACAGCGTGACCTTGCAGCAAAATCGTGTCCGGCCCATAACTTCGTTATTTGAAGTCGGATTTCGAAACTATTTCACAGAAATGACCACCATGTTGAGACGACGTGTCGCGCGCACCATTTGGGTCCCTACCTTGAAGGTCAAGGTCACAGCGTGACCTTGCAGCCAAATCGTGTCCGGCCCATAACTTCGTTATTTGAAGTCGAATTTCGAAACTATTTCACAGAAATGACCACCACGTTGAGACGACGTGTTGCGCGCAACATTTGGGTCCCTACCTTGAAGGTCAAGGTCACAGCGTGACCTTGCAGCAAAATCGTGTCCGGCCCATAACTTCGTTATTTGAAGTCGGATTTCGAAACTATTTCACAGAAATGACCACCATGTTGAGACGACGTGTTGCGCGCAACATTTGGGTCCCTACCTTGAAGGTCAAGGTCACAGCGTGACCTTGCAGCCAAATCGTGTCCGGCCCATAACTTCGTTATTTGAAGTCGGATTTCGAAACTATTTCACAGAAATGACCAACATGTTGAGACAACGTGTCGCGCGCAACATTTAAGTCCCTACCTTGAAGGTCAAGGTCACACCGCGACCTTGCAGCAAAATCGTGTCCGGCCCATAACTTCGTTATTTGAAGTTGGATTTCGAAACTATTTCATTTATGTCTGATTTCATAGTACTACAACATTTTCAAAATAAACCTCAATATTCATACAACTAACCTTTTTTTGTGACAAAGTACCCATTCGGGGAGCATCACCCGTCTCTGACGGCCTCTTGTTTTTAAAGTGTCCCACTAAGAGAGGTGGTCCTCTTAGTGAGTTCATAATAATACTTATACCTATCAAAAGGTGTAATCTTATATTGTACTTATATTGTATAAATATTATCTTGTGTACATCAGACCTAGTAGCACAATCAGCTCCAGGTATGGGAGGCCCCGGGTACGATTCTGGGCCGCAACATACCAAGCAAATTAAAGGTGGTAGTTGTATAGCTCGCTTGCTAACGCTCAAGCAAATTTAAGGGTAGTTCTACGACTGGTTGGCCCGGTTTTAGGATGATGTGACTGTGTGTGGAATCATGTCAGGTGTTCACGGCATGCTATACACAGTGAAGGCAGCACTATTTCTGCTTTAAGTGGACATTGTCTCCATGTAACAGAAATACTTTTGGCGGGATAATAAACCCAAGAAATAAATATCCAGTATAATTATTGTGTTATTTATTCCTGCATTCTATATTATGTTTATATTAGGATTATTTTATAATATTAGAATTTTGTCATTTTTCACAATTATATAATTAAACATAAAGATAAAGTAAATTCTCAGTATTTGATCCTTTGTTTCAAATTTGTGAACTAAAAGCTAATGTTATAAACTGTTTTTCATTTAACATTAAAGAATGTTTCTGGAAAAAATTGCACTGCTTAGTGGATTGTCCCGCTTAGTGGGGTGGTCCTTTAGCGAGGTTTTGCTTTACTGATTTAGACAGCTCCCAGTGGATCTACATATTTGCCAAAGCCTGGTAAAATCACAGTAAATTGGTGTACTGACTCAACAGTTTTATGAGGAAAAAAAATCAATAATATTTTCTTTTTTAATTAGAAACATTTTGCATTTCATTTGACAGTTTCATAGGTAGCACTTAACAGTTATAGTAATGAACTTAAACATTAATAATGATAATAATAATGAACATTAAAAAAAAGGAAATTTAATAGCATACTATCATTATCACATAATAATAATAAATTATACTTATAATGCTACATATGTTGTTTTCAGTTTAATTTGTAACTCATTTGTTATAATAGCAAAAGTTTGATCCCTGTATTTTTTCATTTTCAGGACCAGCTTATGACAGAAATGGACAAGTACCATTCCCTAGGTATTTCTTTTCAGAATAATTTACTTGTTGGTAAATTCTGTTGTTATGCTGACAGCTGTATATGTGTTTGTGTTAGGAATGAATTGTCATTACACCCCATCAGTCCATCAATAAATTGGTTTTGAATCCCAATTAGGAAAACAGTTATCTGAGGAAGCCTTTCCGCTTACCCCATTTTTGAAAAAAAAATGTCAGAACTATTTATCTGGGCTTTTTTTCTCCATCAATTTTAGCAGGATGTTGCCATGATAAATCTTATAATGACAAACCATAATTGTCCTGGTGCAGCTAACATTTGTTATCCTCCACGGATGGAATCCGTCTATCCGTCCTAATTTTGTTTGCTGCACTATTTCTCGGCAGCTGCTTATTGGATTTCATCCAAATTTTATGGGAACCATCAATACCAAAAGATAATGGACATATCATTGGCATGTTCTGGTTTGATCATTTAACTCAGAGTTATGGCCCCTGATTAGTATTTTGTTTCCACGCTATTTCTTGGCAACTCATAACCAAATTTCAGTAAAACTGTGGGAACTTTCATTACCAAAAGGAGATGTGCATATCCTCTGCATGTTCAGGTTGGACCCTTCAACACAAAGTTATGGCCCTTGATTATTTTGCATTATGTATGCAGAGTAACATACGTTTTTGCACTTTTTTTAGCTCACCTGAGCACAACGAGCTCAAGGGGAGCTTTTGTGATACCGCTTCGTCCGTCGTTCGTCGTCCGTCGTCAACATTTACCTTGTGAACACACTAGAGGCCACAATTTTTATCCAATCTTCATCAAACTTGGTCAGAATGTTTGTCTGCATGAAATCTTGGATGAGTTCATTATTGGGTCACCTGGGGTCAAAAAGTAGGTCACGAGGTCAAATTTTAGGAAAACCTTGTGAACACACTAGAGACCACATTTATAGCCCAATCTTCACCAAACTTGGTCAAAATGTTTGTCTACATGAAATCTTGGATGAGTTCGTAACTGGGTCACGTGGGGTCAAAAAGTAGGTCACTAGGTCAAATCTTAGAAAAAGCTTGTGAACACACTAGAGACCACATTTATAGCCCAATCTTCACCAAACTTGGTCAGGATGTTTGTCGGCATGAAATCTTTTATGAGTTCGTAACTGGGTCACGTGGGGTCAAAAAGTAGGTCACTGGGTCAAATCTTAGACAAAGCTTGTGAACACACTAGAGGCCACATTTATAGCCCAATCTTCAACAAACTTGGTCAGAATGTTTGTTTGCATGAAATCTCGGATGAGTTCGTAACTGGGTCACGTGGGGTCAAAAAGTAGGTCACAAGGTCAAATCTTAGAAAAAGCTTGTAAACACACTAGAGGCCCTATTTATAGGCCAATCTTCATCAAACTTGGTCAGAATGTTTGTCTACATGAAATCTTGGATGAGTTCGTTATTGGGTCTCGTGGGGTCATAAAGTAGGTCACTAGGTCAAATTTTAGATAAAGCTTGTGAAAACACTTAAGAGGCTACATTGATGGCCCAGTTTTCACCAAACTTGACCATCATGTATGCCAGTATGAAATCTTACATATGTTTTGAAGTGAGTCATGTGGATTCAGTAGGTTACTTGGTAAAATTCTAGAAAATGTTATCAACCCAGTGGCCACACTAATGGTCCAATCTTCACCAAAGATTTCTAAAGTAAATAACTCTTAATTACTAAATGCCAGATTTGAGCCTACGTAAAGCCTGTGTCATCAGGTGAGCGATTAAGGGCCATCATGGCCCTCTTGTTTGAGTAACAGCTTACAGAATTCAACAGAACCATCAATACCAAAAGGAAATGGACATATCATTGGCATGTTCCGGTCCGACAATTTAACTCAAGAGTTATGGCCCCTGATTAGTATTTAGTTTCGCGCTGTTTCTTGGCAACTACTGACTGGAATTCAATAAAACTCTGTGGGAACTTTCAGTACTAAAAGGAGATGCACATATCCGCGTCACGTTCCAGTTGGACCCTTCAACACACAGTTTTGGCTGTGCCTTGATGAATACATTGCATGATGCCACACCAGGTCTCATTATCCTGAACACAGACCAACCAGTTGATGATCTACCCTTATAAGGTGGATATATAAATCCACACTATAGTTACATGTAGGCATTTGCTTTGTGTCTTTCTCTAGCAATACTTGCCGAAGTTTCGAGAAAAATATGTTGTTATTTACTCATAACAAATAATACTGTAAACCACACTATATGTAATGCACATTTTATTGTTGATTTTCAGCCAAGGTAGACTGGTCACGAGGTAATGTGTCAGGGGCTGTGTACAATGGCTCGGAAGATCTGACAGACATTCTTATACAGGTGACATAACACAAGCGTCTTACTTGGTTGACAATATCTAAAAATAACACTAAAAATCAGATTATAGTATTTTAATGTGTAAGATAACATGTTTATAATGTAAGGACTCACTTAACATTTTAATGAATGGATAAGGAATTAGCCGGCATTTTTGCCAATACTGTGCAGCGACATTTCTATCATTATAGCACAGGGGCACTTATGAGATGCCCAGGGACTGACCCGGCCGGTCCATTATACTGACACCGATGAGTCAGGTATAATGCTGTCCCCTTAGCCCCGAGCGTTAGGAGGGAAGCCCCTATTACCAACTTTAAAGTCCGGTTTGACCCCGCCTAGTTTGAACCCAAGACCTCCCGATCCACAAGCTGACACTCTACCACCTGAGCTATTGCGGCTGGTTTTTTAATGAAGAATTGATGAGATATATGATACAGTAGAATGAAGAATTAGCAAGGTCTGATAAAAATGACTTGTTTTGTTCTTAAGATTTGTTCTTATCAACTTTACAAGACATTTCTCTTGTATAGACCTTGTATACATTGATCAGATAGTTTTATTATTTTTACACTTCATATAGCAACTATTCAAGTATTTATCATGTAATAAACCTTTTTTATCAATCAATTACTAGATATGTAATATAAATTTGTACTTAATACTTTTTCAAAATTGTCATAAATTTCCTACCTTCGTTACAGACTTCACATACATTCTCAATGTGCGCTGATAGCTGTGAATACTGACACTTTCACTGACTCTATTGATAAAATGGGACAAAATCTGTTTCAGTTATAAAACTTCCTGTTCCTTTTTGTTACTTACTCCCTTTTTCAACCAATTATCAATAGGTAGATTATATACAAAAAAGAAACTTAGTACAGAGGATAATTTCACAAATTTCTCATCTACATTTCATATTCAACATACCTGCTTAGCTAACATTGATAGTTTATTCAGATTATTTGTTTGTCACAGTTTATCATTTTAAAATATGTGTTAAATTTTTAATGTAGTTTTAAACAACATTATGATGGAAAAATAAAATGTCCTGCTTGCCATCATAATTATATATAATTTAGCATCAATTTTTGTTCAGATGCAATGTATTGAGTGAAACATTTTAGCTGAAATGTCAATAAAGTATTGTTTCCTTTTTTTTTTTACAAATTTTAGAGTAAAAGTCTGATAAATTGACCAGAGTAAGCTAAAATAACTTTTAAAGTGTTATTTATTTTTAATTGCAATGAAAGAATTAAATATTATTGAATTACAGAAAATAGGCACTATTTAACAATGACTTACTTGGTTATTTAAGAAAAGAAATTTTGATCCAAACTGTCGGAGACTACCTTTAGGTTGTGCTTCATTTTTAGACATGTCCTAAGGCAAACTATGTAGAGATTGTGACACTGTTGATTATATATGATTCAGACCTACAGGAAGTTTGCATGGACCAACCCTCTCCACCCGGACCTGTTTCCTGACATTAGGAAGATGGAGGCTGAGGTTGTCCGAATGTGTTGTAACATGTTTAACGGAGATGATGAAAGCTGTGGTACCGTAAGTACTGCTACAGGTTCATCGGGTATCAGCTCCTGAATTTATGGTCATAATGGTAGCATCCAGCTAATTATTAGTGGAGGCTGACCGCAGACAAATGTCTAGGTAGAACTTCCAGCACACCACTGGGCAGTTGGTAGACCTCCACACAATAAAGTTCTTTCCCCAACTGGGACTGGAACAGATAGGTGAAATGCTGAGGAGTTCCATTGACCTTACACTTTGCCATTAGAAAGACAATGTTGTTAGTGCTAATGATGGTGATGGAAGTGGTTTTCATCATCGTGATGATAAAGAAGGTGATGATTATATCAGTGATTATTTTTGTTTGGGTGATTTTTTTCTTTTGATGATAGTTTTGTTGCTGCTGATGTTGACAACAATTTTGACTATCAATAATATGCACACCTAATTTGTAGATATTATGGTTTACCATTTGAAATACCTTAGGATCTTAATAAAACATTTTTGAATGTTGAGGCCAATGCAACATATATTTTAAAATTGTAATTAATCATCAGTAGGTAACAGAAGAAGAACACCTGGATATCTTTACAAGCATGATTTATATCATTTTTTCAACTGGTCATTTTTTTATTACAATGTGTATTGTTCTCTTCAGTATTTAATATTTCCTACTACTGTACTGTTTATATGTGGTTGTAGGTGACTTCAGGAGGTACAGAAAGCATCATGCTAGCCTGTCTGGCTTACAGAAACATAGCCAGAGAGCGAGGGGTTAAGTTTCCAGAGATGTAAGTCAGTTTGAATCATCTTTTCTGTCATATGTGTATAATCTAAAATTCATTCGTTTTTTAAGGTCTATTAATAGAAGACAGTCAAATATATTCACTTCAAATTTTGTTTACTATAAAAGACAGAACCAATCTATATGGGACGGAAAACCCTACATCATTTTGGCACATTTATGCCCCTTTTTCAACTTTTCTGTGTTTTGTTAAGGTTATTAACACTTAACTTAATATTATCCAGCACTTAGAACAGTGGAGCACAATGTGTAGAGACAGTTGTTAAGGTTATATGTTGCAATAGCAGCCATTACCTTTTGCTTAATATTTTCATCTATTGTTAACAAGTCTACTTCAAATTTCATACATGATTTTAAAATGGTGCCGTTTTGTATTTATTTATAGGATTGTTCCAGTCACAGTTCATGCAGCTTTTGACAAGGTATGTGACTTTATACATTTTTCCAACATTCAAACTAAGATTTCTTTGAAGTATAAGTTAAAAGAACTCGTGTATGTATTCTGTATTCATAGATATTATAGTACTACTTCTTTTGATTGTTATATTTTGAATTGGACTCTTTTGTGAGTAGATCGATCTTACTTTAATATTTCTATGGAAACAAACATTTAATTAAACCTCCTTGGTCATATGTGTACTTAATGTAAATACAAAAGTCAGTAGAATTAGAATGTGCTTGATAGTGACATAACAGTTTAATGAAATGTTGATATTATATTCTAACAGATTTCCTCTATCATATACATAAAAAATGCAGGTTAAAAGTAAAGTTAAGTGGTCATTTTGGAATATTTTATTGTTTTGTGATCTAGGATTAATTTATGTAGTAAAACTTGTTTTATTTGACTCCTGTTTCTCTAACAGGCAGCCAGTTTGTTTCACATGAAGATCACCCATATCCCTGTAGATCCAGTCACATGTAAGGTGAATGTTGCCAAAATGAGACGAGCCATCAACAAAAATACTTGCATGGTGAGTGGGCCTGTTAGCATTATCTTGTTTACTTATGGAGAAGTGTCCTTTATTATAAAATATAAATTGGTCCAAATAGCATGTACCGCATGTTCATAAAAACATACAACAGTCTTTGCAAATAACAGCTTTGTTTTTTTTATTTTACCATTTCCATGTGCAAATTCAATCCTTTTTTGCGCAGCATTTTGAAGTTAAATCTCAGGTCACAATTCATTTTGTTTGACATTTTATCCCATATTTCTTACTCAAAAATATATTTTGTGTATTTATGGAATTAGTTGCAATAGAATGTATAAGAGAATTATAACTTTTAAGCCTGGGGGATGTAACCTTTATTTGATATTCTGACTTATGTTTACCCTTAGGGCTCTTGGAAACAAGTTATTACTCTTTATGTAGCTCCGTGGATTTTTAATTTTTTATCTGCCTATTTCAGCTGGTGGGATCAGCGCCTCAGTTTCCCCATGGCACCATAGACAACTTGGAGGAGATATCTAATGTAAGTACACACGCCACTCCTCATATATGTATCGGTTAAACTAGTGATGTTAGTACACATGCCACTCCTCATATATGTATCAGTTAAACTGGTGATGTAAGTACACACGCCACTCCTCATATATGTATCAGTTAAACTGGTGATGTTAGTACACACGCCACTCCTCATATATGTATCAGTTAAACTGGTGATGTTGGTACACACACCACTCCTCATATATGTATCAGTTAAACTGGTGATGTTAGTACACACGCCACTCCTCATATATGTATCAGTTAAACTGGTGATGTTAGTACACATGCCACTCCTCATATATGTATCAGTTAAACTGGTGATGTAAGTACACACGCCACTCCTCATATATGTATCAGTTAAACTGGTGATGTTGGTACACACGCCGCTCCTCATATATGTATCAGTTAAACTGGTGATGTAAGTACACACGCCACTCATCATATATGTATCAGTTAAACTGGTGATGTAACACGCCACTCCTCATATATGTATCAGTACAACTGGTGATGTTGGTACACACGCCACTCCTCATATATGTATCAGTTCAACTGGTGATGTAAGTACACACGCCACTCCTCATATATGTATCAGTACAACTGGTGATGTTGGTACACACGCCACTCCTCATATATGTATCGGTTGAACTGGTGATGTAAGTACACACGCCACTCCTCATGTATGTATCAGTTAAACTGATGATGTAAGTACACATGCCACTCCTCATATATGTAACGATTAAACTGGTGATGTAAGTACACACGCCACTCCTCATATATGTATTGGTTAAACTGGTGATGTAAGTACACACGCCACTCCTCATATATGTATCAGTTAAACTGGTGATGTAAGTACACACGCCACTCCTCATATATGTATCGGTTAAACTGGTGATGTAAGTACACGCCACTCCTCATATATGTATTGGTTAAACTGGTGATGTAAGTACACACGCCACTCCTCATATATGTATCGGTTAAACTGGTGATGTAAGTACACATGCCACTCCTCATATATGTATTGGTTAAACTGGTGATGTAAGTACACACGCCACTCCTCATGTATGTATCAGTTAAACTGGTGATGTAAGTACACAAGCCACTCCTCATATATGTAACGGTTAAACTGGTGATGTATGCATAAACGCATGCCATTGGCAGTAGACCTTAACAGTGTTAGCTGAACAAACTGCTGATCGTACAGTTGATACAGATTAGTGACCATGTTTGCTAATCCCATAGAAAAGGTGTGAAAATTACCACAGAGATAAACTAATTAGTGAGCTTTAGCAGGTAGGTGAGCAGCATTGGATTATGCTTATAACCGAAATCGGGCTGACACATGATGCATATAACTATTATTTTTTTACAACGGTTAAGAAGAAACGGTTTGGTGTTTGAATATTTTACTCAGTAAAATCGAATATGCATATAACTGTTATTTGAATTACTGGAATCAACTGTATTACAATTGTTCTGGTCTGTTTAAACATTGCTGATATTCACTTTCTATATGTGTGGGGCATTCAGGTTAGCGATACATGCCATCATGCAGCAATATGTTGTTATTCCTTTTTTATCATAATTTATGTTTTGGTTTCTTGTATTCATTTAGCTGGGTGTTCGGTACAACATCCCTGTGCACACTGACAGCTGCCTGGGAGGGTTCCTGGTCCCCTTCATGGAGAAGGCTGGGTTCAGCTGTCCCTTGGTGGACTTTCGTCTCCCTGGGGTCACTAGCATCTCATGTGACCCTCACAAGGTAAGGGGGTTGTGTCAATAACTTGTAATTTCATAACATAATGTAAACATGTCTTAAAACAATGCACATGTTTTTGAAACTAAATTCAGCAACCTTAATGTGATTTGTTGATTTTTCTTTATGGTTTACCTTTTAAGGCATCTCTGATTGTGTATATTTTAGTGTGGGTTTGCCTCTAAATGCACCACTGACTGCATATTTCAGTGCGGGCTTGCCTCTAAATGCACCACTAATTGTGTATATTTCAGTATAACTTTCCACCTAAAGGCACCTCTGATTGTGTATATTTCAGTATGGGCTTGCCTCTAAATGCACCACTGATTGTGTATATTTCAGTGTGGGCTTGCCTCTAAATGCACCACTGATTGTATATATTTTAGTATGGGCTTGCCTCTAAATGCACCACTGATTGTGTATATTTCAGTGTGGGCTTGCCTCTAAATACACCACTGATTGTGTATATTTCAGTATGGGCTTGCCTCTAAATGCACCACTGATTGTGTATATTTCAGTGTGGGCTTGCCTCTAAATGCACCACTGATTGTGTATATTTCAGTGTGGGATTGCCTCTAAATGCACCTTTGATTGTGTATATTTCAGTGTGGGTTTGCCACTAAATGCACATCTGATTGTGTATATTTCAGTTTGGGTTTGCCTCTAAATGCACCTCTGATTGTGTATATTTCAGTGTGGGTTTGCCTCTAAATGCACCACTGATTGTGTATATTTCATTGTGGGTTTGCCTCTAAATGCACCTCTGATTGTGTATATTTCAGTTTGGGTTTGCCTCTAATTGTGTATATTTCAGTATGGGCTTGCCTCTAAATACACCTCTGATTGTGTATATTTCCGTGTGGGTTTGCCCCAAAAAACACCTCTCATTGGGTATTTTTCAGTATGGGTTTGCCCCAAAAGGCACCTCTCATTGGGTATTTTTCAGTACGGGTTTGCCCAAAAAAGGCACCACTGATTGTGTATATTTCAGTGTGGGTTTGCCTCTGATTGTGTATATTTCAGTACGGGTTTGCCCCTAAAGGCACCTCTGATTGTGTATATTTCAGTATGGGTTTGCCCCAAAAGGCACCTCAGTGATCATGTACAGACACAAAGATATCAGGAAGCACCAGTTCTTTGTGCAGCCTGACTGGCCTGGTGGTATTTATGCTTCCCCTACACTTGCAGGTATGTTTGTAAACCTTAGGACATTTTTTATCATTATATTGTATGAAATTATCACGTTTAATATTTATAGTTTGAAATAAATAAAATTAAACTAAGTAATTTGTCTACACATATAAAATCTTATTTGAAGTTATTTTCTCGTCGGAATATAAACATCAATTTGACATCTGTATTAGCCAATAGATGGCATACGCATATTAACCCTTTCATTCATAGTTCATCTATAATTTTGAAAATTCACCTGATTTTTTTTTTTTTTTTTTTTAAGAGATAAAAAGATTTGTGTAAAAACATATGTTCGACTTGTAATAATAGATATAAGGCTGAATCAGTCTACACATAAACCCTTAGATTTTGCTAAAGATTGCAAATGGTTTGTAAAGGTGTAAAATGGTGTATACATGCAGGAAAAGGTTAACACATATCTTGCATTTGAAACATTTTTATTTACTCGTAATAACAAGATTTAGGAAACGGTATTCATATACAACATCTATACCACCCATAGGTAGCAGATCTGGAGCTGTCATTGCGGCATGCTGGGCAGCCATGATGCATTTTGGGGAGAAGTGGTTATGTGGAGACAACAAGGAAGATAATATCTACAGCCAAATACATTGAACAACAGTAGGTTCTCTGTTCTCTGACTTACAATTTGTTAACTTGACAAATCTTGTATCTTAAATCATAAATGTTTTATGCCCTCTGAAGGGAGAGCATATAAACCACTGTCTACACAGACAAGCTCTCTTTGTGGGATTTAGGGTTATTCTGTAAGATCATAGAAGATACAACCCCGGCAAACACCTCGTAAAATGTCCGTCTAACTTGTTTATCTGAAGAAAAAATCTACTGGATGGGGTAACCTCGGACATCGTAGATATATATGTACCTGATGATGAGTAGAATTGCATAGCTCAAGAGCCATAACTCTGTCCACTTTAATTTGTTACCTTCCTTGACTTGTTTTTCTTTACTGAAAATAACTTAAAGATTAGTAAAAGTGCCTTGCAAAAGAGCCATGACTCGGCCTTTATTTTCTAACTTACTCTATTACTTTAATTTTTTCTATCTAAAATAATTTGAAATCTACTGAATTATTTTTTTTTAACTTTAAAAGTACTACATACCATTTGTATTGCTAAATTCAAAAATATTTTATCAGCCATAAATCACTTAAGTCTCACACTAATGCCCTATATATGTCTTTATTGCTTAAATAAAAAATGTTTTTATACGCTAACAGCATAAAAGTGAAAAGTGAGAAACCATGATATTGTACATTTATCATTTAGATCTAATGCTTTATGTTCTTTATTTTTAAAGTTAAATAAGCTCGCAGTAAGCTGTAAGTTTGTATCTTAATTGCTTGAGTCATTTAACTTTATTTTTATTTGCTGTGTTCAAATTATCTCACATTATACTATGTCTTCCAATCCAGACTGCGTACGATTCCTGAGATCTATGTGCTTGGAAAACCTGAGGTGTCGGTGGTAGCTATAGCGTCAAACCATTTCAACATCTTCAGACTGTCAGATGCTCTTACAGAGAAAGGCTGGAGTCTTAACCCTCTCCAGTTTCCATCCAGGTAAGTTAGTTCCAGCTGACCTGTAGTATCTAAAAAGTTTTATGCAAATATTTGTCACAAATTGCCATAATGGTCTAAGGGTTGACTTGTGTGTAAATTAAACAACAATTTATTAACTATTTTACTGTTTCTGTTTCCACTTTTGCTGTTTCTTGCTTCACATCCTGTGTTACTGATTTAAGCTTGTGTTCAAATAATCCCATGAAATTAAACTAAGTGTTTTTAGTGTTGTGCATGCAATAAGTATTACAGTATTTGACTGGCCATTCATATTTCACTGTTTATGTCCCCAGTATCCACCTGTGCTGTACTCTCC
The DNA here is from genome assembly GCA_007844125.1 of Sinonovacula constricta. Classification (NCBI taxonomy): domain Eukaryota; kingdom Metazoa; phylum Mollusca; class Bivalvia; order Cardiida; family Solecurtidae; genus Sinonovacula; species Sinonovacula constricta. The sequence goes on along the minus strand of CM017564.1, from coordinate 36,408,172 downwards.
TCCACACCCAGTCCGGAGTGGCAGACAGGTTCATCGCAGAGGTGAAGGCAGCTGTCGATCATCTCAAGATGGATCCCAACTCACACACCGGTGGCATTGTAAGTTGGAGGCAAAAACTAAAGGGTGTTTTATCTTGTAATTGTGACACAAATTCCAGAGACTGTGCAAGTATAAAGATGTTGTTTTATTTAGTTAAAAACACTGAGAGAAGTAAATTTTCAGGTTTTTTTCTAATTGTTCTTTAAAAAATTATGAAATGTTGTACTTGCTGCAGTTTAAGGGATACTTTTTTATCTTTTTGTTGTGTCTTATTAAACCCTTAGCCTGCTAAGCAAGACTCACTTGACTTTCAGCAAATAGGGTAGATCCAGATAAGCCAGCTCGTTCTCTAAGGTACGGGAGGCCCCAGGATTCGAACACGGGCCTAGACATACCAAAGTCGTAAAAAATGTAGTGGTATAGCTCCCTTCCTAACGCTCAATTAATTATAAGGGTAGTTCCACAATTGGTTGACCTGGTGTCGGAATAATGTGACTGGGTGTGGTATCATGCCAGGCAGCACTATATCTGCTTCAAGAGGACACCGTCTCCTGAAATACTGTTGGTGGTAACCCAATAAAAAAACAAATCAGCTCCTTCTCCTGAGCAGGGTAAATAAAATCAGCCCCACTTCCTGTTATCTTAGACAGATTTGATATTCTGTATATACATGTTTTGTTTGTCTATATTGTTGATGTATTGCTGCAGGGGGCTATCTATGGTCTGGCCCAATCTATACCTGACCGGTCGATGGTGTCGGAAATTGTTGGACAATTCTTGGATGCCTGCTACAGCACTAAGGATGCAGAGCCTGAACCTGTGACCAACGGATCTCCCACAAGTTCCAGAAAATCTGCCAAGAATGGCGTCAGTAAAAATGGCAAAGCCAGAAAGGCTTAAAGAAATGGCTGGCATCTGCTCAGTGATAAAGAAATCTTGTAAGATCATGAAGCACTTGAAAAATTGGTTTAAAAAAGAAGACATTTTTATTATAATATTGTTGACTTTTTTATATTAATGACAAACAGTTTAAGTGACATTGTGTGTACAATTCTTTGAGCATAATAATCAAGATAAAAATAAACTTTAAAGCCATTTTGTAAAATATGGGTGATTAAAAAAACTGTTATAAGTGATATCTATATCTTAATTGATACGTTTGTAGAATTGAGCAAGGAATGTAGGCTGTTTTGACAAGATTTTTTATAACTGTAACAAGATTTTTCCTCTTCATAATAGACTTTTGTCCAATGTGTCATAGATAAAATCCATTGACAATGTTTGGTATGTTAATCGAGTCATATGTACATTATTTAAGGAATAATTTTTTAAAATTTAAATGGGCATTATATATGTACTTATATTGAATCAGTATTTGGTAACTGAATATAATATGATTATCAATAAACTAAGTCTTGCATGTTGTAGCTTTATCGTTTCTTTGTGACTAACATTGCTTCTTGTTTGCTCTTATAAAAAATGGATTTTTCACATGCTTGAATTATTCTTAGTATTTTCTTGTTGTTTTATTAAATGACTTTGATTTATATTTTTGAAATACTATAAGATAAAAAACAGTTAAAAAAAAGTGAGCAATTGTCAAGACCATTTTTAACTGTTGGTGATGGCTCACCTTTTTGTTAGTGTCCATCTAAAAACCATCAAAGATATTTACTTAGAACATGGAATACTAATTCAATGTCAAATTTGGAAACCCAGATGACCTTAAAATTAATTTTGACACAGTTATGCCCCTTTTTTCAGATTTTCACTTTTTGTCGTACCAACAGAGAGAAGAGTGGTGCAAGCTATCTTCAGACAAGTCTTTTTCTATTATTTGTAAGCTTTATGTTTGCATTTTTAGAAAATAATTCCAAACCTTGAAAAATAAGATCTTGAAGAAAAACAAACAGTTACCATACATTACTCCAGAACTATCCTTTAAATACACAACCCACATGTTGACATTGACCTCACAGTTTTGACCACTGCAGTTATTGACTGGTAGTCTGGTCACCCTCAGGAAGTTCTGCCACTGTTTGTGATCATGATTACAATCAGATTATACATCTTTAATAGTAGGTGGACTGTCTAAGTAAGTATCAACATTGTGTTGTGTATTTGTAAACTATTCCTTTAACACTTTTCAATTACCAACATTATATACAATTTCATGGAAAATATCCCACATGTTTCAGTTTGTTTGCCAATATGAAGGTCTTTTATAAGCCTTTGGGGGACCAGGTCATTAAGGGTTACTGCAAGCAGTAAGGTTTTTAGAGATTATTGTTACGTTGCATTAATGGAACATGCTCAATAAATGCAGGCAATGGCTTAGATGTTTCATTGTTTAAATAGTCAGTTATTTATACTCAACACTTAAAAATATTAAACAGTGTGTCTATGAACTATCTGTTCTGCACTTGAGTATTGTTCAAGATATTTGCATTATGTATCATCTTTTGATGATGAAAAATGTATACTGAGAAAATTGATACACCCCCGCCCCCCCACCCTCCTCTTCTACAAACTTTGTTCACAAGTTTTGGATACTCCTTTATCTGGTTCATGTGTATATCAACAGAAAGTCAAAGAAGTATTCTCTGATGAGAATGTTTACACTCCACATTAGCCATCCTGTAACATGAACCACTTGTTTGTAAACAACTTATTACAAGTTATGTTTAAACAATAACAATTGTAACTAGATCAGAAAGCTCATTTTTATAGCAAGGCCTGGTCACCTTGTGCTTACAAGGTTGAACACTCTACTTCTAAGCACTTCTTCATGTATGGACGTTTTCCAGTTAAGCTGTGATGCGCCAGTGGTTCTACCCGGACTTAAGTCTGGGGTCTTCTTCGCCAATAATAAGCTGGACATCGCCAGGATGACCAAAATTGTATTGGTGCTATGTAACAAAAAAACAAAATCTAAGCACTTCCTCTGCACCATTTCCTCACAATGTCTCTAAATATTATAATACCAATAAGCTGATATTGTAAAATTGTTCTTGTTCATTTTGAACATTTGTTAAATCAGATCAAATCACACATTAGTTATGATTAATATTTATTGCATCTCACTTGTTAATTGAATTAAACTATCCTATGTAACTTACCTTTGTTAATTAATGATGTATGTGTACATTTGTATATTTATTACCAGTATGGAAATCATTTATATAAAGTAATGATATTCTGGAACTATTGAACTGATTAATAATATTGCATGCATGTCATAAATTTCAGATGGATTAATGCTATAGCCAAAACTAATAGTTTTTATTTATGTTTCGGGTGAAATATTTTGGGACCATTTAATATTGGATGTCTGGCACATTAAATTTTAACTTATTAATTTGTGACCAGATTTATTAATTGATGTCAACTTACAGTCCTCCACCTCCATCACCAGACCTTTTTGTTTTTACCGATCAAGAAAATTTTTACTGTGAGATTTAAACGAGGATTTTTAACTAACGTCAATCCTGCTTAACTTATAGCATTCTCAGGCTTATTATGACCATAGACCTTTACCTGTTAGGTGTATAATTGACCAATACACAATATAACTTCTCCTGGTATATCATTTACTGGTAAAGGTATGGTCCTAGAGATTTAAAAGCAAATAGTGTAGATCCTGATCAGAAAGCATGATTGGATAAACAGTATATGCCCCAGACTCACCAGGCTAAACATTAGAAAATGAGAAAAAGAATGTTTAAGGCTCCTATTGTTTAGTTTTTGCCCTACAAAAATCAGATGGTAGTACATTAAAATTCTAAAATTTAAAATTAACCATATGGGAATGGTGTTTCCAACAGTATATGAAGCCTTTGATAAGTTGTTCTATGTGGAGATCCTGAATCCAGAAACAGAGCTCTTTGTGAGGAAGAACTGGTTGAGCAATCAATAGAGCCATTATAACTAAACCCTCGATAGGGGTCAAAGGGGTCTACGCTAATGAACAATGAGTTGAATCTATGATATCCAGACTTACGTTCAGTTTTATGATGCAGTGTAATGTTAGGTTATCAATGTAATGCATAAGAAAACGATATATAGTAAACTTGATATCGTGCAACTAACTTGAAAATGCTTGATTCTTCACCTTGACAGATTTTTTCATTGAACCTATCGTTATGATCTGCAGAACAACCAAATTCAGGATCTCCACATAGAACAATTTATCAAAGGCTTCATAAACTGTTTTAAACACCATTCCCATATATAAATACCTTCATGAATTGTGAAATAACTGACCACATACACTCTACAAAATGTGGAATCAATATGAATAATGTACATTTATTGTACAGAAATGTTGATCCTCTCTGTTTCTCAATGTTTGCTGCAATTGGTCACATGTCACTGAGCTCTATCTGGGGACTTGATGTATGATTTTTGTTTATAACTACCATTTTATGACTTTGCTTAGAATGTGTAAATAATTCAAAGGCAAATAGTGTAAATCTAGTTCAGTTAGCGCCTGCAAGGAACAGTCTGATCTGACCTATTTGCTGCTGTGTCTATACAGATATGTCTGGGCTTCATTGCATAAAGTTGTTAGCGAACAATGAATGATTCCTATGAGTTATTCACAAATACAGTAGGATGACAATTTAAGCCAGTTTCCTTGCTGGAGAAGGCATATTGTTTAGTTCAAACTTATTTATTTATCAGCGATTGTAAAATTTTCTTTCAACTTTTATTAATCCCCCTTGACTGTCCACTTCCTGGGTAGAACCAGTACATAGGCACAGAGTACCTGGAGCAATGTGCAGTAAATAGTCTTGCTCAAGGACTAGCATCACATGGTCATTTTTGGGGGTTCAAATACGGGACCCTCTGATCTGGAGTCCAATGTCTTGACCAGTTGACCACAGACACCCATGTATTGTTTTTAGTGTGTTTACGTTGTTACATCAATAGATAAAGTGATTCTCCTATTTGGAGTTGACTGATCTGGATCTACACTATTTGCCCAAGCCTGATCAAGCCAGGCCTAGAGTTTAAATTGACAGTTGACCTAAATGTCTACCTAGCAATTAGTGGGTTATGGTGTCAGTCATTTTAATAAGGTCAAACTTCTGTTTTGTATCTGTTTAATGCACTTCATTAGTTTTTCTCTTAGAAATAGACACCAAGACATTGTATATGATAGCACTTTTTAAGTTATTTATGTACATTTTAGTCTTTTTTAGTTTAGCATGATTTACTTATGTTTATTCAATGTTGTAATATATTTTCTTTTTTTAGTTTAGCACGATTTACTTATGTTTATTCAATGTTGTAATATATTTTCTTTTGCTTATTTTGTCTTACCTATGTTAATTTAACAATTTACCCTATCAATGCAAGTGTTTTAATTATTTTTCAATGCAATAACAATATAGGGATTTACATGATTGGTTAGGCAATAATCAGATTTGATAAACAGAGAAATCATAAGATAAATATTCTATATAGATGTTTTGTATTTGTATTGTAATATACATATATTTGAAACTCTTCAGACATATTTTTATTTAACAATTTTGTCATAGTTTCTAACAAGAGGTCTCAAATTACCTTTAAACTCTTTACCTATTTATTTAAAGTTAGTTATTTTTTCATTACTAAGTTTTTTGTTGAAATTCTGAAATAATGATGTCTTATTTTTTTTTAAAGTAGTGGCCAAATGAGTGCAGAGATTTGAAGTTGAAACCTGAAGATCTAAATGTGCACTGAAAGAGTTCATTTTCTTTATGTTAATCATAAATTTTGAATGGCAAACTTATGCATTGATGGTTGATTCTGCATTCAGGACTGTGAGATGGCACTTTCACTCTAACATCATCATACATTTATGTGTGAACCATCCAAAACATTCATTTATAGTCCTTTAATTGTATTATATTTAATAATTAAATCATAATCAAGAATCTAGCCAGCTCCTACTGAAAACTAGCTGATCTAGGATCTAGCCAGATCCAACTGGAAACTAGCTGATCTAGCCAGCTCCTACTGTAATCTAGCTGATCTAGCCAGCTCCTACTGTAATCTAGCTGATCTAGTATCTACATCTAAACTATTTGTGCTTGCAGTATTGAGAGCCTAATCACCTGTCAAAAATTGTTTTTACACTAAAAGGTGCTTAATTTAAAAAATATATATATATTTTTAACTTCTTTGTTATTTATAAATTCTCTTTTTGTAAGGAAAAGAAAGGTATACAAACCTATTAACACGTGAGATTGCTTGCTGCTTGCTGCATACATAATACTGTTAATGTTTATACACAATGTTACCTCTTATTTATGGCAATGAATTACCTTCTTGTAACAGTAACATTAACATATGTTAGAATCCTCCACAAGTTTCATATTGTCGGAACCCACAGTAAATATTTTTTAATCGCTACTTACATATACCTTGGGTTGCATGGCCAGAAAAATTTGTTGTCATGAATAAATGCATGAAGCATTTGATTGGTTCTTTGTCCAAAATGGCATGGAAATTCTGCCAATGAAATCATCACAATTTGTAAACAACATGTGTGGCAGGTTTATGGGGCCATCTTGACATTGACAAATAGTTTAACCTCAGTTGAAGAGTAGCATCAATGTGACATGCATTTTTATTGAAACACTGGTTGCACTATGAGTAAACATGGGTTCCGTTGATGCAAGATCCGCTGTATTGATCTGTATTGTATACCTGATACCTGGGACAAAGTAAAGTACGTCTTTGTCACTGTGTAAGGTAACATCGGAGTCTAAGATTATAAAACTTTCAGATTGGCGTGTCAGTTTTACTTGAGAAGTCAGATTTGCACATCAGTGCCATTTGATTGGTCAGATTTGCTCATCAGTTCCATTTGATTGGTCAGATTTGCAAATCAGTTCGATTTCATTGGTCTGATTTGCACATCACTACCATTTGATTGCTCAGATTTGAGTTTGAACATGAAATGACTTTGTTACATTTGAATACGCATAAAATTTTACAACTTTCTTTTAAATGTAATCAGTTTATCCCAGGTTTAGTTGTTATGTTTCATTTGTTGTAAGCAGGGTTTATTTTCTTGTCTGTGTTGTTATTTCCATTGTTGCTCAAAAGTTGTATGCCAGTCGTTCAATGAAACACTCAGATACAAGTGATATCTGCAAGGTTTTCTAGTTTGCAGCAGAGTTGGTATAAGCATGAAATGGTGTGATTGTGTTGAATATATCTGTTTGAATATACAACTACCGTAATATGACCTGTTAAATAATTATTCACCATACAAAAATATTTTATTTTATTTCAGATTATTTTTTAAAATTAATGATTATAATCTACTTCACCAAAAAACAATTGCCACTTGTATGAACATGATTAAAAACTTAAGAGTAATTGCTGTTGACAGTTTGCATACTTCCAGTACATGCCAATATATATATATGGCAATTTTTAATTTCTTGCTCTTCAGATTGTATTCTGGGTTTTTTAATGTACTTCTTTTTTTGGATTGACTAAGAAGCCTGAAAAATTAATATCAGAGATTTTATTATAATATAACCAGTCCATAGTATAGCTTTTCATATCATTTTTCACGATAATTTAATAAGCGCTGTGACTACAATTTTTGCTTACTTCTACATGCAAAGGTTAAAACAGGGCTACGGACTCAGCAGCAAATAGCTTAGGTCCTGATCAGACAGTCACCAGCAGGGAGCAGACTGATTGACATTGTGTGCCTCAGCCTTATTAAAATGTGCTTAAACAGAAAAGACAACTCAAAATGGTGCAGCTTTTAATATAAGAATTGCTCTAGCGAGAGACTGTGCTACTTTTTTTAATTGGTTATAAATTATCATGAAATAACAATGCATGACATACAACCACTACCTTGATATTTTGCAAAGAACACAAAATTAAATGTCAGACTCATAATTATTATTTATGGTTTATTTTATACAGTGTAGTTATATCTGTTGTTCTGTGCACTACCTCCTCAGTATTCCTGGTTCAAGTTATTGCTCTGTATGTCATAGTCTTGTATGTCATTATGCTAATAATTTTGTTTGTGTTTATAAATCCATTCTGAATTCTGACCTCATCCGTAGTTGTCAATCACTGTGATACATATTGGTAGGAAATACAGCACAATGTCAGTTACACAATTTGGTCTAAAAAATTTTACATGTAGGTCTCTACATGATATAGTTACTAGACTTAACACTAAGACTTGGGCTCTTACTGTAAATATAAATTCACTTTTAAGACCATTTTTGCTCTTATGCACTTGGGATCCTAATTATTTGACTTAACCTTACACATAGGCTGGCACATTGCTTTTTATTGAATTAGGTACAGTCGTAATTATAGGTGTACAAAGAAATGGTTAAGTGTTGAAGTTTTATTTGGAGCTTGTTTTTTTGTTGTTGTTTTTAATTTAACAAGTGTGTGACTGAAGATAATTGGGTTTATAAACTTTTTATTTTTTCTGCTGATTTACTATATTTATTCTGATTGAGAAAACATACAATGTTGATTTTAATGACAGCTTCTGGTAAAGCAGGCAAGTTAAAAACTGTTTAGATCAAGTAATATATGTTAATATTCTTTGGGAGCATTTTATATATGCTTCCTGGTAGGTAAATGTTTCATAATTAAACAGATTCCTTAACAATGACATCTAAAAAAATCATCATCATTCAGCTTGATGGGTTTTTTTACAAGTATTTCTTACAATTGTTTTCCAAACAAATGGCTTATAAAATTTATTTTGCAATTTCTATTCTATTTATTTTGCACTATATAATAATAAATCATCCAAATGCTACAACTGTTGTCATGTTTTCTGCCCATTTATTTCTTATATACTGGAGCTCAGATAAGCAAGGTCCAAACTTCTAACCCAGCCTGCTAGACTGGTTTATAACAAATCCTAATTAATGTCTGGTTTAGATCTTCAGTATTTAGCTAAACCTGATCGATTTGTGTGTTGAAGTTAAATAGACCTTGTTCATTCTCAACAGTGGCCAAGGTATTTTGGTGAGTGACTGAAAATAAAAGCTTCAAGGCATACACTTAAATTGGGATGTTTGCCCATCTGACCATAATATTTATATCAGTCATATTGTTTGTGGACAGGTTTTTGTCAAGGATCTTCTCTCAATTTTGATATAACATTATTTTTATCCCTGGTACCATAGGAACTGATGCACCTTGTGTTTTTTTATTGCACGAGTTATTTCCCAACTTAGATGTCATACTTAAAAGAACTGTCCAAACTACTACTGTAGGGATTGCAGTTTTCTCTTTTTACTTGGGCAGCATGTGCACCTCGCATGTTCATTATGATCCAACAAAATGTAGGAGTTGTTGCCCTGTTTTAATTGTATTTTGGCCATGTCTGTAGACAAACTTTTGTCTCAGCTGCTTCTCTTACAGTTTTGAGTCACTTTTAATGAAACTTCAGGATTATCCAAAATTCCATGGTATTCTATGCAGTTACAGTTATGATTTCATTATTATGGCCAATTTTTATAAATACAAACTATTTTGCTTCTTTATTCAATGAGAAATCTGACCACAATTATGGGCACGCCACAAAGCCAGCATAACAACCAGTTCTACTAGAACATATTGTGTATTTCTTATCAAAACATTGACCTCATCTTGACTGGAACAATAAGTCACCCACTTATTGCAAAATAAGGCCCTTCAGTATGTTTTCAGTGTACAATCTAGGACACCAGGTCACACCAGGTCATGATCTTTGTCAGTAAGGTGCTAATTAGGTTCTAGCATTAGTGTGATAATGATAGCAAATTCTGAGTTCAAACTGTGTAAAGCTTTATCTAGACCATAAAGGTTTATGATCCAAAATCTATTGCAAGATCTAATTGCCCTTCCTACCACATGGTCACGTACCTCACAATTGTTTGTTACAATATGAATAACCGGACCTGGTAGAGCGTCGGCTCCAGTCACGGGAGGCCCCGAGTTCGATCCCGGGCCGGGACATACTAAAGTCATAAAAATGGTAGTGGTATAGATCCCTTGCTAACGTTTAAGCAAGTATAAGGGTAGTTCCACGACTGGTTGGCCCCGTGTCAGGATAATGTGACTGGGTTTGGTTTCATGCCAGGTGTTCACAGCATGCTATACACAGTGAAGGCAGCACTATATCTGCTTCAAGTGGACACTGTCTCCAGATAACTGAAATACTGTTGGTGGTTCAATAAACCCAATAAACAAACAATATGAATACCATGTACTATATTTTTATTTCTGGATTTAATGTATTGGCATTATTCAAACTTTTGAAACTGTCCAGTAGTTTTGTTATTGGAGAAAAGGGAACATTTGTTTAGCTAACTATATCCTTCCAACCTAATGAAAAAGAAAAGCGAGCTTTTGTTTAGCTAATTATATCCTTCCAACGTAAAGAAAAACACCTGTCAATCTAACATTTTTAGCTTCATCCTTCAATACATAGTTATAGTTTACTCTCATTTTAAATGCAATTATGTTGATACTACTCTGGTATCATTTAATTTCGCTGGCTCAAAATTTCACGTAATCGCGGAAAAAGACTGTTTCGCGAGGATGTAAATATGCGCAAATAATAAAAAAAACAACATTACTTTAATCGATAATTGACTGACCCATTATCAATATTGTTTATTTGAACACTCCATCAAATCATGTGTCAGTTGGTCCCTGTCAGTTACCACTTCCTGTTACCACTGTTACTAGTAGTCATTTATTGGACCGCTGTTTATTCGGAGCCGCTAATTGACACGGGACCCGTTTGATCCATACAGTTGGACCATTTATAACATAGTAGTGAAAGAGTGTTTAGCACTATTCTCAAACTGTCAGACATGACACAAGCTGTCACATATACACATACGTAATGAATTCTCGCGCTAATAGAAAAGAAAAAAAATCTGAGTTATACGCACATTTTCGTTTTGTTTAAGGTGTTGATTTTCTACACAATTGATCACTGATGTGCTTATGCATAATGTACATTAATAGTGTGCCCTTGCTTTATTGAAAACTACCTAGATATTATCAAATTATTTTCAATCTGTTTTGTCCAGATATTTTTTTTCCCATAATAAGTAACTGTTTGCATCAGATAGATTTTGTGAATAAATGGCATGAGTGAGGAGCTATCTGGCCATTTCAAGACAAAAGTCACTCTCTTTCAAAACTAGACTTGACAGCTAAGAAAATCTTATTTTTCAAGGACAGAATTTTGTGAGTCAATTATTAAAATACAACACTGTTTACTTAAAGAATAGCCAGGATATTGTTTTGTGGTCAAGCACTACCTAAATTCTGGATGGCTGGTGTATTTGGGATCAAGTGTTGCAAATCTTCTGGAATGCTTCAAGCACTGGTTTATTCATGGCTTCTGAAAATCAAAGCGTCATTTGATGGGGCTACAATGTAGGCAAATTTTGAGTTACCCAGTAAAGACAAAGGTCCATGAATATGTTTCATCAGATAAACTGGCCTTTATTATTAATTATTAAACTGGACATTCATAGAAGTGGACATTAAGTGAGAGGCTGGGGGCTGAGGGACAGGAAGTTTACTCACTTTGAAAGTGTAGGTCATTTTTACCATAGGTTGGTTATGCTAAATGTACATTTCATTAGGGGGTCTTGCATGATTCTGCTCATTTATAAATTTTTGTTTCAAGTTTTGCATTTTCCCATCACTTCTACATCTACTTTGAACAGGCCAAAAATAACCACGTAAACACTAAATAATTTTGTTTCTACTGCAGAAAGTATTTATTGTATGGAATTGCTAGGTGGGTGGGATGGGATTGGATTAGCCAGCATTTTTGCTGTAACCGTGCAGCGACATTTCTATCATTATAGCACAGGGGCACTTATGAGGTGCACCAGAGACTGAACCCGGCCGGTCCATTATACTGACACCGAAGAGTCAGGCGTAATGCTGTCCCCTTAGCCCCGAGTGTTAAAAAGTTTAAAGTCTTTGGTTTGACCCGGTTGGGGTTTGAACCCACGACCTACCTATCTGCAAGCCGACTCTCTACCACCTGAGCTATTGCGGCCAGTCCTGGGTCGGTGGTTACTTTTGTAAAACTGAAACTCTCTATTCAGTGCAATCTGGTTACTATGATATGTATGACATTATTAGCAGCGATGTGAAACACCTGTGAAATTGATGTTTGTTTTGCATATAATAAACTGATTTTGTGTCAATTATGTCAAACTAACAAAAGACTAAGAAATAAATGATGCAGGATGTTCTCTCAAGCTCTCAATTGTGTAGGGCTGGGAGAGCCACGAGTACATCCTGCTTCACCCGGTAGCACAATATTAATTTCTTTGATCTACGCCATCAAGTCTGGCATGTACATGATATACTGGGGCAGTGTGTCTTATGTAACACAGTACACAGGTCTTATAAGGCAAACAGTTACGGCGGTTTACAAATACACCGGTAATATAGTGACTTTCGCAAATCTTGGATCGGTACATGCTAAAAGCTTCATCCCGTCTTGTAAAAGGGTCAACACAGATAACCGTAGGTTTGGGAGGCAAACTAGGGAGACCGTCTTATAAGCGGGTCGCCTTACAGTCGCATATATACGGTATTCCCTAAATAATCACAGGACTTATGCCACTAAAAGCATGTTATGCACTTCCTGCAAATGTGCAGCAGCTACTTATTGATGGAGTACATAAGTACATGCAGAAAATCCAGGTGCTTTCACATTTCTTTCTTTTTCACTTGGAAATATATAAAAGAAAAAACACTAAATTGCTCGCAAATTTAAATAATTAGGAGATTTGATATTAGATCTTACTGAATTAAACGAAAGAAGCTTACAATGGAAAGTGAGATTATGCCTCAGTTGAGGATAAAAAATAACTGCAACAATGTTCATTTTTTCCCAAAATATATTTGTCACCCAATAAACAGCAATAAACAGATTAACAATTAAAGTAAAAAACTTAAGATTCAAAAGTAAAATTGAGCCTGTTTAAAAATAAATGAAATATTATAATGTGACAACAGGTCGAGGTTAAAATTCTTAGCCTGCTTAACATGTACTGTATAGCTGAAAACTTCATCCCATCTTATAAAAGGGTCAACACAGAAAACCACAGATTTAGGAGGCAAACTAGGGGGCCCTTCTATTATAAGCGGGTCGCCTTACAGTCGCATATATACGGTATTCCCTAAATAATCACAGGACTTATGCCACTGAAAGCATGTTATGCACTTCCTGCAAATGTGCAGCAGCTACATATTGACCGAGTACATAAGTACATGCAGAAAATCCAGGTGCTTTCACATTTCTTTCTTTTTCACTTGACAATATGTAAAAGAAAAACACTAAATTGCTCGCAAATTTAAATAATTAGGAGATTTGATATTAGATCTTACTGAATTAAATGAAAGGGGCTAACAATGGAAAGTGAGATTATGCCTCAGTTGAGGATAAAAAATAACTGTGACAATGTTCGTTTTTTCCCCAAAATATATTTGTCACCCAATAAACAACAATAAAAAGATCAACAAATAAAGTAAAAAACTTAAGATTCAAAAGTAAAATTGAGCCTGTTTAAAAATAAAAGAAATAATATAGTGTGACAACAAGTCGAGGTTAAAATGCTTAGCATGCTTATTATGTACTATATGAAGCTTATCAGCTGATAGAGCAAAACCTGATCAGTAGGTTGATCCGGATCTTCACTACCATATTTATTCTAGAACAGAATACTCCAGTGGTAAAACACATGACTCTGGGTCATGGGGTCCCTGGTTCGAAACAACGGTCAGGTTGCGGCTAATTTTCTTGAGCAGGAAATTTGTCTTGAATTGTTCCACTCCATCCAGGTGTATAAATGGGTACCTGTGAGGGTTACTTGGGTCAATTAATATGACTTCCCAGTGCCATAGTACATTATTGACAGAATACACCCATATGACTAGGGAGTAAACTGTTAAGTCAACTGCACGAGCAGTAGTTTCAAACTAGACTACAACTTGGTATTAACTTGTTATTACTACTTACATATGCTTTATTATATTGTGCTTAGAAGACTGGGAGTTAAGAATCAAGGTCAATGTATTTTGTCAAAGCTTCTAGAACTAGAACAATGATTATTAAATATGTAGTAACAATGTACATTAAATTGCATTTTAATGATGAACACAGAGTCTTAAACAAAATTCTGATTATAGAGGTAGAAGTCTCAATTTAACAGAACAATAAACAGTATGACTGAGGGAATATTATCAGGGCTGGTGGACAAGAGAAACTGTTATGGAGTGGCACAATATGAGGTAAAAAGAGCAGAGGAAAACAACACACAAAATTCACAGACAGCTTAAACAAATTTGCAACAAATAAAGAGGGCACCAACAATGAGCTCATGAGGAAGACCGAGAACAGGTAAGAGTGGAGAGCCATGATGGTCGATGTCTGCAAGACCAGACCGGACACTTGAAGAAGAAGACAGAGGGAATACTAATAAAAGAGATGTAGAGAACAAAAAGAGCAAGATACATGTCTTTTGAGCTACATATTATTTCTAAAAACAATAACAATCCCATCTAAATGATTTAACTACATGTACTGGTATTAACTGAAACAGTAGGTGTTGATGTTTCTGATGATTGTTCTAACATAAGGTATACACATATAAGAATTAGAAAACTAAGAAGTATGTGAATGCTAGATTAAGGATGGCACAGACCTAACAGAACTGTCATATACTTTTGCCTAATAAACCGTTACTTAAGATGTAAACAATGTTAACAAGAATTCATTTAACTGTATTTCTGCTAAATTTTAATAGACAACCTCACTTCCTGCAAATGTGTAGGAGTTACTAAATGAAAGGAGACCTGAGCACATACAGAGAATCCTGGTGCATTTGCCCTGCTACTTTATTTTCCTATTTTCATTCCACTTGACAAGATGTAATCAGAAAAAAACATCAACTTGCTCAAGAATTCAAATTCAAAAGATCAGCAGATTCGATTTTAAATCACAAAATTTCATTCTAAATAACAATTAAAATAATAATTATTTAGCTTGCAATTGCATTTATGGACTGTACTTAATTAAAAAATACTTTATTTTAAATACTTAACAGCAAATAAAATACAAGAATACAATATAAATCAAACAGGACTGAAGTGAAAGCTTAAGTTTATAGGTGTTTCTAATCCAACACAAAAAGTGTGTTAATGGCAAAAGGCTAAAATCACATATTTGAGAAAAATATCAAACAAACAAGCAAACTAATTTGAATTAACCTTTTAATTGCTGGAATAGGGCAAATGGTGTTACCAGCAAGTAAAGGGTTAACTGCAATCTACTCAAATTAATAAAAATAAATGTTAAAAAGAAAAATAACAGAAATTTGCTAACACAAGATAAAAAATAACAACCAGAGACAAATGCACTTTTGTATTCATGGTCTGATTTGATTTTACTCTTAAAGCTTTTCCTTTATAACAAAGATTGGTTAAATGACATTTTGATTTAACATTTTAACAACTTTCCTCAAAATTAAATTTTACAGCAATTTTTGAGAGAAAAGTGCACAGTACATATGATTCTAAAGACTGAACTGCTAGCAACCATATTTGTTTCTCTTGGACATAAAATTATAAACACAAAGTGAGCACGAACTTTACATGCTAGGTGACAGTTCAATTCCACCAATGATGTACATGTAATATACCGGTATTTGTATCACAGATCAGTCT
The DNA here is from genome assembly GCA_007844125.1 of Sinonovacula constricta. Classification (NCBI taxonomy): domain Eukaryota; kingdom Metazoa; phylum Mollusca; class Bivalvia; order Cardiida; family Solecurtidae; genus Sinonovacula; species Sinonovacula constricta. The sequence goes on along the minus strand of CM017564.1, from coordinate 36,392,383 downwards.
GAGGAAACCTCTGGCAATGTTGCAGCAACAAGATAATCAATGATGACATTTGATGAGCTTTATATTTTAGCGACTGTGGATGAGAAATGTTATGCAATACATTTTCAGCAAAGTGGATAATCGATTTTGTTGTTTGCTTTTATGCCTGTGGATAACAAGACATTTTATGGATTAACTTCCTTAGCACAAATAAAACAGCAATGTCAATTTATAACAGGCTGTAGGATATAACAATGTATACACCTAAATGCATCAAGCATTCTATTAATGATAACACAACCTGGATTTCATTTACATAACATAGTGCAATACTGTATAAACAACTGTTGTCAAATAAATCTCAAAGTCTGGTTGTGTACAGAAGTGAAGTGTATCGTGACATGGGCAATCAGGGTATGTCAGATACATATATATACATCTCATATGTCACCAACCACATTATAAACTTACATTTAATAAAAACAACAATCATCTCACTAAATCAAGCCATTACCATTTTCAGTAAAAAGAAAAAGCACTTAATTTATTAAGCTAAACAACAATCATCTCACTAAATCAAGCCATCACCATTTTCAGTAAAAAAAAAAGCACTTAATTTATTAAGCTAAAATATTTAAGAAAAACACACTATTAGACAGATATTTATCATGCAGGGAAGTAAAAACAAGCACCTTAAAGAACTTGAAATATTTGTTAAAAAGCAACGTTTTGTAAAACCAATTTAATTACAATGGAATTTTTTTGTGGGGTTTAACATCCCATGAAACTACCCATATATGTGCTTGAGCATTAGCAAGGGAAGTCATACCACAACTTTGGTTGAAATTAGCACTAGCCCGACATCAAAAAACTAGTAGATTTTCTCTCCAGATAGTAAAGATTCCCAATATACTAGCCTGATGGGCTTGTAATATCCAAATCATTGTACTTTCATTGGCGCACGCAGGAGCTTGCAGCCTTTATATGGAATGCTTACTGAAATTTGCACATGGGGAAAGTGTCTTTAGCAGACTTTCAAGCCCTGATGAAATACGGGTCCAAAATCGGTAAAAGGTGTTAGTGTAGTATATTAATTTATTTTTCTATTTATTTGTGCCTGTCTGTAACTTTCATGCAAAAATGGCAGAAAACGTGAGATCTGAGTTTACTTCTTTTTTGTTATTAAAATTACTAAACCTTTAGCATTAATGTACATGGAGATTCACTTACAAAAGGAGTACCCGGTTGGTCCAAAACGCTGATGCGCCAAGACGCACCCTTACAAAAGTATATAGGAATACTCTTCGGTACATCCTCCAACGTTCGGACTGAATGTTAACAAATTGAGATTATCTATTAGCTCTAAACAATTCATTGAGCATGCACAGTAAAATCTGACTTTAGACTGCAATGATTATGCAATAGTTAAAGACATTCGCATTATACACAAACAATTTCTGTAAGGTCCGCACAAATCTAAAAATAGCATTTCCAGTGCTGACAGCATGCAGGAATGCTTTTTTATAACATCTCTGAAGTGTTTGTGGTTTGAATGCCATACTACCTTTTACTTGACAGCAACTTTTGTTAAGTTGTATTCTTAATCTCAGTCCAGTGTGTAATTATTAACCACAGTAGCACATACATGTATGTACTTACTTACTAACATTGTTTTGTTACAACATTAGTTCCATCAGGAGTAAGGACATACCAGATTGTTCTGATTTTACTGTTTCCCTCAATTTGTCTTCATCCATTTTACTTTAAATGTGTGAAGTAGGTTAAGTTTAGAAAATAATCACAATTTGTTCACTGTATACATAATCTTGATATATAAATGCTTCCATACATAACAACTTCGAATATAAAACATAAGATACTGAGAAAGACAAAACATAACATGTTCCAGAAAAACACTATCTTAACAATAAGGTTGTGTGTATAGTGAGGCTGCTGCACATGTGCATATTCTGCTTAGCAGCTTGTAAACTTTAGTTTTATAGTTAACTAAGATAATGTTGGCAACGTTTTTTCTTCTTCTAATGTATATGTAAAATCTTGGAAAACCTATAAATGGTGTCGGTTTTGCTTTTTATTTTGTTTTAAATCATTCTATGGTCTCGGGAATTAACATTACACATATTTTTTTTTCTGGAGATTTATCGCATACAGAAAACTTTCAAATGAGAGCCATACTTTTCCCAATATGTCTTTGTTACTAACTACCATATTACTTTAACCTGTTTCAGTTCTTGCGTCGCCTTTGATGCTTTATATCAAAGACTTTTCTTGTTTTTGATTTTTACAACAAACTTTTGAGCTGCTTATTTCATTCAGCAAGCTGTCGCTTGTATCATAAACATGTTACGTGCACTTAACCGATAACCGATAATATGTTTACTGCAGCAGGAACCACACGATATTCTGGTTCCCACATGGTACATAATGTTCTATACCAAATTATTATACCAAATCAGCTGGGCCACAGAACAAACTGGCAGAGAAAATGAAACAGAAATACGTTTCTGGTGAAAAACCCTGGGAAATAAAACCCTTAAGTTGCCTGGCGAGCGGCCACCAAATGTAAAAATGAGGATGTTTATTGTGACAGAAATTTCCTTCTTTCCTGGACAAATAACAGGCCTTGATTGTGATTTACAAGGGTGTCTAACACCATATTTTGCAACTAGTACATAAAATCGAGGTAAAAAAAAAAAATCATTTTCGTCGCCTTCAGAATGCAAGAATTTGTGTCTTGATGCTATTAAATTGCATTAGAATAGCAAATGTCACAAAAATATATAAAAAAAAACAGTTGGTGAAACATCAGAGACTGACAAAATGTATCTTACAGTTAAAAAAAATTGAGTTTGACCAGTTGGCTATTAGATTTAGAAATGTACATTACCTTGCCAAACACCATAAACCTTTTCCTGTATTTATCTTGGTTTTTCAGACTTACTTATAAATTAAAACTTAATTTAATTCAGGCTAGTGAAAACTGCTAAGTTACTAGCCCGACTTGCTTGTAAATTTCAATCCTAATTCTAAGACTTCCACAACCATTTTTAATGACTTTGGTATGTCACCGCCCAGGATCAAACCTAGGACCTCCGGTACCTGGAGCCAATGCTCTACCAGATCTCCGGTATCACTAGATTATACGTGAACATGCTGTCTTTCAAAAGACTTTTCAACTATCACATCCAACCAACACAGAACCAGTGTTTAACACTTAATGTCCATGCTTGCTTTTCATGCTTTTTCTTTCTTCATTTATAAATGTTAAGTCAATGCTCATTTTTGCATTTATATCACATATGTGTTACTCTCTTTAGTTTGCTGCTTTAGACATTGTCAATGACGGTATTTTCTTTTGTCATGCAAGAAAACATTTGATTTAAATACTACATTTCATGCTTATGTTCCCCATATACAACTATACCCTCTGGCTGGTCATCTATGTTTAAAACTACATTTCATGCTTATGTTCCCCATGTACAACTATACCATCTGGCTGGTCATCTATGTTTAACACTACATTTCATGCTTATGTTCCCCATGTACAACTATACCATCTGGCTGGTCATCTATGTTTAACATTACATTTCATGCTTATGTTCCCCATGTACAACTATACCATCTGGCTGGTCATCTATGTTTAACATTACATTTCATGCTTATGTTCCCCATGTACAACTATACCATCTGGCTGGTCATCTATGTTTAACACTACATTTCATGCTTATGTTCCCCATGTACAACTATACCATCTGGCTGGTCATCTATGTTTAACACTACATTTCATGCTTATGTTCCCCATGTACAACTATACCATCTGGCTGGTCATCTTCCGACTCTTCCTGGATATCACTGAGCAAATTCACATTGCTCTCACTTTTAGTCAATCTCAGATCCTCAGCCGTTGAGAAGCTCATCACTTTCCGCAGATCTACAGAGTGTTTCAATCTGTTTTCACGATACTTGGCATATATATAACTCAGTCCTCCTCCCACACTCATACTTATTCCTAACACAGTTGGAAAATTATGACTAACGCCGCCAAATGTTAAGATGCCCAGAATAGTTTGTGCAAGTGCTTTAAGACCTCCAACCACACTTGTTGTTAGAGCAGAATTTAAACTTGTGCATAAAAATAGTGAATAGTTTAAAAGGCATCCTAAGCTAATAGCTAGGAAAAATGTCACTATGAATGATATGCTGTGCCAACTGTTGTACTGACTGAGACTGGATAACTCGCCATTGAGTAGGCAGCAGACGATAAGGAACGGTATAGGTGTTAATACTGTTTAACTGCAGAGACTCAACAGTGGACAACTTCCCATTGGTGGCCTTCTGAACCAGCAGTAGATACACAGCTTGAGTGATGTTACTCAAGATACCACAGGTATAACCAAGAAGGTTAAAGGTCATGTCCCCATAACCTAAAAAAAACACACAAGACATTAAATATACAATGTTCAATGTATTGTTTTTCTATTTTATATCATATTACATTATAATTAAAGTAAGCAATAACAGTTATCAATGCAACAGCTAGCTGTTGTGGATAAGAGAAAGACCATAGAAAAATTCAAGTAAAAACACTGATGTACAGTAGGTCAGAAACACTGACACACAGGAAGTCAGAAATGCTGACACATAGTACGTCAGAAATACTGACACATAGGAAGTCAGAAAACGCTGACACACAGTAGGTAAGAAACACTGACACATAGGAAGTCAGAATTATGGACACACAGTAGGTCAGAAACATAGACACACAAGAAGTCAGAAACACTGACACACAGTAGGTCAGAAACACAGACACACAGTAGGTCAGAAACACTGACACACAGTAGGTCAGAAACACAGACACACAGTAGGTCAGAAACACTGACACACAGTAGGTCAGAAACACAGACACACAGTAGGTCAGAAACACAGACACACAGTAGGTCAGAAACACTGACAGACAGGAAGTCAGAAACACAGACACACAGTAGGTCAGAAACACATACACAGTAGGTCAGAAACACAGACACACAGTAGGTCAGAAACACAGACACACAGTAGGTCAGAAACACATACACAGTAGGTCAGAAACACAGACACACAGTAGGTCAGAAACACAGACACACAGTAGGTCAGAAACACTGACACACAAGAAGTCAGAAACATAGTAGGTCAGAAACACAGACACACAGTAGGTCAGAAACAAAGACACACAGTAGGTCAGACACACAGTAGGTCAGAAAGACAGACACACAGTAGGTCAGAAACACTGACAGACAGGAAGTCAGAAACACAGACACACAGTAGGTCAGAAACACAGACACACAGTAGGTCAGAAACAAAGACACACAGTAGGTCAGAAACACAGACACACAGTAGGTCAGAAACACACACACAGTAGGTCAGAAACACAGACACACAGTAGGTCAGAAACACAGACACACAAGAAGTCAGAAACACTGACACACAGTAGGTCAAAAACACTGACACACAGTAGGTCAGAAACACTGACACATAGGAGATCAGAAATGCTGGCACACAGTAGGTCAGAAACACTGACACACAGTAGGTCAGAAGCTGTAAGGCACAATAGGTCAGAAACACTGACACACAGATAGTCAGAAACACAGACACATAGGAGAACAGAAACGCTGACACAAAGTAGGTCAGAAACACTGACACACAGTAGGTCAGAAACACTGACACACAGTAGGTCAGAAACACTAACACACAGTAGGTCAGAAACACAGACACACAGTAGGTCAGAAACACATACACAGTAGGTCAGAAACACAGACACACAGTAGGTCAGAAACACTGACACACAGTAGGTCAGAAACACAGACACACAGTAGGTCAGAAACACTGACAGACAGGAAGTCAAAAACATTGACACACAGTAGGTCAGAAACACTGACACATAGGAGATCAGAAACGCTGACACACAGTAGGTCAGAAACACTGACACACAGTAGGTCAGAAGCTGTAAGGCACAATAGGTCAGAAACACTGACACACAGTCAGTCAGAAACACTGACACATAGGAGATCAGAAACGCTGACACACAGTAGGTCAGAAACACTGACACATAGTAGGTCAGAAGCTGTAAGGCACAATAGGTCAGAAACGCTGACACACAGTAGGTCAGAAACACTGACACACAGTAGGTCAGAAGCTGTAAGGCACAGTCAGTCAGAAACACTGACACATAGGAGATCAGAAACGCTGACACACAGTAGGTCAGAAACACTGACACACAGTAGGTCAGAAGCTGTAAGGCACAATAGGTCAGAAACACTGACACACAGTAGGTCAGAAACACTGACACACAGTCAGTCAGAAACACTGACAAACAATAGCTCAGAAACACTGATTTACCTTAGGTCAGAATAATTGATGCACACAAGTTAGGAAGTTATATATCATTTGCCTGTTTTTTCTCATAAAAAAATTTAAACCATTGTTAAGAGAGTCTTAATTTTTATTGACTTATAAAGAAAATAGGACAGCGCAAATTAGATTGTACATGTCTGAAAGGAGCTTGTAGTAATACATTTTAATAAATAATAATACACAAATCTTACTTTAACATTGAAATAATAAAAAAACAACATACCTGCAATTATACATCCAAGTGTAAGAAACAAAATTGACACCACTGTCAGATTAGATGGTCGGCCTTTCTTCAGAATGACTACAGCAAGAACCATGGTCACTAATGGTACACATCTTTTTAAGACTCCATACAGTGCTATATTCATGTGACTTAATGCACTTAGAGCTAATACCGAGTTAACTCCATAGAAAATAGCTGGCAAAAGAAACATCCTTCCTCTGTCTAATGTATAGTTTGGCATGCTAATAACCTGGAGACAACTGAGCAGTTCCAAGACTAGAATAGTGAACAACATCTGGGAGGCCATGATGAAGACAGGATAGTCAAAGTCTAAGGTGGTCATCAGCAGCTTGTTTATGAATGCCATGGCAACTGAACAGATCCCATAGAGAACAGCAGCTCCTAGGGACTGGAAGCTTTTGCTAAGATTCCAGAGCAAACCCTGTGAAGGTCCTTTTGCTGTCAGGGCAACAACAATGTCATGGTTTTCATTCAAATCTTTAGGCAAGTTTTGCAGGGTAGACATTTTGTTATTTCGGCACTTGCTAGGACCGTCCCCTGAAAATAAAATTTAAAATCTTCTAAACTACATGCATTGGGCTCTTTTTCAGATAAATGGAAAAAAAACCCAGCCCCCCCAGTCGGCCCATTCATACATTTTTTCTCGATCTTATTTATTGAGTTATGGCCTGATGTCACAAATTTTGTAGACCATGTAGATATAATCACATTTATTTCAGACTTTCAATCTGTTATGCTTAGCCACCCAAGCTGTTATTAAGGCCCCTAAGCACTCCTCTGTAGTAATGCATCCCAATCAAGGAACGAGAAGATTTATAGTGTACTTTAAGATATTTTTTTCAGGTCATGACAAAATGGTTAAAAAATGCTAACAATGATTGTGTATTTTTATAATAAGAAGATTTTTTTGTGTGAAAATATACTGATGTCACAGCTTTGAGACTGATTCTGACAAAGAATAGAGCAAAAATGAAATTTTACACAAACAGTGTTATAGTTCTACCTTTGTAGGACAAAATACATCCCGGACAAAACTATCTGTTTATTTTAGCATAGGCGAACAAAATCACTCCTGTAAATAAATTACCTTAAAATATATCTTGAAGTTTATAAGAAAATATTTGATGCTGTTATCAATGCATTTACAAGATTTAACTGTGCAAATTAAATATACATTCTTGAAGAAAGTTGAAAATTTACAGGAGGGGATTCATTGAAAACATTATGGGAGTGTTTTGTCTGACTTTGCTAAAACGAACATGAAGAAAATTACCGAATGATTTTGTCCCTACTCCATTGTTAGCAATAACCCAGGGTTAAAGAGCTATGTATCAAGTTGCAAAAAAGAGACAAGGGAAGATATATTGCTAAGTATGGAGTTCTTTTATAATTAAGTGATCTGCAGCTGTATGAGGCACCAAATGTAGCAATAGTACTTAAAGGTGGTATCCGACAGTTTGGACCAAAAATATTTTTATTAAACATCATTATAAACCATTGTTACCTGAACAGATCTCGCAAAATGCTGTTTATTAATGTCCTGCACCTATCTGACAAGTGAACAATAATGCCACAATCATCATTTCAAACTTGTATTTCCTATCTGAGCCATGCTGCAAAGTTAGCTATTTAAAACTAAGAAAACTAGGTGACCAATTATGTTTTAGCTCATCCATGTCATACGCTGTGACATCGATGTCTGTTACTAGCAGGATTTGAAAAGAATGAACATTAAAGTGTTGATTAACGAGTTTTATTGCCCTAAAATTAAGATACTATTGAAAATTATCAAAGCTCAGACTGAAAAATGACTTTTTTTCTGCAGAATATTGTTACATATATTAGATATAGGCAAACTACTAGATACAACCTTTAACAATTTGTGCAGATTTTGTTGGCTAAAAAATGTTGTTGTTTCAAACATTTAAACACACTTTCTAAAATCCAGATGAGCAGTGCACTAAAAGTAGAACATGACGGTAGTGTGACATGTGCACAATCTATTATATTTTGGTCCAAGTTTTAATAAACGCTTTGTTTGTTTGATGTATTGAAACTCCAAACTGCTTTGTTATTTTATTTGTTCCATAATAAATACTGATAGTTGTATTTTGTCGGGTCTAACATCTAATAGACATCTCAACAAATCGGTACTGTTTTGTTTGTCATACCACTTAACTTAATGAAGGTTCCACTGTAGATTTTCGTATTTTATCCCCCCCCCCCCCCCCCCCCCCCCCCCCCCCCCCGCCTTGGAATGTATTTCATATTTGGTCATCGGCCGCAACCCCCCGCCCCACCCTTTCCCCCTGTTGAAAACTTCTGGACTATTATTAGGACTAATTAAATATTATGAAAACGTATAGTTGTAGACCGGATTACTGGTGATACTCAAATACTGTTTATTTCCAACTTTAGACATGTGATAGATTCTAACTAGGTAAAATACAAACAAACAGTGTCAATTGTATATGAATTTGAATATTGTTGTTGTTGATAACATTGCTGTGCTCAAAAATAAATTTAGTTAGCTGACAAGTGTAAAACAAGTTTAGGTCACCGGTAATAGGGCTAACCTAGGATAATTTGTTAACAGCTGAGACTTAAGTTATTTGGACCTCTGAATTCATGAAAATATAAATGGGGACATTTATAACTGAGGGTGTCAATGGCGACATAATATACATCGCGGTAAATATAGATAAAAATAAGAGTATCATCGTAACCACAACATTTACCTGTCTAACAGAAAATATGACATGTCACATCACACAGGTGCCACATTGATTGATGTGACAGGCTGGTTCCCAGACTATTGCGGACGTATGAAACCGGTGGAACCAAATCATCGACTAGTTCTAGAGTTAGTGCATTTTAATACAGTGTTCCTTTTTAGTCATTACTATTCCAGTCCGACGAGGATGCAATAAGGTACATATCCGCGAAAAATCCACAGTATAAAATGTAGATTATGAATGTTGATGATACCTCTGATATATGGGATGGTGTTGGCTTCATAATAATATACATACATACTTCGAAAAGCAAAGCAATTATTTTTATTTGGCACAATACCTTGTATGACTTTCGGCCCAGGAGTTCTCGTCCTTTTGGGGATCGTATTTATCAAATATATTTCAACTAATTTTAAAAATGCGGGCTCAACTTAAGTAGGTATAGATCTAATAACGTTTTCAAAATTCAAAATAACTTTCCTTAAACTGAGTTGTATAATTAATTATTACTGTTTTTAAAAGCTATTAAAATTACTTCAAAAAGGTCTTGCAAAATGCAGTTCATTGATGCCCTAGATCTGTGTAAAAAGTGCAGCATAAATCCCCTCTCGTTATTGCAAACAGGTATTTCCTATCTGAGCCCACACTCCTATCTGCCCACACTCCTATCTGACCACACTCCTATCTGCCCACATTCCTATCTGCCAACACTCCTATCTGCCCACATTCCTATCTGAGTCCACACTCCTATCGGAGCCCACATTCCTATCTGCCCACACTTCTATCTGAGCCCACATTCATATCTGCCCACACTCCTATCTGAGTCCCACACTCCTATCTGCCCACATTCCTATCTGAGCCCACACTCCTATATGAGCTCATGCTGCAGAGATAGCTATTATAAATTAAGAAACTAAGAAAATCATGTGACAACTTTTGAGATCACATTATATCAAGTATTTAGGTAATCCACATTGATGTTGATATCTATTTAGCAGAGATCACTATTGTGCTTTTTTATGGATTTGGCAAGGACAAGCTTTTAGAGTGTTTTTACATGCTTTGTATTGTTTAACAATATAGATATTGTTCAAACCTGTTTTTACTTAGACCAAAGTATGATTGTATGCAGTAATTATACCCCAATTCCCCAAAGTGGTGGTAAGAAATTATTACATTTAAACTGTTAGATACCACCTTAAAATACCAGCTTGAAAGCACCACCAGGTACACTGTCAGAGAGGTTGACAATATTCCATTTGGCAGTTTGGAATATTTTTAAGACAGAATGTTGCAGTGCCTTCCAATAGATGCTGGAGCAGTTCAATATAATTTAATAAATTAATATATTGTAACAACAAAAAAGAATTCCTATTAAAAATAAAATAAATGAATTCCAAGTGTTATTTAATGAAAAGGGTTGAACAAATGTTTCATATTTTGGAGATATATTATATACTGAAACAGGTGAAATGTAATAACCTCTTGGTCTTGTTTAGTCCTGTATCTAAACTAACTAACCTAAGGTAACAGTATGTTGACAATACCTGGGTCAATTTTCACAAACATTAACTTACTGCTGATCCTTAAAGCCTTACATCATAAGATAAGCAAAAACATTAAAAACAAGAAGTTTATGACACCTAAGACTGACAAGACAAAAGCGACTGACCCATCACATAGAGTTACTTTTATCTAAATAAACTCCTAACTGCCTGTTAAAGCATGTCAATATCATAACCTATGTTAGGTTCGAATTTAAATAAAAGTATTGTATCAGTTCTAATTTTTTCATAAAACTACATAAACAAACATGTCTCAAAACCCAGTAGCATAATCAGTAGATCACTGAGCTGCAATAAAAGAGGACATAAATTTAAAACCTTAAAAATACAATCTATAGTAGACATTTTTCTTCCTTTATATATAAACATATTTTTAATTTTATTGACGAATTAGGTTTTAAGTATTATTTTTAACACACAGACTATTTAATAACTTTTATGGATAATATAAACAAAATGGCTTAAGGAGATTACTAGTATGGCCTTAAGTAAGTATCCTTTCCCTAACAATGTGAAAGTGTTGTCCACAAAAGGTTTTAACTGTGTAGTTTTTCATAGTAGGGTTGGTTCACATATCAAGAATTAATGTCAAAACAAGTATATGTAATGGTTGACAGACAATTTTAAATTGTGGATAAAACCAAAGATAAACTTTCATGTGGGAGGTTTTCCAGCTAGCCTGCTGTGTACCAGTGATTCTACCCAGACATAAGTTTGAGGTCTTCCTCCATCAATAATTAGCTGGACAGTCACCAATATCACCATAATTGTGTCAGTGTGATGTAACAAAAACACTAAATGTTGTTGTTTTTGTAGGAAAACCAACAAAATGGGGGAAAAAACATGTTAAAAGCTAGTATGAAAAAAAAAATCATGATATTATCACAGAATTGAAAAACATACAGCAAAAGAAAATAAAAGAAATAGATTAAAAAACAACAACATAAAAAATAATGACTTGATTTGTTTGTCAAACTAACAAGCCTAACAAGATCTGTGTATTTATACTCATATACATAATTTATCCTTGCATGTTGAAACGTTTTTTTAACTCTTACACTGCTAAGAATGTTTCGACCAAAGACTAAGGCAAATAGTATAGATCGAGATCATTGAGCTCCAAGAGATGTCCGATCAGAATTTACTCTTATTTGCTGCTAATTTTTTATCCGTGCATCTTTTTACCCATAACTTATTCCCAGTAAATAACTTAGTAATCATTACTTTTACTTAGTAATCATTATTGGGTATCAAATACAGCATGACAAGGGCTAACACCTGTCATGCTCATGTAACAAATCATTATTTGTTTAAAATATGGAAATTGCAATGTTACCATAGAAATTATGGATTCCTGCTTCACCTTGGAAGGAACATTTCCTGGGATTTCAAATCCAATTTTTGCTAAGCAACAAGTAAATAAAAGGTTACCACAAAACTCAATAACTTAACAACCTTGTGTTAATTATTTAATGACAAGAGATAGGAAAAGCCCTTGGGACATTTAGTTATCACCTGTCATAGCATTTACTCAGGGATAAATGTGGAAAAATACCAACCCTGAAGGCATATGCTCACACTTTGGTCATATTTGTTAATATCTGTTATAAGTGTAATTCTATCAGTTGTTGTTTTATCAATCACCTAATGGTTCTTTGAAAGCAAAATATATGCTTTAGAGGACCAGCATGTAGATTGTAACTGCCACATGGTAGCAACTTATAAACAATTTTGAGATCATTTATAAAATACCAGGGTTGGAGATTATAAAACATTTGGGTTTGAGTCTGAGACAATACTTCCATCATCTGATTGGCTGGATTCAAATAAAATGTAAAATCTGACCAATCAGATTGCTTGAGATTTGTCTCTGGCTCAATTGCAAGTTTTACAATCATCACTCCTGATCATGTATTTGAAACAATACATTTAGAGTTGTTGTGTAAATCTGGAAATGAAATTTAACTTGTATTTAAATATTGAGCAAATTTCAAAACATTGTCTAGATATTATTTTATTGCAGGCTGAATAAGTCCAAAGACATGGCTGTTTGGAAGGTTTTTGTACCACACAACATTTTCATCCAACCAGATTCTGTTCTCTTTGGTCATGTGACACAAAAAGGCCAATCAGTGTATATTACAGCATCAACACCTGACATCACCACCGGTAACCAGTCTGCCTGATGATCTTCGGCATATTGGAACCTTGAAAGGGTCACAGACTTGTCGTCGGAAATGTGACCACGTTCAAGAACCAGTTTGGGTTCATCTCTCAACTGGTCAGACGTCGATTGTGTCATGTTGTGTCTATCTGTTTGGCACAAAAGTGGAGTCCACCTGTATTATATACAATCCCATTGAAATGCTTAAATCTGATATTATCTGTGAAAGGGCATTGACTGCTAATGGAGTATCTGACAATGTTACAATGCTTGCCCAAGTGCTGATAAAATCCAGTGTGAATGGATTGTCAGGTGAAAGGGAAGGATTAAAGACATACATCAGATCTTCGATATCTCAGAGGAAGCAAGCAGTGCTCTTTAGAAATTGTCTGGCAGTGGTTGTGCTGATTCTGTACTTCCCATTCATTTGTCTTCATCGATGTATCAGGTAGGGCTTTTACCCTTAAATGGATTAATACCCCAGTCTAAAGCAACTACATACAAACTGGTTGCTACACAAATATAAGTGTTGAAAAGAGGAAATCTTTTCACGGCACTTCACATAAATGAGATTAATGTTTTTAATGCACTGATTTATATATAATAAAATACTCTATGAAGTATTTGTTATTATTATATATAGTACTAACCTTTTTTAAACTTGCATAATGACATCAAAAAAATAACAACAACAAAAATATATATATATATACTGGTATATGCTAAGATAAGTACAGTACAGTTAAAACAGTTGTATATGTAGATATTCCTACTGATATATATGGGTCGTATTCATGTAATCATTGTAAACGATGCATAAATGTAAAACACTTTATCAGAATGTTACCCACATTGTTTTTCCTTCACAGACTGCCCAGTGTAATGATCAGTACACTTTCCTCAGTGTCACAGCTTAGTTCCAGAGCAGAGGATCTGTCTCATGTAACTGTTGGGATAGCTGTAACACCAATCAACAGACTAAGGTATTTTATCATTATCATCATCTTACGTTAACATCAACATGATCAACATCCCAATAATATCAACCTATTATCTGCCTTGTGATAACTCAACATCCGCTCTATGGTAACCAGCGTCCTTCTTTTCATGATAACTATCAACATCCTCCTCATGATAACTATCTACATCCTCCACATGATAACTATCAACATCCTCCTTATGATAACTATCAACATCCTCCTCATGATAACTATCAACATCCTCCTTATGATAACTATCACCACCCTCCTCATCTTAACTATCAACATCCTCCTTATGATAACTATCACCACCCTCCTCATCTTAACTATCAACATCCTCCTCATGATAACTATCAACATCCTCCTCATGATAACTATCAACATCCTCCTTATGATAACTATCAACATCCTTTTCATGATAACTATCAACATCCTCCTCATGATAACTATCAACATCCTCATCATGATAGCTATCAACATCCTCCTCATGATAACTATCAACATCCTCATCATGATAACTATCAACATCCTTCTCATGATAACTATCAACATCCTCCTCATGTTAACTATCAACATCCTCATCATGATAGCTATCAACATCCTCCTCATGATAACTATCTACATCCTCCTCATGATAACTATCAACATCCTCCTCATGATAACTATTAACATCCTTCTCATGATAACTATCAACATCCTCCTCATGATAACTATCAACATCCTCATCATGATAGCTATCAACATCCTCCTTATGATAACTATCAACATCCTCCTTATGATAACTATCAACATCCTTCTCATGATAACTATCAACATCCTTCTCATGATAACTATCAACATTCTCCTCATGATAACTATCTACATCCTCGTCATGATAACTATCAACATCCTTCTCATGATAACTATCAACATCCTTCTCATGATAACTATCTACATCCTCCTCATGATAACTATCAACATCCTCCTCATGATAACTATCTACATCCTCCTCATGATAACTATCTACATCCTTCTCATGATAACTATCTACATCCTCCACATGATAACTATCAACATTCTCCTCATGATAACTATCTACATCCTCCTCATGATAACTATCTACATCCTTCTCATGATAACTATCTACATCCTCCACATGATAACTATCAACATTCTCCTCATGATAACTATCAACATCCTTCTCATGATAACTATCAACATCCTTCTCATGATAACTATCTACATCCTTCTCATGATAACTATCTACATCCTTCTCATGGTAACTATCTACATCCTCCTTATGATAACTATCTACATCCTCCTTATGATAACTATCTACATCCTCCTTATGATAACTATCAACATCCTTCTCATGATAACTATCTACATCCTCGTCATGATAACTATCTACATCCTTGTCATGATAACTATCTACATCCTCCTCATGATAACTATCTACATCCTCCTCATGATAACTATCAACAGCCTCCTTATGATAACTATCTACATCCTCCTTATGATAACTATCTACATCCTCCTTATGATAACTATCAACATCCTCCTTATGATAACTATCTACATCCTCCACATGATAACTATCAACATCCTCCTCATGATAACTATCAACATTCTCCTCATGATAACTATCAACATCCTCCTCATGATAACTATCAACATCCTCCTCATGATAACTATCTACATCCTCCTCATGATAACTATCAACATCCTTCTCATGATAACTATCTACATCCTTCTCATGATAACTATCTACATCCTCGTCATGATAACTATCAACATCCTCCTTATGATAACTATCAACATCCTCCTCATGATAACTATCTACATCCTCCTCATGATAACTATCAACATCCTCGTCATGATAACTATCAACATCCTCCTCATGATAACTATCAACATCCTCGTCATGATAACTATCAACATCCTTCTCATGATAACTATCAACATCCTCATCATGATAACTATCAACATCCTCCACATGATAACTATCTACATCCTCGTCATGATAACTATCAACATCCTCCACATGATAACTATCAACATCCTCCACATGATAACTATCTACATCCTCCTCATGATAACTATCAACATCCTCCTTATGATAACTATAAACATCCTCCTCATGATAACTATCAACATCCTCCTCATGATAACTATCTACATCCTCCTTATGATAACTATCTACATCCTCCTCATGATAACTATCAACATCCTCCTTATGATAACTATAAACATCCTCCTCATGATAACTATCAACATCCTCCACATGATAACTATCAACATCCTCCACATGATAACTATCTACATCCTCCTCATGATAACTATCAACATCCTCCTTATGATAACTATAAACATCCTCCTCATGATAACTATAAACATCCTTCTCATGATAACTATCTACATCCTCCTCATGATAACTATCTACATCCTCGTCATGATAACTATCTACATCCTCGTCATGATAACTATCAACATCCTCGTCATGATAACTATCAACATCCTCGTCATGATAACTATCAACATCCTCCACATTATAACTGTCTACATCCTCCTCATGATAACTATCAACAGCCTCCTTATGATAACTATCAACATCCTCCTCATGATAACTATCAACATCCTCCACATGATAACTATCTACATCCTCCTTATGATAACTATCAACATCCTCGTCATGATAACTATCAACATCCTCGTCATGATAACTATCTACATCCTCCTTATGATAACTATCAACATCCTCGTCATGATAACTATCAACATCCTCGTCATGATAACTATCTACATCCTCCTTATGATAACTATCAACATCCTCGTCATGATAACTATCAACATCCTCCACATGATAACTATCAACATCCTCCTCATGATAACTATCTACATCCTCCTCATGATAACTATCTACATCCTCCTCATGATAACTATCTACATCCTCCTCATGATAACTATCAACATCCTCGTCATGATAACTATCTACATCCTCCTTATGATAACTATCAACATCCTCCACATGATAACTATCTACATCCTCCTTATGATAACTATCTACATCCTCGTCATGATAACTATCTACATCCTCCTCATGATAACTATCTACATCCTCCTTATGATAACTATCAACATCCTCGTCATGATAACTATCAACATCCTCGTCATGATAACTATCTACATCCTCCTTATGATAACTATCAACATCCTTGTCATGATAACTATCAACATCCTCGTCATGATAACTATCAACATCCTCCAGATGATAACTATCTACATCCTCCTCATGATAACTATCAACATCCTCCACATGATAACTATCTACATCCTCCTCATGATAACTATCTACATCCTCCTCATGATAACTATCAACATCCTCATCATGATAGCTATCTACATCCTCCTCATGATAACTATCAACATCCTTCTCATGATAACTATCTACATCCTCCTCATGATAACTATCAACATCCTCATCATGATAACTATCTACATCCTCCTCATGATAACTATCTACATCCTTCACATTATAACTATCAACATCCTTCACATTATAACTATCTACATCCTCCACATGATAACTATCAACAACCTCCTTATGATAACTATCTACATCCTCCTCATGATAACTATCAACAGCCTCCTCATGATAACTATCAACATCCTTCTCATGATAACTATCTACATCCTTCTCATGATAACTATCAACATCCTCCACATGATAACTATCAACATCCTTCACATGATAACTATCTACATCCTTCACATGATAACTATCTACATCCTTCTCATGATAACTATCAACATCCTTCACATTATAACTATCAACATCCTTCACATTATAACTATCTACATCCTTCTCATGATAACTATCAACATCCTTCACATGATAACTATCAACATCCTCCACATGATAACTATCAACATCCTTCACATGATAACTATCTACATCCTTCACATGATAACTATCTACATCCTTCTCATGATAACTATCAACATCCTTCACATTATAACTATCAACATCCTTCACATTATAACTATCTACATCCTTCACATGATAACTATCAACATCCTCGTCATGATAACTATCAACATCCTCCTCATGATAACTATCAACATCCTTCTCATGATAACTATCTACATCCTTCTCATGATAACTATCTACATCCTCGTCATGATAACTATCAACATCCTCCTCATGATAACTATCAACATCCTCCTCATGATAACTATGAACATCCTCGTCATGATAACTATCAACATCCTCCTCATGATAACTATCAACATCCTTCACATGATAACTATCAACATCCTTCACATTATAACTATCAACATCCTTCACATTATAACTATCTACATCCTTCACATGATAACTATCAACATCCTCGTCATGATAACTATCAACATCCTCCACATGATAACTATCAACATCCTTCTCATGATAACTATCTACATCCTCGTCATGATAACTATCTACATCCTTCTCATGATAACTATCAACATCCTCATCATGATAACTATCAACATCCTCCTCATGATAACTATCAACATCCTTCTCATGATAACTATCAACATCCTCCTCATGATAACTATCAACATCCTTCTCATGATAACTATCAACATCCTCATCATGATAACTATCAACATCCTCCACATGATAACTATCCACATCCTCGTCATGATAACTATCAACATCCTCCACATGATAACTATCAACATCCTCGTCATGATAACTATCTACATCCTTCTCATGATAACTATCAACATCCTCATCATGATAACTATCAACATCCTCCTCATGATAACTATCAACATCCTCCTCATGATAACTATCAACATCCTTCTCATGATAACTATCAACATCCTCATCATGATAACTATCAACATCCTCCACATGATAACTATCCACATCCTCGTCATGATAACTATCAACATCCTCCACATGATAACTATCAACATCCTCCACATGATAACTATCTACATCCTCCTCATGATAACTATCAACATCCTCCTTATGATAACTATAAACATCCTCCTCATGATAACTATCAACATCCTCCTCATGATAACTATCTACATCCTCCTTATGATAACTATCTACATCCTCCTCATGATAACTATCAACATCCTCCTTATGATAACTATAAACATCCTCCTCATGATAACTATCAACATCCTCCACATGATAACTATCAACATCCTCCACATGATAACTATCTACATCCTCCTCATGATAACTATCAACATCCTCCTTATGATAACTATAAACATCCTCCTCATGATAACTATAAACATCCTTCTCATGATAACTATCTACATCCTCGTCATGATAACTATCTACATCCTCGTCATGATAACTATCTACATCCTCGTCATGATAACTATCAACATCCTTGTCATGATAACTATCAACATCCTCGTCATGATAACTATCAACATCCTCCACATGATAACTGTCTACATCCTCCTCATGATAACTATCAACAGCCTCCTTATGATAACTATCAACATCCTCCTCATGATAACTATCAACATCCTCCACATGATAACTATCTACATCCTCCTTATGATAACTATCAACATCCTCGTCATGATAACTATCTACATCCTCCTTATGATAACTATCAGCATCCTCCTCATGATAACTATCTACATCCTCCTTATGATAACTATCAACATCCTCCTCATGATAACTATCAACATCCTCCTCATGATAACTATCTACATCCTCCTTATGATAACTATCTACATCCTCCACATGATAACTATCAACATCCTCCTCATGATAACTATCTACATCCTCGTCATGATAACTATCAACATCCTTCTCATGATAACTATCTACATCCTTCTCATGATAACTATCTACATCCTCGTCATGATAACTATCAACATCCTCCTCATGATAACTATCAACATCCTCGTCATGATAACTATCAACATCCTTCTCATGATAACTATCAACATCCTCATCATGATAACTATCAACATCCTCCACATGATAACTATCTACATCCTCGTCATGATAACTATCAACATCCTCCTTATGATAACTATCTACATCCTCCACATGATAACTATCAACATCCTCGTCATGATAACTATCAACATCCTCGTCATGATAACTATCAACATCCTCCTTATGATAACTATCAACATCCTCCACATGATAACTATCTACATCCTCCACATGATAACTATCAACATCCTCGTCATGATAACTATCTACATCCTCCTCATGATAACTATCAACACCCTCCTCATGATAACTATCTACAGCCTCCTTATGATAACTGTCAACATCCTCCTTATGATAACTATAAACATCCTTGTCATGATAACTATCAACATCCTCCTTATGATAACTATCAACATCCTCCTTATGATAACTATCAACATCCTCCTTATGATAACTATCAACATCCTCCTCATGATAACTATCAACATCCTCCTCATGATAACTATCTACATCCTCCACATGATAACTATCAACATCCTCCTCATGATAACTATCAACATCCTCCTCATGATAACTATCTACATCCTCCTTATGATAACTATCTACATCCTCCTCATGATAACTATCAACATCCTCCTTATGATAACTATAAACATCCTCCTCATGATAACTATAAACATCCTCCTCATGATAACTATCTACATCCTCGTCATGATTACTATCTACATCCTCGTCATGATAACTATCAACATCCTCGTCATGATAACTATCAACATCCTCGTCATGATAACTATCAACATCCTCCACATGATAACTATCTACATCCTCCTTATGATAACTATCAACATCCTCGTCATGATAACTATCTACATCCTCTTTATGATAACTATCAACATCCTCGTCATGATAACTATCTACATCCTCCTCATGATAACTATCAACATCCTCGTCATGATAACTATCAACATCCTCCTTATGATAACTATCAACATCCTCCTCATGATAACTATCAACATCCTCCTCATGATAACTATCAACATCCTTGTCATGATAACTATCAGCATCCTCCTCATGATAACTATCAACATCCTCCTCATGATAACTATCTACATCCTCCTTATGATAACTATCAACATCCTTGTCATGATAACTATCAACATCCTCCACATGATAACTATCTACATCCTCCTTATGATAACTATCAACATCCTCGTCATGATAACTATCTACATCCTCGTCATGATAACTATCAACATCCTCGTCATGATAACTATCTACATCCTCCACATGATAACTATCAACATCCTCCTCATGATAACTATCAACAGCCTCCTTATGATAACTATCAACATCCTCCTCATGATAACTATCTACATCCTCCTTATGATAACTATCAACATCCTCCACATGATAACTATCAACATCCTCCACATGATAACTATCTACATCCTCCACATGATAACTATCAACATCCTCCACATGATAACTATCTACATCCTCGTCATGATAACTATCTACATCCTCCACATGATAACTATCTACATCCTTCTCATGATAACTATTAACACCCTCGTCATGATAACTATCTACATCCTCCACATGATAACTATCAACATCCTCCTCATGATAACTATCAACATCCTTCTCATGATAACTATCTACATCCTCGTCATGATAACTATCAACATCCTCCTCATGATAACTATCTACATCCTCGTCATGATAACTATCAACATCCTCCTCATGATAACTATCAACATCCTCCTCATGATAACTATCAACATCCTTCTCATGATAACTATCTACATCCTCGTCATGATAACTATCAACATCCTCCTTATGATAACTATCAACATCCTCCTCATGATAACTATCTACATCCTCGTCATGATAACTATCAACATCCTCCTCATGATAACTATCAACATCCTCCTCATGATAACTATCAACATCCTCGTCATGATAACTATCAACATCCTTCTCATGATAACTATCAACATCCTCATCATGATAACTATCAACATCCTCCACATGATAACTATCTACATCCTCGTCATGATAACTATCAACATCCTCCACATGATAATTATCAACATCCTCCACATGATAACTATCAACATCCTCCTCATGATAACTATCAACATCCTCCACATGATAACTATCTACATCCTCCTTATGATAACTATCAACATCTTCGTCATGATAACTATCAACATCCTCCTCATGTTAACTATCAACATCCTCCTCATGATAACTATCTACATCCTCGTCATGATAACTATCTACATCCTCGTCATGATAACTATCAACATCCTCCTCATGATAACTATCTACATCCTCCTCATGATAACTATCAACATCCTCCACATGATAACTATCTACATCCTCCTTATGATAACTATCAACATCCTCCTCATGATAACTATCAACATCCTCGTCATGATAACTATCAACATCCTCCTTATGATAACTAGCAACATCCTCCTCATGATAACTATCAACATCCTCCTCATGATAACTATCTACATCCTCGTCATGATAACTATCAACATCCTCGTCATGATAACTATCAACATCCTCCACATGATAACTATCAACATCCTCCACATGATAACTATCTACATCCTCCTCATGATAACTATCTACATCCTCGTCATGATAACTATCAACATCCTCGTCATGATAACTATCAACATCCTCCACGTGATAACTATCAACATCCTCCACATGATAACTATCTACATCCTCGTCATGATAACTATCAACATCCTCCTCATGATAACTATCTACATCCTCCTCATGATAACTATCAACATCCTCCACATGATAACTATCAACATCCTCCTCATGATAACTATCAACATCCTCCTCATGATAACTATCTACATCCTCCTCATGATAACTATCTACATCCTCCTCATGATAACTATCTACATCCTCCTCATGATAACTATCTACATCCTCCTCATGATAACTATCAACATCCTCCTCATGATAACTATCTACATCCTCGTCATGATAACTATCAACATCCTCCTCATGATAACTATCAACATCCTCCTCATGATAACTATCTACATCCTCCTCATGATAACTATCTACATCCTCCTCATGATAACTATCAACATCCTCCTCATGATAACTATCTACATCCTCGTCATGATAACTATCAACATCCTCCTCATGATAACTATCAACATCCTTCTCATGATAACTATCTACATCCTCCTCATGATAACTATCAACATCCTCCACATGATAACTATCTACATCCTCCTTATGATAACTATCAACATCCTCCTCATGATAACTATCAACATCCTCATCATGATAACTATCAACATCCTCATCATGATAACTATCAACATCCTCGTCATGATAACTATCTACATCCTCCTCATGATAACTATCAACATCCTCGTCATGATAACTATCAACATCCTCCTCATGATAACTATCTACATCCTCGTCATGATAACTATCTACATTTTCCTCATGATAACTATCAACACCCTCCTCATGATAACTTTCTACAGCCTCCTCATGATAACTATCAACATCCTCCTCATGATAACTATCAACATCCTCCTTATGATAACTATCTACATCCTCCACATGATAACTATCAACATCCTCGTCATGATAACTATCAACATCCTCGTCATGATAACTATCAACATCCTCCTTATGATAACTATCAACATCCTCCACATGATAACTATCTACATCCTCCACATGATAACTATCAACATCCTCGTCATGATAACTATCTACATCCTCCTCATGATAACTATCAACACCCTCCTCATGATAACTATCTACAGCCTCCTTATGATAACTATCAACATCCTCCTCATGATAACTATCAACATCCTCCTTATGATAACTATCTACATCCTCCACATGATAACTATCAACATCCTCGTCATGATAACTATCAACATCCTCGTCATGATATCTATCAACATCCTCCTCATGATAACTATCAACATCCTCCTCATGATAACTATCAACATCCTTGTCATGATAACTATCAACATTCTCCTCATGATAACTATCAACATCCTCCTCATGATAACTATCAACATCCACCTCATGATAACTATCAACATCCTCGTCATGATAACTATCTACATCCTCCTCATGATAACTATCAACATCCTCCTTATGATAACTATCAACATCCTCCTCATGATAACTATCAACATCCTCCTTATGATAACTATCAACAGCCTCCCCATGATAACTATCAACATCCTCCTTATGATAACTATCAACATCCTCCACATGATAACTATCAACATCCACCTTATGATAACTATCAACATCCTCCACATGATAACTATCAACATCTCTAATGATAACTATCAACATCGTCCTTATAATAACTATCAACATCCTCCTCATGATAACTATCCACATCCTCCTCATGATAACTATCAACAGCCTCCTCATGATAACTATCAACATCCTCATAACTATCAACATCCTCCTTATGATAACTATCAACATCCTAATTATGATAACTATCAACATCCTCCTCATGATAACTATCAACATCCTCCTCATGATAACTATCAACAGCCTCCTCATGATAACTATCAACAGCCTCCTCATGATAGCTATAATCATGATCCTCTTCATCACAGTCACCAGCATCCTGCTCCAAATGATAACTTTCAGCATCATCCTTCCCTCACGATAACTATCTACTGTCACAGGCTCCCTAACATTATCAACATCCCCATTGTTATCATCATCGTTATCCAACTTCTGCATATATCTTCATTATCATCATGGCCATGATGGTAATGTTATAACACTTCTCATGATAGCCATCATTATTTTCATTCTTCTTACTTTCATCATTATTATTATCATCCACTCTATCTTTTCATCTTTATCACAATTGTCCTTATTTAATTAACCATTTTAATTACTACTTCCATCATTGCTATCATCATCATTGCTACCATCATTATTGCTATCATCATGATTGCTACCATCAGTAACCTTAAGTTAAAAGTTCATAAATATACAAAATATCAATTGAACTAACAACATCCTTATTTTACCATTTATTGTTGGGCACCATTTTGGTACATACCTTTTGTATGTTCAGGATGCTAGATCGGTGTGTACGCCAGCTGCTGGACACAATACTGGGTCTTGGCCTGATGTACTTCCTCATGTCCAATTCTCAGGCACAGTACCTGGCAAATATTCTTATCTCCTATGGGGATGTAAGTTTTGTAGTGTTTTTTTTTTCAATGGGCTTAAATTCTGCAACACTTACTTCATGTAAACTCCATGTAGTGTTTGTATCATTATGCATGACATTTCTGATGCTTGATTATGTGTTAACCGGTTTAAAGAGCATGAACTTTCATGTGGGATGGTCTTCTTACTGACTTGCATTGTGGTGGTTATTTTACACAGACATTAGTCGACAGTCTTTATCCATCAATAATAGATAAAAGATGACAATATGTCCATGATAGTGTTGGTTGGAATAATAAAAAACATACCAAATCGTTATCACAGATAAGACCTTTTTCAAAAAGTAAAATGTTTAAAGTCTTGCCAGAAAAAAGTACCACATAATCACAACCTTAACATAATATTTTGTCTTGGTGGCAATCTTTGTTTTGTTTTTTAAGTTTAAGATCTTAATCTCGAGATCTGAAAGCTTCCTTATGATATTGCCCAAAAATGGCAATCTGAGCATGACAGACATGTCACTTGATGACACCTTTGCAGACAGTAGCCAGAGAGATGAAACAACTGCTGGACTGGTTGATGGGGGCACCTGCTGGTCTTAAACTGAACAGTCACCTCACACACTTCCTCGGCAAGTTCTTCCAGTATCACATCTATCTGTGGACAGGTAAGGTAACTGCTCATCACCATCATTAAAATCATCATCATCACATCTTCACAACTACCACCACTACTACCACCATTGTCAACCCTTAAATCACGACTACAAACATCTTTTTATTTTTCAGTATTCATTACCAACATTTAAATTAATATTCTTTTCCCACTTTTATCATTTATTGACAGACATCTTCAGCTCCTAAATTGAAAGTTGATTGATTATTTTCTAGTCAGACACGTTTTATTATGAGGTTTCTTCAACCTGACTTCCTGTCTATCCGAGACATATAACTGGGGTCTTGCTGTACAAATTATAGTAAGATGTTCAGCCACTTGTTTGATCTGATATTGGCACCTTCCTCAGAACAAAATACTGTGAAAGCATTTTATTTCGTGGGGCATTTAATTTCGTGGAATTCGTGGGCAAGTCATCCATGAATTTAAGTACCAACGATATAAAATCCCCTCGGTTAGACTTTCGAATGCTAGATTTACTTGTAAATCATGTCAACATATTTTTACTAAACAGGACATAAAGCTCATACAAACAGACGATTTCAACACACTTTATTTACATTGTATTGACATAGAACGATAAAACATGTTTACGAACATAAGCCATTTAATCATAAAAAACGATTTATGCTAAGTAATTTTATACTGTAGTATATACACGAGCACTATAAACTTTATAGGTGTGGGGTGTTTACTCAAGGGTCTGTTTTGTGTCAGTTTGCATAGTACGCTAATTGGCGTTAATTGACAGTCAATGGCTTCGTTTAATTAGACCCTTAAAAGAACCTGCGCCCCTAACATCTTTATGAATATAATCCCTTAAATGACACGCTAATTGACAGGTTTCATAAAAGTCGTCTGATGAGACTCGGCTGTGAAAACATTGACCGGCTGCCGTGGATCAATATCACCAGGCGTGACGTAAGACAATAAGCAGAGTCACTCGCTAATCCGTAGTTTCGCAATTGACCCTGTTTCAGTGTTAGGGCAATCCACGAAATCAAGTACCCACTAATATGCCTGTCCTCTTCAAACAACGAAATTTCTGCCCCATGAAATAAAATGCTTTCACAGTAGCATGCTTTCTTCCCAAAAATCATTAACCAGTATTATTGACAAAGAAAAGCAGTGGGACATTATTTTGTAAATATTTTTGTTAATTGAGTCAACATGCTGGCATATCAGTACAATAAGTAGTACTTAAACTCAGCCTTTGCTTTGTCTACAGTTGTTGCCTTTGATAAATTTTCCCTAAAAGACCAATTTACAAGGAAAAATTTCTCAGTTAATTGTCTGTCACACTTTCCCTAAACCATAAATTGGGCTGATGTTGACATAGTGACCATGATGGTCTAGGTGCAATGTTTTCATCAAAACCAAAATAAAATTTAATCACATTGAAACCAAGTGAAATTAATCCCTGGAAATTTCTTATCCAGAAATTTTATCTTCTAACAGAAGAAGCAACTGCAGCATGGAAAATATCATGCTTTACGACCCTGCATTTTGTTGGACTGTCAATGTGTTGCTTTTTTCAGGCTACCTGTCCTTCTTGACATCAGTCCTGGGTCCCCTGGTGTACTACTCGTCTGTGGCAGGTGTCTGGGGGCTCACTCTACAGTTGGCCTTGTTTCAGGACATTTTCTCCACACTCACACTGCACATTTACTGCTTCTATGTGTATGCAGCCAGGTACAGTTATTAAGACACTACAATTTTATATTTACCAGGGCATTACATATATATTTGTATTGGCTCCCAAATTTTGATGTGTTTTTGTTTTATCTGAACAGTGATTTATCATGTAAGTGCATAGTATGCTTGAGATTTTATCTGAACATTGATTTATCATGTAAGTGTAAATTATGCTTGAGATTTTATCTGAACAGTGATTTATTATGTAAGTTCATATGCTTGATATTCAAAATGTTTAAATTCTCTAACATTGTTTATGTTCAAAACTTTAAGTTGAACTTGAACAGTGGAAACAAAATATTTCTTCTTTGGTTGTTATTAAACAAATAAATGGCAATCAGTGTTGAGATGTTGACTGTTACAACGTTAAGTCAAGACATCTGTGGTTTAACTATTCATACTTCATTATCTTGATTTAGAAATATACATGTTTCAATCCAGATATCTTACCTATTTTACATCCAGATATTGTAGTAATGTGCAATGAATTCTTGCTGTCTTCCAGCTGACTTGTGGTGCGCAACTGGTTCTACCCAGACATGTGTCTGTGGTCTTCCTTCACCAAAAAATCTGGACGTTGCTATAGTGATCATAAATGGGTGCTGCAATGTATTTTAAAAACAAAACAAATTCTTGCCTGGTTTGTATTCCAGCCAGGACCTCTAATGTTTAAGATTTTCTAATTCTGAGATCTTTTTTTTGTATTGAAGAAACTGACAATTATGTGTTGTAGGTTATACAGACTGCAGGTGTATGCCCTGTCCTCGCTGTGGAGATTGTTCAGGGGTAAGAAATGGAATGTCCTGCGTCAGCGTGTAGATTCGGCCGTGTATGATGCTGACCAGCTGTTTGTTGGAACACTGCTGTTCACAGTGCTCCTATTCATTCTCCCTACAACAGGACTGTACTATCTGGTCTTCACTTTAGTGAGTAGTTTGTGTAACTTGAAATTAGGAACTCACTAGTGAGGAGTGTAATATGAGTATTTCGTAGTTTCAGTCATTATCCAGTCCAGGCAGCTCAGCATTGTGTTACTGTTAACAAACATGACATTCATCCCAATAATGAACACAGCTTTAAAATATTTCTCAATGATAGGCATTGGTTTCTAGCAATACAGAGTGAACCAGACAGTCATTGCAAATGATGTTTAATTTTGTAGCCACTGAAGCTGTCCTCAGAGCTAAACATGTCAATACTTGAAGTAACATTTATCATTCCTGGTACAAATATTTAACGGACATCTGTCAAACAAAGTTGAACATTTTAATTTGTTGCCTCTAGGTGTTTCTTTTTTATATTGAAAAGCTTTTGTTTTAAATAGAATATGTATACCTTTTTAAATTTGGATTTATTTTGTAAGATTATTGTGTTGTAGCTGAGACTCTTGGTGCTCAGTATTCAGGGAGTGGTTAGCTATTGTCGCCAGATGCTAAACATGCTACCAGCCTGGTCACTATTGCTGTGGATCACATGCTCTCCAGCCTTTACAGGTAAGAAAACATTAAATAACTGACTGAACCCTGGAAAACACAGGAATAGTTAAACCATATATGGCTTAAACAGTTAAACTTTATATTGATGAAACAGTTTAACCAAATAACAGTGACCCAGGTAAACCATATATGGGTAACACAGTTGGACCATGTATGGGTGACACAGTTAAACCATGTATGGGTGACACAGTTAAACCATATAAGGATGGCACAGTTTAACCATATATGGGTGAAACAGCTAAGCCATGTAAGGATGGCACAGTTTAACCATATATGGGTGACACAGTTGGACCATATAAGGATGGCACATTTTAACTATATATGGGTGACACAGTTAAACCATATAAGGATGGCACAGTTTAACCATATATGGGTGACACAGCTAAGCCATATAAGGATGGCACAGTTTAACCATATATGGATGATACAGTTGGACCATATATGGGGGACACAGTTAAACCATATAAGGATGGCACAGTTTAACCATATATGGGTGACACAGTTAAACCATATAAGGATGGCACAGTTTAACCATATATGGGTGACACAGCTAAGCCATATAAGGATGGCACAATTTAACCATATATGGGTGACACAGTTAAACCATATAAGGATGACACAGCATGACCATATATGGGGGACACAGTTAAACCATATATGGGTGACACAGCTGAGCCATATATGGATGAAATAGTTTAACAGTTAAACTATAAGTTGGTGTAACAGAGTTTTTTCATTCTCTATAACATAAAGGCTCAACACCGCTGGCACATCTGGGTTAACACTAAGTGCACATGCTATCTGATCAGGCTGAACCACATAAATGCAGAGTTAATCAGTCCAGCTTTTATAAAATATTTATCTTTTTTAACCCTGTATTGTTGTTCTCATTAAGATAATTACATTTCGACGATTCTAATGATCAACTATCACGCCTTTGATGGAACAAATAAAGAAGTCATGTGTGTCTAGGTCATTGGTGTGAACAAGATATAAAGACTAACAGCATTTTGTTATGTTTCAAAACAAATAGGTTGGATTTTTGCCTAAATTCACAGAATTGACTTTCATTACTGTGTAAGGATTATTTCTCAGAAGTGCTTTGGTCTGGAACTTTTCTTTTTGTCTTGGTAACCCAAGAAATTATGTAAAGAATATTATCAAAGGAAAATACTATTATGATAAATTTTCCATTGCTGTTTTTTTTTATTCAGATGGAGCCATGTTTCATATTGTGTCTAAACCAGGCAAGAAAACAGACTCCTGTCTGGTTGTGAGTATGCAGGTAAGGGTTATTTAAGTATTATAAGTACCTCTGATTTGGTTTGATTGTTCATTTTTTTAATCAGTACATTCTACAATGTGCATACAACACCTTGCCCACTGTGATAATGTTTATATTAATACTAACGGCCAAGTTCTCACATGCAGTATCACAAACAAGAACGCATGTGTTCTTTTTTTTAAATTAGGTAAATGTCTCATAATGTGGTTAACACTTGCACACTTGCAATAATTGGATAAATTAATTTAAGTTAACAAAAATGACAGTCAGTTGAGGAAGTCCATTTAAAATATTTGTTCTTGTGATTTAATACAGTACTGACAGATATTTATTCCATTTTACTGTATATGAAAATCAACAGTTTAAAGAAGACAAGTGCCTTCTTATGAACTTCTTGATTTTGTATATATTTTTTTTATCTGCGTTGTAGAGATAATAAATTGAGTTTGATAACTGATTCTTGTCTTTTTTTTATTTATATAATAAATACTATTCTGAAAGAAAAAAGTGAAGTCAGTAAATAACAAACCATATTATCTGTAAATTTTACAAACCTTGTTTTCAAAAGTTTCAAAAGTTAGTATAGGATGTTATGTGCCTTTTAAGGTAGTTTCTTGTGTAAAATAATGCTCAAGAGGATTTCTGGCAGACGTCACAAAACACACAGGACTCATATTTTAGCTAAAATAAAGGGTGTCATGTTGTCTGGAAAATTACATTATTAATGCGTAGAATAAAATGATGAAACCAGACCTGGTAGTGCAATTGGTAGAGCTTCAGGTCACGGTACAAGAGGCCCTAGTTTCTAACCTGGACTGCAACATACCAAAGTCATAAAAATGGTAGTGGTATAGTTCTCTTGCTAACACTCAATCAAATATAAGGGTAGGTCCACAACTGGTTGACCCAGTGTCAGGATAATGTGACTAGGTATGATGTCATGCCAGGTGTTCAATGCATGCTATACACAGCGAAGGCAGCACTATATCTGCTCCAAGTGGACACCGTCTTCAGATAACTGAAATACTGTTGGTGGGATGATAAATCCAATAAATAGTAAAACAACGGAAGGAAAAATGGTTAACATAACAAGAGGAACACTCCCGACAAATGTTAAATTAAAAACGTGTATGTTGTCATAAAAGTGACATCAAGCTCATTGCATTCCCATAAGTGGAATACATATCTTGTCTGATACATACATAATGACCAAGTGAAGGACATAGTCCAATCCAGGCATTCCCATAAGTGGAATACATATCTTGTCTGATACATACATAATGACCAAGTGAAGGACATA
This sequence comes from Sinonovacula constricta, assembly GCA_007844125.1. NCBI lineage: Eukaryota > Metazoa > Mollusca > Bivalvia > Cardiida > Solecurtidae > Sinonovacula > Sinonovacula constricta. Next base: position 36,360,693 of record CM017564.1, on the reverse strand, counting down.
GTCCAATCCAGGCCATCCAAACAACAATGTCTTTAGATAACAGATATATATTGTTGTCATAAATACATAGTCTTTAAAGGTTAATTTGAGGATTGCCAGAGGAAAATTCCTGCCTGTAGGTACTGTCAAAAAATGTGTAAATTCCTGCCTGGAGGTAATTCCAGAAATTATGTAAATTCCTGCCAGGAGGTACTTCCAGAAATTGTGTAAATTCCTATCAGGAGGTACTTCCAGAAATTGTGTAAATTCCTGCCTGGAGGTACTGCCAGAAATTGTGTAAATTCCTGCCTGGAGGTACTTCCAGAAATTGTGTAAATTCCTGCCTGGAGGTACTGCCAGAAATTGTGTTAATTCCTGCCTGGAGGTACTGCCAGAAATTGTGTAAATTCCTGCCTGGAGGTACTGCCAGAAATTATGTAAATTCCTGCCAGGAGGTACTTCCAGAAATTATGTAAATTCCTGCCAGGAGGTACTGCCAGAAATTATGTAAATTCCGGCCAGGAGGTACTTCCAGAAATTGTGTAAATTCCTGCATGGAGGTACTGCCAGAAATTGTGTAAATTCCTGCCAGGAGGTACTTCCAGAAATTGTGTAAATTCCTGCTTGGAGGTACTGCCAGAAATTCTGTAAATTCCTGCCAGGAGGTACTTCCAGAAATTATGTAAATTCCTGCCAGGAGGTACTTCCAGAAATTGTGTAAATTCCTGCCTGGAGGTACTGCCAGAAATTGTGTAAATTCCTGCCTGGAGGTACTGCCAGAAATGGAGGTACTGCCAGAAATTGTGTAAATTCCTGCCTGGAGGTACTGCCAGAAATTGTGTAAATTCCTGCCAGGAGGTACTGCCAGAAATTGCATAAATTCCTGCATGGAGGTACTTCCAGAAATTGTGTAAATTCCTGTACACTAAGAAAACACTGAATCAACACCAGTCTTACCAATCAATGATATTTGACAGTGATTTAAAGTAAAAGCCTGATAAACATACAGAAAATTGTGACTTTTATTGCTTTCTTCCTGTAGTAAAAATAATCGCAGTGTTATGTAATACTTACTGACTTAACTTTTGATTATTGGTATAGTTTCTATTTATTACTATTCTTTACCATTGCACTATTGTTTTTTTATACTTCAAACATAAATACTTAAAGAGGAAATTAATAAAATTGTATTTGTATGTGCAATCGTATTTACCAAAAGCTTTGTTAGTCTCTCGTTTCGTTTTAGTGCAAGAGGTTATCCCTACATGAAGTCTTGATGGTAACAAATGGGAGCAGCACATCTAAGGCGACCTACTCTATCAGCCGGTTTGTAAGCAAGTTGTTGATAGGACAACTGGTCTACCCCTGGTTCTACAACGACAAGCTGGAGAAAGAACATGCTGCATAATATGCCTAACTAGACGGATTCTGTTATTTATACAAGGCTCATTGTGAATCATTTACCGGTGTGTGCATTGTTGTCATAAATCTGTTTCAGCTGTGTTGATTAGTTCAGATAGCTTGGATATGTCATGTGTTTCAGCAGTGTTGATTAGATCAGATAAGTTGGATATGTCATAAATGTGTTTCAGCTGTGTTGATTAGATCAGATAAGTTGGATATGTCATAAATGTGTTTCAGCTGTGTTGATTAGATCAGATAAGTTGGATATGTCATAAATGTGTTTCATCTGTGTTGATTAGATTGGATAACGTGGATATGTCATAAATGTGTTTCAGCTGTGTTGATTAGATCAGATAAGTTGGATATGTCATAAATGTGTTTCAGCAGTGTTGATTAGATCAGATAAGTTGGATATGTCATAAATGTGTTTCAGCTGTGTTGATTAGATCAGATAAGTTGGATATGTCATAAATGTGTTTCAGCTGTGTTGATTAGATCAGATAGCTTGGATGTAATATGTTTCATCTGTGTTGATAAGTTCAGATAACTTGGATATGTCATAAATGTGTTTCATCTGTGTTGATAAGTTCAGATAACTTGGATATGTAAACATTTAAGTTTTCATATTTGTTATTGTCAGGGTCAAGCTACAAAATATTAAGTCAATCAAAGGAAATATTTGTAAGAAAAGGCCTCCGAGTCCCATATTATTAATTTATTACAACCTCTATCCAATTCACCTGATTGTTATAGTTAAACTATAGGTCCACTGTATGTGCACTATATATGTGTGATAAATGAATATTTATCATCTGCAGGCAGATGGAAGTTATTTTGAATATATGTGTTTGTTTATATTTACTATAGTACTTAGTTACAATAAATATATGATCCTTTTAAATTTTCTCCCCTATTTTGTCTTTAATATGGGTAAAAAAAGAAAAGCGCAGACATGGTATACAAAGACTCACCACTATCAGTACACTTTAATGGTTCTGGAGCACCCAACATGTACAACTTTTGGAGTGATGAATGATAAAAATATCTAATAAAAATTAAATAAGTTATCTTATACGTCTCTAATATTGAGACTGACTTAAGCAGGAACAGGAGTGTTACAGATACAGAACGTTCAGAGGTAAACAACGATTGCATATACGAATAATCAGCTGTGCCTAACAGCGAAACTTGTCAAAAGCCAAATACAAACGAAATAATTGAATATATTTATCTTCCATTCACACTTATAAATAGTAATATTACAAACACAACATTCTATAGATACCATATTTTACCGGTTTTCTTTCATGCCCTTGTAGGCATTTACTCATCCATGCAACAACCTTGGGCTAAAATTTTATAAATTTGAGGACAACCACTAAAGATTAAATCAGAAAAGCCACAATGATTAAAAAACTAGGGCTAAGATGACCACTAAAAATTAAGTCAGAAAAGCCACAATGGTTAATTAAGTTTGATCCAGGATTGGAAATTTTCAATAACTACAGGGTACTAGTATTTAGGAATAAAGTTGAACCAGCATTGATACAAGGTGCACTTTAGTATACAATACTGAACTATAACAATATATCCTGTGATTAAAATCCTTTAAATGAGGAACATAACACAATTTACACTATTTATGATTTACACTAAAATCCAGTTATTCACTTTCAAATATATGACACATACATCATTAATTGCACACACACACAATCCATATTCATTTTTGAACACATTATTTTGAACACAATTCCTGATGGTTACATTTTTAAAAACAAATCTTTACATTACATTGGTTGTAAATTTCAGATCAAGATTACTTCCTGTAAATGCTGTACAACTGTGCTATTTGATATACTTGTATATTAAAGGGTTATTGCAATAGCGTAACTCTTAATAATATAATAATGACTTAAACAGAACAACATAATGCCACATGTCCTTAGGTTGCAAAGTATAAACACATAATACAATGAACACATTTGGTGCATATCTAACAAAAAAAAAATGAATATCTTAAACTTTGTTCACAAATGAACATTTACCCTAAAATCACATGCACTGATCATACTGTAAAACACTACAAGATTATCCATGAAAACCAAAATATGACTGCTATTTCATAATATTTAGTTTATGGTTTCTTTCTTTGGTTGGTTTCTATGGTGACTTCTGCACAGCCGAAGTTCACAAGATCCAGCAACAATAAATCCGACATGCAGGTTTGAACTTTAATATCGTTATATTTCATATCCAAATCAGTCCACGGAATCCAAACACCACCATGTTCTATGAATAATCCTTGCGTCTGTACGTGTTGATGATTTGGTGGAACTTGGTGTACTGCTGGTTGTATTTCTCTAACAGCTCTGAGACAAAGTATTCCTCAAACTCCTTCCTCAGTACAGATAGGTCAGGGATCTCATCGCAGCTTGGGACATTCAGCAGAGTGTGAAACAACTTCTTCCAGAGGTTTGCATTCCAGTTCCTGGTTAAATGGACAAAGAAAAATGTTCAAATGTGATTCCAACACAGCAGAAAGCCAGTAACTAAACTACTTGAAGTGATGAAAAATGGACCCAACTGAAAGTTTCTCAAATGTGTTCTTCATGGGTTTTTAATTTGTTTGTCATTCCTTTTTTAATAACCTGTGTATTGACACAATTGGCTTTTACTTTAACAAACATTTCAGGAGACCTAAAAATGGAATGATCTATTTTTATCAACATGCATCCTACATGACTTCAATATTTTAGCTTTTTTTTTCTCTCCAATTATCTTAGTTGGAATTTTATTTTATTGTTTATGTAGTTAAACAATTAAAAAATGAAAACGTGTACATGAACATACCTTTAGTACTGATGATAAACAATTTGTAATAATTTAATTTTTAAAATTTTTGTCACAGTCTAGTAAATACTTGATTCTTTTTAGTCTCATCATGTTTAAACAATTTATATGACAACAAAAAATGTGAAAGTTTAAAAATTGTTTACTAAACTTATCTATTTCACATCATTTTTTCAATTGATATGATTTAACAAAATGATGAAGGTTTAAAAATTGTTCACTACACTCATCTATTTAACAACGTTTTCCCCCAAGATATACTTTATGGCTATGCCCCTGGCTAGTGTGGGTTTCTGTATTACCTGAATATTTTTGAGCTCATCCTCCATTCCCCACAAGTCTGGTACACCTTCATGTATTCCCCAAACACCAGCACATGAATTGTCCCAGCCAGCCCAAACAGGTCAGTCTAAAAAATACAACACAACACATACATAAAATATACAAACCAGAGTGTGTCTAACAGTCTTGTCAAATTTATATTGGCTGATATTACAATATTCTAGATATTCAACAACTAGTACATTGCAGCAAGTGGGGTTCAACTCTCATTCTCAGTATTTGTTTACCTTAGTCTCAATCTGACTACCAGACTATATTAAAATTTACTTCTCAACATCCCATTGTTTCTAGTAGAATAGCAATCGGAACACCTCGATAATTCACGAATCATCTCTCGGAGTATGTAGTAAACCAGGTTCCCCTCGGCCATTTCCCTAAATGGGACTACTTTTGTGAGACGTCAAAACAAAGATGGCAGCTCGGGTGACAGCTCACTACAGTACAATGCCTGTAAAACTTCGATTTGTGGCTGCTTCAAATTTAAATCATCCAATTTTAATTTACCCAGTGTTGCAGCAGACACACAGCCATCAAACAAGGACATTGTTTATGTTTTGAGCGAGATACATTTTACGACATATTCTTCTTCCGACTTTCGCAAACAAAACAATCTTGATTTCTGTATCATTGCACCAGATACATCCGAGTGATGATTGTCCTGAGGACGGAATTACCAGATTGTTGGAATAGGTTTCAATCTTGAAAATTTTCACCAAATGTCATGTTCAAAAATGGTGATACAAGTTTTCTTTCTTTCTTTGTTTTAATTTTGTAACAACTTTTGGCAACTTGACTAACTGGCACGTTTAAGGACCAACCTCTTATTTTATTCCTTAAAACTGATTAAAGGATAACAAAGTGGGTTAACTTAATGAAACTGTTCTGTAATTGACCTTACAATTTATAAGAACCACACAAGATCATGATAACAATTTAGTTTAACCAGCCAACTATTGTGAAACTGACCTGATAGGTCCATGGCTGGTTGGTCATCATCTCTATACACTGGAAGCACTTGGTTGTCACCTTAGATGTGAATGTGGTACCTGAGGGATATAGGGTCATGTCAATGCTCTGGCCAAAGTCTATAAGCTGCACAAACCTCTGTCGACCACCAAACACCTCTGCAGGATCACTACTTTCTGGCAGCTGTGGACTGCAAATAGATTATAAATAATAAAAACATGTTCAAAAGAGTGTTCTAATACAGAAACAAGAGGGCCATGATGGCCCTTAATCGCTCACCTGATGACACAGGCTTTACGTAGGCTCAAATCTGGCATTAAGTAATTAAGAGTTATTTACTTTAGAAATCTTTGGTGAAGATTGGACAATTGGCCACTGGGTTGATAACATTTTCTAGAATTTTACCAAGTAACCTACTGAATCCTCATGACTCACTTCAAAACATATGTACGATTTCATACTGGCAAACATGATGGTCAAGTTTGGTGAAGACTGGGCCATCAATCTAGCCTCTTAAGTGTTTTCACAAGCTTTTTCTAAAATTTAACCTAGTGACCTACTTTATGACCCCACGAGACCCAATAACGAACTCATCCGAGATTTCATGCAGACCAACATTCTGACCAAGTTTGGTGAAGATTTGGCTATAAATGTGGCCTCTAGTGTGTTCACAAGCTTTTTCTAAGATTTGACCTAGTGACCTACTTTTTGACCCCACGTGACCCAGTTACGAACTCATCCGAGATTTCATGCAGACCAACATTCCGACCAAGTTTGGTGAAGATTTGGCTATAAATGTGGCCTCTAGTGTGTTCACAAGCTTTTTCTAAGATTTGACCTAGTGACCTACTTTTTGACCCCACGTGACCCAGTTACGAACTCATCCGAGATTTCATGCAGACCAACATTCTGACCAAGTTTGGTGAAGATTTGGCTATAAATGTGGCCTCTAGTGTGTTCACAAGCTTTTTCTAAGATTAGACCTAGTGACCTACTTTTTGACCCCACATGACCCAGTTACGAAGTCATCCGAGATTTCATGCAGACCAACATTCTGACCAAGTTTGGTGAAGATTTGGCTATAAATGTGGCCTCTAGTGTGTTCACAAGCTTTTTCTAAGATTTGACCTAGTGACCTACTTTTTGACCCCAGGTGACCCAATAATGAACTCATCCAAGATTTCATGCAGACAAACATTCTGACCAAGTTTGATGAAGATTGGATAAAAATTGTGGCCTCTAGTGTGTTCACAAGGTAAATGTTGACAACGAACGACGGACGAAGCGGTATCACAAAAGCTCCCCTTGAGCACGTTGTGCTCAGGTGAGCTAAAAAAGCATTCATGAAAAAAATCAGTGGCACATTCCTCTATATAATGCAGAACAACTAGCTGACCTCGGCAGCTCCTGTGTGTAAGTTTGTTTCTCAATTATTTTAATTTCTCAATTATTTTAACAATTTAAAATATTGACTATAGTTGTTAGTGAGATTTGAACCCTTAAAATACTAAAGAGATGAGATTTGAACCCCTTAAAGTACTAAAGAGGATACAATGAAAGATTTAGAAAATAACACTTTTGACAGAACAGCTGAATTTGGAAAGATATACATAATGGTTTATTTGAAATCTTTTCTTATATACAACACTGTTGGGAAAAAATAGAATAATAAAAACACAGAATATTCTGCATGCAGATAGCCTGCTATAAGAAGACAATAATGTATATAATAACTTATAATAGAAGAATAAAAACAGATAGACACAACCCCGTGAGGTTCAATTGTACATACAACTGTAGGACGAGGAAATTATCAGGTTTGATGTCCCCATGGATGATGTTACAGCGGTGCAGTTTCTCTACCATGTGTAGCAGCTCTATTGTCATGTAGACCATTACAGGCTCCAGCTTGCTCTGCAGCGTCTCCAGGGGCTGGCCCAGCTTGGTCTTTACATGGTTCACCAGATCCTGTATACAAGAGCACAAGTGTGTAATGAACTCAGGAAAAAATATCACATGTTTTAGGTTTGTTAAAAAGCTTACACTTATATCTTAAGGGTCATTTGCTTATAACTGCATGCATAGAAAAAAAAGATCTGTCAAGCAGCGAAAGGGAGATTGACCCGGAGAGTAGGTGGTTGGAGCATAAAAATAAATGCAACAAAGGACATTTTTTAAAATGGAAATGTTATTGAACATTGTATCTAATTTAACAATTTTTATCTAAAAACATTGCTAGCTTAAGTAACATCTCCGAAAACTAAAAGAAACACGTTAATTTAGAAATTCAGTATTACCAGTAGAGTGCCATAGGGCATGTAGTCAGTGACTAGACAGCTGCCATTGGTGAAGAAATATCCTTGCTTCACCTTCATCATTGAGGGTCTCTGGAGACAAGAAATTATGATAATACAAGGATAACAGATACAATTCCTCTGTCTGGAACACAGCACTAACTTTCCACAATGAAACAAAAGCAGAAACTGAGTAAAATACCTCCAAAAAAAATTTGTTAGGAATGCCAAGTGATATGTCTGTATTCAACAAATGAGTACTGAAACATTTATTCTTTTAAAAGTGAGAACATGTGTATTTCTTGAGCAAAACAATCAGAATATAATAGTTCCATGTTGCAAAGGACAAGTTGAAAGAGTGAGGATTTTGAAAGAAAAATTGCTTATCAGTAATGGTTTTCGATACATGTGAAGTGTTGTATAACACTCCATTGACAGCTTTAATACCAGTTATTTCCATTTTGTTACAAAAGTTAATTTATTCTATATTATATATGACCTGACAAATTTATATTTATGATAAAATAAAACATTTTCCTACCACATCCACAGGATTGTTGAGTTTTGTTAGCCTTTCATGAAGGGCCGTGCAGATGTAGAACTCCCACTGCTGAGCAGGCTTTTCCACCTGGTAATATCACAAAGATATATATGAAACATTAACCGAAATCTACACACCTGGCTTCCTTACCCTTAGTCCCAAGCGTTAGGATGCCGGGTAAGTCAAATATAACTTAAAATTCCAATACTGACCATAATTTAATGTAATAATTTTTTTTTATTCTTAAGGCCATTCACAACAAAATACCTGTAGGTCAGATGATTAGACTACAAAAAATTGTCCTATTTTTTTTTTCTTTCTTGACACTTACGGACTGATATGTCTCACCAGCTATTTTACAGGTAAACCTAGGATCAAACATATCCACATAGCTTATGTTGACATAAATCAAACAATGCAGTTACTTTTATTAACTGTAAGCCTACTAGCCACAATTTGGTAAGCTCTGTGAAAATTGTGTATATCTACCACTATCTATACTGACAAGCTACCACTATCTATACTGGCAAGGTACCACTATCTATACTGGCAAGCTAACTCTATCTATACTGGCAAGGTACCACTATCTATACTAGCAAGTTACCTCTATCTATACTGGCAAGTTACCTCTATTTATACTGGCAAGTTAACTCTACCTATACTGGCAAGGTACCTCTATCTATACTTGCAAGTTACCTCTATTTATACTGGCAAGTTAACTCTATCTATACTGGCAAGCTAACACTGAGAGCTCTCAGCTCAGAATATGCACTATTTCCTGCCGTCTCCAGGAATATGCAATGTGACATTTACTGTTTACGGTAAATATAGAATGCTGTGGTAACTCAACATAACCCATGTCCATGAACTACCAATATAAGGTGGAAGTAGCAAGAGAGCTATACTAGTACCACTTATCGGACTTCTATATATCTTGGAATAGAATCGAACCCTAATCCCCCTGTACCTGAGACCCATGCTTTATCTTTTTGTTAATACAGTGGTTACAATCAATAGGAACAATGTTGCCAATGTTTCTGCATTAGTCTCTAAGTGACATTAATGGCACAAGATGACATCATCATTAACTAAAGCCATTGAGAAAATGATCTTAAAATCATAGATATCTGTTGTCTGTCAATGTTTTTATATGAACGGGCAACTAAGAAATGGTTTACTTATAAAATTTCTTTATGCCAGCAATGTTGACCTTTGAATACACTAAGTATTACAAGTGTAACATACACAGAGCTGAGCTGGTTGCTTATTATTAGCTAGCAGGCCATATTTAGTGCTTAGTCTAGCTACTCTGCATATAACTGCCTAAGTGTGACAACATAAGAGCCAGTCTTTATATCATGAGAAGAGATAAACGCTGGTTTCACCTTGATGGCCAGTTTCTGCTGAGGCATCTCATCCCTAATTAGGGTTAGGGCATCAAAGTCCATGTCATCTTGTTCCACAAGGTACACCTTGGCAAAGCCACCCTCTGCTATCTTGCTCTGGATGGTGTACATCTCCAAACCTTGACAAAAAGATAATAGTGTTGAAGGTAAAAACAGTAATAACTGTAATGTTGTCTTTGCAGAAACATTTGATTGAGCAGTAAGAAGTGTGGTCTTCATTGCAGTGTTTTCCATTTTTGTGGAGTTACAAGACGTTGACAAACTACTTAGCTGAGGGCATTCCTTGATGTCATTTAAATGTCTGATGACAGAAATTTATACAAATCTTTCCAAATCTACTGACAGCTGCTAAAATGCAAAATGCTACCAATTACTTGAAGGATTTATTCAAGAAAATAACCTGAAATAACATGCAACATGTTTGATGTGGCTGCAATGACAAGAATAATGGGCTACAAATGATACCAGCAGCTCAAAAAGTCTGAAAATATGCAATGGGACGAAAAGAGTTTGAAAAACATCATCTCTCATCTCTTTCAACATTGCCAAAGAAATGCTTAACACTGGGTTCCCACAATTTATGAAGGGAAAAATTCAAGGTCTTTTCCAGGTTTTTTCCAGGTATTTTGTCCATTTTCCGTATCATGTCAAAGGTCTTTTCCCGACAGGGAGTGTTTATTTTCGAATTCCCAGCTTTTTCCCGATTTCAGGGTTCTGTGGGAACCCTGTTAACATAGAACGTTCCATAAAAAAGGATAGCTTTGAAACAAATTATACATTAATCATTTACAACCAGTAATATCAATACCATCAATTGCATTCAATTTCCAAACTCATTTATGTTGACTCAATATTATCTTGTGTCTAGCATTCCACTGCGTTACTATGGTAACAATATCTCAGTGTGTATGCAACATATCAACACAACATACTAATATAAAACATTCTGAACAATTTTGTTTCATAGTTAGGTAAGTGTTGTGCATCTCAGCAGCTTTGCTCTAAATAGTAAAGAGTGGATTTTTCTGCAAAATTCTGAACTCCCCTCAAAAAGTGAATGGACATACGAAAAAACCGTTATAAATTTTAACCAATTAACTGAAAATGCTCAAAATATGCACACAACTGTGCTCTTAGTTAATTGGGAAACACAATAAAAACTATCCTTGCCTACCTAATGATAGTAGGCTTCCCTTCCTCATGTCAGGCATATATTCATTTAATGCATTGTAGGACTCATAGTTAGTAAGGGGTTTCTTCAGCTTGCTCAGTAGTTGTGCCTTGAGCTCGCAGTCAAAGGGGTCCTTTGGGTCCACGATACAAACAGACATTGACAGCAGGTGTTCCGTCTTGTCATCCGTCTCTGGGGGGATGTATGTGGTTACATCAATGACATGCTCTGACCGGTTCATGTCATCATCATCATCATCAATAGCAGCAGGAGCAGCAGCCAGGAGGCTGTGGGTGTCTTCACTTCTGTCCTGTATCGGGGTCAGGGGCTCCATGAGGGGCCGTGACCCAGCCTGTGTATCGTGGTGCAGGGTGCTGCTCTTGTTAGAGTCCTCTGAGGAGCCTTCCATGATAGGGCTGTATAACACAGAGGGTTAACAGTTCAGTAGAGTACTTTATGATAGGGCTGTATAACACAGAGGGTTAACAGTTCAGTAGAGTTCTTTATGATAGGGCTGTATAACACAGAGGGTTAACAGTTCAGTAGAGTTCTTTATGATAGGGCTGTATAACACAGAGGGTTAACAGTTCAGTAGAGTTCTTTATGATAGGGCTGTATAACACATAGGGTTAGCAGTTCAGTAGAGTTCTTTATGATAGAGCTGTATAACAGGGTTAGCAGTTCAGTAGAGTTCTTTATGATAGAGCTGTATAACAGAATGTTAACTGTTCAGTAGAGTTCTTTATGATAGAGCTATAACATAGAATGAAAACAGTTCAGAAGTGCCCAATATGGTGGGCTGTAAAACATAGAGGAAGGGAAATAGTTGACTACTAACACATAATGATCTGAACACCTTTTTCTGAATTAAAGCAAAAGCAGTGTATAGTTTGAACAATGTCAATTAATACTTATTTGCTTTCATAATATTGTTACAAACATGCTGTAATTTACTAGTTCTGATATAAATTTTCTGATATAATTTTTGAAAATAATATTTCCTTTCAGCATTAACATGAATATAGATGAAGACTTTCATAAAGCGTTCAATTTTTTTATTTATTTTTTTAAGTCTTATGAATTCATTTTCCATCTAGTTTTGTTTTCCTGGGTTGGCACTACACCTGATATGCCCCTCGGGCCATTTTTATCATAATCTTTAATATAGAACCATATACCTTAGATCTTTCCTGAAGGAGAAAGAGGACTGGTTCTGTGTATCCTCTGTACCAGCCGTGGATGTTGGCGGTTCAGGGGCCTTTTCCTCCATGTCAATGTCTGAGATGTTCAGTTTCCCTGCTGTCCCGCCACCACGAGCTGTTGATTGTTCAGAATGGAAGGGTGTGGAGGAGAGTTTGGCAGCAGCAGCAAAGCTCAGGTGTGAGCCCACAGGTGCAAGAGTGATGTCATCTCGAGCATGTGACTCAATTTTCTCTGTCTTATCATCAAACAGTGGAGGGTTCTGGAAGAAAATGGCTATTATAATATCAGCGTAACAAAACATTAGCTTTTTTAACTAACAACTGCATGGAAAGGACATCGTATGTTGTGCTAAAGATTGCCCAGATCCTTATCAGACAGCTCACAAAGGGACCTTGCTGACTGGGATTTGCCGCCATTTTTGCCGATACTGTGCAGAGACATTTCTATCATTATAGCACAGGGGCACTAATGAGGTGCCCAGGGACTGAACCTGGCTGGTCCATTATACTCGAGTCAGGCGTAATGCTGTCCCCTTAGCCCCGAGCGTAAGGAGGGAAGCCACTACTACCAACTTTAAAGTCTTTGGTTTGACCCAGCCTGCTAGCATGCGACTCAATCTTCTCTGTCTTATCATCAAACAGTGGAGGGTTCTGGAAACAGTTTTGAAAGGAATGACATTAGAAAAGAGCCTTAACATCAAGAGCTATAGACTATGCGTAACCTATGGCTAGATTTATAATCTTAAAAGTCTGCGTACATTACATTCTATGAGCTATTTAAAATTCCCTAACTATCTCCCCTCCAAGCCTTACCTTGACAGTGGGAGTTCAATTGGCAATTCCGCTGGCCATTGACAAAAGTATTAGGGCTGTATCCTTTTCAGTTATTTATTTTAATCATAACTAATGCATAAATACGATTGCACAGTTTGCACAATTTTTAGGCCCTACCCTTAACAGATAAATAATGCATGGGGTTTCAGATGTATAATGCTATGATCTGAACTAAAAAACAACAATAATTCTTTGGAAACTGATGTCCAAAACTATCAAATTTATTCTACTGACTTAAACATGAGAAACCAGCAGATCTGTATAATGTGGGCTAATGAATACTCACACATGGCTATCTATTTGTAAATTTCAGCCTTATAGGTCTGAAATAATCGTTAAAAGGTCAAATACTCCTGTAATTTTCACCTGACCAACAAAATACCAGGGGCACTGGTTCCCAAGGTAATAAAGATAGTTGTGAAGATTTTTGAAAATTAGGGATGTCAAGAATACTATTTTTGCTAGCTGGATGTTAGGGCTGCATATTCACATTTACAACGCTATAAAATGATAAATACTGTTGTTTTATTACATTGTATTGTCATTATAGTAAGAATTTGACATCTAAATCAAAAGTATCTGCATTGTGTAGACAAATACATGGGGGAAATGTTATGAAAACAGGTGAAATAAAATCACAGCGTCAGAAGTCACAGATGTCGTGTTACTAAATAAAAAATTCTCTGGTGCAAAATGACAAACTATAGACTGTTTTACATAGGTCAACTGCTGGCTGCTTCTAGCGTAAATAAAATAAAATTGGATGGGAACAAAAAAACATGCTTTGGATTTATATTAGGGAATTTGGGAAGATAGTTTACAAAAACAAACAAAAAGCATAAAAAAAACACCAAATTTTGATATTCAATGATATTGCACTGACGAATAAGAAAATTAAGTGAAGAGCCATGATTAAAGTGATAGTCTGTTTGATTTGATTAATATCATCTTGTGATGTAAATGTGTTTGGTAACATTATGAAAAAACAACAAATTAAAAGTGATGTGAAAAGCCGCGAAAAACGTTGAGCGGAAAATAGCAGGCCAGAAAATTATCCATATCCCAGTGTTTATGTGGAAACTACGAGGGAAGAAGGAATACTATGTAGACGAAGTCATGATAGAAGCTGACTGTATGATTGTTAAGATAATGATTTCGTACTGTAATTTGAAAATGATGCAAGTTCTGATTAACTGTTTTAAAAGAGAGTGCACCCAAGTGAAATGTTACGTCATTTACATGCTTTCATGATTGGCACATAGCACAGCTTTGTAGATATAGCGAATGTATAATTATAATATAATATAAGAATAATAAAAAAAAAACAACCCAACATGTGTTTATTGCCAGTCGCTGTTTCCTCAGCTGCATGCATTATGTAACCATGTCAAAAAGGAAAAGGGATAGGGGTGAAGTTGGAGTTGAAAACCAGATATAGCAAGGTAGGACATTTGATAACATTTATTTCAAAACTATGTGCATTTCATACAATTAACCAGATAGCAAATTGCTATCCAAATACACATTCGATATCAGGTTACCTGTTGACACCCCTAGAGTAAACAGACACAAAACTGTAAGACAGGTAACTGCACAGACCAACTGACAACCACATTCCAGTGTAATACCCTTGTTAGTAGTTGTGTGGGTGGGGAGAGGTAATAACAATCATCAAACTGCAAGACATGCAGGACTGTCTATTTTTTTTACCAATGACTAACCTAACCATAGTGCTATTACTGTAGAAACTCCCTAAACCGGAAGTGTCTCGGACCAGCAGAAAATTTCAATTTAGAGAGGATTTCAGTTTGCAGAGTGTAATCATCTTCTTCAATGAAATCACCACTTATAATGACAAAAGACTAAATCAAACCTATCCAATACAAACGTGATTTTCACACCTTGTAAATTATACGGTACACTGTCGCCTGTCAACAAAAGTGCTGTGAAGGTGCGGCATCTCCAATTAAACATGTACTGTTGACAATACACAAGCTTCCATGACTGATGTGTGGCTTTCATCTTCTTTTGCAGTTTACGAAGTTAAATTGAATATGAACGAACATTCATTTCTACAAAGAAATAGAAGGAAACAAAAAATATGCGTTTCTTAGAGGTTTCCGGAATTCAGAGGTTGCAGTTTAGGGATTTCTACTGTACTTACAGTTGCCCTAGCTGACTCCTCCACATGTTCTGGCCCCCTGTAGGGTTCTACATGGCCTGACTGGGTCTGTAAAGAACTGCCTAGACCTCTGCGGACACTGACTGAGGCCTTTGGTGCCAGGATTCTAAACAGAGAAAATAATATTGAAAACAAATCACAGCAAACAATGTTCTTAATTCAAATAACATACATAATTTGATAGAAATTTATCTGTACTACTAAGTATATAAGCAATACGATGTTTCAACTACATACACAAATGAAACAAACCTGGAGCTTTTGTCCGCATTACATGGGCTTTGTTTAAATTTGTGTGTGTGTGAAATGTCAATTTGTTTATATACACAATGCAGTCTGTTTATTGTTCACCCTACCATTATTATTTGGTTAACACTAATGTGTAGCATGGCTCTTACATACATGGAATTTGAAATACCAAAGGTAAAATACCAAGATATTATGTGCAGAGTTTAGATTTTAAAATCTTAACTGAATTTACATCCTCAAGATTTATCTGTGGGTTCGGCATTTTAATGTTACATTAAACTTACTCTGATAAATAATTTTGTATAACAATAAAGTATATAATGCATAAAGAGATCAGATAAAGCATTCAAATCTTCTACAGCTATTGGACGGACCTACTGACTATGACATTTTAAATATGCAAGGCCCCAGGACTCGAGGAACCCGAGACCACAATGAATTGATACAAGGTCACATGTTTACAGCGGAGAGCTCCGACAAATAAAATGTTATAGTGGTTCTTTTTTATCAGTCCTTTAAACATGGTTTGAAAGTATTTATGTTGGGGTATTATGATAATAACTGTTAAAGCATCCTTTGATGCATAATATTGTGCTCATACTGAATTGGGATGTTCTGTTCCAATGCATGAATGAATGAAAGGTCTATTAAAGGTAAAGAAACAAGCAATTCCAAGATTGATTTCATGATACTGGGTTATATTGTCTATCGATTGCTTGCTTTTTATGACAGTACACTGCTCCATCAACAAAACTGCATGAAGGTGGATTTATAATCAATGTTCATGTATTTGTCAGTTCAACGTTTGTCTAAATAAACCACTGACCTGTCCAGGGATGTAGTTAAACTGGCCCTACCTATCAAATTACATGTTGTTTATTATCATGTTTGGCACCTGTCTCGCATTTTTTTTTTTTGAATACAATATTTGTTACTTTAATATGCTACAGCTGCAACTGATGTCAATGTCACTGTAGGGCATTCTACAATTTATGAGCAGACTTATTACTATATACAGAACCAATACATACAAAATAATTGTAGGAAGAATACATATAAAATAAATGTTGAAATTAAGGACATCAACTCTGACTGTCTGTTTAAACAACTGTATGAGATGAAAGCTATTTTGGTACCATGAAATATCAATGTTGTCACAAAGTTTTAATTTATATCATACATTGCATTTAGAATTCATTCTACAAGAGTCACAGGAATACAGATGTTTGTCAACATGGTAATCACACACAAGCTACTGTGTAACGTACATGATATCTCCTGGATATCAACAAGATTAAGCTGAACACAGTAAAAATAACACTGAAACAACACATATCATGCATTGTGATTAATTGATAAAAAATATGAGAAATAGAACAATGTTTCTGTGCAGATTGGTCCCTACTGTCTTTGCATTTATATTTCTATTATAAAGAAATAAAGTTTAATATCTTAATCAAGATCTATTAAACAAGGATAGCTTAAATCCCTGAAACATACGGGTCATATTTATCTTCAAAAACTGTAAATCCTCTTGGCTGCTGCACAGATGCTGGTTGATTCTCATTGTATATTTCAAAAGGGGCTGTTTTTCCTTTCTTTGCTAATGGAGACTGCATCTCTATGTCCGAGATGTTTAGCCTTGATGAGCCACCACCACGAGCTGCTGATTGTTCAGAATGGAAGGGTGTGGAGGAGAGTTTGGCAGCAGCAGCAAAGCTCAGGTGTGAGCCCACAGGTGCAAGAGTGATGTCATCTCGAGCGTGTGACTCAATCTTCTCTGTCTTGTCATCAAACAGTGGAGGGTTCTGGAACAAAATGGCTATATAATATCATGTTAACAAAACATTAGCTTTTTTAACTAACAACTGCATGGAAAGGACATCATATGTTGTGCTTAAGATTGCCCAGATCCTTATCAGACAGCTCACTAAGGGACCTAGCTGATCTGGATCTACACTGCTTGGTTATACTTGAATTCATCTACCTTTGTTTTTTTTTAAATACATCACAGCAACCAATTATGATCATTATAGCGACATGCTGCAATTTTAGTGGAGATCTCCGACAAATATCTGTGAAAGCCACCGTCGCTGGAAGACCTTCCCACATTAAGTCATTCGCCCCGGACAGGACATGAACCCATACGATGAGAGGCTAAGCAGTCAGAAGAGTTACAAGTAGGCGACTCTGCCACTACCCTATGGGCGGCCCCATTATAGCCTGTGAAAACCCTTAATCATGTTGTTATTGTTTTTGTCACTATCATGAACAAATAACGAAAAAGTGCAAACCAACTCAAAGTTCACTAGAGACAGAGTTACAAGTTTTAACCTCAATCAGGAAAATGTGACATCTCCTTACATCATACCAGAGGGTATTAATTGCCCTATATCGCTTATCTAAGTGCCATAGACATTGATTAACAGTTTGCAATGAATACCAGAATTGTTTTAACATACCAATATTATTGTAATACGTGTACAGAAGCATTATATCAACAACCTGTTTCGATCTGATCCAAGATACTTAGGGAGGGAACATATTCATGAATTTACTATGAACATGTGCCACACACCTAGCATCCATGACTTTTAAAAGAACAAAACTCTTTTAATAACTTTTTTTTCCTAACTGCCTGGTGAAGCTTCTGTGGCAATTTGGTAAAATTTGGGCCAGCAGTTTCAGGAAAGATGTCATTTAAAGATTTGTTATGGACAGATGACATCAGATGAAGGGTGCCAGGTTATCAAAATATCTCACCCTTAGCACATGCTAATAAAGAAATTAGGGCCATATTAACTAAAATATATATGGTGCATATTGATAACTGAACCAAATGCATCACTGATAGCTCCAATGACTACACCTGTCCAAACTGCAGAAACCAATGACAACCCCTGTCCAAACTGCAGCCACAAATGACAACCCCTGTCCAAACTGCAGCAACCAATGACAACCCCTGTCCAAACTGCAACAACCAATGACAACACCTGTCCAAATTGCAGCAACCAATGACAACACCTGTCCAAGCTGCAGCAACCAATGACAACCCCTGTCCAAACTGCAGCAACCAATGACAACACCTGCCCAAACTGCAGCAACCAGTGACAACACCTGTCCAAGCTGCAGCAACCAATGACAACACCTGTCCAAGCTGCAGCAACCAATGACAACCAAGCTGGAGCAAGAAATGACAACCCCTGTCCAAACTGCAGCAACCAATGACAACCCCTGTCTTAACTGCAGCAACAATGACAACCCCTGTCTTAACTGGAGCAACCAATGACAACACCTGTCCAAGCTGCAGCAACCAATGACAACACCTGTCCAAGCTGGAGCAACCAATGACAACACCTGTCCAAACTGCAGCAACCAATGACAACACCTGTCCAAACTGCAGCAACCAATGACAACACCTGTCCAAGCTGGAGCAACCAATGACAACATCTGTCCAAACTGGAGCAACCAATGACAAAACCTGTCCAAACTGCAGCAACCAATGACAACCCCTGTCCAAACTGCAGCAACCAATGACAACACCTGTCCAAGCTGCAGCAAGCAATGACAACCCCTGTCCAAACTGCAGCAACCAATGACCACCCCTGTCCAAGCTGCAGCAACCAATGACAACCCCTGTCCAAACTGCAGCAACCAATGACAACCCCTGTCTAATCTGCAGCAACCAATGACAACCCCTGTCCAAACTGAGCAACCAATGACTACACCTGTCCAAACTGCAGCAACCAATGACAACCCCTGTCCAAACTGCAGCAACCAATGACAACCCCAGTCCAAACTGCAGCAACCAATGACAACCCCTGTCCAAACTGCAGCAACCAATGACAACCCCTGTCCAAGCTGCAGCAACCAATGACAACTCCTGTCCAAGCTGCAGCAACCAATGACAACCCCTGTCCAAACTGCAGAAAACCAATGCCAACCCCTGTCCAAGCTGCAGCAACCAATGACAACCCCTGTCTAAACTGCCGCAACCAAAGATAACCCCTGTCCAAACTTCAGCAACCAATAATTATGCCTGCCCAAACTGAAGCAACCAGTGACAAGCTGCTTGTACTTACAGTTGTCCTGGCCGACTCCTCCACAGGTTCTGGGTCCCTGTAGGGTTCTACGATGCCTGGCCGGGCCTGTAGTGTGCTGCCTAAACCCCTCCTTACACTGGTTGTGGCAGGGGCCTTTGGCTGTGGCAGTCTAAATAGAGAAAAACTGGACTTAATTGATGGATGAAAGTAACATTAACATCTTTCAGACTGGATGACAACAACTTAGGCCGTCTATGAACATATCATGATCTTGGAATTAAAGTTTTACTTTTTGTTCTAATACTCTTATGATAGTTGTAAATGTATATTTTATTTTCAAAATGGGCTTTTTGTCTAACAAGACACATTTGAGAAAAACATATAAACAGGTTAGGTTTTAACTTCTTTAGAATAATTCAGCTGTCACAGAAATTTGTTTTGCAAGTGTAGTAATCAGTGGCAAGAAGCAGTAAGTGATCTTTACCAGAACCCTTTGACTAAACTTTGGTTTGAATAAGAATTAGTTAGACTTACAGGTTTTCCCTATCCTCAAACACTGTGATTGGGCCTGCATTTGAAATTGGGGCCCCCTGATTCTCATCAAAGATGGGAAATGGGGCCTTGCTCACTGAAAAAAACATAGATTTCATTGATTAAAACACAGCATAAGTGGCAACACTTAAGCATAATAGAACACATGCAAACAACATCTACTGAAATGTTTTACAAATACATCACACAGAGATACAAGAAAATGTAACATATGGTATTATTCACAGTAGTTTACATCATTTACTTCCCTGGGCTTGATCCCCCCCCCCCCCCCCAAATGATAACAATAAATTGAGCCAACTTACAAAATTACACATAATTGATAGCTATATCTTCTTACAATTAAAGTGTATATTGTCCTCTTTTTATCATATGAATGGATTAGTGTAGAAAACAAGAAATATCATTGGAATTGGCATATGCCCTGAAAGTGCACTGACCTTAAGTATGACCCTTGACCTTGGTATGTGGAACACACCTTCAAGTGTATGCCAGTAATTTGAAGATTAAATGCCTTCACAAAATTGGTAAGGTTAAGGAATGCAAAGATCATATTAGACCCTGTAATTTCTTACACAATTGGCAGTTCATGCAACAGAAATAACAAATGGAGTGAAAATCTTGCAATCGAATCCGCAGAGTAACTTCTCAACTTTCTGTTTGTATTTTCTTACAATTCCAATTCAAGCACCTTTTGGAATGACTGGCCTTTCTGTTGTACTACAACTATGCAGAAATCGTCGAGGAGATGCAATATTGCTTAGATGATAATGTCTCTGATCTCAAATGACAATTTCATTTGAAAGGAAAATTAATGAAAAATTAAAACGCCCATCATGTCTGAAAATCATCCACTAATGGTGATTTTGTGTGTTTGTATTTAACTTCCAACACATTCAGACGAAAAGAAAAATCATACGAAATGAATTCTATGTATAGTTTTTCCGAGTGACTGTGAAACCTAACAAATTGGCCAATATTAAAATGAGCAATTCGCACATCTGTCAAGATTGATGAGAAATGGTAAGTCGACAATATTCACTTTTAGTGCCAGAATTTTTCATAACAGTTTTCAAGGAATGCAACTATTTAAACAGTATTATTGACATGTGTTTATATAATTTTATTTTTGCAAAATTTTATATACTGTGGATATTTTTTGTTTTTGTTTGTTTTGGCCAACTGTTGATCATGTGACTTCACTAACTTGTGCAATCCTGTGATCTGTTGATATTGTAATAATTTGGAAGGAAATCCAAAATGTACAACTAAAAAGTAGACTAATCAAAAGTAAGTTTGTTGGATTTATCGTCCCACCAACAGTATTTCAGTTATCTGGAGACAGTGTCCGCTTGAAGCAGATATAGTGCTGCCTTCACTGTGAAAAGCATGCAGTAAACACCTGGCATGATTCGACACCCAGTAACATTATCCTGACACCAGGCCAACAAGTCGTGGACCTACCCTTATATTGGCTTGAGCATTATCAAGAAAACTATACCACTACCATTTTTAATGATTTTGGTATGTCGCGGCTTGGGATCGGACCCAGGACCTCCGGCATCTGCAGCCGACGCTCTGCCAGGTTCGGTCAAAAGTCATAATTAAAACAAAAATATCATTGTTTTAAAAAAATAACACTTTCACAACAATTTACATTTTAATTCTTGGCTAATTTGGTGTTTTTTATCTTCAATGTACTGTACAAACCAATGATCCGGATTAACAAAACCATGTGGTAAATTTTTACTATTGTCACCTTAATTTTAATTTTTACAAATGCATTCCTTATTTGGTAAAGTCTAGAAGGTAGTTCATGTCAAGTTTAAATACTGATCATTCTGAATCCTCTCACCAAAGAAATCCAGCTGAGAGAAATTCTCTCTGATAATTTGTCACCAAAATGATCCCTGAGACAGAAGGTAATCATGACTGCAAGATGTATTTGTAAATGTAATGGCTGACACACCTTTAAAATAGTTAAACTGAGGTATGTTAAGTTACTTGAAAGTTAACCAAGACACAAAAATTGGACAGACAGATGGACATACAGTGCCATTCCTATATGCCAGCATCGATAGGGAAAAAAAAGCAGTAATTTATTATTTCAATGATATAAAAGGGTCCATGTTTTGTAAACAGGACAGTAAATTAAACAATTTTATGACAGCCCTTATTCCCCTTTTGAATTTCTGATCAATGCTCATTGACTAATATCTGACAATATTAGTTTTCCTACTACTCACCTGACTGTGGGGGTCTTATAGGCACAGGTTCATGCATGGAGATATTTTCAACAGCTTGAACTGGCTTATCTGTCTCCAGGGACGTGTTGAACATGCCTCTCACCAACCTCAAAGCTTCCTTTGTGTTCACAGTAGGCGAGGGGGCGCCACTCATTGTCTGTAATTTATTTATTTATTGGGTTATCTGGAGAAGGTGTTGACTTGAAGCAGATATAGTGCTGCCTTCAGTGTGTATAGCGTGAACACCTTGCATGATACCACACATTATCCTGACCCTGGGCCAACCAATCATGGAACTATCCTTCTATTTGCTTCAGCGTTATCAAGGAAGCTATACCACTACCATTTTTACGACTTAAGTATGTCACGGCTGGGATAGAAGCCGGGGTATTCAGTATCTGGAGCCGACGCTCTACCGATTGCTCTACCAGGGGCGCCTCTCATTGTCTGTGAACATTTACTTTCGGGACATTAATTAAGAATTATCAGGACCATCTCAATGTGTCCAATATGTTAGCAGTGCTAACAGGTGTAGAAATCCTTGATGTGACAACAACGAATATAGTTGAGACAATGTTTTGGGCAAAAGTTATTTCAAATATATAACAGTTGTATAGCATGCTTAATACTGAAAGCAGAGATTGAGTCAGGACTTATGACCTTGGATATCAAACCAAATTTACATTAATTAAATAATGGCTATGAGACAAACTACAGCCAAATAAAAACATTGCTATCTAAATTCTTAATCATTATTTGACGTCTTAGTCAAAATTTAAAAATAAGGAACTTCTCCTTAAGTTGCCATTTGGCAAAAAAATGAATACATCAGGGTGTTTTGAAAGGCCATATAATGAAGAATGAAATGACAAGGAGTACCTGGAGATATTTAATAGAAAAATAAATACTTTGCAAAATTCTGTTTTTAATTAAACTGCCATTCAATATTTGTCTTTGTATTTGGAATTTCTGTTGATAAGAAATCTTCTTGACAGGAAAGAGAAACTTTAAAAATCTCAAGGATACAATTAATCCATCAGGCAGCTTTTGGCTACTTATGATGATGAAAAAAAGAACAAAATATCGAGGGAGAAGCACCAATTCATTGCAGGTCCAACAGATATTGTATTTTTTAGGCTTTTACGGCACACAGATACTGTTATGTTTACATACCCTGTCAAAGCTTTCACCTGAGTGATGAGAACGACTAGTGTTAAAGGAAGAGGGCGTGGTCTTGGTGCTTGTATTCAGGCTCTGATTGGTTACTCTAGATCCCACCTCCCCAGAAGGTTGGGCTTGTGAGTAGGAGTCGTTGTTGAATGATGTCTGCTGAATAGAGCTGAAATGAGAAAAGTGGCAGATGTCTTTAAATCTGCAACAGTTATGCAATGAAAAAAGTCTCATTCATTATTTTATTCAAGATATTTAAGGATAACTAAAGTCAATGATACCTTTAACCTCTAAAGTCTTGTTTGTTTTAAGTTAAGTTTACCTATATTACCAGTCAGTATAGTCAGTATCATAATGCAACTTTGACCTGTAGAGAAAGGAAACACTGAAGCTAGAATGAAATAGGGTACGAACTACTCATTTTAATCACATTTTTGAAGTCAGTGCAGCATATTTGAGTAAATTTTAAGTCAGGAAATTTGGCTTAGAAGTCAATAATGGCCTGATTCCTTTGCTTTTTTAATATAAATTGCAGTGACATGTATTATCGATATTTAACGTTGCTTCTTAAAAAGGCAATCATAGATACATTTTAATTTACCAAGCTAGGTGTGGTTACATTACTTAAGTTAAGACACTGGACAATTATTACAGACACATGAAAATTTGACTGCAGAAGCTAAGAATAAAGAGGCCTTTAGTTCTAGGCTAAAGTATGATTCTCCTTTAAGACATTATTTAAACCATTTCAATTTTACTGATTGTGCCCATCTGGAGCCATTTTCTCCCCATCCCGGGTCTTACTTGTGCTGCCTTTCCATGATTCCGTGATTCTGTGACACTCATTTCCTGTAAGCGTGCCTCTATCCCTCGTTCAAGGGCTTGCTTCTGCTTCTCAGTCTCCAACAACCTGTCAGCAGCAGCACCAGTGACATTGTCATAACTTTGTAACCTCACATTGCACTATACAACATTATAATTATGACTGCCATTAGTAAGTTTATAAATCAGGATTTGTTTTACTTGTAAGAGTATAGTCCAGGTAACAATAATGTAACTGTATCTGGTATATTTATCATAGTATATCAATAACTTTACTATGACAACAATCACCAGCATGGTCTCTGTCTTCAGTTGCTGCTAAAGATCAATCTTTACCACCGTCATCTCCCCACCACTACCAGCTCTACCCGTAACTATCCCAATTGCTAACCAAACAATTCCCACCCCATGCTACCATCACCCCTCCCCTTAGCAGCATCCTCACCACCCCTACAACCCAAGTCCACCCACCTCTGTGTCTCTAGCTGCTGCATGTGTGCTTGTATTTGAGCCTGCATCTGCTGCCGTGCCTCCTCAAACATTCGCTGCTGTTCCTGTTCCAGCTGTAGCCGCTGCTGGCGGAGTCGCTCAGTCTGGTCTTCCAGATACTGACGTTCTGCTGCAAACTTCTTACGACTCTCTGTAAAGATAAACCAAACAAAAAAAGTGAAGGATTTGGTGA
Organism: Sinonovacula constricta; assembly: GCA_007844125.1. Lineage (NCBI taxonomy): Eukaryota > Metazoa > Mollusca > Bivalvia > Cardiida > Solecurtidae > Sinonovacula > Sinonovacula constricta. The sequence goes on along the minus strand of CM017564.1, from coordinate 36,335,755 downwards.
CAAGAGCTGTCACGAAACAACACACTCATTTACATATGTGATAGTATGGTGTAAGCATAACAGAATATAAACCTTCAAACTTTTATGCCGAGCAATATTAAATGTCTAAAAAAGTTTTATTAACCACAAAGTTGTGATTACCTTCTAAACATCTCTTCTCTTCCTCCTCTCGCTTTAACTTCTCCTGCAACTTTGTCCAGCGAAAGGCTCGGATTTCTTCAAAAGAGAACTCTTCAGTTCCAGTGTAAATCTTGTCCTTACAATACATCGGTCTCTCTCCAGGGTTCTGAGGGAATGGCGGTAGCGCCATACTTTTAATATCACAGGTCGTTTTTGGCATCTTCTTCGAACTGGAAACAATATGCTTGTTTAATATTAAAATAGTCTCATTTAACCCTTTCATTCATAGTAAAAGTATAGGGTTTTAAAAATTCACTTGATTTTGTTGATTTTTCTTAGTAACAGTTTTTAAATATTTTTAAACCAATTCATTTATGGTATATAATTATATGTTCTAGATTAATTTAGTCTACAAATAAACCCTTAGTTGTGTTGATGCAGCTGAAGATAAAAGGAATTGTGAATGCCTTACAAAGGTGTAAAATGGCGTATGCATGAGCTAAAGGGTTAAGATTAAGACTTGTGTGTTCTACATGAATCTTTCATGGCCTCATACCTTTATTGTACATAAAAGCTGCTCACGCACTGTGTTGTTTATAAAGTAAATTAAGATTATAACTTCAAAGTAACAACTTTCAACTAGTAGAAAAGCATAAATTCCTACATAAATACTTCAACTGTGTAGCAGTTTTTAAATATACCATTATAAATTAAATTCATTTGTTGCTATAGACTAATATACTATTTCAACATTCTTTCTAAATACATCCTCTAAGATTATCAGTTTGACAAACGTTACACTATACTAGACCCTTAAATCATGGATTGAGATGAGGATTTTGATTTCATATATAACTTTAATGGCAAGTATATAAGCAAATCAAAGTCTAACCTTAAAACCATACTTCCGGGAGGGAGTTTTGCCGGAGTTCTGTAAAATAGTAAATATACAGCTGTCAATCAATGTGCCATTTTAATACTCAAGTACAAAGTACAAAACAATGAAAAAATCAGAGGCAACTCATAATGTTCAATCCCATAAAGCTTTAATGGGCTCAGTACATATGTAGGTGGCATTTCCATACTTGTTAAAACTCAGTGATTTACAATACTCTGACTTATAATTTTAGTTCATGTCTTAGTGAATTTACCTGTTAAGCATGTAAATGCATGTCAAAGTTAATTTTTTCTCCTTATCTGATATTACAAGATATTATCCACCCACCTCATAGATGTATCGGCATCTGCATCCACATGCACAGCAAAGGAAGGCTGTTTGTGGGAGCTGACAGCAGATATTGGAACACTGACTGAAGGCTTGCTGATCTGTATAGAAAATAGTCAGTAAAAAAGTTTCAGCGAGATTAGTTTATCCAAACTAATTTTATTGACCGGAAACTCTTTGTTTTTAGTAACAATGACCTTGACTTGACTGGCCCAAATCCAATCATAAGCTAGGTCCTTATACGAGTTTGCTATATCCAAAGTTACAGCAGTTACAGCAAGATCTGTTTATCCAAACTGAAGTTATTGACCGAAAACCCTCTGTTTGCTGCCGCCTGCTCGCCCGCCATACCCCAATCTAATAACCAGGATTTTCATTTAAAATCTGGTTAACCTGGTTGAAAACAGAATTAATTTTTTACACGCTTGTACAATGCAAAAAGTACCGTGTTTTTTAGGTGAATCTACTGTAACAGCTCATTCCTGATCAAAAATGTTCCTAGTGGGAACTAACTTATCTGGATCTTCACTGTCAACCAGTCTAGGGTTTATAAATATTTAGCTACATTATTTCCAATAATGAAGTCAACAAAAATAAAAAAATAATAAAAAATCATGGATATAAAGCCAAAGTAAAGAGATTGAGCCGAGAAAGTGTCATACCACTGTTTCTAAAAGAGAGATTTTATCATTACACTTGGATATAACTAACACACAGCTTCCAGTTCAACCAGGTAATTGATATGTTTGAAGAAACCTGTAGACATACCTTTTGTTTTGTCCATACCCCCGCTGCTTTGACATTTTCTTTGTTTATTGCTTCCTTTTTGGGAGCAGTTTTATATTCGCCAGTTTTGCTCTGGAGGGCTGACGGTTCCTGGTTTTCATCACAGAAGATTGACACTGGAGCCTGGACCTGGGGCTGGGATTTAGGCCTGGCACCTGTCAGCACACCAGCCCCGCCTGGAAGGGCAACAAAGTTTTTAACTGCTTTAGGTCCAGCAATCTAGCCTTAGGAGAATTATTATGTTTTGAAACAAAATGAACATTGTTTTATAATGTATGATAGGTTTGGACTAGTAACGTTAGTCATGGCTTAATGAACACACTACACCCACCCAATCCCCCATTCAAAACTCTCTTTGATCAATGTCCAAAATATTGTTAAAAGGGGCAAAAACTCTGACAGTTTTTTTACCTATCACAACAAAACTGTTTGTGCAGAGGCTCCCATGGCAGTACAGATACCTGTCAAGTTTCATATAAAATGATTCAAAACTTTTGGAGCCGGGAGAAAATTGTGTCCATGGGCAGACTGACCGACGACAAACAGATGGAAAACCCATTTATTAAAATTGTCCACCCAAATGGCGTGTGGAAAAAAGTGCTGTTATTTTACTTTAAAAAAAGCATTTAAAGCGCAACAGGTTGTAATGAAGGGGCAGGTTTAAATGTTTGTATAAAAGCCTGTATAAGCAGTTGACATGTCTTTTCAAACATTTTTATTAACCATCTGTAGCAATGTTTATTTTTATAGTGTGTTAAGAAATAAAAGATCATAAGATTATCAACAAACACAAATGACAGCATTCAAACTATTTGTACTTACAATTGTATTTTTAACAAAAATTAAAGTCTCTTTTGAACTGAACTTGAGCATATGTAAATACTTCTATCTTAATGACTTTTAAAAAAAATAATTCTCAAGCAAACAATTTACTTCCATTAATTACACATCCAGATCTTCTTTACACTAAATAGCAAAGGAATAAAATCTAAATATTCGTTTTTAATACACCTCACTTTATAAATTACTTGTTAATGTTGACAACAGATAGCTAGATTGAACATGTTTATGTTTCTATAAATCAGTTCTATTTGAGTAACAAACATATTAATTGGTTGGTTAATTATATTATCTGTCCAAAACTTTCACATTCGGTCCTTTAAAGAAATCATGCTTGCAAGAAATTAGTTAAGAGTATTATTGAATAGTACAATACACTAGCTAAAGATGTAAAATATGTCCTGAAAGTATGTATGTATGACTGATATTTGCCATCGTTACTTGGGTAAAGATCATAACTACTAGACAAAAATAGCCAGGAAAAAAATATTCCTTTCACTTTGAGAGCTCAATGAAACAATCTTTTGAGCATCCTTGTATGAAAAACATCTGGTGATTAAATAACTTTGAAAGTTAATGTGTTAGGTGGCAGTTACAATTATGCATTTAGAGAGCAAAAGCACCAACTTAAAGAGTATGCCTTTTCCTTTTACAGGTACATATATTGTCAATTACAATACATATCAATAAACATAAGAAAAATCATTTAAAATAACCTGTAAATACCATCATGTTTTAGCTACACTTATTGGCACCATTTAGAATCTGTATTTAATAATGGAGATTTTTCATGCTTTGCAAAAAATAATATCATTTGAGGAATCAGTTCTTTTAGGGAAAGTTCTTTTTTCTAGAAAAAATTTCAGTCAGGAAAACACGTGGTATAAATAGCAACATCATAAAATCCTTTGCCCTATAGTTACATCACTGACATTATATGCAATTTGTACATTTTGCTTTTAAAATCAGTTAACTTTTCATAGCAGGCAAAAATTCCTCAAAGATTGTTAGTAGGACCAGATCTACTGACATAGATTTTCTTTAACTCTTTTCCTAAGAGCTATACTGATGCCTACCTTTTATGGAGATGCCAGTCCTTACAACAGGTGCCTGTCTGCCTGAGGTTCGTAGCTGAGACAGCACCTGTCTGGATGAATCTTCCTCCGAGACAACATCCTCCATCGCCACACTGTCATCTCCATCAGCCATCCGACGGGCAACACGCTTCTGGAACTCTCTGATTGGAGAAAAAGGGAATATAATTGTTACAATTGTTAATAACCGATACAAAATTCTCACTTATATACTAAAGATGGAAAAAAAGCAGCCATAAAGCTAAGACAAAGCAGCCAATAATGCAGATTATCATCAAATCAATGTAATCTTCTCTGAGTAAGATTTTGTTATTGTTTTTAGTTATTGAACAATTTTATTTCGCTAAATACAAACCAGACATTTTACAATCCATGTTTAATTATGACATATTCAATTACCAGATCATGGTTACGAGGGTTAATAAACATCATATAGGCTTCTCCTATATTACAAAAAAAAATATGATCAACAAGATATGGGTTATCCCAGTATGTGTCTTTTAATACCAATGCAAGGGTGAAAATAATGTGTATATCAGACAGTAACATTAGCAATTGGCACATGCTGTACATATGGTAAAAGTAACATAGTAGAACCTTGTCAGTTTTATAATAAAAACACAAATTGCCTTATAAATATATATAAAAAAATAATGCAAAGTAAATGAACTTACTCATGTTTTCTTTTTAAAGATTCATAAGGTCTTGCATTTTTGTTCAAACCCTCTAGGAAGATGGCATCTGCTTTCTTGGTGTTTCCTAGTTGTTCCAGAAGGGAGGCCCAGCTGTCATAGAAACAGGCCAATTCACAGCCAATGTTCTGGTCATACAGAAAGTTGTAGATCTCCAGAGGGTCTGTAAACATGCCCGCCTGGAAAAAAGATGGAAGCCATACAACAATAGTACATATTTATGTCAGTTTTACACATACAGGAAGAATTTAAGCACACTTATTTAAAGTTTTCGTTCTAATCTTTTATTGTATCATAAAATTAGTGGAAACTGTAATTCTATGAGTTTGTAACAATTTCAAATGTATGATATACATTTGTCTAGCTGCATATTTGTTCACCATTTTAGTAAGTTACATATGTAAAAAAAAAAGAAATAATCAAAGAATACTGATGCATTAAGGTGGCATTATGGGCTGAGCAATCTTATTATGCTTCTGAAGCAAAAAACAAATTTAATTGCCAATGGATGAAAAATAAGGTGTATTTCTTTCTGATAGCAAGTTACTAAGCCTACACTATAATACAATACCAATATATGAAATGATGTAAGTTGGTTTAAACCTGGGCACCAACCTATTGAAGTCATTAAACTTGTATTGGTATAGCTCCTTTGCTAACACTCAAGCAAATACAAGAGTAAGATCCACAACATGTTTACCAAGGTATCAGGATAATGAGATTGGTCATGGATTGATGCCAAGTGTTCATGGTATGCTATACACATTAAAGGCAGCTCTGTAAATGCTCCAAGTGGAACAGAAAAAGTGTTGGTGAGATATCAAAACCAAAACACCAAAAAATTATCTGAAACCATTTAAGAGTCCTCTCACCTAGTAAGTGTTAACCTCAACGAATCATGATATTAGCATGGTACCGTAAAGTTTTAATGATAAGACGCACACAAAGATAAGACGCATCCCCTATTCGAGGTCTAGAGTCAAGGAAAAATGCAAATTTTCAAAGACAAGACGCATCCCTTATTCACTAATCCATCTGCCCACCATTAAGCAATTCTCACATTGCTTGAATTGACTCGAGGGAAAATGTTAAAATTGTTCAGTAAATTAGTGTTTGTGTCGAGTGCTTATTCTCTAAGTGTCTTGAATAATACGTTGCGACTGTTTCTCTATTAAGACCGTGTGTATTGTGTTACGTCCAGTTTAACGAGTGCTTTTAATTGTTTAATGCTGTTTTTTTCCAGGTTGTTTTTGTCAATTTAATTCTACTTCCCCATTTTATCGAGTATTCGCATAATGATTATAAATTGAGTACAAAAAACAAGTACTTGAGTAATTGTTGACATATCTAATAAAAAATGACAATACCAGTTTAATCCAGGCATGGATGTAGCGCTCATCATTTCTATATTTTTCATCATCTTTGAACTGTGTGACACAACGCTGCAGAATAGTTGTCAAGTTGGAGTCCTTCCCGCCTTTGGGAAATGTCTGTTCAGCCCACTGTATATACCTACAATAAGAAATTGCATGATACAAATAACCAATAAAGTTCTTTTTTTTTTTAAATTGAGCTGAAAACTTCAAATTAGAATTAAAACTAGATTGGAATTAGATTAAAATCTGAACTACTTCATATATAAACTCGAAATGTTGCATTATATACTTCCTTGCAACAAGCAATATTTTATATGTATATCTTTCTGTGTATGCTACTAAGCAGGCGACCACACAATTGATGCCATTATTCTCTACAACATTATGGCAGACAACATAAAAAATACTTTGTGTAAATTACATTCGAAAAATTATGGATAATTGATTAATCAAACTTATTATAAATCTACTAATTGATCCATCCATAGTGTTGAGAAGAACAGCACAGCTTTATGAATTTTCTATTCTAAGAATTAAGTGCCGACAATGGGGTTCATTGGCCCTATAGAATGACTTCATACCAAGAGTCTAAATAGTTTGCATATACTACTGATAGACTGTATTTGAGTGCTGAAGTAGCCTGCAGATTAAAGGCTTTAAAAACTAATTTATTACAATATTATTCTCATAAACAACATGAAATGATGATGGCACAATGAAATGATGGTTTGCATTATCACACAGCTTTTCAGTAATATGTATGTATCAGAAAAACTGAGAATTGTTAATACTTACTTATACCATATAGACAAAGGGTCTTCTCCACTGTATGTTCTTATTTCACCTTCAAATATGCTGTTAAAAAAAGAATTGGGACATTAAAGTTTAAACTGCAGAAGATTCTTAAATTAAATAGAACTTCTGTATTGTCAATGAATTTTTTGCTTTAAAATTGACTGTGCTCAGTAACCATGTGTAATTTTATTTCATGAGTATTGCTGCACATAGTGGAAAAAATAGGTTGTTGGTCAGCAGAACAGCAGAATGTCAGCTTGATAGTTATGAGCTACTAAGACATATGGAGCTAGAAAGTCATTTGCATGAGCCAGATAAGCCTCCAATTACCCCTTTACACACCTGTGTAGAGTGGAATAATTTGCTGTTAACTCCTTGCTCAAGGAAATTAGCTGTGACCTGACTAAGGTTCAAAACCGTGATCTAGAATTGTGTGTTCTACCACTGGACTGTCTTGCTTAATAGAATCTATTTGTAATTTTACCACATATATATTTATACATTATAGTATTGTTTGCTTGTTCATCATTCCACCATCAATCTTTCAGTTATCCAGAGATAGTGTTTACTTCAAGCCGATATTGTGCTGACATTAATGTGAAAATTTTCCATGAACTCCTAACATGAAACCAGGGTGGCATTTGGCTGGAATTAAAGAGTCCCCAAATGCCATGGAATGACCCAGCAGTCAGGCATACACAGAGTACAGCCTGCAACCTTCTACATGCTACCTCACCATAAATGGCTTAACAATGACTGTCCAGATTTGGGTGCATGCATATACAGCTTAAATTAAAGGTAAAACAATGTACAGTAAACACTGCAGTGTTGGAATAAAAATAAATGAAAAATTATGTTAATCTGTTGCCTGGAGTGAGTTAATTTCATTCTGGCAAGTGGAATTTACTACAACTTGTACTAATAATTAGTCTGTACAGAGAAGTTCACAAGTAGAGGGAAGTTGTTATAAAATATTTGCTTAATAGACAGTACCAGTTTGTTTTCAGTGCAGCATTGCTGAATACTTGTCGAAAAAATATGTTGTTGTTTTCTATAAAATTAGGTGAGTGAACAAAAATTACGATTGTACCCTTCTGGGAAAATTTTAATATAAAGATGGTAAATGGTTGCCCATCAAGCATTTGATTTAAGTTTCCAACCTGTCAATAATCATCTTATTTGACAACATTGAAATAGTGTTACCTTCACAGTGTATAGCATGCTGTACTGAACACCTGGCATAATACCACATCCAGTCACATTATCCTGACACCGGGTCAATCAGTCGTGGAACTACCCTTATATTGGTTTGAGCATTAGCAAGGGAGCTATACCATTACCATTTTTAATGACTTTCGAATGCTGCTGCCCGGGATCAAACCCGGGGCCTCCCGTACCTGAAGCATACCTTCTACTAATTGCGGTACTAGGTCCGGTAAGTGACAGGACAACTAGAGCTTTACCAACTCGCACCCGGTAAAACTCAATTGGTCAACTCGCGCCACATATATATATATATATATATATATATATATACGCGCGACTATATATATATAGTACATGTAGTGAGAGGTAGGTGTGAACAATGTACGAGAGGTGGCGATTATTGTTGTTTTTCACATGTTTTGACTTGGATGTGTCTGTGTAGGCCTAGTATTTTTGTTTGGAGATAATATAAGTAAGATAATATTAATGATTAAATGATTTATTGTTGCAATTAAATAACAACACAAAAACAAACATATAGTGTAGAAATTGCATAAGAAAGCCACAGCCTCAACCTTATTATGGACAGAAAATGCAAACCATACAATCTTCGCAGTATCAATACCAATACAACCAACAAGGTTATACACCTCAAACACCACAAATACCTCAACAACCACAACAACCAAGCTCTCCAGCCGGAAGTCTTATTCCGAGCCCACCTCCATCATGGGCATTGGCGATCATTGGAAGAAATTTAAACCATCAAACAGAACATGAATAAGATGGATATTATCGAAAAAAATGGTAACATCTATTATGATGAAACTGAAGTTGCAGTCTATTGTATACTTAAGTCTATATGTAGCGCGAGTTGACCAATATTGGAGCGAGTTTTACCTGGCGTGAGTTGGTTTGGCGCGAGTTGTCCAGCATTCGGTCCGGTACCTCTTTGTAAAATACATGATATAACGACAATAAATATTGCTAGTACTACACAATAACCAACTGCTGCTGATCATTATAATAATGATGATGATAATAATAAGTATCAACACTATGATTATCATATTTTCCTATAGTATAAACATAAATGTGTGGCCGGTATGACGATTTCCTAAGGAAGTGTGTTCAGATTTAATAAAGTAAATCTCAGAGGAGACAAAAAATCCTGGCCCTAACGGGGATTCGAACTTGGTCCGCCAGATCAGTAGTCCAGGCACTCAACCACGTCGCTTAAGGGTTAACCCAACAGCAAGGCTGTTGGAAGTGCCTATATGCACTACACTCCTCGCCCTTTACTTTTTCTGGGCCCAAGCCCATCTCAGGACAGCCACACCAGGCTTCTGTTTACTTCTGACACCATTAAAGTAAATCTCAGAGGAGACAATAATCATGGCCCTAATGGGGATTCGAACCCGGTCCGCCGGATCAGTAGTCCTGGCACTCAACCACGTCACTAAAGGTTTAACCCAACAGCAAGGCTGTTGGAAGTGCCTATATGCACTACATCAATTTTTTGTGAGGGGAGGGGATCCAGATACCGACCATATGGACAAACACAATAATTTTTTATTTTTTTTAAAATTCGTTTTGTAGGTAGTGTCTTAATTCATTTTATTAGATCCATTATTATAATAATAAAGGTCATAAGGCTTACAGAAAAGCTCCAGCAACATAAAAAATATGAAACTAGAACATGACAAGAAGGAGATCATTGCCTTCGGCCATGCGATAGGAATTGAACTGAAGGCTGAAGATCTAGGCAACATAAGAAGACTAGGCAAGAAAGATGTTACCAGGAAGGTACATGGAGAAGATGTAACAGAACCTAGGGTTCTACTGGTCACATTCACTGAGCCAACTAAGGCTTTGGTCATGAAAAGCGCTTATAAACTGAAATATACAGAATGCGAGTATATGAAGAAGATTAGTATAAAACATGACATGACCAAAGAAGAAAGAACCAAGGAAACAGAACTTCGCAGAGAAGCCAAAAGTCTTCAAGCTGAAGATAGCAATAAAAATTTCATCTACGTCGTCAGAGGTCCCACATTGGGACAGGAAGATAGTGAAAATAAAAAGGAAGAAAGTGGCAGCCGGACTGGAAGTCGCGGGTTCATAAACAGTTATAGTCATCAGAGTCACGTAAATAAGTTTGAACAGTTTATAAAGTTTGAACAGTTTTCAGTTGTTTTTACAAATGTTGATACCTTAACCAACAAGAAGATGATCGAGTTGAAATTAAGGATCGAGGGTTATTCTGTTAAACCTGTCATTATTGTTTTACAGGAAGTAAAACCAAAAAAACTTTCGTTTTGAAAGATGTGAAACTGAGTATAACCTGGAAGGTTATGAAATTATCAGTAAAAACTTCGGGAAGAAAAGCTCAGGAAGAGGACTCAATATATATATTAATAGTAGCCTTGAATTTTCACCTGCACAAGAGAATGTTGACCTAGAGGAATACTTATGTATTGAAATAACTTTAAACAAAACTGAAAAATTGTTACTTACAACCATATATAGAAGCCCCAATTCAACAGTAGATAATAACATAAAGCTGAACAATTTTATGCGTAAACTGGTATCTGCAAAGTATACTTACTACCTGACACTTGGTGATTTCAACTATCCTGGTATATGTTGGGAAAATTACTCTACTAGTAAAGGAACAGACGACTGTGAATATCATTTTGTTGAATGTGTTAAAGACTGCTACTGGTTTCAGCATATAAAAGAAACAACACAAGGGCGAGGTACAAATAATGCATCTCTACTGGATCTTGTATTAACCAATGAAGAGGGCATGGTTTCGGACATTAATATAGAAGCACCACTTGGTAAAAGTGATCATTCAGTGATACTTTTTAGATTTAATGCCCATATTACATCTGAATATGAAAAGATTAGATATTGTTATAATAAAGCAGATTTTGAAGCCATGAAAACAGAACTTGATATTGACTGGAACAATGTTTTATATGAGAAAAGTGTTGAAGATCAATGGAACATTTTTAAGAACTTATTATCAGAAGCTGTTGATAAGAATACACCGAAGAGAGTAGTAAAGAACAGTATAACTTCTAGCAGAAAGAAAACCTTTTATATTGATAATAAATTAAAATCTGCAATGAAAAAGAAAGAGAGACTGTGGCATAAGCAGGGTTGTCATTAGGAGGCGGCTGGCGGCCGATTTGACCGCCTCAAATGAAAATCAGGCTGCCTCAAATTTGAAAAAACAAATGAAAATCAGTCAAGAGCATGCCCCAGGAACCCCCTAGCAATGCTTTGCACCTTCGGCGCTCGCATAGCCTAGCCTCCTCAAAAGTTGATTGAGCCTGCTCAAAATATTTCTCGTGACAACCCTGCATAAGTATAAATTGACTGGTGAAAAGACAGACCAGCTGGAATATAATAGGACACGAAATAAAGTCAGAAATCTTACTAGAAAGGCAGTTAAGAATCATGAAAAGCAGATAGTAGGAGACATTAAAGAAAAGCCGAAGAAATTCTGGAGCTATGTTAAATCAAAAACGAAAACAAAAACTTCGATACCGGACTTATATACAAGTGATGCAAAATCTGATGTTTCCAGAAATTACTGTGAGAAAGCTGAAATACTAGCCGACTTCTTCACATCTGTATTTACAGAAGATAATAGTGAAGAACTCCCACACATTGATGTAAAAAATGTCACCAATATAGACTATGCTAATTAGTATTAGTAAGGAGCATGTACAACGGAAACTTGAAAAGCTAAGAATAGATAAATCTCCAGGACCAGATAGTTTAAGTCCAAAAGTTTTACATTAACTTAGTCATACATTGAGTTTGCCACTTTCTATTATATTTAGCAACTCAATAGCTTCCTCAATATTACCAGAAGAATGGAAATCTGCTAATATTACGACACTTTTTAAGAAAGGAGATAAGAAGTATGCTGGTAACTATAGACCTGTTAGTTTAACATATATCTTATGCAAAGTACTAGAAAGTATAGTCAGGGAAAGAATGATATTACACATGCAGAAGAATAATATGTTAAGTAAGAAACAGTTTGGTTTTGTACCTAAGAAATCTACAGTTTTACAACTTTTAGCAGTCATGGACAAGTGGACTGATGCACTTGACTCTGGTAAAGAAATACACGTAGCATAGTGTGACTTCATGAAAGCGTTCAACAAGGTTAGTCATCGCCTATTAGTACATAAACTGAGTATGTATGGTTTCTGATCAAATATTATCAATTGGATATCAGCGTTTCTTGAAAATCGGAAACAGAAAGTCATTATTAATAAAGATTCTTCATCTTCAAAGGCAGTGTCTAGCGGTATTCCACAAGGCTCAGTTCTTGGACCGATATTATTCGTGATATATATCAATGACTTACTAGATTGCTTGAAAAATGACAGTGACATATATTTATATGCAGATGACACTAAGATTTTTCATAATATTAAACATCAAGAGGACTGTGAGAAGCTCCAAGAAGATATCCATAGAATGCATGAATGGTCAGAAAATTGGTTACTCAAGTTCCATCCAGACAAATGTAAATGTATGAATATCAGTAACAAAAGGGATAAATTGAATTATGAATATACACTAAAAAATGGATTTAAAAGCATGGAGTACAGTAAAGCGGAAAAAGACATTGGAGTTACTTTAGATGAAAAACTATCATTTGAAGATCACATCATTGAAAAAGTAAACAAGGCAAACACAGTACTAGGAATCATTAGAAGATCCTTTGAATACCTGGATAGAACCACTTTGTTAATGCTATACAAGCGTTTAGTAAGGCCACACTTAGAGTATGCTAACCAAGTTTGGGCACCATATAGGAAGAAACATGTAGAACTACTCGAAAACGTACAGAGGAGAGCTACAAAACTTATTCCTGGTTTATCTGAGCATTCATATGAAAATAGATTATGATTATTGAAGTTACCAACCTTATCGTTTAAGAGGAGATATGATTGAAGTATTCAAGACCTTGAACCATAAGTATGACATTGAACCAGAAGAAATTCTTCCTAGAAGATGTGATAGTACTAGTTATTCTACAAGAGGGCATAATCAGATGTTATTTAAGAAAAAGGCACATTTAGACATTAGAAAGTACTTCTTCTCTTTCCGTGTTGTTGATATATGGAATAGCCTACCACCCTGTGTAATGAGTGCTAAGTCAGTTCGCTCCTTCGAAGGAAGGAATGCTGGACAACTCGCGCCAAACCAACTCGCGCCAGGTAAAACTCGCTCCAATATTGGTCAACTCGCGCCACATATAGACTTACAGTATACATAATTACATAAACTGTATAACAATACACTATTTCATATTATTTCTTTGTGTTTGTTTTTCAGGTCAGGTGCCACCTGTACGAGACACTTTTTATCATGTACGGCAGGACACATAAGGGAAGCGTTTGGAGTCCTGGACAGCAAGTCAGAAGAGAGCAGCTGCAGTCAGCTCTGCGACCTGACGTCCTACATGCGGAGGACGTGGATTGAAGGGACGTGGAGGCCGGAAAACTGGTCAGTGTTCCAACAGACTGTGAGGACAAACAATGATGTCGAAGGTATGTAACCATCTAAAATAAAATAATTAAACACGTAAACAAAATATTTCTAAAATAAAAGCGACGAATTTATGTGTATAAGCACAATTTTATTTGCTGTTGTTTTTACCATCGACATTGTATTTTTTTTAATTACAGGTTGGCATCATTGTATCAACAACCGAGTGGCACGAGTGGGGCCATCGATGTACATACTGATCCCGCTGCTTCATGAAAAAGCCCAGACGGTCGAGATGACCATTCAGCTGGTATCAGAGATGGCTTTAACAAGGTACCAGCGTATCAAGTTCAAGAAAACACACACGCAGCTATTCTCCATGTGGGAGAAATATGAGGATGGAGAGATCTCCACCAGCAGACTTCTCCAGGATGTCAGTTATATACAAGGATTCGCTCCCGTGGACGAATAGCCCACCAGACAGAGATATTTATTTAAAGTGTAATCATAATGTATGTACATTACCAGTGCATCTGTGTGTAGTTACACGAATTATATGAAATTCGTATTTCATTATCTGTTTTCTATTGCAATATCTACACTGTATGTTTGTTTTTGTGTTTTTATTTCATTGAAACAATAAATCATTTAATCATTAATATTTTACTTCTATTATCTGCAAACAAAAATACTAGGCCTACACAGACAAATCTAAGTCAAAACATGTGAAAAACAACAATTATCGCCATCCCGCGTACATTGTTCACACCTACCTCTCACTTCATGTATCATATATATAGACTATATATAGACTATATGCGGTGCGAGTTGACCAATTTTGGCGCGAGTTGTACCTAGGGCGAGTTGGTTTGGCGCGAGTTGTCCTGTCACCGAAGGAAGGCTAGATAAATTCTGGTGTGACCAAACAATAAAGTATGACTATAAAGCTCCCCTGTCAATGGGACTTAACCTAGGGTATTCTGATGACCATGAAGAATCAGAGCTGGTGTCACAGGACTAATCCTTCTACCAGAATCACCTATGTATCATATGTATGTATGTAAACGACATACTGTTTTTCTTCGCGTATCCTTGAAAGCTGATCTCCGCTTAATGGTTTAAGTCCTGCATTTAAACTAGACAGTTTCCTTCCTTGGCGTAGTGGTTGAACATTTTCTTTGCTAAGTTCCCATTCATCTTCTGGACTCTCTCGGCTCATTTTCTTATAAAAATATGCGATAACTAACAAAAAAATAACAACAAACACACCAATTTACTTGAAATTCCCTCGTAATGTTTGCGCATGCGCCGAACAAATGAGACCCATAGTGCGGATATGTGTTCATCAACGTTCGGTTTCTCAAGTCTCCATGTCAGAGGGGAAAAAAGAAAACTAGGGAAATAATTGCTTGTTAAACCTTTGTTTTGAGATAAAAGTTATCAACGTATCATTTTTTTTTGAAATTTTGAGTTTAAAAAAATATCGTTTACAAAACAAAACATTAAATGACGAGTCTAATGTAAATATCCATTTTGATTATTTGGTTATTTTTTTATTCGTTATTTCTAAGTGGCAACCTAACTTTCTTCAAATATGCAGGAGTTATTTAACGATGTACGATGACCAAATCACGTACCGGGAATCTCTTTTCCGAAAGTGTAGAAAATCCGAATGCTCCTCAATTTCCCGAGGAGGTCCGATTGCCGGCGGACACCTCACTGGAACACCTCGGGTAACTCCGACATCAAACCGGAGCACCTCGGGTACTTCCGTCATCGTGGACAATTGGAACACCTCCGTCAATTCACGAATCATCCCGAGAACGGAATTATCCAAGGTGTTCCGACTGGGAAAGAAGCTGGACAAAACAATGCGATTTGTCCAATGTTGTGAAATGCTGGAAACAGAAAGTAATAAATAGCAACTTGCCTGAGTAAGTTCAGGTGACGCTGCTCCGACTTTAAACGTGTGTGATGGCTGATGAAACGGGGCTATCGGAATCTAGCAGAAATACAGAGCTACTGGGATTGTGGAATGAATGTGGTAATCCAGGTAAACTATTTAGTATGATGTCAACCGACCCGAGTACGAAACTCTCACCGTCTTTCGTTTAGTTAAAGGAATTAAGAGTGGCCTTCTTTAGAGACCCCGCCCCTCCCAGTAATAAATAAATAAATAATAATAGTAAACACCAAAAAACGGCAATAACAAGCGTGACAGCATGCTGTAATAGGCAACAGAGAGATGTCCTTGGGGAAGAGGTCTTAAACAATTAGTCACCCTTGTTGCACATGGGCTTACTGCACTGCTGTTGGTCAGTTACACTGTAATCCACACCCTTGTCTTGACATCAATGCAATTGTGTCCAGTCCGACTGTCGGGTATGCCCAGCCCACCCCATCTACCTTCCCCCAACCCCACTACCTTCCGCTAACCCCTCTACCTGCCCCCTCTACCTTCTCCTTACCCCTCTACCTCACCCCTCTACCATTCCCACCATGTCTACCTTTCCAACCCCTCTATTTCACCCCCTATCTTTTCCCAACCCCTCTACCTCACCCCTTTACCTTTCCAACCCCTCTACCTTTCCAACCCCTCTACCTCATCCCTCTACCTTTCCAACCCCTCTACCTCATCCCTCTACCTTTCCAACCCCTCTACCTCATCCCTCTACCTTTCCAACCCCTCTTCTTTCTCCCAACCCCTCTACCTCACCCATCTACCCACCCCAACCCCTCTTCTTCACCCTTCTACTTTTCAACCCCTCTACCAGTCTTCGCAAAAGGCAACGGACCGCCGGTCATGTCCGGCAAAATTTGTTACGGTCCGGCAGTTTTGGAAAGTTGTCGGTCCGGCCGACCGGCAATTTTTTTCATTTTGGGTATGAAAATTCTCCATGCAAACAGTATTTCCGGTATAATAACAGTGCGATGTGTCGACAAATTTGATTGGTTAAGCAGAGTCAGATTATCGAAACGAATTGCTTAAAACACTGCTGAATTGTCACTTCTGCTTATAAAGTTCCCGGATGATCAACCATTTAAAACTTAATAAAAAGGTAAATGTCATTCCTCAAGTATTACGAAAATGCTAAACCTGGGCAGAAACGTAAACAAACTGAAAGTGAAGAAAAAGTAAAGGCAAAATAATATGAAACGAAAAGACCACCACGGTCGTTTCAGGAAAGTTGGAAGGCCGGTCGAGGTTGGCTTAGCTTTGACAAAAAAAGAAATGAAATGTTTTGTAAAGTTTGTAGGACAACAGTGCCAGAAAATGACCCTAAGGCAGCACTTAACCCTTTTATAAAGGGTTGTAGCAATTTTCATACATCAAAGGAAGAAGCTGAATTTGAGTTTTGAGGAACAAATTGAAAAGTTGTGCGATGGAGAGAACATTGATGATGATGATTCTGATTGTGTAGACTTTCAAAATAAAATTATCAATTTTGAAATTCTAATGGCGTGTCTCAGGGAATAAAACTTTTAAACTTAGTTTTTTTTCTTAGTATGTCTAAAGTCCTGTTCTAAATTTCCAGACTAAGAGTGGTTATGTAGCATAAATAAAGTGAAATAAGATAATTTTACGAAGAATATAGGTGTTTCTTTTCGGTCTGGCAAATTCTTTTTCTGTCTGGCAGAAAAATGTTTTCACCAGACCGGATGACTGGCAGTTTTTCATCCCTTTCGCGAAGACTGCTCTACCTTCTCCCAACTCCTCTACCGCACACCTATATCTTTCCAACCCCTATACCTTTCCAACCCCTGTGTTGGTTTAATTTTCTGCTGTAATACAGGCACATCTTGTGTACATATTAAGGGTTTTGCACTGATGCTGATCACAAATATTTGAAAGCAAAAGAATTTGCTAGACGTCTACTTTTCAACGTAACCATAGCAATCATGATCAATCGTTTTTAGACTAACCAGAACTTCAACCCAAAATGATCAGTAAAACTCTTGTGCTAATGGGATTTCTATCAGTTTGTATATTTTCTCTAGATTGAAAGTTAACTCTTCACATAAAAATGTGTCTACAATCTTTGCAGAAAGGGACTTACATTGTTGCTGTGCTGTCTGTTTTGGTACAAAAACAATCAGGCTTTGAATTCAGAAGTATGATTTTTCATCATGATGATTCAAATGAGGATAGATAATAAGCCTCAAGTACTGTTAGTTATAGATAGTTTCCATATACGTGATGTCATAGGCACTGATAAGACAGTTTAAGGCAGCCATCTTTGAAGGCAGAAGCTAATGCAGGCCAAAATATGGAAATATGTGCTGTATTAAACTCACTACTGTGTTTTTATTTGTCAGTCTATTTTACTGAATTTTATTCCAAATTTAACAGGTTTTATGAATTATTTTAAATATCAAAACTATATTTTGATAGTTTAAAAGGTAAAAAAAATACAACCAAAAATGTACACTATTTTGTTTAAGGATGAGCCAGTAATTTTATTTATGTCTGTGTATTTATTCTTCGTGCATTTATCAATTTTAAAAATATGTATTCTAAATATATGAATTTCAAGAGCTTTCCAATGGTGTATAGCTTTTAAATTTTTGACCACAAATGAAGAAATTACAAGAAAATAAAATTTATGCCTCTATACAATTCATATGAAAATCCCTTGAAGTTGTCATCAAAGATGGCTGCCAAGATAAGGGATCTTCACTGATGTGGAAAATATCTATTCCTTTGAAACACTGAAATTGATATCTGTTTCTTAAAGTAAGTTGAATTTCGAAAACAGGTGGTCCTTATTTAATTACACTACAAATACAATATACTATCAGATTGAATGGTGTTTTTTGTGTGATTCTAAGCTTATTAATTTTTTTATGATTTTTTTATATAAAATTATCATTATAAAGGGTAATAACACAACTTTAAATTAACCAAACTATATAAAAATTAATCACACAGATCTTGGCAGGCACTGTTTCTTTATTCAGAATGTAAAATAATAAATATGCATATCTACACCTGTCTTGATGTCCTGTTTTTTACCTTTTAGTGACAAAATACAACCTCAAAATAATGTCACTCTGACATCGTGTGTTTGTTTTGTTTTATTCTTACTAAAGACATATTAATATGTCAAGAATGTGGTTATGCAGATCATCCTTGTTTCTTAAAAATTCTAATATATGTTTTGATGTGCTATATGTATTCATGTAAGATTTTCCTATCTAAATAATTTTTTATTAATATCATTATTATTATTATTGTAATTATTATTATTATTATTGGTGTTGTTGGTTTTGGTGTAGTTAATGTCATTCATTGTACAGAGAGAGGGAGAGAGAGACCTGTAGTAAGGTAATTGGAGAGAGAGACCTGTGGTAAGTTAATTGGATAGCGACCTGTGGTAAGGTAATTAGAGAGAGACCTGTGGTAAGGTAATTGGAGAGAGACCTGTGGTAAGGTAATTGGGGAGAGAGACCTGTGGTAAGTTAATTGGAGAGAGAGGCCTGTGGTAAGGTAATTGGATAGCGACCTGTGGTAAGGTAATTAGAGAGAGACCTGTGGTAAGGTAATTGGAGAGAGAGACCTGTGGTAAGGTAATTGGGGAGAGAGACCTGTAGTAAGGTAAGTAGAGAGGGAGACATGTGGTAAGGTAATTGGAGAGAGAGGCCTGTGGTAAGTTAATTGGAGAGAGAGGCCTGTGGTAAGGTAATTGGAGAGAGAGACCTGTGGTAAGTTAATTGGAGAGAGAGGCCTGTGGTAAGGTAATTGGATAGCGACCTGTGGTAAGGTAATTGGAGAGAGAGACCTGTGGTAAGGTAATTGGAGAGAGAGACCTGTGGTAAGTTAATTGGAGAGAGAGGCCTGTGGTTAGGTAATTGGATAGCGACCTGTGGTAAGGTAATTAGAGAGAGACCTGTGGTAAGGTAATTGGAGAGAGACCTGTGGTAAGGTAATTGGGGAGAGAGACCTGTAGTAAGGTAAGTAGAGAGGGAGACATGTGGTAAGGTAATTGGAGAGAGAGGCCTGTGGTACGGTAATTGGAGAGAAACCTGTGGTAAGGTAATTGGAGAGAGAGACCTGTGGTAAGGTAATTGGGGAGAGAGACCTGTGGTAAGGTAATTGGAGAGAGAGACCTGTGGTAAGGTTAGTAGAGAGGGAGACATGTAAGGTAATTGGAGAGAGAGGCCTGTGGTAAGGTAATTGGAGAGAGACCTGTGGTAAGGTAATTGGAGAGAGAGACCTGTGGTAAGGTAATTGGATAGAGACCTGTGGTAAGGTAATTGGGGAGAGAGACCTGTGGTAAGGTAATTGGGGAGAGAGACCTGTGGTAAGGTAATTGGAGAGAGACCTGTAGTAAGGTTAGTAGAGAGGGAGACATGTAAGGTAATTGGAGAGAGAGGCCTGTGGTAAGGTAATTGGAGAGAGACCTGTGGTAAGGTAATTGGAGAGAGAGACCTGTGGTAAGGTAATTGGATAGAGACCTGTGGTAAGGTAATTGGAGAGAGACCTGTGGTAAGGTAATTAGAGAGAGACATGTGGTAAGGTAATTGGAGAGAGACATGTGGTAAGGTAATTGGAGAGAGACATGTGGTAAGGTAATTGGAGAGAGAGGCCTGTGGTAAGGTAATTGGAGAGAGACATGTGGTAATGTAATTAGAGAGAGAGTTATGTGGTAATGTAATTGGAGAGAGAGAGAGACCTGTGGTAAGGTAATTAGAGAGAGAGACATGTGGTAATGTAATTAGAGAGAGAGACATGTGGTAAGGTAATTGGAGAGAGAGAGACCTGTGGTAAGGTAATTAGAGATAGAGAGACATGTGGTAAGGTAATTGGAGAGAGAGACATGTGGTAAGGTAATTGGAGTGAGACCTGAGGTAAGGTAATTGGAGTGAGACCTGTGGTAAGGTAATTGGAGAGAGACCTGTAGTAAGGTAATTAGAGAGAGAGACATGTGGTAAGGTAATTGGAGAGAGAGACATGTGGTAAGGTAATTGGAGTGAGACCTGAGGTAAGGTAATTGGAATGAGACCTGAGGTAAGGTAATTGGAGAGAGACCTGTGGTAAGGTAATTGGAGTGAGACCTGAGGTAAGGTAATTAGAGAGAGAGAGAGACCTGTGGTAAGGTAATTGGAGAGAGACCTGTGGTAAGGTAATTGGAGAGAAAGACCTGTGGTAAGGTAATTGGATAGAGACCTGTAGTAAGGTAATTAGAGAGAGAGACCTGTGGTAAGGTAATTGGAGAGAGACCTGTAGTAAGATAATTAGAGAGAGACATGTGGTAAGGTAATTGGAGAGAGAGGCCTGTGGTTAGGTAATTGGAGAGAGACCTGTAGTAAGATAATTAGAGAGAGACATGTGGTAAGGTAATTAGAGAGAGAGACCTGTGGTAAGGTAATTGGAGAGAGACCTGTAGTAAGATAATTAGAGAGAGACATGTGGTAAGGTAATTGGAGAGAGAGACCTGTGGTAAGGTAATTGGAGAGAGAGACCTGTGGTAAGGTAATTGGATAGAGACCTGTAGTAAGGTAATTAGAGAGAGAGACCTGTGGTAAGGTAATTGGAGAGAGACCTGTAGTAAGATAATTAGAGAGAGACATGTAGTAAGGTAATTGGAGAGAGAGACCTGTGGTAAGGTAATTGGATAGAGACCTGTAGTAAGGTAATTAGAGAGAGAGACCTGTGGTAAGGTAATTGGAGAGAGAGACCTGTAGTAAGATAATTAGAGAGAGACATGTGGTAAGGTAATTGGAGAGAGAGGCCTGTGGTTAGGTAATTGGAGAGAGAGAGACCTGTGGTAAGGTAATTAGAGATAGAGAGACATGTGGTAAGGTAATTGGAGAGAGAGACATGTGGTAAGGTAATTGGAGTGAGACCTGAGGTAAGGTAATTGGAGTGAGACCTGTGGTAAGGTAATTGGAGAGAGACCTGTAGTAAGGTAATTAGAGAGAGAGACATGTGGTAAGGTAATTGGAGAGAGAGACATGTGGTAAGGTAATTGGAGTGAGACCTGAGGTAAGGTAATTGGAATGAGACCTGAGGTAAGGTAATTGGAGAGAGACCTGTGGTAAGGTAATTGGAGTGAGACCTGAGGTAAGGTAATTAGAGAGAGAGAGACCTGTGGTAAGGTAATTGGAGAGAGAGGCCTGTGGTAAGGTAATTGGAGAGAGACCTGTGGTAAGGTAATTGGAGAGAGACCTGTGGTAAGGTAATTGGAGAGAGAGACCTGTGGTAAGGTAATTGGATAGAGACCTGTGGTAAGGTAATTGGAGAGAGAGACATGTGGTAAGGTAATTAGAGAGAGACCTGTGGTAACATAATTAGAGAGAGATACCTGCAGTAAGATTATTGTAGAGAGTGATAGAGAGAGAGACATGTGGTAAGTTCATAGGGAAGTGAAAGGCAGTAGCAGTCAACCATGCATGTGGTTGAAAAAGCAGGTTGTCTGGAAAAATAAGCCTGTGAGATGAAACAGAACCATTTATTCAAATCAAATTTCTTTATTTTTTTCACAGTTCCACTAAAGTCCATCAATGTCACTGTGGATGTTCGAGGACATATTGCGTCTGTCAGTTCCATACTCACCTACAGCAATGAGGAGGAGAGCCCTGTAGAGGCAGTGTTCACATTCCCAGTCGATGACGGCAGTGCTGTGTTCTCATTCACTGCTGACATTGATGGCCGGTTTATTGTGGCAGAAATCCAGGAAAGAGAGCAGGTAGGGTAGCCCATATGCAGTCATCCACAAAATGCAGTGGACTGAGGTCCAAGTCCATCAGAAATCTCATTCAATCTGGTAAAAATCTTTCCTAGCATGGTGGAACAAAGGTCCAGTTTTTTAAACATCCATCATGAATCCTGCTTATACACATTTATTTGCTATTTAACCAAACTCTTAGCTATATGCTTACATTGAAATCAAGCCTCTGCAACATAAAGTGTAGATCCTGATCAGAATGTTCCCTGTTGAGCCCGGATAATTGGGATCTACACTATTTGCCTTAGCCTGCTAAAATCATGCTTAGATTTTAAGATTATCCAAAGTATCTTGCATTATTCAGATCGTAAGTGATTTCATATTTTTGGAGGCTCATTAAAGGAGTTGGCCAATAAAAATGGCATTTCTATCACTTGCCTCTGTTGTAAGAAATTAACAGACCAAAATGCAGTGAATTCATTTTTCTCTGTAGGCAGAGCTAACCTATCAGGATGCAGTTGATGCTGGCAAAGCAGCTGCTCTTATCAAACAAGCAGACCAATGTTCGGATGTTTTTAAGTGTTCTCTTGGAAATCTCCCACCAAAATCCACGGCCATTTTAACTTTAAAATATGCCCTGGAGTTGCCCATAGAACCGGATGGTAGAGTGAGGTTCACATTGCCGACTGTATTGAACCCACGATATTCTCCAGGTAAGTGCATTTTTGCTATGTATCAATTCCCATTCTCTAAGCACATATAACTTCTAATTAAATGTAGGGTTACTGGCAGAAACAGAATATGTGTTGATATTTTCCTGGTTGTGTGGTAAGTGCGATAATATGGAGATAATGTGTAAGCTGCCCATATCACCAATCAGTTGGGCCTGTGACAAAGGACCCAGGTTTGATTCCATGACTGGCTGCATTTTTTATGTTTCAGTTTTTCTTTTCCATCCAAAATTAGATACATATACTTGTATGTTATATATTACAGCAATTGAAAAAGACAACCGCAACTCGTGTATTACTTTTTAACTGCAACTTTGGATTGGGAACATCATGTTTTATTTGAACACAAATATTGTTTTTCATGAGTCTCTTGCAAGAAAAGGATCCATAATGTTTTGTAGATTAAGATGTCTTATTCATTCTAACTACTGGTCTTTTGGTGACCATACACTTAGCCTTGTCACATTAATAACTAGAGATAACCACATTCTTTAAACTTGGTAAATATTTTGGTGTCAATAATACGAAGGTTAAGGTCACTGTGACCCTGATCATGATTTTTATTTTGATAAGATATCTAGAGAATGAATGAGCCCACAATCCATAAACTTGGCCCGGGGCATTAGTCATAGCAAGAATGTCAATATGATAGTGGCCTTGGATGGGATGACTTCATGGTCAGAAGGATTTCTTATCTTGTAGAATTTTAAATACATATATGATTTTAATTCCATATGCTAATTGAAAACTAATTATTTCCAATAACTAACAAGATGCAGGTGGAGAGGTTGCTGCAGAGTCAGCCACCTACGCTCCACCGTCCAAGATTCCATATGCTTTCACATTGTCGGCATGTGTGAAGAGCAACAGCAGAATTGTGACTGTAACATCGGACAGGCAGAATCTGGATGTGAAACTGTCAGATAACCAATGTGGAGCAGAGGTAGGCTACCTTAGGTTTGTATATCATATTTTAGACACACTGTGGTATAGTGAGTCATGCGTTATCATTTACACCTGCAACCAGTATGGTCAAGGTCATATTGAATGCCATATTTAAGATCATTCCTTACAAAAGGCTGCATACGCTGTAGATCATGGTTTCGGCTGTGACATTTTGAGTGCTTAATGTAAATGTTGCTATCTTACAGACATGAACTTGTATTGATCTTAAATTTAAGTTGTTTCTTTCCCAATGCCTCCGCAGTCTATCAGTCCCAACTCCTTAATGTTTGTTCTGTTAGATGACGTTTGGTGCGTTCTTTGTTTTATTATTATATTTGTCTGGGATCTTTCTGCGTAAAAACATCTGGAGATTGCCTAGATTTTACTTGTATCTTAGTTTTGTGACTGTGAAATGTTCCCTTATTACAAATTTTAGGTACATCTGAAAGATGGGTTCCTGTTTGACCATGACCTTACTATGTATGTTCAGTATGCAGAGCCATTTCAGCCTCAGGTGGTCTTCGAGAAGGGAAAACCTGATGCTGGTAGTATCTTTACCTTTTCTACTTTTCTCTCATGTTTAGTCCTATGAGCATTGCAACTTATACAGAAATTTGAAAAGACATCGGGCCAATGTATTCACATGTTCGGTAAATGTAAAATTGAGAACAAATCTGCGACGAGTCATTTAACGATAGGAGCTAACCCGACAAGTATCGCTGTTTGACATATTGAATTCAGACTTAAATGTTAAATGCATTGATCCGTAGCAGTGAGATAGTGTTGCTACCTTACTATGCTTTTCACATTTTTCGTCCAAGACGATAAACTGCACTAAAGCGGGGGCTACTGCGAACATATCTTTTTTCAAAATCCATATATTAATATCCATATAACAAGGAAGAGCATGGATGTAAGACATTCAAGGTGCCGTTGAGAGCAGAGACTTTCAAAAAGATGACTATTCTGGGAACTAAACATCGTCTTACACTGTCGATTCATAAATATAAGAGAGTAACAAACAGTACCTCTGATTGGAACTAGACTATCTGCTACTTTACTTTCTTCATTGTGTGCTGCAACATCTGCATTTACAAGTTGCATTGATAACATCGGCACAGTCGGTTTCTTGTGTAAAACAAGAACTCGTAAAACAGTTGCGAGTTCCTATTACTGCCCACTACCTTTTTATAATGGCAAGTTACGCTTGATTGTTGCAAGATGCGCTGTTAAAGAACGGAATGTTTGGCTAAAGTCTCAGAAAAAGGTCTCCCAGAACAGCTGTGATTTCCTGTTATTGCCTGCTTCACTTACGTCTCCAGAAAAGGCACTGCTCTCAAGTGCGGCGGGAATTAAAAACTCTGCATTAAAAAAATTAGTACACATGGGAGTGTTTTATGCAGTAACATGCACAGATTGCTCTTTACCACGAAGCAAATATGTACAAGTAAGCTTAATTATTTTCCTTTGCTGCTTTTGCTTTTTCTTCTTTTGAAGTTGACCGATTCCTTTCTAATGTCCCGCAAATATCTGCGCATACATTGTAAATGCATAACATGGTGTTTGTGTTAAGGTCATAAGAGACACACTTAGATGAAATAATCATCTGTAACGTTTGACCTCATTTAAAGTAAACTTTGTCGATGTATGCTAGAGTTTCCCCTTTTACATAAAAACTGTGAATTTCTTATGTTCATTCTCAACGTTGCCGACACCAAGAAAGAATTCACGTCCTTCTTACCTTTTAAATACACCAGAAACGATTATGACCATAATAATATGTTGCTTTATATTTATAGTAATGTCCAATAATATAATAATATATATTTTATGAGCGACAAGCCTGGACGTAATTGCTTCAAGCACAGCACAAAATGACCGGTAGTAGGTTAGCTGATATATTCTCTTAACCACCCAACTCCTTAGCATGGCTGGGCGTGAGAAACAGATTTATCTTGCACCATTTCCACAAAACAGGACCTGAAATTAACTTGTGCTGACCGATGTGACGAGGAAAGTCATCACAGACAAATTACTGCTCTTCTAATTAAATAACACATTGAGTGAACTACTTTTGTAATTTATTTGGCCTAAAAGAACCACCTATCAATCCATTTATTTTTAAACAACTGTCTTAAACTTTCGATCAATTAGAATGTTTAGATTTTATCACATATATATATAAGGTTTTAAAATGAAATTGCATAAAGTGTACTTGATGTCGTTTTTCTAACAACTTCATACATTCTAAAAACGTTTGAGCAGTAAAAATCGTAACAGTTTAAAGAGAGCATGGCTGTATTGAGTATGAAAATGTGAGTGCCTTCTTTCTTAAAATATCAAATAACTGTTTACTTAATTTCACGCGACAGTCACAATATGACCAGCTTCATAGACACAGATATTTAGTATGTATTACATTTTTTGTTCAGTGCTGTATGCTTGTAGTCACCTATTAAAGAACCCTTGCGTTTTTCTCCTTATAAAAAGATGTTTTTGACTTTCCTTTATTGTTCCTTTGAATTAATAAGCCCTCATTGCGACCATCTCACTATACATGCATGCATTTTAAATCATTATCTATACCAAATTAAGAGAAATTAATGACACATCTACTTATTTGGGAAAAATAGTTTCATTATTAATATTAATCAGCCCCACAAAAGAGCTTTAAGTCATGATGTTATATTTCAAACCTTGTTAAAAACCCTTCATTCATTACTTAAAAAAGTTACGTTAATATTAAAAAAATGTCACATTATTTTTGAAAACTGATTTTTAGAAGAAGTTGACATTTCTTATTATCAACAATTCTTTCTCAATCATTGCAAATATTAATTTTATTTAATGCATTTCGGATCGGTCATGTCCATTTGCTGAGACAAAAGATTGAACGATTGTAGGCACCGCTCGGAATCAATGTACAACAAGCATGTTTAATGTTCTTTAGGGCCACAAAAGCTAAAGTACGAATACTGTGCTGTCTTTCCATAAATTGTAACATGTATTTTCCTACGTTTCGTACCATGAAACTATTCTCGAAAGCTGTATATTGGGCATCCTATATAAATTGGAATATATGACAAAGTCCTATGATAATTTGCAAAAAAAAAACAGGACAAAGGAATTCACATGCAATTGTAAAAGGACGAACAAATCTGTGAGGTATTTAACAAAGAGAGCAAACCCAACAGTTACCGTTTTGTAATGGTCAGTCGGCAACGAGGACCGACTGGGATGCTTAAACCGGTTTTACAAAGTTTTAACCTCGCACATCATGGGGGTTTCAAGCAATGAAAATATCCCGATCTATCAAAATAAAAATGTCCAAGCGCTGATGTTTTCTTTTATAAGTTATGACGAAGGTAGTGACGTCATTGAAGAATAATGTCCACATAGTATAAAGAAGAGAGAAATATTACTTCTATTAGAAGAACTACACAAACTCGTTTATTGTAAAAGAAATTAATAAAAAATACAACTGTTGAATGTATTCTAATATGTTGACCTGAATCGTATATTTTAGTGGGCCCATATCTCCAGGAGGACGTTCTGATGTTGAGCTTCTATCCTGACTTAAAGGAGGTTAGCATGGCAACTTCTGGAGAATACATCTTTGTTATTGACTGTTCAGGTATTTATAATTAGTAGTGGATATTTGAACAATTTTGTATTACAGATGAAGCAGGTGCCACGAGGGGGTGGGGGTTCGCTAATCTAGAGCTGCTGTTTTGGTGTGAACCTGACCAGTGTATGTTAAACAGTTTTATAATTAAAACCTATTGATTTTTTGTTTCAAAACAGAAATAAACTAGACCTTTTTATTTGACGTTGCAAATCCCAGCTCAGAACTCATTTTCAAATTTGAAAATACTTGTTTAACATATTTTTAACATTGAGTTTGTTTTTCAATTTGCGATTAGCCAGTCACATCAAGGTGAAAACTATTAAAATGTACTTAACCTTTATAAAGGAATGTTGTTAAAGGGTGGCAGATTGATTAGCTTGAAAATAGTCAGGGAAACAGACCTGGTAGTGTAACCAGTATAGAGTAAAGGTACAGGGGGACCTGTGTTCGAATTTGACCACAACATATCAGACACAGAAATGAGACATAAAACACAAAAAGAACAACCATCAGTTACAGTCTTTGAACGGGCAGTCGGCAAAATGACTGACTTTGGTGCTTAAACCTGGTTTGTGGAGCGCTCCAACATCGCATTTCAGAAGGGTTTTCTACCAAATAAACAGTGTAAATAAAATATTCCATCAAAGTAAGACAACTCACAGTACTGCTGGCATCGGGAGTTAAAACCAATGAAATCACCTTTAATACAGACAAAATAACTAGTAATATAATAAACTCTCAACATACGTACAAAATGTACTGTATATAAAAGCCTCGGCAATCTAAAGGTTTCAAATGAGAGAGTACTTTAAAAGAAAACAGCCCAAGCGGTGATGTAAAATAAGAAGAATTTAAAGACGTCGTACAAGAAAAATGCTTTGACATCATTTGTCACAATCTATGTCTTACATTACCCTAGGTCAGCAAGTTTTGTTACTCCCTGATAAAGATAGCATAAGGATGAAATTCAATAGAATACCATCATTTAAAAGCTTTTAAAACTTGTTTCCCTTCATTTCCTTGCCAACACAGTACCTAGTGCAGCCCCAGGTGTAACCCTTATCTGGCTGCATTAACAACCAATTACAAATTATTGATAATAGTTTCATACATATGCTATAGCATATATTGGTGTATAGCGTGCAGGACATTGTTTAAATTCGATCAGACATTTGCAACTGATAGCTGCCTAATCTGGACCCATACAATTTGTCTAAGCCCCTATCATCAGCAGATTTCTTATCCTGAACTTTAGGAAGCATGGAAGGGGAGCGTATAGAAATGGCAAAAAAGGCCCTTCTGCTTTTCTTGAAAAGCCTTCCGCAGGACTGCTATTTCAACATTGTTCGATTTGGAAGCCAATACAAAGATCTGTTCTCATCGTATGTACCTTTTTCATATACCAGTATTAAAGTGTGTAGTATGTCAAAATTTATTGTTTTAATGCATTAAAAATCAATTGCTGTATATACTTGTATATGTCATTTACTGTAATTATTAAGCATTTATTTTTATTGGCCTAATAAAAACCATTTTCATATCATTCTGATATCACTTGATTTTACATCTAGGCTTGAAATCATATATGTCCGTGTTTGATTATCCCTTATCATGCTACAATTAGTTAACCCCCCAAATTAATTCTAAACCCTCTTTTTACAACTATTTGCAAAGGTGTCTTGATATATTGATAGAACCAGCGGCAAATTATGTAGATTCTTATCAACGAGAAACTAAATGATCAACACCATTTGCCTAAACCGGGTTAGTTTGTGTAATTAAAAAGTTAATGTTATCCATGGTCATATTAAAATGTCACAAAATATTTATTTAACACCAACATTAGAATTTGCTTTAATTTAAAGCAATAATTCGCATTTTGTCCAATTTATTTCATATAAAATATCAACGTTTGTTTATTTAGCCTTAATATGCGTATCAGATCAAATGTGTATTTTGTGATGAAATGTTTTAGATAAAAAACACCAACTGAATCAACAAAAAATGATCCAGATTGTGGTTCTCTCAACAAACAACTTAAACTGATAGGGGTTTGGTGTCAGTGGTGCAAAGGTCAAGGTCACATCAACCTTAAACACAATTTATTTCTGATATCTAGAGAAAGATGAGACTTTATTCCTAAAACCTTGAAGGGACATTGGTCATAGCAAGGAGATTACTCTTGTTAATTTTACGGTCTAAATTGTGTCTATGTCATCTAGTTAATCTCTTTCCCTCACTAAAGATTATGTAGTAGAAAGTAGCAGCTACCTTAAATTTGCATGATTTCACTCATGCTTTCTTGGTGAGGCTAACTTTGTTCAAAGGAAAACTCAAGTATTTTTCTTCTAAAGAATTTGTTGAAGTTTCCTTAGTATCTTGTCATGTCATATATGTATATCTTCATGAGCAAATGTTCTGAGAAATAAGTACATAGCCACTTTTCTTGAGGGGTGAGTAAGCTGGGAGTTCATTTATGCCCATTTATGCAGGCACATTAGTGCAGCAAGTTTGAACAGAATACAGGTGGAGATTAGCACTGGTTCATTTTATAATCAATGGTAAAATAATCTGTTTTAGTGGAAGCAAGTCATATAACAAGAAGAGACTAGAAGATGGATTAAAACTTCAGAAGAATCTCAAGGCAGATCTTGGGGGCACGGAAATCATGAAGCCGCTCAAAGCCATCTTCAAGAAGAATGCCATTAAAGGACATATGAAGAATGTGGGAACCTTTTTTTTAGCAAACCACTAAACATAGAACATGTCAAAATGAGATAATATTAGAATAATTAATGATGGACTCACAATTGAAATTGATGACATTTGTTAAATTTTTCATAATTTGCTAAATAATGTTAAATTCATTGTAGGGACATGTATGCCTCAATATTCTGCAACTATTTTGATATTCAGCATTGTCATCACATAATAAAGTTCCTCTTTATTATTAAAAAAAAAAAGTCTAAATCAAATCTTACTAAGGTTTCATTTCTTGTTTCTCTCTTTTGTAAAACACTACAACTGTGGTATTTTTGTCTTTGCTGAATGTGAATGTTAGTTCTCCTGTTGAGTTGTTGCCTTCACTGGTTCTACTCATGGACTTGTCTTTGTTTTTTATCCTCCATAGTATGCTGGCTGTATTTTGTGTAAATGCTATGTATTACTAAGAAGATTGTTTGTGTGCTTCAGATTTTTGTGCTGACAGATGGGGAGGTTAGCAACACAGATGCAGTGATTGGGTTGGTGAAGCAGAATGCCAAGAGTGCAAGGTATAGAAACTCCATAAGCACATGCTTATTGGCTTTCCAATCTTTCTTGATTTACATCTGTCTTCAAACAAGGCGTACATTTCAAGTATTGTCAGTCAATCAAACAGTCATTAGCGAGGCCTGAGCAGACCTGCTGTGTGGGGCTTGTTCTCAGATATTTCAAAAGGTCAGAACGTTAAATTGAATTTTAGCAGAGTTATGTTCCTGTTTTTCTTTTTTCTTATTGCTTACTTTCAAATAGCGGCTTCCTTCCTTATCATGGTAATAGGTCAACCGGTCCTAAAACAACCACTCATAATCTGATACAAATAAGAACGACAAATACTGTATTACTGTACATAAAACAGGTATATCATAGACTCTAACCGTAAATGTCCTGCCTCTTGATCATTGGCAAGAAACTACCTTCTGCAGTAATCGGGAAAGGCATGCACCATGCGCCATAGTCGCATTGAAAATCAAAATGTCGCATATTGTGTATGTTTATGTGCCCGTATTCCAATCTTTGATACATATCTGATACAAGTGTATAATCAATAATGCTGCAGTAAGAATTAGTACCTATGGGAGTGTTTCTTTCATGCAACTACACACACAAATTGCCCATTACCATGAAGTAGGTATTTATAAGGGACCAGTCACACAGCCGAACACGCACAAAGCATTCACAAATCACGCACAGGTTGGGTTTGTGCGTGCGTGTGCGTCGAGAAATTGACCAAATTTTCGGGGTGTCGGGGGTAGAAACCACTGACGAATTACGCATAAACCGCGCACGTATCATTTACAATTACTGACGAATCACTGACATATCGCGCACGTCGACGCATACGAGCAAATCCGGTGCAGTATTCCACGAACATTCGACGCACGCCCTCGCATGAATCACTGACGGAGCGCGCCCAAATATGCACGCTTCGCGAACGTTCCACGTACAAGCACTTTCGTTCCGCGCATGTCGACGCACGCCCGACGCATGAATCACTGACGGATCACGCATGGAACACGCACCCTCGGCGTCACTATAGCATCCGTTCCGCGCATATAAAAGCGGTCCCCGACTGGAGTTCCTCAGTACCTTTTGCCAATCCAGAACACTTCACGTCGGTTGATGCTGTGATCCTGAGACCTTGAAGACTATTTGAAGACTACTTGAAGACAACTTGAAGGAGATGCCACCCAAGAAAGGCCGCTTGCCCTCAAAGACAAGGGTGCAAAAGAAGAAGGCTGCTGAAGAAGAAGATTATGAAGATCCACCAGAGGGTGCTGCTGCTGAACAACCTGCTGCAGGTGCTGCTGCTAGGAAATCCCGGAAGTCGCCTACCCCTCCACCTCCTGATCTGTCAATCCAAGTGGAAGTCCATGCTGTGGATTCAGATGAGTCTGCCCCTCCTGCTGACCCTGCTGCTGGAACTGCTGCTGATGAGACGTCGGAAAAAGATGCACGTCCTGGGAAAAGGGAAATCAAAAGGAAAAGCCATAGCCAATCTTGACTTTTCCCTTGATGCTAAGGTGGAAGAAGACCTACTAGAGTGGATGGCCGAGCACGACGAGGTGTGGAGGCGGGGGCATCGTCTGTACAAGACCAGGAAGCAGATCTGGGCTGCCAAGGCTGATGAAATGGGGCTGCCATTGGAGCTCATCATGGGCTGGTGGAAGTCTTTTAAAGATTGGTACGTCAGACTCCCCAAGAACAAGTCTGGCCAGGCAGCAAAGAAATATACCAGGCAAAGGTGATGGACGTGGCCACACCATGATGGTGCCGTTCTCCAGACCTTCTTTCAGCTCACTGTTGTTGTAGATCTGAGCATCTGAAGCTGAGCCATTTCCAGACACGTCCACCCATAGGAACTTGTAGTCAGACGTCACCAAGGCGACCAGAATCACACTGAAGAAGCTTTTGTAATTGTAGAACTCAGATCCAGAATTAAGGGGAGCCTTGCATGCCATATGTTTCCCATCAATAGCACCAATGACGTCGGGTAAGTTCCATCTCTCGTACAAGTCATTTACCAGCTACAGCCAGCCCTGCTCAGTGGTTGGAGGTGACTACTGCTCATCCAGATACTCTTCAATGATGGCCTCACACACTTCTCTAACCACAATGCTGATGGTGTTGTGGGGGACCCTCCAGGCATACTGCATGTCATGGTACTTGGATCCAGATGCCAGGTGACGAAGGGTAATTGCAACCTTCAGACCAGGCTCTAGGGGAGATCTCCAGTTTTTAGTCTTCTTGCTGATCCTAGGGGTCAGTCTCTGCACAAGCTCATCAAACATGTCTGGAGGCATTCTAATGAAGTTCTGGAAGGATCTTGGGTCTTCATTTCTGAGCTCCACCATCAGACGGTCATACAAGCCCTGCTCTGGTCTTCTATTGATCCAGTTTCTGGTCCAGACAGCCCGGATCTCTTGTTTTCTCCTGTGTCTTCTTTTCCTGGCCAACATCTGATGAAGTTGCACCATCTGGGCATTCTGGTTCTGCAGCAGGAACACCATAACATCTCTTCTTAGAGGGTTCATAGTGATATGGACCCCTTGGCAGCAAGGTCTGGAATGGCAAAACTGCCGGAAATGGCTGCTTTTATATGCCAAAAATCATACGTGAGTTGTCATTGATTCGTCAGTGGAATATCAGTTATTCATCAGTTTTCCGTCAGTTAGTCGTGCGTCCATGTAAGTTATTCCTGCGTCGGCTGTGCGTGGCAATGCGTCGGAAAGGCGTCCTCCGTCAGTGGCTGTGCGTCGTTATGCGTTTTCCGTTAGTGATATGTCAGTTATTCGTCAGTTTTGTAAGTGATTGTCAGTGGAATGAACGTGATACGTGCGCGGTTCATGCGTGGTATGAAGGTGGGGCGTCAGTGGACGGACGTGGACGTGCGCGGTTTCGAACCAGTTCTGACGCATAAGCACTGACGGCCGACGCGGGTCCCGCGCATAGTCACGCATACTCGACGCATAAACTACGTACGCCGACTAATGAATAACGCACACCGACGCACAGTCGTGCGTCGGAAATTTTTTGAACCGTTCAAAACTCAAAATCACGCACAAACCGCCTTTGACGCACATCCACTTACAATCACTGACGGTCCACGTTCGTTCCACAGACAGATTACGCATACGACGCACGCTCCGCGTAGAAACGAAAATCTGTGCGTAATTCGTGCGTGATTCATGCGTTTTCGCTGTGTGACTGGCCCTTAAGCTTACATATTTTCTTTCGCTGCTGCGATCTTGACCGATTCCCTCCTAATTTCCCCCAAATATCTGGGCTTGCGTTGTGTGTAAGTGACTCCACTGAGATGTTGTTTGTGTTAAAATAGTTAGAGAGACAATTAGATGAAATGGTCATCTGTAATCTTCGACTTTTTAGACGTCTGCTATATTATCTCTTACCGTCCACTCCTTTAACTGGAAGGATTGTGCATCTCTTCTAATCCTTTCCAACTTTGTCGACACCAAGAAAAAGTCTCAGCCCCTCTTACCTTTTAAATACACCAGAAACATTTATTATCATTGTAATATATAGTTGTATAGCCATGGAAATTTTCAATCAGGTCAAATAGGAGTACACGCTTAATCCTAATGTTTGTGATTTTTAAGAGCGTCTTATGTCATACCGAGAGGTCTGGATGTAATTGCTTCGTGCAAGCACAAAATTGCCAAATACTAAGTTAGCCGATACCTTCGTCTAGTTTTAGCAGTTCGTCAAATTACCTAGCATAGCTGTACGTAAGAAACAGATTCCCTGTGAAATTGCTTGCTCAGATAAAACTTTATCTCGCATCACGTATGCAGAACCAGACCTGTAGTTAACAGGTGCTGACTGATGTTGTGAAAAAATAATCACTGCCAAATTCTACGAGCCACCCTGCTATAATGGACTTCTCACTATAACAGATCACGCTTTAGCTGAGCTCCAGCATATTTTTTACACCTGTAACTCTTACTGCCCTCCAAACTAAATAACACAATATATGACATACTTTTGCAATTTATCTTGAATAAAAGAATCATCTGTCAGTTAATTTGTTTTTAACAACTCCTAAACATTCGATCATATTAAATGCTCAGATGTTAGAACAGGGCAATGTATATGTATGTTAGCAATATAAGGTTATCAAATGAAATGGCATAAAGTTTGATTGAGGTCTCCTTTTTCAAAAAACTTCATCAATTCTTAAAAAAATTAAACTAGACAAAATATCACCCTCTTGTATAAAAACATTATGACTTTATGAATGAAAATGAAAGTGACCTCATTTCTAAAATTTAAAATAGCAATTTACTTAATTTCATATGACAAATTCACATTATGACGAGTCTTTTATGACAGAGCTATTTAATTTTTGCATTTCAGTTATGTGCTTCAGGCTTAAAGTGACCTATTAACTCAACCATTCCATGTTTGTACTTATATTTAAAAAGCTGTATCCCTTATTGTTCCTTTGAAATAAAAGCACTTCTTGCGACCAGCACCAGTATGCATACATGCATTTAAAGTCATTACTTATACCTAATTTTGAATGAGAAAATAATGCCACTTAAATCATTTAAAAGAAAAATAGTTCCATTAGGAATATTGTAAGGCGATGCTCGATATAAATGATATTTAATGATCGGAAACAATATTGTTTAAACCGTGTGCGGAATAAAGAACACAACAATCAAATAAGGTTCGGAGAAGAAATGTTTATATTTCTTTACAGTTACTACTTTGCCAAACTTAACAATATACTTTATATATCTATGAAAATAGCAAGTACCGCTAGAGTTTAAGATGTTGACACGGATTTTATTATAAGTCAGAGATTATAAAAGATCACTGTTGGTTAATTGCATCCGACGAAGATATTGAACAAAAACTAGGCTTAAATTTGTCCATGACCAATTCTCCTGTACCTGTACTGCAGTGTGAACAACTCCTTTCTGATCTTATCATGATCAGAGCGTCAACAGATCCGCATCTGGTCTGGTTCAGTTTATTTATACTTTCCGCGCATGGCTAATACAAACATTCTAAAGTACGCTTCGATGTAAATCTCAGCCAATCAGATTTAAGTGTTATATTTAATGTAGCCAATCACTAAGCGTTCGGATAAATCCGAACAAGTATTACTGTCAAACAAGTAGATCCAAATATCATCGTATCATATAATAATGAATGCATTTTACGTTACAATTGTGTTATTTGTATGTCAGATATACTTATGGATGCAATTAAACAACAAAATATGTCACTTTAAAATGAGTTACCCAGGGAAAAACATGCATCTTCACATTCTGAGAAGTAAAGGTAAAAGTAAAAAAAATGTTGAATAATACAAACATCAACAAAACAACATTCCCTCTTACTATTAAAACTCTCGTAAACTATAGAAGACATCCCTGTAAATGAGCTTTAATAATGTTTAGAACATATAGTCTTACTTAACTGAATGCATTAAAAGATTATTTCCAGACTGATGTCTTGGCTATATTGCAGTTTACCGGTACGAGTTTGTTTACCACTGCTGCGCATGCCAAACCGGACAGAGCAGGTGCGCTTCCGTTGCTATGCTAGGATAAAAAAAATGGCAGCCATTCTTTTCCTCGCTTAAAACATAAAAAACGGGGATTCGGGGGCGATAGCCCCTATATAACATTAAATAGGAACACGAAACAAAAACAAACAAACTGGATTTTACCATTAATCAAACAAGTCGGCACTAGTGTCGTGCAAGGAAGGGGCGGCAACTTCATTTAAAGGTGACCTCTTCTTGCACGAGTTCACCGATTGGTAAGTTCGAGGAACTCCAGGAATTTGTCGTTCGCGTCTCGCAGGTTCTTCTTGCGGATGCAGTATTCGACTAGATAGCTGTCGTAGAGGTGTTTTGGGGTTCCTGACTTAGGCAGAGACTTCTTCACAGCGTTTCAGGTGGACTCGATCTGATTAGTGCAAGCACCGGTCTCCTTGTTCTTGAATTCAATGGAGTGTTCGACTCATGCTCTATCCCTCTAAAAACCCACACACCTTCTACTCTCTTCCCTCTGTGATATTTCCTTTTGCCAAATTTACTCTCGTCTATTTCAACAAACATGCCTGGACCCCAAATCTGCTTACTGTCTTTTTCTAGCACGCTTAAACACACCTCTCTGGCAAAGTTCCTCTAATCTACAACAGTATGCTCGCCACCAATCCTAAGCACTCTGTTAATAAAATCACATGGCAGTTCAAATACCCAGTAGTATGTCAGCTTCAATGCCTGCTCAAGCAATAGATGGGTAGCTCCAGGAGCCTTCTATAATACTGGTCTTCTATAACACTTTCTATTATTACACCGCCACACCATACCGTCCTTGCTATAGCTCTTGTCTTCCCCTAATCTAACCGACCCTCCTACACAAACACTACACACCCCACTGAAATCACCCAACAAACCAAACCTCTGAAGCCAATCAATTAAATATCTTCGGTTTTTGCTAATCTCGTACAGGTCGTCATATACATAAGGCATATTACAACTTTTACTACTTTGTTTACATTCATGGTCGTTCTGCATATCATTAACGCTAACAACCAATGTAAATGCAGGATTTAGTCATATGGCTGATCACGTGGGTTATCGTCATCAGTTGGGAATTTCATTGAGAAAAAACGAAGACAGAGTTTGTTTACATTTTTATTTCATTTGGAGTTTATAACCTTTAGTGTAAACCCAAGGTTCTAAATGAAACTTTTAAGGGGAATTAAAAAATCGCATTATTTTTGCGCTACAATCTTGATGTAAATCTCTCCATATAAGGGCGCCTATGGCGCCTAAACGCTCGTCGTCTAGGTATAGTTACGCAAAAACACTACAATTTCGCGGATTTTTTACGTACCGGTAAACTGCAATTGTCCCGAAGTCTTGATATCAGAAAGTAAGGTGTTTCCGTGAAAAGACAATGAAAAATCATAGGATGTTATATCTGTTACAAAAAGGCACAAGACTAAAGTGAATATCAGACAACTTATATAGATCAGTTGTTACATTGTCATCAAATATTTATAAAAAGACAGACATCTCACATTTCAATATAAATCAGTTTCACAACTGAAAATAATGCTTAAAGTCATTATGAATAAAAATTCACATTAATTTTGAAAATGTAAGTTATTTTGTAGAAGA
Source organism: Sinonovacula constricta (assembly GCA_007844125.1). NCBI lineage: Eukaryota > Metazoa > Mollusca > Bivalvia > Cardiida > Solecurtidae > Sinonovacula > Sinonovacula constricta. The sequence continues at coordinate 36,297,699 of CM017564.1, read as the reverse complement.
AAGAGACATTGCCCCTTTACTTTATTAATCCCCCTCTTTCCCAATTACTGTTTCTGTGACAACAACACCGGTTTAAGGGCTTGTTTATTTCTTCAGGGTATTTTCTCTTGGAATTGGACACGGAGTTTCAACTTCATTGGTGAAGGGATTGGCGAGAGCCGGAAATGGATTTGATGAAATCGTCCATGACAGCAGCAAAATTCAGGCAAAGGTCAGAACTAGACTAAATGACAAGAATAAGAATATATGACAAAGTTCTTTGGGCATTGCAGCATATACCAAAATTTGAAAAGGCACAGGACAAAGGCATTCACATGCAAGCCGAATGTAAAAACAAATATGTGGAGAGTCTAATAACAAAAAGAGCAAACAGTTACCGCCATGGAACGGTCAGTCGGCAAAAGGTACTCTCTGGGGTGCTCAGAAAACAATTATAAAATACATTTAATGAAATGTCTGTTCGGATTCCACAAAAAAAACCTTTTATTTTGAATGACTGCTGATTAAGTTGGATAGATTTTCTGTTTTGACCATGTGATCTTTTAATCTCCTCAAAAGTTAGAATAATCCGTTTGTTTTGTGGCGCAGTTACATATTAAGTGTAATTTAAAAGACCCCCACCGCCGCCAAATAGTGAATACTGTAAGTATGAACCTTAAATGGAATTCGTTAAAATATGTGAAAAGGTCCTATGTCCACTGCACCAAATATTTGACAGAATGTCGATAAATAAAATGCTAAAAACCCTCCAAAAGACTTAACCCAGATCCGGAAACAAGTACGCACAATCATAGATATATCTCATGAACATTTCTGTGCCATAATTCGAATAATTCACCTCATCTTGAACAGATAAAAGGTTTGGATAAGATTGAAACAAGGTCGGGTCAAAAGTAGGTAACAAATAAAAGAAAAAAATGTTTTGTAGACCCTAGAACCCAATTTTGACCCATTCTTCTCATGACAGGAACAGATGCAATCTTCATATGAGTTACCAAATGCAGTCATTTAAGGTAAAAAAGCAGGTCACTGCAAAATTAACAAAATATGATACATTTGTAGATTACATCTTTACAAAATTTCACAGTAAAAACTCTACTAAAATAATGTAATTGTTGTAGTCAACCAGGCTTTTGGAATCTATACATTATGTGCTACGATGATAACCATGCATTTGTCAGTTATCATCGGTACAACATTTCAAGCTGCCAGTGTTTTGTTTGTCATAGGAGGGTAAATAAAAGTATTACCGAGTTAGGAATGACATTATTATACAAAATATATTTTTCACCATTCCCAGGTTATCTCCTTGTTGAAGAGTGCGATGCAGCCGTGTGTGAGAAATATCAATGTGCAATGGGAGTTGCCACCAGATGTCACCCCATATCTCATACCAGAAGAACTTCCTGCAGTAATCTGTGCTCAGCAACGCCTTACACTTTATGCATTATTGAAGGGGGTCAATGAAAATGTAAGTACGTGGTTTACCAAGATAAAAACAAATAACAATGCATATGTTTATTCGAAACTTAAGCAGATTGTTTATGGTCTGGCACAGAAACTATAGTCGATGAAACGTCAGCATTAGTCTTAATATATGTTCTTTGACTTTCACTTGTTTTTGTCACTCAAATACTTATGTTCAGATTTTTTTGCTCTCTTTTTCCCATGGTTTGGTATATCATCATGATGGTCATGGGTTTATTATTTATTTAATGCTGTCTTTTACGAGTATACCATCAAACATCACCATAAAATCACAATGACATAGTTAACTTGCCCACATTACTCTGCAATTAACAGGTTAACTCTATTTCGATTAAATTACCACAGGCAATATATGGTCCAAGCTCTATTAGACTGAATGGGGACTGCCAAGATGGACCAGTGTCGTTTGAATTCAGCTTTACTCTCTCAGATGATGTGGATGAGACATTGAAATCACTTGCACCAGTCCATCGTTTGGCTTGCAAGACGAAATTAAAACTTTTGGAGGATCTGTACTCAGCGGAACTTGGTAATCTTTTTGTTAAAATATACATCTGAAAAGATACTCTTTTCAAACTTGGAAAACGTGTTCACTAGTAACATGGGAATCCATTTAAAAAATATAAGTAACCCATAAATAAATGCTGACAGAACTAAGCTACACTTCACTGGAACACCATTTTCACGCTATTATTTCATTCGTTTCCATGAAACTAATCAATGCCATTAAAGGTGCCATGAATAAATTGTATGACATTATTCAGTACTCTGCTTATATTTCTATATAAACAGTAGCAAGTGTTTTCCGATAAAAATTTGTTCCAAATGTATAATCAACTAAAAATATGCTTTTTGCTGAAATGCAAAAAGTGGGTCAACCTTTGCTTACAGCTGGATTTTGATGATGTTTGAAGACGGTCTTTTACTTCATAGCTTTGATATGAGGCCAAGTAATGCCACAACAAGAAGGCCGGGTGTAAAGCAACTGTCAAAAAGATAATGCAGAACTATTTGGCTCTGATACTAGTCAGGGTTCGACTTTAATAATGGTCCGTTTGATTTTAAAAAATAATTGCTGTGTCCGATCTAATCAGCAAATTTTCAGTGTGTCACTGTACATCGCTTCAAAATTTCCAAGTTTTCCTTTTGCTTTCACTACTTCCGTGTGCCAATATAATCGCAAGCACATACAATTTCCATACATGCTCACCGGTTGACAGGTGCGTTAAATCTACATAAACACTTCGTCTGCAATTGTGTAACAGATCAGTGCCAAAATGCAAAATCCACTTGAGAAATTAAGCTTTACAAGAACACATAACTAATCAAAAACGATTTAAAAAAACAGGATACTTAGCACAAATATTAATAAAAAGAGAACGGAAAGTCATTGTGACGATATTTGGCAGTGATTGCTAACAAAATAATCTAAAAGAAAAGTCATTTGTCCGTTCGGACGTGTGAATATGAAATTCATGTGCCAAAAGACCCGGTACTAAAAATATTAATATTTAAATCTGTAATGGTGATAAACAGTGTGTGCCCTGTATAATCAACAAATACATACTAATTTTAAACACACTCCTATAGACAAAGTTAATAATTAGTTTAACGGACCTATAAATCTCATTGCTGTATAATCAATTCTAGAGATGACACAGTCACATGTTAAGGTCACATCTTTAATTAACAAGGAATGTAACTCATCAAACTTCACAAGAACATTTGTTATCAGAATGGTCCACCTTAGACCGCATCAACACAATCAGCTGTCGTTATTAACAGCACAGAGCAGCATGTGGATACATAGCTCTTTGAACAAAACTATAATCGTCACTTAATTGTTGACCGTTGCTCTGATTGCTTGAGTACCAGTAAATGAAATATTTAACTAATCAAGGACAACGCACTAGTGAAGTTTGGCAGATTTATGATACTTTGAAAATTGCTGTAATGTTTACAAAACAAATTTGTACTAGCGCTGGTTCTACTCAAGCTACGAGCACGAAATAGGTGTATTTAGCATCTTTTGAAGATATTAAAAAAAAGAATAACTGAAGTCGGATAACTCTTATAATCCATTTGTGAAAACTGTCCTAATTCGAGTGTTTCTTTCTAACAGTTATACAGTTAGTCTTTGATATTCCTTAACCATGATGCATTGTGTGTACGTGACTCCACTCACATTTCGTTAGTGTTATAGCGGTGAATAAGAAAATGACACATGTGTAAATTATTTACTTCATGAGTGTATATATTGTTTTTCTGATAATATTATGTTAACCAAATATATCGGATTTTCTGTGTCTTTAATTCGTTAACATTAAGCAAAATTGTAAATCGTAAGTCAAGCACCTACAAATAATTCATAAAGGTTTTGAAGCAATTTCAAGTTTAAACAACAAGACAAAACCATTCCTCTTACAAAATCTGTTAAATTTGGCATCCGACAGTTGGGCTATATCAAATGCGAGCGAACATATTTCCCCATTGTTTTGGGGATTTAAAGCATATTTTCTGCATTAACTCTTACTTTAATCTAAAAAGACGATTTTAAATACTTCTGTTTGACAATACAAATTGCAAAAGAATCACCCTGAATGGTTTTTATTTTTAAATCTAATAATAAGCGCGCTGGTGAATTGTGCTAAAAATAGATAACGACGTCAGAGCAGACTACCCGGACGACGATATAACGTGATCTCAAAAGTAAGTTGTCACAGTGTTTTCTCAGTTAAAAAATAGCTTTCTTTTCAACGTGGCTCAAATAGGAAATACATGTTTGCAATGACGAGCGGGGATTTATGCTTCTCTGTTTACACTGATCTATGGAATCACTGAACAGCATTTTGTCAGGATCTGTTCAATTAACTATGACTTACTAGGTTATTTAAGAGAAAAATGTCGCAAACCACATTTAAACCAAAGCATGTAACATGTATCTGGAGTCTTCTGCTTCAGAACTTAATTGTTTAATTCATTTAATGTCTATATTATCTGTACACACGTTTAATCTCCCAAGAGTTGACTTATAGCTTACTGAGACAGCCAGTGTGTTGACATACATTTTTTTTTTTAACTTTATTTTCATTCCAAGTTTTACATACAATTTAATACAATTTGTTTGTGTACAAAACTACTGGGATCTACTTATATAGTTAGAAGCTCAAAAAAGAAAGAAATGAATATGGTATAATACCTCATATAGCAAACAAGAAGAGATTTTTCTTAAGATACAAACAATAATGTAAAAAACAATAGAAAAACAAGAGCATAAGTAAACAAACAAAACAGTCAAAATGGTGCTTTTTTGCAAAGCTAACATTTTGTTTTAAATGATAAATAATAATAATAAGCGTACAAAAGAGATAAGAAATAAGGAAAAGACAGAAAACAACACACACAAAAAACAAAAACAAAAAAAAAAACAAAAAAAAAAACAAAAAACAAAAAAAAACAAGATACCCATGCTTTGGGTGTACAACTAATAAGGAAATAACAATTTAGGTTAAAATGGAACAAGTATACCTGAAATACTAATCCGTACAACCTAAACGTTTTCTCTGTAAAAAGAAAAACAATACAAAATACAACAGACATGGGTAAATGGGTACATGGATATAGTAAAAGTTATAATTAGGGAAATAGTTCTTAGGTTATCTAAGATGTATAATTTTGAACACAGTGTTATGTTGTAAGTTTTCAAAAAGAAAAGTGAATATAAGTAATATGCTGTCTTGTTGAAAAATAAACTATTTAAAATAATCAATACAACAAAATTTGTATGTCTTTTGTATATTAAGAACTATGTGTTGTTTTTTTTAAGAAGCTTACAATCAGTAAAAAAACTGAAAGAAAAAAGTATATTTTTTTTTTCCCTTTATATATTCATATTGCATTAACATATAGATAATATGAAGACTAAGAATATCTGTTTAAATATATGTTATCAAAAAGCAACACTAGTTTCAAAAAGAATTTCAATAGTTTAGGTACATGTTTTTAAGCTTCAAAAAGAAAGTACACAGTTATGTAAAAATAAAGTGATTAATTAAGGTAAATAAACAGTTCAAATTTGGATTTATTAAAATGAAATTATAAATACTACACATAAGAAGTAGATGTAGGTTAATCAAGATCAAGCTCACAATTGAGGCTATCAGTGAAAAAGTAGGTTATCTCCCATGTTTTATCCTGTAATGTAAGAAATTAAATTTGATAATGGTTTCCAATATCTTTCAAATTCTTTAACTTTCATGTTCTCTCTGGCAATCTGTTCATCCGTTTTGTATTCCTTTAATAGGCATCTCTTGTATGTTTCAACATTTAAACTTTGGCTTGTCTCTTTAGTTTTAAAGATGTAATATTTTGCTAAGATAAGAGTTTTATTTACAACATTGTCCAAATATTTGTTTCCAAAGATAATATCATTTTTTGATAAATGTAAATTTAACTTAGGGCAAAATAGATTTAGTAAACTAATTAGCTCTTGCCAAAATGTCTTAACTATAGGACAGTCACAAAAGAGGTGAATTATTGTCTCATCATTTAGTTGACATAGGGAGCATTTAGCTGAATCTAATATATTCATCCTATTTAGAAGGTGGTTAGTTCCTAGAATTCTGTGATTTATTCTTGTCTGAAACCATTGCAAGAATGTGTTTTTTTGACAAATAAATGGCAATTTAAATAAATTGATGATATTGCTTTGATTTTCGCCCAATTCATATGACCATTTTTGTAATGCTGAAGGTTGTACGTTTTTTGATATTATTCTGTCATATATATTCTTACAACCTTTTGCACTTTTAAGAAGTATAGAAATTGAAAAGGGTACAAAAGGTTCAGCAATTTTTTCTCTAATATCCGTAATTTTGATTTTATTTAAATATGACTTAACAGATGAGACAATACTAGCATAGTCTAAATAATTTGTTATATGGCCATATATTTGAATAAATTCTTTGTATTTTAGAAATGAACCATCTTTTTTTAGGATGTCATTAATATTATATATTCCTTTCTCTATAAACTTTTTTCTGTATATTGATTTACCTCCGACCTTAATATTGTTGTTATAGAAAAGCTGATCCCGTTTGGCCTCCTCAGGGTTAATGGGCAAAATAGAAGCTTTAAAGCTATAGTAGGACAAATATATGTCTATCCAAAAAGGATTACTAATGGAAAGTGTACTTTTTATTAGATAGTCTGCCCCTAAAGTATGAATATTTTTCAAATCTTTGCTTACAGTATAACACATTTTTAAGCATTTTTTATCATAAAATATGAGTTTTTTAATCCATGAGCATTTGAGGGAACAGATAAATTTATTGACATCAACCATTCTTAACCCCCCCCTCAGAAAAATCGTTATATATTACCTCCCGTTTTATTTTGTCTGGTTTTTTCTCCCAAAGAAATTCAAAAAACATCTCTTGAATGTGCTTAATAATATGTTCTGGTGGATTTGGTAGGCATAATATAAGGTGGTTTATTTTTGAAAGTGCCAGTGTCTTAATAACAGTAATTTTACCCAAAGGTGTAAGAATTCTTTTTGACCATTGGTTGAGTAGACATTTTATCTCCTCAATTTTTTTGTCATAATTTAAACCTACTATAGTGTTGAGATCAATTGAGAAGTTGATTCCAAGTAATGAAAACTCTTTTGTCCAAGATAGTTTAAATTGAGAAAAGTTCTTAGGATTTTGGCCTTTACTTTTACCTATCCATACAGCAATTGTTTTTTCTACATTTACACCTAGGCCGGAGAATTTAGCATAGAATGTTAAAGCTTCCAATGCAGCAGAGAGTGATGTATCTGTGCCATCCAAGATAAGGGTTGTATCATCTGCATATTGTGTTATCTTATATTCATTATTGTTTATTGTTATACCTTTAATAGTTCCATTTTGGCGGATAAGAATAGCCAACACCTCTGCACAGAGTATAAAGATATAAGGCGATAGAGGATCACCCTGCCGACAGCCTCTTTTAGGATAAAACCACTCAGACAGGTGCCCGTTGACCAAACAACAAGATTCAATGTTATTATAAAAAGTATAAATCCATCTTTTGAACATAGGACCAAAATTAAAAAAGGTTAAGGTTTTGTCAATGAATGACCAAGATACAGAATCGAAAGCTTTTTCGAAATCTATCAAGAGTAAGAGGCCAGGGACATTATATTTTTCTGCATAGAACATTAGGTCATAGATTAACCGTGTGTTTTCACCAATATATCTATTTGCAACAAAACCTGTTTGATCCTCATTAATCAAATAATCTAAGATTTTTTTCATTTTATTAGAGATTGCAGCAGAAGCAATTTTGTACGAAACGTTTAGTAAAGAAATAGGTCTCCAGTTTTTTAGTAGTTTTTTATCTTTATTTCCTTTGGGAATGCAGGTTATTACCCCTTGTTTCTGTGAAACTGAAAGTTCGCCTTTTTTAAAACCGTAATTTAATGATCGAACTAGAAAAATTCCTATATCCTTCCAAAAAAACTTGAAAAATTCCACTGTAAAACCAGATAAACCCGAGCTTTTATTATTTTGCATATGTTTTAGACTTTCAAAACATTCACTTTCAGTAAGTTCACCTTCTAAAAGGTTACTTTCTTGCTCAGACAGTTTTCTTATTCTTGAAGAGTCTAGTATATTTTCAAGCTTAACTTCGCTAACTTCTCTAGCGCAATACAATGATTTGTAAAATGCTGCTACTTCTTTTATTATGAGTGCTTGTTCATCTATAAATTCATTATCATCTGTAACTAAGTTAGACATAGATTTTGAAATAAAATTGTTGTTTTCTAGTTTGCAGAAAAAACTACTGTTTTTTTCCCCATGTTCAATCCAATTTGCACGAGATCTTATTCTTACTCCATCCATTTTTTTTTCTCTGATTCTTTCTAATTCTTTGCGTTTTTCATTGAGCTCAATATTATTAGTAACAAGTTGTTTTTCTAAGAATGTTATATATTCAATTAAATGTTTCTCTGTTTTACTCTCATTTTTCTTTATGTTTGAACTGTATGCAATTGTTATCCCTCTTATTTCAAAAAGAAGGGTTTCGAAAAACAACTGGTCGCTTATGTTGAATTTTATATCTTTATTTGGAAAAGATTGGATGTTATTTTCATTAACTGATTTTTCTTGACAGTATTGTAATTTAACTTCTTTAATTTTTTGTTTTACTTTTTCAATGTAGTGAGAGTCTTTAAGGAGAGAATTGTTCATTTTCCAGTAGGATCTTCCCTTGATAAATGTTCCAAATTCTAAGAATAGCTTTATAAGAGAGTGATCTGATCTATAACCAGGGAGAATTTCACATTGTTTAACATATATAAGTAATGGGCTAGATATTAAAAAGAAGTCCAGTCTAGCTTTTTTATTTGAATTTTTTTTGAACCATGTGAATTCTTTGTTTTCCACATGAATATCCCTCCAGCAGTCTATTAAATCAAGTTCTTGTATAACTGTAATCACTGATTCTCTTGCCTTTGGGTTATTTACATGTAAATAGTCCATATAATCTATGTGAGGGTTTAAAACTAGATTAAAGTCTCCCGCAATAATGCAGCAGTTATCATAGCCATTTAGTATTTTTCTTATATGATCATAAAATTCAGGTTTATCTTGATTTGGGCCATAAATGTTTACTAGGGTTATATCTTTATTATGAATTATACAATTTATAATGAGCATATTGCCTTCTTCATCTTTAAGTAGTGATTTCACTTTAAAATCTATTTGTTTATCAATAAATGTAGCAACCCCTCTAGCATAGTTATTTCCATTACTTAAATAAACTGTCATCCCTGTCTCTCTATATATTTGTTTAATGTCTTCATCTGTAAAATGAGTATCTTGTAAGAAGTAAATGTGTCCTTTTTTACTCTTTAAGTAATCGAAAACATCTTCTCTCTTGGACCTATCCCTGAGGCCTTGGGCATTCATAGAAAACACAATAAGTTTATCTGCCATAATTATTAGCAACATATATGCTTAATTTAAGGCAGAGATGTTGGCTATTTCGATAAGAATGATTGGACATTTTGAGATGTCTAAAGTAAAAATACCATAGACCTGACATAACAGGTAAATTGTATACCAGAGAGGACAGTAATATTGGTGTTTTATTCAGAAAAAGTGTCATTTAAATTAAATTTGGGTTGTCAATGTGGAGGTTGTGATTTGTTTTTTAATAATATTATTACATTTATGGTTAACATAGTAGTTCTTATTAACTAAATAATGTGTTGACATACATGACTTAGTTGTTGATTGCATGCTTCGGTATAATCTTCCCTCAATTTTAGCAATGTTGCCAAATTCATTAGCAAAGCTCTGTGTGAACAGCATATTGGCTGTCAATGCTTTATGTGATTAAAACATTTACCTTTCATTACTTACGCGGTTCATGAGCTGAATTGACAGACGCTGTGAAGAAAACTAAACGTGTTAACTGACGAATTGTAGACACGCGCTATGCAGAGAAGACATGTTAAAATTAGAAAGTGAATCGATAAGTTAGCTGTAGGCAACCCAAAGCTCCATAACAGAGGACCTTGTAAAACTATATCTGAACCAAGATGTAGCTTTAATAAGTGATTCATTGAGTACTGCAATAGGGCAACTTAAGACCTTGACGATATTTCTCTGCTCCAATATGTTTTTTTTTTTAAATTTCAATTCATTTTTTTTTCTGCTTTGTGTTAGATTTCAGTTATATGACTTATGGCCGTGCAGATCTCAGAAAACAGATTATTGATGTCAGTCTTCATGCCAACCTAATATCAAAGCTGGTGTCATTTGTTGCTGTGGACATCGATGGAAGCACCATGGACAGCAAGATGGTGACACGTCCATGTCCTATTCCAAAAATCTCACAGGTTTTTATAGACTTTTCTTTGCAAGTAATTACTTTTATCATCTTTTTTTCTTCACTGCAGTTATTATTTTAATGCTGATAAAAGAAAATGTAAAGTATTTACCTTTCTTTTTAGCTTAGCTGCACTTATGCTCAGGTTAAGCTATTATGACCGTCCAACATCACGTATCCGTCAACATTCTTTAAACAACATCTTCAGTGAAATTGCCGGCCCATATTTAACCATCCTTCAGCTGCGCGGGGAACTAAAGATTGTTTAATAACTGCTCTTCAGGGCTGTGTCCGTTTTGCAAATATGGTTACTAAGGCAATTTTTTTTTAATCCTCTTGTCAAAAGATGTTGATCTGTCAGAAACATGGCCACCAGGGCCCTGGCCATTTTCCCTATATGGCTTTATATGAAAACATTGAAAATCGTCTTGTCAAAATGGCTATTTTCCATAAACGGTTATATTAAAACAACTTGGAAAAATCTTCTTGTCAGATACTTTAAGTGCTAGAGCTTTGATATTTGGTAAATATTTTTCTTGCGTGATCCTGTATCAAGATTGTTGATGTAAAACCATACGACATCTGCATTGTTAACAAAATAATCACTGATATCTGTTTCACTCTATAACCTCACCATTGCAACTTGTTGAAACAAATAACTAAACATGGGAATGGTTCATTTTGCAAATGCCTCTAATCGTAAGCTTCACTTTAAGCAATAAGGGGTTGGGATGGGGTGTGCTATTGTAATGACCCTATCGTCAGTATTGGCATTGGTTTATCTTTTTCTGTTAAGACCCATTTCTCGGAAACAGACCAAAATATTCACTTCAGTCTTGCACTTCTTGGTCACTTAAAAACAAATCAAACTTCAAAAGGGCAGGTAAAATTATTCTTGGCTATGTCGAAGAGTTATGCCTCTTTTCCTACATTAATTTTCATTTTATTATCTAGCACTGAGAAAAGTGGAGCATTCTGTCAATAAACAGCTCTTGTTTTATTGCGTTCTATAATCGCTCAGCGGCCAAGTTTGTGCCAACTAAATGTTGTTTGGCATCACTGAAATAACATTTAACGTTAAAGAGCTCTTATCCGGAAATTGCATATTGGTATCATGTCTAATACCTAATGAATGAAATATTTTGGTTTGTCTATTTAGCCTCAGTATCTATTACAATCTGTATTGTTTGTGATAAAATGTTTGAAACGTAATTAATGTAATTGATAACTAGCACCAACTTACTTCATACTTATTTTTCTTCCAGAGTTCATTAAAATCATGTGGCTTGTTTGATGTAAGTATTATATATTTATTTTTTATCTTTTTCTTAACTATTTGTTAATGACATTCATTATCTCATGCAATAATTGCCGTCTTCGTGCAGGTTCACTTATTATTAAAGTTTATGCATCAGGGCAATAAGAATATCAATTATATACAGTGCTTTCTTATCTGTGTCAGAAGTACATTTAATTGACTCTGAACTGAAGAGCACTACACTAGTTTTTACGATCTAAACACAAAAGTGAGGTATATGCATAACCTGTAGATCCTGATCATACAATCACAGGCTCTACACAGATTCTGCATGTTTTTCTCAGGTTAACATAAAAACTCTTATCTTACTGCATGTGCAAATAACCTGTCCTGATAGTTACATCTTAGCACAATGAACACAAGATAAGATTGAATACATATCTCGCAATGTTTCGATACGGGTGTGCTATGTCGTACCCAGGTCTTTCTCTGGTATTTAACCGGATTGGTAGTGCAATTAGTAGAGCATCTGCTGCATATACGGAAGGTCTCAGGTTGGATCCTGTGCTGCGATATACCACAGTGCATAAAAATAGTGATATTGCTTCTTTGCTAACACACGAGCAAATATAAGAATAGCTTCTTGACTGGTCGGACTGGCGTCAGGATAATGTGACTGCGGAATCAGGCCAGGTGTTTATGATATTCTGTTGACTGTAAAAGCAGCACTATATTTGGTTAAAGTGGATGCCGTTTCAAGAAACTGGAAAAAAACAACTTTTGGTGGGATTATAAACCCAACAAACAAATGAACAAACAATACTGAAGTATAGAATTGATGATCCAAAATGTATTCTTTAGCTTGCTGCATTTGTCATTCATCCATTCCAATTGTTAATTGCAATGACAACTAAACATTTATAGAGACTGGGCAGCAACGTGTGTAGATATATACCTTAGTCAAAGCTTTCCTAATACATGCCTAGAAATTTAAGAGATAATGCATCACATTGTAATTACTTTGGAAGTATGAATGAAAAATAAATAACAGGTGTTTACTGCTACTATCAACTTTTTTGTAGTGATGTAAAAAGAATAACTTAATTTGAGTTTTTCTTATAATACCAGAACAATTTTACATTTGTATGGTTACTTTTTGTTTTAGGATGAATATATGGATATGGATATGGAGCTTTGTTCAGCGGTAATGTATATCTAAGCTCTTGTTCAAACTCATGTTTTCATCTTACCGGTCAGAGGTAGGGGGGCGCACTTGATTGTGGGATAGAGTTGCAGACCTATTACTCCTATACATCAGCCTCTTATTGCATGGTTTCAAGTCCCAGTTTATCTGAAGGACTATGTGGTCTTCCAGCTACTAGCAGCGCGTCTTGTTGTTATACTCAGACTTTTTCTGGAGTCTTCATCCACCAAAATGACTGGATGTTGGTATTATGACTATCATTATGTCACGGTTAAGATTTTTTCTGAAAACAATACAAAATGTTTAAGGATTGATTAAATTTCATTCAATGAGTGGTAAAATTCATCTACCTGTACCTTTATCATAAGTCTAAATTTTTATACCGATTTAAGACACTATCACCAAGTAGTCGTTTTAGGGACTGTCTTCTTAAAAGAATTTAGATAAGTAGTCATAGCTTTTGTGTGATACTATCAAGGAAAATACTCATAACTCTTGAAAAATCCATATCATCAACAGAAATTCATTTAGGGGTGTAGAATTTAAATGAAATGTGAAAAAGCAACTGAAACGAAGTAAGACACGAACAGTAAAGATCAGTTGATGTAAAATCATACGAACTCTGCATTGGTAACAGGACAGTTGATGTAAAATCATACGAACTCTGCATTGTTAACAGGTAAAAATAATAACTGATTTCTGATTCACTCTATAACCTCACCATTGCAATCTGTTGAAACAAATATCTGAACATGGCAATGGTTCATTTTGCAAATGCCCCTAATCGTAAGCTCCACTTTAAGCAATAAGAGGTTGTTGTTGGGGTTGGGTGTGTTATTGTCATGACACTGTCTTGCACTACTTGTTTACTTAAAAGCAAATCCCACTTCAAAAGGGCAGGTAAAATTATTCTTGGCTATGTCGAAGAGTTATGCCCCTTTTCCTACATTAATTTTTATTTTTCTATCTAGCACTGAGGAAAGTGGCGCATTCTGTCAATGGACAGCTCTTGTTTAATTGTGTTCTACAATTGCTCAGCGGCCAAGTTTGTGCCAACTATATGTTGTTTGGTATACCTGAAATAACATTTCACGCTTAAGAGCTCTTATTCGGAAATTGCATATTGGTATCATGTCTAATACCTAATGAATGAAATATTTTGGTTTGTCTATTTAGCCTCAGTATCTACTACAATCTGTTTTGTTTGTAATGATATGTTTCAAACGTATTTCATGTAACTGATAACTAGCACCAACTTATTTCATACTTTTTTCCAGGGTCCATTTAAAGACTGTGGCTTGTTTTATGTAAGTATTATATATTTTATTTGTTATCTATTTCTTAACTATCTTTTAATAACATTCAATATCTCATGCAATTATTGCAGTCTTAACGCAGGTTTACTTATCAGTAAAGTTTATGCATCAGGGCATTAAGAATTTCAATTGTATACAATGTTATGTAAAATAGTACACCAGCGTTTAAGGTTACGCTAGTCAGGTTACGGGTTGATTACAGTTGTGGTTTTGATGACGTAGCATTCGCATAACTGCAAAAAGAAAAGGATCATGCTAGAAAGTTCAATTGTTTATTTTTAACTGGTCTTCGAAAATGTTCTGGGTACGTGAATGTTCTGGAAATTCTTTGAGTATATATAGATGGTTATCGATTTTTCACCAGGATGCGCGCGCACCTGTTTGTCCGCCATCTTTGTGGTAAGGTGAATCAACATATCAGTACCGTGAAAGCGCACTTTTTTATAATTAACCATTACAGGCAACGAAGACAATGATTAAGTCTTGTAGTGTCGTGAACTGTCACAAAATATATAATGCCCATCAGATTTCATCGTCGGCAACCACAGTATTTTCTTCCGTTACACTCCATACATACCGTGGGAAATTTGACTAGCAAAATCTCGTTTTCATGAATATGCATGAGGCAGGGGAGACCAATCTTCTTCCAATGAAATCGCATGTTACAATAAAATACTCTTCAATCTCAATGGCATCATACTGGGATTTTCTTACTAAAAATAGAAACCAACGCACATGTTTACTCATGGAGGTCGCCATTTTGAACGGTAAACCGAACCTTAGTCATAAAACGTAATTTCATTGGCTAGTTGTCCGTGGTGGTTTCCTTATGGCACCAATGAAACTGCCTCATTAATTATTCATGACTACGAGATTTTCTTAGCCAATTGTCCCACGGGTACATAACGCAGCATAGCGGAGTAATGTAACGGGGGATAACCGACGATGATCAGATTTCTCTTTTCCTCAATACCAGCCGTCAGTACAAACCAAGGGGAAAGGACGAGAGAACTTTCGGACGTCATGCTTTCGCGCTTGAACAGAGCATTCATTGTAGCTAAGCGTTTTTAAGTGTTTTGGATTGCATTAAAAGTCGAAAGAAAATATGTCTGGGGAAGTATATTTTAATGTTAATTGCTTTGTTGTTGTTTATTTTATTGTTATTATTTAGATACAGATAATTAACAAACAATTAAGAAATATATTGCTTTTTTACTTGTCCTAAATAAAGTAACAAGCTACCAAGAGTATCGATAATTTCCATCAAGGTCAATTTTAGACAAAATGTTGTCATCAGTGACATAAAAACATGCATGTGCCCTTCATGATGCTTGTTGCACAAAATTTACCCCCCAGATATTTGAATTTGACCCTTGAAAATTTTGACTGAAGAGTCAATGACTATTGACGTTTAGCGTCTATAGAACGCCGTGTATGTGGTTGTAATGTGGTATCCGACAGTTTGCTAATATTGTACCCAATGTAACAACACATGTTACTTCTATTCTGGGAAATTTATACATAATGCTCGAATAAACTTTAGTTAAAGTGAAGACTGTTATTACATTTACTTTATTGTTCGACAGTGTGAATCTTAAAAATATCGCATTAAATGTCCATTATTTTTAAATAGGCACGTTGATGATTTCAGGTTATCTCAGATAGGAAAAACCTATTTGTAAAGACAGGCAATGTGTTATGCTTTACTTTTTACATGGCTGTAAGAACAAGGTTGGGCGGAAAATTCAACCCCCGGTATTTACCAGTGGTATTTACCTGCTGGAAAATACTCCCCAAAGTGTCAAATACTACTATGATTTTTTTGCCTTAAAATACTGCAGAAATCTTAATTAAGTTATCTTGAAATAATGTATAATCATATTAATAATTAAATTACTCAGATATTTTAATTAAACTTCTTTTTTAACCTAAAATACACGTGAGAAAGTAATGCTAATCCACCTGCACCTGGCCTTTGACACTCAGGAAGCAAAGCCATATGGTCTAGACTATTAAAACAACATGTTTCAGACAAGGGGCTGTAAATAGCCAGGGGCAACATGGGCAAAAGTAAAATGTCATACATAACTTATTATTAGTATTGGTACATTGTGTATTGAGTATGGCATGAGCTAGAGTGTCAACTGTATGGCTTCATCCCTGTGTTACGTTTTTAATTTCTCTTGTCATCACCACTTCTATAACTTCACTCCACACCATTACCAAGCTACTATTCACCATAAAGCCAAAAGATCCAGTCCGGAATATAAACAGCATTTTGTGGGATCTTTACAAGCAAAAATCATTTATTTCAATGCATGAGAGAAAAATGTTTCGTCCAAACTGCCAGATACCAGCTCTTATAAAAGTTTATAATAAAGTGTAAGAATTAAACTGTTCTTAGAAAGAGCCTGAACTAGCTGTTACAGCTAAGTTTTAAAAATGGTTTTGCCATTGACATTTGTCATATAATGACAGTAAATTCATCGATCAATAAACAGGAAAAGCAAAAGCAGTTAAGAAACAAACAGACTGCTTAGGAAATTGGAGCATGTAATGGTATTCGATTACATTTAATAAATATGACAACCATAACATGGGTTTTAAGGAACTTAAGGCAATGAATCTATAGTATAACATGATGAAATGAATTGAAAACAGTACACATAATAAATGACCCTGTTTTAAAACCAAAGTTTAGCAGTGCCCTTGTCCAAGCAGTTGCTGACTTGTAACTCCTCTGCCTCTCAGTGCATGAGTTCGAGTCCTGGTCGTGGAGGTCTTTCAGCTAACATGCAGTGCGCAGTGGTTCTACCCAGGCTCAAGTCTAGGATCTAGCTCCACCAATATTTAAGTTAATGACGCACTGTGCTGAAACACTAGATAGTTCACTATGTCTGGATATGCAATGTCCGACTGCAAGTCATCAGGCTGTCGTCGAAGACGAGTGCGGATCAAAACCGATCAAATTAGTCTTCCTCAAGTCCTTTTCACGCACAATAGCTCCAGTGTATTAATATAGTCATATTGCACTTTGTAGCCGTTACACACGACATCTTTCGCGAAAAAATCGATTTAATCGTCAAATTGTAGGGACCTAAGCAGACATTAGTAAACAATGGCTTTACCACAAATATGGCGGACCGCATTGCATGCTAGAAAATGTGTGACGTCATACGATAACCATCTATAAGGGCGTGTTTGCCGAACTGAAATAAAGTTTGGAAGTTTGGAATTTTAAATAAAAAGTTTGCTTTAGAGATTGGACATATAATTTGGAAATACTTGCAGCTTCTATCTTAAATCTTTCTGTGTTGGAACTTACGTGGACTATATTCTACAGTGACACAAATATTAAAGTGTTGAATGTGGATTATATTAATAACCTTCGTGTATTGTTCTACCTTTGGATTATTTTAACTGTGCTTATCTACGAGAACATTCTACCGAAAACTCTTCAGGATTATTCGACGCTGGATTATTTGTTGTATTGTTAAAGGGACACCTCCTAAAGGGACAAACTGTAAGCTAATATTTATTTCGCCTTCTGAAATTTTGTTTCATTTATTTGTTATTGTTTTATTAGGCCATATTTTTAATTATTTTTAAAATAAAACATTAATGTACTAGTTTGTTGCTGGCTTTTTCTTTCTGTTACACCATTTCGTCGTTTAGTAAACGTGCCACTTTATAAATAAACATATAGCGCGACGGGTCGTAACAGAAATTGGGGGCTCGAGTCCGGGATTTGAAACGATAAAGTATAACTCTGCTATTTTTGTGTATTTTTTTTTTTAATATTTTTATAAACAAATATTTCTACAAACCAGCAACAAGCTATCATGGCATTTAATTTGGAAAATTGTATTAAGTCGCCTACCCAGGAGGAGTTTAATTTGGCCAAAAAACTGATTTGCTCGACATCGCTGCTCATTACAATGTTCCTGGAATTAAAGTGTGTATGCGTAAACAGGCTATTTGCAACATGTTTATTCAAACTTTGATTGATGACAACATACTTTCGACTGACTTTATGTCGTTTGTTTAGGAAGATGTGTCAGACCAGGATTTAGATATAAAATTGCAGTTAGAGAAATTAAGAATGGAGAGAGAAGAGCGAATAGAATTAGAAAGGTTAAAGTTGGAAGAAAAGAAAATGGAACGAGAAGAGAGAGAACGAGAAAGAGAACGAGAAGAGAGAGAGAGAGCGGGAAGAAAGAGAACGAGACAGACAGTTTCAGTTAGAATTGAAGAAACTAGAAAGAGCAGATCAGACAACCTTTCAAAATAAAGCATTTGATGTGTCAAAGAATATTAGACTTGATCCTCCATTTCAAGAAAAGGATGTTGACAAATACTTTTTTACATTTTGAGAAAGTTGCAGATAACTTGAAATGGCCAAAAGAGCACTGGACTTTACTTCTGCAAACTGTTCTGTTAGGTAAAGCACGTGAAATCTACACACAGTTAAGCATTGAACAGTGTTCTAACTATGATCTTGTCAAAGATTACATCCTTAAAGGCAACGAACTGGTCCCTGAGGCATATAGACAAAAATTTAGGAATTGTAAAAAAGAAACTAATCAAACACATGTTGAGTTTGCTAGAACAAAAACACAGTTATTTGACCGATGGTGTTCATCTAAAGGGATAGAACAAGACCATGCAAAATTACGGCAGCTTAAGCTCATTGAAAAGTTTAAACACTGCATCCAACCTAACATTAAGTTCTTCATTGATGAACAGCAAGTTGAAACTTTAGATGAAGCTGCTCGTTTGGCTGATGACTTTTCTTTGACTCACAAGGTCTCATTTGTTCCTAAACCAAATTCACATCTACACTTAGCACTACAAGAAATACCAATTCAAGTCCATATGAAAATGCTAAGTTAAAATACAATAGTAATTCTACTGGCCTTTCAAGTCAGTTCTGTTCACTCAGACAAAAACCATCTGGTGAACGAAATACCTTATCCAATGTTACTTGCAATTATTGCAAGAAGACTGGTCACCTCATTTCTGACTGTGTAAAATTAAAGGAGAAGCAGTCTAGTGGTGGGAACAAACCAACAGGCCTCACCACTTTCAAGTCAAAGCCACATACTCGTGTCGAAGTTGACACTTTTGATCGGCCTAACAAAGTTGATTCTTGCCAAAGGCAAAAGAGCCTTTTCATACCATTGAGGTTTCAAAACCCAATTCTGACTCTGTTATGGATATTTATTGTATCACTTCCAGGTGATTCTTGCCCGCCTACCCATATTAAGATATGAAGAGACACAGGGGCGTCCCAATCTCTTATTTTGGTAGATACTCTGCCGTTTTCCGAGAAGACCTTCTCTGGAGTTAGTGTTGTTATTCAGGGTGTAGAGTGTGGTTCTTTAACTGTTCCTCTCCATAACATTGTTTTGTCTTCCACTTTAGTTAGTGGTTTTGTGTCTGTCAGTCTTAGATCTTCATTACCTTTTGAGGGTGTCCATTTGTTGCGAGGCAACGACTTAGCTGGAGATAAGGTCGTGGTAAACCCACTCAGAACTGACACACCTATCATGGACAAATGTCCTGATCCTGCTGAGCAGGAAATTCCTGATCTTTATCCTTCTTGTGCAGTTACTCGTTCTATGGCTAGAAAAGCTATCCAGAGTTCGGCTTAAAACGCCGTTAACAAAAATGTCAATTCTAATATTGACTTGGCTGACACTTTTATAGGTCAGATTTACAACGAGGCTAACGACCCGTTCCTTAAACATGTGAGTTCGTCACATTCTGATATGTCAACATTTTCAACTGATGGTCATTCATCCAATGACAAATTTGATGATAAAAGGTCAAGGTCACAACTTGTTCAGGATCAACACAGTGATCCTGACATTTCTTGTTTGTTCGAGAAGGGTTTACCTGAGAATGAGATTTCATGTGCGCAGGTCGGTTATTATGTACGGAATGGTGTTTTGATGAGAAAATAGAGACCGCCAGATGTTGCAGTTGATGATGATTGGGCGGTTAACCACCAGATTGTAGTTCCCCGTCAGTATAGACAAGAAATTATAAGTCTGGCTCACGATTCATCTATGTCGGGCCATTTAGGTATCAGAAAGACCCACAATAAGATCCTTAACCACTTCGTCTGGCCAGGTCTTAAGTCTGACGTGTCTCAGTACTGCAACTCTTGTCACACTAGTCAAATGGTTGGTAAACCAAATCAAAATATTCCCAAAGCTCCGTTACAGCCCATTCCTGCATTTAAGGAACCGTTTAGTAGGATTATAATAGACTGTGTTGGACCATTGCTTAAGACAAAGTCAGGACATCAGTATCTCTTGACTATCATGTGTGCTTCGACACGTTTTCCTGAAGCAATACCTTTAAGGAATATTCAGTCAAAATCGATTGTCAAGGCCCTTGTCAAATTCTTCACATTTGTTGGCCTCCCTAAGTCAGTTCAATCGGACCAAGATTCGAATTTCATGTCTGGTATATTTCAGCAGGTCATGCATGAGCTAGGAATCAAACAATATAGGTCATCTGCTTATCATCCTGAAAGTCAAAGTGTCTTAGAGAGATTTCACCAGACATTGAAAAACATGATTCTTACTTATTGCTTTGACACTGACAAAAGCTGGGATGATGGAATCCCATTGCTCTTGTTTGCAATTAGGGAGTCAATACAGGAGTCTCTTGGATTTAGTCCATTTGAGCTTGTGTTTGGTCACTCTGTTCGTGGACCGTTAAAACTACTTAAGGAGAAGTTCCTGTCTGATGATAAGTCATCATTGAACTTGTTGAAGTATGTGTCTGATTTCCGAGAAAGGTTATCAAAAGCTTGTGAATTGGCAAGTTCAAATCTCAAAGCGGCTCAGGGAAAAATGAAAGAAAGATATGATTTTAATACTCAAACTAGATCTTTCAAACCAGGTGACCAGGTTCTTGCCCTATTGCCAATCCCAGGAAAACCATTACAAGCTAAATACTTTGGACCTTACATTGTTGAGAAGAAAGTCAGTGACCTCAATTACATAATACTTACACCTGGGAGGCGAAAACAAAAGCAAATGTGTCATGTTAACATGTTGAAGTTGTACATTATTAAAATAAAACATTAATGTACTAGTTTGTTGCTGACTTGTTATTTCTTTACACCATTTCGTCGTTTAGTAAACGTGCCACTTTATAAATCAACTTATATAGTGCGACGGGTCGTAACCACAAGGCTTGCTTATCTGAATCACCTTACTGCATGTGTAAATAACCGGTTCTGATAGTAACAACTTAACACAATGAAAACACTACACTAGTTTTTACGGTCTTAACACAAAAGTGAGGTGTAGGCATAGCGTATAGATCCTGATCCTACAATCATACTGCGACTCTGATCAGGCTCTACACTGAGTCTGCAGGTTTTTCTGTCACCTCTTACCTTACTGCATGTGTAAATAACCGGTTCTGATGGTAACAACTAAACACAATGAAAACAATGTAAGACTGAATACATATTTTTGCAATGTTTCGAGTGCTGTGTGCTATGTCATACCCAGGTCTTCCTCTGGTATTTGACCTGATTGGTAGTGCATTCAGTAGAACATCTGCTGCAGATACGGGAGGACCCAGGTTGGATCCTGTGCTGCGATATACCACAGTGCATAAAAATGGTACTTAGTCAAATATAAGAATAGCTCCTTGACTGGTCGGCCCGGGTCAAGATAATGTGACGAGTCAAGATAATGTGACGGAATGATATTCTGTTGACAGTAAAGGCAGCACCATATCTGGTTCAGGTATATATCGCCTTCAAATAACTGGAAAAAACTGTTGGTTGGATGATGAACCCACCAAAAAAACAAACAAACAATACTGAAGTATAGAGATGATCCAGAATGTATTCATTAGCTTGTTGCATTTGTCAATCACCCATTCTAGTTGTTCGTTAGTCAAAGCCTTCTTATTAAATGCCTAGCAGCCTCAGAGATAATGCATCACAATGTAATTTTCGGAAGTACGATTGTAAAAGAAATAACTATATAAAATAACAGGGGTTGACTGCCACAATGTGCATTTGTCTTGTGATGTACAAAACAATAACTTAATATAAGTTTTTCTTATAATACCAAAACAATTTTAAATTTGTATTGTAACTTTTTGTTTTAGGGTGACGATGTGCAGCCATGTGAAGAGGTAATGTATATCTAAGCTTTTGTTCAATAATATACTCATGTTTTCAACTTACCGGTCAGAAGTAGTGGGGCGCACGTGATCGAGGGAAAGAGTCGCAGACCTATTACGCATATACATCAGCCTCTTACTGCAAGTCCCAGTCTGGTTGAAGGAATAACAATGTAGTCTTCTAGCTACTACATGTAGCACTGCGCCTATTGTTTTACTCAGACTTAATCTGGAGTCTTCATCCACCAAAACGAGTGGATGTTGGTTTTATGAATGTCATTATGTCACGGTAAAGTTTTTCTAAAAACCAATATAAAATTTAGAAGGCTTGATTAAATTTCATTCTGTGAGTACTTAAATAAATTAATCTATATCTTTGTCACTGGTCTAAATTTTTATACCAGATTTAAGACACCATGACCAACTAGCCATTTTAGGGACTGTCTTCTTAAGAGAATTTAGATACTTTTGATTTTGTGATGTAATATTATTTTGCTTATTTTTCATTTCAGATTGCAACTCTGTGTTTTAAGGAATATTCATTTGTACTGGGCATTTAATATTACTTATTTCATATTAAAACTCAGCAAAAATAAGAGTAAGGTTTTATTGAAGATAAGTCACAAAAATGATTTTAAACATTTTATCTATGTTTCAAAATAAAGAATTATCACATTTTGGGTTTTTATGAACAGTAATAATAAAAATTAGAATAAATAGAGTTTACCCATATCATTCACATTTTTTTTACTTTAGAAACAAAAATCTGCCAGACGTGTTTATTTATTTACTAATAGTAAATATACTGTACATGTGATGTCTTTCCTGTACATGTGTTATCTTTCCTGTATATCCTAAACATGG
Source organism: Sinonovacula constricta (assembly GCA_007844125.1). NCBI lineage: Eukaryota > Metazoa > Mollusca > Bivalvia > Cardiida > Solecurtidae > Sinonovacula > Sinonovacula constricta. Next base: position 36,274,529 of record CM017564.1, on the reverse strand, counting down.
CTGTCCTCATGTAATAGATATAATATGTTTTATTCCAGTCTAAGGGAGGACCTCTGCTGTGCCGTTCTGTTCCGACAAAGGTGATTTATACCAGCTTTATATTTGTGTCTGATATAAATATTTCATACCCAGACTGTCGTCCAATATAGATGCATACATATGATCCTAAATTTATCTTTGGGCCGACGCATTTGTTAAAATTAAATACATATTCTTCATTTTTGTTTACAGATTTGTGCTATGATAAACATCATACCAGAAGAGACTTAGAGTCATAAAGTGACAATCATGATAAATATCCCATCAAAGCGAGACAATTAACATCAAGCACCAAATCGGGAGTTAAAACTGATAAAAGAGAATATTTAGCAAACACTTCTGGCATTTTATACATATCTTTCTATATCAAAGTCAACAATTAATGTTGTTTTCAACGACGACCTTTATTTCTAGCCTGTGTCTTAAGTAGAACCACTACTTAAACAGTCCAACTATGTGAATTGTAAATCAAATAATATTATTTGAATTGGTAGTAACAAATGACAGGTTTCAAATGGGCCTTTTCACAGCCTTTTACATTAGCAGGTATGTGTAAATTACTTACCATTGCCTTATATGTTTACAAGTTTACAGTGTGTACTTCTATTACAATAGTCTTGATGGTAACCATGAAAGAGGTAAAAAAACTGACTGCTTTGCCAACACTAGCTAGCTATAAAATACTGGCAATACACTTCCATTATTATTACAGATTTTTAATTTATTTCCTTTTATATGGACATTGAAACAGCTAGTTGGTTTCAATTTAATTATTTCTACATACCAGTTATCTAAATCAGTTTTTCAAATATTTAATGAATGCTCTTGGTTGGTTGTTAAAATGTACTTCATAATGTAAATTTTATGGTTAATACGTTAATTTGCTGAATGTCATGCAAACATTCTCCTGTTATTATTCATCGCTACCAACAACATTTTATATATCACCTCAATTGTTTTGTTCATGATTATTAATCTAACCTTTCTTATTTTGTTCATGATCATTAATCTCACCTCATTTGTTTTGTTCATGATTATTAATCTTAACTAACTTGTTTTGTTAATAATTATTAATCTTAACTAACTTGTTTTGTTCATGATTATTAATCTTAACTCACTTGTTTTGTTCATGATTATTAATCTCAACTCACGTGTTTTGTTCATGGTTATTAATCTCAGCTCACTTGTTTTGTTTGTTCATGATTATTAATCTCAGCTCACTTGTTTTGTTCATGAAATGATCTCACAGCGCTTATTTTGGTAATGATTATTAATTTCTTATGATTGGTTAAAATAAATGTAGGAAAACGGTTAATTTAAATTTCTTCTATTGCAGAAATCTAAAGGGTTCAGTTTCAATTTATCACCATTCAAGTTTTTCAAAAGAAAAGGTACATTTTTCGTTTTATCTGTATTTCCATTTGATGTGTCATGGAAAAAATTGAAATATGCAACTTTTTGTCCGATTCTGAAGACCAATATGTACTTTCTTGTCTAATAGTGATGCCCAGCATGTAGCTTCTTGTCCAATAGTGAAGCCTAATATAGAACTTCTTGTTTAATAGTGTAACGATGTAAAGCTTATTGTCTAATATTGTATTCCAGTATGTTGTTTCTCGTCCCACAGTGACGCCCAGTAAAAGACCTTTGTGTACTTAATTTACAATTTGCCTAAACTTTTAGAAATAATCGTACAATAGGAAAACCTATATGCACTATATATAGAAACCTTGTATAATATGTGCACCACTGAACGCTCCTTTTATTGAAATCTTCTTGTACATAACTGAAAATGTCTACAATGTTTAAAGTTTTCGGATTTTAAATCCTTATTGTAAATAGTACAACCATTTAATAATTATAACCTTATTGAGACCTTATTGTATACTTTTAAAACATTTCAAAACTATAAAACCTGACGTTTAATTGATTCTTGACAGTAGGTTTTCTCAGACCATTTGTTGGCCTATATACCTTTTTGCGATTTTCTGGACAAACCTTTAGTAATACCAGTATTAACAGCCCTATCAGCATTAGAAAAGGGGCACGGTATTCATATTAACCTACACTATATCATAGGCTTATCAGTTAAGCTTAATTCAAAAAAATATTTAAACATATTTTTATTGATTTAAAAAGGGAGTAAGTCTGCAAAGATGTCCAGGGAAGTTTCAGCAAGTCCAGCCTTACTTAGCAGAGAAAGTGATGAGAACAGTGAAGGTAAGGACAAGCTCTTTATACATACTGCATAAACAATACAGATGTATATGCTGTATTTCAGGCGTGTGAAATGTTAACTAAGTACCAAATTATATGTAATAATTAAGAATATTGGTGGATTTTACACATGTATTACATAGATGACCAATGCATTCAGTTACATCACATGTAATTTTGGAAGCAAACATGCAATACCAATACCAGTGAGAAATCAAGGTCAGTCAAGAATATAATATAATTCTTTGCTTGTTGTACCCAGGGAAAATACATACTGTATGTTTAGTGCCATGAATTATGAAAGAAATGAAAGTACACATATATATGATTTGTGCTCAGAATTCCACAGTAGTTTAGTTTCTGAGTCACTATTTGTACATTGTACTGAGAATGGTCTAACTTCTGTACGTTTAGTGCCGGTAATGCTCAGCTGTCCATGGTAGTTCTGTGAGGTCTTTTGTCAAGAGGATACTTTTGTGTATGTTATCATGTCTTGTGTTCTTGGCCGATTTTGTTAATACAGTAAGTGAACACCAGATGCAGGTTAATGTTAGACTCGGAACCTACAATATTTTTAATGTTAAGACAGTAAGTGAACATACGCTGCACCTTACTGTTAGACTAGGAAGCTACAATATCACATCAAGACTGGAAACGAATTATGTTGTTTTTTGTCAGTAGATGCCGGCCAAACAGACACCATGATGGCAGTGATCTCTATGCAGGAGATCTCTGGCCAGTGGACTCCAAGCAAACACCTGTCTGATCTTTTAGGAGTTGAAGAGGACAAACTTCAACCAAGCCCTCCCATTGGGGTAGTTACACCTTGTTTATCATTGTGTTTTATATGCTTTTCAGTGATGCATTTTTTATGTGTGTGTTTGGCGGAGGCCACCGGAATCAAAGATCTGTAAAGCAACAAGGTCAAGTAGAAAACTTGCTCACATGAAAGTCTTTTCTGCAACTTTGACTTGAACCCATGCATCTATGGAGTGAAAATGTGGGATCTTTTATGGCAGGTACACAGCCGCACCACCCTCTGCTAGTGTTGTCATATTTCGCTTTGATTTCAATTGGTATATAGCACCTTGAGCCTTGTTCATGCATGAGATGCCACTTTACTTAACATCATGAAAGCTACATGCAATTGGTCAGTCATTCAATTTCTATGGGTACCGAGTTAGTATAAAGTGAGGTAAATGCCAATTTCTGATGAAAGTTGTTTTTGACCGTGTATCATTTAATTTTACAAAATTCATTTTAAAAAGCTTTGAAATACTGTTAAACTGTTGTTAGAAAAAATACAAAGACTCCATTTGGATAAATCTTATTTTAAAAGCTTATTCTGTGAAAACTGAATACCATTTAAAGTTCAAATAATTTAAATGTTATGGATTATAGTGCCAGTATTTTACCAAATCTGTATGTATATCAAACTAGTGTCAATTACACACAGTTTTGTGGTTTCTTTTCCTTCGTTGCTGTATAATTAGAGAAACATGATACAAAAGAGTTCCGTATGTTTTACTTGTCTATTGATACAACTACAGGACAAAGATGTAAGGTGTACACTTGCAGTACTGCATTGGCTGCGCTCCAGACATGCACAGAAACAAGAAGAGTGGCAGGTGATTGAGGCCAAGGCCATCCTGTGGCTACAGACGCAGTCAGACTTACAGAACAAAAATGTCGAGCAACTGATTGTAGATATAGGAACCAAAATCTTTGGTTTTTAATATGGTTTCAAACTTTTTTTTCACTTTTTGGCACAGAAACATTTAAGTGACTTTAAAGTTTGAAGAATAAAAGTTGGGTTTCTAATCTGAACTAAACCATGTTGCTCTTTTTAACCCAGGAACACATCATATGAAGCCAAAATTTATGTTTTGAACAAACTGAATTTTTGTGTCGCCTGAAAAGGCGACATATAGGGATTACTTTGTCAGCGGCGGCGTCTGTGTCGGCGTCGGCGTCCGGATTTCCTTGTCCGGAGCCTTACTTTGTCACCATAGGTCCAAATGACTCCAAACTTGGTATGCATGTTTCTGGCAATGACTCAAAGTGCAATGCTTAAGAACCGTAACTCTACCTTGTTCCGTTTTTTTTGAATTTTTCACCTTTGATTGATTTTTATGGAGCATTTCTTTTCCGGAGTGTAACTTTGTCACCGTAGGTCCAAATGACTCCAAACTTGGTATGCATGTTTCTGGCAATGACTCAAAGTGTAGTGCACAAGAAGGGTAACTCTACCTTCTTCCGTTTTTTAGTTATTTCCCTTTGTTTGATTTTATAGAGCATTTCTTGTCCGAAGCCTAACTTTGTCACCGTAGGTCCAAATGATTCGAAACTTGGTATGCATGTTTCTGGCAATGACTCGACGTGCAGCACACAAGAACCGTAACTCTACCTTGTTCCGTTTTTTGAATTATTCCCCTTTTATTGATTTTTAAAGAGCATTTCTTGTCAGGAGTGTAACTTTGCACCGTAGGTCCAAATGACTCCAAACTTGGTATGCATGTTTCTGGCAATGACTCAAATGTCAGTGCACAAGAACGGTAACTCTACCTTCTTCTGTTTTTTAGTTATTCCCCTTTGATTGATTTTATAGAGCATTTCTTGCCGGAGCCTAACTTTGTCACCGTAGGTCCAAATGATTCGAAACTTGGTATGCATGTTTCTGGCAAGGACTCGAAGTGCAACACACAAGAACCGTAACTCTACCTTGTTCCGTTTTTGAATTATTCCCCTTTTATTGATTTTTAAAGAGCATTTCTTGTCAGGATTGTAACTTTGTCACCGTAGGTCCAAATGACTCCAAACTTGGTATGCATGTTTCTGGCAATGACTCAAAGTGCAATGCATAAGAATGGTAACTCTACCTTCTTCTGTTTTTTTAGTTATTCCCCTTTGATTGATTTTATAGAGCATTTCTTGCCCGAGCCTAACTTTGTCACCGTAGGTCCAAATGATTCGAAACTTGGTATGCATGTTTCTGGCAAGGACTCGAAGTGCAGCACACAAGAACCGTAACTCTACCTTGTTCCGTTTTTTAATTATTCCCCTTTTATTGGTTTTAAAGAGCATTTCTTGTCAGGAGTGTAACTTTGTCACCGTAGGTCCAAATGACTCCAAACTTGGTATGCATGTTTCTGGCAATGACTCAAAGTGCAATGCATAAGAATGGTAACCCTACCTTCTTCAGTTTTTTAGTTATTTCCCTTTGATTGATTTTATAGAGCATTTCTTGTCGGAGCCTAACTTTGTCACCGTAGGTCCAAATGACTCCAAACTTGGTATGCATGTTTCTGGCAATAACTCGAAGTGCAGCACACAAGAACCGTAACTCTACCTTGTTCCGTTTTATAATTATTCCCCTTTTATTGATTTTTATAGAGCATTTCTTGTCAGGAGTGTAACTTTGTCACTGTTGGTCAAAATGACTCCAAACTTGGTGTGCGTGTTTCTGGCAATGACTCAAAGTGCAGTGCACAAGAATGGTAACTCTACCTTTTTCTGTTTTTTAGTTATTCCCCTTCGATTGATTTTATAGAGCATTTCTTGTCCGGAGTCTTACTTTGTCACCGTAGGTCCAAATGACTCCAAACTTGGTATGCATGTTTCCGGCAATGACTCGAAGTGCAGGGCACAAGAACCGTAACTCTACCTTGTTCCGTTTTTGAATTATTCCCCTTTGATGGATTTTTTAGAGCATTTCTTGTCCAGAGCCTAACTTTGTCACCGTAGGTCCAAATGACTCCAAACTTGGTATGCATGTTTCTGGCAATGACTCAAAGTACAGTGCACAAGAAGGGTAACTCTACCTTCTTCCGTTTTTTTAGTTATTCCCATTTGATTGATTTTTGTGTATTTCTTGCAAAGGGCATAACTTGTTGTGCATGTTTTTTTTGCAATGAGACAATTAAAATGTTATTTTATATGTGAATTTTGTGCAAATACATTGATCCGGCTAATTACTGGTGGAGGAAGACCCTAGATTTATGTCTTGGTAGAACCACAGGCACATCGCAGGTTACATGTAGCTGGAAAACCTGCTCACATAGTTCTTGCCTTGGCCTGGACTCAAACCCACGCAGTGTGGGGCAGAGGTGTAACAATTGACCATGGTGCCCCCTCATTGTTTTACTCAAATTAAGGAGAATTTAACCAAATTATTTTTATTACTTTTGTAAACCTTTTTGTGTTTTTGTGTTATTTCCCACTTATCTTTAATACTTAAAAACGTCTTTTTTAAAATTAAGTTTTAACCATTAAAAACCACAGTAACTAACCATACTGTAAACTGTTTACACAATTTTGAAATCATTGTGTTTATAAATAACCTCAATTGTGCCTGCCTAGTTAGTTTATTCAATAAAGGTTGTAGGCAAACAGGATGAACCTTCATATAAGATTTTCTTCCCGAAAAGCAGAATGCAAGTACTTCATAAACATGAATCGGTATTTTGTTCCTTGCAAGTGATTGAAACATTCATTGTAGTTTAACCTAAATTAAAGGAAACACAATTAAACTTATTGCTTTTTAATTTAATAAAAGGTTATTTATTATACAGCATAACTTAAAATTTAGTCAATGTTATGTAACAATATTGATTATATATTTTCATATAAGAGAAACACACAATAGATGTACAACACAACATGAGAAATAAACAACACAAAGAAGACATAAGCAACACAGAAGTCATATAAATACACAGTAGACACACACTCACCACACAGTACACATACACACAGTAAACATAAACAACATACAGTAGACATATAAGACATGCGCAACACACAGAAGACATTCACAACACGCAGAAGACATGTGCAACACACAGAAGACATCCGCAACACGCAGAAGACATGCACAACACACAGAAGACTTGTATAACACACAGAAGACATCCACAACACACAGAAGACATGCACAACATACAGAAGACATGCACAACACACAGAAGACATGTACAACACACAGACGACATGCACAACCAGAGAAGACATGTACAACACACAAAAGACATCCACAACACACAGGAGACATGCACAACAGACATAAGACATGTACAACACACCACAGAAGACATACGCAACACACAGACGACATTGGCAACACACAGAGACATACAGAAGACATGCACAACACAGAAGACATGCACAACACACAGAAGACATGGGAAACACACAGAAGACATCCACAAAACTCAGAAGACATACACAACACACAGAAAACATCTACAACACGCAGAAGACATCCACAACACACAGAAGACATCCACAAAACACAGAAAACATCCACAAAATGCAGAAGACATCCACAACACACAGAAGACATGCGTAACACACAGAAGACATCCACAACACACAGAAGACATCCACAACTCACAGAAGACATCCACAACACACAGAAGACATCCACAACTCACAGAAGACATCCACAACACCCAGGAGACATGCAGAACATGCAGAAGACATACACAACACACAGAAGACATCCACAACACGCAGAAGACATCCACAACACACAGAAGACATCTACAACACACAGAAGACATCCACAACACGCAGAAGACATCCACAACATGCAGAAGACATCTACAACACGCAGAAGACATACACAACACGCAGAAGACATCCACAACATGCAGAAGACATCTACAACACACAGAAGACATCTACAACACGCAGAAGACATACACAACACGCAGAAGACATCCACAACATGCAGAAGACATCTACAACACACAGAAGACATCCACAACACGTATAAAACAAGCCCAACACACAAAAGGCATCCACAACACGCATGAAACATGCATAAGCTTATTTAAATGAAGAAGACACCTCCAGACGGTTTTAAACGGCTTTATTATTAAATGGTAAGGGCGTCTAAACCACATATATTAGATTTTTGTTTTGATCGTCACCATACTGATTGTCGTCATTTAATTACCGGAATACGTTTTTAAAATACTTAGGCCTTTAAACTGATGTAATATATGATATTTCGCCGTTAATATTTATATGAGTGTTTTTATTTTAAATTTGTCCGATTATCTGTATCATATCGCTCCCCGTACAACACTCAGCGCCTATATTTCAATATTAGGAGATATCAGCCAATGACACTTGTTCATAACAAATAAATACAACATTTATCTGCAATACTACGAACACAAAGCAGTCAGCTTCTTACGTTTTTGTATAGAAATAAATCCTTAACCTCAGTCGAGTGATACCCACCACTTGAGAATGTAGTACAAGCAATGTAAGCCTAAAGTTGGTATAAACATTAAGATTTTTTGTAAATGAATATTTTCTCTCTGCATTTTGAAAGAACATGCATAAGCAGTTCCCGCATAAGCATTCCAAAATGTCGTATAATTTTTTATTGCATTTCGTGTTATGTATCAAGCGCTATAAGAAGACTGAAAGTGAACGTCTTCATTATTTTGCTAAGATAGTTAATTGAAGAATAATAACTCACTGATAAGTATATTTCTTTTAACATATTTTAGTTTTTTGACAGCTAAAAGCAAGATGTAAATGTGGGTATTGCCACACGGCGTGCTAAACTTTTGTAATATAATTTACCATATTATTTAGTTTTCAGTTAAATAATAATTGGTTAAATAATTGGTTATAATCGGTTAGTTAAAGACATCGTGCCGTTTAATTAAACTAAGTACAAGTTAAAATAAAGCAGGACAATGAATGACATAAATAATAACCCAAATGATACGATACACATTTTGTGTACCGGGGAACTAGTAAAATAGCAATAAAGAAGAGGCATGATTCAGGACCGTGGTTGATATACACGTCAAAACATAGGGGGAAACGTGAGTTGTGCACTGTATGAAAAACACCATCGTCAAAAATGTATGCGAGCCCAGTTCGAATGAGCAATTAGTTTTAAACTATATATGTTAGGAGTGCAGAATGGAGAGAGGAGATTGAATAGAGATAAGCTGGAAAAAACAAAAACAACGCAGAAGTACAAGAACGCAGATATACAACGCCACCGTCGCTGAAGGTTAGTTTTATAAGTCTTTTTATGTATTATTCATAATGGCAGAATGATTTACAAATGTTTTGGGTATCCTTACAGACAAAATTAGTGCATTGTACACGGTAAATGACGTTTAACCATATGATGGGGAGAGTTTTAAGTGTAAGAATCGGTTAGGTCAAATAGAAAAATGTGTGTAGTAAACAAATTTGGGAGGGGAACAAAAATGTTTGTTAGCATAACGATCAAGTAGGGGTATCGGACTTTCTAAATAGGCATTTTTTAACACAGCCATCGCTACCATGGCAAACCACAAAGTCAGAAAACCTAGATTTGGGGAAGTACGAGGTACAGTCAGAAAGTTCCCGGACTAGTCCTTTTAAACACATTATTGACGTCGGATCGTCATAAAATTTACCATGCAAGAAAACGTAGATTTTAAAACTTTATTTTTTCACATTTAGCATGTCCACAACCCTAATACGGAGCACTTCAGAATCTGCCTTATTTTGCATTGAGATGACTTTTTTCTTCTTGAAGTTTCTCAAAATAACGGCGCCAAAACGTCTTGATTTTTCCGCATGGCGTTAACGGAAGGTTACTAGTAAACAATAACAAAATTTCAGCGTGATCGGTTGACGTATCGCCATTTTGTGAAGTATAATTTCCGCCGTGTAAAAATTCTGAAGCAAGAAAATGACAACGTTAAGTGAACGTACGAAGCAGCGGGCAGTGATTAAATTCTGTGCGATGTCTGGTATGACCCCGACGGATATTTGGAAATTCATGAAACAGAAGGATGGTGTTATTAATTGTTCCAGGACTCTTGTGTTTGAATGGCACAAACGTTTCCGGGAAGGTAGGGAGGATATCGAGGATAATGCGCGAAGCGGAAGGCCGGGAAATGATGCGCGTTCAGCCAAAAAGATTAAGGACGTCCTAGCAACTGCTCGGCGCAAGAATTTTTTGCACGCACTGTTGTATACAACAAAGTAGCACGTGCAATTTACCGTACTTTTAGCGCCCGCTATTGTGCAGTATTCCTTTGTAAGATCCCTGCACACAAGCTGTTTAAGAAAAAAATATAATGGGGACGGTGTGCAGGGATCTTACGAATGCAATTAGGAAAAAAGCGACCAGGCTGCGACATTGAAAATCTAATATTTCATCAAGACGCTCCGGCGCACCGGGCAGATGAAACACTATTTATCATTGACTTTTTAGGATATGATAGACCTTGCCCCCTACAGCCCCGATCTCGCGCCACTAGACTTTTGTATTTTCCCAAGACTTACAGCAGACTTGAGAGGCCGGAGGTTTGATACCGAAGAAGAGATAAAGTATGCTGTTTGGTTGGCAGTCAGAAGCTTCTCATCAGAGTGGTATGCAGACATATATCAGCAATGGGTACAGCGACACAGAAAATGTATAGAACACAGTGGTGACTATTTTGAGAAAGCATGAACGTGACGGTAAAATCTTTTTGTGACATGAACGTCATATGAATGTCATCGACGTCGCGAAAGTGTTCCGTACATGACATAGTGGGTTATTCTAATGGATCAGTTAACATGTTTATGTTTGTGTATTTTACATATATATATAAGTTCTTGCAGTGGAATCGTTATATTTTTATGTCGTATATTTAATTACAGAATCGTACGGAAAATAAAAAATATATCATGACAGTCCAGGAACTTTTTGACTGTACCTCGTAAGTCATTCACATTTCTCTTTTTCGACTTTAGGAAACACGCGCCAAAGAACAAATGAAAATATTCAGGTTTTTGCAGAGAGATTATTAGCAATATTGGACGAAACCTTTACAGGGTTTGGTAAAAACATCGAACTTGTAGAATATCAACTAGTAGGGCGTTTCATTGAAGGTTTAAGAGACCCCAAAATCAGATTAAAATTATTAAGAGAAAATCCGAAGAAATTTCAGACAGATGTAAACAGTGCAATAGAGGAACAAAACGTAAGAATCAGAAATGAAAATATTTCCGCACAATCAACACACACCACAACAATCCGACATACATATCAGACAGAGAACAACATTTTGTACCAATGGAAGTATATCATGCAAATTTTGCAAACGTAGAGGACACGAAATTTCAGAATGCAAGACAATTAAAATATCAAAATCGCAATCAACCGCGCCGAAAAATTCATGAGTTCTACCGACAGAACAATCAAAATAATGACAGGACAAATAAATCCGCCGTAGTATGTGAACAAACCGGCCATATGAAACGAGATTGCCACATTATGCAGCGTAGAGACAATAAATCACACGGAATTCGCGCCGAGAAAACAATTCATACATGCGAAAAAACTAAACGGTTCTTACCTTAAGAAGGTCGAGATAGGAACATCTAAGGTGTACTCAATATACATGCCAACTTCATCATTTGTAAAATACAAAGAAACGCCGTCTTCTTGTTTGTTAAGATTCGGAAATAAAACTGTTAGAGCTTTAGTTGACTCTAATGCAGGAATAAGTCTAATTAGCTATAAAGTATTTAAAAATTTGAAGCGACAACCGCACTTGTTACCCTGTCACGTCAATCTACATACCGCCCCAGGCGACAGTTTATCAGTAACTGGCAAGTCAAATATTAACTTCACTTCAACAAATTAGTCATGTGTCATTCATTGTTTGGTAAAAATTTAAATAGATCACTTATTTTAGGCCGAAATTTTCTATATGAAAACGATTGTAGAATGATTTAGGTTGCATTAATATTAAAGGAAATTATATACCACTTGAAGATGACAAAATCATTACGTCAATCGTTACAATAAAAGACACAACCATCCTCAAACCAAGATCTGTAAATTATTCAATAGGTAAAAGAAAAAGAAACCCGCATTTAGCAACTAACGAAGAGTTCTGTAAAGAGGCAGTATATAGAGGTTATTTGTTTGAAGAACCAAATTTAGAATTACAACCAGCTCTTATGAAGTCAGAGTCAGACGAATTAGTACCAATAATGTTAACCAACAATTTCACCAAAACTTTCAAATTACGCCGCGGATGCGTTCCCGCAAAGTTATGTAGCATGACTGATTATTCGATCGAAACAAACAATATCGACAGAACTTCGGGTAAGCGATTAGCAGACAATAAACTTAATTTAGATGAGATTGTTACCCCGAAAGAGTACTATAATGAAGTGAAAAATTTAATTTACAAAAAACAAACTGTTTTTTTCAAAACACCCAAAGGATATAGGTTTAGTCCCAAATGTAGAAGTGCAAATCCCCACACGCGGCGACCATCACCGCCTCCTCCCCCCCCCCCCCCCCCCCCCCCGCTAACAGATACTTTCGATTACCGTTCTCAGAAAGACCACATACGGACGAAAAGATTAAGGAATTATTAAAAGCTGACGTAAGCAAAGAAGGCCGTTCTCCGTATTCATCACCCGCTCTATTAATAAAAAACGTGACGGATCTAGAAGTTTGGTTATTGATTTCCGTCAAATACATATATGAGACCATTGCCACGAATAGGTGAAGTCTTAAGTTACCTATATGGATCTAAATTTTACAGTACACTTGATTTAACACAAGGCTACCATCAACTCAAAATTGCAGAAAATTTTCAGTATAAAACCTTGTTTAGCACATACAACAATACATATGTTTGCAAACGTTTACCAATGGGTCTTAATTTGAGTTCATTCATATTTCGAGAAACAATGTCAAGGATTATGGGAGGATCGGATCAATTTGTATTCGTATATCTTAATGACTTGTTAATTATCTCTGAAAGAAAAGAACAACATTAATGGTTTTTGATAGACTAAAAGAAAATAACCTAAAACCGAAACTAAAGAAACGCCAATTTTTCAAAGACACTGTTCAATACCTAGGCCATACAGTTTCAGCAGCAGGAGTCAAACCTGATGAGAGTAAAGTAGAAGCTTTGAAGAAAATTATAATAACAACCAATGTCAAAGAAGTAAGGTCAGTTTTAGGACTAGCGGCTTACTATAAAAAATTCGTTAAAATTTTTTCCGACATTGTATGCCGACAAACTAATCTAACAAAAAAACATAATACCTTCAAATGGACCCCAGAATGCCAATCAAGTTTCGAAACAATTGTAGCAAATTTAGCAGACATGCCACTGTTACGTCACGCCGATTTAAGTAAGCCTTTTATCGTTGAAACTGATGCAAGCGATAGAGCTTATGGTGCAGTTTTAATTCAAAGCCCGACTGGCAAACCTATCCAATTCATGTCCAGAAAATTTTCAAGAGCAATTAAAACAAACAACAATTTTTAATGAAGCGATTGGACTCGATCAAGCTGTCCAGGATTTACGATCTTTTCTTTACGGATGAAAATTTACAGTGAGAACAGATAATAAGCCATTAACCTATTTGTTGTCAACAACATTCACGAACAGAATAATTCAGCGAATTGCTTTACGATTAAGCGAATACAACCTGTCAATAGTACATATCCCAGGAACACAAAACGTAGCTGCAGATAGTTTATCACGCTTGCCGACAAATGACGAAAAATCCCAAAACGAATCGGACACCGATATATTAATTGTGCCAATCAACAATGCAGATTTCGATATGTCACAATTAGCCCACGCACCAAATCGCGTCAATGACGACGATCGCGGATGCAACGAGATAAAACCGCCCGAAGGCATGCGGAATTATTGCATGAACATCGAGCAGTTAGCCGACCCGTTGATTAACGAATTGTTGACACGCGTACGTCAAACCAGACTTATTGACACGGAAATTTATCATGAAAGATGACATATTACGTGTCCCACCCAGACAATGTGCCCAAGTTACGTTTTTACGTTCCACCACAAATTAGAGACTCAGTTTTCAAGACTTATCATGAGACTTTCCATGCAGAAATACAAAGAACGTATGATGCTATAGCTAGAAAATATTACTGGCCCAAATTATTCATAGAAGTTAACAAATTTGTAAATCATCGCGTCAAATGACAATCGGTTAATTAAAGACAGTACAGCGCCAATGGAAGAAATGACAATACCAAACATTCCAGGAACAATGTGGAGCTCGGACATTACAGGTCACTACCTACAACTCATAGTGGAAATTTACATATGTTGACATTTACATGCCTTTTTAGTAATTATCCTGAAGTAATAACGATCAAAGACGCAACCAGCCAAAGCGTAATAGCAGCATTTTATGAGCTTATATTTTTAGGTGGGGGTCACCTATATAAATCACTACAGATAACGGGTTTTTTTTTCTACAGGTCTAAAATGTTTGAAGAAACTATGTCAGCTTTAAATATACACCACGTTAGAACTTCTCGTTACAACCCTTCTAGCAATTAAAGATCTGAGAGGCTAAACTCTTCTTTAACATCCACTTTCACCAAACATATTGAGGACAATGAAACAAATTGGGATTTAGTTTTACAGCAAACAGTAGCAGCGATAAGACGTCATAGCAACGGTAGTTCAAAAATGAGTCCATACTTTATAATGCATGGTAGAGATGTAATACTCCAAATTGACAACTTTTAGGACATCAATTACCATATCTCGGTGAAAGTTACCTCAAATCATATTATCTAAAAACCACCAAATATATAAACAAGCGTATTTAAATGTACGTAGGTCACAGAAACAAAAGGATTGACAGAGCAAATAAGAACTAAAAACTAGTCAAAATAGAAATTAATGATTCCATTTACCTTAAAAACGTAACCAGAAGAAGTAAAATTCAAAATCGTTAGCTTCCATATTTCATCGTAATTGACAAAATTTCAGACAAACATTTAACGATGAAGAACCAATTAGACAATCAAGTAGTTACCACACATATTGACCATTTACGCCTGGCAAACATTGAAAGCTAGGATATACCGAAAAATGCAGAACAGGGGCAAAGACCAATTAGGACGTATAGGTTTGTAGTACAGGGCAACCTAACAAAGAGTGACAATTTGACAGACGAACCCATATCGTCTAGCAATGAGAGAGAGAATGATATCCCATTAATTGAGCTAAAAGCTAGGTTAATGAATGCTCAGTTCCAATCAGGACAAACACAAGTATAAAGTCTACAAGTTATATAGTCTATAAAATTGCGAATACATTATATTTGTACATATGATGCTTGTTCCTCTCTCAACGACATGTTTGATTGTTCATGGATAACCCACACTATACTTAAACCACGCACACAAACAGCAAAATAAATATACACAATACTGCTGATGGTATTGAAACAATTAACAATGAATGAATTGGGGTTAATGGAAAAATAATTAATAATGGTATACTAAAACCCAACATATGGAAAGCACTTTGTATAAGCCAAAAATGAGAATGGTGCACAAAACCACTATTAATCCTAAGCCTTACAGTTAGGCAGACCGGCCATTCGGGAACGCAGCGAAGTTTCGACAAACAATCGTTCTCCACAAACAACGCCGCAGGGTACAACATACATGACAGTTACATGACAGTTACATGTCAAAGTGATAACATTTGTAGATGTGAATGATAAAACGTTATAACAACAAACAACAATAAACTACTACAACAGGAAAGTTACCAGAAATACAATAAACACTTGTGATTATCGAATCCAGTAAAACCATATCTACGCAGTAAACAAAATATCCATCCACTTTTTGCCGAGCAGCAAGAATCGCCATAGGCCGAACAAAGACAGCCAACGGTCAACAGACGAAGGTACGATACTTCGCAGACACAGATGTCCCAAATAAACACAATCAACAGCCAACCGTCTTCACGCCGACATCAAACAGATACACGAACAACCAAGTTGTGCGCAAACATATACAATTTAAAGTGTTATTTTCAGTGTTAAATAGTAGTACTTTACTTTTAAATTAGAAGTGATCTCGGTGTTTATATATTTTCGGAACATAATGTTACGACGCACCGATCTTCCAGAGCGAGGGAATTAGGATGCCTTTCTCCCCATCGCTGACAACCGGCACAAGCGGTGACACTTTTATTAACGCCGACAGCCGCGAAAAATGTTTGAAAATGTAGCACACTATGGACATTCAAAATCTAAATTTAGGTTTTTTATTATCTACACTACATGGAATTTTTTTTTAACCAATCGGATATTTAAATTTAAAATTAGAATTGTGTTATAAACATACGTAAACATGGTTTTGGACATTTTAAAGATTTTCATAGACAGATTGTAAAATGTATTAAAACGTTTTATACAAACATATATATTGCATTGTATTTAAAAATGTTTCAATTTTGTTTAGTTTTTCTTTGCATTTTAGTTGATATATGCTTTAAAGGTTTTTTTTATGTACAATGCACTGTTTCAGATACAGTCAACTCTCGTTATCTCAAAATCGGTTATCTCAAATTTCCGGTTATGTCAAACTGTTTTCTACGGTCCCGTTTTTTTCCCTATAGTTTCTATATAGTTCGACTCCGCTTAACTCAAATTCGAATATTTCAAATTATCGGATATCTCAAACTAAAATCTTTGTCCCCACACGTATAAAACTGTTGAAATCAGTTGGTCTATCTCAAACTTCAAATTGCTATAAGATGTTAATCGGCAACAATAGTGATTTTCACACCTACAGTGAAACTCGCGAAGATTTGGGCGCGAGTTTTATCGCCAATTATCGGCAATCAGGATTTCACATAATTTAGAGAAGAGGTTAATCGATTATTATTTAATTAGCTGATTTAATGAACAACACTTTCGTTAATCTTTTAACGCTGATTAAAGTGTTTCAGTTTGTACTTGTTGTTGTAAAAGTTTTTGAGAACTTGCAGGTATCAGCTTTAGGTATACAAAATTAGGCCATGCACTTACGACGACGCAACAACCTACAATAAAAAGAAGAATATTAAATTACACTGTAAAAAATCTAATAACACTTTAAACATGCAAAACCACACAAACTTGCAGAAACTTAGTTTACAGTGGCAGATATAACAAGGAATTTCAGTCATTACCAGTCATCGTGTAGCAGGTAAGATTTTTATATTTACACAAACTAACCTTAAATTCGGATATCTCAAACTTCGGATATCTCAAACTATTTTCTACGGTCCCTTGAAATTTGAGATAACGAGAGTTGACTGTATATTAGTAATATTAATTAGTGATTACCATATTAATTAGTTTTCAAGTATATTTGTAATATGTTTTAAGTTTGTTCTGTTTGAATTTGGTTTGATTTTTTTTATTGTATGTAACATTAAATTTATGTATCTTTTGAGGGATTTTGGTTTTTATCAAATGTATGAAAGATGGTTTGCTTCTTACTATGTGTTTATATATGAACAGTAATGCAAGAGAGAAAGGGAGAGAGAGAGAGAGAGAGAGAGAGAGAGAGAGAGAGAGAGAGAGAGAGAGAGAGAGAGAGAGAGAGAGAGAGAGAGTTTAAAAAGAAAGATTACGATAAACCTTTTTTATATAACGGTGAAGGGTTGTTATGTAATATTACCATATTAATTAGTTTTCAGTTAAACAATAATTGGTTAAATAATAGGTTATAATCGGTTAGTTAAAGACATCGTGCCGTTTAATTAAACAAAGTGCAAGTTAAAATAAAGCTGGACACTGAATGACATGAATAATAACCCAAATGATACAATATAACATTTGTGTACCGGGGAACTAGTAAAATAGCAATAAAGAGGCACGATTCAAGACCGTGATTGATATACACGTCAAAATATAGGGGAAACGTAAGTTGTGCACTGTGTAAATGACACGATCGTCAAAAATGTATGCGAGCCCAGTTCGAATGAGCAATTAGTTTTAGACTATATATGTTAGGTGTGCAGAATGGAGAGAGGAGATCGAATTGAGATTAGCTGAGTGTGGATGTGGACGCGCTAGAGAGAGGTATTCACTCCTCACTGTTGTTAGATCGTAAAATTCAACTTTCATTAATAAAATTGTAATCATGGGATGAGGTTGCGTTCTACTATGGAGCCCCCTTACGCCACGCTTCGCATATCCGATAAAAAAGTCAAAGTCATTCTAGCATAAAAATAATGAAAATGTGGAATGCGATATATTATTTTATGATAGTATAGGCCTATTGCTTGTCCTTATATTAACGCTGACCTCTTAAAGTGACTCCATGTACTACAAAGCGTAAGGTCAGTTTTAGGACTAGCGGCTTACTATAAAAAATTCGTTAAAATTTTTTCCGACATTGTATGCCGACAAACTAATCTAACAAAAAAACATAATACCTTCAAATGGACCCCAGAATGCCAATCAAGTTTCGAAACAATTGTAGCAAATTTAGCAGACATGCCACTGTTACGTCACGCCGATTTAAGTAAGCCTTTTATCGTTGAAACTGATGCAAGCGATAGAGCTTATGGTGCAGTTTTAATTCAAAGCCCGACTGGCAAACCTATCCAATTCATGTCCAGAAAATTTTCAAGAGCAATTAAAACAACCAACAATTTTTAATGAAGCGATTGGACTCGATCAAGCTGTCCAGGATTTACGATCTTTTCTTTACGGATGAAAATTTACAGTGAGAACAGATAATAAGCCATTAACCTATTTGTTGTCAACAACATTCACGAACAGAATAATTCAGCGAATTGCTTTACGATTAAGCGAATACAACCTGTCAATAGTACATATCCCAGGAACACAAAACGTAGCTGCAGATAGTTTATCACGCTTGCCGACAAATGACGAAAAATCCCAAAACGAATCAGACACCGATATATTAATTGTGCCAATCAACAATGCAGATTTCGATATGTCACAATTAGCCCACGCACCAAATCGCGTCAATGACGACGATCGCGGATGCAACGAGATAAAACCGCCCGAAGGCATGCGGAATTATTGCATGAACATCGAGCAGTTAGCCGACCCGTTGATTAACGAATTGTTGACACGCGTACGTCAAACCAGACTTATTGACACGGAAATTTATCATGAAAGATGACATATTACGTGTCCCACCCAGACAATGTGCCCAAGTTACGTTTTTACGTTCCATCACAAATTAGAGACTCAGTTTTCAAGACTTATCATGAGACTTTCCATGCAGAAATACAAAGAACGTATGATGCTATAGCTAGAAAATATTACTGGCCCAAATTATTCATAGAAGTTAACAAATTTGTAAATCATCGCGTCAAATGTCAATCGGTTAATTAAAGACAGTACAGCGCCAATGGAAGAAATGACAATACCAAACATTCCAGGAACAATGTGGAGCTCGGACATTACAGGTCACTACCTACAACTCATAGTGGAAATTTACATATGTTGACATTTACATGCCTTTTTAGTAATTATCCTGAAGTAATAACGATCAAAGACGCAACCAGCCAAAGCGTAATAGCAGCATTTTATGAGCTTATATTTTTAGGTGGGGGTCACCTATATAAATCACTACAGATAACGGGTTTTTTTTCTACAGGTCTAAAATGTTTGAAGAAACTATGTCAGCTTTAAATATACACCACGTTAGAACTTCTCGTTACAACCCTTCTAGCAATTAAAGATCTGAGAGGCTAAACTCTTCTTTAACATCCACTTTCACCAAACATATTGAGGACAATGAAACAAATTGGGATTTAGTTTTACAGCAAACAGTAGCAGCGATAAGACGTCATAGCAACGGTAGTTCAAAAATGAGTCCATACTTTATAATGCATGGTAGAGATGTAATACTCCAAATTGACAACTTTTAGGACATCAATTACCATAT
This sequence comes from Sinonovacula constricta, assembly GCA_007844125.1. Lineage (NCBI taxonomy): Eukaryota > Metazoa > Mollusca > Bivalvia > Cardiida > Solecurtidae > Sinonovacula > Sinonovacula constricta. The sequence goes on along the minus strand of CM017564.1, from coordinate 36,254,518 downwards.
CTCGGTGAAAGTTACCTCAAATCATATTATCTAAAAACCACCAAATATATAAACAAGCGTATTTAAATGTACGTAGGTCACAGAAACAAAAGGATTGACAGAGCAAATAAGAACTAAAAACTAGTCAAAATAGAAATTAATGATTCCATTTACCTTAAAAACGTAACCAGAAGAAGTAAAATTCAAAATCGTTAGCTTCCATATTTCATCGTAATTGACAAAATTTCAGACAAACATTTAACGATGAAGAACCAATTAGACAATCAAGTAGTTACCACACATATTGACCATTTACGCCTGGCAAACATTGAAAGCTAGGATATACCGAAAAATGCAGAACAGGGGCAAAGACCAATTAGGACGTATAGGTTTGTAGTACAGGGCAACCTAACAAAGAGTGACAATTTGACAGACGAACCCATATCGTCTAGCAATGAGAGAGAGAATGATATCCCATTAATTGAGCTAAAAGCTAGGTTAATGAATGCTCAGTTCCAATCAGGACAAACACAAGTATAAAGTCTACAAGTTATATAGTCTATAAAATTGCGAATACATTATATTTGTACATATGATGCTTGTTCCTCTCTCAACGACATGTTTGATTGTTCATGGATAACCCACACTATACTTAAACCACGCACACAAACAGCAAAATAAATATACACAATACTGCTGATGGTATTGAAACAATTAACAATGAATGAATTGGGGTTAATGGAAAAATAATTAATAATGGTATACTAAAACCCAACATATGGAAAGCACTTTGTATAAGCCAAAAATGAGAATGGTGCACAAAACCACTATTAATCCTAAGCCTTACAGTTAGGCAGACCGGCCATTCGGGAACGCAGCGAAGTTTCGACAAACAATCGTTCTCCACAAACAACGCCGCAGGGTACAACATACATGACAGTTACATGACAGTTACATGTCAAAGTGATAACATTTGTAGATGTGAATGATAAAACGTTATAACAACAAACAACAATAAACTACTACAACAGGAAAGTTACCAGAAATACAATAAACACTTGTGATTATCGAATCCAGTAAAACCATATCTACGCAGTTAACAAAATATCCATCCACTTTTTGCCGAGCAGCAAGAATCGCCATAGGCCGAACAAAGACAGCCAACGGTCAACAGACGAAGGTACGATACTTCGCAGACACAGATGTCCCAAATAAACACAATCAACAGCCAAACGTCTTCACGCCGACATCAAACAGATACACGAACAACCAAGTTGTGCGCAAACATATACAATTTAAAGTGTTATTTTCAGTGTTAAATAGTAGTACTTTACTTTTAAATTAGAAGTGATCTCGGTGTTTATATATTTTCGGAACATAATGTTACGACGCACCGATCTTCCAGAGCGAGGGAATTAGGATGCCTTTCTCCTCATCGCTGACAACCGGCACAAGCGGTGACACTTTTATTAACGCCGACAGCCGCGAAAAATGTTTGAAAATGTAGCACACTATGGACATTCAAAATCTAAATTTAGTTTTTTTATTATCTACACTACATGGAATTTTTTTTTAACCAATCGGATATTTAAATTTAAAATTAGAATTGTGTTATAAACATACGTAAACATGGTTTTGGACATTTTAAAGATTTTCATAGACAGATTGTAAAATGTATTAAAACGTTTTATACAAACATATATATTGCATTGTATTTAAACATGTTAATATTGTGTGGAAATGTTATGTTTCAATTTTGTTTAGTTTTTCTTTGCATTTTTAGTTGATATATGCTTTAAAGTTTTTTATGTACAATGCACAAAGTATATTTGTTATATGTTTTAAGTTAGTTCTGTTTGAATTTGGTTTGATTTTGCATTTATTGTTTGTAACATTAAATTCATGTATATTTTGCGGGATTTTGGTTTTTATCATATATATGAAAGATGGTTTGCTTCTTACTATGTGTTTATATATGAACAGTAATGCAAGAGAGAAAAGGAGAGAGAGTTAGAGAGAGAGAGGAAAGAGAGAAAGAGAGAAAGAGTTTAAAAAGAAAGATTACGATAAATCTTTTTTATATAACGGTGAAGGGTTGTTATGTAATATTACCATATTAATTAGTTTTCAGTTAAACAATAATTGGTTAAATAATAGGTTATAATCGGTTAGTTAAAGACATCGTGCCGTTTAATTAAACAAAGTGCAAGTTAAAATAAAGCTGGACACTGAATGACATGAATAATAACCCAAATGATACAATATAACATTTGTGTACCGGGGAACTAGTAAAATAGCAATAAAGAGGCACGATTCAAGACCGTGATTGATATACACGTCAAAATATAGGGGGAAACGTAAGTTGTGCACTGTGTAAATGACACGATCGTCAAAAATGTATGCGAGCCCAGTTCGAATGAGCAATTAGTTTTAGACTATATATGTTAGGTGTGCAGAATGGAGAGAGGAGATCGAATTGAGATTAGCTGAGTGTGGATGTGGACGCGCTAGAGAGAGGTATTCACTCCTCACTGTTGTTAGATCGTAAAATTCAACTTTCATTAATAAAATTGTAATCATGGGATGAGGTTGCGTTCTACTATGGAGCCCCCTTACGCCACGCTTCGCATATCCGATAAAAAAGTCAAAGTCATTCTAGCATAAAAATAATGAAAATGTGGAATGCGATATATTATTTTATGATAGTATAGGCCTATTGCTTGTCCTTATATTAACGCTGACCTCTTAAAGTGACTCCATGTACTACAAAGCGTAAGGTCAGTTTTAGGACTAGCGGCTTACTATAAAAAATTCGTTAAAATTTTTTCCGACATTGTATGCCGACAAACTAATCTAACAAAAAAACATAATACCTTCAAATGGACCCCAGAATGCCAATCAAGTTTCGAAACAATTGTAGCAAATTTAGCAGACATGCCACTGTTACGTCACGCCGATTTAAGTAAGCCTTTTATCGTTGAAACTGATGCAAGCGATAGAGCTTATGGTGCAGTTTTAATTCAAAGCCCGACTGGCAAACCTATCCAATTCATGTCCAGAAAATTTTCAAGAGCAATTAAAACAACCAACAATTTTTAATGAAGCGATTGGACTCGATCAAGCTGTCCAGGATTTACGATCTTTTCTTTACGGATGAAAATTTACAGTGAGAACAGATAATAAGCCATTAACCTATTTGTTGTCAACAACATTCACGAACAGAATAATTCAGCGAATTGCTTTACGATTAAGCGAATACAACCTGTCAATAGTACATATCCCAGGAACACAAAACGTAGCTGCAGATAGTTTATCACGCTTGCCGACAAATGACGAAAAATCCCAAAACGAATCGGACACCGATATATTAATTGTGCCAATCAACAATGCAGATTTCGATATGTCACAATTAGCCCACGCACCAAATCGCGTCAATGACGACGATCGCGGATGCAACGAGATAAAACCGCCCGAAGGCATGCGGAATTATTGCATGAACATCGAGCAGTTAGCCGACCCGTTGATTAACGAATTGTTGACACGCGTACGTCAAACCAGACTTATTGACACGGAAATTTACCATGAGTGTGGATGTGGACGCGCTAGAGAGAGGTATTCACTCCTCACGGTTATTAGATCGTAAAATTCAACTTTCATTAATAAAATTGTAATCATGGGATGAGGTTGCGTTCTACTATGGAGCCCCCTTACGCCACGCTTCGCATATCCGATAAAAAAGTCAAAGTCATTCTAGCATAAAAATAATGAAAATGTGGAATGCGATATATTATTTTATGACTATCTTAGTCCGTATTGTAACAAATAAAAGCCGCCCATTTACAGAAAATCCAGCAAGATTTTTTTCTTACAACATAAAAATCCTAAGAAATGTCGGTCTCAAAACCCGATGTCGTTGGGGTCCAATACTGGTACCGAAGTAAATATTTTCTTACAGTGAGTCACGTCGGTCGTCTGGACCTCATTGAGATCGGAACACGTGGCATGCGCAGTAGCCTGTTGAGAACATAGTCCTGGAACAGGTTTGAAGAAACCAAAAACATATCACTGAGAACCTGTATTTTAGTGTTTGGCACATACCGAGTATACGGGTATTTAGCACTGGTCGCATGCATGAGATCGTACGTCACTTGGTATGTTTTACGACTGGATCGTTTAAGGTTCTTAAGCATATTATCAATAATAGCCCTGACGTAGTTGTCGCCATAATCGACCTTGACCCCATCAGCATCCGCAGTCCACATCTGCTGGTTGGTCTGCACGTGGATGTCGCTATTAGCAAGTGATGTCCTGCAATAAGACAAACATGACAGATTACCAATGGTTGCTTTGTACAGAAATGCATTTGAGTCGATGATTGAAAATAAATTATGATTGCCCATGATGTGACTTTTTCCGAAAGTTTATAATACATATCCATTGTTGAATGGCCGGCTTATAACATAATTACATCTATGTGTAGCACTTCATAAATAGCAGCGATCATTCATGTTTGTTTCCTTTTTATAACTATCATGACCTTCTGTGGTAAATTGGTTAGCAACCCCAAACCGATTACGAGATGTTAGTTTGTGCACTTTGTTCCAGGTAACTAGTACCAAATAACTGGTTCTATCCAAGCAGTAGACAGACAAACGGGATTAATACAAGTTGAAAGAACTCGTTTCCCAATCGGCTATACACAAATATAATGAAACTAAACTAAGTAAACTAGATTAATAAGAAATCGATATGGGATCATCGAACAGTCATAGACATACACTGCAACAGATGTATACAAATAATAATTGATAATAAATAAACAAATAGCAAAGAAAAAATAAATGACTGCGCTTAACTAACTTATTTAAATCCTATTATGAAGGTTTATCATGAAATAAGCCTGCTGCCTTTAAAATTTTATGAAGATAAAATTCCAGAAGCCATGACAGTATAGGCCTATTGCTTGTCCTTATATTAACGCTGACCTCTTAAAGTGACTCCATGTACTACAAAGCGTACGTGCACGGACATGAAGATGACATCCCATCCAACACTATGAACATTCTAGCACATATCATTACCTTTGCCGGCGAGTTGTTGTTCAAGAATATATATGACATCACCAACGGAATGTGTGTTGGTAACGTCTACGTACAACACTGTGATGCGCGTGGTGTTACGGACGATCCTTGCGCCGTCACTGCTGGAGTCCAGACACCCCGCATACACGACATATCATTCCAGCGTCATCATGATCACAATTATAATCATCATCTTTATATCAGTCGTTGTCATTAGCATCTTCATAACCGATACGTCATCATCGTTATCATTTATCAATAGCAAAAGCGTAGTTACCATTACCATCAAGTACAGAGACAAAAGAATCAGCATCACCTTGCCATCATGTCGTCACCACCATCATCAATGCTTTTATTATCATTAAAATATTTACTAGTATGTCAAATCGTACATCAATATTCTTTTTTAAATAAAACAGCTGTCCCGTGATTTACCGCGGTGTCCACTATATACAATACTATCCTTTATCAAACATTCAATGCAATATAATGAAGTAATGTCCCCTTACAAATATTGAATGTCACTAAATGAAGGAATATTCACTCTTAAAATATTAGAAACGTCTATTCTGGTACGAAAATGAATCATTTGTATGTGAAAACCGATTGCAAAACTATATTTTAATGTTGTTTTTTTAAAGTAAGCTTAGGATACCCATTATAGAGTGTCTACATTATAATGGAAGAACATGCATTGTCACGAGATATCGAAGTATCTGTTTGGACCTTCGAAAATAGAGCATTCCGATAGAGCCATTTAGTCCATTTCAGAAACCCCTGTAACAGTTTGTATTCTCTCGACATATAAAATCCATAATCAATTATATTTCAAGGGATGATGGGACAGGTCAAAATGGTCGACAACCATATGTACCCGTATTGTAATAGGCTTTTAGGTTATGCTTGCACGTGAAGAAATCTAGAAGACAAATAGTGCCAAGTTACATCGCTTTCAAGAAGAATACTCTAACAATCGTATTGACAATACATTTCCAGCCTTTCATCTTTAATTACTAACTCGATTTGGACTGAATGTCCGAGTAGGAGTAGTCAGAGAAAATTAAAAAACGGCTAGACATGGAGAACTTAGCAGAACAAAGTAACATTCGTACAAGCCTTGAAATGGTCTTACAGCAGTGTCCAAGCGGAAATCGCTCTTAATTGATAAATACAAAGATAATTTGGTCTAGTCTATATTGATCCGGAACACTTAAAATAATCTACATCTACGTCGATTTAGGTCTAATGTATGTATTTAGAAAAATGATCAGTAGAGGTTAAAACGTAATAAACGTTCTCGGACGCCACGATCGAATAGTTTGTAAATAATAATAATTATCGTTGCATCACGTATATTCTGCACTACCATTTCATATAACATTGTGCAACGAACAAAAATCTATATTTTTTAGAGCGACTGCAACTCGAAAAAAATGTAACCACTGAAGTTTCAACTTTTTTGTCTTTCTTTTATAAGAAAGTACTAAAAAGTAAGATGAAAATAATTTAACAAAAAAGTGGTACAAAGGAACGCATACTGGATCAAGCAGTTTCATTGCAATCAATTATCTGATTACGATACGTAAATGAATATAAAACAGTAACTGATTGCCACATACTGTTTCACTCTATTATTCCTAAGGAATGGGAGAAATAAGATGCATGTATGCCCAGTAATATAAAATTAGACCAAAAACATAGCGTCATGTTAATTTATATCATGGCATATGTGCGAATCTAGGGGGTGTGGATCGGAGAAGAATGAGCCAGTATTTTTAACCTATCAGGGTGTGTCGCATTTTCATGGCACAGAAGTTCTACAGATACGACGATTAATGATAAATGAACGCCAAAAATTTCTGAATCAAATTTACAAATTCTTACAAACATTTTGTTAAAGTATTCCTATAACAGCAATACATTTCCACTTATCCAAGTTGAACATACGTTTAAAATACGTTACTTCTTTTTTTTTATTCTTTATTGCGTTATTACATAGATCTAAGTAAACGCCGTCGCTTGGCTTGTTTTCTTTTAAATTGGTCTATTTTCTCTTCACTGTTCTTTTGTGTTGTTTATTTCATGTATTCTTTATATGTTGCGATATTCATAGGACCTTGTTATATTTCTATGTTAAATCAATTTATCATTATGTATGGACGTGACATGGCTACCATTCTGTACCTATACTCTTCAACAGTTGCCTGTTTTGAAGTAAAGATCCAACATCCTAATAATTGGTAAATACGAAAAGGTCCTATAAAATAACCACATATATTTAAATCTAAACTATCTCTAGACCAAGGCAAACAGGGTATATGTAAATGTGACAAAAATACATAGACGAGACATAACACTAAAAAACCATCAGTTACCGCCTTGGAACGGTCAGTCGGCAAAAGGACCGACAGGAATGCTTAAACCTGGTTTTAATTCTGTGTCTAAAAAGCACATTGAACATCATAATTTATGAATAATTATTAAATAATTTAGATCCTTAATTCTGCGTAATACATTTGGCAAGGGGCAACAGTCCGATTTTGTCAGACTGATTGTTAGTTTTGTTCTAAAAGGTGTGCAGAGATGGTAGTCATCCATTTAACATAATCTGGAAGAGATAACAATATTTCATTTGGAAGCAAAGTAAAATAAACAGAAAAATAGGAACCTCGGTTAGATTTGAATTGTTCATCAGTTTTATCGTAAAGTTTCAAGCAGCTTCTTAAATGCAGAAAATATCTTTGTTTGGCTGTTACATTTCAAAGTTTTTTCGGGGGAGCATGTCCTCGGACCATCCTATCACGGCTAGTATCACTTGTGCTCGACAAAATAAGAACGCACCACCCTCATTTAAATATCCAGGATCAGCCCCAGTCGGCACAATAGCAAGTAACAATACTTAGAATAAACACGTTTGACTACAGTTAAACGCATGCTTTTGCTCAAATCAGGCCTACAATACACGATTCTGTACCAGAAGGTCCGTGCGATTTTTAAAACTAGCATGGGCGTCATTTTATCGATAAGACCTATGCACACCTGTGCACATATCTTTATGTGTGTAAAACAAACTGCGTTTTTCATGTTTTTGCCGTTTTTAAGTATTAAATGCAGATTTTAAATAAAAAGTTGCCGTATTTCATACAGTTTGTTGTTGTTGTATAAAGATCTCTGTATAGAAATAATTTTAATAAACCGCTTTCTCGTTTTCTTCTTCTTTCGGTCATTCTCCCCTCTTCATTTGTTTTTCTTTTCATTATATTGCTATTTATATTCTAATTAATAACGTATTGTGCCTACAGACTAGTTTTCACGATCTTTGGGGCAGGCTGGCCTCTTGCCGAGGTTTCTTTTCCCTCATTATTACCCCACCCTTTTGCCTGAATTTCTGCAAGTAAAATAGCCGAGGTGATCCAAATGCTAGTCCCCCCCTATAGAAGTTCCGAATGTTGGCTTTTACCTACTTGGAACACCTCGACCTACCCGTTCATGATAGATGCAGCCAATGGGATGTAGTAAAAAGCAAACAACTTGTGTACGGCTGGTTTTGTCCTTAGGACTAGATAGAATGGCGCTTTTATATCGTTTATTAGAAGATATTGCTTATAATCTGGATTTAGACTGTCCTTTATTCTGTTTAAGAGTTTTAAGCCTAATAATGTGTTTCAAGCGCTATATCTGCTGATTAATTGATTTTTAAGCTTAATGTTCCTTTAGTTCATAATAAACTGGTTGTATATAAGTTTCAAAGCCCTTTAATCTACAAGGATAGTTATGTCTGCTTTTTAGTGCATTATTAAACTAGTATTCTTTTACTTTCTGTATATTTTATATTATAAATTTTTAACTTCATTAAACCATCCCTGGCAGGTTGATTCTGCTCTTTCGTGCAATAGAATGCTAAATTCGTCAATTTCCTGTTTACTTGTGTCACTGTTAAGTTTATATAAAAAAGAAAATGTTAAAAAAAACTTATCATAAGTATATCCTGTTGTGTGTGTGTGTATGTGTGTGTGTGTGTGTGTGTATGTGTGTGTGTGTGTGTGTGTGTGTGTGTGTGTGTGTGTGTGTGTGTGTGTGTGTGTGTGTGTGTGTTGGGAGGCATTGTCTGCTATCGCTTATTTTCAGAAAAAATACTTGAGAATTTAAGAAAAAATTGTACTGTGTTGTGTGAGAACTGTCTTAAGGGAATTATAAAATGCGATATGTCTCTTGACGTAATTGAATAGAAGTGCTTTATTGTTGTTTGTAGTTTGTAGGTTTGTGTTCTTTTGTCAGTAAAGATAGAAATAGTAATTTTATGAGTAAACACATTTCAGAAATTTAAAGATATATAGCCTTGTAAAGACACTGGCATGTTTGTCTGCTCTTCTCTTCGTAATACATCAGTTTAGCAGTACTATGCCATCTTGTCTTTTTTCAACTGACTTAGTCGCAGTTATATAACTAGTTTGGACTGTTGAAGTGATCCTATCGTTGTAGGCGGAACAACTTTAAAAAGATGACTTTAAAATTCTTGTGTGTGTTAATTTCACTTTTCTTGCATTGTGCCTTGACATCAGATGACAGATAACTAGTGAAAATGGATTGAAGATCAATTCCTAATCACATAGAAAGTGTTTGTACAATATCATGCATAAAAGTGCACCTTAAATTGTCACAAGTACTAAAAAGCAGACAAAAGTATCATATAGTATAATTGGCTTTAATATTTATATTTTAAGATGTGATAAAATCACCTACAAGATACAATAAACAACTGAACAAGTAATACTTTAAATTGCACTAAAGAAAAATACTGATCATATACATTAAAAGACATTAAACAATTCAGTTACAAACTTCTAGAGAGCAGACGAATAAAGCTACACGTAGGTATGACATTCAATTATAAACACCGAGTAGGTCAACCGAATATGTTGAGGTGAAATGAAAATCTGTAAAAGACTACATAAAACAATTTATTTTACACAATTATCAACAGAGTACATGCAAAATCCAGATTTTAAGCTATAATACCTTCGAAAAAGATATTAAAGCGAGAGCTGCCCAGCATTACGTAACAAACCAGCCATACCAGTCATACACAATACCTGACTGACTAATTATAACCCACAATCTTCTTTAGATTTTTAGTACATTTCTGCATTCTGGCATAGATATGGTTAAATTTTTACGAATGTAAGTATTTAATTTCCTAACCCAAACGTAAAGAAGCAGTACACGGTGAATGTTGCTATATCCAATGTTGTTAAATAATTGGGAAGGAGGAAGAAAACTAAACTGCAACCTGCTTGAGTAACTTCAGGTGAAGTTTCGTTTGCTTTAACCGTGCTTGATGGCTGATAAATCGGAATGTAGAAGCAAGACGGAGTTACTGGGATTGTGGAATGAATATGGTAATCCAGGTAAACTGTTTACGTATGATGTCAACCAACCCGTGTACTGTGCTGTTTAAATAGAACATCACTCTCGTCAATCTTAAAGATCAATCTAATAGATTATAGTTTTGTCATTTTGTGTCCCTATTCGGTTAAAAAACGATAAAAAGATATTCTCACTACATTTTAACCTTTAATTATGATAAAAAAGCACACATTGTGCTATAAACAATGATGTTGCCTATTTTTAAAGCTGATGTGATTATTTGAGCCTATTGAAAACACCTGTAATAAAACCATATTGGACAATATTGTATCGTCTGGCACAGTTTAAATTTAAATCGTATTCTGCATTCTGTTAGTAAAATATCATAAAACTCTTAGCTAATTAACAGCTAATGCAAAGTCACAAACCTGAAATGTTTTACCAGACTCGATTGCTCGTTGAAAACGACACTGTCAACAACTTTCATTGTAGTCGTGTGAAAGCACCAGGAGGTAGGGGGGGGGGGGGGGGGGGGAGGGGGCTGGGTAGGGTGGCTCCCGATCTGGCTCACCAGGCATACACTTTTTCTCGACTATATTTATTTAGAAAAGGCATCATCGCACTTTTTTATACCGTGCAGAGATAATCACTGTTTATTAGGTCCAGGCTGTCATATACTTAGCCGCCCGAACAGTAATTGAGGGGACTGGGGCCCCACGGCTGCTAGCCAGACGCCTGAGGCCATCTGACACAACATCCGCTGTCAACTGCCCAACTAACGAGCCGAATCGGCACTCCTCGGCTTAGATGCAAAGATGTGAGGAGTTCCGACTGTTTCCTGTTCTCACCTTGCATCCCAATCAAAGTACGCAGTAGATTTTCAGTGTACTTAAAGTTAACGTTTTTTCGGGCTATCACCACTATCACAACTTTTGTTTTTATGATAAGGAGAATGTTGTAATTTATGAAAATATATTGAGGTCACAAAATTGAGTTTGTTTCTGAAGTAGAATAGAGCAAACTGCAATTTTAAGTCATATCCAAGCAAATTAAAACACCAACACTGGCTATAGTTCTTAGCAGGTGTATGACAAAATCCATCCCGGACAAAATCATTTACATTTTAGCATGGGCGGACAAAATCTCCCCTGTAAATTTGCAGGAAGGTATTTATCCTCATTGGAAATTTTAAATGGACAGAAGGAATTTTGTACTGGAAAACTTTGTCCATAATCCGTTGTTAGCTATAGCCCATGGTTTACCGAATTATGTATGAATTTGACAAGAAATGGGAAGATATATGGCTACCTTGATGATAAATTTATAGTCTTGTGATCTGCAGTTCAAGGAAACTCCATGTATAGCACTAAGACTTAAAAATGTGTAAGGTTTTGTTGGCTTAAATGTTGCAAGCATTTATAAAACATCTATAATATGTTTTGTGAAAAGTGCACTTATTTGGACATATTTGGTTATTTTGTGTTGCCCTGAGTACTATATGTATATTATTACGAAAAAAAAATGCCTGTTCGTTAATATTTGCCGTAGTTGTATTGTATACTTAATTTTTTATATTTTACGTTATTTTATATAAACTCATATGTATAATTTAGAAAAAAAGATCTGAATTCGAAAAAACTTAGTTATATTTTGTTTAGCAAAAAATCAAGTGAACGGTCCATGGCACAAATCAGTACTGTTTTGTTTGTCACACCATTCATTAGGGATGCAAATGGTTAACCTGTTAGGCGGATAACTCAAAAAGGAAGTTTAGTAATCAATTTGGTAATGATGTAACCGGAACATATATGTAAACTGAAGAAGGAAGAGGGAAGTATTTATTTCCCGTAAATATGAAAAGTGTGCTAAAATTTCATCCATTACACGAGAATTTACTGCAAGGATACAAATTTGAACCTTTTTCAACTTGAGAAGATCTGCCTTATTGTTCATAGAATACTAAAAGGGTATATATATTAAGTGTGTAAAAACTGATTGTGTCCAAATCCGTGGCTTATTAGAACTCAGGCTCCGCGTAAAGGTGATATCCGACAATTTTTCCCTTTTCAAATATATGTCACGACAATAAACCACTACCTTTAGATATTTTAGAATGATCACTTTTCACAGGTACGGCATTGTTTAAGTTAACGCGATTTAGAAAAGTATCCTTAAGTATTAGTATAGTATTTATTGGCAACACAACGTAAGTCTCGAAATATTTAATATGAGTTTCCATCATTTTCTTATCTATTTTAGACAATAATGGTGTTCCGCTAAATATCCTGTAAAATCAAAACTATAAATTTTTACTTTTTCTAAAACCGCCCACTCTCCAATTTTCGGCATATTGACTTTTTAAGTGATTAACACAAGCAATTGTTCTCTTTACATATTTGCAAAGGTTCATGGATGCTGCCATATTAGAAAAACATTTTTTAAAATTTAAACATTCCTCAGTCATCATCGTTGGAATAAAACTATAAAGATATACAGAAAAAAAACATATAAAAATAATCAAAACAATAAAATCTCGTCCAAATCTCGTTTGTTTACTCGATTGAGGATTTTCATTAATGGTGGCAGAGGTTACTGCGCAGTGAACGGCATCGGGATTACATTTTATGTTGTTCTTGGCCATAGTTCTGTTTAGAGTTGAGGATAGCATTCCATTGTGTGCATCTTCTATTTGTCTTAATATTTGGTTTCATGCATCTGTTACTACACACCTACTATTTTGTTGTATTGATATATCTTGGAACGGCTTGCATTGACATTGAAATCACATACGTATTAATGCGCACGTAGACAAGTCTTACCAAGCCTAAGATAAACATGTTCACGTGCTCAGAGATGGACTTGTGCACGTGATGTCCTTTGTAAAAGCCAATCGTTTTGGGATGTATATACGTATTATATAAATAACTTACCTTACCACAGCAGTAAGACGCACACAAATACCAGCATTCCAACAAAGGATCGGATCCAAGATTGTTTTCGTGTGGGTGTGTTTGTAGAGACGTGTCCATTGAGCGAGCATCAGAGAAGCTAGTAGTTGTGTGTGTGTGTGTGTGTGGGGGGGGGGGGGGGGGGGGAGGAACAATTATTTTTGATATGTACCAGCCAAATAGAGGCATTTCCTGTTTTTTTTAGAAGCTGTTGCTATTTTGCTGTTAATGTATAATTTGTTTTCGAAGGATCTATTTTGATCTTTTCCATATATTTTATGGAATTGAGGCGTCGAAAACTACCACCAAATGCACACATGTTTATGATAAAACTAATAACCAGTCTGAAAAAGTGCACGTACATGGATGATTTTCCTTTGCTAAATGTGAATTACGCGGAATAAAGGACCTAAAATCTTTAATACATAGGCTTAAAGTATGGTGCCATATGCGTTTTTTTCACAAATAGTTTCATTTCAAAGCGTTTTTCCCAGTACAATGGTGGCGTAAATAAGTGCTTACTTATCTTATCGGTAGCACTGGACACAAATGTGACAATATTACTACTTGTGTCATGAAGATGCGATATACCCTTAAATGTTAAAACAATCCTGGGAGGTATTATTTGACATTATCGTGCGTGGGCGTGGGGTGCTGCGGGGGTGCTTGCTGCTTGTTCCGCCTTTGAAACACATATACATTTAACTTTTCTTCTGTTTCTCTGGCATAAAAAATATCCCGATTATTATAACCCAAATAAATATGTTCTTTTGAGATGAAAAACTGTAAATATATACATATAAAATACGACACGATACACAGAAAAAAGCAACGACAAATGTGTTTCTCCAAAGATTGTATCAGGTTATTAATGTCACACATTTAAAGTGATCATTTTTAAACATTCATATATGTATTTCTTGATATGAGCATTACTTCAGCTTCCGTGACCCCTGACAATATTGCCTGCGTGCATGCTCCAATTCTGAAACTATGTAGCTTGTAGACTGATTTGGACAGATTACAGAATGCAAGTAGGTCATTAAAAACACTTCTGAATTGCTGTATGGTTAATGGGTCTCCTGTTGAAGATACAAACAGGGGTCCGGTACAGGGCCATGCAATTTGCGATAAGGACTGTAAGCTACAGGATAGAGCGGGCAACTGTTCCTTATGATTATTTCGATAGGTTTATCTGACCGCCTTGTTTTGTAGTTATGGAGGTATAGGCTTAGATAAGTGTCATGAAATTGGATATGCAAGAGTTGCACTACTTTCTTAGCAGAAGTACATGTGTTTGGTAACAGCTCACCTATTCGAAAGAACCCCCAAAATGCCAGCAATATAACTGACTTGTAAAGGAACATTTGGTAACGTGACGCAGCATATAGGTGGTTTACCGCATTAATTAGCATTATTATATGGCAATGCAAAAGAGGCATGCGAATGTCCTGGCAGACTCTAAGCTTACAGCAGCCCAAGATCATACGCCGAACAATAGGGTGGTCACATGGATCCCTAGTGTTTGCAATGGAGTGATAGAATGAAATAGCAGAAAGGTGTGCACTAAAGCTCGAAGGAGCTAATCCTAAATTATGGAGATGGGCCAAAAAGGTCGATACGTATTTTTGGCGTAGATGGGAAGACCGTAGCATTGGGGTATGTCTTTGCGATGAAATCGATAAACTTTCGCCAGGAGTTGAGATATGCTGTCCTTGTAGAAGAGGCCAATGAGGACATGAGTGTTCATTCACCTGAGCATGGTGAGCGGGGACATCTCCCGAGGAATTGGCACTGGAAACTTGTCCAGAAATGGGGTTGCACGAAGAGCTTCTTCAACCTTTAAACGTGAGAGTCGTTCACAAATGGTATTTTGCTTTGTTGGAATATGTGAAGACTTAAAACAAAAATTGTAATTAAGATCCTTAAGAACGATGATCCTTATCAGTGCCATCATGACAGAATCTTTGGATGTTTGATTATTAAGGCAATGTACAACAGCCATGTTATCACAAATGAATAGTATATTCTTGTTTTGCCAATTCTGACCAAATAATGACACTGCTAATGCGATGGGATACAATTCGAGGACATTAATATGATGATGCCTCACTTCAATTGGGAAGGAGCCAACTGTCCAATTTGTTTGATGCATGCATGCACAACCTACTGACCCAGCAGCATCTGAGAAGAGCTTTAGTGTAACTGATGATAGAAACCTGTCATTTGTTAGCAGGGTGCAGCCATTATATTGACTAAGGAAAGAATACCATAATTGGAGATCAGCCCTACAATCTTTGTTCAGTTTGATGTAATGGTTTGGGTTACTCTTTCCACTGGTAAGGTCGTAGAGCCTACGCAGAAAACAACGGCCTGGTTTTAAAACCTTACAAGCAAAGTTTAGGTGACCTAAGACAGACTGAAGCTGAAGAAGAGTAATCTTCCGGCGATTCATTGTCGTAAGTAACAGAGACTTTAGAGTCTCAACTTTGCCTAAGGGAAGGCTTGCTGATAAGTCAGTAGTGTCTACGGTAATGCCGTGCACTTCAACAACTGTTGAAGGCAAAACAGTTTTGTCTGACTTCATAGGTAACCCTATTGTGGCTGCCAACTGAAAGAATGCATAGGGTGAGTAAAGACACTCATCTGAGGAAGGTGCACCAACAAAAATGAAGCCATCAATTATATGTGAGACCCTAAGAACACCATATTTGTATCTAAGAATCCATTGTAAAGCTCGCAAAAATGTCTCGAATATAGCAACTGAGGAAGAGACACCCATAGGCAGAACACTGTCAGAATAATAGTTGTTATCAAATTTAAAACCCAGCTTGTGATAATCAAGAGGTGAAATTGGGATAATACGAAAAGCTTCTTCAATATCTGCTTTTGCTAACAGTGAACCCCTCCCTGCAGAAAGAACTTAAGATGCCACATTGTCAAAATTTTCCAGAATGACCACAGAATTTCTCGGGGAATAGTTGCATTGACAGAAATTGCATGTTTTGGATAAGAAAGGTCATGAATAATGCGGAAAGAATTGGGGGTTTTCTTTGTGACAGGGGTATACTGTAGGGTCCCTTGACTCTGCCTTTATTTACTTCAGAAGAAATTTTAGAAAATACAAATTTTGAATGACTAGCAACGGATAGATGATTGTTGCATAGCCTGGCAGGCATCACACCTGTAGAACCCAAGGAAAACCCCTCTCTAAAACCTTTTAGCAGTTTTGATGTTTCGTGATTATCGTATCCAGCAAGGAGAGGTTCAAGTGGTAACGGATCAATTGGTGTAGGTTTTTGAATTGAACGCTGCTTGTTTGCTGATGGGGACAGTGTTTTGAAATCACTGATACGTCTTCATGGTTTAAACAACGGCTGGCCCCATTTGACGAACCATTGCAGGTGCTGCATACATGCTGCCATGTACATTTTGATTTAAGGCATCTGCCGGAGTCCTGGAATTCCTAACAGAAGCCTTGTCTGTGACGGACAGAGAGGGGGAGTCTTGTGGCCGATGACTGCTGGCCACGAAATGGCTGAGCATTGAACAGAAAAGGTAAGGTTCAGTGTGGATATTACCCCATAGTAGAGGATTAACCGAGCGCAGTTGACGGAATTTCTCGTAATACTGTTGCAATGGGAAAGAATTTTGGACCAAAGTCTGAATAATGCTCATATAACGGAAAAGTTCTGAACTTTGAGTAGGGTATTTCCCACTATTTATATCAGCATATAGCTGGAATGCGCGGCACCATGTGAGGATTGAGGTAATCTTGTTTGCAGAATTAGTTTGTACTGATGTGGTGATTGTGTTTGCTGCTATTTTTATAGTTGTTGTCTCAAAGATAGCTGACTTAAACAGTAGTGCAGAAAGGTCAATATATTGTTGATTGTAATTTTTTTACCTGGTGGCCTTGTCCACAGGAGGGTGAACTATAGAGAAAGCACCCAAGTCTACAACCTCACCCACTTCTGGTAGTAAATGGTCATCATTAAGCGACCAAGTAGAACATGGGTCGTCCAGGTCTGATGGAAGGTCAAGGGTTGCTAACAGTTCAGTCTCCATCTGAGGATGGTCGGTCTCTATCTGAGGTGGTGTGTTCGTTTCTTTCTGGGGCAGCAGGCTTTGGATCTCCTCCAGCAGCCCTGCATCACTTGATATGGTCCTTGCAATTAATTGCGTTAACCGTTGTTTTCCCTGGTTTGGTTTTTTCTTCGTTGGCGTTTGCCTGTCTTAGATGTAGTTGGTTTTTGCTTCGTCATACTGAAACAAAACCGTAGGAAAAGCAAACAAGTCACAAAGAAACAGTTGTAAGATTATTTATGTGTCAACATCCCTATAGATGATTGCGTCATATATGGAAGAATGGTTGGCAAACATAATTTAGTATTAACTTATCACGTACCCAAACCTTAATCAGCCAAGTATAGGAACAGCAGAGAACATGATTTTCAAGCATGTAATGATTGAGGCGTTATCAATGACTGAATATTATGTGTCAAGTTGGTCATATGATGACCGAAACAGATGTCATTAAGAGCATACACATATCCGTAAGGTGGCAGATAGATGAAATACTAAATGTTACCAGATACTGGTACAAACCTAAAAATTGGGTAATGATGTCGTATGATAGACCTTTACCACACAATTGGGTCATATAATGATCCTTATAAGTAGGATTGCAGAATATTATTAGCTCAATACACAAAGTAGGGACAATGGGTCATATAATGATCCCCATGCATAAGAATGCATAAGATAGTCATATAATGACTTAATACATAAAGATGGGTCATATAATGACCATCACACAGTAGGGATATATAATAATACCTTTGTTTAAAATTGTGTAAAACATGATTTTTATTCAGAGAGTTGGGTCATATAATGATCCCCATGCATAAGAGTGCTTAAGATAGTCATATAATGACTTAATATATAAAGATGGGTCATATAAGGACCATCACACAGTAGGGACATAAAATAATCCCTTTGTTTAAAATTGTGTAAAACATGATCTTTATTCAGAGAGTTGGGTCATATAATGATCCCCATGCATAAGAATGCTTAAGATAGTCATATAATGACTTAATACATAAAGATGACCATCACACAGTAGGGACCTATAATAATCCCTTTGTTTAAAATTATGTAAAACATGTTTTTTATTCAGAGAGTTGGGTCATATAATGATCCCCATGCATAAGAATGCATAAGATAGTCATATAGTGACTTAATTCATAATGATGGATCATATAATGATCATCATCCACATTATTGTATAAGAATGGCCAGATACTGGTCCATACTTAAATTGCATGCGGGAATGCGGCAAACAAGTAAAAATTGTAGCAAGACATAAACTTTCCCATTTTATGGTAAGATATTTTGGGATGGTGTTATTGATATGTTCAATAACTAACAATTTGTAATACCAAAATGTGTAGAAACATACATGATGAGGGGTTATGTGGTACTCCTGCCTTCTAAATAGGGTCTGTAAGCAGCTCAAGTGTTGCATTGATCTGATGATTTACCACAAATTTGTTCTATCTTGGGTTATGGTGTGAAGAAGCGATGAATCTGAAATTATAGTATACTTATGACACGTGAAATAGCTGGCTATCAACCCTCGTCAAGTTTATGCTATGAAGCTGTCAAAATTAAGATATCAATGAAGGCACCTTTCTGCCTGCAACACAGCACCCCGTATGGAACTGTAATAGCGTGCCATTCCTCTGCCATTATCAACATGCACTCCATCGGCTGCTACATAATCTTGTAAAAATCTGACATTAAAGTTATTGCGGGAGTGGTTCCACATTTTAATGTGATCATGATGAGCACAATATTGTTGAAGAA
Source organism: Sinonovacula constricta (assembly GCA_007844125.1). Classification (NCBI taxonomy): domain Eukaryota; kingdom Metazoa; phylum Mollusca; class Bivalvia; order Cardiida; family Solecurtidae; genus Sinonovacula; species Sinonovacula constricta. The sequence continues at coordinate 36,235,275 of CM017564.1, read as the reverse complement.
GTGAGTTGGTAGCCAGTATTCATATTCAAACGTCCTTGGTCATAACACCAAGATTGTAGTCTTCTGGTGAATGAATGTCCAAGGATGAGAACATTGTACGTCGTGAAACTAGCAAAATGTAACAATGTAACAGTAAACAGCCACCCTTATCCTGCTGAAAGTAAACAATTTAGTGATGAAATCAATTGACAGAGATTTAGCTTAGACATGTAAAATACTGTTAAGTGAATTCAGTAATAATCACCAAAGAAATAGAATACAGATATAATTACCACTGTCTGCAATCCCAACAGGTTTAATTATGTAGAATTAATGCGATGCGTGAAGTGGTTAACCAGCACGTTATTTAAACAAGAACAAAGAAATCTCTGGCAATAAGCCGTAACAGAAGCCTCTGTATCGAAAGCGACTGAAACTTATTAAAGAATGAATGTAACAATGTTATTACACAGATCCCATCAACAAAGAAGTTAAGCAAGATCGAAAATGGAAGAAAATAAACAAAAAAGGATTGAACTTCTCCGATTTCCTTTGTTTCCTTGCGCTTTTAGAACGAGGCTGACAAATGCGTTGTACAGAAGGATACACTGCACTAAATATATAAAGGTAACGCTCCACCAAAGCTATACGCCCACCACAAGTAATAAGTAATGGGCGCAAACATAAATTACTTTATATTATCATATAAAGTATTGTTTTGTTGGTGATCTTTTTTTTCTATTGTCTTCTATTATTGCATTGTTTATTTCCTAACTAGCAGTACTAAATTTGCCATTACAATTTAAGAAAAAAAAATCCGTAAAAATGACTCTTTTGTGACGTATTTTGGCCCCATAGTAGAAAGCAACATCATACCACGATTACATTTTTTTCTAGTGAAAGTTACATTTTACAATCTAACAGCAGTGTAGCATAAGTACTTCTCCCTAACTCGTCCAAATCCACTCACCTCTCTCTAGCTCGTCTAAATTCCACTCTCCTACTTCCCCTTGCTCTCTTAAATCCACCCTTGTTTCTTTCACCCGGCGTCCCTTATATATATTAGTGTAAGTAAACGACGCAATAGTTTAGTCTTTATACATTCTTAGTATTATTTAAAGTATTCTAAGCATTGTTATAATAACTAAACAATTATCCATGTTATTATTATATAATTGAGAACTAATTAATATGTTAAAATTATATACATTTTAGATGCTTGCGACTGTCAAAGTATTTATACTTTACGATAATATTGACAATTTACTAAGAAATAGCCAACTTCAGTTTAATGTTACTTGTCCACAGTTTTCAGTTCTGTTTGCTTTAATTTTTGTCCACAAAGCAAAAAGGTTTGGTTCACAATGATTAATGGCCTAAAATGTCATATCTGATCACAACATTAAATGTATGTTGTTCCTCAAAAGACTGTGTTGTTCAAAGAAAAGGAGAACAAAGGCGTCGTGAGATTTTTAAACTACTTATCCGTTTTAAAGAGGTCTAACTGCGTGTTCAATAAGATGTAATTTACACACGTTCGCCATTAAAACATTTCTATACAGCTTCACTTTCTCGGTGTCCCATGAAACACGTGCACATATCTTTCCATTACAGAACGACCGAAAACGAGGTCATTTTTTTACTTCCCAGTTTTCGTGACATTTCCCCTATGCATTCGTTCACACAATTCAACCAAATGAAAACACCCTTTCAGTCCCAGTTTTGATTCAAACTCAAACCCATTGTAATCTAATGAAGGACAACAAAAATCAATTTATATCGTCATAAACACACACACACACACACACACACACACACACACACACACACACACACACACACACACACACACACACACACACACACTCACTCACACGCACAAACACACACAAACACACACACACACACACACACACACACACACACACACACACACACACACACACATATAAACACACACACACAGATTCACACACACACACACACACATTAATTGAGTTCCAAAGGAAATGTGCTGTTTGTTGTTATTTATTTATACATTTTAGTTTGAAACTTCAATAAGTACTCTTCTGCGAAATTACGCACACCACTTTGTCGAACACCCAACAAAATATCAATTTAGGCAACATTATTGTACTTATTGGAAAGCATAAAATCCGATGATTCTGCAATGATTGGTTGCTGAAAAATTGCTAAAAATGTTCTGGATCCGGGCCTTATAGTGATTTTAACGTTCAACGGATATGAACTCTGGTGCGGCTATATTTATATGCAATTACTATGTAAGACGGGTATACTTTCATGAAAATGAGTTATGTTAACTGACAACAACTGATATTGCACCAAACTAAACAAGAATATTACAAAATAAATTATAGATGGTGATTTTGACGTTCATATCCGTATCCCACTATGACCACAGATATGAAATCTGGTGCATCTATATGTATGTATCTCCCATTAATATCATTTATTATTAAAATCCAAATCAGAATTAACATAAGAAAATCAGTGAAAATCAACAACAACAACATGGCAAAGAGTGAAATAAGCAAAATACACTGTATTATTTTATATAAAAAACGAATAATCACACATCTGCAAGTGAAATCAAAATTCGTCTATGAATCAAAAGCATACCAAGAATGCAAAAAGTAAATAGGAGCTTTTCATTGACAGTTAATAAAAGCAGTTTGACACAGAGTGATGTAAAGTCTATGTAAAAGTAGCTGATATACCTGCAATGCTGTCGATGTAACTCTAATGTTAATTGCTGATTGTTCTAGACATATACAGATATCCTCTAGTATTTTGCCTGTGTAAATGGCATCAACTGGGTCCCTATTTTTGCACAGCCGGCCACCTAGAACGAAAAGACCTGTAACATAAACAACATTACTTACAGTTAAAAACAAGTTCACTTGAATGTTGTTTCCATGATCAATGAACTCTAAGTTAAGTGCATAAAAACTAAAACTGCCAACTGCATTATTGCGTTGACTTTTCGGATCAGTGTTTAAGGTACTGGCGTTTCATTATGATAGCTTGGGTAATTCTCGCTACTGCCAAACATGTTTTCCTCCCCTCTCTGTTTTATCCTTTAATATTTTAAATTATTCACGTGCATAGAACGTTTATTTGGATTGTTACACAATTATGGACATTATAGCTGTTTTGGTGGAGGAAGACTGGACAACTGTCTCGGTAGAACCCCCGGCGCACCGCCAGATAGCCAGAAGACCTTCCATCATTAAGTCCTTCGCCCCGACTGTGACTCGAACCGACACGGTGATAGACCGAGATGTATGAGTCGTTACAAGTTTGCGACTCTAAAACTAGACCACCGACGACCAATGCCCAAAGAAAGAAAGGAGACTATGCTTGTAGATGAACATTTGTATGATTACTTAAAATATTATCATTTACAACAGATAAATTTACATTTATAAACTTGTAGCTGGGTTATAGAGAAAGCGTTCGCTTTTATTGTATATTGTCTTGGATTTGAGCCACTGACATGCTGATTAGTTTTTTCCACTTAGTTCCATCTGCTGTATAGACAAAAAACTCCAATTACTATTACAGGTGAAAGAAAACAAATATGGCTTATACTGTTATTAAACTTTATAAAATCATTGATGACTTCTTACCGAGAGTTATGGTTTCCAAATGAATCACCTCTGTATTTGATCCATTGGTGTTCCCTGGAAGCGGTTGAAGAATGGCCTCTATTTCCATATCAATATTGCGATCATTATTTTGGCAGAAACACACATAGGACTAATAAAAGCTTGAAAAGTTGAGAATGATATAGATACACATATTAGTATTATTTTCCCTTTTCTGGTTAATCATACAACAAAGAAAAACTAGTAATATTGTCATTTTAAGGTTCAAACATATTTACACTGTTTTAAGAGGTGCCGCTTGCGACATCATCGATAGTTACGAGAAAGCTGGATTTCGGAAACACACAGAATCGACTCTGCATGACCTTGACCGATCAGTAATTCATCCTTGGGAACAAGTATTCCGTATACAGAACAAATATGTAAGGAGACTAGATGCGTCAATAGTGTCCAGGAAAACTTCAAATGTTAACATTAAAATTGTTATATTTTATATATAATATATTATCTATATTAAAGAGTGTTTAAACTGGATAACCATTATGCTGTGTAATTCAGATATACTTGAAATGTAGGTTTATGATTGAACAATGTCGCATTTGAATACCACTCATTGACTAAAGGAAAGGGTCGAAATGAGGAATGAACTGCTATAAGAATGATTTTCCACTGACTATGCATTATATACTAGTCCGAAATATTTCCGATATCCTGTGCGGGCCTGACAGCCGGAATGTTGTAATGTTATGACACTGGTCATTCGTATCATTTCATTTTTAGTCTAAAGCTACTCCAACGTTCGAAGAGGAGTGGCGCACTCGGGATTTTTAGATTCAGATCACTTGGTTGTAAGAGGTGTAAGAGGTAGTGGTTAATTTCAACCTCAACTAATTTAGGTCGAATCTGCCTGGGTAAAACCCCGGGTGCATCGCAGATTATCTGGAAAACCTCTCCGCATATAAGCTCTCGCTCCAAACGAGACTCGAACAAACGCAGTGAGAGATTGGGGAGTTACAAGTCATAGATATCGTGTGTGCATTTTCTTTTTACAAACTACAACATAGAAAACATTCATTAGCAGAACGTGTACAAACTGCACACAAACATAAACAATTTCAAGGTCGCAGTAAAGTACATCATAAATGTCAAGAAACTGACAGAAATTGTAAAATTATGTGCTGTTAAACAGGCTCTCCGATACTGCTGATATCAAATACATGAAACAATATATTATCCCTATTTTGTATTATTTGAAAACAATCATCATAAACGGGTATGTTAGTCTGAGTAAAACGATTCTAACCAATAGCTCAACTGTTAGACAGTATTTCTTGAGTATTTCTATAAATATAATATATTCCGACTAATGATATTATGTGATGCCAGAAGTAAGTGGTCAAGTGGTTTCCTCAATTTAAAAATAGCTAAAATGGGGACTACATGTTTGTAATGATAAGTGGGGTGTTATGCTTATTTTTTCTTATAAATGTGGGAAATCGATAAACATCGTTTCCCGCGCTCTTGTTAGGTAGCTATATTTATTTGTTTGAACAACACAACTTTGGCATAAAATGGACGATGCCACATTTAAATGACCTGCAATATTGATAGAAAAGACGATAAAGCGCAATAAATTTATGTTTGTTCTCGGTTCGAGGTAACTAGTGGCCGATTGATGCTAAGTATGCATGATTTTTTTTTCCAATCTTTGGCCGATTTTGGAAATGACCATATGTGTTATTGTAATTCTTGATAAGAACCGCGTTTAGGGCTAGCAGACCATAGCATTACAAAGCCGTTTTAGGTCTGGTGTATGAAAGAGACAAACTACGTATGCTGAATGTTGAAGATCATGGAAAGAAACAATAATATTCAAAGTTGTCTTCAGACATGTTTATAAGCGCCCTCATAAGCGACGTTAACTATTTGAACTCTTCAGCACTGTTTGCATATTTCCGTACAGTTCGGAGTGTTGAAACGGCCTAAATTTGCAAGAGTCGAAACAAACTCTAAACGGGGCGAACCATTTATTCAAAATTCTTTGTTCTTTCGACAGTTCCACTTAAGTCCATCAGTGTCACTGTAGACGTTCGGGGGCATATTGCGTCTGTCAGTTCCATACTTACCTACAGCAATGAGGAGGAGAGCCCTGTAGAGGCAGTGTTCACTTTCCCAGTCGATGACGGCAGTGCTGTGTTCTCATTCACTGCCGACATTGATGGCCGGTTAATTGTGGCAGAACTCCAGGAGAAAGAACAGGTAGGATAATTCATATTCAGTCATCCACAAAATGCAGTGGACAGAGGTCCAAGTCCATCAGAAATCTCATTCAGTCTGGTAAAAATCTTTCCTAGCATGGTGGAACAAAGGTCCAGTTTATTAAACATCTATCATGAATCCCGCTTATACACATTTATTTGTTATTTAACCAAACTCTTAGCTATATGCTTACATTGAAATCAAGCCTCTGCAACATAAAGTGTAGATCCTGATCAGAATGTTCCCTGTTGAGCCCGGATAATTGGGATCTACACTATTTGCCTTAGCCTGCTAAAATCATGCTTAGAGTTTAAGATTATCCAAAGTATATTGCATTATTCAGATCGTAAGTGATTTCATAGGCCCTATTTTTGGAGGCTCAGTAAAAAAGAGTTGGCCCATTAAAATGGAATTTCTATCACTTGCCTCTGTTGTAAGAAATTAACAGACTAAAATGCAGTGAATTCATTTTTCTCTGTAGGCAGAGCTAACCTATCAGGATGCAGTTGATGCTGGAAAAACAGCTGCTCTTATCAAACAAGCTGACCAATGTTCGGATGTATTTAAGTGTTCACTTGGAAATCTCCCCCCAAAATCCACGGCCATTTTAACTTTAAAGTATGCCCTGGAGTTGCCCATAGAACCGGATGGTAGAGTGAGGTTCACATTGCCGACTGTTTTGAACCCACGATATTCTCTAGGTAAGTGCATTTTCATATATATCGATTCCCATTCTAGCAGCTCATATAAACAACCCAAACACAACTCATGTTTTACTTTTTAACAGCAAGATTGATTTAAGAACGCATATGTTTTATGTGAACAGACATTGTTTTTCATTCCCCCCCTGGAAGAAAAGAGTCCATAATGTTTTGCAGATGACAGTTGCTTAGTTAGTCTAACTATTGGTCTTTCGGTGAGGATACACACAGTCTTAACAGATTAACAACTAGAGATAGCCACATTCCTTAAACTTGGTTAATATTTTTGGAGTCGACACAAAGGTCAAGATCACTGTGGCCATGATTATGATTTTATTTTGAAAGAACGAATGAGACAAATGAGCCCACAATCCATAAACTTGGCAGGGACACAAACATAAAATGTTAAAGTGGCCTTCAATGAGATGACTTCAAGGTCTTGAAGTTTTTTGATTCTTCTAGATTTTTAAATACATATATGAAGTTTAGTTCCATATGTCCAGTGCAAGTTAATTATTGTTCTAACTAGATGCATATGGAGAGATTGCTGCGGAGTCAGCCACCTACGCTCCGTCATCCAAGATTCCATATTCCTTCACGTTGTCCGCATCTGTGAAGAGCAATATCAGAATCGTGACTGTAACTTCGGACAGGCAGAATCTGGATTTGAAACTATCAGATAACCAATGTGGAGCAGAGGTAAGCTACTTGCAACTATTAGTATACATTTGAAGAAATTAACAAGGATTTACACCACAATATTAATTATTAGTTATTGGTAATGAATAGTTAGTACAAGTGAAGACAGTGTTCAAGAATATATAAGATAAATGTGAATCATTTAAATACAAGAAAAGTAGTGACACATATTTATGTTTCTGCCTAAGCATGCACATCTGTCAGTCCCATTTTCATATCGCTTCAATATTCATCTTGAATGTCTCCAGTTAAATATAAAAAACAACACTTGACCTTTCGTCAACATAGCTAGTAGTATATTTCAAATCAGGCGAAATTTGACTGGACTGACAGTCATCTTTAGTAAACTCAAGCCATTGTCCACTGTATTTTATTAAATACTTATTAAAATTAATCATGTTTCAGACATACATTGTCGTATGGTGTTTCGTGCGTTATCATTTACAACTGCAACCAGTATGTTTAAAGTCATATTTAAGGCATATTTAAGATCATTTCTTACAAAAGGCAACACACGCTGTAGATCAAGTTTTCGTCTGTAACATTTTAGAGTACTTATTGTTAATAAGGCTATCTTACAGACATGCATTTGTATTGATCTTAAATTTAAGTTGTTACTTCTCAGTGCCACACCAGTCTATCAGTCCAAATTCCTTATTGTTTGTTCTTTTAGATGACCTGTGGTGTGTTTTTTCTTTTATTAATATATTTGTCTGTTATCTTTCTGCGCAAAAAAACATCTGGAGATTACCTAGATTTTACTTGTTTCTGAGTTTTGTGGCTGTAAAAGTTGATTTGTTACAAATTCTAGGTACATCTGAAAGATGAGTTCCTGTTTGACCATGACCTTACCATGTATGTCCAGTATGCAGAGCCATTTCAGCCTCAGGTGGTCTTTGAGAAGGGAAAACCTAATGCTGGTATTATATTCAACTTTTTTTCTCATGTTTAGGAAAGTTAGTTTATACAGTTATGCACCAATAAATGAGTCCCAATAAAGCGTTTTCACTTCATGTTACTGCAGAACAAGAGTAACCCAACATTAATTATTCAATAAATGGTGTTGTATTGCTCTCTTCTGAAACTATTGTGAATGAACTACCATGTCCAAATGTTAATATGACACCAGATCACTTAACACCATTGCATTTTGTTTATTACTTCCCTGTAGGGGCAGAGGGACATATTGCCGCTTAGTTCATTTGTTTGTATGTCGGTCCACCACAATTTTGTCTGAAGCAAATCTCATAAACTGACATATTGAATTCAGACCTAAATATTAAATCCATAGATCAGCAATAGTGAGAGAAGCCCCTCATCAATGTGAGTGTAGCTAACTTACTATATTTTACATATTTTTATCCAAGATGATAAACTGCACAAAAGCGAGGGCAAATGCGAACATAATTTTAGCTCACCTGAGCACAGCGTGATCTTTTATGGTACCACTTCAGCAGGCTCCCGTCTTGCGCCGTCAATAATTTGCTTGTGAACACGCAATGAAGCTACTTGTTATCCATTCATTATCAGACTTGACCCAAATCTTTGCCTGCAAGAAATATTGGATGAGTTTTTAACTGGGTCACGTGGGGTAATAACCTAGGGCACTAGATCCAACTTTAGAGAAAACCTTGTGGACATACTTAAAGGCCCTATTTATGGCCAAATCATCACCAGAACTGTTCAGAACGTTTGCCTGTATTTTAAGCATGTTTTGAACCGAGCCACGTGGATTCAGTAGATGACTAGGTAAAGTTCTAAAACATGTTATCAGCCCAGTGACCACACTAATGATCCAATATTCACAAAAGACTTCTAAAGTAAATAACTTTTAATTACTTGACGCCAGATATAAGCCTACTAAAAGCCCGTATCCTCAGGATAAAGGGCGATCATGGCCCTCTTGTTAAAGATCCATTTTTCGGAAACACAAATCTATTGGAAACAGCATCATATTTAACAGTGATCGGGGAAGGCGTGCGCCATGTGCTATAGTCACATTACAAATAACATGTCACACTGAGACCTCGCCAAACTGCTGCGAATACGTGTTAATGCCCCCTACCTTTTATGATTAAAGTTACTCTTCATTGCTGCAAGGTGCAATATTAAAAACGGAAATTTCGCTTATTGTCTCTGAAAAAGGTCTGACAGAACAGCTGCGATTTCATGTTACTGCCTACTACAATAACGTCCACATACAAATGCATTCCATTAGAGGAACCGCTCTCAAAAGCGGCGTCAAAAATAATCCTAATCAAAACATGGGTGTATTTCTTTCTTGCAGTTGTACACACAAATTGCTCTTTACCACGAAGCAAGTATGTATAAGTAAGCTTTTTCTTTCCTCTGCTGCTGTGATGTTGACCGATTTGATCCTAATTTTCGCGGACATATCTGGGCTAACATTGTACATGCATGACAATACTAATGTTTTTTTTGTGTTAAGGTAGTGAGATAGATCGATAGTTTAAATGATCATCTGTAACATTTGAACTTAATGACCGTAAACTTTGCTAGAGTAGACGTTTGCTAGATTTTCTCCTTTTACATGAAGGCCTGCGATTTTTTTATATTTCTTTTGAGCCTTTTCAGATTTGCCGACAACAAGAAAAGGCCCATCCTTCTTACCTTTTAAATACACCAGAAACTTTTATTACCTTGATAATATGTAGTTTTTCATGCATAGAAATTTTTAAGCATATAGAAAATATCTGAGGTTACCTAGGAGTATATGTTTTTGCCACCAGTGCTACATGTTTTGTTTAAATGTACGTTTTGTTATTGACTGTTTAGTGGGCGTGGTTGTCTTCATCCCGTCTTCGTGATGCACGGGACTCGTCAAATCTGTTTTGTCGTATCAGTCTATTTTTATATTCTCGTAAGAGTGACATGTTTGACGATTTAGGGTGTGGTAAAAAAACTTCCAGCTCTCTTACAAAATCTCACTCTTACGAGAACATATACATAGACGGAATCTATCACAGGCCAAACACAGACAAACAAGACAACATTTACGTACTAAAGCATTAAGTGAACTAATTCTTGCAGGAGAATTGTAATTTATGTTTTAAGATTCAACTAAATTCGTTGTATCGATTTACTATTTAAAGCGGTATCTATTAATTAGTGACCAACCAGTTCTGTCTGGTACGTTAATTAAAATGGGTGTATTCCTGTATTTCGATTGTAATGTTTAAATTGATTCTTTGGTTCAATGGTCTATTTTGGAATATTGAATACATTTGTATTCGTATTGCTGAATTCTAAATTACAATAGCTCAGCCAGTTGATAATGTGTGTTAAGGTAGTATTTTGTTTTGGGATTTATTTATAGCATGTGTTTTTCCGTAAAGATTGAGGCAAAAAGAAATCAACCACGGATGAACTGGTTTTTGTTTGAACAATTTGACCCCCATCACGACCCGTGACACTTTATCTCCATGTTTGTTACTTTTATGGGCGGATTATTTCATACCGAGAGGTATGGACGTAATTGCTTCATACGCTGCACAAAATTGCTGGTACTAGATTAGCGGATATATTCTCCTAATCCTCGAATTCCTTAGCATGGCTGGACGTGAGAAATTTTATATATATATATATATATATATATATATATATATATATATATATATATATATATATATATATATATATATATATATATATATATATATATATATATATATATATATATATATATATATTGTACTCTGCTCTATGACAATCTTTGGATTTCAAATGAAATTGCAAAGTGTGCTTGTTTTTTCTAAAACCTTCAAACATACTAAAAATGTTTGAGTAGTCAAAATAGTACCCTACTTTAAAAACAGCATGGCTGTATTGAGTATGAACATGTGAGTGACTTCTTTCTTAAAATATCAAATAAGTGAACTTACTTTCATGCGACCAATTCACAATATGACTTATACAATATAGAAAAGTTACCTTCAATTAAAAAATGTCACAATAATTTTGAAAATGTCAGTGATTTTGTAGAAGAGAGGGATATTGTCTCATCATCAAAGATTCTTTCCCAATCACTACATATATTAATTTTATTTAATGCATTGATTAGTCCCATTTGCTGAGACAAAATGAGACAAAATGTTGGTTTGAACTATTGTAGGCACCGCTGGAAATCAATGTACAACAAGCAGTGTCCTTTTGAGTCACAAAAGCTGAAGTTCGAATAATTTGATGTCTTTCCATAAATTGCTACATTTATCTTCCTAGGTGCTGTTTTATTCTATAAATACTATATATATATGTTAACAAAGGATGAGGTCATAACTTAAAAAAGTCTGATATTTTGTAAACCAGTCGTAAACCAGAGGTATTTTCTCCGTATAATAACATGAAAATTAAAAGATTCACTTCAAACGATGTATGTCTATATAAATTTATAAAATTAAGTATACAAAAAAATTTATTTTATTTATGTCTGTCTGCCAGAATTACTTGACTCAAGAACAATGACTCTACATGCATTCCTTCAGTACTTTTATTATTTCTTAATAATACACAAGATACAGTCTCTAAATAAGGTCATAAACATGTATTTGAGAAATTAAACTTTGTCTTGGTTATATTGTTATTGGAAGCAACTGGTTCTACCCTACGGGTCCCAATAAAGTAAATGCTGAAACAACTCCGTCCAGCACAGGGAAAATTACAGAAATTTAAAATGACATTCGGGGTACCATGAAAATATTAGGCATTATGTATAAATAGGAATATGACAAAGTCCTATGAGCAATGAAACATATGCCAAAATTTGAAAAAGCCCAGGACAAAAGAATTTACATCTTATCCAAATGTGAATGTAAGAGCAAATCTGTGATGCGTGATTTAACAAAAAGAGCACATCCAACAGTTACTTCCTTGGTACCAATTTATTTGAATAACAAATTACCAAGCGCTGACGTTTTCTGTAATAAGTTATGACGTAAATATTGAAGTTATTGAAAAATAATGTCCACATAGTATTTAGAAGAGAGAAGTATTACTTCTACTTAGAAGAAATACACAGACTTAATTGTAAATTGATTGTAAATGAAATCATTTTTTGAATCAGGAAAAAATACAACTGTTGATAATATTCTAATATGTTAACCTGCATCGTATATTCTAGTGGGTTCATATCTCCAGGAGGACGTTCTCATGCTGAGCTTTTATCCTGACTTAAAGAAGGTAACCATGGCAACTTCTGGAGAATACATCTTTGTGATTGACTGTTCAGGTATGCGAATCCCACCATTTATTATTGGTAGTGCATATTTGAACAATTTTGTATTACATATTAAGCATGTGTTATAAGGGAATGGAGGTTCGCCGATCTGACCCTGATCAATTTTTATTAAACAGTTTTATAATTAAGCACATCTATTGACTTTTTGTTCAAAACAGAAATAGACTAGAACTTTATATTTAACGTTGGAGATCCCAGCTAACAACTTATTTTCAAATTTGTAAAGACATGTATAACATATTTTTATCATTTAGTTTGTTGTCTGTTTGCATTTAGCCACTCACAGTACGGTGAAAACTATCAAAGTAAACTAAACCTTTATAAAGACATGCTGTTAAAAGGTAACAGATTAGCTGGAACATAGTCAAGGAAACAGTCCTGGTAGCGTAATCAGGAGAGAGTTGGATCAAGGTGCAGGAGGCCCTGGACCACAAAATATACTACACGATAGTGTTATAGCTGTGTTACTAATGCTAATAACAATGAAATAGTACTTGCACGACTTATGGGCCCAATGCAAGGATAATATGCCTTTTCATAGCATCCTGTTCACAGTAATGGCTGTGCAATATCTGCTGCAAGTAGACACTGTCTTTTGATAACTAAATCGATGATGATTATAAGATTATATCCCCACAAACATACAAACTATTGTATAAGGTCAGCTTTTATACTCACTTCGGCTTATATACTCTGACATCTTTAAATCAGGCGGTCAGTTGAGTACATATACAGGTAAATAAGAAAAGGTCCTATCAAAATTTTCACAGATATTTAAATTTTATCTACCTGCAGACCAAGGCAGACAAGGTAAATGTAAATGTGACAAAAAACACAGAGACGAGACATAACACACAAAAAGAAAAACCATCAGTTACCGCCTTGGAACGGTCAGTCGGCAAAATGGCCAACTGGGGTGCTTAAACCTGGTTTGTGGAGCGCTCCAACCTCGCACTTCCTGACGGTCTTTCTATCAAACAAACAGTGTAAATAAAAGTATCCCGTCAAAGTGACACAACTAACAATAAGCACCTGCATCGGGAGTTAAAACAGATATAATGAACATATGTACAGTATTTACAGTAGATAAAAGCCTCGGCAACCAAAAAATTCCAAATGAGAGAGTAGTTTAAAATAAAATAAAGCAGTACAAGCGCTGATATATTATAAGAACCATATAACGACGTCATAAATGCCATGACGTCATATGCCAAAAGTGTCAAAAGTGAAATGTAAACAATATGGAAGAAACAATAGAATTTTAGAAAATCAACAAAATAAAACGTAGTATTGTTTAGAGTTAATCGTTTAAAAAACATATTATAAACGCCGAGGATTTATCCGCAGTTGACATATTATATATGATAAAGATTAAAAAAAAATCCCGATGTTATACCTACTGTGCAATCTCACGTAAAGGGTATGGGGACTGCTCAAGTTGTCCCACCTATATAGGGCACGACTGGAGAGATGAAGAGACAAGAAATCCAACAGTGACTGTCCAATTATGGCTTTAAGTCACTGTTTTCATATAGTCTCAACGACCTGTCCGGTCATCGTGTAATTTAAAAGCAATGCAAGTTCTTGACTGTAAAAGGGTCAATTGCAAGCAATGCAGTACATCGAAGTATTCCCGGGTTGTAACCGTCTGCAATACATTTTCTGATAAGTTTTGTAAAGTGGTCAGAAAAGTTATTGAGACCCTTGATCTTCTTTAACTTGTATAAAACATTTCCATAAAATGCAGGATGACTTATGCCTTTCTGCATAAGTGTTTTCATACTGCTATTATACTTAGAAGCAATAAAATCATTGCGGTGAAAGAATTTTGAAAACGCCTTTCTTAATTTATGAAAACGAAAGCCTTGCTGTAACAGTTTAGAAGAAATAAACAGGTTTCTAGCATTGAAATCTTCTACTTCAGTACAAACTCGTGCAAACCTTGTAAGTTGTGATATGTAAATACCATAGGAGGTAGCACGAGGTGAATCACCATCAAGGTATGGATAATTCACAATACTAAAGTTGAAATCATCTCTCTTGTCATAGATTTTAGTAGAGACGTTGTCATTGGAAATATTGATCTCAATGTCTAGAAATGCTGCATTTAAATGTCAGTTATTTGCTTTATTAAGGGTAAGTTCTGGAGGGTAAATCAGATGGATCATTTGAGAAAAGAAAGGATTATCTATAGTTAGAATATCGTCAAGATAGCGTGACGTTAAATTGAAAGCCTCTATAATGTGGCTTTGGTTTGAAGGGGATAAAGTTAACATGAAATCACGTTCAAAGCAGTATAAAAACAAATCTGCAATTAATGGTGCACAGTTGGTTCCCATAGGGATACCAATTACTTGTCTAAATAAAGTGTCACCGCATTTTATGTAAATATTGTCTAATAGAAAACGTAAAGCTTCACAAACATCCGTGCAAGTCCACATAGTAAACTTTTCTAAGAATGTGTTGGTAAAAAAAAGCATTACTTTCATGACATGCAATATATAGACGTTGCTCTCGAGCAAATGTTTTCTCAATAAGAGCAATCAATTTGGTCTTAATTAAATCATGAGGTAAAGAAGTGTACAGCGTAGAGAAATCGTAAGTATTAACTGCAGAGCAATGAAAGTTTAAAGTACGAAACTTGTCTAAGACTTCTGAAGAATTTTTAATAGACCAAAAAATGTTAATACCTGAATTTTCATACACTTTTTCACAATATTTAACAACGTGATTGCGAACGGCTGTAAAGCAAGACGTAAGTAGTTGAGATATGTGAGTGGTGGTGCTAGAGCTGGCATTAGCTATGAATCGTGACTTGTATGGTGTTTTGTGAAGCTTAGGAATCCAGTACAAGGAAGGAAGTTTTTCTTGCTTTGTTTCTATTTTGATATTGAAATTATGCAATATCTGTTTATGTTTGTCAATGACTGTCTGAAAGTCAAGGTTGGTGCAAGAGTAAGAACTGGTGGTGGATAACTCAGCACTCAGTATATTTTTGTAATAAAGTCGTCAGACAAAAATTATGTTGTTTGAAGCTTTGTCTGCAGGTACAAGTACAAATTTATCGTGAATATTCTGAAAGGACTGTTTTAGATGTTTTAAGTGATAAAAAGGTTTCTTAGGTAAACTAGAAGGATGGGAGCGGTATAATTTAACGCGATTTTTTATTATCTTAAAAATGGCTTTCTTCCAAGTATTAAGTGCTACTGTATCCGTGTTTTCTCTCTTACACCAGCGATCGGCAAACAGATTAATTGCATCAGCAATTTCTTTGCAACAAAGGTCAAAATCTATGTCATCTGGCAGGCGATATTTCGGGCCCTTAAAGAGTAATTTTCTCAATTTGTAGTCATCGATGATGTTTAAATCCCCAGTAATGATATGGCCAGAAGGTAAATAACAGAAAGGTGAAGTGGAACAGTTACAAGAATCTTGAGAAGGGTCATTTAGGTTAAGGTCTGCTACTGTTTGGTTGTAATTAAAAATAAGACCTCTAATGGGTTTTTTGTACTTATAACAAATCATTGGGTTTTCTTTGTTTTCGAAGTAACACGGGATTTTATTGATGATATTTTTGTCCCGAAAGATACTAGGTAAGTCGATAAAATCAATCCCTTTATTAATGTATTTGATTTTCATGAAATGTCGTTTATGTTGAGACTGTTTATCTATATGAGGTCTTAAAGCATGGGTAGTATACTTTTGAATGATGGAAGCCACCTCATATAAAGGATGAGTACGTAAATATATTTTATCTGCCTCATTGTCCAAAATAACTAGTGATTTCAAGGGTAGATTGGTAACTGTACAAAGTAAGGCGTGAATACCAGATCGAATATAAAGTGTGTTCAGATCTTGAATAGAAACTGTTTTCCTAAATCTGCGCTTAAGATTATGATTTTTTCTAATTCCATGAGACCGTCGTTTGCGCTTGCGTAAAGATAGAATACTAAAGATGTCAATGTTCGAATTTTTAGAAATATTGCCCGCCTGATAAATATTGTCATTAAGACCGAGTGGAAATGGAGTCTGAAGTTTTTTAATCCAATCAAGTTCGGCACTGTATCTGGCCTGTAATTTAAATCCTTTAGAAACATCGTCATCGAAAACAATTTTTTGCAAAGGTTGTATGTTCACATATTTTAAAGAATGTCCTGTAGTTAGAAAATGATTATAAAGGTAGTTCTTAAAACGACGAGCGTTACGGATTTTATATGAATGTTCTCGAAATCTTATTTTAAGCGCCCGCCCCGTTTGTCCAACGTACTGCAGTTTACAGTTAGGATGGTTTCATGTTATAACATAAATTATGTTGTTACTTTGTCAATCAACATCACAAGGTAAGGAAATGTTAAATGTACGGCCATTTACAGTAGACTTGACAGTGGAGTTACAGTTAAGGAATCTACATGTACTACATCTTTTATAATTACACTTGTAGATATTAAAGTACACATTATGTCCACTTTGCATTTGTGCGGGGGAATTCTTTACATTACTACTAGGAACGTTACGTAAAATACACGACTGCCGAAGAAATAAATTACTCGAATTGGAAATATAAACCCGGGAAGACGGGTGTAATTTTATTGGTGAAATAGTGACAGTGACTCTTCTAGAAAATATATCATCAGAACCATGAGCCAAATGCACAGTAGACACATTATGCAATTTTAAGGGAGAAATATTTATGTTTGGTTTTAGTAGTCTGTTCATGGTTGTTTTATTTCAAGTAAAATAAACCTAAGTCCAAGGTATGTCAAAAGAAAATATACGTAACAATCCTGATAGGATGAATTAGATGACAACATAGATCACATGCACGGGGAGATTTTTTACGACCGCCACACTGCACAAGCAACACTGTTGTGATTATGAATAGGTAAATAAGAAAAGGTCCTATCAAAATATTCACAGATATTTAAATTTTATCTACCTGCAGACCAAGGCAGACAAGGTAAATGTAAATGTGACAAAAAACACAGAGACGAGACATAACACACAAAAAGAAAAACCATCAGTTACCGCCTTGGAACGGTCAGTCGGCAAAATGGCCAACTGGGGTGCTTAAACCTGGTTTGTGGAGCGCTCCAACCTCGCACTTCCTGACGGTCTTTCTATCAAACAAACAGTGTAAATAAAAGTATCCCGTCAAAGTGACACAACTAACAATAAGCACCTGCATCGGGAGTTAAAACAGATATAATGAACATATGTACAGTATTTACAGTAGATAAAAGCCTCGGCAACCAATAAATTCCAAATGAGAGAGTAGTTTAAAATAAAATAAAGCAGTACAAGCGCTGATATATTATAAGAACCATATAACGACGTCATAAATGCCATGACGTCATATGCCAAAAGTGTCAAAAGTGAAATGTAAACAATATGGAAGAAACAATAGAATTTTAGAAAATCAACAAAATAAAACGTAGTATTGTTTAGAGTTAATCGTTTAAAAAACATATTATAAACGCCGAGGATTTATCCGCAGTTGACATATTATATATGATAAAGATTAAAAAAAAAATCCCGATGTTATACCTACTGTGCAATCTCACGTAAAGGGTATGGAGACTGCTCAAGTTGTCCCACCTATATATACTGGCTTTATTGTGACAGTTTAGGTATATAAAAAACGTCCTATAAGAATTACCAAAGCACAGATATTTAAATCTAAGCTGCTTCTAGACAACGGCAAAAAGGGTAGATGTAAAAGTGACAAAGGCACAGAGACGAGACAAAACACACAAACAGAAAATTCAGCAGTTACCGCATTGGAGTGGCAAAAGAACCGACTGGGATGTTTAAACCTGGTTTGTGGAGCGCTCCAGCATCGCACTTTCTGAAGGTTTTTCAAACAAACAGTGTAAATAAAAAATATCGCATCAAAGCCCAGGCAACCTAGAAGTTCCAAATGAGAGAGTATTTTGAAATAAAACAGCCCAAGCGATGACGTTTAATAAGAACAATTTAATGACGTCATACAATAAATATTCTATGACGTCATATGTCAGGTGTGTCAAATGTGATTTTTAAAAACACACGACCACACGAAGGGAACCTTTGAATTTTAGAATACAACCTTAACCAGCAAAACAAAACTTAGTATGTCTTAGTTACCCGAGGGCAACAAATTTTGTAACACCCTGATAAAGAGAGCACAGGGCTGAAATTCCATACACTTTCATCACTAAAAAACTTGTTTTCCATTATTTCCTGGCCAACACAGTACCTAGTGCAGCGCCATAGGTAACAGTTATCCTGCTGCAGAAACAAACTATGATTAATTGTTGATAATTTGCTAATATTTTTCATGCATATCCTATATCAAATGTTGATATAGAGTATGCAGTATTTTTGGTAAATCCCGAACAATTTCCACTGATAACTGCCTAATCTGGTTCCATACAATTTGTCTTAGCCCTATCATCTATACTCAGCAGATTTCTTATCCTGAACTTTAGGAAGCATGCATGGGGTGCCAATAGAAATGGCAAAACAGGCCCTTCTGCTTTTCTTGAAAAGCCTTCCGCAGGACTGCTATTTCAACATTATTCGATTTGGAAGCCAATACAAAGCTCTATTCTCGTCGTATGTACCTTTTTCATATACCAGTACTAAACTGTGTACGTAAAAAGTTTTTGTTTTAATGCATTTAAATGCCAATAGCAAATATCTTTATTTATTGAACTTGTTGTATATGTCATTAGTTTTAAAATTCATTTTCTCGACCTATAAAACATTTCTATCTTCTCATTTCATTATGTTATCATTTCATTATAGGTTTTCCTCTTATAAAAAGGATGCAGCCATGACAATGTCACAAACTTTAACTTAAAAACACAGAACTAAATACATTTAACATGAATTAAAGTCACGAGGCTTTGTGAACTTACTTACACCTTAAATTTTTAAAGTTTTTAATTAAACAAAAAACGTTAGTAAATAAGCTTTGTAATATATTATATATCTATATTTCCATATAAATATCAAACCTACTTAACGCTGTGTAAATTTTAGTTTATTTTACTTCTAGTCTTGAAGTCCTACGTGCCAGTGTTTGATTTTTCCTTATCATGCTACAAATAATTAATCACCCAAATTAATTCCATCACTGAAGATTATGTAGTAGAAAGTAGCAGCTGCCTTTGCTGCTTTCACTTGCGTTTTCTTGATTAGGTATACTTTGTTCAAAGGAATAATCAAGTATTTTTCTACTAAATAATTTGTTGAAGTTTATTTAGTACCTTGTCATGCCAATATCTATATTTTCTATATCTTTCTTAAACAAATGCTCTATAACATGAGTACATATTCTCTTTTCTTGCCCGGTCAGTAAGTTGGAAGTTCAATTATGCCCATATATGCACGCACATTAGTACAGGCAGCAGGTCTGAACAGAATGCAGGTGGAGATTATCACTTGTTCAGTCTATATTTAAGTGTAAAATAATCTGTTGTAGGGGAAGCAAGTCATATAACAAGGAGACATTAGAAGATGGATTGAATGTTCAGAAAAATCTCAAGGCAGATCTTGGGGGCACAGATATCTTGGAGCCTCTCATAGCCATCTTCATGAAGGATGCCATTAAAGGACATAAGCAGAATGTGGGAAACTCTTTTTTAGAAAACCACTTAACAAAGAACATGTCAAAGATGAGATATTATTAGAA
This sequence comes from Sinonovacula constricta, assembly GCA_007844125.1. Classification (NCBI taxonomy): domain Eukaryota; kingdom Metazoa; phylum Mollusca; class Bivalvia; order Cardiida; family Solecurtidae; genus Sinonovacula; species Sinonovacula constricta. Next base: position 36,215,079 of record CM017564.1, on the reverse strand, counting down.
TAATAAATAATGGACTCACAATTGAATTTGGTGAAATTTTTAAGTATTCACAATTTGCTAAATTATGATAAATTCATTTCCATGTAGGACATGTATGCCACAAATATTGTGATATTTAGCATTGTCATAACATAATATATTTTCTCTTTGCAATTGCAAAAACGAAGTCTAAATCAAATTTGATGAAGGTATCATTTTTGGCTTCTCTCTTTTGTAGAACACTACAACTCTGATAATTTGGGGCTTGCTAAATGTGAATGTTAGTCTTTCAGTTGACCTGCTGTGCATCAGTTGTTTTACTCATGCATTTGTCTTGCTTTATTAATCCTTTAAAATATGCTGGCCCTATTTTGTGGAAATGCTTTATATTTATCAAACAAGTATGTCTACTTATTATAACTAGCTTCTTTTAACACAAGTAATCATTGCTAATAAAAATGTTTGTGTTCTTCAGATTTTTGTGCTGACAGATGGGAATGTTAGCAACACAGATGCAGTGATTGGGCTGGTGAAGCAGAATGCAAAGAGTGCAAGGTATGCTTATTGGCTTTCTAATCTCTCTTAAACTACATCTGTCTTCAAACATCTTTTCCAATACAGGTATTGGCAGCTTATGCCATTAGGGAGGTCAGAGCAGACCTGTTGTGTGGGGCTGGTTTTACCCAGATATTTCAAAAGGACAGAACGTTAATTTGATTTTTGGCATAGTTATGTCCTTTTTCTCTTTTAATTGTTACTTACTTTCAAATGGTGGTTATTCTTTTCCTTAATTATCAGGACAGTAGGTCAACTCTTAATGAAACCACCTCTTATAATCGAATACGAATAATAACAACCAAAACTGCTTTACTATACATAAAACAGGTATGCCATAGACTAATCTCAAACTTCCTGTCACTTGAGCATTGCAAAGAATGCCCCATTTATTGTGTATGTTGATGCGCCCGGCTCATTCAATTTTTGTAGGTCAGATCATTATTATTGACTAAGATCTTTGTATTTTAAGAGAGTTATTCGTACTCTACGTGTGTGTTCAGTATATATAAGACAAAACAACCCTCGATACATATATGTTATAAATGTAAAAATAATAATGCTGCGGTAAAAACTTTGTACACATGGAAATATATTTTTTTCTTCCAGTTACACACACAAACTGCTCTTTACCAAAAAGCGAGTAATTATAAGTAAGCTTACACATTATCTTCTGTCGGTACTAAGTAAGCTGATATATGCGTCTAGTTTTAGCAGATCATTCCAATTTCTTAGGGTAGCTGTACGCGAGAAAGAGATTTTCTGTAAGTATAACGTTTATCTCGCATCCTTTGCACAGAACCGGACCTGTAGTTAACAGGTGCTGACTGATGTAGTGAGAAAATAATCACTGACAAATTCTGAGAGCCATGCAGCCACAGTGCTAAAGTGGAGTATAACACACATCACTGTATTCTAGCTCTATTGCATTTTTTATACCTGTAACATTTACTGCCCTAAAAAATAAATAACAAATAATATGACCTTCTTTTGCAATTCATCTTGCCTAAAAGAAATAATCTTTCAGTCAATCATTTAGAATGCTCCGATGTTATAACAAGGCAATGTATATGTATACTGACAATATTAGGTTATCAAATGAAATTGCATAAAGTGTTCTTGAGGTCTCGTTTTTCTAAAAACTTCATCAATTCTTAAACTAGTTTGAATAGACAAAACTTTGCACTCTTTTTAAAAAGAGAATATATTTATGTTAATATGAATATGTGATTTCATTCCTAAAATATAAAATAACGATTTACTTAATTTCATTTGACAAATTCTCAATATAGCACAGCTATTAAATAATTTTGCATTTCAATATGGATGAAGTGGCTTAATGATGAACAATTGCGTTTTTCTTATATTAAAAAAGATGTTATTATTGTTCCTTTGAAATAAACGAACTTCTTTCGACTAGCTATGTTATACATACTTGCATTTAAAATCATCATTTAAACCTAATTGAAAGTCATTATGTCAGGTTTTATTTTTTTTAACCTGACATTCATTATTTGTAAAAAGTTGCATTATATTTAAATTAAAATGTCACATTAATTTTGAAAAGGTCACATTGACTTTATGGAAGAACTGGACATAGTTCCATTATTATTTTCCCCGATTACTACTTCTGTGACACCAGGACTTGTATTTTTCTTCAGAGTATTTTCTCTGGGAATCGGTCACGGAGTTTCAACTTCTTTGGTTAAGGGATTGGCAAGAGCCGGAAATGGATTTAATGAAATCGTCCAAGACAGCAGCAAAATTCAGGCAAAGGTCAGAAACCTGTTATAAAATGCATTTAATGGCATGTCTGTTTAGAGTATTCCACAACACTTTTATTTTGATTGACTGCTGATTAAATTTGATATTTTGTCTGTTCTGACCCTGTCACTTTGTGGGACTGTCTTTTAATCTAAACAATAGAATAATCAGTTTGTTTTGTGGTAGAGTTACATACAGTACATTAGAAGACCCCCACCTCCACCCACCAAACAATAAAAGTGTAAGTACGAACCTTAAATGGAATTCGTGAAAATACGTAAGAATGTCAACAGCACCAAATATTTGACAAAACGTCGATAAATAATGTGGTAAGAATCTTCTAAATGACTTAACTTAGATCCAAAAATATGTATGTACGACATGTGCCATATATTGAATATTTTTTTCCACGGTCAGGACAGATTGAAGTTTTAAGATAAGATTGAAACAAGGTGGGGTCAAAAGTAGGTCATAAATTCAAATAAAAAAGCTTTTGCTGGCAATAGAACCCATTATTGACATATTCTTCTCATAATCTGATCATGAAACAATATTTGTACAAATGTTACAAATGCAGTCATTTAAGTTCAATGCAAAATTTATAAAAAATCTTCTGAATAAACTAGGGTTTACAGAACAAATCTTTATATTGGGATATTGGTTATTTCTTCAACAGGAATTGCTTAATATGGACCATTTGTAGATTACATCTTTACACAAGTTCACAGTGGAACTAAAATAATGTTATTGTTGTAGTCAACCAGGCTTTTGGAATGTATGAATTATATCTATAATAGTATGTATCGTTATATTTCACCCTGCCAGTATTTTGGTGCTTTATGTGAGTGTCAACGAAACTATTTCCGCGTTGGGAATTACATTAGTATACAAAATATGTTTTCCACCATTCCCCAGGTTATCTCCCTGTTAAAGAGTGCGATGCAGCCATATGTGAGCAATATCACTGTGGAGTGGGAGTTGCCACCAGATGTCACCCCATATCTCATTCCAGAAGATCTTCCAGTAGTAGTCTGTGCTCAGCAACGCCTAACACTTTATGCATTATTGAAGGGGGTCAATCAAAATGTAAGTACCTGGTTTACCTAAATAAGAAATATGGATGCACATGTGTATTCGAAACTTAAGTTGCCTGGTATGGCACAGAAACTTTAGTAAAAAAAATGTTATAACTAGTCTTAATATAGGTTCTTTAAGTCTCTTAAATTCTTCTGTTTGTTTGGTCACTCGTGTCTATAGCTTGGTACATGATCATAATGACCAAGGGTTTCTTATTCATTTTATGCTGTTCAAAAGACCAGCAGACATCACCATAAAATCACTATGACATAGTTTACTTGCCCACTATGGAATTAACTGATCAAATCTATTTCTTCTAAATTACCACAGGCAATCTATGGTCCTAGCTCTATTAGATTAAATGGGGACTGCCAAGATGGACAAATCTCATTTGAATTCACATTTACTCTCTCTGATGATGAGGATGAGACAATTCAATCACTTGCACTAGTCCACCGTTTGGCCTGCAAGACGAAAATAAAACTTCTGGAGGACCTTTACACAGCAGAACGTGGTAACATGTTTCTTAAAATGAACATCTCAAAAGATATTTAGTTAAAACTTGGAATAATTGTTCACTTATAACATAGGAACCCGTTAATAAGCAGGTAACCCTTAAATAAATGCTTAACAGAGTTAAGTCCATTGTTTTCTTTATTATACTTCACTGAAACACCATAATTACGCTGTCATTGGGTCCCATGGAAACCAATTAATACTAAACAGATCTCCTGAATATATTTTATGACAGTAACCCATACTCTAATTCTGATATCTAGTTAAACAGTAGCAAGTGTTTTTCGAGACATATTTGTTCCAGATTTATAATCAGATACAAAGAGGCGTTTTGCTGGATTTAAATGATACTTTAAGACAGTCTTTTGCTTAATAGCTTTATGCAATGCCACAACAAGAAGACGGGCAGTATATCAACGGTCAGAAAGATTATGCGGAACTGTTTGGCTCTGAGGCTAGACAGGGCGCAACTTTAACGATTTTCCGATGGATTTTGACAAGTAATCATGATGTTCGGCGAAGTAAAATAAATTCTTCTTTTCCGATCTGTCCAGTAAATTAAAAAAATACAGCGCTTAAAATGTCAACGTTTACTTTTGCTTTCATTAGTTCCAGGCGCCATAATAACCGCACTTACATAACCTTTCCATACTTGCGCACCGGTTGAGAGGTGCGTTAAATCGCCATAATTACACAGATCGATGCCACAATGCAATAGTCATTTAAGAAATTCAGCATTACAACACAATGGAAACAAAAGGATAGTAAGCATAAATATGAATTTAAAGAAAAAAATGGAAATTTGTAAGTCACGGTAAGGATATTTGCAGTAAGTGCTAATGCAATGAAGAAAAAGCTTACTTATCCAATCTGTTCAGAATTTTTTCAGTGTGTTACTGTACATCACTTAAAAATTTCTAAGTTTACTTTCGCTTTAACTACTTCCGTGCTCCATAACTACCATACGCACATACATTTCCATACATGCGCACCGGTTGACGTAGAATCTACATAATCACTTCGCTGCAATGGTGTCACATAGACGGGTGCCACAAGGCAAAGTCCATATGAGAAATTCAGCTTTACAACAATAAATTATCCATCAAACACGATGGAAACCACCAGGATTGTAAGCGTAAATATTCATAAAAATAAAAGGGATATTTGTAAGTCATGGTGAGGATGTCTTCCAGTGATTGCTAACAATATAATAAATAAAAATCTGTATTAGTTCGGTCATTTGTCTGTTCGGACATGTGAACAAAAAATATTTTCGTCCAAATGATTCTGTGCTAAAAGTATTCAATTTTAATCAAATAGTGGAGGTGAACAGTGTGTACTCTGAATAATCAACAAATACTTTATAATTTTAAACACACTCCCATATACAAAGTTAACATTTTAGTTTAGCATGGTCCCATAAAACTCTTTTCTATATAATCAATTCTAGAGATGACAAAGTCAGAAGTCAATTTAGATTTCAGGCACGACAATGGACAGGCTCTTCTGATTACGACCGCCCAATTTTCACCATTTTAGATTTTATGCTTGTCCGACAAAGGAAACACCAGTAACACAACCCACTCAAACGTCTAAAATCTTTAGTGGCCCTGGTTCTACTCAAAAACATGAAAATAGGTTGCCAACCTTTTGCTGTGGATGCATATGATTTTTTCTTAAAGATTCTAAATGAAGTCGGATGATCCTAATATTCCATTAGCGAAAGTTGTCTTAATTTGAGTGTTTCTTTCAAACAGTTAGTTTTTATATTCCTTAACCACGATGCATTGTGTGTACGTGACTAACTCACATTTCGTTAGTGTAAGAGCGGTAAATAAGAAAATGACACATGTGTAAATAATTTATTTCATGAGTGTATCTATTATGTTTTTCTGATAATATTGTGTTAACCAATATATCGGGTTTTCTGTGTCTTTTATCATTATATCGTTTACATTAAGCGAAAGTGTAAATAGTAAGTCAATCACCTACAAATAAATCATCAATGTTTTGAAGCTATTTCAATAGTCAGTAGTTAGCAAGCCACTTACAAATAATTCATCAATGGTTTGAAGCAATTTAAATAGTCAGAAGTTAGCAAGTCACCTAAAAATAATTCATCAATGGTTTGAAGCAATTTCTATAGTCAGAAGTTAGCAAGTCACATACAAATAAATCATCAATGGTTTGAAGCAACTTAAATAGTCAGAAGTTAGCAAGTCACTTACAAATAATTTATCAATGGTTTGAAGCAATTTAAATAGTCAGAAGTTAGCAAGTCACTTACAAATAATTCATCAATGGTTTGAATCAATTTATATAGTCAGAAGTTAGCAAGTCACATACAAATAAATCATCAATGGTTTGAAGCAATTTCTATAGTCAGTAGTTAGCAAGTCACCTACAAATAATAAATTAATGTTTTAAAGCAATTTCTTTAATCAGTACTTGGCAAGTCACCTACAAATAATTCATCAACGTGATGAAGAAATTTCAATAGTCAGAAGTTAGTCAGTCCCCTAGAAATTACTTTATCAATTTTTCGGAGCAATTTCAGTGTCACTTACAACAAGACAAAATCATTCCTCTTACAAAATCTGTTAAAGTTGGCATCCGACAGTATGAATATATCACAATATGCAATATGCAACAATATTTTCTGACTGTTTTGGTGGGATATTAAGCATATATTCTGCAATAAATCTTAATTTAGTATAAAAATTTCAAATTTTAAATACTTACTATATTGTAAGACAGTACAAATTGCAATAGAATCACCTTAAATGGCCTTAAGTTTTAAATCTATTAAAAAGCGTGGTAGTGAATTCTGCTAAAATAGGTAGCGGCGTCGAAGCAGACTTTCCGGATGACGATATAACGTGATCTCAAAAGTTTTCGCATTGTCTTCTCAGTTTACAAATAGCTTTCCCCTCGTGGCTCAGATAGGAAATACATGTTTGTATGACGAGTGGGGATTTATGCTTCTCTGTTTACAATGATCTAGGGCATCACTGAACAGCATTTTCAGGATCTGTTTATTTAACTATGACTTATTTGGTTATTTAAGAGAAAAAAGCATACCACCTTTAAACCAAAGCATGTAACATGTATCTGGAGTCTCCCGCTTCATAACTTAATTGTTTAATTCATAAAGTGTCCATATTATCTTAGACACGTTTAATCTCCCTAAGGTTGACTTATAGCTCACTGGGACAGCCGATGTGTTTGCAACATACATGACCTAGCTGTTGATTGCATGCGTCGGTATAATTTTCTCCAGTTTTGTCAGTGTTGCCAAATTCATAAGCACAGCTCTGTGTGAACAGCCATTTGGCTGTCAATGCTTGCCGTGGTGAAACATTTCCCTTTCATCACTTAAGCGGTACATGAGCTGACTTGACAGACGGCTGAAGAAAACTAACGTGTTAACAGATGAATTGTAGACACACGCTATGCGAAGAATACGTGTTAAAATTAGAAAGTAAACCGCTACGTTTGCTGCAGGCACCCTAAAGCTGCCTAACAGAGGACCTTCTACAAATATTTCTGAATCAAGATGTTGCTTAAATCAGTGGTCCATTGAGTACTGCAATAGGGCAACTCAAAACCTTTGAAAAAGCATGTTAACTTGTTGAGGATATTTCTCTGCTCCAATAGATATTTTTACCCCTTCATTTGCCTTTTCTCTTTTTATTAAGATGTCAGTTTTCGGTCTTATGGCCGCGAAGCTGTGTTGGCAGATCTCCGAAAACAGATCATTGAAGTCAGTCTTCATGCCAACCTTATGTCAAAGATGATGGCGTTTGTTGCTGTGGACATGGATAGAAGCACCATAGACAGCAAGATGGTGGCACGACCATGTCCTGTTCCAACAATCTCGCAGAATTTTAGAGACAACTCTTTTGAAGTAATTACTTTTATCGCCGTTTAGTTTACTGTTGTTATTGTTTAAATGGCAATCAAATCACATGTTTAGAATTTTTCTTACTTTTAGCTTACCTGCACTTATGCTCACGATGAGCTATTATGAAAGTCCAGCATCATTTATCCGTTAACATTCTTTAAGCAATATCTTCACTGAAATTGCTGGCCCATATTCACCTAATCTTCCTCAAAAGCTTTAGCTGCGCGGAAACAACAGATTGTTCAATTGCTACACTCTAGTGCTATGGCCGTTTCCAAATATGGTTATATACACAAATTCTGAAAATCTTCTTGTCAAAAAATTTTGATCTGTCAAATACATGACCACCACGGTCGAGGCCATTTTCTCCATATGGCTTTGTAGGAAAACATTGAAAATAATCTTTTCAAAAAAGTTTGGTCTCTCAAAAGCATGGTCACCAGGAGCGTGGCTATTTCCTTATACTGCTTTGAATGAAAACTTAGAACATCTTTGTGTCAAAAACTGCAAGAACTAGAGCTTTTATATTAAGAAAACATTTTCCCTGGGTGGCCTGGTATCAAGATTATTCAAAGAATTTTGATCTGTCAAATAAGACATGGCCACCAGGGACTAGGCTATTTTCCCTATATCTTATAATATGCAACATATATTAAATGCCAACGTAATCCAAATTCAAAAGGAATTAACCCCAACATATAACTAATATACTTGAAACAGTGCAATGTACATAAAATTGTTTAAAGCATATATCAAAATAATAAAATGCAATGAAAAAATATCTAAATTGAAACACAAAATTTCCACATAAAATATGACTGAAAACAATGCAATATATATGTGTGTATAAATACATAATACAAGTTACAGTCGATGACTGTCCATTAAAATCTTTTTGAAATGTCCCAAAGCCATGTTTACGTATGTACACAACACATGTTGGTGTGCGTTTCATATATTTTGGTTCATTTTGCGATTTCTATTATTTTCATAATATATGACCCGTGGTCAGAATAATGTGATTGAGGATTCAGACCAAGGGTTCATGACATTCTGTAGACAGTTAAAGCAGCACTATATCTGGTTCAAGTGGATACCGTCTTCAAATAACTAAAAAAACTGTTAGTGGGATGACAAACCCACCAAACAAACAATCAAATAAACCTAAAGTATAGTGATGATCTTAATTTATTCGTTGGTTTGCGGCATTTGTCAATCACCCATTTTAGTTGTTAATTACAGTGTCAACAAGGCATTTTAGAGACTTGGCATCAAAATGTGTAGATCGATACTATAAACAAAGCTTTCCTTATACATGCCTAGCAGCTCAAGAGATAATGTATCACATTGTTATAACTTGGGTTAGTACGATTGAAAAAGAGACAGAAATAACTATATAAGCCAACAGGTGTTTACTGCCACAATGTGCATTTGTCTAGTGATGCAAAAACAACAACAATAAATTGATTTGAGTTTTTCTTATAATACTAAAACAGTTTTAAATTTTTAATTTGTATTCTGACCTTTTGTTTTAGGGTGCAGATAGGCAGCATTGTAAAGGGGTAATGTATATCTAAGCTCTTGTTCAACAATAAACTCATGTTTTCGACTTATTGGTAAGCGGTATTGGGGCACAAATGATCGAGGAGTAGAGTAGCAGACCTGTTACTCCTATACATCAGCCTCTTATTGCATGGTTTCAAGTCACAATCTTTTTGAAGAACTATGTAGTCTTCCAGCTACTAGCAGCGCGCCTATTGTTCTACTCAGACATTATCTGGAGTCTTTACTAAAATGACTGGATGTTGCCATTATGACCATCATTATATCACAGTATTTTTTGAAAACAAGCCCAAAACAGGAGACTTGATTAAATTTTATTCTATGAGTGCTTAAATTTAACGATTAAGATCTTAAGCAGTGTTTTAAATGTTTATACTAGGTTTAAGACATTACACTTTGCATACTAGTGCAAGAAGTCCCCGTTTTTATGTCACACTATCAACTGAAACACTCATAATTCTTGACAGCCTTTCTGGCACGAATTTTTATCCAAAAGATTTGTAAAAATCTTCAATATGTTTAAACACATATATAAATTGATAAAATAAGCTAAAAAAGAAATAGACATGAAGAAATAAATATCAACAACAGAAATGTTTTAACGGGTGTAGAAGTTCAAAATAAGTGAAGTGAAAACAAAACAACAACTTGAAACGAAGTAAGACATTAACAGTAAAAGCCGGTTAAAAATCATACGACATCTGCATTGTTAACAGGTCAAACAATAAACTTTTATGATTTCTGATTCCTGGATTAGGTATGCTATTGTCATGACCCTGTCATCAGTATTGGCATTGGTTAATCTTTTCTGTAAGACCCATTTCTCGAAAACTGTTCAATATATTCACTTCAGTCTTGCACTACTTAATCACTTTAAAGCAAATCCCACTCTAAAAGGCCAGATAAAATTATTCTTGGCTATATCGAAGATTTATGCCCCCTTTTCAACAATTATTTTCATTGTACTATCTAGAACTGAGAAAAGTAGCATTATGACAATGAACAGCTTTTTTTTTGGTTAAACAAATGCTCGACATTTGTGCCAACTATATGTTGTTTGGCATCACTGAAATAACATGTAACGCTAAAGAGTTCTTATCCGGAAGTTGCATATTGGTATCATGTCTAACATCTACTGAATGGAATAATCTGGTTTGTCTATTAAGCCTCAGTATCCATTTAAATCTGTATTGTTTTTGATGAAATTTTTGTGTAACTGATTACTATCACAAACTTATTTCAATATTTATTTTTCTTCCAGCATTTCTCAAGACCCTCAGTCTTGGTAAGTATTACAAATTATATTTGTAATCCATTTGTTAACTATTTTAAGTGGCATTCATTATCTCATGCAATTTTCTTATTGCAATCTTCAGGCAGGTTCAGTTTATCAGTAAAGTTGATGCATCTCTTCTTTGAGCAACGACATAAAGTGACGTCATTGAGACGACATGACATCATGTACTTCCTTAGCAACGTCAAGAGTTTATTATCTGTATGATTGCGTATTGTAAAGTCACAGTAACGTTTAAATCTGCATTGTTAACAGGTAATATAATAAACTCTTTTGATATCTGATTCACTCTATAACCACACCATTGCAACTTGTTGAAACAAATAACTTGCAATGGTACATTTTGCAAATGCCTATAACCGTAAGCTCCACTTTAAGCAAGAAGGAGTTGGGTTGGTTTTGCTATTGTCATGACCCTGTCGTCAGTATTTGGCATTGGTTAATCTTTTCTGTTAAGACACATTTCTCGAAAACTGTCCAAAATATTCACTTCAGTCTTGCACTACCTAATCAGCAAATCCCACTCCAAAAGCGCAGGTAAAATTATTCTTGGCTATATCGAAGAGTTATGCCCCCTTCTCAACATTAATTTTTATTGTACTATCTAAAACTGAGAAAAGTGTAGCATTCTGACTATGGACAGCACTTATTTTAGTAGGTTCTACAAATGCTTGACAGCCAAGTTTGTGCCAACTAGATGTTATTTGCATTACTGAAATAACATGTCACGCTAAAGAGCTCTTATTCGGAAACTGCATATTGGTATCATGTCTCATACCTACTGAATGAAATGTTCTGGTTTGTCTATTTAGCCTCAGTATCCATTTAGATCTGTATTGTTTGTGATGAAATGTTTGTGTAAATGATTACTGTCACCAACTAATTTCAATATTACTTTTTTTCCAGGATTTCTTCAGACCCATAGTCTTGGTAAGCATTACAAATTATATTTGTAATCCATTTGTTAACTATTTTAAGTGACATTCATTATCTCATGCAATTTTCTTATTGCAATCTTCATGCAGGTTTAGGTTTATCAGTAAAGTTGATGCATCTCTTCTTTAAGCAACGACATAAAGTGACATCATTGAGACGTCATGACATCATGTACTTCCTTAGCAACGTCATGAGTTTATTATATGTATGATTGCTTATTGTAAAGTCACAGTAAAGTTTAATTTATAAAGTAGTAAGTGTAATATCTGGTGTTGGTATTAACAAGTGCTAGCAGTGGCGTATCAAGAAATCATCGGTGGAAATTAGTGAGTTGTAGTGTGAATTTGGATTTTCAACAGATAATTTAGCTTCTAAACCAGGAATTCCGCATAAGGGCCAGTATTAATCAGCCAGTATTAGGAACTTAAGCTGACTTAAGCAAGGAAAAAGAAGGCATTCCTGTGGCATTTCTTTCCTGAAATGATGAATCACAAATTCGTGAACAAGTTTTTGACTAACTTCAATTGGATGAGTTACAATGCTATAATGATTTAAATGTTCTTATTCACTTCTTGGACAAGCATAATGGTGACTGGAAGATTTTGAGGACTTTGAAGATTTTAAAGGGCTAGAAGGACAATAAATAGCTAAATTTGTGACTATGTTAAACTCTAAGTATAGAAAGATAGAAAATAAGAAAACGACACTGCCTAGTGAGACACTGGCTTTCAAGCTGCTGAAGAAGGCTGACATTTCAAAGGAAGAGAAGTTGTTAGTACTTACTTTCATAAACTACGACAATTGAAAGACACAATACGAGGAAGCTAAGAAGTCGCAGAAGAAATTCAAGCTAGAACCAGCGTTTCTGGCAGCAAATGAAGAGACCTGTTGGCAGCACGGTATTCAAAAAACGTGAAGCGGCAATCAAGGTAATTACAATAGTGAAAGATAGAATCTGAAGCGGGGAAAAATGGGGAAATCTATTGTGAAAGAGAACCATAGAGGGGAGTTTGCCACAGAAATTCGAAAGAAAGGATTGACAAAGAACATTTATCCCACATGACTAGATGGAAGACCATTGACATTCAAATTGTGTTGGTGTTTTCGACTTGCTTGCAGCAGTACGGTATGTGAAAGAAGTTAGATGGACAATTACATAGAATCTTTGGACTATACAGAGATAAAGTGTAACAATCAGACGGTCATAGAGGGCTTAAATTTCGGAGGGGAACCTGTCTGAAATCGAAATGTGAGATTAGCATACCTGCTGTAGGTGCTGGATAGGCAGTGACAATAAAAACAAAGTCAGATATTCCTCTACTATTCTCCTATACTGCAATGAAGACACAGCGATAACAATGGATCTTGAAAATGATACAGCGACCATAATGTGAACTGAGGTAGCACTGAACATAACAACTTTAGGCTATTATTGCATTCCGATACACAAAACAGTGGATAAAAGGTGTATGCAGTAAACCTTGACAATTCGAACACACAAGAGAGTCACAAAAAATGAACTGACATTTTGCACATCCTCCAGAAAAAGCTGGCAGCACCTTTGAAGGACGCTGGAATATGGAAAGCTGAGTATGAGCAGATCTTGACCAGAATGAAAACAAATGTAAACTTTGTAAAATATCAGACAATACTCCTTCAAAGCCAGTGATAGGTTTGCCAATGGCCTCCCGGTTAGACCAAAAAATAACAATGCACCTGACATAGTGGAATGGGAAGTTGATTTTACACGTGTAGTCAAGATACACTTTGTCAACTATCATAGACAGAATGAAGCAGTGTAATGTCATAGATGCCTAAATGAAATAATGGGTTGGGGATTTGGATTGATGGGATCTTCGATGACAGACAATGGAGGTGAGTTCAATTCGGATGAGGTAAGGGAAATTGCATCCATATTGAACATTCAGTTATGTATCACTGCAGCTGCAAGTAAGTTTAGTTTTTAAAATTGATTGTGTGAAAGACTGCATTCAGTTATTGATATGATGATAATCAAGCTTTATGCAGATTTCGAAAATATAAACTTGCAGACACTTCTATCACTTAGCAATAAGGTAAGATCTTAGGAACAAGTGTTTGAACACGGAGACCGTGTATTTAACAATAGAAATGATCGAGAACGCTGGCTTGGACCAAGAAAAGTAGCTTTCCATGATAGAAAGTGGTGTTCGTGTGACACGCAGTATTTGTACATGTATCTCCCAACAGTCTACAAAGGGCTTACAATTTGAGACAGAGAAGACAATGATCGAAGTTCAGACTCAAAAGGGGCCAACGTTCAGCATGAAATGACACATACAAATTATCAACTAATTATTTTTAAGAAATAAATGCCAGAAAGTTTATAGAAGATATCAATTTTAGGGTCAGATAGAGATAGACAGACACACGATTCCAGACCAGATAGAAAGATACTGAAACCTAATAATACTGTTCAGTATAAAACACAAGACACTGATTTTTGGATCGATGCAAAAGTTCTTGGTAGGGTGGGAAAGGCATCAGGGACAAAGGTGTATCGATCTGAATCAAGTTGAATGGGAACTGTTGACTGACAATGTGAAGCTAGTGATGGAGAATAGTAAAGGTAATAATAATGGCTCAGAGGCAAAACTTGAAGAGTTACAGTAACTGAAACAATTCGGCACATATGTGAAAGTAATAGATTGTGGCCAAAGTACCTTACCAACTAGGTGGACCATAACTACGAAGAATGAAAAGACAATAGCCCGTCTTAATGTAAGAGGCTTTGAAGAAGAATTCACGATTCAAAATTCTGACAGTGGGAAATGGAACCATGAGAATGTTTCTTTCTTTTGTATCCCATTCACAAGTGAATTGTCAAGACCACCGACATTAAATCTGCATTTTACAAAGTCAAAAGATAAAGAGGGATGTATACATAGAGCCATCGAAGAAGTGTGAAACTGCTGAGGAGGTTGTCTGCAAGTTATGTCATCGACTGTATGCAGTCACGGATGGTGCAAGACAGTTTTATCGGAGTGTAAAGGAAGAACTAATGAGACCTGGATGTCACATTTCTAACATAGATCCTGCAAAGTTCTTTTTGCATACAAATGGAACGTTGAGCGGTGTAAAATGTTGCCATGTTGATGATGGTAAAGATGAATGCCCTGAGAGAATTATGAATAGTCTGTGAAAAAAAAATATGTAGCCGACAAAGAAGAGGAAGGCAATTTTGATTATATTGGATTCAGAATTCTGCAACAGTCCAGTGAAATTTTGATAAACCAATACAGATTTGTAGAAAATATAAAATCCAAAGTTTAGATACAAAGAGTGTGCAACAGAAAGGAGACATACATACAGCTGAATGACAAACTACCTACAAATTCATGACAAGCTCAACTGGGCCGTACAGTGAACTAGACGGGACACGGCTTTTGAACTCATAGACCTGAGCACCAAGCTCAAACAAGCAACTGTGGCTGATTTGTTAAGTTTAGTAAAAGCAGTCAAGAGATTGAAAGATGTGAGATCTGTGATGTATGATAAGTACTGAAATGTAAGTGAATGGAGGACTGTGGTTTTCACAGATGCCTCTCTATGTAATACCACCAACGGGACTGGAAGTACTGTGGTTGTGTGGTTAGCCGACAATCGGGTAAAATGATGCCCACTTGCGTGCCACACAAGTAAGATCAAACGGGTTGTTCGTTCAACAATTGCTGCTTAGACGCGTAGTTTACAAGAAGGCCTTGAATGTGGCTATTACTATAGCCACATGCTAGAGGATATTATGAAGCTTCAAAGCAACATCATACCAATAATTGCTTATTTTGGCAACAACAATGTCATTGATGCTGTACATTCCACTAAGTTAGTAGATGACAAGCGCCTGCGGGTCCACATAGTAGTCATCAATGAATTTATGTCCAAGAACGAAATAAAGGATATTCGTTGGTGTCCGCGTAAATACCATCTTGCAGACTCAATGACCAAACGAGGAGGTTTTGGTTACAATCTGCTTGAAATGTTCTATGGATGGCGATTTTCAGAAGACTGTGTTCATATCAAGTTGTTTGATTAATTTTAATTTTATTAACTAGAACTCAAAAAGAAAAGAAAATATAATGAATGTTAATTGTATGTTCTAAAACTCTGGCTTAAATTGCAATATTCTTCTTTTCGTAACAACATTAAGTGACGTCATTACGTCATGTACTTCCTCAGCAACTTCATGGGTTTCTTAAATGTATTATTGTAAAGTCATAATAAAGTGTAAATTATCCATTACTGTAGGAGTGTAATACCTGGTGTTGGTGTTAACGATAAGTATTTAAATTTTATACAAGGCTTATACATCTGTGACAGAAGCACATTTAATTGCCTCTGAACTAAAGATCACTACACTAGTTTATTTAGGTTTTACGGTCTAAGCACAAAATGAGGTATAGGCATAAAATGTAGATCCTGATCCTACAATCACAGTCCGACATTGATCAGGCTCTACACAGAGGCTGCAGGTTTTTCTTTGGTTACATGAACTGTAAGCATATAGCATGCTTAGTTATTTATTCCGGTTCTAATGGAAACAACAATCATAACAAGACAGAACTGAATACATATCTTGCAATGTTTCGATTAGTTTGTGCTGATCTTCGCACAAAAATGAGGTATAGGCATACAATCTAGATATTGATTGTATAATCACACTACAACTCTGATCTCTACACATAGGCTGCAGGTTTTTCTCCGGCTAACATAAAAACTCTTTTCTCACTGCATATGCCAATAACCGGTTTTGATGGTAACAACTTAGCACAATAATAACAGGATAAGACTGAATACATATCTTGCAATGTTTCGATTAGTTTGTCCTGTCATACCCAGGTCTTCCTCTGGTATTTAACCGCATTGGCAGTGCAACTAGTAGACCATCCGCTGCAAATACTGGAGGTCCCAGTTTGGATCATGTGCTGCGATATACCAAGGTTCATAAAAATGGTAGTGATATTGCTTCTTTGCCAACACTCTAGCAACTATAAGGACAGTTCCATGATTGATCGGCTTGGTGTCAGGATATCGCAACTTTGCGGAATCATGCCGGACGTTCATGATATTCTGTAGGTTGTGAAGGCAGCACGTTATCTGGTTCATGTGGATACCGTCTTCAAATAACTGAAAAAAAAAACTGTTGGTGGGATGATAAATCCAACAAACAAACGATCAAACTATCCAGAAGTCTAGAGATGGTCATAATTCCCTAGCTTGCTGTCTTTGTCAATTAACCATTCCAGTTGTTGATTAAAAAGACAACGTGGCATTTTCAGAGACAGTGCAGCAAAATGTTTAGATCTTCTTAATATATGCCTTCCAGTCTAAGAGATAAGGCATCACATTGTAATTACTTGGGTATATATAAATATAGTTTAGGTTTTTCTTATAATACCCAAACAATTTTAAATGTGTATTGTTACTTTTTGTTTTAGTATGCGGAGCCATATTCAGAGGTAATGTATATTTAAGCTTTTGTTCAATAATATACTCATGTTTTCTACTTACCGGTTAGAGGTATTGGGGCGCACGTTATCGAAGGGTAAAGTAGCAGTCCTATTACTCCTGTACATCAGCCTCTTATTGCAAGTCCCAGTCTGGTTGAAGGAATAACTATGTAGTCTTCGAGCTACTAGCACTGCGCCTATTGTTTTACTCAGACTTTCTGGAGTCTGCATCTATGAAAATGACTGGATGTTGGTTTTATGACCGTCAATATTTCACAGTAAAGTTTTTCTGACAACAATATAAAATTTAGAACGCTTGATTAAATTCCATTCTGTGAGTACTAAAATTCAATTATCAATATCTTTATCATTGATCTAAATTTTTATACCAGATTTAAGACACCATCACCAACTAGTCATTTTAACTAAGAGAATTTAGATACTTTTGATTTTATGATGTTAAATTATTTTGTTTATGTTTTATTTCAGATTGCAACTCTGAGTTTTAAGGAATATTCATTTGTACTGGGCATTTAATATTATTTATTTTATGTTAAAACTCAGCGAAAAATAAGAGTAAGGTTTTTTGAAGATAAGTCACAAAAATGATTTTAAACCTTTTTTTCTATGTTTCGAAATAAAGGTCATCATGTAATCTATATAGTATGTTTTATTCCAGTCTAAGGGAAGACCTCTGCTACGTCGCTCTGTTTCGCCAAAGGTGATTTATACTAGCTTTATATTTGTGTCTGATATATATATATATATATATATATATATATATATATATATATATATATATATATATATATATATATATATATATATATATATATATATATATATATATATATATATATATATATATATATATATGTCGTCCAATATTGACGCATACATATGATTTTGAACTTATCTTGAGGCAGATGCATTTGTTAATATTCACTACATATTCTTCGTCTTTTGTTAACAGGTTTGTGCTATGATAAACAGCATACTAGTAGAGACTTAGCGTCATAAAGTGACAATCTTGGTTAATATCCTATCAAAGCGAGACAATTAACAGCAATCACCAATATCGGGAATAAAACTGTTAAAAGAGAATATTAAGCAAACACTGGCATTCTATAGATATGTTTCTTATATTAAAAACAATAAATGTTGTTTTCAACGACGACCTTTATTTCTAGCTGGTGTCTGAAGTAGAACCAGTACTGAGACAGTCCAACTAAATGTATATTGAATTATAAAGCAAGT
Source organism: Sinonovacula constricta (assembly GCA_007844125.1). NCBI lineage: Eukaryota > Metazoa > Mollusca > Bivalvia > Cardiida > Solecurtidae > Sinonovacula > Sinonovacula constricta. The sequence goes on along the minus strand of CM017564.1, from coordinate 36,196,748 downwards.
AATACTATTTGAATTGGTAGTAAATAAATGACAGGTTTCAAAGGGGCATTTTCACAGCCTATTAAATTAGCAAGTAGATGTAAATTACATACCATTGCCTTATATGTTTACAAATTTACAAATTTACAGTGTGTACTTCTATTACGGTAGTCTTGATGGTGTTTGAAACAACCATGAAAGAGGTAAAAACTGAATGCTTTGCTAACACTACCTAGCTATAGAATACTTGCATTACACTTGTATTTTTATTACATATTTTTAGTTACTTTCATTTTATATGGACATTGAAACAGCTAGTTGATTTCAATTTGATTTTTTCTGTATACCAGTTATCTGATTCAGTTTTCAAATATTTAATGAATGCTTTTGGTTGGTTGCTAAAATGTACCTAATGTAAATTTTATGTTTAATATGTTAATTTGCTGAATGTCATGCAAACATTCTCCTGTTATTATTTATCACTACTAACAACTGTGTACGTATATTTTACCTCACTTATTTTGTTCATTGTTATCAATCTCACCTCACCTGTTTTTTTCATGATTATTAATCTCAAGTCAACTCACTTGTTTTGTTCATGATTTTTAATCTCAGTTAACCTGTTTTGTTCTTGGTTATTAATCTCACCTTATCTGTTTTGTTCATAATTGTTAATCTCACCTCACTTGTTTTGTTCATAATTGTTAATCTCACCTCACTTGTTTTGTTCATGATTATTAATCTCATCTCACTAGTTTTGTTCATGATTATTAATCTCAGCTCACTTGTTTTGTTCATGGTTCATTAATCTCATCCCACTTGTTTTGTTCATGATTATTAATCTCACCTCACCTATTGTTTTCATAATTATTAATATCATCTCACTTGTTTTGTTCATGATTTTAATCTCAGCTCACATGCTTTTTTCTTGATTATTAATCTCACCTCACCTGTTTTGTTCATGATTATTAATCTCACCTCACCTGTTTTGTTCATGATAATTAATCTCACCTCACTTGTTTTGTTCATGATATTATCTTACACCGCTTATTTTGTTCATGATTATTACTTTCTTATGATTGGTAAAAATAAATGTAGGAAAACGGTTAATTTAAATTTCTTCTATTGCAGAAATCTAAAGGGTTCTGTTTCAATTTATCACCATTCCAGTTTTTCAAAAGAAAAGGTACATTTTGGTCTTATTTGTAACTTATTTCCATTTGATGTGTCATGAAAAAAATTGAAATAAGAAACCTTTTGTCCGATTTTTAAGCTCAATATGTAGTTTCTTGTCTAATAGTGAAGCCAAATATGTAGTTTTATGTCTAATAGTGAAGCACAATATGTAACTTCTTGTCCAATAGTGAAGCACACTATGTAGGTTTTTGTCTAGTAGCCATACTCAATATGTAAGAATTCAGGGTCAGCCAAGAATAACATTATTTGCTTGATGTACCTAGGGAAATACATACTGTATGTAAAGTGCCATGAATTTTGAAAAAAAAAATGAAAGTACACATATCTATGATATGTTCTCAGAATTCCACGGTAGTTTAGTTTCTAAATGACCATTTGTACATTGTACTGCGAATGGTCTACCTTCTGTACGTTTAGTTCCGGTAATGCTCAGCTGTCCATGGTAGTTCCTGTGAGGTCTTTTGTCCAGAGGATGTTTTTTTGTATGTTATCATGTCTTGTGAAAAAGGGGAGCTTTTGTGATACCGCTTCGTCCGGCGTCCGTCGTCAACATGTAGCTTGTGAACACACTACAGACCACAGTTTTTATCCAATTTTTATCAAACTTGGTCAGAATGTTTGTCTGCATAAAATCTTGGATGAGTTCGTTATTGGGTCACCTGGGGTCAAAAAGTAGGACACTTTGTCAAATTTTAGGAAAAACTTGTGAACACACTAGAGGCCACATTTATAGCCCAATCTTCACCACACTTGGTCAGAATGTTTTTCTCCTTGTAATCTTAAACGAGTTTGTAACTGGGTCACGTGGGGTCAAAAAGAACATCACTAGGTCAAATCATAGAAAAAGCTTATAAACACACTAGAGACCACATTTATAGCCCAATCTTCATTAAACGTGGTCAGAATGTTTGTCTGCATGAAATATTGGATGAGTTCATTATTGGGTCACGTGGAGTCAAAAAGTAGGTCACTAGGTCAAATCTTAGAAAAACATTGTGAACACAATAGAGACCACATTTATAGCACAATCTTCACTAAACTTAGTCAGCATGTTTGTCTCCATTAAATCTTGTATTAGTTTATTATTGGGTCACGTGGGGTCAAAAAGTAGGTCACAAGGTCAAATCTTAGCAAAAGCTTGTGAACAAACTAGAGGCCCCATTTATGGCCCAATATTCACCAAACTTGATCAGAATGTTTACCTGCATGTGGGTTCAATCTTAGAAAAAACATTGTGAACACACTAAAGACCATATTTATAGCCCAATTTTCAACAAACTTAGAATGTTTGTCTGCATTAAATCTTGGATGAGTTCATTATTGGGTCACGTGGGGTCAAAAAGTAGATTATGGCCCAATCTTCACCAAACTTGATCAGAATGTTTGCCTGCATAAAATCTTGGATGAGTTCATAGCTGGGTCATGTGGTCATGTCAATAAGTAGGTCACTAGGTCTAATCTTAGAAAAAGCTTATGAACATTCTACATTTATAGGCCAATCATTACCAAACTTAGTCAGAATGTTTGTCTGCATGAAATCTTAAATGAGTTCCTTATTGGGTCACGTGGGGTCAAAAAAGAGGTCGCTAGGTCAAAACTTAGAAAAAGCATGTGAACACACTAAAGGCCACATTCATAGCCCAATCTTCACCAAACTTGATGAGATTGTTTGTCTGCATGAAATCTTGGATGGGTATATTATTGGGTCACGTGGGGTCAAGAAATAGGTCACTGTGTCACATTTTAGAAAAACCTTGTGAAAACACGGAGAGGCCACATTAATGGCCCAATCTTCACCAAACTTGGCCAGAATGTTTGCAGAGTATGAAATCTTAGATATGCTTTGAAGTGGATCATATGGATTCAGTAGGTTACTTGGAAAAATTCTAGAAAATGTTATCAACCCAGTGGCCACACTAATGGTCCAATCTTCACCAAAGATTTCTAAAGTAAATAACTCTTAATTACTAGATGCCAGATTTGAACCTACTAAAAGCCTGTGTCATCAGGTGAGCGATTAAGGGCCATCATGGCCCTCTTGTTTTAATTAAGACATTAAGTAAGTGAACATATGGTACACGTTATTGTTAGACTGGGAAGCTGCAATATCACATAAAGACATGAAACACATTATGTTGATTTTGTCAGTAGATGCCGGCAAAACAGACACCATGATGGCAGTGATCTCTATGCAGGAGATCTCTGGCCAGTGGACTCCAAGCAAACATCTGTCTGATCTCTTAGGAGTTGAAGAGGACAAACTTCAGCCAAGCTCTCCCATTGAGGTAGTTACACCTTGTTCTTCACTGTGTTTTATATGCACTTCAGTGATGTATTTTGTACTATTTGAGTGTTGGTCTGTGGCCACCCAAAGCAAAGATCTGTAAGCACAGAGTTAGTATAAAGTGAGGTAAAAGCCAATTTCTGATGAAAATTGTTTGTGACCGTGTATCACTTAGAAGGTAGAAGAATTACAAAGACTCCATTTGGATAAATCTTATTTTAAAAGTTTAACATTCTATAAAAAACGAGTACCATTTAGAGTTTAAACAATTTAAAGCTTATGGATAATTGTGCCAGCATTAAACAAAATTGAACCCTCTGTGTGGAAATAAAACTATTACACACTGCCAATTGCACACAGTTATGTGATTTTGGTTCCTTCGTTGCTGTATAATTAGAGAAACATGATACAAAAGAGTTCCCTATGTTTTACTTGTCGATTGATACTACTACAGGACAAGGATGTAAGGTGTACACTTGCTGTACTGCATTGGCTGCGCTCCAGACATGCGCAGAAACAGGAAGAGTGGCAGGTGATTGAGGCCAAGGCTATCCTGTGGCTACAGACGCAGTCGGACTTACAGAACAAAAATGTTGAGCAACTGATTGCAGATGTGGGAACTAAAATCTTTGGTTTTTAGCCTGGTTTAAAACTTGTTTTCTCTTTTTGGCACAGAAACACTTATATGACTTTAAAGTTTGAAGAATAAAAGTTGGCTATCTAATCTGAACTATAACCATGTTTCAAATTGAATTCTCTTTTCGTTCTTTTTGAAAAAGTAGCACTTAATAAAGGTTTAATTGTTGATTCAAAGATTTGGCTTTCTAGCTAAAAGGAAATACAGAACATACTCTCTTAAACTTGTATTTTTGTTAACCAATGCTCCTCATATCTTGACAGTGCCTACTAGGCAATTCCGTATATGCTCTCATCTATTTTTTATAGAATGTTTATAATCATTAAATCAAATGGCCAATTGAGACTTCTGTGCAATATTTCTTTTGCTCTCATTTGTTTTTTTGAACTGTAAATAATGCCACATATAGCCAAATTTTGCATACGGTAAATAAACTTCTGCTCTTTTTTGTGTTAATATGGTTATATTTCCAAAATATTAAAGATCGCATATCATAGCGTTTGTATGTGATATCCAACATATATTATTATTTTGTTATGAATATAATATTTTTTTGAGGTTTTTCTTTATTTATCTAGCTTTCTTTTATAGGTGTTGTACAATGTATGTGTTTAAATAACTTTCTTTTATTTGCTTTTTGCTTGCGTGATAAGCCTTTTCCATTACTTAAGACAGTTTACAATATTTACTATTAACATGATAAGTCTTACGTCTGCTGGACGTGATTGTCCTATATCTTGATACGTTACTTTTTTGACACCAGTTTTGACGTCAATAGAGAAACAACAGACATGACCGGGATAGGTGTATTGGCAGAGTTTTTTAAGAACAGTGGAAAAAAATGATAGATCATGAAGCAGTGTGTTTAGTTGATATGTCAATATTCACTTAAAGTCATTTATGTACATGTACATGTATTATGTATCTTTTACTGGAATTCTTTTGTAGACCATTTATCATTTACCACTTTATGTCTATATTGTAACTACACTTGTACACACTAATTGATTTTGTTGTTCGAGTCATTTATTTTCAGCTACCAAGAGAGTGAACATTTTTAAAAGCTTTGATAATCTTTGACAATCTTGTTAAATAAATTTTATTTTGATCCTTTGGCATCCTAGAAATGTCAGCGTTGGCACAGGATGTCCTGCTGGCTTTATCACAACAGTTACCAGAACATGTATTAATGTTTACAAAACATTTGATTAAATATGGTACTTTGCATGCATTTGATATGTGTGACTTTAGTGATGTTATTATGTTATACATATTTGTTAACATTATAATACTATTCTATTAATACATTTCTTTAAATGTTAAATCTATGGTTTTCATGTTTACTTTTATACCAGAAAATAAACTATTGAACATCCGCTCTGTTTTAAGCTCACACATGTATACTGATATTTTATTTTTTTATTTTATATTACATCAACATAATTATGATCATATTTGCGAGGTCCGGCTAATTATTGGTGGAGGAAGACCCTGCTTTATGTCTTGGTAGAACCATAGGCACATCGCAGGTTAGCTGGAAGCCACCTCACATGATAGTTCTTGCCCAGACCTAGGATCAAACCCACGCGGTAACAATCGGCCAAGGTCCCCCCACCCCTCAATGTTTCCTGAATGTAACCAAAATATCTTTTTACCTTTGTAAACCTTGTGTAATTTCCATTTATCTTTAATACTGTAAAAAGTCAGCACAATTGTTGTGAATTGTATAAATGTTTACCTATTTCAAAAGCACAATAACTAAGCATCCTGTAAACTGCTTACACAGTTTGAAATCATTGTGTTTAATAATAACCTCAATTTCGCATGCCTTAATAGTTTATTTAATAAAGATTTATTTCATGCAAACAGTAAGAACCTTCATGAAAAGCTTTCTTCCCGAATTCAGCATGCAAGTGTTTCATAAACAGACTGAGAATCAACATCTTGTTCATTGCAGGTGTTTGCAACATGCATTGCAGATTTACCATAATTTAAAAAAATACAATTGAACTTAAGGTAAGAGGGGCCTAATTAGCCAATGCTGTCTGAAACGGCGATGTTTGGCGACATCGAGTTCGTAAATGCCCTCGGCAGTATCCGACACGTTCTCCGGAACTAATCGGATTTGATCGTAGCAAACATTTTTGATCATTATTTTTTATGTATCTTGCAAATATTGATACCATTTTCATCAAATAAGTAATAATTTCAACAAAAAATATCTTATATTTCTTTAAATAAAAAAATATTTACCAAAAAATTGGGATCCCAAAGCGTGACGTTATATTTTCGGAAAATACCAAAATGGCGGACAGAGACAGCAGAGCAATCGTACCTACTCGGCGATCTCCGGCAAGCTTCGGATATATTATGAAGAGGACGGAATTACCCGAGGAGTTCCGAGTGACAGCAGAGGTCGATATGTGAAACGGAAAACATTAAAATCAACGATTTAAGTTCTATTGTAAACAGATACACATTCAGTTTTAATCAGATCTATAAAAGATCTTTGTGAAACATAAAGGTATTGTGCAAAACTGTGACAGAAATATTTTCACAGGTTTGTTGTTGTTGTTGTTTTGTTAAGAAAAACATGGAATGTGACAATTTAAAAGCTAATATTTCAAAAACTAAAAGGTGAAAGACTTTAATTATTTGTTACGTGATTGGTTTATGTATATAGCAAATTTTGATATGCATTTTATAAATATACTGGTATAATTAAAATATTTAGAAACTCTGAAAGTTTGTGTATGTTTCTGTGTCAAGGAAATTTTCCGAGATGCCTTTTTCAGTGTAAAATCATCAAATGTTTGTACTTGAACAATATAAATGAGTTCTTTTTAATGTTTAGGGTTATGCTTATAAAGTTACACCCCTGATGCTAAAATATATTATAGTTTTGAACCCCCAAATGAGACTTTTTAGCAATAACCACTTGTAAAAAATGGTACTGGGACAAGGCGAGGGGGTCACCCTATTCAAATGTGATTTTTTTCCAAGACTTGAAGGTGAAATTCTTTCATATTTCATTTTTATATCTGATAAATGATATTTATCAATATGGACATGCTTAGTTTAGGATTCCTAATAGCTTCTTTTAAGCCCCTCTTACCTTAATGGTTCAAAATTTAATAAAAGCTTATTCATTTTATAACATAACAAGTTAGTCAAAGTTATGTAACAATGCTGATTGTATATTTTCAAAGACGAGAAACACTCAACAAAAGACATACAACTTAGGAGCATACACAGCATACAGTAGACATAATCAACATTCAATAATCATAAACAACACGCAAGAGACATCCACAACAGACAAAAAACAGACACAACTCACAGTAGACATACAGTCAATTAAATTACAATCTCGTCACACTGAATGCCCCTTCTACTACTAAGATAAATTTCGTTTCTTCTTAAGTTTGAATTAAGTTCATTTTCTTATTTAAATTGACTTGCTGGAGTATTCGAGTTTGTATTAACGCAATTATAAAATGACTTAGCCCAAGATGTGCAAAGTATTATATCTTTCATTGATGGCGAGATTATTGGTATATACGGTGTTTTGTAAGTTTCTCTTGTGAAATGTTTCTTCTTTTAATAAGGTTTTTACAGCTCTTACCAATCCTTGATAGAAGTATGTGACAATATTATAATTTTTAAACAGTTCCTGTCTGTTTAGAATGTTACAGTTACTAACTACCATATGCTCTATATGAATTATTCCTGCAAAAAGTATGCCTAAGAAATACACTTTTTGAATCAATAGTAATATGCTCGTTAAATAGATAATTTCGAATTTCGTCTGGAATATACTCATGTCTTGATCACAGCTCCCTATAGACGGCAATGATTTCTTGTCAGAATTTGTTTCTTAAATATGAATGAATTTTTACAGCATACTCGTCGCCAAAGTTTATAAGTTCATAAAAGTCATTACCCAGAATAGTTATATTTTGCTACTAACCGCTTAAAGCATAAAGAACTCTTAACTTTATGAGTTTTAGAGCTGATATATAAAATTTTAGCTTTACCATTTTCAGTCCTTAAGCATATTCTTTAACCATAATACTATTGCTATTTTACTTATACCCTTCCTCACAAAATCGAAAAATATGGGGTTGGCAATGACATGAACAGGTATTTTAAAAGAGAAATAATCAGCGTCTTCACAACAGCACTTACTTCTACATGTATAAGAGTGATAATTCTTCACTTCCAATGTAATAAAAGTGTAGCCATTGTTTCTTAACTTAAATTTAAATCAATATCTTAAGATCTACATAAAAGTGTTTTTTCAACATTATACAGTTTAGTTCACTGTTAAACCTGATAAATATTTGTTTGTTTATTGGTTTTATCGTCCCACCAACAGTTTTCAGTTATCTGGAGACGGTGTCCACTTGAAGCAGATATAGTGCTGCCTTCACTGTGTATAGCATGCCGTGAAGTGAACACCTGGCATGATACCACACCCAGTCACATTATCCTGACACCGGGCCAACCAGTCGTGGATCTACCCTTAGATTTGCTTGAGCGTTAGCAAGGGAGCTATACCACTACCATTTTTAACGACTTTGGTATGTCGCGGCCCGGAATCGAACCCGGGGCCTCCGCACCTGAAGCCGCCTGATAAATATGAAAATTTAGTAAATGTGTTCAATGGTGAATGTACTAATTTTTGGGACCCACACCGAATAATAGTGGTATAGTCAGAAAACCGATAATCTGTATAATAAATATCATTTATTTTTATTCCTTTATTTTAGTTTGTTGCCTTATGCTTATAGACAAATTCCTGACTGCTTACCCTTTTACCACGTGGGTCCGAGTCCCGTTCGAGGCGAAGGACTTAATATGAGGTCTTCTAGCTGACTTACGGTACGCCGGTGGCTCTACCCAGACATGCGTCTTTTCTTCTCCAAAAGAAAAGCTGGATGTTGATATAATATGCACAAATGGTCTACAATGGTGTATTTCAAAACAAAAAACAAACAAAATTTTAGCGCTTAATATAAAAATGTAGCAAGCAAGTGGGTCACCTTGTCTTCAGTCTCTCTGAATTTGAAAGCAATCTAAAAGAACCCCACATACATTTATACACGTCATTTGTTTTATAAATAATATAACAAGAAAGTTAGTGAAAAGGCTTTTCTGAAGGTGCAGTTCAATACTATCGTTTTCTTCAATATATTGCATGAAATTTCGTAATGTTCGCCAATTAATCTTTCTTTTATAAAGCCTGTTTTGTCCTTGTTTATATGTTTACATGGATATTATGGTATTCTGTATGCAGCCTCACCCAATTTTATCAACAGTTTTTTTTTTTGAAAGAGTTATGGGCCTCCAATTTTTTCCAATGCAGTTTATAATTTCTTCGGTCAGTGTGATAGATAACTTACCAGACTGAAAAGCTCATTTAGAGATTGTACAACTGAAATGACATTTAATTATTTAACACTTTAGCAAACGAAAATAACACAACACAACAATAGTCGGCCATCTTGGAATTACGTCGTATTTCTGCTAACTAGGTCAGGACACTATTAATCATTTACAGTACAGTTCAATACGAGTGGTCTATTTTGGAAATCGGGTAAACATGTCCCACGATTAAAACGATCTGCTAATGTTTATTCCTCATTTGCTGATTTATGACATGGGCACTCAAACTTCTCTTGACGCCGTACCACTATCTGTTTACAACAGAATGTCAGATGTGTCCAATGGTTGCAATGCTGGAAGTTACACTATTATGCCAGGCACAGAATTACTCCCAGCCAGATCTTTAGGGGGATGGTGTTCGGTTGGAATGCCCTTTTCATCGAAGTTGTAAATAAGGTGCGGCTTATCTGTAAGATTGTTCTTGATCAACACTTGCTGTAGTTTTTTGAAACACTGATTAACAACATGTTCAGTGGTTGACTGCGCTTTCTCTCTGGACAGTGCTCTTGGGTTAATCATTCTCATTTTAGGCCACCGAGCCTTCAAGTTTCTGTACTATCTTTTCTGTAACAGGATTTTCCTTGGTTCTTTTACCAAGATCAATTGCATAATTGGAGGCCATTATCATTATTTCTGCCCCTTTGTAGCCAAACCGCAGTGTGGCCATGGCTTTAACGTGAAACACTAAAATGGCTTCTTCCATGCCAAAGAGAGGTTGTGGACCCGAATTCACTGTATCAAGATCTATTTTACCACACACTCTGTCCCTCAGAGTCTGCATAGGTATTGCATACTGGATAGAAGCTCACCTAATCTGCTCTTTCACAGCTTTATATGCATTAATCAGTGCAGTTGGTGGGTTGCACCGGTATTTCTTTTTAATGTGCACTGGTTTGACCTGGAATACACAAGGGCAACATTTGCACAAGTATCTATAAAGATATCAAAGCAACAAAACTTGTTTCTGCATATAAGGGATATAACTTTTTAAAATTGCCTGTAGTTATATTTTAAGAATAGTTAGTCACATGACAGTCATGTGACTTGCAGCAGACGTCGGTGGGGGTGCCCTTTACAATTTTTTACTCTGACATTTTAATTTCTACTGAAAATACATTTTTTACTGAATTACAAAAAAGTAATAAAAAAAATTATGCGCAACCAAAATTTCACATAAAAGTCATGTTTCTTACCTGTTAAATGCGCATTTTAACTGTACGTCAAATCTGACAGATAGCGGAAAACCCAGTGTGTTTACCACAGAAAGCTATGACGTCACAGCGCGTTCCTGTCATGCGCATACCGGTAAACAAATACGTTAATGAAATTCGGACGCTAACGAAAACTGGACGGTAAACGATATATATATTATATTATATATTAATTCTTAGCTAAATGATCAGACTGAACGCTCGGTTAAATTAATAATGTCCCTTACCAAAATGGTGACACAAGGAGATTTTTAATAAAAATTGACCCCAAACAAAGAGATAAACATGGTATTTTGTGCTTCTTTCAAGTAAAACAAAGAAGAGGCATTTCGGTCATTGACAATTCAGAAGGTGTATGTACGTTATGTAATAATACTGTGTTATAAGAAAGAAGAGCGGTGGAACCACACTTTTAAATACACGTTATGCGTCACAAAAATGTGAAACGTAGAGGTTTCCCTTATCATTTGTTACGCTCCCGTCATCAGCCAAGCTGGACAAAAAACCTGGTGGTTTATTGTGTTTAGAACATGCTATCAGGTCAGTCTGAAGACTTAATCTACTACTTACTGAGTCTGTATCTGCTTATGGTAATAATCTAAGTTGGAAATTTTAACATAATTTGTTAAATATAAACAAACTCTTATGATATACAGGGTAAAGTTTTCCAGTACAAAAAATACCTAATATATGTCGATATGTACAGCGAGAGGGATATTGTGATATACCGCGGTAAGACTTTGGGAGACAATACACATCCCTAACCATTTAATATAATATTTTTATATTTATAAATATGCATTTAACAAACCATGCATTTCACAACCATTCTAATGTCCAAAACAGCAGTGGGGCATGTTCACATTTTTTATACAGAAGAGGTACTTAGATACCATTTTAAAAATAAGAAAAAACAATTTAATCCAGGCTGTAAGTATCGGGTAGTAGACTAGTCCCTTAGACCACAAGGTAAATTTCTTCTGGATTCCCTGAAGGTAAGCAGTGCTATTAGCATTCTATGTTATACACCAGTACTTCGCCTATTACGGCTGTCTCGATACAACTTAGGCGTACCGCAATTTATTGCGATATGTGTAAAATCTATACAATATATTGCCATATTTGATAAAACTATTCTTTTCACCCAACAGAATGAACAACAAATGCCTGAGTGTAACATGACATAGTTTTATAAACTTTGTAACAGGTAAGCACAGAGACAAGAAAGTAGTGGGACTACAAGGCAGAAAAGTAAAAACAATCTACCAACAAAGTAACTGCAAAAAGTCACAGCAGTTTAGTACGATACACCAGTTAATTCGACTGATGATGTATTTAGGTTGGTTGTACCTCCACTGTATCTTACATGCGCATCAAAATGTAGACAAAATGTGACACATTCAACAATTTTTTCTTGTTGATCTGTCATCGTTTACCTAGAAGTGACCCCCACAATCGCTTTTTGTGGTTCAATTCGGGTTTCTTCAAAATATCAGTCGGCTCGGCCATATTGTTTACAATTTGCAAGCCGTTTTGGACTAAACTGCCGAACAAAATGTAATGACTATGTTCTGTGTATTCTGCAACGATCTAAATTTGTAGATGATATATATCATTCTTGTATACTTCTTCAGTTTTCTAATGTGATATCACGGGACAATATGGCAGATACATGTAGCGACGGTGAAAACAACTGCATAGCAACCTAATCTAAATGGTATTGCTAAATGATGTCGGCTCATTACCTTATATAACCAAGCCAATATTTCAACATAATGCATTATATTATAATGATTTAAAGGTAGTCACAAGTTTCTTGGATAAGAAAATACCCATGATTGATTAGTTTCTTTGCATGCTTTGCTTGTAAAACTGATTTGTAAAATAAAAGAACTGAATTTGAAACTGTGTGCAAACCATTCAAAATTATATACAACCCCCAGTACCTGACCCATTACAATAATGGTTTCCGTGTTTTGGAGATACTGTTTTAACTTTTTTATGCACATTGCAACGACTAATTATGATCATTATAGCAACGTCCAACTTTGTGGTGAAGGAACATCCCAAACAAATGTCTGGGTAGAACCACCGGCGCACAACAAGTCAGCTGGAAGACCTTCCCACATAAAGTCCTTCGTCTCGAACGTGACTCGAACCCACGCGATGAGCTGTCACCGCAGTTACAAATCGGTGACTCTACCTCTACGCCACGGACGCCACCAATTGGGAGATATAATGGTGTTTTTCGTGGGTGGTTTTCCGTGTTGTTTTAACTTTGTATGTTGTAAGACACTTACAGTTTCAGGGTCTCAGGGTATCCTTTAAGTGCATTAAGTGTTATTTAATTAAGTTTGAATGAAAGTACAATAAATAAAGTCTTTATTGATTGATAAAATAACAGCTTGTGATTTACAACTGCCTCACGAAAGAAAAAGCGCGCAATATACTCAGGTGTCTGTGGTTTTATCAATTATTTGTTCCCAAACGAACAGAGTAGTTCTGCTTTGATAAATATGTTTAACAAACTCACAATTTTGTAGATGTTAAAAAATATTAAATAAACCTATACCTCAAGTTTGGTACTTTTGGGGAGGTCAATCCATTGTTTGACTATCATGTTTGAAGTCCATCTGGAAAGATGAAAAGTGAAGTGAAAAAGCACCACATTCATTGTCCGGATACCGATCATATATACATGCACAATAATTGACGAAGTTTTCAGCCCGTCTTGAAAGTAATGCGTTAATTCTCATTATTATTAGACCTATTATTATTATCACAATTAGGGTTCATAAAGCTTACAGAAATACGTAAACAACATACTGTTTTTCTTCGGGCATTCTTGAAAATAGATCTGCGCTAAATGGCTTAAATCCTGCATTTAAACTAGACAGTTTTCTTCCTTGGCGTAGTAGTTGAACATTTTCTTTTCTAATTTCCCATTCATCTTCTAAACTTTCTCGGCTTATTTTATTATAAATCTTGCGATAACTAAAAAACAACAACAATAACAATAACATCGGTTTCCCTCGTAATGTTTACGCATGCGCCGGACAAGGAGACCTACAGTGCGGATATTTGTTCATCAACGTTGGGTTTTCAGGTCTCCATGTCAGTGGGAAAAATAAAACTATGGCAAATACTTGTTGGTTAAATCTTTGTTTTGAGATTAAAGAAATCAACTTATCATTTTGAAATTTTAAATATTGATTCACGAGTTCTCGAGTATTGACACACAGGGATTCTCGGTGCGAATGACCATTTAGCCACTTGGCAAGGCAAGGGATATAACTCTAAACTACATTCGGAACGAGTGCCCTAAACTGGTGCAAATTGTAGCCGAAAACATTCGATTTAAAATTGTTACAATTCAGCGCGAAGTTTGAAGTTTAAAATAAACAATGGCGGCAATAGCAGATTTGTCATGTAAATATTTTTTTTGTATGATTAAATTTGCACCCCCCACCTCAGTTGGCCCGGACATTCTCATTTATATTTCTTTAGAAATTTGCCTGATCGCACAAATTTTGTTGACGGTGTAGAAATAGTCACGGGTCTCGATGGCCCCAAGCTGTCATATACTTAGGCGCCCGAGCGATAATTAAGGCCCCTCGGGTCCCCTGCTGCTAGCCAGACCCCTGAGGCAATCTGGCTCGCGTAACACATCCACTGTCCACTGTCACTAACGACCTTTATCGCCACTCCTCAGCTGTGATGCAGAGTGATGGCGTTAGCCAAAGTGTTCCGATTGTTTGTCACCTTGCATCCCAATCGAGGTACGCAGAAGATTTTTAGTGTCAACTTTTTCATGTTATGACACAATAGTTAAAAGATGCGAAACGATTTTGTTGTTATTTAACTAAGGTGATTGTTTTTGTGAAATACGAAAATATATTGAGGTCACAGTTTTGAGATTGATTCTGACATAGAATGCAATCTTAAGTTATATCCAAGCAAAATAAAAACAGTCGCAATAGTTTTAGCACTTGAAGGACACAAGCCCTCCCCGACAAAACCCCTTCCATTCATTTTAGCAAATGCGGACACAATCTCTCATGTAAAAACACAAGCAGACAAAATCACTTGTGTAAATTAAGTAAATTATATTACGACGTTAGAACTTAACAAGAAAAAATCCAGGGTTATTATAGTATTTACGGGACTTCACTGTGCGAACCAATTTTACAATGTTAAAAAAAAAGTGGAAAATCGACAGGAAGAAAATTGCTTGAGGGTGTTTAGATCGCCTTTGAGAGAAGGAAATTTGTTATGAAAGGATTGTGTTCATACTCCTATTTAGCAACAACACAGGCTCTACACAGCTTAATAGAAGTAAGTATGTATGTAAGTTGCAAAGAAAAGATAAAGGGAAGATCAATTTATAACTTGATCATCATTTTATAATCTAGTGATCTGCAGCTTTAGAAAGAAGCATGTGTGGTCTAAAACATGCTGCAGTTTCAAATATGTATACACATCTATAATGGTTATTTACCAGTCAGGGATCTAATATGGACCTATTTTATTATATTATGTGCTCCCCAAGGACAAATTATAAAAGTGAGAAAAATGTTGCTTATTTGCTAATATTAACCGTAGTTATGTTTTCCTTAGCTAAAACTTTACTAAATGGTTTGCATAAAATGTGTTGCTTTGGTTATCATAATAATGTTTTTTTCTCTCTAAAGTCCAAACGAACAAGACAACTAATACGACTGTAGTTGGACGGTGTATGTACTGTCTGTTATAGCTACATGTATTTTGGTCCAAGTTTTAATAAACTCTTCAATTCAGTAATATGTTGCTGTACCGAACTCAGGTGTATAATTTAGAGAAAAAATATAAATTTGAAAGGGCTTAGTTACTTTTGTTTGTTCTATAACATTTACTGATAGTTGTATTTCCTCTGATCCAATAATCTAATGAAGCCTTTGCGCAAAGCAGTGCTGTTTTGTTTGTCACCATTTATTGAAAGCCCCACTGGAAACTTTTCTTATTTACCTATTTAGTATTTTATGACCGGAGTTTTTACTGTAACTTCTATAAATAGGCCTACTCTACTTCAAAATTATGCACATTATAATTTCGAACACCCAACAAAAATCTCAGTTCAGGCAATATTAATGTATACTTGTTAAGCATAAATCTGACGATACCGCAGTGATTGTTTGCGCTAAGACAAGTAAGATTATTTTTATTTTTTTTTCCTTTTTTTATACGCAAATGACGATTTGTGGGAAAAAGAGCTACAAATGAAATCTAGCTGCATTTAATGGTCCAAGTCGAAGAGAAATACGCGTTTGTCTGTTTCAGCATATGTTGGTGAAGAATTTGAACCAGTTATCAACAACAAAGTGATGTCCTCGCTTCTAGACTTTCGGAGTCTTACTTCAACCATTTACAAGATTTTGTAAAAATACCCGCCAGAATGCATCTAAGTTTAGAAACACATTTTCCCAGGGGGGAGCATGAGCACACCCACCTCCCCCAACCCCTAGAACGTATGTCAAATTCGTCTTCGGCTGAAAAGTTCTGGATATGTGCATGAGTCAGGATTTTTCAATAAATTCAATTCCAGATGGGTACTGTTAAAGCCTTCTGAAGTTGCTACATGTCTATGTTATATGATTAAATGCATTAGTGTCTTAGTTTAGGGCTGCACATTTGCTGACCATATTAGGTGTATCATTGTCCAGAGGAAAACAAATGTGTTGTTAAGCGATGTACTTTTTCTTTTTCAGATGTTAAGTCGATAATTTTGAGGAAACCCAGATTATGTCAGGAACTTGTCATTTGTACTATATGTAGGCTTAGTCCTCACCTATTTATGTCTGGATTAAAATTTTGATGCATTAATCAATTTGATCTGAATGTAGATCTTTTTTATCATTTGCATAATGTGTAAATTATAAAACTATGTCACATATAAAAAAGAAACAAAATCTGAAATTAAATATTTAGGTTTAAAATGTATCTTATGATGCAATCAGTTGTTACATTACTATTTTAAGGCCATGTATCTATATTTTAAAAGGTGATATGCAAATAATAATGTAAATAAAAATCTTATTTAGATTACTTTGGTAACTGCGTAAATTATTGTGTTCAATTTGATTATGTTATACAGCTTTTGATTGAAGGGTAGGAATTTGACCAAGATGCAACACACCAGGCGTTCATTATGTGTTTAAGGGACAACCTTATGTCGAAGGAAAGGTACCCACAACTGTCTCAGACAAGGTATCTTTAACCTTACCAAAATGAAATTTGAACTTTACCACTCTCAGCTAACAGTCTGATACACAATGTTGCTTAATTGCACCTAGCTGTAAACTCAACAGGCAACTAAGTAACTCCTTATTGACTGTCTTTTGAATAATCATCTACTATCACTAATTGATAAGTACCAGACACACTTACCAAGTTTAAGTGCTTTATAGCTCAGACCATCAGAGCATATTATTACCCACAGGATAGGTAATAGGCCCTAATGACAAATAACAGGTACTCATACTATAATAACATGCAATATTTTACTTTTTATAGTTAACTATAGTCTGCCAGGTCTTTTTCTCAGATTGCCAGATTATATAGTCTTCTTAGCCATATTTGTCATTCTAGCCATATTTTATTTACCACAAGTCAATTTGTAGCCCTTTAGGCCATATAAAAGCCCATGAGGCTATATATTACATGTTTATTCACCTTATTACAAATAATACTCGATAGCCCTGCACGTCAGACAATTACCCCTCTTCATTCATGACATTGAACTATGTTTAAAAGACCCACCTCTCAAACCATGATATGCACCCCTCAGACCCTACTATAAAAACCTCAGACCATATTATACACCCATCAGAGCATACTATACCCCCCCCCCCCACCTCAGACGACACTATGCACCACTCAGGCCTTATACCCGCCTCAGGGGTATACTATCATACAATCTACCCCTCAGACCATATTATACACCCCAAAGACAATACTATATACTCCTCAGACCTCAGTATACATCACACTCAGGCTATTCTATACACCCCTCAGACAATAATACACCCTCACGTGCCATTGTATGGCCGTCGCAGCCAATAATATACACACATTAGGGAAAATGGTTCCACCTCAGGCTATATAACACATCTGTCAGCAAGATTATACCATCTTACTCCAAGGAATATCCATTCAGAGAATATCGTACCCTCTCTGTCCGTACTATATCCAAATTAGGCAAGAATATACCCTCTCAGGCCAAAGCATACTAAAATCAGGCAAGCTTATGCCTTTTCAGCAAAACGTATACCCATCTCAGACAAAATTCTACCCTTTCAGGGCAACCGATATCCAAATCACCCAGGATAATACCCTCTTAGGTCATCCTATACCATACTAGACAGGAGTAAACACATCACAGGCAAGTAGACACCAGCTTGATGGACTTGGATATTATATTGCCACTTTCTGCTCTACTTTCACAAAAAGGTGCCTTCACAGCTTACGCCCATGTTTGCTCTAAGCTATATTATAGCCCCTAAGACAATATTATATTGTCAAGACTATACATCTATGCCATATTATACTCCTCTTAGTTCCATTATCCCTTTCAGTCATACAGTTCTCCTAAATTACCATATACCGATCGCATAACCAAAGTTCTTATCTGGCCATGAATAGGTAAGCTGATGATGAAGCTAACCTAGGTTCAGAGAGCATTTATGGTACTACAGTTGATAATAGATATGTTTAAGCTGTTTTTAGGTAGGAGTTATGTAATTATCATTATGTAAATAAAAAAATATTGTTCAGTAATACATTTTCTTTCAGATTCTTTATGTAAAATATTTAAAAAGGGGTTAAAACAAAATAAAAATATCCTAGGCAATTTCAATTTATTTTTTTAAATTTATTTTTGTGCAATAAAAAATTCTTGAAGACAATAACTAATAAATAAAAGGTAAAAATTATGTAACCAATTCAGGCTGTTTGTGAAGAAGACAATTTTTGACAGCAGCTGGTGTATAAACAGAAGCCAGAAGTATTCCGGGGTAGAGGGGGAGGGGGGGGGGAGCTCGTTACATCAAAAGTTGATGGACCCAGGATCATAGTAATATGAAATAAATGAATGTAAAAATTATTAAGTATTTGTCAACTTAGTATGTTTATTTCACTTACATTAATGAATCAATAATACAAACCTATAAAACAATCATACAATTTAATTAACTAAATTTCCGCTTTTCTTCATTTTAAAACCCCGGAAATATGTTTTGAAGAAATAAAAACAACTCAAATATAGAATATTAAAACTACAATTGTACAAGTTCTAAATGTGACTCCCCAAAACCAGAAGATTCTGCCTCAGTTTCACTACCAAACAGAATATCATAAGCACCAGGCATACTTTTAAAGCAAGATATGGTGAAACTATCAACAAATTATATCTAACAAGTCATATACAAGTTTTGATGCGATGATAAGAACGAGGCAATCAAATGAAGCTTAACATTATCTTCAAAGTTATAGATCAATTCAACAAATTGCCCTCTCATTATTCTTTTAATGGTCCTGTCCATTTTCAATGCGGCACACAAACCATGAGGGTTCCGGCCGATCAGCATATATTTTCAAGATAAAAAAAACTTTGCTTCCCAAGAAAAGGGTAAATACGGGAAGTGAAATATTTGGTGTACTCGGTTTTTATTGGGCAGTCCGATAACTAAGTTGTCTGCCCTTGAGTACTCTCCGAATGCGCATGCGCATTAAAACTTCCGGGGTATAAGTAGAAATTTTATCAGCATGTATAACACACACATCGAGTGACATGGAAAGTTAATTAAAGAAAGAAACAAAACCAAATTGGAAATCGCCGAAATATTGCTGAATATGAAAAGGTGTTTATAGCGGGAAGGTGGTCGAAAACAGAACTGTTTCATTGCATCGATTTCCTCAAAACAAGCGACTGCGACGCATTCCGATGGTATTATAACACTTCGCCCTGGTAACAGTACGCCCTTGATTGGTAAAAGCTTGCCCTAGATAGGTAACAGTTCGCCCTTGCTTTATAACATGTCGCCTTCGGATATAAGTGTATATATAAAAAAAAGTAAATTGGTTAATTTATTTATAACCATTTCTCATTGTATTTGTCTTCGTCTTAATATACATTATGAGCTCTTCTGATATAAGTGTATACGCCACCCTTCGCCCTTAAAAATCTTTAAGAAATTAAGTAAGAAGAATGTAAACTTATTAACTTTTTATTATTTTGACACCATTCGCATTAAATTTAGGCTTCTTTTGTCTCCTTATTCTTTATTATTATAAACGTCGTATTATTAGCATCGTAAATTATTATATTGTTATTTTTCATATTTTAAAATTGTTTTAACCAATGTTTTAAATGCAATGTTGCGACCTAAAATATAATAATTATACTGTGTACGTGGTTTATTTATTTCATATTTTATATTTAAATAAATTTCCGCTGTTGCAAGGATTTTAATGTTACTTAGTTGCATACATATTTTGTTGCAAATACTTTAATACGGTTGTCATACTCAAGATGACTTGAGTATGCAGTTATCTTATAATTGCACATAAAAGCGTGAACGTTAATTGGTGTTTGCCTACAGACATTATTGTGATGATACCATTCGCACTAATCTTGATTGATAATTAGTCAGTGTGATCTTGATTAATGTTTACCGACATAGACGTATATAAAAATTAAAATTAATAAATTGGTCAGTGTGTGATTGTTTATTGATTTTTGCCTAGTCATTATTGTGATGATAGCGTCAGCACTAATATTGATTGATAATAAGTCACCATGATCTTAACTGATGCTTGCCGTCATAGACGTATATAAGTGCTTGCAATTAATAGACTAGTCAGACTAGAGAGCGGCGTGGCGACGCTCGGCCCGGCCGAGGTGGAACCGTGGACCCTGAAAAAACCCGAGATTGACCTAAGTCTTACAAAACTGTTCACTAAAAATGACTGCCCTAATAAAATCAAGGCGCTAACACTGGAGCATTTGGATAGTAAATACAAAAACTGGGTTAAAATATATACAGATGGAAGTAAAGACCCCCAAAAGGGTAGGGTGGCTTCCGCTTTTGTCATTCCTTCTATTGATCTAACATTTTCGGAAAGAATATCAGACAAATCTTCCATCTATACGGCGGAAATGAATGCCATCCTACAGGCCTTGAGCTGGATAAACAAACAAGAAAAAACAAGATCTGTTATTTTTTCGGACTCTTTAGGATCACTTATCTCCATAGAAAATAATAAAAGCAGATCCAGGCCTGACCTCCTCAATCAAATCAAAATTGTAGCAAACCAGTGCATGGAGAAAGGCCACATTGTCACTCTAACATGGTGTCCAGCACATGTAGGGATCTCGGGAAATGAAAGGGCTGACGGGGCTGCCAAAGCCGGTCTGAGCGCTTTGCAGGTGGGACGTCACACTGGCCTCGCTCCAACTGAATCTATTCAATATCAAGGAATAATTTATTAAATAAATGGGAACAACATTGTAAAACTATTAATGACAAAATCAATGATGGACGGTCAAAAATACCATCACTAAAACGCCCACCAATTTACTCAAGTAACTTTCGGATTGAACGTAGTATAACAAGATTAAGATTGGGCACAACTCTTTTACCTGGCAGTACCGGCCAATATATCTTAAACCTAAATCCAGATTGTTCCACGTGCGGGGTCCGGTTTGACGACAAACACCTGTTGTTACAATGCGAGGACCACAGGGGGTAGAGGATAAAATTAGAACAAGTTTTACTTTCGGAAAATTTGGTATTTAACAAGACAAATATCCCCTACCCACCCAAACTACTAGAAACAACAATATTTAAGGCACTGGGAGGATTTATTCACAACACCCAGATGTCAACAAAAATCTAAAAACAAAGTAAATGATATAAAAAAAAAAAATAAAAAAAAATATTAAAAGTCCGACCACCCCCACGTCATGCCTTCTCAAAATATATCAACCTTGTAACCCAATGATACACCTGATTGGTACAACCTATACCACCTGCAGTTCTTTTACTATAAAACACATTATCAAAACATTACAATGAACTTAATGACATATACATAATAGAAGAAAATCCTTTTAACATTGTTATACGGTTTTAAATGAATTATATAAATTCTATTTTGGGATAAATAGATAAAATACCAGCCCCTCCCAGAATCGAACTGGGGAGCCATCCCCCCTTTTTTTTCTAATAGCATAAATATAAGGGTGGCTCTTCCAACAAGGGCTATTTGGTAAAATCCATCTATACCAAAATACAGAAAATTAAGAGCGCCTCTGTGGGATGTAAACCATGATGATGCATTAGTGTCACACAGCAACCCGGCTTGCCCGGACCAACCCCCGACCCTGGGATGATAAAGGTCCATAGATGGGGCCGGGGATGGTTGGTAGGGCCTGATGGGCGTGTGACGCTGTGTATCATCTGGATCAAAATAATACATAAAGGACATATAGTAATCCGGCTTGCCCGGACCAACCCCCGACCCTGGGATGATAGAGGTCCTTAGATGGGGCCGGGGACGGTTGGTAGGGCCTGTTGGACATATGATACCATGTATTTTTAGAACAATTTAAGGCTCGGCTTGCCCGGATCGGCCACTAGCCCCGCACCCACAAGTAGATAGAGGCGGGGCTGGTGGAAGTTGGTAGGGCCTGTCCGGCAGAAGGTGAACAAACTTCAACAAAAAATAAATAAAATTTTACTGGGCATCCCACAGGGGCGTACAGAGAAGGCATGACGGGGGGTGGGTGAAAGGGGCCCTGGATAAGATTACCTCTTCAGGGAACCCAACGCGAAATCGGTTCCGTGTCCGATGGAAACCGGGTGCCTTACATCAACAACAACAAAAAAAAAATACAGCATCGTGTGGGAGTTCGTGGCCAAAAATGAAACACATTAAAATGTTTTAAAAAATTATATACTACCGACTAATGGTAACTACTTCCCAGGGCCGAAGACTACCAACGCTCTATGCAATTGTCAAAATTTGGTTTAAGTCTCAGCCCTGTTCTGTCTCTTCTATCGAGTTTTCTTATATATTATTAAAATTCTCTACTCTACTCTAAGGTGTACATGGATAAAAAGAAAGAACTGATAAAATAGAAGAATAATATCCATGTATTAACCTGTCTATACTATTATAAAAACAAATTTTCAATAATGACAGTGGTTCTACCCAGGAAATTGATGGAAATCAAAAATACTGAATATATATACTTTAACATTTTAAAAAATCCCCTCTACAGTTTCTCCTTTACCTGTAAAGTCCATGGACTCCCCGGGATGCGGATAAAGAATAAGAAAAAGCCATCAAAATGAAAATAAATATACATCAACAGTAATACAAAACTCCTATAAGAACAAGGATCGAATTATAATCTCTTAATACTATTTATATATTAAAAATTGACTATACCAAAATAATGTATTAAGAATATTGTACTAGTATCTATAATAAAGTTCTACGATCTATTTACATAATATAAAGGCAAGAAAAGAAGAAATGTAACATTAATAGAATTATTTAAAAAACTTGCCTGTTTTCCTGAACACCATGGGAAAACAAATAAATAGAAGGTGAAGGTCGTCACCTATTAAATAGAAAATCACCTTTACCGTTTCGAATAGTCGTATCCATAAGAAGGCACCCGGTTATATCAGTGAAAACATGGTAAATCCGTGCGAAACCCCCCTCAGTGACACAATTCAAACAGTAAACATTGACACACGGCCGATTTTAAATACATCTCGGCAACACATGGTGCCAAAAAATGGCGATCCAAAGAGAAAAGAAAGAGACTTAATCTCCATACCTTAATACAAATACCGTTATATATTTATAATAAACTATAACATTAATAATGCAACATATAATTTAAATAAATAAGCATTGTAATCCATATCTATGAAAACTACGTTTTGTTAAAAAAAAAAAAATACCTATACCTATGAAATATTACAACGTTACTCATAGTATAGAGGCTATAACATCGAGCAGATATGTTGCAGACACTGATCACACGGGGGGCGCCGCACGGGTTTCATCGGATGAGTGAGGCACCTTAGGGAAAGAATACTTTACCATAAATCTCTCCTGCGCTCTAGCGTTTTTCGCCATACAGTGCCTCTGAGGGACACAGGCCTGTCCATACACATAAAATAATTAAATAGAATTAATTCCTAAGCCCTCTCTCTCTCTCTTCTGATAATAATAAATATTTAAATAATATTCTTACTCTACAGGGAACGGGAGATATCCTTTGTAATTGTCAAACACGGGTATATATATCTCCCTTCCCTTCTTTTACTAATCTTTTGAGTTGTGTTATCTCTTATATCTCTGCTTCTATGGTGCATGTGGATGAATAAAAAAAAAAAAAAAATCTGACTGCCAGCGGGACCTCTGAATTAAAAAATAGGTCCCATCGTCCACATGTTAACCAGTCTTTTCTATTTATAAAATTTGTTGGATTCAGATGATACAGGGGACAGGCCTGTAAATATGTACATTGTAAGCTGTATATATAAATGTAAATATTATTCATGATTTAAATTCTTGATTTTTTAAAATAAACATACTTTTAAAAAGGTCCTAAAAAGGTGCCTATAGCATCGGTTAAATAATATAATTATATGTCTTATCTTTTATTTTAACTGAATACATTTTTTGGTTTTTAAATTATTGCATTTTTTACCACTATTATAAGTCCCAAATGAGGCGCTGTATAAAAATATATTGTAACTTTACAAAGAGGCGAAAAAATCTATAATCTATGTTAATTAGGTGGACTGGAAATGAAATGTATTACAAGAAAAAAGGAAGTGTAAACTGATATTTTATATAAAACAACTTTTACTACACATTCATCTCAGCACATAAATACAACACAGATAATAAAACCACCCGTACATTATATAATAGCCTATTGTCAATACACCAGTAATTCATAATCATCTTTATGTTGTTTAACTTTTAATCCTTTTTAATCTACCAGACACTAGGCAACCCTCACGCCATTAATATAATACTGTGATATTTTATTTTAAAACTCCCATACTTTAATGCTCGCCCTATAACAATAGTTAGGGCGAGGGTAAACAAAACCAAATATTGATTGAGACTAGTCAGTGATTCAATCTCGCAACGTACGCTAGCTTTATCACAATACAGTATGAAGAAGTCGACTAAGACGGCAACCAACTAATTGTATTTGTATGCATATCTTATAAAATATTATATATATTATACACTATATAACAAATTAAATCAAGTATAAACTTTACTTGACATCATTTTCCCCCTTCATTTAACGCGTGGAAATGGAACACTTATATCCGAAATACTCATAATGCATATGAAGCCGATGGAAACAAATACAAATTGATGTAAATTGTGTCGAAATATTTATAAATAAGTTAACAAGTATACATTTTTGCTTGACGTATACTAGGGGTGTCACGATACACCTGAAGCGTACCACGATATACTGCGATATGCTAGCACCGTATTGCGATACGTACCACGATATATTGCTCAATAAAAGAAAGTATTACTGCATATTCATTTGGAATTCAAATCTTTTAGTTCACAATTTAACTCTATCATTGTATACAGACAATTAGCAGTTTTAACACACAACAACATAGTAAAGTTATTAATATAAAAATCAAATATGTTTTACTTGCATTATCACATCAATAATATCATGCTGATATAAATGATATCTGCTATGCTATGACTAGAACCTTTGTAAGATGTCCAAACTTTTTCATAAAATAACTATTAATATGACCTCACCAGAAATTTTTCTTAAAAAATTAGCTTATCTACAATTGTAGATGAGCGAGGAGCTCTCTGAGCTGTCACAATATCTCCAGTTGTGCTGAAAATTCGCTCAGAAGGAACAGATGTGGCAGGAATGCATAGGCGGCATTTAACTTTATTAGCCAGCAAAGGATAGCTAATGCAGTTCTCCTTCCACCAAAGGAGAGGATCATTCTCAACACTTATTTGAGGAGCCACTTCATATTTATTAAAATATAATGGTTTTATTAAAAACTGTTACATATACCTATTCTCAATATCTCCAGTTACAGCTTATTTTACAGACTTTATCGTCTGCGAATCGGTCACAGTGTCTGCCATTATAATCTCAACTTTTTTTCATCAGAGGTTGTATGATTGATACAGTTGGGGTTTTCTCAGTGCAAATGGCTTCGGTTATTATTTTCAATGGTGCAAGGTATCATGATATCTTCAGCTTACCTTGCGACATTCTCATTCAAAACATTGATTTCAGTGTCTTTGCCGTGTTGATGTCTGTTGACAGAAGAGTGACATAAATGGCGGACTGTAACTGCAAATAACTCTCTAGCATATCTGCTGCATAATTCCATCTCGTTGGCACGTCACAAACAAGTTTTACATCTCTAAGTCCAAGAAGCTAAGTTTTGGTCTTTAAAACAGATGCAGCAGTGGAACTTCTGTGAAAAAATCCAGCTACTTTTCTTATCCGAGCAAGAATTCTAGAAACAGTATTGATCTTTAACGCTTTTTCTGCTGCAAGATTTAATGTATGAGCAAAACAGCCAATGTGGGCTTTGCTTAACAGTTCTCTTCAAGCCACCAACATGTTTGCAGCATTATCAGAAACCAGCGGAGGATGTGGAGTAGTAATGCCCCATTCAGTGGTAGCTTCCTTGATTACCTCAGCAATTTTCACACCAGTGTGACTTTCTGGCAAAGCCCTTGTTTGGAGAACAAAGTTCTGTAACTTCCAGTCAGGAGTTATATGAACAGAGGTAATTGTGACATAAGATTATGTGGAGCGGCTGGTCCAGCCATCAGTTGTTAATGCCACAGTACTGGCAAGTGCAAGACTGGATTTCACTATAACTGCAGCTTCTTCAAACATTGTTGGTATCAGTGTCTGAGAGAAATAAGTTTTGCCAGGAATAAAATATTGGGGATCCAAAATATGTATCATATTTTCATATCCTGGTCCTTCAACAACCGATACTGGCCGAAACTCATCAACAATATAGCCTGCAAGACCCCTTGTAATAGACATTGCACGTGGGGAGTTAAATGCATATTTTATCCCAAGCATGCCGTCAAGTGTTTTCTGCATGTTTGCTTCGGGATCCACCTTGAGCTAATTCGTGAGATTGTTAACGTTTGGATTGCAAGCTCGATTGACTACGATAATGGCGTTCTATGTAAGTTTGTTGTCCCTCCGCTGTTTTAAACTGTTTGTTTGCAACGTTTACAGATAGCAACCCCCTCATCGATTTAATTCGATTTCTTATTGAGTTTCAGTCCAAAATGCCTCCATAAGTCACTCTTCGCCTTGCTATTCGGAACGATTTCAAATTCTTCTGCCATGATATTTAATCCTCGTCAGTAAATGTTTGGATTCATGTGCTTATTATACGTACGAGCGTCTGCATCACCCGAAATGTTGAGCGGTTCGATAAACATTTAGAAAAACAATGTTTTATTTAAACGAACCATTAATTCACCAGAAGTTTCGTCCATTTAATTTTGGAATCGCTGCGGATTGAAAGTGGAACTCTAAAAACCGGTATGTTGATTTCGTATCGCGGTACAATATCGTTCGGTAGTATACCGCAATATACCGGTATATCGGTATATCGTGACATCCCTAACGTATACACTTATATACGACGGCGACATGTTACTGATCAAGGGATAACTGTTACCGATCAAGGGCGACCTGTTACTAGTTAAGGGAGGGTGAAGTGTTACTAATTCTTCTCGAGTTGGTCTCTCCTTTTCAATTCATAATTGCCAGTAATATCTAGCTTGTAAACGCCGATAATTCGCTCGATTAGCTGATATTCCCTTCAGGATCCAATCAAACGACGATTCGCCAGGTCCTTCTTTAAATTTGTTAGCTTGAAATGGTCTAATTCTTAGTTGTTTACACAAGCTTCGTTGATTTCTTTGTCCGTGTCCGCCATCTTTTTTTTTTTACTTAGTCCCCAGAGGCTCGGCAACGAGTAGCCTCCCTTTGAATTCAAGGGAAATAACCGAGTTATCGGACTGCCCAATTGTGAGGCTGTCCTTGTCTGAGTTGATGCGGTTAGAAATTGTGTAAATAATGGGAAATCCCATCATGGTGGAGCGCAAACTTAGCAAATTTCAACATTTTTTCCAAAACAAACCCCCTTTTAATTCACTAGGGGAATTAATTAAGGCTTTATCTTACTGAATATAAACCGTGTACACCAAATATTCAACTGAGAGACTTTACAACAAGGTGTCAACTATAAGTTAGCACTTCGAGGATGTTAAATCGCCAAACCTTTTTCCTGACGCCATAGCGTAAAATCGCGTTTGCATGAATCTAAAGCACAACACCATAAATCGCGTTTCTATGAACCTATCGCACAACGCAAAAAAAATAATTATCCAAGCTTTGATTTAGCCCCTCAGACAATATTATATTGTCCAGCCTATGCATATACGCACTTACAAGATCTACATGGATTTGAAATAAATTTGTTTTGCCAGGTGTTTATTGTGGGGATCCAGTTACAGCTTATAATGTACTTTTCTTTTCAATACATAATATGGAGAGGTGGGACAACTAAATCTAACAATTTTAACACTATACAACGCTCAGCGAATCCATAATAATTATTTCTAATCTTTATTACATGTAAACAGTACTGTAAGTTAATATTACAGGTTTTAGTTTCTTAAATGGAGTTTTAGCAGCTGAAACCATTCCTTCATAGTTTCAAAAATGAAAAAGAAAGAAAAAGAAGAACATATCTGTTTTAAGGTGATGTAGTATACCTAGAATCTATAATTAAAAACATTTGACCAAAGTTCATTCTACTTCTATAAATTACGTTTAATAACTTACCTTCTAAACAGAAGCAGTACTCTGATACTCTAGTAGTTACAAGCTGAGGTAACGCATAGAGCCAAAGACCTGACATCTCAGTGAGATCTGGGGTTCGAACCCAAAACCATCCTTTCCTTAGTCCAATGCCTCCATTTGATCACATGCTATCTTAACCTCGGTATAGAGAACTAAGATCTATACATGTGTACTTTGGTACTATCTTACCCCTACGTTGTTTTTTATGTTCGTTTATTCCCTGTTCTAACAGTTGCTCTAAATTAATTTGTTATATACACCTACAATATGAAATCTTGTAAACGTCTGCTGATTTATTAGCTTGATTCATTATTACTCATTTTTGGTTTGTTTTTCTTTCATAAAACAATACCATTTACTAGGATAGTTCACAGAACGATGTTGAATATTTATATTCTATTATACAATACTGTCAAAATAACTTCCTTCCTTTATAGTAAAAAAATATACACAGAGCAGGTTATAAGGAAAATTTTGCAGGCTTTGTGCTGTTAGTTGTTTTGTCTGTCAGTCTGATAGACAATAATTTTCTTTCATAATTAACTGATGAATAGTTCAAAAGATGGAAAATAAGGGCAGTGTTTATTAAAAGAAGTAACTCCAGTCATTTAGCATAATGTGTGATTGTTTTTTTTGTGCGTCCTATTTAAATGAGAAATGTATTGCCAGACGGTGTTTTACTGATTTATTTTTTGGAAGTTACACACTATTTCTTAGGTTTACAAGGAAATACCGCGGTAGTTGATATTGTTGTCTTCAAAACAAAAAGTTTGATCACAGAATGTGATCGCATTATACTTTATTTGTATACATGCCTAATATATAATTTATCTTTGGCAGACTTAATATTTAAAAAATGTACTTCTATTATTTATATTTCGTTAAATATCACTGGCAGAAGATTGATGTAATTAGGAAAATGTGAAACGGCATTTTAATTTTAATACCTAGGCTACATAAAATAATTAGGAATGAAGAAGAAATCTTTATTGTCATGGTAAAGTTCTCAACTTAAACTTCATGCTTTTACAGAATTAAATACCAATATATTGTAAACTTTAAACAACTGTGCCACTCAGTCCAAAGAATGTCATATTTCCTAAACAAATTTATTTGGAGAAATTCGGTTCAAAAATGTGTTGGTTGTCTTACTTTTATAACCTCTTCCCTATTTGTATATTCAGCAGGTTAATCATGTTACTGGTCTGTTGTACAAATGAATTTCACATTTTACCATGATGTTTTAAAACCCCAGAAAACTTACTCCTGAAATGCTGTGGTCAGAAAATAGTAAAAGAGGATGAGTTTAATGCATGTTCAGAAGGGTATCCTATCTGACAGTCATTATTTTGAACAGTAAACAGTCTATTAATCTTCAATTATTTTAATGGATAGTGATTAACAGAGGAACAAGTGTAAAGTTAGAAAAGTTGTTGTGTAAATAATGTTTAAAATAAATAAACAACACAAGATATTTGTTGATCTTTTCTTGTAAATTTTCTCATTAATTTGATCAGAACATTTTTCCACTGGTCAACTTACATTTTCACATGTTCATCTAGTGTTAAACATAATTACCTCCAAAATGTAGATTAAATGTACATGACCTTTAGAATTAATATCAATGAGTAAAAAAGGTTAAATACATAGAAAATTGGCCTTAAGCATAGAGTGGAATAATCTGAAATAAGCGAAATATATCTCATATCTAAATAAAACATTTGAACACAGAGTGAAAATCTTGCATTATAATACAGATAAATCATTACACCTAATGTACATGAGAAAATATCTGGTATGTCTGCAATGCTGTCTTTTTGATTAACTCTAATATCAAGTGCTGACTGTTATAACAAGGGTTTGAATCTCATTAGACTGGTGGAGGGAAACAACCCATATGGGTAGCTGGTACATCTTGTAGCGGCCAATCTCGCCCACTGACATTACATTGGCGACGAGGATAAAGGAATTAACATATTACGGACTAAAGTTATCCTTCGGATTACCTGTGGAAAATGACTGGATTGTCGCCGTTCCCAAAATTCGACGTGTTTGGGGAAGAAACGTCCGTAGGTACGCGGTGGATTAAATACGTGTCAAAACTAGAAAACGTATTCGTTGGATTAAACATTGAGTCAAAGAAACGAAGAAAAGCACTGCCTCTCCACTATGCCGGAGATGAAGTGTTTGAGAAATACAGAATTCGAAAAGTATGAATTCAGAAACATGCGATAGTCGTCAGAAACGATGGATCAATTCGCGACAAGACTGCGTAAGAAAGCAGAAAATTGTGACTACCAAGACAAGAACAGCAAAATCAAAAGCCAGATTATTCAAGGTTGCACATCAAAGAGATTGTGGCTGAAATGTCTCGAGGACGACAAACCCCTGGGTGACATCCTCACAATGGCGAGGACAATGGAAATCGCAAACAAACAAGCAAAGGCTATGGACTCGCAAAGCAGTGAAATAAATAATATTCACCACCGTCGTAAAAACAAGGATACCAAAGACAAGTCGACATCGGTCAAACCTTCACCAAAGCAAATGTGCAGAAACTGCAGGGGAAATTTCCCACACCATGGAAAATGTCCGGCACTTAGTGCGATATGTCATTATTGCCATAAAGGAAACCATTTTATCGCAGTCTGCAGAAAGAGAAAAAAACAGTAGAAAACATGCGCATGAAAGTAGAAAGCATGTGCATGAAATCGGACAAGGTGACAGTCAAACTGACGATGCGTCATCAGACTATGAAAAAGCATTCGGTGTAAACGTGTTGACCAATAGCAGGCTTCCTAAAATGACACTGAACATAAATGGAGTACCCACAAGGACTCTTATAGACACAGGAAGTTCAATAAATGTCATAAGTCAAAACATTGTGAATAAAATGGTACATAAGCCGAAACTTGAAAGGACAAATACAAAGGTATTTGCGTTTGCACAGAACACACCGCTGGCCATTAAAGGAAAATACAGCTTCACAACCGAATCTGAATCCAAGTACACCGTAGCAGACTTTTATGTCGTTCAGGGCGCGTCAATGACATTACTCAGTTATCAAACATCTGTGGATCTTGGTATTGTTTCAGTCATAAACTCTGTGGACAGTTACATATATGCAGAACTGTGTGACAAATACAAACCCGGATTTACCGGTCTGGGAAAGCTTAAAGACAAACAGATCAATTTCCACGTGGACGAAAATGTCACGCCAATAGCGCAACCGGCAAGAAGAATACCTTTTCACTTGCGGGACAAGGTGGAACAAGAAATCAATCGGCTCGAGCAAATTGACATCATGGAGAAGGTACATGACCCGACTCCCTGGGTATCAAACATTTTCGTGGCACCAAAACCTAACGCCCCAGATGAAATACGGTTATGTGTAGATATGAGAAAAGCTAACCAGGCATTGAAACGCGAACGACATGTCGTGTTTACAACAGATGAAATAATATTGGAACACAATGGGTCAAAATACTTCTCAAAAGCAGACTTCAACAAAGGCTTCCATCAACTTGAATTAGCTAAAGAATCAAGGAATATGACAGTGTTTGCGTCACACCTTGGATTGTAC
Source organism: Sinonovacula constricta (assembly GCA_007844125.1). Classification (NCBI taxonomy): domain Eukaryota; kingdom Metazoa; phylum Mollusca; class Bivalvia; order Cardiida; family Solecurtidae; genus Sinonovacula; species Sinonovacula constricta. Next base: position 36,164,423 of record CM017564.1, on the reverse strand, counting down.
AGGTACAAACGTCTAAACTTCGAAGTAAATGTTGCCCCGGAAATATTTCAAAATGAAATCCGGCAAGTGACAAACTGTCAATCGTTTCAACTGACAGCGGAATTGTTCTTTTACGAGGCACAAGGTTGTGCATCCCAGACAGTCTGCAGAGACACGCCGTTAACCTTACACACGAGGGACACCAGGGGCGAAAGCGGACCAAGGCATTAATTCGTGAATTGTGTTGGTTCCCATATCTTGAAAAACTTGTTGATGAGCAATACAAAACTTGCAACCCATGTATGTCCGCATCGCCACATTCGACACCGGAACCAATTACGCCAAGTCTACTACCAAATGGGCCATGGGAAAAAGTGTCTGTAGATTTCTGTGGACCATTCCCCGCAGGGGAATACTTTATGTTTGTTATACGTGATAACAGCAGATACCCAGTTGTAGAAAAACTGTCAACCATGACCGCCATCGCACATTTTGAAAAAATCTTTGAGATGTTCTGTGCCAAATATCGTAAAAAGTGATAACGGAGCACCGTTCAATAGCCATGAGTTCGCCAAGTTTGCAAGTAACATTGGGTTTAAGCACCGGAAAATAACCCCACTTAACCCGATAGCCAACGGCACTGCTGAAGCCTTTATGAAACCATTGGTGAAAACTATGAAAACTGCATCAGCTTCTGGGAAAAACTTTAAATCCGTGTTAACAGTGTTTCTCATGAATTACATCCAAGCACAAACCTGACACCATTTGAACTCATGTTTAAAAGAAAAAAGAAAACAAAACTACCGAAATTCTCAGTGCCCAGAAGCGACAAATATGTACGCCAAAGAGACACAAATTCCAAAACTTAAGAACAAAGAGTACGCTGATGTCAAACGAAAAGCGAAACCATGCACATTACAACCGGGTGGCCCTGTTCTAGTAAATCTGACAATGAAAAATAAGCTATCAACACCGTTTACCCATAAACAAGGCTACGTCGTCCGCCGAAAAGGGTCGATGATAACAGTACGTTACGAGGGTCGAGAAATAACCCGCGATTCGTCTCACTTCAAGCTGGTCCTAAGACCAAATAACGTCGACAATAAAACGCCAACGAAACGTGGTCGTAACTCTGTTCATCCAGATACCAACCTTCTTATTAACAACATCAAATCACCCCTCCGACGTTCGGATCGACAACGTCGCAAGCCAAAGCGGTACAAGGAGGATTATGGAAACAATGTGTTTTGAAAACTGGCCATAAAAATGCCTGTCATTTATGAGCGGTTTTTATAAGTGTGCTAGTTGTTACTAAATCATATCGTGTGTTAGAACAATTAAACAAAAACATGTAAGCGTGTTTGGTATAAATGAAACAAACGTGTTTAATTTTAGAGGTCATACTTATACCTGTTTAAATAACCGTGTGTCTTAAAAAGTCTAAGTTTTTATTGCCGTGTGAATTAAATGACTAAGACCACTGGCCGACATTTCTCATTAATTAACAGACATCTGACAATGTGTGAACATATCCCTGGAAGTCCAGAACAATGAAAACATTATTTATGTCTCCAGTTTCGTATCACTGAATTAATTATATTATAGCTTTGGAATTTTGTACGAGCTAATTATCAATTAAACAAGTGCTTGATTTTAAGACACTGCCATTGATGTATACTTTCATTCCTTTCTGTGGGAGCAGAAACTGAGATTGATCAATCTGCTAAACTAGTTGATTTAATAGTTTTAAAGACCTAAAATATTGAAAGATATTATTTGATAAATATGTTAAATATGTGTTCATACTGTAGGTCACATATTGTTTAAATCTCTCCGTTAATAATAGTAATGTTTTATGCTAATTTCATGAACATTTAATTCGTGTTATGGAGGGATGTAGCGGCAAAGCTCGCCCACTGGCTGATAAGCTGATAAGCGCGGCTTAGCCCGCCCAAGGGCTGATAAGCCCGGCGTCTCTAATCCTATAAGATTATTGTATGCATGTATTGAAGGGTAGTTGTTGTCGGAGAATGTATGTGTGAGCATCTGAATAAAAGTGTAAACAATCCTTCGGGTCTTGTATTACCATCCCTTAAGGGTCTGTATATAAACAACAACAACATTACACATCTGACGACGTCGCAGCTAATGTTTGGAATTTTGAAACGAAAAATTAAAGCCTAAATTGCCAAAAAGGTAAATGTCCAAGAATTAAAACAAAATTGACGTTTGAATTAAATAATTTTGGAATTATGGATTAAGGCCAAAAATTGCCAAAATGCAAATAGCGCAAGAATAGTATTTCGAATTAATTGTAACTGATATAAACAGAAATTACAAACACGTTATTTTAAACCATGTTTGATTTTTTAACGAAATTACCAATTTCTTAATTAAATTTTAAGTATTAATAAGTAAATAATTAAACTTTAATTATAATTTTAAATATTTATCATTTTAACACATACTTTAATCATAGAAGAAAAATTCGACAGAAAATGTGTTTAAATAACAGTATCGTGTCGCCAAAAAAGTAGTCCGGCATAGAGCAGGTGCGCGAATATCGGTAGATAAAGCTCATCTTTATCACATGGGTTTTATCAATCGATATTTACAATGATGGTGGGATAAATCTATCCTACACTATCGCTTCTTTTAAAGACCTTTTTATGGCGTTTTCTTCTTCCGGCGAACAAAGCAATAGTGAGTCAGTAAATATCATTGCATCAGAAACAATCGGAAAACCCCTAATTATTCAAGAATCATCACTCGGATGATTGTCCCGGGGACGGATTTACCCGAGGTGTTCCGATTGATCCGAAGGCTGATTGTCCTCAGGACGAAATTACCCGAGGTGTTCCGATTGTATGTGAACGGGAAGAAGGATTGCGAAATGTTGTGAAATGCTGGAAACAGGAAGTAATAAATATCAACAGCAACTTGCTTAAGTTAGTAGAGGTGACGTTGCTCTGATTTTAAACGTGTGTGATGGCAGAATCGGAATCTAGAAGAGATACAGAGTTATTGGGATTGTGGAATGAATGTGGTCATCCAGGTAAACTATTTAGTATAATGTCAACAATTTTTTGAACTTATATCAATCCCTCTCGACTTCTCAATTCACTTCCTGATTAGAAACAGTACTAAGGTACTGAGTACTCGGAGCATTGTGCAATAAATTGGCTTGCTCAGGGACTAACATCAGTTTTTTTGGGTTCGAACACTGGGCCCCGCTGAAACGGAGTCAAAAGTTTTAATCACAAGACCCGTGAACTGCGCTTTTCAAATAAGACACCACACTCGCCGTAATTAGTTTGGTTAAAGGCATTGAAAATGGCCTTCATTAGACCACACACACACACACTCACACACACGCTATACAATACACAATAACGAATAACCGAACCAAAAACAAACAAACCAAAAAAGCCGTGAGATCACAGCTGGACACTGTTTAACACAGAGATTTATCCCACCATCTCTGTAAATATCGGTTGATATAACCCGTGTGATAAAGATAAGCTTTATCAACCGATATTCGCGCACCTACTCTAAGCCGGACTACTTTTTTGACAAAACGATCAGGAATGTTTACGAGAACAAAACTCATTTATCCCGTAATTATGCTTGTGGTCACCCAAAAAATGTGCATAATATAAAGATTGGTTAAACAGAGCAAAAGTGGCTATTAAAAAAATGATGAGAGCGGTTTCGATCTCTATCCTGTAGGATTGAAAACTTAAGTAGCAGCGTCTTAACCGACTGAGCTAACTGGACATTTGATCGCGACATTCCGAAGTTTTATTTAACAATGATATAGAAAATTTGAAAACAAAAAAAAATCTCAGAAAAATGAAACATGTATTACAGGAACATGATTAAAATTGTTTAGTAATAGTATTAAAATCAATAAAAGTACGAATTTGTAGTCTGCAAAAATAAAAACAACTGTCGAAATGTCAGATCATGCGCGTCACCGTTGTTTTGTTGTTATTTAGTGTGAATTGAAAGAATGTGATGAAGAATCGTGTAAAAACCTGTTGAAGAGATGAGCTACCAGGATTTCGAGACAAAATCGGAACTTGATCTTGAATCTGTGGTGACTGTCTGAGATTGCAGCATCTGCCTAATCTTAGGACAGACCCTGATGATCAAATGTCGTTACATGATGAACATTAAAATGGTTTAATAGATAGAGCTCGATCTTTAGTCGAACCAAATACAGATGTCTGCTCAGATCTGGACAAATGTGCAAAAAATCACTGTTTCTAGACGTAAACATGAACACCAACCCACCACCTCCAATCCCAACATTTCTCCAAATTTCGCAAGTCACCCTGTCAAAAACACAACCATCTTCGAAATTTTAAAGCGCTATAATCAATGTTCATAATTTCAATGTCATCAACAATTAAGATCCATGAGCTACTGTTTGTTACATCCACAAACACACAAACCTCGAATGAAATTCGCGTTTCTTAATGCCAAGTGCGTAGCAACTTTAATGTTGCACGGCCTTGACATTTACACTACATGTATAGTTTTACACGAGGGTATGATTTTTGTTGTTCTTTTTTTCTAACCATTATTTTTAGTTATCGTAATCAATAAAATTACAACATTATGTATAGCGCAAATAAAATAAAAGAAATAACATGTTTATTGTCTTTTCTTTTTATCGGTAAGCCTCGTGCTTTCTGATTTTCTTAGCCTCGCATGATAACATTGATCTATATCAACACTAACCTGGTATTCTCTATATATCATAGGGAAAATGATGTAAACAGTGAATTACACTTGATACAAGTGGACTTACTACACTGCTGTTGGTCAGTTAGACTGTAATCCCCACCCTTGTCTTGACATCAATGCAGCCTGAAGTTGTGTGTCCAGTCGGGTACATCCACATTACCCTATTAACTTCCCAACCCCTCTTCCTTCCCCTAACCTTTCTACCTCTTCCGATCTCTCTACCTGCCCTTCTACGTTCCTCCAACCCCTCAACCCGCCTCCTCAACTTCCCCCAACCCCTCAACCTCCCCCAACCCCTCTGCTTTCCCTAACCCCTCTGACTTTCCCAACCCGTTAATCTTCCCCAACCCAGCTACATTCCCCCGAACCATCTATTTTCAACCAACCCCTCTGTTTTCCCCAAACCCTGTACCTCCCCACACCCTCTCTACCACCCCGCCCCATCTATCGTCCCTCACCCCTCTACCTTCCCCCAACCCTTCTACTTTCCTCCCTTAAAGCTTGAAGTTTATGTTGAGAACTTTACCATGAAAATAATTTTTTCTTCTTCATTCCTAATTTATGTAGCCTAGGTATGTATTAAACATTAAATGCCTTATCAAACTTTTTGAAGACAACTTCCGCGGTATTTCCTTGTAAAGAGTAAGAGAAATAGTGTGTAACTACCAGAAAATAAATCAGCAGAACACGGGCTGGGCATACATATTTCATTTAAATAAGATACACATTTAATACAAACACAATCCCACATTATGCTTAATTATTTGAGTAACGTCTGTAAATAAATAATTCCTTGATAATTTTCCATTTATTGAACTATTTACATAAGTTAATAATGAAGGAAAATTATTGTCTCTAGTAGACAGACAGAAGAAACATCTAGCAGCATAAAACCTTGTTCTTTTCCTTAGAGGTTACTATGTGTATATATTAACCATATAAGTAGGACAAGTTATTTTGATAATATTGTTTAATAATAAATATATATTCAGCATCCTTCTGTCAACTAACCTGGATAATGGTATTATTTTTTGAATGTAAAACAAACAAAACACATTTTAATGAGTCAAGATAATAAAATATCAGAATTTTACAAGCTTTTATATTTCTTAAAACACCTTTATATTACAGATTATATAAGTCCATTAATTTACAACAGCAGTAGACACTACTTTCTTAACAGAGCAGGGAATATATAAACATTCACAATACAACGTAGCGGTAAGAAAGTACCGAAGTACACATGTATTGGTATTAGTTAAGTTCTCTATACCAAGCTAAAAGATAGCATATGGTCAATTGGAGGCATTGGACTAAGGATAGGATGGGATCGACCACCAGATCTCACTTAGATAACAGTTTCTATGCATTACATCAGCTTGTAACTACCATATAACTGCTTTTGTTTAGAAAGTGAACTGTCAATAGCAATTTAAAGAAGTAGAATACACTTTGGTCACATGCATTTAACTTCAGATACTATATAACATACATCGAGTTTACACAGATATCCCCATTTGTTTTTTTTCTTCATTTTAGAAACTATGAAAAAAAAAGTTATATCTTTATGGTTAAACACCATTTAAGAAATTAAAACCTGTAATATTAACCTATACTGCTGTTTAGATGTTATTTAGATTCATTAAGATTTAGTATAATAATTATTGATCTTTTGAGTGAATTACAGCGGCAAAAAGTGCTAGATGTAGTTGCACCACCCCTTCAATGTTAAGTATTAAAAGAAACGTACACAATAAGCAGTAACTGGTTTCCCACAATAAACCCATGGCAAAACTAATTTAAGTCACATTCATGTAGATCCTGTGCGTGGAAATGCCAGTTTATTGTATTCTGTTAATAGTACGAACACTATCGGGGCGAATACTCCGGGGACGGTTTAGTCTTTCTTATATAACAAAGAAATAAGGCGTATTTTGTGTTCGAATTACAAACTTGAAACAAAATCCAAGTGCAGTCGTTGAATTTGATCGGCACAAAAAGTTGTTTGTGGATCTCTATTTTGCCCATTTAGTGCAAGCCGTATCACTTAACCTGCCCGTATCGGGAAGTACCACTACGCTTACCTGCAACTCTTTTTTGCCAGGGAAAGGGCGAGATGATCCGAATGTGATTGTCCCGGGGACGGAATTACCCGAGATGTTCCGATTAATGTGAACGGAACAATGCGATTTGTTCTTTTTGTGCAATGCTGGAAACAGGAAGTAATTAATATAAACAGTAACTTGCTTGAGTTAGTTTGGGTGACATTGTTTTGAATTTAAACGTGTGTGATGGCAGATGAATCGGAATCTAGAGGAGACACAGTGTTACTGGGCTTGTGGAATGAATGTGGTAATCCAGGTAAACTATTAAGTTTTATGTCAACCGTCCTGTGTTTAAACATATGTTATTATATATAATCAATTTTTTCAACTTATATCATTCCCCCTCGGTTGCCTAATTCACCTTTCCGCGAGATATAAAAATAGATATTAAACATTGTGTATTAGCATGGAATTAGCCAATCAAATCGCGTTGATTGACACTTTACTTGCGTTATGCTGATTCTCACTTACACATTGTCCCACAAACAATGATTTTGACAAGCGATCAGTTTAAATTTGTCCAGCAACAACTTTCTTTCATAATTTTGTTTCACGAATGCATCATTGGGTGAATCTGTCTTAATCTTCATCTAAACATCTCCATCACAAGCTCTTTGCATTTGGGAGATATCAAATTAAAATGTTTTCGTGGATCTGTAAGATAATCTGTAAGATCTGTCACTTTAAACCAGGTTGTTTGTGGGCAAGGGGGCGGAGCTAAAAATCTATTTTAGACTCGCGGAAAGGTGAATTTCTTTGGAAGAAACATTACTCGGGTACTGATTACCCAGAGCAATGTGCAGTAAAAAGATTTTCTCAAGGTCTAACATCACGTAGTCAGTTTCGAGGTTCGAACCCGGTTCCTTTCGAACCGGAGTCAAATCGTGTACTGTGTTGCTAAAAACGCCACTCTCGTCGTCTTTAGTTTAGTTAAAGACATTGAAAATGACTTCTTTACACCCACCGGCTCCCTGCAAAAAATCCAAAAGATAAACCAAACCCAAAACAAACAAAAACAAAATCACAGCTGGACAGGGGTTAACACAGAGAGATATTCTAGAGAAAGAGACGTAAAACTACGAATCACGCTTGATTTACATGGACTTACTGCCCTGATGTTGGTCAGTTACACTGTAATCCCCACCCGTGTCTTTACATCATTGCAGTTGTGTCCAATCCGGTACATTCACCTCACCCCTTTACCTTCCCATCCACTCTACCTTCCCCTAACCTCTCTTCCTATTCCAATCTCTCTACCTGCTCTTCTACCTTCCTCCAACCCTTCAACCTGATCCCCACCAACTTCCCCCAACGCCTCTACCTTCCACCAACCCCGCTACATTCCCAAGACCGATCTATTTTCCCCAACCCCTGTACCTCCCCCACCGTCTCTACCTACCCACCCCATCTATCGTCCATCACCCCCTCTATCTTTCTTCCAAACCCTCTACCTTCCTCCCTCCCTACCACCCCCACCCTATCTGTCTTCCCTCGCCCACTACCTTCCTCCCAACCCCTCTACCCGCAAGCCCACTACCTCCCCCACCCCCATAAACCTCCCAGTGTGATAACAAAGTGAAGCCATGTAAGGCCACATTCCGAGTTTCTTTTTATGAGTCTTATAAACTCATGCATTTAGGTTAATTTACAATAAAAGCCTGATATAATTTTTAACAAAGCAATGACTCCTTACACTGTTTGCAACATGAATAAAGTTATGGTATAAATATCCTTTGAATGCTTCGAGATACAAATACAGTTCTTAAAGGCTCCACCTTATTAAAATATTTAAGTTAATTTGTTGAAAACAAAAAAGAATAACACTATATATGTGCACGTTATCTCCTGCTAGGAGTTAACTCCCGCTAGATCTGCCCATGGTTATAGAGAGAACAAATTTATACATGTATATATATATATATATATACATATATATATATATATATATATATATATATATATATATATATATATATATATATATATATATATATATATATATATATATATATATATATATATATATATATATATATATATATACTTCATTTTAAGTTACAGCATAACAGTTCGAAATTGATTAGGAAACCAGTTCTTTCAAATTATATTAATTCCACATCTTTAAGCAATTTGCAGCAGTCATTCTTGCCGAGGGACTTACATTCCATGTGCGGTTAGACCCAGGAACCTTGTGATTCTAAATCACGACAACAAAAATGCTCAAGCTATATTAAGATACAAGTTCATATATTGAAAAGATAAAATTTATTTTTAGTTAGTTATGTAACAAGTTGTATTTTACCCAGTTAAATTATATTATATATGTTAATAAAATAATTAAATTATATAAAGATAAATGTCCAAATAAATAACTTTAAAAACAACAGCAGCTTGTGCAAATTTGAATAACAATGTAAAAACAATTGATAAATTTGTCTGAATAGTATATAATCTTATATAAGGGTAATTAATCAATTAAATGTCATTTTTATGTAAGACGTTTGCAGAAATGTCATTTATAGTATTTTTTATTTTATCAAACAAACCAAACACTACATCAGCTAAATCATGAGCATTTGTACTGTAGTACACAGAAAGAATAGTTATTCAACTTATACAACATCAAATTTCGTAATGTATTAGGACGAATGCCTTCTTCCGCGCTTTTTACTTCAGTGACTCCTTTTCAAAAGAGACGACGTCATTCCGAATGATCAGTTTTGTTCGTGTGCTTTTGTGCATCATTTGGATTGTTCAGCGGTTTACCCTATTTCTGATTTCTGTACCTTGCTAGAATAGTCAGCAATTGACATTAGGCTTAATCACAATGATAGCATTGCATTCATATCAGCTGTTTTCACATATACATTATTCAGGTGTACTGATTTGAAATGTAAGGTTTTCACTCTGTACGTCCAAATGTTTTATTTAGAGTCAATGAATAGCTGCTTTTTGATGTACTTATTTCTACAAACTTATTTGAATCGTTATTATTTATTATTATCGTTATTAACCAATGCTTTTTGCCTTCTTGAATGTCATGCTCTTCTTAGACAAACATTGATTTTATTTTGACAATAAAACACTCGCAGTTGTATGTTATCTAAATAAAATACAAGATATATTTTACTCATGTCAGATAATTCCACTCTATGCTTAAGGCCATTTACCCATGTATTTGACATTTTCACTCATTTACTGATGTTACTTTGAAAGGTCATGTACAAGTAATTTACACTTTGGAGGTAATTATGTTTAACACTATGTGAACATGTCAAAATGTAAGTGGACCAGTGGAAAACAACCAAGTTCTTTTGAAATAAATGATAAAATATACAAATAAAAGATTAACATTTTGTCTTCTGTTTATTAATTTTTAACATTCTTAAAAAAATCTAACTCCTCAATTGTTCTTTCGTGTATCGCCATACGTTGGAAAAAGTCAAATATAAATAGCCTGTTTACTGCTTTATTTGATGGATGATGCCCTTCGAAACAAGTGCCATTCAGGTGTAAATTTCCAGGAGTTTTCATTATAAAACATCATGATACAATGTGAGGTCCATCAGCTAAAAGACCAATAACCTGATTTACCTGCTGCAAAATACTAATGTTGATATAGAATAGTTTAAAAAGTAATACAACCAACACATTTATGAACAGAATTTCTCCAAATAAATTTGTTTAAGAAATATGACATTATTTTGACTTAGTGGCACTATTGTTTTAAGTTTAAAATACATTGTTATTTAAGTCTGTAAAAGCTTGAAGTTTATGTTGAGACCTTTGCCATGACAATAAAGTTTTCTTCTTCATTCCTAATTCTTTTATGTAGCCTAGGTATGTATTAAACATTAAAATGCCCTACCACTTTTCTACTTATAACATCAAAGCACTGACATTGGTATTTACCAAAATATAAAAGCATACCAAGGCTAAACAAAATAAAAGGCATGTATAAAGATAATAAAATATCAGAATTTTACAAGCTTTTATATTTCTTACAACACCTTTATATTACAGATTATATAAGTCCATTAATTTACAGCAGCAGTAGACACTACTTTCTTAACAGAGCAGGGATTATATAAACATTAACGTAGCGGTAAGAAAGCACCAAAGTACACATGTAAAGGTATTAGTTAAGTTCTCTATACCAAGTTTCGTCACATGCATTTAACTTCAGATACTATATATCCTACATCACCTTTACCCAGATATTCTTATTTGTTGTTTTTTCTTCATTTTAGAAACTATGAAAAATAGTTATATCTATAAGGTTTAACACCATTTTTGAAATAAAAACCTGTAATATTAACCTATACTGCTGTTTAGATGTAATTAAGATTAAATATAATGATAAGTGATATTTTGAGTGAATTACAGCGTTAAAATTGCTAGATGTAGTTGCACCACCCCTTCCATGTAAAGTATTGAAAAGCAAAAAATACACAATAAGCAGTAACTGGTTTTCCACTATGAACCCATGGCAAAATTAATTTAAGTCACATTCATGTAGATCCTGTGTGCCAGTTTATTGTATTTTGTTAGTATAACGAACACTATCGGGGCGAAAACACCAGTTTTTCTTATGCAACATAGAAATAAGGCGTATTTTGTGTTTGAATTACGTACTTGAAACATTATCCAAGTAGAGTCGTAGAATTTAATTGGAATCAAAAGATTGATTGTGGATCTATATTTTTGCCCATTTACTGCTAGCCGTATCAATAAACTGCCCATATCGAGAAGTACCACTATGCTTAACTGCGACTCTTTTTTCGACAGAGAAAGGGCGAGATGATTCGAATATGATTGTCCCGGAGCCGGAATTACCCCAGGAGTTCCGATTAAATATTGAATAGACACAGGAAACACACTCCATCATATCACGGAGGCAATTTATTTAGCAGACCCAGAAAACACACATCATAGCACGGAGGTACTCTATTGAGCAGACACAGCAAACAAACAACATGATATCATGAATATACTTTATTGAGCAGACACAGAAAACACACAACATCATATCTCAGAGGTACTTTATTGTGCAGACACGGCAAACACACATCGTATCTCGGAGGTACTTTATTGAGCAGACACAGCAAACAAACAACATCATATCATAGATATACTTTATAGAGCAGACACAGAAAACACACAACATCAGATAACGGAGGTACTTTAGTGAGCAGACACAGAAAACACACAACATCATAGCACGAAGGTACTTTATTAGGCAGACCAAGCAAACACATATCATAGCACGGATATACTTTATTGAGCCCTCACACGAAAACACTCAACATCATAACAGGGAGGTACTGTTTTAAGGAGACCCAGCAAACACACAATATCATATCATAGATATACTTTATAGAGCAGACACAGAAAACACACTCCATCATATAACGGAGGTACTTTAGTAAGCAGACACAGAAAACACACAACATCATAGCACGGAGGTACTGTTTTAAGGAGACATAGCAAACAAACAACATCAAATCATAGATATACTTTATAGAGCAGACACAGAAAACACACAACATCATATAACGGAGGTACTTTATTGAGCAGAGCCAGCAAGCACACAGCACAACATCATATAACAGAGGTACTTTATTGAGCAGACCCTGCCAATACAACATCATATAACGGATGTTCTTTATTGGACAGGCCCAGCAAGCACATATCATAGCACGAAGGTTATTTATTGAGCAGACCCTGCCAACACAACATCAAAGCAAGAATGTACTTTATTGAGCAGTCACGCGAAAACACCCAACATCATAAAAGGGAGGTATTGTTTTAAGTAGACACAGCAAACACGCAACATCGTCCTCTGTTGATGTTCAATTTCCTATGATGGTCAGACTTATCGTATAAAATAAATAACATACTCTATATTGACGTCTATTTTCGACTAAACATTGACCATCACCCAACCTTTTTTTCTGACAATTTTCATCCTAAATCCAATTGTGATCGATTTACAACCAAACGTTAGGATTGATCTGTATTTTAATATTTGTCATGTTACAAAAGCTTTTAAGTAAGATCCATAATATTTCTTAAGTTGTCTTTTGGTGAATAACTTTTGTAAATCGAGCTTTATCTATTTATTGTCCAGGTAAGATCTGCTCGGCTTATTCGGCAAAACTATGAGCGATAGAGGAGTAGCTGGCTTAAGGAGTCAAAGCATGCATGTGGTTGATGAAGCAGGTTGTGTGGCAGTCTTCTGACCTTTAGAGGCACCTAAAGATTGCCAAGAAACTTGTTACACATATGAAGCTAATTACATGTACTTGATAAAACAGAATCAGTTGTTTAAGTTTCTTTATTCTTTTCACAGTTCCACTAAAGTCCATCAATGTCACTGTGGATGTTCGAGGACATATTGCGTCTGTCAGTTCCATACTTACCTACAGCAATGAGGAGGAGAGCCCTGTAGAGGCAGTGTTCACATTCCCAGCCGATGACGGCAGTGCTGTGTTCTCATTCACTGCTGACATTGATGGCCGGTTCATTGTGGCAGAAATCCAGGAGAAAGAGCAGGTAGGATAATCCATATTCAGTCATCCGCAAAATGCAGTGGACAGAGGTCCAAGTCCATCAGAAATCTCCTTCAGTCTGGTAAAAATATTTCTTTTCTAGTAGATTTTCCTAGCATGGTGGAACAAAGGTCCAGTTTATTAAACATCCACCATGAATCCCGCTTATACACATTTATTTGTTATTTAACCAAACTCTTAGCTATATGCTTACATTAACATCAAGCCTTTGCAGCATAAAGTGTAGATCCTGATCAGAATGCTCCCTGCTGAACCCGGATAATTGGTATCTACAATAAAAGGATGCTTAGAGTTTAAGATTATCCAAATCATTTAGCATTATTCAGGTCGCAAATGATTTGATAGGACCTATTTTTTGAGGCTCAGTAAAGGGGTTGGACAATTAAAATGATATTTCTATCACTTGCCTCTGATGAAAGAAATTAACAGACTAAACTGCAGTGAATTATTTTTTCTCTGTAGGCGGAGCTAACCTATCAGGATGCAGTTGATGCTGGAAAAACAGCTGCTCTTATCAAACAAGCAGACCAATGTTCGGATGTATTTAAGTGTTCTCTTGGAAATCTCCCACCAAAATCCACGGCCATTTTAACTTTAAAATATGCCCTGGAGTTGCCCATAGAACCGGATGGTAGAGTGAGGTTCACATTGCCGACGGTTTTGAACCCACGATATTCTCCAGGTAAGTGTATTTTCGTATGTATCAATTCCCATTCTCGCGGCTCATATAAGTGCTAAATGAATGTAGGGTTTCTGACAGAAAGAGAACATTTGTTAAAATTTTCCTGGTTGTGTAGTAAGCGGGACTATATGTTAATATTTTGTAAGCTGCCTATATTACCAATCAGTAGCGTATGTGACTTAAAAGAAAAGACCCAGTTTTAAGTCCCTGAGTGTTTAATTTCTTATGTTTTCCATACAAAATTAGATGCTTATACTTACAGTAATTGAAAAACAACAACAAACACAACTAATGTTTTACTTTTTAACAGCAAATTTGGTTTGAGAACGCATATGTGTTATGTGAAAACACATTATTTTTCATTCCCCCCACCCCTTGCAAGAAAAGAGTCCATAATGCTTTGTAGATGACAGTTGCTTAGTTAGTCTAACTATTGGTCTTTCGGTGAGGATACACATAGTATTGACAGATTAACAACTAGAGATAGCCACATTCCTTAAACTTGATTACTATTTTGGAGGTCCACACAAAGGTCAAGGTCACTGTGACCCTGATTATGATTTTATTTTGAAAGAACGAATGAGACAAATGAGCCCACAATCCATAAACTTGGCAGGGACACAAACATAAAAGGTTAAAGTGGCCTTCAATGAGATGATGTCAAGGTCAGGAAGATCTCTTATTCTTGCAGATTTTGAAATACATATATGATGTTTAAATTCCATATGCTCACTGCAAGTTAATTATTGTTCTAACTAGATGCAGGTGGAGAGGTTGCTGCGGAGTCAGCCACCTACGCTCCACCGTCCAAGATTCCATATTCATTCACGTTATCCGCATCTGTGAAGAGCAATATCAGAATCGTGACTGTAACATCGGACAGGCAGAATCTAGATGTGAAACTAACAGATAACCAACGTGGAGCAGAGGTAAGCTACTTGCAACTCTTAGTATACATTTGAAGAAATTAACAAGGATTTACACAACTGTAATAATTATATGTTATTGGTAATGAATAGTTAGTACAAGTGAAGTTAATATAGCTAGCAGTATATTTTATATCAGGCAACATTTGACTGGACTGACAGTCATCCCAAGGAAACTCGGGCGATTTATTAAATACTTATTAAACTTTATCATGTTTCAGACATACATTATCATTTACAACTGCAGCCAGTATGTTTAATGTCATATTTAAGGCATATTTAAGATCATTTCTTACAAAAGGCTACACAAGCTGTGGATCAAGTTTTCGTCTGTAACATTTTAGAGTACTTATTGTTAATAATGCTATCTTACAGACATGCACTTGTATTGATCTTAAATTTAAGTTGTTACTTCTCAGTACCACACCAGTCTATCATTCCCAATTCCTTATTGTTTGTTCTTTTAGATGACCTGTGGTGTGTTGTTTCTTTTATTAATATATTTGTCTGGTATCTTTCTGCGCAAAAAAGATCTGGAGATTGCATAGATCTTACTTGTATCTGAGTTTTGTGACTGTAAAAAGTTGATTTATTACAATTTCTAGGTACATCTGAAAGATGCGTTCCTGTTTGACCATGACCTTACTTTGTATGTCCAGTATGCAGAGCCATTTCAGCCTCAGGTGGTCTTCGAGAAGGGAAAACCTGATGCTGGTATTATGTTCATTCTCATGATTAGAAAAGTTTGTTTATACAATTATGCACGAATAAATGTGTCCCAATAATGTTTTCACTTCTTGTTACTGCAGAACATGAGTAACCCAACATTAATTATTCAATAAATGTCATTGTATCGATCTCTTCTGAAACTATGATGAATGAACTACTATGTTATCAGATGCCTTAACACCATTGAAATTTGTTTATTACCCCCCCTGTACGAGCAGAGGGACATATTGCCGCTTTGTTTATTTGTTTGTATGTCCGTCCACCACAAGTTTGTCTGAAACAAATCTCAAAAACTGACAAATTGACTTCAGACTTAAATGTTAAATACAAAGATCCACAATAGTGAGAGAAACCCAAAATCATAGTGAGTGTAGCTAACTTTCTACATTTTACACATTTTTATCCAACATTATAAACTGAACTAAAGCGAGGGCAAATGCGAACATAATTTAAGCTTACCTGAGCACAGCGTGATCTTTTCTGATACCATTTCAGCAGGCTCCAGTTGTGCGGCTTCAATAAGTTGCTTGTAAACACGCAGCAGGCTACGTGTTACCCATTCTTTATCAGACTTGGCCCAAATGTTTGCCTACAACAAATATTGGATAAGTTTGTAACTGGGTCACTTGGGGGTAATAACCTAGGGCACTAGATCAAACTTTAGAGAAAATCTTGTTGACATTTATAGAGCCCCTATTTGTGGCCCAATCTTCACTGTACCTGGCCAGAATGCTTGCATGTATGTTTTGACCTGGGCCACGTGGATTCAGTGGATGACTAGGTAAAGTTCTAGAACATGTTATCAGCCCAGTGACCACACTTATGATCCAAACTTCACCAAAGACTTCTAAAGTAAAAAAAAACAACAACTCCTAATTACTTGACACCAGATATGAGCCTACTAAAAGCCCATATCCTCTGGATAGCGATAAAGGGAGATCATAGCCCTCTTGTTAAAAATCCATTTCTTGGAAACACAAATCTTTTGGAAACAACATCATATTAAACATGTCACATTGATATCTCGCCAAACTGCTGCGAATAAGTGTTAATGCCCCCTACCTTTTATAATTGAAAGTTACACTTTATTGCTGCAAGGTGCAATATTAAAATTGAAATATTCGCTTATTTTTTCTGTAAAAGGTCTGACAGAACAGCTGCGATTTCATGTTACTGCCTACTGCAATAACGTCCACATATAATGCATTCCATTAGAGGAACCGCTCTCAAAATCGGCGTCAATAAATAAACCAAATCAAATAATTAGTTTTCCCGGTAATATCTGGGCTTACATTGTACGTGCATGACACTACTCATGTTGTTTGTGTTAAGTAAGTGAAATAGACAGGTAGATGAAACGATTATTTGTAACATTCGATCTTAATTCTTGCAGGAGAATTGTAATTTATGTTTTAAGATTCAACTAAATTCCTTGTATGGATTGATTATTTAAAGCGGTATCTATTTATTAGTGACCAACCAGTTCTGTCTGGTAAGTTTATTAAAATGAATGTATTCCTGTGTTTCGATTGTAATGTTTGAATTGATTCACTGGTCTATTTTGGAATATTGAATACATTTGTATTTGTATTGCTGAAATCTAAATCGCAATAGCTCAGCCAATTGATAATGTGTGTTAAGGCAGTATTTTATTTTGGGACTTATTTATAATATGTGTTCTTCCGTAAAGATACAAGCAAAAAGAAGTCAACCACAGATGGACTAGTTTTCGTTTCAACAATTTGTTTCCCCATCACAACCCTTGACACTTTATCTTCATGTTTATTACCTTGTTACGATATCATTATTTCATACCGAGAGGTATGGACGTAATTGCCTCATACGCTGCACAAAATTGCTGGTAGTAGGTTAGCGGATATGTTCTCATAATCCTCGAATTACTTAGCAAGGCTGGGCGTGAGAATTATATATATTGTACTCTGCTCTATGACAATCTTTGGATTTCAAATGCAAAGTGTGCTAGTTTTTAAAAACAGCATGACTGTATTGAGCATGAACATGTGAGTGACTTCTTTCTTAAAATATCAAATAAGTGTTTAACTAACTTTCGTGCGACCCATTCACAATACTTCTTTAAAAAATGTACCTTCAATTTAAAAAATGTCACATTAATTTTGAAAATGTCTGTGATTTTGTAGTAGAAAGGGGTATTGTCTCATCATCAAAGATTCTTTCCCAATCACTACATATATAAATTTTATTTATTGCATTAATCATGTCCATTTGCTGAGACAAAATGTTGGTTTGAACGGTTGTTGGCACAGCTCGGAATCAATGTACAACAAGCAATATCCTTCGGAGTCAAAAACGCTAAAGTACGAATAATTTGATGTCTTTCCATCAATTGCTACTTATATTTTCCTATAAGTTGATTTATTCTATAAATACTATATATATTAAAAGAGTCACTTCAAACGACTATATAAATTTATAACATTAAGTACACAAAATCATTTATTTCATTTATGTCTGTCTGCCAGAATTGCTTGACTCAATAAACTTAGTGAGTACTTTTATAATGTTTTAATAATACACAAAATACAGCCTCTAAATAAGGTCATTTACATGTATTTAATTAATTAAACTTTGACTTAGTTATCTTATAATTGGAAGCAACTAGTTCTTGCCTACGGGTCCCAATAAAGTAAATGTTGTAACAACTCCGTCCAGCACATGGGTAATTACAGTATTTAAAATGACATTCGGAGTACCATGAAAATATTAGGCATTATGTATAAATAGGGATATGACACAGTCCAATGAGCATTGCAACATATACCAAAGTTTGAAAAATCCCAGGACAAAGGAATTTACATCTTATGCAGATGTAAAAGTAAGAACAAATCTGTGATGCGTGATTTAACAAAAAGAACACACCCAACAGTTACTTCCTTGGTACCGATTTATTTACACAACAAATTACCAAGCGCTGACGTTTTCTGTAGTAAGTTATGACTAAAATATTGAAGTTATTGAAAAATAATGTCCACATTGTATTAAGAAGAGAGAAGAATTACTTCTACCAAGAAGAAATACACAAACTCATTACATGAAATCATTTTTTGAATGAGGAAAAAAATACAACTGTTCATAATATTCTTATATGTAAACCTGCATTGTATATTCTAGTGGGCCCATATCTCCAGGAGGACGTTCTCATGCTGAGCTTTTATCCTGACTTAAAGGAGGTAACCATGGCAACTTCTGGAGAATACATCTTTGTGATTGACTGTTCAGGTAAGCGAATTCCACCATTTATTATTAATAGTGCATATTTGAACAATTTTGTATTACATATGAAGCATGTACCATGAGTGAATGGGGGTCACTGATCTGACCTGATCAGTTTATATTAAACAGCTTTATAATTAAGCACACCTATTGACTTTTTGTTCAAAACAGGAATAGACTAGAACTTTATATTTAACGTTGCAAATCCCAGCTCACAACTTATTTTCAAATTTGCAAAGACATGTATAACATATTTTTACCATTTAGTTTGTTGTCAGTTTGCAATTAGCCAGTCACAGTACGGTGAAAACTCTTAAAGTATACTAAACTTTTATAAAGAAATGCTGTTAAAAGGTGACAGATTAGCTGGAACATAGTCAAGGAAACAGTCCTGGTAGCGTAATCAATAGAGAGTTGGATCAAGGTACAGGGGGACCTGGACCTCAAAATATACTAAATGATAGTGGTATAGCTGTGTTGCTAATGCTAATAACAACAAAAGGATACTTGCACGACTTATGGGCCCAATGCAAGGATTATGTCCCTTTTCATGGCATATTGTTCACAGAAAAGGCTGTGCAATCTCTGCTGCAAATAGACACTGTCTTTTGATAACTAAATTGAATATGATGATAGGATGATATCACTATAAACATACAAACTATTGTATAAGGACATCTACAGAAAGCGTCCAATTCAATATATTATAAAATTTATTCCAATGTTATGTCTACTCACGTCGGCTTGAATACGCTGACAGCTTTAAATCAAGGGATTAGTTGTCTGGACTGGTAACATATACAGTACTGGCTTTATTGTGACAGTTTAGATAAATGAAAAACGTCCTATAAGAATTACCAAAAACACAGATAAATAAATCTAAGCTATCTCTAGACAAAGGCAAATAGGGTAAATGTAAAAGTAACAAAGACGCAGACACGAGAAATAAAACAGCCGAAGCGTTGACGTTTAATAAGAACGGTTTAATGACGTCTTTCAATAAACATGCTATTACGTCATATGTCAGTTGTATCAAATGTGATTTTTAAATAAAAATAAATGACATAGTCCTATGAGTATTGCAACATATACCAAACTCCGAAAAGGCACAGAACAAAGGTATTTCACATGCAAGCCAAGCGAAAAGTAAGAACAAATCTGTGATGAGTCATTTAAGGAAAAGAGCAAACCCGACATTTACCGCCTTGGAACGGTCAGTCGGTAATATGGACCGACTGGGGTGCTTAAACCGGTTTTACAGAGCTCTAACCTCGCACTTCCTGACGAGTTTCTCAAATGACAGCTACGAAAGAAAACGATCTATTTGAAAACAAAATGTCCATGCGCTGATGTTTTCTATACGTTATGACAAAAGTAGTGACGTCATCGAAAAAAAAATTCCACATAGTGTTCAGAAAAGGAATATGGTATCATTTCGATTTGAAAAACAACACAAAAATGGTTGACCACAAATAAAATTAACTTTCTGAATCATGAACAAACATGACCAGAGACGAATAAATGGTTGTAGCATCCTGTTCATGTGAAGATGGAGTTGAAGAACCAAAGTTCAATGTCCATCAAAGGAAATACACGTAACAATCCTTATAGGATGAATTAAATGACAACATAGATTACATGCACGGGGAGATTTTTTTACGACCGCCACACTGCACAAAGGAAATCTTTGAATTTTAGAGTACAACCCAAACCAGCAAAACAAAATTTAGTATGTCTTAGTAACCTGAGGGCAACAAGTTTTATAACACCCTGATAAAGAGAGCATAAGGCTGAAATTCCATACTATTTCATCACTTAAATGCTTTTAAACATGGTTCCCAATATTTCCTGGCCAACACAGTACATAGTGCATGGGGAACAGTTATCCTGCTGCAGAAACATCCTTTGATTAATTGTTGATAATTTGCTAATAACTCATGCATATCCTATAACATATGTTGATTTAGAGTATTCAGTATTTTTTTGTAAGTCCCGAACAATTTCCACTGATAGCTGCCTAATCTGGATCCATACAATTTGTCTAAGCCCTATAATCTATACTCAGCAGATTTCTTATCCTGAACTTTAGGAAGCATGCATGGCGAGCCTATAGAATTGGCAAAACAGGCCCTTCTGCTTTTCTTGAAAAGCCTTCCGCATGACTGCTATTTCAACGTTGTTCGATTTGGAAGCCAATACGAAGATCTATTCTCGTCGTATGTATCTTTTCCATATACCAGTATTAAACTGTGCATGTCAAAATGTTTTGTTTTAATGCATTTAAATGCCAATAGCAAATATCTTTATTTATTTAACTTGTTTTATATGTCATTAATATTAAAATTATTTTTCTCGACCTAAAAAATCCATCTCTATCTTCTCATTTCATTATCATGCGTATAAGTTTTCCGCTTAAAAAAATATGCAGCTATGACAATGTCACAAACTTTAACTTAAAAACACAGAACTAAACACATTTCATATTAAAGTCACGAGACTGTGTGAACTTACTTACACCTTAAATTTTAAAGTTTTTAATTAAACAAAAAAAAAAACGTTAGTAAATAAGATTTGTTGTATATTTTATATATATATATATATATATATATATATATATATATATATATATATATATATATATATATATATATATATATATATATATATATATATATATATCCAAGCTACTTAATGCTAAGTAAATTTTAGTTTATTTTACTTCTAGTCTTAAAGTCTTATTTGACAGTGTTTGACTCTCCCTTATCATACTACAATTAATTACTCACCAAAATTAATTCCTTTACTGAAGATTATGTAGTAGAAAGTAGCAGCTGCCTTATATTTGCCTGCTTTCACTCGGGTTTTCTTGGTTAGGCTAACTTTGTTCAAAGGAATACTCAAGTATTTTTCAACTAAAGAATTGGTTGAAGGTTCTTTAGTATCTTGACATGCCATTATCTATATCTTCCTTTGCAAATGTTCTGAAACATGAGTACATATCCTCATTGCGTGCCCGGATAGTAAGTTGGAAGTGCAATTCTGCTAATTATGCAGGCACGTTAGTACAGACATCAGGTCTGAACAGAATGAAGGTGGAGATTAGCACTTGGTCATTCAATATTCAATTGCAAAATATTCTGTTGTAGTGGAAGCAAGCCATATAACAAGAAGACATTAGAAGATGGATTGAAAATTCAGAAAAATCTCAAGGCAGATCTTGGGGGCACTGAAATCTTGGAGCCTCTCGTAGCCATCTTCAAGAAGGATGCCATTAAAGGACATATGAAGAATGTGGGAGCTTATATTGTTTTTACCAAACCACTAAACATAGTTAAAAATTGAGATATTATTAGAATAATAAATGACGAACCCATAATTAAATTGGTGAATTTTGTTAAATTATTCATATTAAACTTGGTAAATTATATTCAATTAATTTCAATGTAGGGGCATGTATGCCACAAATATTGTGATATTAAACATTGTCATAACATAATATATTTCCTCTTTGTAATTGAGGACATGAAGTCTAAATCAAATTTTATGAAGGTATCACTTTTGGCTTCTCTCTTTTGTAGAACACTACAACTCTGATATTTTTGTGCTTGCTAAATGTGAATGTTAGTCTTTCTGTTGACCTGCTGTGCATCAGTTGTTTTACTCATGTATTTGTCTTGCTTTATTCATCCTTCAAAATATGCTGGCTCTATTTTGTGGCAATGCTTTGTATTTATCAAACGAATATGTCTTCTTATTATAACTAGTTCCTTTAAACACTAGTAAGCATTACTTAGAAGATTGTGTTCTTCAGATTTTTGTGCTGACAGATGGGGGTGTTAGCAACACAGATGCAGTGATTGGGCTGGTGAAGCAGAATGCAAAGAGTGCAAGGTATGCTTATTGGCTTTCTAATCTCTCTTGAACTACATCTGTCTTCAAACATCTCTTCCAATACAGGTATTGGCAGCTTATGCCATTAGGGAGGTCAGAGCAGACCTGTTGTGTGGGGCTGGTTCTACCCAGATATTTCAAAAAGACAGAACGTTTAGTTGATTTTTGGCAAAGTTATGTCCTTTAACATTTTTACTAGTTGCTTACTTTTAAATGGTGGTTATTCTTTTCCTTATTTATCAGAACAGTAGATCAACTCTTAATGAAACCACCTCTCATAATCGAATACGAATAAGAACAGCCATAACACTATGACTATACATAAAACAGGTATGCCATAGACTAATCTCAAATTTCCTGCCACTTGAACATTGCCAAGAATGCCCCATTTATTGTGTATGTGGAGCGCCCGTCTCATTTAACTTTTGTAGGTCAGATCATTATTATTAACTAAATTCTTCGTATTTAACGAGAGTTATTCGTACTCTGCGTGTGTGTTTTGTATACCATAGACAAAAGAATCCTTGATACACATCTGTTAATAATGCTGCGGTAAAAACTTTGTACACATGGAAGTATTCCTTTCCTCCAGTTACACACACACAAACTGCTCTTAACCAAAAAGCAAGTAATTATAAGTAAGCTTACACATTTTCTTTTGCCGGTGCTAAGTAAGCTGATATATGCTTCTAGTTTTAGCAGATCGTCTAATTTCTTAGCATAGATGTACCCGAGAAAAAGAATTCCTGTAAATATAACGTTAATATCGCATCCTTTGCTCAGAACCGGACCTGCAGATAACAGGTGCTGGCTGATGTAGTGAGAAAATAATCACTGACCAATAGTGAGAGCTATCCAGCCACAGTGCTGAATTGGAGTATAACACACATCACTGCATCCGAGCTCTGTTGTATTTTTCACACCTGTAACACTTTCTGCTCTCAAAATTAAATAACACATAATATGAACTACTTTTGCAATTCATTTTGCATAAAGGAATCATCTATCAGTCGATCATTTAGAATGCTCAAATAACAGGGCAGTGTATATGTATATCTTCAATATTAGGTTATCAAATATAATTGCATAAAGTGTGCTTGAGGTCTCGTTTTTTCTAAAAACTTCATCAATTCTTAAACTAGTTAGACTAAACAAAACCTTGCACTCTTTTAAAAAAGAGAATATCTTAAAGTTAATATGAATATGTTAGTGACTTCATTCCTAAAATATAAAATAACGATTAACTAAATTATTTATACCTAATTAAAAGTCATTTTTGTCAAGTTTATTTTTAAACCTGACATTCATTGCTTATTGTAAAAAGTCTCATTAAAATTAAAAGAAAATGTCATATTAATTTTGAAAAGGACACATTGAATTTGTAGAAGAATTGGACATAGTTCCATTTATATTTTTCCCGAATACTACTTCTGTGACACCAGGCCTTTTATTATTTTTTTCAGAGTATTTTCTCTGGGAATCGGACACGGAGTTTCAACTTCTTTGGTTAAGGGATTGGCAAGAGCCGGAAATGGATTTAATGAAATCGTCCATGACAGCAGCAAAATTCAGGCAAAGGTCAGAAACCTGCTATAAAATACACTAAATGACATGTCTGTTCAGGTTATTCCACAGATAACACTTTTATTTTGAATGACTGCCGATTGAATATGATATTTTGTCTATATAGACCATGTCACTTTGTGGGGCTGTATTTTAGTCTAAACAAGAGAATAATCAGTTTGTTTTGTGGAACAGTTACATATAAGGTTAACATTAGAAGACTCCCATCCCCACCCACCAAACAATGAATAGTGTAAGTACAAACCTACAAGGGAATTCATGAAAATACGTAAGAATATCCACTGCACCAAATATTTGAGAAAACGTCGACAAATAATGTGGTAAGGATCCTCCAAATGACTTAACTCAGATCCGAAAATTAGTATATACGACATGTGCCATAATTGAAATAATTCTTTTCACGTTCAGGACTGATTGAAGTTTTAAATAAGATTGAAACAAGGTGGGGTCAATAGTAGGTAATAAAATTTCAAATCAATGAAAAACTTTTTGTAGAACCCATGATTGACACATTCTTCTCATAATCTGATGAGCATGATACAATCTTTGAACGAGTTGCAAATACAGTCATTTAAGTTTACTGCGAAATTCATAAAAATATTCTAAATAAACTAGGGTTTACAGAACAAAGTCTCTATATTGGGATATAATTTACTTTCTTTACCGGTATTGCTTAAAACTAATGTGAACCATTTGAAGATTACATCTATACAAAAGTTCACAGCGAAACCTCTACTAAAATGATGTTATTGTTGTAGTCAACCAGGTTTTTGGAATGTATTAATTATGTGCTATCATGATAACCATGAATTTGTCGGTTAATATCGTTACATTACAACCTGCCAGTATTTGGTTGCTTTATGTGAGCGTCAACGAAACTATTTCCGCGTTGGGAATTACATTAGTATACAAAATATGTTTTCCACCATTCCCCAGGTTATCTCCTTGTTGAAGAATGCAATGCAGCCGTGTGTGAGCAATATCAATGTGCAATGGGAGTTGCCACCAGATGTCACCCCATATCTCATTCCTGAAGAACTCCCTGTGGTTATCTGTGCTCAGCAACGCCTAACACTTTATGCATTATTGAAAGGCGTCAATCAAAATGTAAGTACCTGATGCAACCTAAATAACAAATATGGATGTATATGTGTATTCGAACTAATCAACTATATTTCTTCTATATAACCACAGGTAATCTATGGTCCTAGCTCTATTAGACTAAATGGGGACTGCCAAGATGGACCAGTGTCGTTTGAATTCAGCTTTACTCTCTCAGATGATGTGGATGAGACAATTCAATCACTTGCACCCGTCCACCGTTTGGCCTGCAAGACGAAAATACAACTTCTGGAGGATCTTTACACAGCAGAACGTGGTAACCTGTTTGTTAAAATGAACATTTCAAAAGATATTTAGTTAAAACTTGGAGCAATTGTTCGCTAATAACATGGGAACCCATTAATAAGCAGGTACCTCTTAAATAAATGCTGACAGAGTTAAGCCCATGTTTTCCTTATTATACTTCACTGGAACACCATACTAACGCTGTCATTGGGTTCCATGAAACCAATCATTACTATAAAGATCTTCTGAATAAATTTTATGACAGTAACCCATACCCTTCTTATATCTATTTAAACAGCAAGAGTTTTTCGATACATATCTGGTCCAGACTTACAATCAGATACAAATAGCCGTTTTGCTGTAAGGCAACAAGTAGGTTGCAACTGGATTTTGATTTTGCTTTGAGATAGTATTTTGCTTAATAGCCTTGATATGAGACCAGGCAATGCAATGGTGTCACATAGACGGGTGCCACAATGCAAAATCTAAATTAGAAATGCAGCTTTACAACAACAAATAATCCACCAAACACGATGGAAACCACCATGATATTAAGCGTTTATATCCATTAAAAGAAAGAGATTTTTGTAAGTCAAGGTGGGGATATCTGGCAGTGATTGGTAACAAAAAATTAAATAGAAATCTGTATTATTTCGGTCATTTGCCTGTTCGGACATTTGACCAAGAATTTTTTGTCCAAAAGATCCTGTGCTAAAGGAATTTAATGTTTAAACATCTACTGGATGTGAACAATGTGAACTCTGAATAATCAACAAATACTAATTTTAAACACTCTCCCATATACAAAGTTAACATTTTAGTTGAGCATGGTCCAGTAAAACTTTTTGCAATATAATAAATTAAAAGAGATGACAAAGTCACATGTTAAGATCACATTTTTTAATCAACAAAGAATGTAATAACTTCATAAGAACATTTGTTGTCAGAATAATCTACATTAGACCGAATCACATGCAGCTGTCGTTATTAACAGCACAGAGCAGCATGTGGATATATAGCTCTTTTAACAAAACTATAATCGGCACGTAATTGTTGACCGTTGCTTTGATTGCTTTGATTGCTAGAGTAACAGTGAATGAACTATTTGCTAAAATTTGCAGATTTATGATACTTTGAAAATTGCTGAATGTTGACACAAACAGCAACAATGCCTGTCTACCATTAAAAGGAGGTGTAAAAAACACCAAGCAGTGTAGGATTAAGGTACACCGAATCTGGCAGTGGCAAGAGGTCTGTATGTTTATATAGGTTTAATAATTTTTAGCAAATTCCCAACTAAATTGCGGATTTTGGTAAAAAGTCAGTTCCCGATAGTACCTGCAATTAAAATGTTTTGCTAATCAAGAACTACACACTAGTTCTTAAAACCAATAGAGTTATGAGACTTTAAACATTGGTACCTACATATTTTTGCGAAGTCAACTTTAAGAAAATGCAGCTCAGAATTGAGAAGACATATCAATTTAGGCACGACAAGGGACAGGCTCTTCTGATTGATTATGACTCATTTTCACTGTTCTGACTTTCTTAGCTTGTCCGACAAAGGAACAACCATAACACAACCCCTTAAAACTTCTAAAATCTTAAGTAGAGTTTGTACTACTCAAGCTACGAGCATGAAAATAGGTGGTCAAGCTAAAGATGCATTTGAAGACATTTTATAGAAAATGATTAATAAATAAAGTCGGATGACCCTTATATTCCCTAAGCGAAAGTTGTCTTAATTCGAGTGTTTCTTTCTAACAGTTAGTCTTTTCTTTTAACCATAATACATTGTGCGTACGTGACTCTACTCAAATTTCGTTAGTATAAGCACGGTGAATAAGAAAAAACAAACTTGTGTTAATTATTTATTTCATGCGTGTATGTATTATGGTTTTCTGATAATATTATATTTACCAATATATCGGTGAAAATAATATTACCAGCAAACCATAATATATACACGCATGAAATAAATAATTAACATTAAACGGGTTTAATGTGTCTTTAATCATTATATCGTTTACATTAAGCAAAAGTGTAAATAGTTAGTCAGTCACCTACAAATAATTCATCAACGTTATGAACAATTTCAATAGTTATTAGTTAGTCAGTCACCTACAAATAATTCATAAACGTTTTGAGGCAATTTCAATAGTCAGTAGTTAGTAAGTCACCTACAAATTATTCATCAACGTTATGAAGCAATTTCAATAGTCAGTA
Source organism: Sinonovacula constricta (assembly GCA_007844125.1). Lineage (NCBI taxonomy): Eukaryota > Metazoa > Mollusca > Bivalvia > Cardiida > Solecurtidae > Sinonovacula > Sinonovacula constricta. The sequence continues at coordinate 36,136,378 of CM017564.1, read as the reverse complement.
GTTAGTAAGTCACATACAAATAATTCATCAATCTTTCCAAGCAATTTCAGTGCCATTGACAATAAGACAAAATCATTTATCTTACAAAATCTGTTAAAATTAGCATCCGACAGTTTGTATATATCCTGTCCATGCAACAATATTTCCCCACTATTTTGGGGATAGTAGGCATATATTCTGCATTAACTCTTAATTTAGTATAATAAAGACGATTGTAACTACTTACTTTATTGTTAGACAGAACAAATTGCATAAAAATCACCCTATATGGCCTTTATTTCTATTAATCTATTAATAAGCGCGGTAGTGAATTCTGTTAAAATAGACAGCGACGTCAGAGCAGACTACTCGGATGACGATATAGCGTGATCTCAAAAGTAAGGTTAAATATAGCTTTCTCTGCAATTTGGCTCAGATAGGAAATAACCGTTTGTATGACGAGTGGGGATTTATGCTTCTCTGTTTACAATGATCTAGGGCATCACTGAGCAGCTTTTTAGGACCTCTTCAATTAACTATGACTTAATTGGTTATTTGAGAGAAAAATGTCGCATACCACCTTTAAACCAAAGCATGTAACATGTATCAGGAATCTCCCTCGTACGGACATAATTGTTTAATTCATTAAGTGTCCATACTATCTTAGACACGTTTAATCTCAATAAGGTTGTCATTTAGCTCACAGGGGCAGCCGGTGTGTTGGCGACATACATGACTTAGTTGTTGATTGCATGGTTCGGTATAATCTTCCCCCAGTTTTGGCAGTGTTGCCAAATTAATTAGCACAACTCTGTGTGAACAGCTTATTTGCTGTCAATGCTTGCCGTGGTGAAACATTTCCCTTTCATCACTTACGCGGTACATGAGCTGAATTGACAGATCCTGTAAAGAAATCCAAAGTGTTAACTGATGCATTTTAGACAATAGCTATGCGAAGAAGACCTGTTTAAATTCGAAAGTGAACCGCTACGTCAGCTGCAGGCAACCTAAAGCTGCATAACAGAGGACCTTGTATAAATATATCTGAATCAAGATGTACTTTTAATCAGTGATCCATTGAGTACTGCAATAGGACAACTCAAGACCTTGGAAAAACATGTTTACTTGTTGAGGATATTTCTCTGCTCTAATAGATATTCTAACCACTTCATTTGATTTTTCTCTTTTGTATTAGATGTCAGTTTTCGGTCTTATGGCCGCCGCGAAGCTGTGTTGAAAGATCTCCGAAAACAGATTAATGAAGTCAGTCTTCATGCCAACCTTATGTCAAAGATGATGGCGTTTGTTGCTGTGGACATGAAAGAAAGCACCATAGACAGCAAGATGGTGACACGACCATGTCCTGTTCCAACAATCTCGCAGATGATGGCGTTTGATGCTGTGGACATGAAAGGAAGCACCATAGACAGCAAGATAGTGACACGACCATGGCCTGTTTTAGCAGTGTCGCAGAATTTTAGAGATCCCTCTTTTAAAGTAATTACTTCTATCGTCGTTTAGATCACTGTTGTTATTGTTTTAATGACAATCAAATCACTTGTTTAGTATTATTCTTACTATTAGCTCACCTGCACTTATGCTCACGATGAACTATTATGAAATTCCAGCATCATGTTTCCCTCCACATTCTTTAAGCAACATCTTCACTGAAATTGCTGGCCCATATGTAGCTAATCTTGCTCAAAAGCTTTAGCTGCGCGGGAACAAAAGAATGTTCAATAGCTACACAAAAGAGCTGTGGCCGTTTTCCAAGTATGGTTATAGAGGCAAAATTTTGAAATCCTCTTGTCAAAAAATGTTGATCTGTCAAAAACATGGCCACTTTGAGCTTGGTTATTTCCCTATACTGCTATATATGAAAACTTAAAAAGTCTTCGTGTCAAAAACTGTAAGAACTAGATACTAAGAAAACATTTTCCCTGGATGGCCTGGTATCAAGATTATTCAAAGAATTTTGATCTATCAGGAAAGACATCGCCCCCAGGGACTAGGCTATTTTCCATATACTGTTATATAAAAAATCTTGGAAAATCTTCTTGTCAGATACTTCAAGATCTTTTATATTTGGTATATATTTTTCTTGCGTGATCCTGTATCAAGATTGTAAAAAGAATTTTGATCTATTAAAAATGGCCACCAGGAACTTCTATTAACGACAATTTACAAAAAAGAGTATCTTTATTCATTTGTATCTATGTTTTAAATTGTTTTTTTAATTTTAGATTATCCCATTTGGGATTTTATGAAAAATTAGCATATAATTATAATAAACAGATGTAACCCAGATTAATCACAATGTTGATTTGTTTACTTTAGAACAAACATCTGCAAGCTGGGTTCATTTATTTACTAATAGTATATTTACTGTACATGTGTTATCTTTACTGTATATCCTGAACATCAATGTCAGCATGTAATATATATAATATGTTTTATTCCAGTCTAAGAGAGGATATCTGCTCCGTGCTCCTGTTCCTGTGAAGGAGATTTATACTAGCTTGATATTTTTCAGTTAAAATAATTGGACACCAAGGAAATGACTATTTTCGAATGTAGTAAAACAAAGACTAAGTGCTTAATTGCTGTTTCTGTTCAGTTTAACAATTAATTAGTTCTTTTTTAATATTGCTGATACTCCTTGCTCACTATTTCTAAGAGTCTACGGCACTCAAATGAGCCATATACGGCCATCATAGCTCTCTTGTTCTAAAAGCCAATAGTATATTTTAAGTTGGAGGCATGCATCCAGGCCTACAAGCGTGCAGAATTTAAGGCTTTGGGACAGAATGACGCAGGACCTCTGGTGGGTCCAGAGCAGTGTAGTGGTCTTGAGCAATATTTAGGAAATGTTGAATCTTCAAATATTTTTGTCTTAGGAAATATCTGATATAAGAGAATGCATATAGCCTTGTAAAAGTTGTTAAAAAGTCCACAACACATTTCGATTTTGCTGGTAACAAATATCATGTGATAAGCATGTAATCGCATGTAATCGAAGCGGCCAAATTCTAATGCAAAGTTATACCAGTGCAAGAAGTCATGGCTCTTGTGTAACACTATCTAGGTAAATACTTAAAATTTCTGGCAGCCTTTCTGGCAAGATTGTTTATCCAAAAGATTAGCAAAAAGCTTAAATATGTTAAACACATGTTAAAATTAATAAAATAAGTTAAACAAAAGAAACAGACATGAAGAAAATCAATATCACCAAAAAAAAGCATTAAAGGGTGTAGAATAAAACAAAAGTATAATGTGTTTACAAAACAACAACTGGAAACGAAGTAGGACATAAGTGGTCAAACGGTATAAAATCATACGACATTTGCACTGTTAACAGGTAAAATAATAAACACCTTTGATTTCCGTTTCACTCTATAATCGCACCATTGCAACTTGTTAAAACAAATAACTGGCAATGGTTCATTTTGCAAATGCTTCTAATCGTAAGCTCAACTTAAGAAAGAACGGGTTGGGTTGGGAGTGCTCATGACCCTGTCGTCAGTATTGGCATTGGTTGATTTTTTCTGTTAAGACCCATTTCCCAAAAACTGTCCTAAATATTCACTTCAGTATTGCATTACTTAATCACTTAAAAGCAAATCCCACTTCAAAAGGTCGAGTAAAATTATTCTTGGCTATATTGAAGAGTTATGCCCCTTTTCCTACATTAATTTTCACTTGACTATCTAGCATTGACAAGCGTAGAGCATTTTGTACAGTGATTGTTTAATTGGGTTCTAGAATTGATCAGATGTCAAGTTACTGGCACCAAGATATTGATATTATATATCATTATATATTATATATTATTGAAATAGCATGTAACTGATTATTAGTACCAACTTACTTCATAGTTATTTTTCTTCTGTCGAAAATATTCACTTCAGTCCTGCACTTCTTAATCACGTAAAAGCAAATCTCACTCCAAAAGGTCAGGGAAAAGAGTTATGCCCCTTTATCTACATTTATTTTCATTTAACCATCTAGTACTTAGAAAGTCCAGCATTCTGCCAGTAGACAGCTCTTGTTATTTTGGGGGTTACAAATGTTCAGCAACCAAGTTGTGCCAACTAGATATTCGGAAGTTGCATAGTTGCATCGTGTCTAATACCTACTGATTGAAATATTCTGGTTTGTCTATTTAACCTCAGTATCTATTCAAATCTGTATTGTTAGCGATGAAATGTTTGAAAGGTATTTCATTCACTGATTACCAGCACCAACTAATTTCATACTTATTTTTCTTCCAGAGAACCTTCTCATCCTGCAACTCGTCTCATGTAAGTTTTACAAATTAGATTTTTGATCCATTTCTTAACTATTTATAAAGTGACATTCGTTATCGTATGCAATTTTCTTATTCCAATTTTAACGCAGGTTTAATTTATCAGTGAAGTTGATGCATCAGGGAAATAAGTATTTCAATTTTATACAAGGCTTGCTTATCTGTGGATAAACCATATTTAGTTGACTATCAACTGAAGAACACTACACTAGTTTATCAAGTTTTTACGGTCTAAGCACAAAAAATGAGGTATAGGCATAAAATCTAGATCTTGATTCTACAATCACACTGCGACTCTGATCAGGCTCTACACATAGCATCCGCTGCAGATACGGGAGATCGCAGGTTCATCATGTGCTGCGATATACCAACGTTCTTAAAATGGTAGTGATATTGTTTTTTTGCTAACACTCAGGCAAATGTAAGGATAGGTCCATGACTGGTCGGCCCGGTGTCATGATACAGTGACTTTGCGGAATCACGGCTGGTGTTCATGACATTCTGTAGGCATGGAAGGTAGCACTATATCTTTTTCAAGTGAATACCGTCTTCAATTAACTGGGCAAAAAACTGTTGTTGAGATGATAAACCCACAAAATCATTCACACTATTCTGAAGTCTAGAGATCGTCAAAATGTATATCTTAGTTTGATGCCTTTGTCAATCAACTATTGTTGTTCATTACAATTTCAACAATACAATTTTCAGAGACTGGGCGGCAAAATGTGTAGATCTATACTATTGTCAAAGCCTTCTTAATACATGCCTTGCAGTCTACGAAATAATGCATCATGTTGTAATTACGTGGGAAGTATGATTGAAAAAGAAATAACTTTATAAAATAACAGGTGTTTACTGCCACTTTTGCATTTGTCTTCTGATGTAAAAACAATAACTTAAGTTGACCTTTTCTTATAACACCAAAACAGTTTTAAATATTAGATTTGTATTGTTATTTTTTGTTTTAGGGTGCAGATATGGTGCATCGTTTTAGGGTTATGTATATCTAAGCTCTTGTTAAAAAATATACTCATGTTTTCGACTTATCGGTAAGAGGCATTGGGGCACAAATGATCGAGGGATAAAGTAGCAGATTAGAGGGATTGGGGCGCACGTGATTGATGGTAGAGTCGCAGTCTTATTACTCCTATGCATCAGCCTCTCATTACATGGTTTCAAGTCCCAATCTATCTGAAGAACTATGTGGTCTTCCAGCTACTAGCAGCACGCCTATTGTTCTACTCAGACTTTATCTGGAGTCTTCACTAAAATAAATGGATGTTGCCATTATGGCTATCATTATATCACAGTATTTTTAAAACAAGCCAAAAACAGGAGACATGATTAAATTTTATTCTATGAGTGCTTAAATTTAACTATTAAGATCTTAATCATTAGTGTAAATGCTTATACTAGATTTAAGACATTACACATTGCAAACGAGGGCAAGAGGTCCTAGATTTTATGTCACACTATCAATTAAAATACTCATAATTCTTGGCAAGATTGTTTATCTAGAAGATTTGAAAAAAGCTTCAATAGGTTTAACACATATTTAAATTGATAAAATAAGCTAAAAAGAAATACTAGCATATCTTCCAGCGTTTCCCAAGACAATTAAGACGCTTTCATGTAAGCATTACAAATTATATTTGTAATCAATTTCCCAACCTATTTTAAGTGAAATTCATTATCTCATGCATGTTTTATTGCAATCTTCACGCAGGTTCAGTTTATCAGTGAAGTTTATGCATCTGGACAATAAGTGTTATTTTCGTGTTCTACAACTCTGGTTTAAGTTGGAATACTCTTCTTTTAGCAACGACAGGAAGCGACATCATTTAGACGTCATAACATCATGTTCTTCCTTAGCAATATCATAAGCTTATTATCTGTATGAATCCTTGCTGTAAAGTCACATTTAAGTGTAAATTATACAGTGGTGTCGGAGTGTAATATCTGGTGTTGGTGTTAACAAGTGGTAGCAGAGGCGTATCAAGAAATCATCGGTGAAAATCCCTGTGGTGTAGTGTGAACTATGAAAGATTTAAATAAATGCTTTTGGCTTGGAAAGAAATCACTGACTTGGGAATGGAAAAGCAAGCCTTGATGTGTCATTTCCTTCCTGAAAATGATGAATTACACATTCGTGAACAATTTTTTGACCAACTTCAATTGGATGAGTTTAAATGCTATGATGATTCAAATGTTCTTATGCACCTCTTGGACCAGCATAGGGTTGATTTAATTGACAGCCTGGAAAAAAATTAGGACTTTGAAGACTTTAAAGGGTTAGCAGGACAATTAATAGCTGAATTTGGCTATGTTAGATTCTAAGTACAGAATGATAGAAAATAAGAAAATGACAATGCCTGATGACACTGGCTTTTAAGCTGCCGAGGAAGGCTGAAAATTCTAAAGAAAAAATCTGTTATTACTTACTGGCATGAACTATAACAATAAGAAGACGCATTACGAGGCACTGTTGGCATCATGGTATTCAAACACTCGGAGCGGCTAACAAGGCATTTACATAGGTGGAAGTTAGAATCTGAAGCGGGGACAAATGAGGAAATCTATTGTGCGAGAGAGCCATAGAGGGGAGTTTGTCACAGAAATTCCAAAAGAAAGAGTTGACATAGAACATTAATCCCACAGGACCAGATGGTAGACCATTGCCATACAGATCTTGTGGGTGTTTTCTATTAGCTTGCAGCAGTACGGTATAGGAGAGAAGTTGGATGGACAGTTACATAGAATCTTTGGACAATACAGACAGAGAGAAAGGCTAACAATCGGACGGTCGAAGAGTGTTTAACTTCTGATGGGAACCTGTCTGAAATCGACAAGTAAGTTTAGCATACCTGCTGTAGTTGCTGGAAAGGCATTGACAAAAAATGGAGTTGTAGAGTCAGATATTTTTCTACTACTCTCCTGTACTGCAATGAAGAAACAGCAATAAAAATGGATCTTGAAAATGATACAGCAACCATAATGTGAATGGAGGTAGAAATGAACATAACAAATTCAGGCTATTATTGCATTCCGATAGACAAAACAGCGGAAGTTCCAGTGTAGAAGTTGTATGCAGTAAACCTTGAGAATTCGAGCACAAAAGAGAGGCATAATACACTGCACCGACATTTTGCACATCCTTCAAAGAAAAGGCTGGCAGCACTTTTGAAGGACGCTGAAATATGGAAAGCTGATTATGAAGCAGATCTTGATCAGATTGAAAACAGATGTGAACTTTGTAAAGTATAAGCCAAGGCTCCTTCAAGGCCAGTGATAGGTATGCCAGTAGCCTCCAGGTTAGACGAAAAGATTACAATGGACCTAAAATAGTGGAATGGGCAGTTGATTTGTCACGTGTAGTCTCACCTCACTTGTTTTGTTCATGATTATTAATCTTAACTAACTTGTTTTGTTAATAATTATTAATCTTAACTAACTTGTTTTGTTCATGATTATTAATCTTAACTCACTTGTTTTGTTCATGATTATTAATCTCAACTCACGTGTTTTGTTCAGGATTATTAATCTCAGCTCACTTGTTTTGTTTGTTCATGATTATTAATCTCAGCTAACTTGTTTTGTTCATGAAATGATCTCACAGCGCTTATTTTGGTAATAATTATTAATTTCTTATGATTGGTTAAAATAAATGTAGGAAAACGGTTAATTTAAATTTCTTCTATTGCAGAAATCTAAAGGGTTCAGTTTCAATTCATCACCATTCAAGTTTTTCAAAAGAAAAGGTACATTTTTCGTTTTATCTGTATTTCCATTTGATGTGTCATGGAAAAAATTGAAATATGCAACTTTTTGTCCGATTCTGAAGACCAATATGTACTTTCTTGTCTAATAGTGATGCCCAGCATGTAGCTTCTTGTCCAATAGTGAAGCCTAATATAGAACTTCTTGTTTAATAGTGTAACGATGTAAAGCTTATTGTCTAATATTGTATTCCAGTATGTTGTTTCTCGTCCCACAGTGACGCCCAGTAAAAGACCTTTGTGTACTTAATTTACAATTTGCCTAAACTTTTAGAAATAATCGTACAATAGGAAAACCTATATGCACAATACAGAAACCTTGTATAATATGTGCACCACTGAACGCTCCTTTTATTGAAATCTTCTTGTACATAACTGAAAATGTCTACAATGTTTAAAGTTTTCGGATTTTAAATCCTTATTGTAAATAGTACAACCATTTAATAATTATAACCTTATTGAGACCTTATTGTATACTTTTAATACATTTCAAAACTATAAAACCTGACGTTTAATTGATTCTTGACAGTAGGTTTTCTCATACCATTTGTTGGCCTATATACCTTTTTGCGATTTTCTGGACAAACCTTTAGTAATACCAGTATTAACAGCCCTATCAGCATTAGAAAAGGGGCACGGTATTCATATTAACCTACACTATATCATAAGCTTATCAGTTAAGCTTAATTCAAAAAAATATTTAAACATATTTTTATTGATTTAAAAAGGGAGTAAGTCTGCAAAGATGTTCAAGATAGTTTCAGCAAGTCCAGCCTTACTTAGCAGAGAAAGTGATGAGAACAGTGAAGGTAAGGACAAGCTCTTTATACATACTGCATAAACAATACAGATGTATATGCTGTATTTCAGGCGTGTGAAATGTTAACTAAGTACCAAATTATATGTATTAATTAATAATATTGGTAGATTTTACACATGTATTACATAGATGACCAATGCATTCAGTTACATCACATGTAATTTTGGAAGCAAACATGCAATACCAATACCAGTGAGAAATCAAGGTCAGTCAAGAATATAATTCTTTGCTTGTTGTACCCAGGGAAAATACATACTGTATGTTTAGTGCCATGAATTATGAAAGAAATGAAAGTACACATATATATGATTTGTGCTCAGAATTCCACAGTAGTTTAATTTCTGAGTCACTATTTGTACATTGTACTGAGAATGGTCTAAATTCTGTACGTTTAGTGCCGGTAATGCTCAGCTGTCCATGGTAGTTCTGTGAGGTCTTTTGTCAAGAGGATACTTTTGTGTATGTTATCATGTCTTGTGTTCTTGGCCGATTTTGTTAATACAGTAAGTGAACACCAGATGCAGGTTAATGTTAGACTCGGAACCTACACTATTTTTAATGTTAAGACAGTAAGTGAACATACGCTGCACCTTACCGTTAGACTAGGAAGCTACAATATCACATCAAGACTAGAAACGAATTATGTTGTTTTTTGTCAGTAGATGCCGGCCAAACAGACACCATGATGGCAGTGATCTCTATGCAGGAGATCTCTGGCCAGTGGACTCCAAGCAAACACCTGTCTGATCTTTTAGGAGTTGAAGAGGACAAACTTCAACCAAGCCCTCCCATTGGGGTAGTTACACCTTGTTTATCATTGTGTTTTATATGCTTTTCAGTGATGCATTTTTTACTATGTGTGTGTTTGGCGGAGGCCACCGGAATCAAAGATCTGTAAAGCAACAAGGTCAATTAGAAAACTTGCTCACATGAAAGTCTTTTCTGCAACTTTGACTTGAACCCATGCAGCTATCGAGTGAAAATGTGGGATCTTTAATGGCAGGTACACAGCCGCACCACCCTCTGCTAGTGTGGTCATATTTCGCTTTGATTTCAATTGGTATATAGCACCTTGAGCCTTGTTCATGCATGAGATGTCACTTTACTTAACATTATGAAAGCTACATGCAATTGGTCAGTCATTCAATTTCTATGGGTACCGAGTTAGTATAAAGTGAGGTAAATGCCAATTTCTGATGAAAGTTGTTTTTGACCGTGTATCATTTAATTTTACAAAATTCATTTTAAAAAGCTTTGAAATACTGTTAAACTGTTGTTAGAAAAAATACAAAGACTCCATTTGGATAAATCTTATTTAAAAGCTTATTCTGTGAAAACTGAATACCATTTAAAGTTCAAATAATTTAAATGTTATGGATTATAGTGCCAGTATTTTACCAAATCTGTATGTATATCAAACTAGTGTCAATTACACACAGTTTTGTGGTTTCTTTTCCTTCGTTGCTGTATAATTAGAGAAACATGATACAAAAGAGTTCCGTATGTTTTACTTGTCTATTGATACAACTACAGGACAAAGATGTAAGGTGTACACTTGCAGTACTGCATTGGCTGCGCTCCAGACATGCACAGAAACAAGAAGAGTGGCAGGTGATTGAGGCCAAGGCCATCCTGTGGCTACAGACGCAGTCAGACTTACAGAACAAAAATGTCGAGCAACTGATTGTAGATGTAGGAACCAAAATCTTTGGTTTTTAATATGGTTTCAAACTTTTTTTCCACTTTTTGGCACAGAAACATTTAAGTGACTTTAAAGTTTGAAGAATAAAAGTTGGGTTTCTAATCTGAACTAAACCATGTTGCTCTTTTTAACCCAGGAACACATCATATGAAGCCAAAATTTATGTTTTGAACAAACTGAATTTTTGTGTCGCCTGAAAAGGCGACATATAGGGATTACTTTGTCGGCGGCGGCGTCTGTGTCGGCGTCGGCGTCCGGATTTCCTTGTCCGGAGCCTTACTTTGTCACCATAGGTCCAAATGACTCCAAACTTGGTATGCATGTTTCTGGCAATGACTCGAAGTGCAGCACACAAGAACCGTAACTCTACCTTGTTCCGTTTTATAATTATTCCCCTTTTATTGATTTTTATAGAGCATTTCTTGTCCGGAGTGTAACTTTGTCACTGTAGGTCAAAATGACTCCAAACTAGGTGTGCGTGTTTCTGGCAATGACTCAAAGTGCAGTGCACAAGAATGGTAACTCTACCTTCTTCTGTTTTTTAGTTATTCCCCTTCGATTGATTTTATAGAGCATTTCTTGTCCGGAGCCTTACTTTGTCACCGTAGGTCCAAATGACTCCAAACTTGGTATGCATGTTTCCGGCAATGACTCGAAGTGCAGGGCACAAGAACCGTAACTCTACCTTGTTCCGTTTTTGAATTATTTCCCTTTGATGGATTTTAAGAGCATTTCTTGTCCAGAGCCTAACTTTGTCACCGTAGGTCCAAATGACTCCAAACTTGGAATGCATGTTTCTGGCAATGACTCAAAGTACAGTGCACAAGAAGGGCAACTCTACCTTCTTCCGTTTTTTTAGTTATTCCCATTTGATTGATTTTAGTGTATTTCTTGCAAAGGGCATAACTTGTTGTGCATGTTTTTTGCAATGAGACAATTAAAATGTTATTTTATATGTGAATTTTGTGCAAATACATTGATCCGGCTAATTACTGGTGGAGGAAGACCCTAGATTTATGTCTTGGTAGAACCACAGGCACATCGCAGGTTACATGTAGCTGGAAAACCTGCTCACATAGTTCTTGCCTTGGCCTGGACTCAAACCCACGCAGTGTGGGGCTGAGGTGTAACAATTGACCATGGTGCCCCCTCATTGTTTTACTCAAATTAAGGAGAATTTAACCAAATTATTTTTATTACTTTTGTAAACCTTTTTGTGTTTTTGTGTTATTTCCCACTTATCTTTAATACTTAAAAACGTCTTTTTTAAAATTAAGTTTTAACCATTAAAAACCACAGTAACTAACCATACTGTAAACTGTTTACACAATTTTGAAATCATTGTGTTTATAAATAACCTCAATTGTGCCTGCCTAGTTAGTTTATTCAATAAAGGTTGTAGGCAAACAGGATGAACCTTCATATAAGATTTTCTTCCCGAAAAGCAGAATGCAAGTACTTCATAAACATGAATCGGTATTTTGTTCCTTGCAAGTGATTGAAACATTCATTGTAGTTTAACCTAAATTAAAGGAAACACAATTAAACTTATTGCGTTTTAATTTAATAAAAGGTTATTTATTATACAGCATAACTTAAAATTTAGTCAATGTTATGTAACAATATTGATTATATATTTTCATATAAGAGAAACACACAATAGATGTACAACACAACATGAGAAATAAACAACACAAAGAAGACATAAGCAACACAGAAGTCATATAAATACACAGTAGACACACACTCACCACACAGTACACATACACACAGTAAACATAAACAACATACAGTAGACATATAAGACATGCGCAACACACAGAAGACATTCACAACACGCAGAAGACATGTGCAACACACAGAAGACATCCGCAACACGCAGAAGACATGCACAACACACAGAAGACTTGTATAACACACAGAAGACATCCACAACACACAGAAGACATGTACAACACACAGACGACATGTACAACTCACAGGAGACATCTACAACACACAGAAGACATGTACAACACACAGACGACATGCACAACACACAGAAGACATGTACAACACACAAAAGACATCCACAACACACAGGAGACATGCACAACAGACATAAGACATGTACAACACACCACAGAAAACATACGCAACACACAGAAGACATGCGCAACACACAGAAGACATCCACAACACACAGACGACATTGGCAACACACAGAAGACATCCACAACACACAGAAGACATCCACAACACACAGAAGACATCCACAACACACAGAAGACATGCACAACACACAGACGACATGCACAACATACAGAAGACATGCACAACATACAGAAGACATGCACAACATACAGAAGACATGCACAACATACAGAAGACATGCACAACATACAGAAGACATGCACAACACACAGAAGACATGCACAACATACAGAAGACATGCACAACATACAGAAGACATGTACAACACACAGACGACATGCACAACACACAGAAGACATGCACAACATACAGAAGACATGCACAACATACAGAAGACATGTACAACACACAAAAGACATGCACAACACACAGAAGACATGCACAACATACAGAAGACATGCACAACATACAGAAGACATGTACAACACACAGAAGACATGCACAACATACATAAGACATGCACAACATACAGAAGACATGCACAACATACAGAAGACATGCACAACATACAGAAGACATGCACAACATACAGAAGACATGCACAACATACAGAAGACATGCACAACATACAGAAGACATGCACAAAATACAGAAGACATGCACAACATACAGAAGACATCCACAACACACAGAAGACATGCACAACATACAGAAGACATGTACAACTCACAGGAGACATCTACAACACACAGAAGACATCCACAACACACAGAAGACATGCACAACATACAGAAGACATGCACAACATACAGAAGACATGCACAACATACAGAAGACATGCACAAAATACAGAAGACATGCACAACATACAGAAGACATCCACAACACACAGAAGACATGCACAACATACAGAAGACATGTACAACTCACAGGAGACATCTACAACACACAGAAGACATCCACAACACACAGAAGACATGCACAACATACAGAAGACATGCACAACACACAGAAGACATGTACAACACACAGAAGACATCCACAACACACAGAAGACATCCACAACACACAGGAGACATCCACAACATACAGAAGACATGTACAACACACAGAAGACATGTACAACACACAGACGACATCCACAACACACAGAAGACATCCACAACACACAGAAGACATGCACAACACACAGAAGACATCTACAACACACAGAAGACATCCAAAACACACAGAAGACATGCACAACATACAGAAGACTTGCACAACACACAGAAGACATGCACAACACACAGAAGACATCCACAACACACAGAAGACATCCACAGCACACAGGAGACATGCACAACATACAGAAGACATGTACAACACACAGAAGACATGTACAACACACAGACGACATCCACAACACACAGAAGACATCCACAACACACAGAAGACTTCCACAACACACAGAAGACATCCACAACACACAGAAGACATGCACAAAATACAGAAGACATCCACAACACACAGAAGACATGTACAACACACAGGAGACATCCACAACACACAGGAGACATCCACAACACACAGAAGACATCCACAACACACAGGAGACATGTACAACACACAGACGACATGCACAACACACAGAAGACATGTACAACACACAGGAGACATCCACAACACACAGAAGACATGCACAACACACAGAAGACATCCACAACACACAGAAGACATCCACAACACACAGAAGACATGCACAAAATACAGAAGACATCCACAACACACAGAAGACATGTACAACACACAGGAGACATCCACAACACACAGGAGACATCCACAACACACAGAAGACATCCACAACACACAGGAGACATGTACAACACACAGACGACATGCACAACACACAGAAGACATGTACAACACACAAAAGACATCCACAACACACAGGAGACATGCACAACAGACATAAGACATGTACAACACACCACAGAAGACATACGCAACACACAGAAGACATGCGCAACACACAGAAGACATGCACAACATACAGAAGACATGTACAACACACAGACGACATGCACAACACACAGAAGACATGTACAACACACCACAGAAGACATACGCAACACACAGAAGACATGCGCAACACACAGAAGACATGTACAACACACAGACGACATGCACAACACACAGAAGACATGTACAACACACCACAGAAGACATACGCAACACACAGAAGACATGCGCAACACACAGAAGACATCCACAACACACAGACGACATTGGCAACACACAGAGACATCCACAACACACAGAAGATATGCACAACACACAGAAGACATGCACAACACAGAAGACATGCACAACACACAGAAGACATGGGAAACACACAGAAGACATCCACAACACTCAGAAGACATACACAACACACAGAAAACATCTACAACACGCAGAAGACATCCACAACACACAGAAGACATCCACAAAACACAGAAAACATCCACAAAATGCAGAAGACATCCACAACACACAGAAGACATGCGTAACACACAGAAGACATCCACAACTCACAGAAGACATCCACAACACCCAGGAGACATGCAGAACATGCAGAAGACATACACAACACACAGAAGACATCCACAACACGCAGAAGACATCCACAACACACAAAAGACATACACAACACGCAGAAGACATCCACAACATGCAGAAGACATCTACAACACACAGAAGACATCTACAACACACAGAAGACATCCACAACACACAGAAGACATCCACAACATGCAGAAGACATCTACAACACGCAGAAGACATACACAACACGCAGAAGTCATCCACAACATGCAGAAGACATCTACAACACACAGAAGACATCTACAACACGCAGAAGACATACACAACACGCAGAAGACATCCACAACATGCAGAAGACATCTACAACACACAGAAGACATCTACAACACACAGAACACATACACACACAGAAGACATCCACAACACGTATAAAACAAGCCCAACACACAAAAGGCATCCACAACACGCATGAAACATGCATAAGCTTATTTAAATGAAGAAGACACCTCCAGACGGTTTTTAACGGCTTTATTATTAAATGGTAAGGGCGTCTAAACCACATATATTAGATTTTTGTTTTGATCGTCACCATACTGATTGTCGTCATTTAATTACCGGAATACGTTTTTAAAATACTTAGGCCTTTAAAGTGATGTAATATATGATATTTCGCCGTTAATATTTATATGAGTGTTTTAATTTTAAATTTGTCCGATTATCTGTATCATATCGCTCCCCGTACAACACTCAGCGCCTATATTTCAATATTAGGAGATATCAGCCAATGACACTTGTTCATAACAAATAAATACAACATTTATCTGCAATACTACGAACACAAAGCAGTCAGCTTCTTACGTTTTTGTATAGAAATAAATCCTTAACCTCAGTCGAGTGATACCTACCACTTGAGAATGTAGTACAAGCAATGTAAGCCTAAAGTTGGTATAAACATTAAGATTTTTTGTAGATGAATATTTTCTCCCTGCATTTTGAAAGAACATGCATAAGCAGTTCCCGCATAAGCATTCCAAAATGTCGTATATTTTTTATTGCATTTCGTGTTATGTATCAAGCGCTATAAGAAGACTGAAAGTGAACCTCTTCATTATTTTGCTAAGATAGTTAATTGAAGAATAATAACTCACTGATATGTATATTTCTTTTAACATAATTTAGTTTTTTGACAGCTAAAAGCAAGATGTAAATGTGGGTATTGCCACACGGCGTGCTAAACTTTTGTAATATAATTTACTATATTATTTAGTTTTCAGTTAAATAATAATTGGTTAAATAATTGGTTATAATCGGTTAGTTAAAGACATCGTGCCGTTTAATTAAACTAAGTGCAAGTTAAAATAAAGCAGGACAATGAATGACATAAATAATAACCCAAATGATACGATACACATTTTGTGTACCGGGGAACTAGTAAAATAGCAATAAAGAAGAGGCATGATTCAGGACCGTGATTGATATACACGTCAAAACATAGGGGGAAACGTGAGTTGTGCACTGTATGAATAACACGATCGTCAAAAATGTATGCGAGCCCAGTTCGAATGAGCAATTAGTTTTAAACTATATATGTTAGGAGTGCAGAATGGAGAGAGGAGATGGAATTGAGATAAGCTGGAAAAACAAAAACAACGCAGAAGTACAAGAACGCAGATATACAACGCCACCGTCGCTGAAGGTTAGTTTTATAAGTCTTTTTATGTATTATTCATAATGGCAGAATGATTTACAAATGTTTTGGGTATCCTTACAGACAAAATTAGTGCATTGTACACGGTAAATGACGTTTAACCATATGATGGGGAGAGTTTTAAGTGTAAGAATCGGTTAGGTCAAATAGAAAAATGTGTGTAGTAAACAAATTGGGAGGGGAACAAAAATGTTTGTTAGCATAACGATCAAGTAGGGGTATCGGACTTTCTAAATAGGCATTTTTTAACACAGCCATCGCTACCATGGCAAACCACAAAGTCAGAAAACCTAGATTTGGCGAAGTACGAGGTACAGTCAGAAAGTTCCCGGACTAGTCCTTTTAAACACATTATTGACGTCGGATCGTCATAAGATTTACCATGCAAGAAAACGTAGATTTTAAAACTTTATTTTTTCACATTTAGCATGTCCACAACCCTAATACGGAGCACTTCACAATCTGCCTTATTTTGCAATGAGATGACTTTTTTCTTCTTGAAGTTTCTCAAAATAACGGCGCCAAAACGTCTTGATATTTCCGCATGGCGTTAACTGAAGGTTACTAGTAAACAATAACAAAATTTCAGCGTGATCGGTTGACGTATCGCCATTTTGTTAAGTATAATTTCCGCCGTGTAAAAATTCTGAAGCAAGAAAATGACAACGTTAAGTGAACGTACGAAGCAGCGGGCAGTGATTAAATTCTGTGCGATGTCTGGTATGACCCCGACGGATATTTGGAAATTCATGAAACAGAAGGATGGTGTTATTAATTGTTCCAGGACTCTTGTGTTTGAATGGCACAAACGTTTCCGGGAAGGTAGGGAGGATAATGCGCGAAGCGGAAGACCGGGAAATGATGCGCGTTCAGCCAAAAAGATTAAGGACGTCCTAGCAACTGCTCGGCGCAAGAATTTTTTGCACGCACTGTTGTATACAACAAAGTAGCACGTGCAATTTACCGTACTTTTAGCGCCCGCTATTGTGCAGTATTCCTTTGTAAGATCCCTGCACACAAGCTGTTTAAGAAAAAAGTATAATGGGGACGGTGTGCAGGGATCTTACGAATGCAATTAGGAAAAAAGCGACCAGGCTGCGACATTGAAAATCTAATATTTCATCAAGACGCTCCGGCGCACCGGGCAGATGAAACACTATTTATCATTGACTTTTTAGGATGTGATAGACCTTGCCCCCTACAGCCCCGATCTCGCGCCACTAGACTTTTGTATTTTCCCAAGACTTACAGCAGACTTGAGAGGCCGGAGGTTTGATACCGAAGAAGAGATAAAGTATGCTGTTTGGTTGGCAGTCAGAAGCTTCTCATCAGAGTGGTACGCAGACATATATCAGCAATGGGTACAGCGACACAGAAAATGTATAGAACACAGTGGTGACTATTTTGAGAAAGCATGAACGTGACGGTAAAAACTTTTTGTGACATGAACGTCATATGAACGTCATCGACGTCGCGAAAGTGTTCCGTACATGACATAGTGGGTTATTCTAATGGATCAGTTAACATGTTTATGTTTGTGTATTTTACATATATATAAGTTCTTGCAGTGGAATCGAAATTGTAGAATATCAACTAGTAGGGTGTTTCATTGAAGGTTTAAGAGACCCCAAAATCAGATTAAAATTATTAAGAGAAAATCCGAAGAAATTTCAGACAGATGTAAACAGTGCAATAGAGGAACAAAACGTAAGAATCAGAAATGAAAATATTTCCGCACAATCAACACACACCACAACAATCCGACATACATATCAGACAGAGAACAACATTTTGTACCAATGGAAGTATATCGTGCAAATTTCAGAATGCAAGACAATTAAAATATCAAAATCGCAATCAACCGCGCCGAAAAATTTATGAGTTCTACCGACAGAACAATCAAAATAATGACAGGACAAATAATTCCGCCGTAGTATGTGAACAAACCGGCCATATGAAACGAGATTGCCACATTATGCAGCGTAGAGACAATAAATCACACGGAATTCGCGCCAAGAAAACAATTCATACATGCGAAAAAACTAAACGGTTCTTACCTTAAGAAGGTCGAGATAGGAACATCTAAGGTGTACTCAATATACATGCCAACTTCATCATTTGTAAAATACAAAGAAACGCCGTCTTCTTGTTTGTTAAGATTCGGAAATAAAACTGTTAGAGCTTTAGTTGACTCTAATGCAGGAATTAGTCTAATTAGCTATAAAGTATTTAAAAATTTGAAGCGACAACCGCACTTGTTACCCTGTCACGTCAATCTACATACCGCCCCAGGCGACAGTTTATCAGTAGCTGGCAAGTCAAATATTAACTTTACTTCAACAAATTAGCAAATTAGTCATGTGTCATTCATTGTTTGGTAAAAATTTAAATAGATCACTTATTTTAGGCCGAAATTTTCTATATGAAAACGATTGTAGAATGATTTAGGTTGCATTAATATTAAAGGAAATTATATACCACTTGAAGATGACAAAATCATTACGTCAATCGTTACAATAAAAGACACAACCATCCTCAAACCAAGATCTGTAAATTATTCAATAGGTAAAAGAAAAAGAAACCCGCATTTAGCAACTAACGAAGAGTTCTGTAAAGAGGCAGTATATAGAGGTTATTTGTTTGAAGAACCAAATTTAGAATTACAACCAGCTCTTATGAAGTCAGAGTCAGACGAATTAGTACCAATAATGTTAACCAACAATTTCACCAAAACTTTCAAATTACGCCGCGGATGCGTTCCCGCAAAGTTATGTAGCATGAATGATTATTCGATCGAAACAAACAATATCGACAGAACTTCGGGCAAGCGATTAGCAGACAATAAACTTAATTTAGATGAGATTGTTACCCCGAAAGAGTACTATAATGAAGTGAAAAATTTAATTTACAAAAATCAAACTGTTTTTTTCAAAACACCCAAAGGATATAGGTTTAGTCCCAAATGTAGAAGTGCAAATCCCCACACGCGGCGACCATCACCGCCCCCCCCCTCCCCCCCCCCCGCTAACAGATACTTTCGATTACCGTTCTCAGAAAGACCACATACGGACGAAAAGATTAAGGAATTATTAAAAGCTGACGTAAGCAAAGAAGGCCGTTCTCCGTATTCATCACCCGCTCTATTAATAAAAAACGTGACGGATCTAGAAGTTTGGTTATTGATTTCTGTCAAATACATATATGAGACCATTGCCACGAATAGGTGAAGTCTTAAGTTACCTATATGGATCTAAATTTTACAGTACACATGATTTAACACAAGGCTACCATCAACTCAAAATTGCAGAAAATTTTCAGTATAAAACCTTGTTTAGCACATACAACAATACATATGTTTGCAAACGTTTACCAATGGGTCTTAATTTGAGTTCATTCATATTTCGAGAAACAATGTCAAGGATTATGGGAGGATTGGATCAATTTGTATTCGTATATCTTAATGACTTGTTAATTATCTCTGAAACAAAAGAACAACATTAATGGTTTTTGATAGACTAAAAGAAAATAACCTAAAACCGAAACTAAAGAAACGCCAATTTTTCAAAGACACTGTTCAATACCTAGGCCATACAGTTTCAGCAGCAGGAATCAAACCTGATGAGAGTAAAGTAGAAGCTTTGAAGAAAATTATAATAACAACCAATGTCAAAGAAGTAAGGTCAGTTTTAGGACTAGCGGCTTACTATAAAAAATTCGTTAAAATTTT
Organism: Sinonovacula constricta; assembly: GCA_007844125.1. NCBI lineage: Eukaryota > Metazoa > Mollusca > Bivalvia > Cardiida > Solecurtidae > Sinonovacula > Sinonovacula constricta. The sequence goes on along the minus strand of CM017564.1, from coordinate 36,115,662 downwards.
TTCCGACATTGTATGCCGACAAACTAATCTAACAAAAAACATAATACTTTCAAATGGACCCTAGAATGCCAATCAAGTTTCGAAACAATTGTAGCAAAATTAGCAGACATGCCGCTGTTACGTCCCGCCAATTTAAGTAAGCCTTTTATCGTTGAAACTGATGCAAGCGATAGAGCTTATGGTGCAGTTTTAATTCAAAGCCATACTGGCAAACGCGAAGACGAAATACCTATCCAATTCATGTCCATTAAATTTTCAAGAGCAATTAAAACAACCAACAATTGTTAACGAAGCGATTAGACTCGATCAAGCTGTCCAGGATTTACGATCTTTTCTTTACGGATGAAAATTTACAGTGAGAACAGATAATAAGCCATTAACCTATTTGTTGTCAACAACAATCACGAACAGAATAATTCAGCGAATTGCTTTACGATTAAGCGAATACAACCTGTCAATAGTACATATCCCAGGAACACAAAACGTAGCTGCAGATAGTTTATCACGTTTGCCGACAAATGACGAAAAACCCCAAAACGAATCGGACACCGATATATTAATTGTGCCAATCAACAATGCAGATTCGATATGTCACAATTAGCCCGCGCACCAAATCGGCAAATACCAATTAGGACGTATAGGTTTGTAGTACAGGGCAACCTAACAAAGAGTGACAATTTGACAGACGAACCCATATCGTCTAGCAATGAAAGAGAGAATGATATCCCATTAATTGAGCTAAAAGCTAGGTTAATGAATGCTCAGTTCCAATCAGGACAAGCACAAGTATAAAGTCTACAAGTTTTATAGTCTATAAAATTGCGAATACAATATATTTGTACATATGATGTTTGTTTCTCTCTCAACGACATGTTTGATTGTTCATGGATAACACACACTATACTTAAACCACGCACACAAACAGCAAAATAAATATACACAATACTGCTGATGGTATTGAAACAATTAACAATTAATGAATTGGGGTTAATGGAAAAATAATTAATAATGGTATAATACTAAAACCCAACACATATGGAAAGCACTTTGTATAAGCCAAAAATGAGAATGGTGCACAAAACCACTATTGATCCCAAGCCTTACAGTTAGGCGGACCGTCCATTCGAGAACGTAGCGAAGTTTCGGCAAACAACCGTTCTCCACAAACAATCGCCGCAGGGTACAACATACATGACAGTTACATGACAGTTACATGTCAAAGTGATAAATTTTTTGCATGTGAATGATAAAACGTTATAACAACAAACAAACAATAAACTACTACAACGGGAAAGCTACCAGAAATACAATAAACACTTGTGATTGTCGAATCCAATAAAACCATATATACGCAGTAAACAAAATATTCATCAACTTTTTGCCGAGCAGCAAGAATCGCAATAGGCCGAACAAAGACAGCCAACGGTCAACAGACGAAGGTACGACACTTCATGTATATGTCTTTATTTCATCCTTATTGACAAAAGAGTACATTACAAAAACACATACATAGATGCAAGTACAACATGAACATCTAATAACCCCACATGTCACAGCTAAGGTGAATAAGAAGTGTACAAGAAAAGAAACAGCAACACTGAAAAGGATTAATATACAGCACCAATGTACAAAAAGGTGCAGATAGATACACAATCCTACACACCCACCCACCCCACACACACACTCTCAAACACACACACCAAACACACACACTCTCAAACACACACACCATACACACACACACACACACACACACACACACACACACACACACACACATACAAGCTCGCGCGCTCACGCTTGCACGCAAGAACACATACAAAACCATACACATATATATGTTAGGAAAGAGAGGTAAATAAAATATGTACATACATGTATATGTATACAAGTGAAGAATCAGCAGTATAATTATATTACGTTTATGATTACAAAAATTTATGTAATGATTAATTTCACCAACTTAGATCTTAAGGAAGCAAGATCTAGACATGAAATCTTCATAAATAAAATGTAATAAATAAATGATATTTTATGCAATCATAATTAAATGCTCAAACTTGCCGAAACGAAAAACAAGAAGAGCTTCCATTATTAAAAATGCATATGTCAAGATTAGGATTTACTATAGTCAATACATGAGCAAGAAATAGAAATTAAATGAAAGAATAGAAACAACACACATAAGTAATTACAAATGTAAACGCTGCCATAATAAATATATATAATGAAAGGCAATGCTGATGAAGTCTTCATATTTTCCTTTAAGAAGAGATGCAAGAAACGGGTTTCTTAACCCCAAATAAAGTTTAACTAAGTTTGGGGTACTCATACTTAAAAGTTACTTGGATACAACACTACCCAATGTTGTATAGAGCATATTATAAAACATGGCGCTATATTCGCGCATTCCTTGACAGTCTATAATTGTGTGGTCAGCAAGTGAAACTTTTGAGAATTTTAGAAAATACTGTACTGTGTTGTGTAAGAACTGTCTTAAGTGAATTATAAATGTGATAGGTCTCTTGACGCAATTAAATAGAAGTGCTTTAATGTTGTTACTAGGTCTGCATTCTATTGGCAGTAAAGATAGAAATAGTTATTTTATGAGTAAACACAGTTCAGCTATTTAAAGAAATATAGCCTTGTACAGACACTGGCATGTTTGTCTGCTCTTCTCTTCGTAATACATCAGTTTAGCAGTTCTATGCCATCTTGTCTTTTTTCAACTGACTGAGTCACGGTTATATTTCTACTTTGAAGTGAACCTATCGTTGTAGACGAAACAGCTTTAAAAACAAGATTTTTAAAAAATGATTTATTTTTTATTTTTGTTAAATTCATTTTCTTGCATTGTACCTTGACATCCGATGACAGATAACTAGTGAAAATGTATTGAAGATCAAATCCTGATCACATGCAGAGAAAGTGTTTGCACAATATCATGCATAAAAGTGCACCTTAAATTGTCAAAAGCACTAAAAGGCATACAAACGTACCATATATAATAATTGGCTTTAATATTTATATTTTAAGATGTAAAAAAATCAACACCGACAAGATACAATAAACAGCTTAAAAATTAAAACTTTAAATTGCACTAAGGAAAAAACTGATCATATACATTAAAAGACGTTAAACAATTAAGTTTACAACGTTCTAGAGAACAGACAGATAAAGCTGCACGTAGGTATGACATTCAGCTAAAACACCGAGTACGTCAACCGAATATGTTAAGGTCCAATAAAAATCGATAAAAGACTACATCAAACAATTTATTTTACACTATATTCAACAGAGGACATGCAAAATCCAGTTTATAAGCTATAATAGCTTCGAAAAAGATATTAAAGCGAGAGCTGCCCAGCGTTAAGGAACAAACCAGCCAAACCAGTCATACACAATACCTCACTGACTAGTTATAACCCACAAACTTCTTTAGCTATTTAGTACATTTTTGCATTCTTGCATAGATACGGTTAAATAATTACGAATGTGAGTATTTAATTTCCTAACCCAAACGTAAAGAAGCAGTACACGGTGAATGTTGCTATATTCAATGTTGTGAAATAATTGGGAAGGAGGAAGAAAACTGCAACTTCCTTGAGTAACTTCAGGTGAAGTTTCATTTTTTAATTATTAACCGTGTGTGATGGCTGATGAATCGGAATCTAAAAGAAAAACAGACTTACTGGGATTGTGGAATGAATATGGTAATCCAGGTAAACTGTTTACGTATAGTGTCATACCGTGTAATGTGCTGTTTAAATAGAACATCACACTCGTCTTCTGTAGTTTGGTTAAAGATCAATCTAATCGATTATAATTTTGTTATTTCTTGTCCCTTTTCGGCTAAAAAACGATAAGAAAAGATATTCTCACTACATTTTAACCTTTAATAATCATAAAAGAGCACACATTGTGCAATAAAAAAATGATGCATATTTTTAAAGCTAATGTGATTATCTGAGCTTATTGAAAACACCTGTCATAAAGCAAAGTCAGCCATATTAGACAATACTGTACCGTCTGGGACTTTTTAAATTTAAATCGTATTCTGCATTCTGTTAGTAAAATACTATAAAACTCTTAGATAATTAACAGATAATGCAAAGTTGAAATGTTTTCCAGACTCGATTGCTCGTTGAAAACGACACTGTCAACAACTTTCATTGTAGTCATGTGAAAGCACCAGGAGGAGGGGGAGCGGGAGTGGGGGCTGTCCCCCTCCTATCTGGCCCAGGCATACACATTTTCTCGACTATATTTATTTAGAAAAGGCATAATCGCACATTTTTATACCGTGCAGAGATAATCACTGTTTCTTAGGCCCAGGCTGTCATATACTTAGCCGCCCGAACAGTAAATAAGGGCACGCCCCCCCACCCACCCCGGCTGCTAGCCAGACGCCTGAGACCATCTGACACAACATCCGCTGTCAACTGCCCAACTAACGAGCCGTATCGGCACTCCTCGGCTTAGATGCAAAGCGACGGCATTAGCCGAGGTATTCCAACTGTTTCAGTTTGTCACCTTGCATCCCAATCAAAGTACGCAGTAGATTTTCAGTGTACTTAAAGTTGACGTTTTTTCGGGATATCACCAAATGGCTAAAAGATGCGAAAAAGGACCTTTGTTTTTATGATAAGGAGAATGTTGAAATTTATGAAAATATATTTAGGTCACAAAATTAAGTTTGTTTCTGAAATAGAATAGAGCAAACTGCAATTTTAAGTCAAAGCCAAGCAAATTAAAAACACCAACACTGGCTATTGTTATTAGCTGGTGTATGACAAAATCCATCCCGGACAAAATCCTTTCCGTACATTTTAGCATGGGCGGACAAAATCTCCCCTGTAAATGAACAACAGCATTCAACATCAATCCCGTAATTTTTAAGTAAAATATATATTGAAGTTCGAAAAATCCAGTGTTATAATAATTGTATTTACGAGACTTAAATGTACAAAACCAAAAAAAAAAATGTCGCAAAATGTGGAAAATTCGCAGGAGGGTATTTTCCTCATTGGAAATTTTAAATGGACAGAAGGAATTTTGTACTGGAAAAATTTGTCCATAATCCGTTGTTAGCTATAATCCATGGTTTACCGAAATATGTATGAATTTGACAAGAAATGGGAAGATATATGGCTACGTTGGTGATAATTTTATAGTCTTGTGATCTGCAGTCCAAGGGATCTCCATGTATAGCACTAAGACTTAAAAATGTGTAAGGTTTTGTTGGCTAAAAATGTTGCAAGCATTTATAAAACATCTATAATATGTTTTGTGGAAAGTGCACTTATTTGGACATATTTGGTTATTTTGTGTTGCCCTATATGTATAAGTATGTACAAGTACTATATGTATATTATAACGAAAGAATATGCCTATTGGTTAATATTTGCCGTAGTTATATTGTATACTTATTTTTTTATATTTTACGTTACTTTATATAAACTCATATGTATAATTTAGAAAAAAGACCTGAATTCGAAAAAACTTAGTTATATTTTGTTTACCAAAAAATCAAGTGAAAGGGTAATGGGACAAATCAGTACTGTTTTGTTTGTCACACCATTCATTAGGGATGCCAATGTTTAACCTGTTAGCCGGATAACCGGATATCGCATGTGTAACCGGATATCAATTTGCTATCCGGTTTACCTTATAAACTGCACGATACTCTAAAAAGATCAATTTTCGGATGTACGTTTTTGCTAAATTTGGTTTCACACTCCATCATTCTGTAGGATTTTTGTCACGGCGTACAACAATTTCTCCCCAACCCCTTTTCCTTGACACGGTCACGTGTTTCATGTGTTCGGTAAACCAAAAACATAGCAAAATATACTTTAATAAATACAACAGGAAGTTAACTCAAAAAGGAAGTTTAGTAATCCATTTGGTAATGATGTAAATGGAACATATATTTAAACTGAAGAAGGAAGAGGGAAGTTTGCTAAAGTTTCATCCATTACACGATTTTACTGTTATGAAACAAATTGGAACCTTTCTCATCTTAAAAAGATCTGCCTTATTGTTCATAGAGTACTAAAAAGGTATACAAGTTTAGTGTGTAAAGACTGATTGTGTCCAAATCCGTAGCTTATTAAAACTCAGACTCGAGGTTAAGGTAATATTCGACAACCTCTCCCTTTTCAAATATATGTCACGACAATAAACCACTACCTTGAGGTATTTTAGAATGATCACATTTAACAGGTACAGCATTGTTTAAGTTAAAACGATTTAGAAAAGTATCCTTAGTATTAGTATAGTATTTACTGGCAACATCACGTAAGTCTGGAAATATCTAATATGAGTATTAATCATTTTCTAATCTATTTAAAGACTATATGTGGTGTTCCGCTAAATATCCTGTACAATCAAAACTATTTATTTTTACTTTTTCTAAAACCGCCCACTCTCCAATTTTCGGCATATTGTCTTTATCAAGTGTTAAACACAAGCAATTGTTCTCTTAACATATTTGCAAAGGTTTATGGATGCTGCCATATTAGAAAACCAAACATTTTTTTAATTTAAACATTCCTCAGTCATCATCGTTGGAATAAAACTATAAAGATATACAGAAAAAGACATATAAAAATAATCAAAACAATAAAATCTCGTCCAAATCTCGTTTGTTTACTCGATTGAGGATTTTCATTAATGGTGGCAGAGGTTACTGCGCAGTGAACGGCACTGGGATGACATTTTATGTTGTTCCTGTCCATAGTTTTGTTTAGAGTTGAGTATAGCATTCCATTGTGTGCATCTTCTATTTGTCTTAATAGATGGTTTCATGCATCTGTTACTTCACATCTACTTCTTTGTTGTATTGATATATCTTGGAACGGCTTGATTTGACAATGGAATCACATACGTATTTCTGCGCTCGTAGACAAGTCTTATCAAACCTAAGATAGACATATCCACGTGCTGATGTCAGAGATGGACTTGTGCACGTGATGTCTTTTGTAAAAGCCAATCGTTTTGGGATGTATATACGTTTTATATAAATAACTTACCTTACCACAGCAGTAAGACGCACACAAATACCAGCATTCCAACAAAGGATCGGATCCAGGATTGTTTTCGTGTGGGTGTGTTTGTAGAGACGTGTCCATTGAGCGAGCATCAGAGAAGCTAGTAGTTGTGTGTGTGTGTGTGTGTGTGGGGGGAACAATTATTTTTGATATGTACCAGCCAAATAGAGGCATTTCCTGTTTTTTAGTAGCTGTTGCTATTTTGCTGTTAATGTATAATTTGTTTTCGAAGGATCTATTTTGATCTTTTCCATATATTTTATGGAATTGAGGCGTCGAAAACTACCACCAAATGCACACATGTTTATGATAAAACTAATAACCAGTCTGAAAAAGTGCACGTACATGGATGATTTTCCTTTGCTAAATGTGAATTACGCGGAATAAAGGACCTAAAATCTTTAATACATAGGCTTAAAGTATTGTGCCATATGCGTTTTTTTCACAAATAGTTTCATTTCAAAGCGTTTTTCCCAGTACAATGGTGGCGTAAATAAGTGCTTACTTATCTTATCGGTAGCACTGGACACAAATGTGACAATATTACTACTTGTGTCATGAAGATGCGATATACCCTTAAATGTTAAAACAATCCTGGGAGGTATTATTTGACATTATCGTGCGTGGGCGTGGGGTGCTGCGGGGGTGCTTGCCGCTTGTTCCGCCTTTGAAACATATATACATTTAACTTTTCTTCTGTTTCTCTGGCATAAAAAATATCCCGATTATTATAACCCAAATAAATATGTTCTTTTGAGATGAAAAACTGTAAATATATACATATAAAATACGACACGGTACACAGAAAAAAGCAACGACAAATGTGTTTCTCCAAAGATTGTATCAGGTTGTTAATGTCACACATTTAAAGTGATCATATTTAAACATTCATATATGTATTTCTTGATATGAGCATTACTTCAGCTTCCGTGACCCCTGACAATATTGCCTGCGTGCATGCTCCAATTCCGAAACTATGTAGCTTGTAGACTGATTTGGACAGATTACAGAATGCAAGTAGGTCATTAAAAACACTTCTGAATTGCTGTATGGTTAATGGGTCTCCTGTTGAAGATACAAACAGGGGTCCGGTACAGGGCCATGCAATTTGCGATAAGGACTGTAAGCTACAGGATAGAGCGGGCAACTGTTCCTTATGATTATTTCGATAGGTTTATCTGACCGCCTTATTTTGTAGTTATGGAGGTATAGGCTTAGATAAGTGTCATGAAATTGGATATGCAAGAGTTGCACTACTTTCTTAGCAGAAGTACATGTGTTTGGTAACAGCTCACCTATTCGAAAGAACCCCCAAAATGCCAGCAATATAACTGACTTGTAAAGGAACATTTGGTAACGTGACGCAGCATATAGGTGGTTTACCGCATTAATTAGCATTATTATATGGCAATGCAAAAGAGGCATGCGAATGTCCTGGCAGACTCTAAGCTTACAGCAGCCCAAGATCATACGCCGAACAATAGGGTGGTCACATGGATCCCTAGTGTTTGCAATGGAGTGATAGAATGAAATAGCAGAAAGGTGTGCACTAATGCTCGAAGGAGCTAATCCTAAATTATGGAGATGGGCCAAAAAGGTCGATACGTATTTTTGGCGTAGATGGGAAGACCGTAGCATTGGGGTATGTCTTTGCGATGAAATCGATAAACTTTCGCCAGGAGTTGAGATATGCTGTCCTTGTAGAAGAGGCCAATGAGGACATGAGTGTTCATTCACCTGAGCATGGTGAGCGGGGACATCTCCCGAGGAATTGGCACTGAAAACTTGTCCAGAAATGGGGCTGCACGAAGAGCTTCTTCCACCTGTAAACGTGAGAGTCGATCACAAATGGAATTTTGCTTTGTTGGAATATGTGAAGACTTAAAACAAAAATTGTAATTGAGAACCTTAAGAACGATGATCCTTATCAGTGCCATCATTACAGAATCCTTGGATGTTTGATTATTAAGGCAATGTACAACAGCCATGTTATCACAAATGAATAGTATATTCTTGTTTTGCCAATTCTGACCAAATAATGACACTGCTAATGCGATGGGATACAATTCGAGGACATTAATATGATGATGCCTCACTTCAATTGGGAAGGAGCCAACTGTCCAATTTGTTTGATGCATGCATGCACAACCTGCTGACCCAGCAGCATCTGAGAAGAGCTTTAGTGTAACTGATGATAGAAACCTGTCATTTGTTAGCAGGGTGCAGCCATTATATTGAGTAAGGAAAGAATACCATAATTGGAGATCAGCCCTACAATCTTTGTTCAGTTTGATGTAATGGTTTGGGTTACTTTTTCCACTGGTAAGGTCGTAGAGCCTACGCAGAAAACAACGGCCTGGTTTTAAAACCTTACAAGCAAAGTTTAGGTGACCTAAGACAGACTGAAGCTGAAGAAGAGTAATCTTCCGGCGATTTATTGTCGTAAGTAACAGAGACTTTAGAGTCTCAACTTTGCCTAAGGGAAGGCTTGCTGATAAGTCAGTAGTGTCTACGGTAATGCCGTGCACTTCAACAACTGTTGAAGGCAAAACAGTTTTGTCTGACTTCATAGGTAACCCTATTGTGGCTGCCAACTGAAAGAATGCATGGGGTGAGTAAAGACACTCATCTGAGGAAGGTGCACCAACAAAAATGAAGTCATCAATTATATGTGAGACCCTAAGAACACCATATTTGTATCTAAGAATCCATTGTTAAGCTCGCAAAAATGTCTCGAATATAGCAACTGAGGAAGAGACACCCATAGGCAGAACACTGTCAGAATAATAGTTGTTATCAAATTTAAAACCCAGCTTGTGATAATCAAGAGGTGAAATTGGGATAATACGAAAAGCTTCTTCAATATCTGCTTTTGCTAACAGTGAACCCCTCCCTGCAGAAAGAACTTAAGATGCCACATTGTCAAAATTTTCCAGAATGACCACAGAATTTCTCGGGGAATAGTTGCATTGACAGAAATTGCATGTTTTGGATAAGAAAGGTCATGAATAATGCGGAAAGAATTGGGGGTTTTCTTTGTGACTACGCAAATGAAATTGTTTAAGGGGGGTATACTGTATGGTCCCTTGACTCTGCCTTTACTTACTTCAGAAGAAATTTTAGAAAATACAAATTTTGAATGACTAGCAACGGATGGATGATTGTTGCATAGCCTGGCAGGCATCACACCTGTAGAACCCAAGGAAAACCCCTCTCTAAAACCTTTTAGCAGTTTTGATGTTTCGTGATTATCGTATCCAGCAAGGAGAGGTTCAAGTGCTAACGGATCAATTGGTATAGGTTTTTGAATTGAACGCTGCTTGTCTGCTGATGGGGACTGTGTTTTGAAATCACTGATACGTCTTCATGGTTTAAACAACAGCTGGCCCCATTTGACGAACCATTGCAGGTGCTGCATACATGCTGCCATGTACATTTTGATTTAAGGCATCTGCCGGAGTCCTGGAATTCCTAACAGAAGCCTTGTCTGTGACGGACAGAGGGGGGAGTCTTGTGGCCGATGACTGCTGGCCACGAAATGGCTGAGACTTAGCAAGCATTGAACAGAAAAGGTAAGGTTCAGTGTGGATATTACCCCATAGTAGAGGATTAACCGAGCGCAGTTGACGGAATTTCTCGTCATACTGTTGCAATGGGAAAGAATTTTGGACCAAAGTCTGAATAATGCTCATATAACGGAAAAGTTCTGAACTTTGAGTAGGGTATTTCCCACTATTTATATCAGCATATAGCTGGAATGCGCGGCACCATGTGAGGATTGAGGTAATCTTGTTTGCAGAATTAGTTTGTACTGATGTGGTGATTGAGTTTGCTGCTATTTTTATAGTTGTTGTCTCAAAGATAGCTGACTTAAACAGTAGTGCAGAAAGGTCAATATATTGTTGATTGTAAATTCTTTACCTGGTGGCCTTGTCCACAGGAGGGTGAACTATAGAGAAAGCACCCAAGTCTACAACCTCACCCACTTCTGGTAGTAAATGGTCATCATTAAGCGACCAAGTAGAACATGGGTCGTCCAGGTCTGATGGAAGGTCAAGGGTTGCTAACAGTTCAGTCTCCATCTGAGGATGGTCGGTCTCTATCTGAGGTGGTGTGTTCGTTTCTTTCTGGGGCAGCAGGATTTGGATCTCCTCCAGCAGCCCTGCATCACTTGATATGGTCCTTGCAATTAATTGCGTTAACCGTTGTTTTCCTTGGTTTGGTTTTTTCTTTGTTGGCGTTTGCCTGTCTAAGATGTAGTTGGTTTTTGCTTCGGCATACTGAAACAAAACAGTAGGAAAAGCAAACAAGTCACAAAGAAACAGTTGTAAGATTATTTATGTGTCAACATCCCTATAGATGATTGCGTCATATATGGAAGAATGGTTGGCAGACATAATTTAGTATTAACTTATCACGAAACCAAACCTTAATCAGCCAAGTATAGGAACAGCAGAGAACATGATTTTCAAGCATGTAATGATTGAGGCGTTATCAATGACTGAATATTATATGTCAAGCTTGGTCATATGATGACCGAAACAGATGTCATTAAGAGCATACATATCATATCCGTAAGGTGGCAGATAGATGAAATACTAAATGTTACCAGATACTGGTACAAACCTAAAAGTAGGGTAATGATGTCGTGTGATAGACCTTTACCACACAATTGGGTCATATAATGATCCTTATAAGTAGGATTGCAGAATATTATTAGCTCAATACACAAAGTAGAGACAATGCGTCATATAATGATCCTCATGCATAAGAATGCATAAGATAGTCATATAATGACTTAATACATAAAGATGGGCCATATAATGACCATCACACAGTAGGGACATATAATAATACATTTGTTTAAAATTGTGTAAAACATGATTTTTATTCAGAGAGTTTGGTCATATAATGATCCCCATGCATAAGAATGCTTAAGATAGTCATATAATGACTTAATACATAAAGATGGGCCATATAATGACCATCACACAGTAGGGACATATAATAATACCTTTGTTTAAAATTGTGTAAAACATAATTTTTATTCAGAGAGTTGGGCCATATAATGACAATCACACAGTAGGGACATATAATAATACATTTGTTTAAAATTGTGTAAAACATGATTTTTATTCAGAGAGTTTGGTCATATAATGATCACCATGCATAAGAATGCATAAGATAGTCATATAGTGACTTAATTCATAATGATGGATCATATAATGATCATCATCCACATTATTGTATAAGAATGGCCAGATACTGGTCCAGACTTAAATTGCATGCGAGAATGCGGCAAACAAGTGAAAATTGTAGCAAGACATAAACTTTCCCACTTTATGGTAAGATATTTTGGGACGGTGTTATTGATATGTTCAATAACTAACAATTTGTAATACCAAAATGTGTAGAAACATACATGATGAGGGGCTATGTGGTACTCCTGCCTTCTAAACAGGGTCTGTAAGCAGCTCAAGTGTTGCAGTGATCTGATGATTTACTACAAATTTATTCTATCTTGGGTAATGGTGTGAAGAAGCGATGAATCTGAAATTATAGTATACAAATGACACGTGAAATAGCTGGCTATCAACCCTCGTCAAGTTTATGCTATGAAGCTGTCAAAATTAAGATATTAATGAAGGCACCTTTCAGCCTGCAACACAGCACCCCTTATGGAACTGTAATAGCGTGCCATTCCTCTGTCATTATCAACATGCACTCCATCGGCTGCTACATAATCCTGTAAAAATCTGACATTAAAGATATTGCGGGAGTGGTTCCACATTTTAATGTGATCATGATGAGCACAATATTGTTGAAGAAGTAAGTTGGTAGCCAGTATTCATATTCAAACGTCCTTGGTCATAACATCAAGATTGTAGTCTTCTGGTGAATGAATGTCCAAGGGTGAGAACATTGTACATCGTAAAACTAGCCAAATGTAACAATGTAACAGTAAATAGCCACCTTTATCCTGCTGAAAATAAACAATTTAGTGATGAAATCAATGGACAGAGATTTAGCTTAAACGTGTAAAATACTGTTAAGTGAATTCAGTAATAATCACCAAAGAAATAGAATACAGATATAATTACCACTGTCTGCAATCCCAACAGGTTTAATTATGTAGAATTAATGCGATGCGTGAAGGGGTTAACCAGCACGTTATTTAAACAAGAACAAAGAAATCTCTGGCAATAAGCCGTAACAGATGCCTCTGTATCGAAAGCGACTGAAACTTATTAAAGAATGAATGTAACAATGTTATTACACAGATCCCATCAAACAAAGAAGTTAAGCAAGATCGAAAATGGAAGAAAATAAACAAAAATGGAGTGAACTTCTCCGATTTCCTTTGTTTCCTTGCGCTTTTAGAACGAGGCTGACAAATGCGTTGTACAGAAGGATACACTGCACTAAATATATAAAGGTAACGCTCCACCAAAGCTATACGTCCACCATAAGTAATAAGTAATGGGCGCAAACATAAATTACTTTATATTATCATATAAAGTATTGTTTTGTTGGTGATATTTTTTTCTATTGTCTTCTATTATTGCATTGTTTATTTCCTAACTAGCAGTACTAAATTTGCCATTACAATTTAAGAAAAACCATCCGTAAAAAATGACTCTTTTGTGACGTATTTGGGCCCCATAGTAGAAAGCAACATCACACCACGATTGCAATTTTTTTAGTGAAAGTTACATTTTACAATCTAACAGCAGTGTAGCATAAGTACTTCTCCCTAACTCGTCCAAATCCACTCTCCTCTCTCTAGCTCGTCTAAATTCCACTCTCCTACTTCCCCTTGCTCTCTTAAATCCACCCTTGATTCTTTCACCCGGCGTCCCTTATATATATTAGTGTAAGTAAACGACGCAATAGTTTAGTCTTTATACATTCTTAGTATTATTTAAAGTATTCTAAGCATTGTTATAAAAACTAAACAATTATCCATGTTATTATTATATAATTGATAACTAATTAATATGTTAAAAGTATATACATTTTAGATGCTTGCGACTGTCAAAGTATTTATACTTTACGATAATATTGACAATTCACTAAGAAATAGCCAACTTCAGTTTAATGCTACTTGTCCACAGTTTTCAGTTCTGTTTGCTTTATTTTTTGTCTACAAAGCAAAAAGTTTTGGTTCACAATGAGTAATGGCCTAAAATGTCATATCTGATCAGAACATTAAATGTATGTTGTTCCTAAAAAGACTGTGTTGTTCAAAGAAAAGGAGAACAAAAGGCGTCGTGAGATTTTTAAACTACTCAAGCCGTTTTAACTGCGTGTTCAATAAGATGTAATTTACACACGTTCGCCATTAAAACATTTCTGTACAGCTTCACTTTCTCGGTGTCCCATGAAACACGTGCACATGTCTTTCCATTACAGAACGACCGAAAACGAGGTCATTTTTTTACTTCACAGTTTTCGTGAAATTTCCCCAATTCATTCGTTCACACAATTCAACCATATGAAAACACCCTTTCAGTCCCCGTTTTGATTCAAACTCAAACCCATTGTAATCTAATGAAGGACAACAAAAATCAATTTATATCGTCATAAACACACACACACACACACACACACACACACACACACACACACACACACACACACACACACACACACACACACACACACACACACACACACACACACTCACACACACACACACACACCACACACACACACACACACACACACACACACTCACACACACACACACACACACACACATATATATATAAACACCAAAGATTCACACACACACACATTATTTGAGTTCCAAAGGAAATATGTTGATTGTTGTTATTTATTTATACATTTTAGTTTGAAACTTCAATAAGTACTCTTCTGCGAAATTATGCACACCACTTTGTCGAACACCCAACAAAATATCAATTTAGGCAACATTATTGTATTTATTGGGAAGCATAAAATCCGATGATTCTGCAATGATTTGTTGCTGAAAAATTGCTTAAAATGTTCTGGATCCGGGCCTTATAGTGATTTTAACGTTCAACGGATATGAACTCTGGTGCGGCTATATTTATATGCAATTACTATGTAAGACGGGTATACTTTCATGAAAATGAGTTATGTTAACTGACAACAACTGATATTGCACCAAACTAAACAAGAATATTACAAAATTAATTATAGATGGTGATTTTAACGTTCATATCCGTATTACACTATGACCACGGATATGAAATCTGGTGCATCTATATGTATGGATGTATGTATCTCCCATTAATATCATTTATTTTTAAAATCCAAATCAGAATTAACATAAGAAAATCAGTGAAAATCAACAACAACAACATGGCAAAGAGTGAAACAAGCAAAATACACTGTATTATTTTATATAAAAAAGGAATAATCACACATCTGCAAGTGAAATCAACATTCGTCTATGAATCAAAAGCATACCAAGAATGCAAAAAGTAAATAGGAGCTTTTCATTGACAGTTAATAAAAGCAGTTTGACACAGAGTGATGTAAAGTCTATGTAAAAGTAGCTGATATACCTGCAATGCTGTCGATGTAACTCTAATGTTGATTGCTGATTGTTCTAGACATATACAGATATCCTCCAGTATTTTGCCTGTGTAAATGGCATCAACTGGGTCCCTATTTTTGCACAGCCGGCCACCTAGAACGAAAAGACCTGTAACATAAACAACATTACTTACAGTTAAAAACAAGTTCACTTGAATGTTGTTTCCATGATCACTGAACTCTAAGTTAAGTGCATAAAAACTGCCAACTGCATTATTGCGTTGACTTTTCGGATCAGTGTTTAAGGTACTGGCGTTTCATTATGATAGCTTGGGTAATTCTCGCTACTGCCAAACATGTTTTCCTCCCCTCTCTGTTTTATCCTTTAATATTTTAAATTATTCACGTGTATAGACGTTTATTTGGATTGTTACACAATTATGGACATTATAGCTGTTTTGGTGGAGGAAGACTGGACAACTGTCTCGGTAGAACCCCCGGCGCACCGCCAGATAGCCAAAAGACCTCCCATCATTAAGTCCTTCGCCCCGACTGTGACTCGAACCGACACGGTGATAGGCCGAGATGTATGAGTCGTTACAAGTTTGCGACTCTAAAACTAGACCATCGACGACCAATGCCCAAAGAAAGAAAGGAGACTATGCTTGTAGATGTACATTTGTATGATTACTTAAAATATTATCATTTACAACAGATAAATTTTACATTTATAAACTTGTAGCTGGGTTATAGAGAAAGCGCTCGCTTTTATTGTATATTGTCTTGGATTTGAGCCACTGACATGCTGATTAGTTTTTTCCACTTAGTTCCATCTGCTGTACAGACAAAAAACTCCAATTAGTATTACAGGTGAAAGAAAACAAATATGGCTTATACTGTTATTAAACTTTATAAAATCATTGACTTCTTACAGAGAGTTATGGTTTCCAAATGAATCACCTCTGTATTTGATCCATTGGTGTTCCCTGGAAGCGGTTGAAGAATGGCCTCTATTTCCATATCAGTATTGTGATCATTATTTTGGCAGAAACACACATAGGACTAATAAAAGCTTGAAAAGTTGAGAATGATATAGATACACATATTAGTATTATTTTCCCTTTTCTGGTTAATCATACAACAAAGAAAAACTAGTAATATTGTCATTTTAAGGTTCAAACATATTTACACTGTTTGAAGAGGTGCCGCTTGCGACATCATCGATAGTTACGAGAAAGCTGGATTTCGGAAACACACAGAATCGACTCTGCATGACCTTGACCGGTCAGTAATTCATTGTTGGGAACAAGTATTCCGTATACAGAACAAATATGTAAGGAGACTAGATGCGTCAATAGTGTCCAGGAAAACTTCAAATGTAAACATTAAAATTGTTATATTTTATATATAATATATTATCTATATTAAAGAGTGTTTAAACTGGATAACCATTATGCTGTGTAATTCTGATATACTTGAAATGTAGGTTTATGATTGAACAATGTCGCATTTGAATACCACTCATTGACTAAAGGAAAGGGTCGAAATGAGGAATGAACTGCTATAAGAATGATTTTCCACTGACTATGCATTATATACTAGGCCGAAATATTTCCGATATCCCGTGCGGGCCTGACAGCCGGAATTTTGTAATGTTATGACACTGGTCATTCGTATCATTTCATTTTCAGTCTAAAGCTACTCCAACGTTCGAAGAGGAGTGGCGCACTCGGGATTTTTAGATTCAGATCACTTGGTTGTAAGAGGTGTAAGAGGTAGTGGTTAATTTCAACCTCAGCTAATTTTGGTCGAATCTGCCTGGGTAGAACCCCGGGTGCATCGCAGATTATCTGGAAAACCTCTCCGCATATAAGTTCTCGCTCCGAACGAGACTCGAACCCACGCAGTGAGAGATTGGGGAGTTACGAGTCATAGATATCGTGTGTGCATTTTCTTTTTACAAACTACAACATAGAAATCATTCATTAGCAGAACGTGTACAAACTGCACACAAACATAAACAATTTCAAGATCGCAGTAAAGTACATCATAAATGTCAAGAAAATGACAAAAACTGTAAAATTATGCGCTGTTAAACAGGATCTCCGATACTGCTGATAGCAAATACATGAAACAATATATTATCCCTATTTTGTATTATTTGAAAAAAATCATCATAAACGGGTATGTTAGTCTGAGTAAAACAATTCTAACCACTAGCTCAACTGTTAGACAGTATTTCTTGAGTATTTCAATAAATATAATATATTCCGACTAATGATACTATGTGATGCCAGAAGTAAGTGGTCAAGTGGTTTCCTCAATTTAAAAATAGCTAAAATGGGGACTACATGTTTGTAATGATAAGTGGGGTGTTATGCTTATTTTTTCTTATAAATGTGGGAAATCGATAAACATCGTTTCCCGCGCTCTTGTTAGGTAGCTATATTTTATTTGTTTGAACAACACAACTTTGGCATAAAATGGGCGATGCCACATTTAAATGACCTGCAATATTGATAGAAAAGACGATAAAGCGCAATAAATTTATGTTTGTTCTCGGTTCGAGGTAACTAGTGGCCGATTGTTGCTAAGTATGCATGCATTTTTTTTCCAATCTTTGGCCGATTTTGGAAATGACCATATGTGTTATTGTAATTCTTGATAAGAACCGCGTTTAGGGCTAGCAGACCATAGCATTACAAAGACGTTTTAGGTCTGGGGTATGAAAGAGACAAACTACGTATGCTGAATGTTGAAGATCATGGGAAGAAACAATTAATATTCAAAGTTGTCTTCAGACATGTTTATAAGCGCCCTCATAAGCGACGTTAACTACTTGAACTCTTCAGCACTGTTTGCATATTTCCGTACAGTTCGGAGTGTTGAAACGGCCTAAATTTGCAAGAGTCGAAACAAACTCTAAACGGGGCGAACCATTTATTCAAAATTCTTTGTTCTTTCGACAGTTCCACTTAAGTCCATCAGTGTCACTGTAGACGTTCGGGGGCATATTGCGTCTGTCAGTTCCATATTTACCTACAGCAATGAGGAGGAGAGCCCTGTAGAGGCAGTGTTCACTTTCCCAGTCGATGACGGCAGTGCTGTGTTCTCATTCACTGCCGACATTGATGGCCGGTTAATTGTGGCAGAACTCCAGGAGAAAGAACAGGTAGGATAATTCATATTCAGTCATCCACAAAATGCAGTGGACAGAGGTCCAAGTCCAACAGAAATCTCATTCAGTCTGGTAAAAATCTTTCCTAGCATGGTGGAACATAGGTCCAGTTTATTAAACATCTATCCTGAATCCCGCTTATACACATTTATTTGTTATTTAACCAAACTCTTAGCTATATGCTTACATTGAAATCAAGCCTCTGCAACATAAAGTGTAGATCCTGATCAGAATGTTCCCTGTTGAGCCCGGATAATTGGGATCTACACTATTTGCCTTAGCCTGCTAAAATCATGCTTAGAGTTTAAGATTATCCAAAGTATCTTGCATTATTCAGATCGTAAGTGATTTCATAGGCCCTATTTTTGGAGGCTCAGTAAAGGAGTTGGCCCATTAAAATGGCATTTCTATCACTTGCCTCTGTTGTAAGAAATTAACAGACTAAAATGCAGTGAATTCATTTTTCTCTGTAGGCAGAGCTAACCTATCAGGATGCAGTTGATGCTGGAAAAACAGCTGCTCTTATCAAACAAGCAGGCCAATGTTCGGATGTATTTAAGTGTTCACTTGGAAATCTCTCACCAAAATCCACGGCCATTTTAACCTTAAAGTATGCCCTGGAGTTGCCCATAGAACCGGATGGTAGAGTGAGGTTCACATTGCCGACTGTTTTGAACCCACGATATTCTCTAGGTAAGTGCATTTTCATATATATCGATTCCCATTCTAGCAGCTCATATAAACAACCCAAACACAACTCATGTTTTACTTTTTAACAGCAAGATTGGTTTAAGAACGCATATGTTTTATGTGAACAGACATTGTTTTTCATTCCCCCCCCCCCTGGAAGAAAAGAGGCCATAATGTTTTGCAGATGACAGTTGCTTAGTTAGTCTAACTATTGGTCTTTCGGTGAGATACACACAGTCTTAACAGATTAACAACTAGAGATAGCCACATTCCTTAAACTTGGTTAATATTTTTGGAGTCGACACAAAGGTCAAGATCACTGTGGCCATGATTATGATTTTATTTTGAAAGAACGAATGAGACAAATGAGCCCACAATCCATAAACTTGGCAGGGACACAAACATAAAATGTTAAAGTGGCCTTCAATGAGATGACTTCAAGGTCTTGAAGTTTTTTGATTCTTCTAGATTTTTAAATACATATATGAAGTTTAGTTCCATATGTCCAGTGCAAGTTAATTATTGTTCTAACTAGATGCATATGGAGAGATTGCTGCGGAGTCAGCCACCTACGCTCCGTCATCCAAGATTCCATATTCCTTCACGTTGTCCGCATCTGTGAAGAGCAATATCAGAATCGTGACTGTAACTTCGGACAGGCAGAATCTGGATGTGAAACTATCAGATAACCAATGTGGAGCAGAGGTAAGCTACTTGCAACTATTAGTATACATTTGAAGAAATTAACAAGGATTTACACCACAATAATAATTATTAGTTATTGGTAATGAATAGTTAGTACAAGTGAAGACAGTGTTCAAGAATATATAAGATAAATGTGAATCATTTAAATACAAGAAAAGTAGTGACACATATTTATGTTTCTGCCTAAGTATGCACATCTGTCAGCCCCATTTTCATATCGCTTCAATATTCATCTTGAATGTCTCCAATTAAATATAAAAAACAACACTTGACCTTTCGTCAACATAGCTAGTAGTATATTTCAAATCAGGCGAAATTTGACTCGACTGACAGTCAGTAAACTCAAGCCATTGTCCACTGTATTTTATTAAATACTTATTAAAATTAATCATGTTTCAGACATACACTGTCGTATGGTGTTTCATGCGTTATCATTTACAACTGCAACCAGTATGTTTAAAGTCATATTTAAGGCATATTTAAGATCATTTCTTACAAAAGGCAACACACGCTGTAGATCAACTTTTCGTCTGTAACATTTTAGAGTACTTATTGTTAATAATGCTATCTTACAGACATGCACTTGTATTGATCTTAAATTTAAGTTGTTACTTCTCAGTGCCAAACCAGTGTATCAGTCCAAATTCCTTATTGTTTGTTCTTTTAGATGACCTGTGGTGTGTTTTTTCTTTTGTTAATATATTTGTCTGGTATCTTTCTGCGCAAACACATCTGGAGATTGCCTAGATTTTACTTGTTTCTGAGTTTTGTGACTGTAAAAAGTTGAAAGATGAGTTCCTGTTTGACCATGACCTTACTATGTATGTCCAGTATGCAGAGCCATTTCAGCCTCAGGTGGTCTTTGAGAAGGGAAAACCTAATGCTGGTATTATATTCAACTTTTTTTCTCATGTTTAGAAAAGTTAGTTTATACAGTTATGCACCAATAAATGAGTCCCAATAAAGCGTTTTCACTTCATGTATCTGCATCTGCAGAACAAGAGTAACCCAACATTAATTATTCAATAAATGTCGTTGTATTGCTCTCTTCTGAAACTATTGTGAATGAACTACCATGTCCAAATGTTAATATAACCCTAGATCACTTAACACCATTGCATTTTGTTTATTACTTCCCTGTAGGGGCAGAGGGACATATTGCCGCTTAGTTCATTTGTTTGTATGTCGGTCCACCACAATTTTGTCTGAAGCAAATCTCATAAACTGACATATTGAATTCAGACCTAAAAATTAAATCCATAGATCGGCAATAGTGAGAGAAGCCCCTCATCAATGTGAGTGTAGCTAACTTAATATATTTTACATATTTTTATCCAAGATGATAAACTGCACAAAAGCGAGGGCAAATGCGAACATAATTTTAGCTCACCTGAGCACAGCGTGATCTTTTATGGTACCACTTCAGCAGGCTCCCGTCTTGCGCCGTCAATAATTTGCTTGTGAACACGCAATGAAGCTACTTGTTATCCATTCTTTATCAGACTTGACCCAAATCTTTGCCTGCAAGAAATATTGGATGAGTTTTTAACTGGGTCACGTGGGGAAATAACCTAGGGCACTAGATCAAACTTTAGAGAAAACCTTGTGGACACACTTAGAGGCCCCATTTATGGCCAAATCATCACCAGAACTGTCCAGAACGTTTGCTTGTATTTTAAGCATGTTTTGAACCGAGCCACGTGGATTCAGTAGATGACTAGGTAAAGTTCTAAAACATGTTATCAGCCCAGTGACCACACTAATGATCCAATATTCACAAAAGACTTCTAAAGTAAATAACTTTTAATTACTTGACGCCAGATATAAGCCTACTAAAAGCCCGTATCCTCAGGATAAAGGGAGATCATGGCCCTCTTGTTAAAGATCCATTTTTCGGAAACACAAATCTATTGGAAACAGCATCATATTTAACAGTGATCGGGGACGGCGTGCGCCATGCGCTATAGTCCCATTACAAATAACATGTCACACTGAGACCTCGCCAAACTGCTGCGAATACGTGTTAATGCCCCCCTACCTTTTATGGTTAAAGTTACTCTTCATTGCTGCAAGGTGCAATATTAAAAACGGAAATTTCGCTTATTGTCTCTGAAAAAGGTCTGACAGAACAGCCGCGATTTCATGTTACTGCCTACTACAATAACGTCCACATACAAATGCATTCCATTAGAGGAACCGCTCTCAAAAGCGGCGTCAAAAATAATCCTAATCAAAACATGGGTGTGTTTCTTTCTTGCAGTTGTACACACAAATTGCTCTTTACCACGAAGCAAGTATGTATAAGTAAGCTCTTTCTTTCCTCTGCTGCTGTGATGTTGGCCGATTTCATCTGGGCTAACATTGTACATGCATGGCAATACTAATGTTTTTTGTGTTAAGGTAGTGAGATAGATCGATAGATTAAATGATCATCTGTAACATTTGATCTTAATGACCGTAAACTTTGCTAGAGTAGACGTTTGCTAGATTTCCTCCTTTTACATGAAGGCCTGCGAATTTCTTTTGATTTCTTTTGAGCCTTTTCAGATTTGCCGACAACAAGAAAAGGCCCATCCTTCTTACCTTTTAGATACACCAGAAACTTTTATTACCTTGATAATATGTAGTTTTTCATGCATAGAAATTTCCAAGCATATAGAAAATATCTGAGGTCACCTAGGAGTATAGGTTTTTGCCACCAGTGCTACATGTTTTGTTTAAATGTACGTTTTGTTATTGACTGTTTAGTGGGCGTGGTTGTCTTCATCCCGTCTTCGTGATGCACGGGACTTGTCAAATGTGTTTTGAAGTATCAGTCTATTTATATATTCTCGTAAGAGAGACATGTTTGACGATTTAGGGTGTGGTAAAAAAACTTCCAGCTCTCGTACAAAATCTCACTCTTACGAGAACATATACATAGACGGAATCTATCACAGGCCAAACACAGACAAACAAAACCACATTTACGTACTTAAGCATTAAGTGAACTAATTCTTGCGGGAGAATTGTAATTTATGTTTTAAGATTCAACTAAATTCGTTGTACTGATTTACTATTTAAAGCGGTATCTATTAATTAGTGACCAACCAGTTCTGTCTGGTACGTTAATTAAAATGGGTGTATTCCTGTATTTCGATTGTAATGTTTAAATTGATTCTTTGGTTAAATGGTCTATTTTGGAATATTGAATACATTTGTATTCGTATTGCTGAATTCTAAATCACAATAGTTCAGCCAATTGAAAATGTGTGTTAAGGTAGTATTTTGTTTTGGGATTTATTTATAGCATGTGTTTTTGCGTAAAGATTGAAGCAAAAAGAAGTCAACCAAGGATGAACTGGTTTTTGTTTGAACAATTTGACCCCCATCACGACCCGTGACACTTTATCTCCATGTTTGTTACTTTTATGGGCGGATTATTTCATACCGAGAGGTATGGACGTAATTGCTTCATACGCTGCACAAAATTGCTGGTACTAGTTTAGCGGATATATTCTCCTAATCCTCGAATTCCTTAGCATGGCTGGACGTGAGAAATTATATATATATATATATATATATATATATATATATATATATATATTGTACTCTGCTCTATGACAATCTTTGGAATTCAAATGAAATTGCAAAGTGTGCTTGTTTTTCTAAAACCTTCAAACATACTAAAAATGTTTGAGTAGTCAAAATAGTACCCTCCTTTGAAAACAGCATGGCTGTATTGAGTATGAACATGCGAGTGACTTATTTTTTAAAATATCAAATAAGCGTTTAACTTACTTTCATGCGACCAATTCACAATATGATTTATACAATATAGAAAAGTTACCTTCAATTAAAATATGTAACATTAATTTTGAAAATGTCAGTGATTTTGTAGAAGAGAGGGATAGTGTCTCATCATCAAAGATTCTTTCCCAATCACTACATGTATAAATTTTATTTAATGCATTGATCAGTCCCATTTGCTGAGACAAAATGAGACAAAATGTTGGTTTGAACTATTGTAGGCACCGCTGGAAATCAATGTACAACAAGCAGTGTCCTTTTGAGTCACAAAAGCTGAAGTTCGAATAATTTGATGTCTTTCCATAAATTGCTACATTTATCTTCCTAGGTGTTGTTTTATTCTATAAATACTATATATATGTTGACAAAGGATGAGGTCATAACTTAAAAAAGTCTGATATTTTGTAAACCAGCCGTAAACCAGAGGTATTTTCTCCGCATAATAACATGAAAATTAAAAGATTCACTTCAAACGATGTATGTCTATATAAATTTATAAAATTAAGTACACAAAAACATTTATTTCATTTATGTCTGTCTGCCAGAATTAAGAACAATGACTCTACTAGCATTCCTTCAGTACTTTTATTATTTCTTAATAATACACAAGATACAGTCTCTAAATAAGGTCATAAACATGTATTTAATAAATTAAACTTTGTCTTGGTTATATTGTTATTGGAAGCAACTGGTTCTACCCTACGGGTCCCAATAAAGTAAATATTGAAACAACTCCGTCCAGCACAGGGAAAATTACGGAAATTTAAAATGACATTCGGGGTACCATGAAAATATTAGGCATTATGTATAAATAGGAATATGACAAAGTCCTACGAGCAATGAAACATATGCCAAAATTTGAAAAAGTCCAGGACAAAGGAATTTACATCTTATCCAAATGTGAATGTAAGAGCAAATCTGTGATGCGTGATTTAACAAAAAGAGCACATCCAACAGTTACTTCCTTGGTACCAATTTGTTTGAATAACAAATTACCAAGCGCTGACGTTTTCTGTAATAAGTTATGACGTAAATAGTGAAGTTATTGAAAAAATAATGTCCACATAGTATTTAGAAGAGAGAAGTATTACATCTACTTAGAAGAAATACACAGACTCGTTGATTGTAAATAAAATCATTTTTTGAATCAGGAAAAAATACAACTGTTGATAATATTCTAATATGTTAACCTGCATCGTATATTCTAGTGGGCCAATATCTCCAGGAGGACGTTCTCATGCAGAGCTTTTATCCTGACTTAAAGGAGGTAACCATGGCAACTTCTGGAGAATACATCTTTGTGATTGACTGTTCAGGTATGCGAATCCAACTATTTATTATTAGTAGTGCATATTTGAACAATTTTGTATTACATATTAAGCATGTGTTATGAGGGAATGGAGGTTCGCTGATCTGACCCTGATCAATATTTATTAAACAGTTTTATAATTAAGCACACATATTGACTTTTTGTTCAAAACAGAAATAAGACTAGAACTTTATTTTTAACGTTGGAAACCCCAGCTAACAACTTATTTTCAAATTTGTAAAGACATGTATAACATATTTTTATCATTTAGTTTGTTGTCTGTTTGCATTTAGCCACTCACAGTACGGTGAAAACTATCAAAGTAAACTAAACCTTTATAAAGACATGCTGTTAAAAGGTAACAGATTAGCTGGAACATAGTCAAGGAAACAGTCCTGGTAGCGTAATCAGGAGAGAGTTGGATCAAGGTACAGGGGGCCCTGGACCACAAAATATACTAAACGATAGTGTTATAGCTGTGTTACTAATGCTTATAACAATAAAAGGATACTTGCACGACTTATGGGCCCAATGCAAGGATAATATGCCTTTTCATGGCATCCTGTTCACAGTAATGGCTGTGCAATATTTGCTGCAAGTAGACACTGTCTTTTGATAACTTAATTGATGATGATTATAAGATTATATCCCCACAAACATACACAATATTGTATAAGGTCAGCTTTTCTACTCACTTCGGCTTATATACTATGATCAGGCGGTCAGTTGAGTGGTAACATATACAGTACTGGCTTTATTGTGACAGTTAAGGTAAATAAAAAACGTCCTATAAGAATTACCAAAGCACAGATATTTAAATCTAAGCTGTTCTAGACAACGGCAAAAAGGGTAGATGTAAAAGTGACAAAGGCACAGAGACGAGACAAAACACACAAACAGAAAATTCAGCAGTTACCGCATTGGAGTGGCAAAAGAACCGACTGGGATGCTTAAACCTGGTTTCTGGAGCGCTCCAGCCTCGCACTTTCTGAAGGTTTTTCAAACAAACAGTGTAAATAAAAAATATCGCATCAAAGCCCAGGCAACCTAGAAGTTCCAAATGAGAGAGTATTTTGAAATAAAACAGCCCAAGCGATGACGTTTAATAAGAACAATTTAATGACGTCATACAATAAATATTCTATGACGTCATATGTCAGGTGTGTCAAATGTGATTTTTAAAAACACACGAAGGGAACCTTTGAATTTTAGAATACAACCTTAACCAGCAAAACAAAGCTTAGTATGTCTTAGTTACCCGAGGGCAACAAATTTTGTAACACCCTGATAAAGAGAGCATAGGGCTGAAATTCCATACACTTTTTATCACTAAAAAACTTGTTTTCCATTATTTCCTGGCCAACACAGTACCTAGTGCAGCGCCATAGGTAACAGTTATCCTGCTGCAGAAACAAACTATGATTAATTGTTGATAATTTGCTAATATTTTTCATGCATATCCTATATCAAATGTTGATATAGAGTATGCAGTATTTTTGGTAAATCCCGAACAATTTCCACTGATAACTGCCTAATCTGGTTCCATACAATTTGTCTTAGCCCTATCATCTATACTCAGCAGATTTCTTATCCTGAACTTTAGGAAGCATGCATGGGGTGCCAATAGAAATGGCAAAACAGGCCCTTCTGCTTTTCTTGAAAAGCCTTCCGCAGGACTGCTATTTCAACATTATTCGATTTGGAAGCCAATACAAAGCTCTATTCTCGTCGTATGTACCTTTTTCATATACCAGTACTAAACTGTGTACGTAAAAAGTTTTTGTTTTAATGCATTTAAATGCCAATAGCAAATATCTTTATTTATTGAACTTGTTGTATATGTCATTAGTTTTAAAATTCATTTTCTCGACCTATAAAACATTTCTATCTTCTCATTTCATTATGTTATCATTTCATTATAGGTTTTCCTCTTATAAAAAGGATGCAGCCATGACAATGTCACAAACTTTAACTTAAAAACACAGAACTAAATACATTTAACATGAATTAAAGTCACGAGGCTTTGTGAACTTACTTACACCTTAATTTTTTAAAGTTTTTAATTAAACAAAAAACGTTAGTAAATAAGGTTTGTAATATATTATATATCTATATTTCCATATAAATATCAAACCTACTTAACGCTGTGTAAATTTTAGTTTATTTTACTTCTAGTCTTGAAGTCCTACGTGCCAGTGTTTGATTTTTCCTTATCATGCTACAAATAATTAATCACCCAAATTAATTCCATCACTGAAGATTATGTAGTAGAAAGTAGCAGCTGCCTTGGCTGCTTTCACTTGCGTTTTCTTGATTAGGTATACTTTGTTCAAAGGAATAATCAAGTATTTTTCTACTAAATAATTTGTTGAAGTTTATTTAGTACCTTGTCATGCCAATATCTATATTTTCTATATCTTTCTTAAACAAATGCTCTATAACATGAGTAAATATTCTCTTTTCTTGCCCGGTCAGTAAGTTGGAAGTTCAATTATGCCCATATATGCACTGCACATTAGTACAGGCAGCAGGTCTGAACAGAATGCAGGTGGAGATTATCACTTGTTCAGTCTATATTTAGTGTAAAATAATCTGTTGTAGGGGAAGCAAGTCATATAACAAGGAGACATTAGAAGATGGATTGAATGTTCAGAAAAATCTCAAGGCAGATCTTGGGGGCACAGATATCTTGGAGCCTCTCATAGCCATCTTCATGAAGGATGCCATTAAAGGACATAAGCAGAATGTGGGAAACTCTTTTTTAGAAAACCACTTAACAAAGAACATGTCAAAGATGAGATATTATTAGAATAATAAATAATGGACTCACAATTGAATTTGGTGAAATTTTTAAGTATTCACAATTTGCTAAATTATGATAAATTCATTTCCATGTAGGACATGTATGCCACAAATATTGTGATATTTAGCATTGTCATAACATAATATATTTTCTCTTTGCAATTGCAAAAACGAAGTCTAAATCAAATTTGATGAAGGTATCATTTTTGGCTTCTCTCTTTTGTAGAACACTACAACTCTGATAATTTGGGGCTTGCTAAATGTGAATGTTAGTCTTTCAGTTGACCTGCTGTGCATCAGTTGTTTTACTCATGCATTTGTCTTGCTTTATTAATCCTTTAAAATATGCTGGCCCTATTTTGTGGAAATGCTTTATATTTA
The DNA here is from genome assembly GCA_007844125.1 of Sinonovacula constricta. Classification (NCBI taxonomy): domain Eukaryota; kingdom Metazoa; phylum Mollusca; class Bivalvia; order Cardiida; family Solecurtidae; genus Sinonovacula; species Sinonovacula constricta. Next base: position 36,087,230 of record CM017564.1, on the reverse strand, counting down.
TCAAGCAAGTATGTCTACTTATTATAACTAGCTTCTTTTAACACAAGTAATCATTGCTAATAAAAATGTTTGTGTTCTTCAGATTTTTGTGCTGACAGATGGGAATGTTAGCAACACAGATGCAGTGATTGGGCTGGTGAAGCAGAATGCAAAGAGTGCAAGGTATGCTTATTGGCTTTCTAATCTCTCTTGAACTACATCTGTCTTCAAACATCTCTTCCAATACAGGTATTGGCAGCTTATGCCATTAGGGAGGTCAGAGCAGACCTGTTGTGTGGGGCTGGTTTTACCCAGATATTTCAAAAGGACAGAACGTTAATTTGATTTTTGGCATAGTTATGTCCTTTTTCTCTTTTAATTGTTACTTACTTTCAAATGGTGGTTATTCTTTTCCTTAATTATCAGGACAGTAGGTCAACTCTTAATGAAACCACCTCTTATAATCGAATACGAATAATAACAACCAAAACTGCTTTACTATACATAAAACAGGTATGCCATAGACTAATCTCAAACTTCCTGTCACTTGAAGCATTGCAAAGAATGCCCCATTTATTGTGTATGTTGATGCGCCCGGCTCATTCAATTTTTGTAGGTCAGATCATTATTATTGACTAAGATCTTTGTATTTTAAGAGAGTTATTCGTACTCTACGTGTGTGTTCAGTATATATAAGACAAAACAACCCTCGATACATATATGTTATAAATGTAAAAATAATAATGCTGCGGTAAAAACTTTGTACACATGGAAATATATTTTTTTCTTCCAGTTACACACACAAACTGCTCTTTACCAAAAAGCGAGTAATTATAAGTAAGCTTACACATTTTCTTATGTCGGTACTAAGTAAGCTGATATATGCGTCTAGTTTTAGCAGATCATTCCAATTTCTTAGGGTAGCTGTACGCGAGAAAGAGATTTCCTGTAAGTATAACGTTTATCTCGCCTCCTTTGCACAGAACCGGACCTGTAGTTAACAGGTGCTGACTGATGTAGTGAGAAAATAATCACTGACAAATTCTGAGAGCCATGCAGCTACAGTGCTAAAGTGGAGTATAACACACATCACTGTATTCTAGCTCTATTGCATTTTTTATACCTGTAACATTTACTGCCCTAAAAATAAATAACAAATAATATGACCTTCTTTTGCAATTCATCTTGCCTAAAAGAAATAATCTTTCAGTCAATCATTTAGAATGCTCCGATGTTATAACAAGGCAATGTATATGTATACTGACAATATTAGGTTATCAAATGAAATTGCATAAAGTGTTCTTGAGGTCTCGTTTTTCTAAAAACTTCATCAATTCTTAAACTAGTTTGAATAGACAAAACTTTGCACTCTTTTTAAAAAGAGAATATATTTATGTTAATATGAATATGTGATTTCATTCCTCAAATATAAAATAACGATTTACTTAATTTCATTTGACAAATTCTCAATATAGCACAGCTATTAAATAATTTTGCATTTCAATATGGATGAAGTGGCTTAATGATGAACAATTGCGTTTTTCTTATATTAAAAAAGATGTTATTATTGTTCCTTTGAAATAAACGAACTTCTTTCGACTAGCTATGTTATACATACTTGCATTTAAAATCATCATTTATACCTAATTGAAAGTCATTATGTCAGGTTTTATTTTTTTTTAACCTGACATTCATTACTTGTAAAAAGTTGCATTATATTTAAATTAAAATGTCACATTAATTTTGAAAAGGTCACATTGACTTTATGGAAGAACTGGACATAGTTCCATTATTATTTTCCCAGATTACTACTTCTGTGACACCAGGACTTGTATTTTTCTTCAGAGTATTTTCTCTGGGAATCGGTCACGGAGTTTCAACTTCTTTGGTTAAGGGATTGGCAAGAGCCGGAAATGGATTTAATGAAATCGTCCAAGACAGCAGCAAAATTCAGGCAAAGGTCAGAAACCTGTTATAAAATGCATTTAATGGCATGTCTGTTTAGAGTATTCCACAACACTTTTATTTTGATTGACTGCTGATTAAATTTGATATTTTGTCTGTTCTGACCCTGTCACTTTGTGGGACTGTCTTTTAATCTAAACAATAGAATAATCAGTTTGTTTTGTGGTAGAGTTACATACAGTACATTAGAAGACCCCCACCTCCACCCACCAAACAATAAAAGTGTAAGTACGAACCTTAAATGGAATTCGTGAAAATACGTAAGAATGTCCACAGCACCAAATATTTGACAAAACGTCGATAAATAATGTGGTAAGAATCTTCTAAATGACTTAACTTAGATCACAAAATATGTATGTACGACATGTGCCATATATTGAATATTTTTTCCACGGTCAGGACAGATTGAAGTATTAAGATAAGATTGAAACAAGGTGGGGTCAAAAGTAGGTCATAAATTCAAATAAAAAAGCTTTTGCTGGCAATAGAACCCATTATTGACATATTCTTCTCATAATCTGATCATGAAACAATATTTGTACAAATGTTACAAATGCAGTCATTTAAGTTCAATGCAAAATTTATAAAAAAATCTTCTGAATAAACTAGGGTTTACAGAACAAATCTTTATATTGGGATATTGGTTATTTCTTCAACAGGAATTGCTTAATATGGACCATTTGTAGATTACATCTTTACACAAGTTCACAGTGGAACTAAAATAATGTTATTGTTGTAGTCAACCAGGCTTTTGGAATGTATGAATTATATCTATAATAGTATGTATCGTTATATTTCACCCTGCCAGTATTTTGGTGCTTTATGTGAGTGTCAACGAAACTATTTCCGCGTTGGGAATTACATTAGTATACAAAATATGTTTTCCACCATTCCCCAGGTTATCTCCCTGTTAAAGAGTGCGATGCAGCCATATGTGAGCAATATCACTGTGGAGTGGGAGTTGCCACCAGATGTCACCCCATATCTCATTCCAGAAGATCTTCCAGTAGTAGTCTGTGCTCAGCAACGGCTAACACTTTATGCATTATTGAAGGGGGTCAATCAAAATGTAAGTACCTGGTTTACCTAAATAAGAAATATGGATGCACATGTGTATTCGAAACTTAAGTTGCCTGGTATGGCACAGAAACTTTAGTAAAAAAAATGTTATAACTAGTCTTAATATAGGTTCTTTAAGTCTCTTAAATTCTTCTGTTTGTTTGGTCACTCGTGTCTATAGCTTGGTACATGATCATAATGTCCAAGGGTTTCTTATTCATTTAATGCTGTTCAAAAGACCAGCAGACATCACCATAAAATCACTATGACATAGTTTACTTGCCCACTATGGAATTAACTGATCAAATCTATTTCTTCTAAATTACCACAGGCAATCTATGGTCCTAGCTCTATTAGATTAAATGGGGACTGCCAAGATGGACAAATCTCATTTGAATTCACATTTACTCTCTCTGATGATGTGGATGAGACAATTCAATCACTTGCACTAGTCCACCGTTTGGCCTGCAAGACGAAAATAAAACTTCTGGAGGACCTTTACACAGCAGAACGTGGTAACATGTTTCTTAAAATGAACATCTCAAAAGATATTTAGTTAAAACTTGGAATAATTATTCACTTATAACATAGGAACCCGTTAAAAAGCAGGTAACACTTAAATAAATGCTTAACAGAGTTAAGTCCATTGTTTTCTTTATTATACTTCACTGAAACACCATAATTACGCTGTCATTGGGTCCCATGGAAACCAATTAATACTAAACAGATCTCCTGAATATATTTTATGACAGTAACCCATACTCTAATTCTGATATCTAGTTAAACAGTAGCAAGTGTTTTTCGAAACATATTTGTTCCAGATTTATAATCAGATACAAAGAGGCGTTTTGCTGTAAGGCAAGAAGTAGATCATCTACTGCTTGCAGATGGATTTAAATGATACTTTAAGACGGTCTTTTGCTTAATAGCTTTATGCAATGCCACAACAAGAAGACGGGAAGTATATCAACGGTCAGAAAGATTATGCGGAACTGTTTGGCTCTGAGGCTAGACAGGGCGCAACTTTAACGATTTTCCGATGGATTTTGACAAGGAATCATGATGTTCGGCGAAGTAAAATAAATTCTTCTTTTCCGATCTGTCCAGTAAATTAAAAAAATACAGCGCTTAAAATGTCAACGTTTACTTTTGCTTTCATTAGTTCCAGGCGCCATAATAACCGCACTTACATAACCTTTCCATACTTGCGCACCGGTTGAGAGGTGCGTTAAATCGCCATAATTACACAGATCGATGCCACAATGCAATAGTCACTTAAGAAATTCAGCATTACAACACAATGGAAACAAAAGGATAGTAAGCATAAATATGAATTTAAAGAAAAAAATGGAAATTTGTAAGTCACGGTAAGGATATTGGCAGTAAGTGCTAATGCAATGAAGAAAAAGCTTACTTATCCAATCTGTTCAGAATTTTTTCAGTGTGTTACTGTACATCACTTAAAAATTTCTAAGTTAACTTTCGCTTTAATACTTCCGTGCTCCATAATTACCATACGCACATACATTTCCATACATGCGCACCGGTTGACGTAGAATCTACTTAATTACTTCGCTGCAATGGTGTCACATAGACGGGTGCCACAACGCAAAGTCCATATGAAAAATTCAGCTTTACAACAATAAATTATCCATCAAACACGATGGAAACCACCAGGATTGTAAGCGTAAATATTCATAAAAATAAAAGGGATATTTGTAAGTCATGGTGATGATGTCTTCCAGTGATTGCTAACAATATAATAAATAAAAATCTGTATTAGTTCGGTCATTTGTCTGTTCGGACATGTGAACTAAATATTTTCGTCCAAATGATTCTGTGCTAAAAGTATTCAATTTTAATCAAATAAGGGAGGTGAACAGTGTGTACTCTGAATAATCAACAAATACTTTATAATTTTAAACACACTCCCATATACAAAGTTAACATTTTAGTTTAGCATGGTCCCATAAAACTCTTTTCTATATAATCAATTCTAGAGATGACAAAGTCAGAAGTCAATTTAGATTTCAGGCACGACAATGGACAGGCTCTTCTGATTACGACCGCCCAATTTTCACCATTTTAGATTTTATGCTTGTCCGACAAAGGAAACACCAGTAACACAACCCACTCAAACGTCTAAAATCTTTAGTGGCCCTGGTTCTACTCAAGAACATGAAAATAGGTTGCCAACCTTTCGCTGTGGATGCATATGATTTTGTCTTAAAGATTCTCAATGAAGTCGGATGATCCTAATATTTCATTAGCGAAAGTTATCTTAATTTGATTGTTTCTTTCTAACAGTTTTTATATTCCTTAACCACGATGCATTGTGTGTACGTGACTAACTCACATTTCGTTAGTGTAAGAGCGGTGAATAAGAAAATGACACATGTGTAAATAATTTATTTCATGAGTGTATCTATTATGTTTTTCTGATAATATTGTGTTAACCAATATATCGGGTTTTCTGTGTCTTTTATCATTATATCGTTTACATTAAGCGAAAGTGTAAATAGTAAGTCAATCACCTACAAATAAATCATCAATGTTTTGAAGCTATTTCAATAGTCAGTAGTTAGCAAGCCATTTACAAACAATTCATCAATGGTTTGAAGCAATTTAAATAGTCAGAAGTTAGCAAGTCACCTACAAATAATTCATCAATGGTTTGAAGCAATTTCTATAGTCAGAAGTTAGCAAGTCACATACAAATAAATCATCAATAGTTTGAAGCAATTTAAATAGTCAGAAGTTAGCAAGTCACTTACAAATAATTCATCAATGCTTTGAAGCAATTTAAATAGTCAGAAGTTAGCAAGTCACATACAAATAAATCATCAATGGTTTGAAGCAATTTCTATAGTCAGTAGTTAGCAATTCACCTACAAATAATAAATTAATGTTTTAAAGCAATTTCTATAATCAGTACTTAGCAAGTCACCTACAAATAATTCATCAACGTGATGAAGAAATTTCAATAGTCAGAAGTTAGTCAGTCCCCTAGAAATTACTTTATCAATTTTTCGGAGCAATTTCCGTGTCTCTTACAACAAGACAAAATCATTCCTCTTACAAAATCTGTTAAAGTCGGCATCCGACAGTATGAATATATCACAATATGCAATATGCAACAATATTTTCTGACTGTTTTGGTGGGATATTAAGCATATATTCTGCATTAAATCTTAATTTAGTATAAAAATTTCAAATTTTAAATACTTACTATATTGTAAGACAGTACAAATTGCAATAGAATCACCTTAAATGGCCTTAAGTTCTAAATCTATTAATAAGCGTGGTAGTGAATTCTGCTAAAATAGGTAGCGGCGTCGGAGCAGACTTTCCGGATGACGATATAACGTGATCTCAAAAGTTTTCGCATTGTCTTCTCAGTTTACAAATAGCTTTCCCCTCGTGACTCAGATAGGAAATACATGTTTGTATGACGAGTGGGGATTTATGCTTCTCTGTTTACAATGATCTAGGGCATCACCGAACAACATTTTCAGGATCTGTTTATTTAACTATGACTTTTTTGGTTATTTAAGAGAAAAAAGCATACCACCTTTAAACCAAAGCATGTAACATGTATCTGGAGTCTCCCGCTTCATAACTTAATTGTTTAATTCATAAAGTGTCCATATTATCTTAGACACGTTTAATCTCCCTAAGGTTGACTTATAGCTCACTGGGACAGCCGATGTGTTTGCAACATACATGACCTTAGCTGTTGATTGTATGCGTCGGTATAATTTTCTCCAGTTTTGTCAGTGTTGCCAAATTCATAAGCACAGCTCTGTGTGAACAGCAATTTGGCTGTCAATGCTTGCCGTGGTGAAACATTTCCCTTTCATCACTTAAGCGGTACATGAGCTGACTTGACAGACGGCTGAAGAAAACTAACGTGTTAACAGATGAATTGTAGACACACGCTATGCGAAGAGTACGTGTTAAAATTAGAAAGTGAACCGCTACGTTTGCTGCAGGCACCCTAAAGCTGCCTAACAGAGGACCTTCTACAAATATTTCTGAATCAAGATGTTGCTTAAATCAGTGGTCCATTGAGTACTGCAATAGGGCAACTCAAAACCTTTGAAAAAGCATGTTAACTTGTTGAGGATATTTCTCTGCTCCAATAGATATTTTTACCCCTTCATTTGCTTTTTCTCTTTTTATTTAGATGTCAGTCTTCGGTCTCATGGCCGCGAAGCTGTGTTGGCAGATCTCCGAAAACAGATCATTGAAGTCAGTCTTCATGCCAACCTTATGTCAAAGATGATGGCGTTTGTTGCTGTGGACATGGATAGAAGCACCATAGACAGCAAGATGGTGGCACGACCATGTCCTGTTCCAACAATCTCGCAGAATTTTAGCTTACGTGCACTTATGCTCACGATGAGCTATTATGAAAGTCCAGCATCATTTATCCGTCAACATTCTTTAAGCAATATCTTCACTGAAATTGCTGGCCCATATTCACCTAATCTTCCTCAAAAGCTTTAGCTGCGCGGAAACAACAGATTGTTCAATTGCTACACTCTAGTGCTATGGCCGTTTTCCAAATATGGTTATATACACAAATTCTGAAAATCTTCTTGTCAAAAAATTTTGATCTGTCAAATACATGACCACCACGGTCGAGGCCATTTTCTCCATATGGCTTTGTAGGAAAACATTGAAAATAATCTTTTCAAAAAAGTTTGGTCTCTCAAAAGCATGGCCACCAGGAGCGTGGCTATTTCCTTATACTGCTTTGAATGAAAACTTAGAACATCTTTGTGTCAAAAACTGCAAGAACTAGAGCTTTTATATTAAGAAAACATTTTCCCTGGGTGGCCCGGCATCAAGATTATTCAAAGAATTTTGATCTGTCAAATAAGACATGGCCACCAGGGACTAGGCTATTTTCCCTATATCTTATAATATGCAACATATATTAAATGCCAACGTAATCCAAATTCAAAAGGAATTAACCCCAACATATAACTAATATACTTGAAACAGTGCAATGTACATAAAATTGTTTAAAGCATATATCAAAATAATAAAATGCAATGAAAAAATAACTAAATTGAAACACAAAATTTCCACATAAAATATGACTGAAAACAATGCAATATATATGTGTGTATAAATACATAATACAAGTTACAGTCGATGACTGTCCATTAAAATCTTTTTGAAATGTCCCAAAGCCATGTTTACGTATGTACACAACACATGTTGGTGTGCGTTTCATATATTTTGGTTCATTTTGCGATTTTTATTATTTTCATAATATATGACCCGGGGTCAGAATAATGTGATTGAGGATTAAGACCAGGGGTTCATGACATTCTGTAGACAGTTAAAGCAGCACTATATCTGGTTCAAGTGGATACCGTCTTCAAATAACTAAAAAACTGTTAGTGGGATGACAAACCCACCAAACAAACAATCAAATAAACCTGAAGTATAGTGATGATCTAAATTTATTCGTTGATTTGCGGCATTTGTCAATCACCCATTTTAGCTGTTAATTACAGTGTCAACAAGGCATTTTAGAGACTTGGCATCAAAATGTGTAGATCGATACTATAAACAAAGCTTTCCTTATACATGCCTAGCAGCTCAAGAGATAATGTATCACATTGTTATTACTTGGGTTAGTACGATAGAAAAAGAGACAGAAATAACCATATAAGACAACAGGTGTTTACTGCAACAATGTGCATTTGTCTAGTGATGCAAAAACAACAACAATAAATTGATTTGAGTTTTTCTTATAATACTAAAACAGTTTTAAATTTTTAATTTGTATTGTGACCTTTTGTTTTAGGGTGCAGATAGGCAGCATTGTAAAGGGGTAATGTATATCTAAGCTCTTGTTCAATAATATACTCATGTTTTCGACTTATTGGTAAGCGGTATTGGGGCACAAATGATCGAGGGGTAGAGTAGCAGACCTATTACTCCTATACATCAGCCTCTTATTGCATGGTTTCAAGTCACAATCTTTTTGAAGAACTATGCTAGTCTTCCAGCTACTAGCAGCGCGCCTATTGTTCTACTCAGACATTATCTGGAGTCTTTACTAAAATGACTTGATGTTGCCATTAAGACCATCATTATATCATATTTTTTTGAAAACAAGCCCAAAACAGGAGACTTGATTAAATTTCATTCTATGAGTGCTTAAATTTAACTATTAAGATCTTAAGCAGTGTTTTAAATGTTTATACTAGGTTTAAGACATTACACTTTGCATACTTGTGCAAGTAGTCCCCGTTTTTATGTCACTCTATCAACTAAAACACTTATAATTCTTGACAACCTTTCTGGCACGAATGTTTATCCAAAAAATTTAAAAATCTTCAATATGTTTAAACACATATATAAATTGATAAAATAAGCTAAAAAAGAAATAGACATGAAGAAATAAATATCAACAACAGAAATGTATTAAAGGGTGTAGAAGTTCAAAATAAGTGAAGTGAAAACAAAACAACAACTTGAAACGAAGTAAGACATTAACAGTAAAAGCCGGTTAAAAATCATACGACATCTGCATTGTTAACAGGTCAAACAATAAACTTTTATGATTTCTGATTCCTGGATTAGGTATGCTATTGTCATGACCCTGTCATCAGTATTGGCATTGGTTAATCTTTTCTGTAAGACCCATTTCTCGAAAACTGTTCAATATATTCACTTCAGTCTTGCACTACTTAATCACTTTAAAGCAAATCCCACTCCAAAAGGCCAGATGAAATTATTCTTGGCTATATCGAAGATGTATGCCCCCTTTTCAACAATTATTTTCATTGTACTATCTAGAACTGAGAAAAGTAGCATTACTATATGTATACTAACTATATGTTGTTTGGCATCACTGAAATAACATGTAACGCTAAAGAGTTCTTATCCGGAAGTTACATATTGGTATCATGTCTAACATCTACTGAATGAAATATTCTGGTTTGTCTATTAAGCCTCAGTATCCATTTAAATCTGTATTGTTTGTGATGAAATGTTTGTGTAAATGATTACTGATCACAAACTTATTTCAATACTTATTTTTCTTCCAGCATTTCTCAAGACCCTCAGTCTTGGTAAGTATTACAAATTATATTTGTAATCCATTTGTTAACTATTTTAAGTGGCATTCATTATCTCATGCAATTTTCTTATTGCAATCTTCAGGCAGATTCAGTTTATCAGTAAAGTTGATGCATCTCTTCTTTGAGCAACGACATAAAGTGACGTCATTGAGACGACATGACATCATGTACTTCCTTAGCAACGTCAAGAGTTTATTATCTGTATGATTGCGTATTTTAAAGTCACAGTAACGTTTAAATCTGCATTGTTAACAGGTAATATAATAAACTCTTTTGATTTCTGATTCACTCTATAACCACATCATTGCAACTTGTTGAAACAAATAACTTGCAATGGTACATTTTGCAAATGCCTATAACCGTAAGCTCCACTTTAAGCAAGAAGGAGTTGGGTTGGTTTTGCTATTGTCATGACCCTGTCGTCAGTATTTGGCATTGGTTAATCTTTTCTGTTAAGACACAGTTCTCGAAAACTGTCCAAAATATTCACTTCAGTCTTGCACTACTTAATCACTTAAAAGCAAATCCCACTCCAAAAGCGCAGGTAAAATTTATCTTGGCTATATCGAAGAGTTATGCCCCCTTCTCAACATTAAATTTTTATTGTACTATCTAAAATTGAGAAAAGTGTAGCATTCTGACTATGGACAGCACTTATTTTAGTAGGTTCTACAAATGCTTGACAGCCAAGTTTGTGCCAACTAGATGTTAATTGCATTACTGAAATAACATGTCACGCTAAAGAGCTCTTATTCGGAAACTGCATATTGGTATCATGTCTCATACCTACTGAATGAAATGTTCTGGTTTGTCTATTTAGCCTCAGTATCCATTTAGATCTGTATTGTTTGTGATTAAATGTTTGTGTAAATGATTACTGTCACCAACTAATTTCAGTATTACTTTTTTTCCAGGATTTCTTCAGACCCATAGTCTTGGTAAGCATTACAAATTATATTTGTAATCCATTTGTTAACTATTTTAAGTGACATTCATTATCTCATGCAATTTTCTTATTGCAATCTTCATGCAGGTTTAGGTTTATCAGTAAAGTTGATGCATCTCTTCTTTAAGCAACGACATAAAGTGACATCATTGAGACGTCATGACATCATGTACTTCCTTAGCAACGTCATGAGTTTATTATATGTATGATTGCTTATTGTAAAGTCACAGTAAAGTTTAATTTATAAAGTAGTAAGTGTAATATCTGGTGTTGGTATTAACAAGTGCTAGCAGTGGCGTATCAAGAAATCATCGGTGGAAATTAGTGAGTTGTAGTGTGAATTTGGATTTTCAACAGATAATTTAGCTTCCAATCCAGGAATTCCGCATAAGGGCCAGTATTAATCAGCCAGTATTAGGAACTTAAGCTGACTTAAGCAAGGAAAAAGAAGGCATTCCTGTGGCATTTCTTTCCTGAAATGATGAATCACAAATTCGTGAACAAGTTTTTGACTAACTTCAATTGGATGAGTTACAATGCTATAATGATTTAAATGTTCTTATTCACTTCTTGGACAAGCATAATGGTGACTTAACTGGAAGATTTTGAGGACTTTGAAGATTTTAAAGGGCTAGAAGGACAATAAATAGCTAAATTTGTGGCTATGTTAAACTCTAAGTATAGAAAGATAGAAAATAAGAAAACGACACTGCCTAGTGAGACACTGGCTTTCAAGCTGCTGAGGAAGGCTGACATTTCAAAGGAAGAGAAGTTGTTAGTACTTACTTTCATAAACTACGACAATTGGAAGACACAATACGAGGAAGCTAAGAAGTCGCAGAAGAAATTCAAGCTTAAACCAGCGTTTCTGGCAGCAAATGAAGAGACCTGTTGGCAGCACGGTATTCAAAAAACGTGAAGCGGCAATCAAGGTAATTACAATAGTGAAAGATAGAATCTGAAGCGGGGAAAAATGGGGAAATCTATTGTGAAAGAGAACCATAGAGGGGAGTTTGCCACAGAAATTCGAAAGAAAGGATTGACAAAGAACATTTATCCCACATGACCAGATGGAAGACCGTTGACATTCAAATTGTGTTGGTGTTTTCGACTTGCTTGTAGCAGTACGGTATGTGAAAGAAGTTAGATGGACAATTTCATAGAATCTTTGGACTATACAGACAGAGATAAAGTGTAACAATCAGACGGTCATAGCGGGCTTAAATTCGGAGGGGAACCTGTCTGAAATCGAAATGTGAGATTAGCATACCTGCTATAGGTGCTGGAAAGGCAGTGACAATAAAAACAAAGTCAGATATTCCTCTACTATTCTCCTATACTGCAATGAAGACACAGCGATAACAATGGATCTTGAAAATGATACAGCGACCATAATGTGAACTGAAGTAGCACTGAACATAACAACTTTAGGCTATTATTGCATTCCGATACACAAAACAGTGGATAAAAGGTGTATGCAGTAAACCTTGACAATTCGAACACACAAGAGAGTCACAAAAAATGAACTGACATTTTGCACATCCTCCAGAAAAAGCTGGCAGCACCTTTGAAGGACGCTGGAATATGGAAAGCTGAGTATGAGCAGATCTTGACCAGAATGAAAACAAATGTAAACTTTGTAAAATATCAGACAAGACTCCTTCAAAGCCAGTGATAGGTATGCCAATGGCCTCCCGGTTGACCAAAAAATAACAATGGACCTGACATAGTGGAATGGGAAGTTGATTTTACACGTGTAGTCAAGATACACTTTGTCAACTATCATAGACAGAATGAAGCAGTGTAATGTCATAGATGCCTAAATGAAATAATGGGTTGGGGATTTGGATTGATGGGATCTTCGATGACAGACAATGGAGGTGAGTTCAATTCGGATGAGGTAAGGGAAATTGCATCCATATTGAACATTCAGTTATGTATCACTGCAGCTGTAAGTAAGTTTTTAAAATTGATTGTGTGAAAGACTGCATTCAGTTATTGATATGATGATAATCAAGCTTCATGCAGATTTCGAAAATATAAACTTGCAGACACTTCTATCATGGGCAAATATGGAAAGACATTTTTTTTTGCAAATATGAAATAGTTACAGCAGCCGTCAGCTTGTATTTGGCCAGAACCCCAACTTTCCAACCATCATGCGTGAGAATTTGCCGGCTTTACATGGATCGACAAGTAGCGAAGATTTCGGAAAACACCTGAATGTACTGCATGCAACTTGAAGGACCTTTACACATTCTGAAGCTGATGAAAGTGTTAGAAGAACACTTAGAAATAAGGTAAGATCTTAGGAACAAGTGTTTGAACACGGAGACCGTGTATTTAACAATAGAAAGGATCGAGAACGCTGGCTTGGACCAAGAAAAGTAGCTTTCCATGATGGGAAAGTGGTGTTCGTGTGACACGCAGTGTTTGTGCATGTATCTCCCAACAGTCTACAAAGGGCTTACAATTTGAGACAGAGAAGACAATGATCGAAGTTCAGACGCAAAAGGGGCCAACGTTCAGCATGAAATGACACATACAAATTATCAACAAATTATTTTTAAGAAATAAATGCCAGAAAGTTTATAGAAGATATCAATTTTAGGGTCAGATAGAGATAGACAGACACACGATTCCAGACCAAATAGAAAGATACTGAAACCCAGTAATACTGTTCAGTATAAAACACAAGACACTGATTTTTGGATCGATGCAAAAGTTCTTGGTAGGGTGGGAAAGGCATCAGGGACAAAGGTGTATCGATCTGAATCAAGTTGAATGGGAACTGTTGACTGACAATGTGAAGCTAGTGATGGAGAATAGTAAAGGTAATAATAATGGCTCAGAGGCAAAACTTGAAGAGTTACAGTAACTGAAACAATTCGGCACATATGTGAAAGTAATAGATTGTGGCCAAAGTACCTTACCAACTAGGTGGACCATAACTACGAAGAATGAAAAGACAATAGCCCGTCTTAATGTAAGAGGCTTTGAAGAAGAATTCACGATTCAAAATTCTGACAGTGGGAAATGGAACCATGAGAATGTTTCTTTCTTTTGTATCCCATTAACAAGTGAATTGTCAAGACCACCGACATTAAATCTGCATTTTACAAAGTCAAAAGATAAAGAGGGATGTATACATAGAGCCATCGAAGAAGTGTGAAACTGCTGAGGAGGTTGTCTGCAAGTTATGTCATGGACTGTATGCAGTCACGGATGGTGCAAGACAGTTTTATCGGAGTGTAAAGGAAGAACTAATGAGACCTGGATGTCACATTTCTAACATAGATCCTGCAAAGTTCTTTTTTTTATACAAATGGAACGGTGAGCGGTGTAAAATGTTGCCATGTTGATGATGGTAAAGATGAATGCCCTGAGAGAATTATGAATAGTCTGTGAAAAAAGATATGTAGCCGACAAAAAAGAGGAAGGCAATTTTGATTATATTGGCTTCAGAATTCTGCAACAGTCCAGTGAAATTTTGATAAACCAATACAGATATGTAGAAAATATAAAATCCAAAGTTTAGATACAAAGAGTGTGCAACAGAAAGGAGACATACATACAGCTGAATGACAAACTACCTACAAATTCATGACAAGCTCAACTGGGCCGTACAGTGAACTAGACGGGACACGGCTTTTGAACTCATAGACCTGAGCACCAAGCTCAAACAAGCAACTGTGGCTGATTTGTTAAGTTTAGTAAAAGCAGTCAAGAGATTGAAAGATGTGAGATCTGTGATGTATGATAAGTACTGAAATGTAAGTGAATGGAGGACTGTGGTTTTCACAGATGCCTCTCTATGTAATACCACCAACGGGACTGGAAGTACTGTGGTTGTGTGGTTAGCCGACAATCGGGTAAAATGATGCCCACTTGCGTGCCACACAAGTAAGATCAAACGGGTTGTTCGTTCAACAATTGCTGCTGAGACGCGTAGTTTACAAGAAGGCCTTGAATGTGGCTATTACTATAGCCATATGCTAGAGGATATTATGAAGCTTCAAAGCAACATCATACCATTAATTGCTTATTTTGGCAACAACAATGTCATTGATGCTGTACATTCCACTAAGTTAGTAGATGACAAGCGCCTGCGGGTCCACATAGTAGTCATCAATGAATTTATGTCCAAGAACGAAATAAAGGATATTCGTTGGTGTCCGCGTAAATACCATCTTGCAGACTCAATGACCAAACGAGGAGGTTTTGGTTACAATCTGCTTGAAATGTTCTATGGATGGCGATTTTCAGAAGACTGTGTTCATATCAAGTTGTTTGATTAATTTTAATTTTATTAACTAGAACTCAAAAAGAAAAGAAAATATAATGAATGTTAATTGTATGTTCTAAAACTCTGGCTTAAATTGCAATATTCTTCTTTTCGTAACAACATTAAGTGACGTCGTTACGTCATGTACTTCCTCAGCAACTTCATGGGTTTCTTAAATGTATTATTGTAAAGTCATAATAAAGTGTAAATTATCCATTGCTGTAGGAGTGTAATATCTGGTGTTGGTGTTAACGATAAGTATTTAAATTCTACACAAGGCTTATACATCTGTGACAGAAGCACATTTAATTGCCTCTGAATCAAAGATCACTACACTAGTTTATTTAGGTTTTACGGTCTAAGCACAAAATGAGGTATAGGCATAAAATGTAGATCCTGATCCTACAATCACAGTCCTTAATTGATCAGGCTCTACACAGAGGCTGCAGGTTTTTCTCTGGTTACATGAACTGTAAGCATATAGCATGCTTAGTTATTTATTCCGGTTCTAATGGAAACAACAATCATAACAAGACAGAACTGAATACATATCTTGCAATTAGTTTGTGCTGATCTTCGCACAAAAATGAGGTATAGGCATACAATTTAGACATTGATTGTATAATCACACTACAACTCTGATCTCTACACATAGGCTGCAGGTTTTTCTCCGGCTAACATAAAAAC
This sequence comes from Sinonovacula constricta, assembly GCA_007844125.1. Classification (NCBI taxonomy): domain Eukaryota; kingdom Metazoa; phylum Mollusca; class Bivalvia; order Cardiida; family Solecurtidae; genus Sinonovacula; species Sinonovacula constricta. The sequence goes on along the minus strand of CM017564.1, from coordinate 36,071,203 downwards.
TCTTTTCTCACTGCATATGCCAATAACCGGTTTTGATGGTAACAACTTAGCACAATAATAACAGGATAAGACTGAATACATATCTTGCAATGTTTCGATTAGTTTGTCCTGTCATACCCAGGTCTTCCTCTGGTATTTAACCGCATTGGCAGTGCAACTAGTAGACCATCCGCTGCAAATACTGGAGGTCCCAGTTTGGATCATGTGCTGCGATATACCAAGGTTCATAAAAATGGTAGTGATATTGCTTCTTTGCCAACACTCTAGCAACTATAAGGACAGTTCCATGATTGATCGGCTTGGTGTCAGGATATCGTGACTTTGCGGAATCATGCCGGGCGTTCATGATATTCTGTAGAATGTGAAGGCAGCACGTTATCTGGTTCATGTGGATACCGTCTTCAAATAACTGAAAAAACTGTTGGTGGGATGATAAATCCAACAAACAAACGATCAAACTATCCAGAAGTCTAGAGATGGTCATAATTCCTTAGCTTGCTGTCTTTGTCAATTAACCATTCCAGTTGTTGATTAAAAAGACAACGCGGCATTTTCAGAGACAGTGCAGCAAAATGTTTAGATCTATACTATAGCCAATAACTTCTTAATATATGCCTACCAGTCTAAGAGATAAGGCATCACATTGTTATTACTTGGGTATATATAAATATAGTTTAGGTTTTTCTTATAATACCAAAACAATGTGTATTGTTACTTTTTGTTTTAGTATGCGGAGCCATATTCAGAGGTAATGTATATTTAAGCTTTTGTTCAATAATATACTCATGTTTTCAACTTACCGGTCAGAAGTATTGGGGCGCACGTTATCGAAGGGTAAAGTAGCAGTCCTATTACTCCTGTACATCAGCCTCTTATTGCAAGTCCCAGTCTGGTTTAAGGAATAACTATGTAGTCTTCGAGCTACTAGCACTGCGCCTATTGTTTTGACTCAGACTTTCTGGAGTCTGCATCCATCAAAATGACTGGATGTTAGGTTTTATGATCGTCATTATTTCACAGTAAAGTTTTTCTGACAACAATATAAAATTTAGAACGCTTGATTAAGTTCCATTCTGTGAGTACTAAAATTCAATTATCAATATCTTTTTATACCAGATTTAAGACACCATCACCAACTAGTCATTTTAAGGATTGTCTTCCTAAGAGAATTTAGATACTTTTGATTTTATGATGTTAAATTATTTTGTTTATGTTTTATTTCAGATTGCAACTCTGAGTTTTAAGGAATATTCATTTGTACTAGGCATTTAATATTATTTATTTTATGTTAAAACTCAGCGGAAAATAAGAGTAAGATTTTTTGAAGATAAGTCACAAAAATGATTTTAAACCTTTTTTTCTATGTTTCGAAATAAAGGTCATCATGTAATCTATATAGTATGTTTTATTCCAGTCTAAGGGAAGACCTCAGCTACGTCGCTCTGTTTCGCCAAAGGTGATTTATACTAGCTTTATATTTGTGTCTGATATATATATATATATATATATATATATATATATATATATATATATATATATATATATATATATATATATATATATATATATATATATATATATATATATATATGTCGTCCAATATTGACGCATACATATGATTTTGAACTTATCTTGAGGCAGATGCATTTGTTAATATTCACTACATATTCTACATCTTTTGTTAACAGGTTTGTGCTATGATAAACAGCATACTAGTAGAGACTTAGAGTCATAAAGTGGCAATCTTGGTTAGTATCCTATCAAAGCGAGACAATTAACAGCAATCACCAATATCGGGAATAAAACTGATAAAAGAGAATATTAAGCAAACACTGGCCTTCTATAGATATGTTTCTTTTATTAAAAACAATAAATGTTGTTTTCAACGACGACCTTTATTTCTAGCTTGTGTCTGAAGTAGAACCAGTACTGAGACAGTCCAACTAAATGTATATTGAATTATAAAGCAAGTAATACTATTTGAATTGGTAGTAAATAAATGACAGGTTTCAAATGGGCATTTTCACAGCCTATTAAATTAGCAAGTAGATGTAAATTACATACCATTGCCTTATCTGTTTACAAATTTACAAATTTACAGTGTGTACTTCTATTACGGTAGTCTTGATGGTGTTTGAAACAACCATGAAAGAGGTAAAAAAAACTGAATGCTTTGCTAACACTACCTAGCTATAGAATACTTGCATTACACTTGTATTTTTATTACAGATTTTTAGTTACTTTCATTTTATATGGACATTGAAACAGCTAGTTGATTTCAATTTGATTTTTTCTGCATACCAGTTATCTGATTCAGTTTTCAAATATTTTATGAATGCTTTTGGTTGGTTGCTAAAATGTACCTAATGTAAATTTTATGTTTAATATGTTAATTTGCTGAATGTCATGCAAACATTCTCCTGTAATTATTTATCACTACTAACAACTGTGTACGTATATTTTACCTCACTTATTTTGTTCATTGTTATCAATCTCACCTCACCTGTTTTTTCATGATTATTAATCTCAAGTCAACTCACTTGTTTTGTTCATGATTTTTAATCTCAGCTAACCTGTTATGTTCTTGGTTATTAATCTTACCTTATCTGTTTTGTTCATAATTGTTAATCTCACCTCACTTGTTTTGTTCATGATTATTAATCTCATCTCACTAGTTTTGTTCATGATTATTAATCTCAGCTCACTTGTTTTGTTCATGGTTCATTAATCTCATCCCACTTGTTTTGTTCATGATTATTAATCTCACCTCACCTATTGTTTTCATAATTATTAATCTCAGCTCACTTGTTTTGTTCATGATTTTAATCTCAGCTCACATGCGTTTTTCTTGATTATTAATCTCACCTCACCTGTTTTGTTCATGATTATTAATCTCACCTCACCTGCTTTGTTCATGATAATTAATCTCACCTCACTTGTTTTGTTCATGATATTATCTTACACCGCTTATTTTGTTCATGATTATTACTTTCTTATGATTGGTAAAAATAAATGTAGGAAAACGGTTAATTTAAATTTCTTTTATTGCAGAAATCTAAAGGGTTCTGTTTCAATTTATCACCATTCCAGTTTTTCAAAAGAAAAGGTACATTTTGGTCTTATTTGTAACTTATTTCCATTTAATGTGTCATGAAAAAAATTGAAATAAGAAACCTTTTGTCCGATTTTGAAGCTCAATATGTAGTTTCTTGTCTAATAGTGAAGCAAAATATGTAGTTTTATGTCTAATAGTGAAGCACAATATGTAACTTCTTGTCCAATAGTGATGCACACTATGTAGGTTCTTGTCTAGTAGCCATACCCAATACGTAAGAATTCAGGGTCAGCCAAGAATAACATTATTTGCTTGCTGTACCTAGGGAAATATGTAAAGTGCCATGAATTTTGAAAAAAATGAAAGTACACATATCCATGATATGTTCTCAGAATTCCACGGTAGTTTAGTTTCTAAATGACCATTTGTACATTGTACTGCGAATGGTCTACCTTCTGTACGTTTAGTTCCGGTAATGCTCAGCTGTCCATGGTAGTTCCTGTGAGGTCTTTTGTCCAGAGGATGTTTTTTGTATGTTATCATGTCTTGTGTTTTTTTTGTGTTCAACGTGCTCAAGGGGAGCTTTTGTGATACCGCTTCGTCCGGCGTCCGTCGTCAACATGTAGCTTGTGAACACACTACAGACCACAGTTTTTATCCAATTTTTATCAAACTTGGTCAGAATGTTTGTCTGCATAAAATCTTGGATGAGTTCGTTATTGGGTCACCTGGGGTCAAAAAGTAGGACACTTTGTCAAATTTTAGGAAAAACTTGTGAACACACTAGAGGCCACATTTATAGCCCAATCTTCACCACACTTGGTCAGAATGTTTTTTCTCCATGTAATCTTGAACGAGTTTGTAACTGGGTCACGAGGGGTCAAAAAGTACATCACTAGGTCAAATCATAGAAAAAGCTTATAAACACACTAGAGACCACATTTATAGCCCAATCTTCATTAAACGTGGTCAGAATGTTTGTCTGTATGAAATATTGGATGAGTTCATTATTGGGTCACATGGAGTCAAAAAGTAGGTCACTAGGTCAAATCTTAGAAAAACATTGTGAACACAATAGAGACCACATTTATAGCACAATCTTCACTAAACTTAGTCAGCATGTTTGTCTCCATTAAATCTTGTATTAGTTTATTATTGGGTCACGTGGGGTCAAAAAGTAGGTCACAAGGCCAAATCTTAGCAAAAGCTTGTGAACAAACTAGAGGCCCCATTTATGGCCCAATCTTCACCAAACTTGATCAGAATGTTTACCTGCATGAAATCTTGGATGAGTTCATAGCTGAGTCATGTGGGTTCAATAAGTAAGTCATTAGGTCAAATCTTAGAAAAACATTGTGAACACACTATAGACCATATTTATAGCCCAATTTTCAACAAACTTAGAATGTTTGTCTGCATTAAATCTTGGATGAGTTCATTATTGGGTCACGTGGGGTCAAAAAGTAGATCATTATGTCAAATCTTAGCAAAAGCTTGTGAACAAACTAGAGGCCCCAATTATGGCCCAATCTTCACCAAACTTGATCAGAATGTTTGCCTGCATGAAATCTTGGATGAGTTCAAAGCTGGGTCATGTGGTCATGTCAATAAGTAGGTCACTAGGTCTAATCTTAGAAAAAGCTTATGAACATTCTACATTTATAGGCCAATCATTACCAAACTTAGTCAGAATGTTTGTCTGCATGAAATCTTAAATGAGTTCCTTATTGGGTCACGTGGGGTCAAAAAAGAGGTCGCTAGGTCAAAACTTAGAAAAAGCATGTGAACACACTAAAGGCCACATTCACAGCCCAATCTTCACCAAACTTGATGAGATTGTTTGTCTGCATGAAATCTTGGATGGGTATATTATTGGGTCACGTGGGGTCAAAAAATAGGTCACTGTGTCACATTTTAGAAAAACCTTGTGAAAACACGGAGAGGCCACATTAATGGCCCAATCTTCACCAAACTTGGCCAGAATGTTTGCAGAGTATGAAATCTTACATATGTTTTGAAGTGGATCATATGGATTCAGTAGGTTACTTGGAAAAATTCTAGAAAATGTTATCAACCCAGTGGCCACACTAATGGTCCAATCTTCACCAAAGATTTCTAAAGTAAATAACTCTTAATTACTAGATGCCAGATTTAAACCTACTAAAAGCCTGTGTCATCAGGTGAGCGATTAAGGGCCATCATGGCCCTCTTGTTTTAATTAAGACATTAAGTAAGTGAACATATGGTACACGTTATTGTTAGACTGGGAAGCTGCAATATCACATAAAGACATGAAACACATTATGTTGATTTTGTCAGTAGATGCCGGCAAAACAGACACCATGATGGCAGTGATCTCTATGCAGGAGATCTCTGGCCAGTGGACTCCAAGCAAACACCTGTCTGATCTCTTAGGAGTTGAAGAGGACAAACTTCAGCCAAGCTCTCCCATTGAGGTAGTTACACCTTGTTCTTCACTGTGTTTTATATGCACTTCAGTGATATATTTTGTACTATTTGAGTGTTGGTCTGTGGCCACCCAAAGCAAAGATCTGTAAGCACAGAGTTAGTATAAAGTGAGGTAAAAGCCAATTTATGATGATGAAAATTGTTTGTGACCGTGTATCACTTAGAAGGTAGAAGAATTACAAAGACTCCATTTGGATAAATCTTATTTTAAAAGTTTAACATTCTATAAAAAACGAGTACCATTTAGAGTTTAAACAATTTAAAGCTTATGGATAATTGTGCCAGCATTAAACAAAATTGAACCATCTGTGTGGAAATAAAACTATTACACACTGTCAATTGCACACAGTTATGTGATTTTGGTTCCTTCGTTGCTGTATAATTAGAGAAACATGATACAAAAGAGTTCCCTATGTTTTACTTGTCGATTGATACTACTACAGGACAAGGATGTAAAGTGTACACTTGCTGTACTGCATTGGCTGCGCTCCAGACATGCGCAGAAACAGGAAGAGTGGCAGGTGATTGAGGCCAAGGCCATCCTGTGGCTACAAACGCAGTCAGACTTACAGAACAAAAATGTTGAGCAACTGATTGCAGATGTGGGAACTAAAATCTTTGGTTTTTAGCCTGGTTTAAAACTTGTTTTCTCTTTTTGGCACAGAAACACTTATATGACTTTAAAGTTTGAAGAATAAAAGTTGGGTATCTAATCTAAACTATAACCATGTTTCAAATTGAATTCTCTTTTCGTTCTTTTTGAAAAAGTAGCACTTAATAAAGGTTTAATTGTTGATTCAAAGATTTGGCTTTCTAGCTAAAAGGAAATACAGAACATACTCTCTTAAACTTGTATTTTTGTTAACCAATGCTCCTCATATCTTGACAGTGCCTACTAGGCAATTCCGTATATGCTCTCATCTATTTTTTATAGAATGTTAATAATCATTAAATCAAATGGCCAATTGAGATTTCTATGCAATACTTCTATTGCTCTCATTTGTTTTTTGAATTGTAAATAATTCCACATATAACCAAATTATGCAGACGGTAAATAAACTTCTGCTCTTTTTTGTGTTAATATGGTTATATTTCCAAAATATTAAAGATCGCATATCATAGCGTTTGTATGTGTATCCAACATATATTATTATTTTGTTATGAATATAATATTTTTTGAGGTTTTTCTTTATTTATCTAGCTTTCTTTTATAGGTGTTGTACAATGTATGTGTTTGAATAACTTTCTTTTATTTGCTTTTTGCTTGCGTGATAAGCCTTTTCCATTACTTAAGACAGTTTACAATATTTACTATTAACATGATAAGTCTTACGTCTGCTGGACGTGATTGTCCTATATCTTGATACGTTACTTTTTTGACACCAGTTTTGACGTCAATAGAGAAACAACAGACATGACCGGGATAGGTGTCTTGGCAGAGTTTTTTAAGAACAGTGGAAAAAATGATAGATCATGAAGCAGTGTGTTTAGTTGATATGTCAATATTCACTTAAAGTCATTTATGTACATGTACATGTATTATGTATCTTTTACTGGAATTCTTTTGTAGACCATTTATCATTTACCACTTTATGTCTATATTGTAAATACACTTGTACACACTAATTGATTTTGTTGTTCGAGTCATTTATTTTCAGCTACCAAGAGAGTGAACATTTTTAAAAGCTTTGATAATCTTTGACAATCTTGTTAAATAAATTTTATTTTGATCCTTTGGCATCCTAGAAATGTCAGCGTTGGCACAGGATGTCCTGCTGGCTTTATCACAACAGTTACCAGAACATGTATTAATGTTTACAAAACATTTGATTAAATATGGTACTTTTCATGCATTTGATATGTGTGACTTTAGTGATGTTATTATGTTATACATATTTGTTAACATTATAATACTATTCTATTAATACATTTCTTTAAATGTTAAATCTATGGTTTTCATGTTTACTTTTATACCAGAACATAAACTATTGAACATCCGCTCTGTTTTAAGCTCACACATGTATACTGATATTTTTTGTTTTTGTTTTATTTTACATCAACATAATTATGATCATATTTGCGAGGTCCGGCTAATTATTGGTGGAGGAAGACCCTGCTTTATGACTTGGTAGAACCATAGGCACATCGCAGGTTAGCTGGAAGCCTCCTCACATGATAGTTCTTGCCCAGACCTAGGATCAAACCCACGCGGTAACAATCGGCCAAGGTCTCCCACCCCTCACTGTTTCCTAAATGTAACCAAAATATCTTTATTACCTTTGTAAACCTTGTGTAATTTCCATTTATCTTTAATACTGTAAAAAGTCACTACAATTGTTGTGAATTGTATAAATGTTTACCTATTTCAAAAGCACAATAACTAAGCATCCTGTAAACTGCTTACACAGTTTGAAATCATTGTGTTTAATAATAACCTCAATTTCGCATTTCTTAATAGTTTATTTAATAAAGATTTATTTCATGCAAACAGTAAGAACCTTCATGAAAAGCTTTCTTCCCGAATTCAGCATGCAAGTGTTTCATAAACAGACTGAGAATCAACATCTTGTTCATTGCAGGTGTTTGCAACAGGCATTGCAGATTTAACGTAATTTAAAAAAATACAATTGAACTTAAGGTAAGAGGGGCCTAATTAGCCAATGCTGTCTGAAACGGCGATGTTTGGCGACATCGAGTTCGTAAATGCCCTCGGCAGTATCCGACACGTTCTCCGGAACTAATCGGATTTGATCGTAGCAAACATTTTTGATCATTACTTTTTATGTATCTTGCAAATATTGATAACATTTTCATCAAATAAGTAATAATTTCAACAAAAAATATCTTATATATCTTTAAATAAAAAGATATTTACCAAAAAAGTGGGATCCCAAAGCGTGACGTTATATTTTCGGAAAATACCAAAATGGCGGACAGAGACAGCAGAGCAATCGTACCTACTAGGCGATCTCCGGCAAGCTTCGGATATATTATGAAGAGGACGGAATTACCCGAGGAGTTCCGAGTGACAGCAGAGGTCGATATGTGAAACGGAAAACATTAAAATCAACGATTTAAGTTCTATTGTAAACAGATACACATTCAGTTTTAATCAGATCTATAAAAGATCTTTGTGAAACATAAAGGTATTGTGCAAAATTGTGCCAGAAAATATTTTCACAGGTTTGTTGTTGTTGTTGTTTTGTTAAGAAAAACAGGGAATATGACAATTTAAAAGCTAATTTTTCAAAAACTAAAAGGTGAAAGACTTTAATTATTTGTTATGTGATTGGTATATGTATATAGCAAATTTTGATATGCATTTTATAAATATACTGGTATAATTAAAATATTTAGAAACTCTGAAAGTTTGTGTATGTTTCTGTGTCAAGGAAATTTTCCGAGATGCCTTTTTCAGTGTAAAATCATCAAATGTTTGTACTTGAACAATATAAATGAGTTCTTTTTAATGTTTAGGGTTATGCTTATAAAGTTACACCACTGATGCTAAAATATATTATAGTTTTGAACCCCCAAATTAGACTTTTTAGCAATAACCACTTGTAAAAAATGGTCCTGGGACAAGGCGAGGGGGTCACCCTATTCAAATGTGATTTTTTTTTCCAAAACTTGAAGGTGAAATTCTTTCATATTTCATTTTTATATCTGATAAATGATATTTATCAATATGGACATGCTTAGTTTAGGATTCCTAATAGCTTCTTTTAAGCCCCTCTTACCTTAATGGTTCAAAATTTAATAAAAGCTTATTCATTTTATAACATAACAAGTTAGCCAAAGTTATGTAACAATGCTGATTGTATATTTTCAAAGACGAGAAACACTCAACAAAAGACATACAACTTAGGAGCATACACAGCACACAGTAGACATAATCAACATTCAATAATCATAAACAACACGCAAGAGACATCCACAACAGACAAAAAACAGACACAACTCACAGTAGACATACAGTCAATTAAATTACAATCTCGTCACACTGAATGCCCCTTCTATTACTAAGATTAATTTCGTTTCTTCTTAAGTTTGAATTAAGTTCATTTTCTTATTTAAATTGACTTGCTGGAGTATTCGAGTTTGTATTAACGCAATTATAAAATGACTTAGCCCAAGATGTGCAAAGTATTATATCTTTCATTGATGGCGAGATTATTGGTATATACGGTGTTTTGTAAGTTTCTCTTGTGAAATGTTTCTTCTTTTAATAAGGTTTTTACAGCTCTTACCAATCCTTGATAGAAGTGTGTGACAATATTATAATTTTTAAACAGTGCCTGTCTGTTTAGAATGTTACAGTTACTAACTACCATATGCTCTATATGAATTATTCCTGCAAAAAATATGCCTAAGAAATACACTTTTTGAATCAATAGTAATATGCTCGTTAAAAAGATAATTTCGAATTTTCGTCTGGAATATACTCATGTCTTGATCACAGCTCCCTATAGACGGCAATGATTTCTTGTCAGAATTTGTTTCTTAAATATGAATGAATTTTTACAGCATACTCGCCAAAGTTTATAAGTTCATAAAAGTCATTACCCAGAATAGTTATATTTTGCTACTAACCGCTTAAAGCATAAAGAACTCTTAACTTTATGAGTTTTAGAGCTGTATATAAAATTTTAGCCTTACCATTTTCAGTCCTTAAGCATATTCTTTAACCATAATACTATTGCTATTTTACTTATACCCTTCTTCACAAAATCGAAAAATATGGGTTTGACAATGACATGAACAGGTATTTTAAAGGAGAAATAATTAGCGTCTTCACAACAGCACTAACTCCTATAAGAGTGATAATTCTTCACTTCCAATGTAATAAAAGTGTAGCCATTATTTCTTAACTTAAATTTAAATCAATATTTTAAGATCTACATAAAAGTGTATTTTCAACATTATACAGTTTAGTTCACTGTTAAACCTGATAAATATGAAAATTTAGTCAATGTGTTTAATGGTGTATGTACTAACTTTTGAGATCCACACCGAATAATAGTGGTATAGTCAGCAAACTGATAATCTGTTTAATAAATATCATTTATTTTTATTCCTCCTTTATTTTATTTTGTTGCCTTATGCTTATAGACAAATTCCTGACTGCTTACCCTTTTACCATGTGAGTCCGAGTCCCGTTCGAGGCGAAGGACTTAACATGAGGTCTTCTAGCTGACTTACGGTACGCCGGTGGCTCTACCCAGACATGCGTCTTTTCTTCTCCAAAAAAAAAAGCTGGATGTTGATATAATATGCACAAATGGTCTACAATGGTGTATTTCAAAACAAAAAACAAAACAAATTTCAGCGCTTAATATAAAAATGTAGCAAGCAAGTGGGTCACCTTGTCTTCAGTCTCTGAATTTGAAAGCAATCTGAAAGAATCCCACATACAATTATACACGTCATTTGTTTTATAAAATAATATTACAAGAAAGTGAGTCAAAAGGCTTTTCAATATCTACCAGAAGGTGCAGTTCAATAATATCGTTTTCTTCAGTATATTGCATAAAATTTCGTATATTTATCTTATGTTCGCCAATTAATATTTCTTTCATAAAGCCTGTTTTGTCCTTGTTTATATTTTTATATGGATATTATTTTATTCTGTATGCACCCTCACCCAATTTTATCAACAGTTTTTGAAAGAGTTATGGGCCTCCAACTTTTCGAATGCAGGTTATAATTCCTTGGGTCTGTCTGATAGATAACTTACCAGACTGAAAAGCTCATTTAGAGATTGTACAACTGAAATGCCATTTTCCCCCAAAATACCTAAAAAATCTGCAGTGAACACTGAGTTACCTGGATTATTATTCTTTTTAGAACATACTAGGCTTCTTCCAAGCTTATTTGACCCTCTAAATGATTTCTGTCAAAATTTTAAAGATATATCTGAGACAATTATAAAGTTGTTCAATGAGTCGTTATTTGTTCTGAGTTGCAAAAAAAATGTTTTTTCACCTTCTGATATCCATTTGGTTTTCGACCTAAAAAACGTGGCCTTTAAGTTTTTCTCCTTTAAAATTTTAGAATTCATCTCTCTAATCAATGCTAATTGATTGATGTTTTCATTACTTAAAATATTTTCATTTTTTTCAATATTATGTAGTATCCTTTCTTGTCTTTTTTACATATAAGACTTACTAAAAATCCTTTCCTTTTACTTCCATTAATAATTCGAGGAATAACCGATCATTTATGCTAAATTGCAGTTGGTCTTCTGGTAAAGATTCAAAAGTTTTTGATTATAGATAGGAAGGACGTATTTTTTTTTTATTTCATCAATGTTTTGTTCATAATTAAAATATAATTAATATCTTATACCAGTGAATTAAATTTTTTCCAGTAACATCTTCCATGATTAAATTTATTAGCGTTGTCCGTCCAGTTTTCAGTATAGTTATCGATTAGCTTAATGTCTGTCATCAAAATAAAAAGAAACAGTTAAAACCATCGCTCAGCTTAAATTTATTAATCCATCATAATATTAGTCTTAATTTAATCAGTTTAGACAAATTATTTAACACTTTAGCAAACAAAAATAACACAACACAACAATAGTCGGCCATCTTGGAATTACGTCCTATTTCTGTTAACTAGGTCAGGACACTATTAAAACATTTACAGTACAGTTCAATACGTGTGGTCTATTTTGGAAATCGGGTAAACATGTCCCACGATTAAAACGATCTGCTAATGTTTATTCCTCAGTTGCTGGTTTATGACATGGGCACTCAAACTTCTCTTGACGCCGTACCCCTATCTGTTTACAACAGAATGTCAGATGTATCCAATGGTTGCAATGCTGGAAGTAACACTATTATGCCAGGCACAGAATTACTCCCAGCCAGAACTTTAGGGGGATGGTGTTCGGTTTGAATGCCCTTTTCATCGAAGTTGTAAATAAGGTGCGGCTTATCTGTAAGATTGTTCTTGATCAACACTTGCTGCAGTTTTTTGAAACACTGATTAACAACATGTTCAGTGGTTGACTGCGCTTTCTCTCTGGACAGTGCTCTTGGGTTAATAGTACTCATCTTAGGCCACCGAGCCTTCTAGTTTCTGTACCATTTTTTCTGTAACAGGATTTTTCTTGGTTCTTTTACCAAGATGAATTGCATAATTGGTGGCCATTATCATTATTTCTGCCCCTTTGTAGCCAAACCGCAGTGTGGCCATGGCTTTAACGTGAAACACAAAAATGGCTTCTTCCATGCCGAAGAGAGGTTGTGGACCCGAATTCACTGTATCAAGATCTATTTTACCACACACTCTGTCCCTCAGAGTCTGCATAGGTATTGCATACTGGATAGAAGCTCACCTAATCTGCTCTTTCACAGCTTTATATGCATTAATCAGTGCAGTTGGTGGGTTGCACCGGTATTTCATTTTAATGTGCACTGGTTTGTCCTGGAATACACAAGGGCAACATTTGCACAAGTATCTATAAAGATATCAAAGCAACAAAACTTGTTTCTGCATATAAGGGATATAACTTTTTAAAATTGCCTGTAGTTATATTTTAAGAATAGTTAGTCACATGACAGTCATGTGACTTGCAGCAGACGTCGGTGGGGGTGCCCTTTACAATCTTTTACTCTGACATTTTAATTTCTACTGAAAATACATTTTTTACTGAATTACAAAAAAAGTAACAAAAAAAATTATGCGCAACCAAAATTTCACATAAAAGTCATGTTTCTTACCTGTTAAATGCGCATTTTAACTGTACGTCAAATCTGACAGATAGCGGAAAACCCAGTGTGTTTATCACAGAAAGCTATGTCCCTTACCAAAATGGTGACACAAGGAGATTTTTAATAAAAATTGACCCCAAACAAAGAGATAAACATGGTATTTTGTGCTTCTTTCAAGTAAAACAAAGAAGAGGCATTTCGGTCATTGACAATTCAGAAGGTGTATGTACGTTATGTAATAATACTGTGTTATAAGAAAGAAGAGCGGTGGAACCACACTTTTAAATACACGTTATGCGTCACAAAAATGTGAAACGTAGAGGTTTCCCTTATCATTTGTTACGCTCCCGTCATCAGCCAAGCTGGACAAAAAACCTGGTGGTTTATTGTGTTCAGAACATGCTATCAGGTCAGTCTGAAGACTTAATCTACTACTTACTGAGTCTGTATCTGCTTATGTTAATAATCTAAGTTGGAAATTTTAACATAATTTGTTAACTTTCTGCAAATATAAACAAACTCTAATGATATACAGGGTAAAGTTTTCCAGTACAAAATATACCTAATATATGTCGATATGTACAGCGAGAGGGATATTGTGATATACCGCGGTAAGATTTTGGGAGACAATACACATCCCTAACCATTTAATATAATATTTTTATATTTATAAATATGCATTTAACAAACCATGCATTTCACAACCATTCTAATGTCCAAAACAGCAGTGGGGCATGTTCACATTTTTTGTACAGAAGAGGTACTTAGATACCATTTTAAAAATAAAAAACCCAATTTAATCCAGGCTGTAAGTATCGGGTAGTAGACTAGTCCCTTAGACCACAAGGTAAATTTCTACTGGATTCCCTGAAGGTAAGCAGTGCTATTAGCATTCTATGTTATACACCAGTACTTCGCCTATCACGGCTGTGTCGATACAACTTAAGCGTACCGCAATTTATTGCGATCTGTGTAGAGCCTATACAATATATTGCCATATTTGATCAAACTATTCTTTTCACCCAACAGAATGAACTACAAATGCCTGAGTGTAACATGACATAGTTTTATAAACTTTGTAACAGGTAAGCACAGAGACAAGAAAGTAGTGGGACTACAAGGCAGAAAAGTAAAAACAATCTACCAACAAATTAACTTCAAAAAGTCACAGCAGTTTAGTACGATATACCAGTTAATTCGACGGATGATGACGAATCACGAATGTATTTAGGTTGGTTGTACCTCCACTTACATGCGCATCAAAATGTAGACACAATCTGACACATTCAACAATTCTTGTTGTTGATCTGTCATCGTTTACCTAGAAGTGACCCCCACAATCGCTTTTTTGTGGTTCAATTCGGGTTTCTTCAAAATATCAGTCGGCTCGGCCATATTGTTTACAATTTGCAAGCCGTTTTGGACTAAACTGCCGAACAAAATGTAATGACTATGTTCTGCGTATTCTGCAACGATCTAAATTTGTAGATGATATATATCATTATTGTATACTTCTTCAGTTTTCTTATGTGATATCACGGGACAATATGGCAGATACATGTAACGACGGTGAAAACAACTGCATAGCAACCTAATCTAAATGGTATTGCTAAATGATGTCGGCTCATTACCTTATATATCCAAGCCAATATTTCAACATAATGCATTATATTATAATGATTTAAAGGTAGTCACACGTTTCTTGGATAAGAAAATACCCATGATTGATTAGTTTCTTTGTATGCTTTGCTTGTAAAACTGATTTGTAAAATAAAAGAACTGAATTTGAAACTGTGTGCAAACCATTCAAAATTATATACAACTCCCAGTACCTGACCCATTACAATAATCGTTTCCGTGTTTTGGAGATACTGTTTTAACTTTTTTATGTACATTGCAACGACTAATTATGATCATTATAGCAACGTCCAACTTTGTGGTGAAGGAACATCCCAAACAAATGTCTGGGTAGAACCACCGGCGCACAACAAGTCAGCTGAAAGACCTTCCCACATAAAGTCCTTCGTCTCGAACGTGACTCGAACCCACGCGATGAGCTGTCACCGCAGTTACAAATCGGTGACTCTACCTCTACGCCACGGAAGCCACCAATTGGGAGATATAATGGTGATTTTCGTGGGTGGTTTTCCATGTTGTTTTAACTTTGTATGTTGTAAGACACTTACAGTTTCACGGTCTCAGTAGGGTATCCTTTAAGTGCATTAAGTGTTTATTTAATTAAGTTTGAATGAAAGTACACTTAATAAAGTCCTTATTGATTGATGAAATAACAGCTTGTGATTTACAACTGCCCCACGATAGAAAAAGCGCGCAATATACTCAGGTGTCTGTAGTTTTATTAATTATTTGTTCCCAAACGAACAGAGTAGTTCTGCTTTGATAAATATGTTTAACAAACTCACGATTTTGTAGATGACACTTGGCAAGGCAAGGGATATAACTCTAAACTACATTCGGAACGAGTGCCCTAAACTGGTGCAAATTGTAGCCGAAAGTATTCGATTTAAAATTGTTACAATTCAGCGCGAAGTTTGAAGTTTAAAATAAACAATGGCGGCAATAGCAGATTTGTCATGTAAATATTTTTTTTTGTATGATTAAATTTGCACACACCCCCCCCCCCCCCCCACCTCAGTTGGCCCGGACATTCTCATTTATATTTCTTTAGAAATTTGCCTGATCGCACAAATTTTGTTGACGGTGTAGAAATAGTCACGGGTCTCGATGGCCCCAAGCTGTCATATACTAAGGCGCCCGAGCGGTAATTAAGGCCCCTCGGGTCCCCTGCTGCTAGCCAGACCCCTGAGGCAATCTGGCTCGCGTAACACATCCACTGTCCACTGTCACTAACGACCTTTATCGCCACTCCTCAGCTGTGATGCAGAGTGATGGCGTTAGCCAAAGTGTTCCGATTGTTTGTCACCTTGCATCCCAATCGAGGTACGCAGAAGATTTTTAGTGTCAACTTTTTCATGTTATGACACAATAGTTAAAAGATGCGAAACGATTTTGTTGTTATTTAACTAAGGTGATTGTTTTTGTGAAATACGAAAATATATTGAGGTCACAGTTTTGAGATTGATTCTGACATAGAATGCAATCTTAAGTTATATCCAAGCAAAATAAAAACAGTCGCAATAGTTTTAGCACTTGAAGGACACAAGCCCTCCCCGACAAAACCCCTTCCATTCATTTTAGCAAATGCGGACACAATCTCTCATGTAAAAACACAAGCAGACAAAATCACTTGTGTAAATTAAGTAAATTATATTACGACGTTAGAACTTAACAAGAAAAAATCCAGGGTTATTATCATAGTATTTACGGGACTTCACTGTGCGAACCAATTTTACAATGTTAAAAAAAAGTGGAAAATCGACAGGACGAAAATTGCTTGAGGGTGTTTAGATCGCCTTTGAGAGAAGGAAATTTATTATGAAAGGATTGTGTTCATACTCCTATTTAGCAACAACACAGGCTCTACACAGCTTTATAGAAGTAAGTATGTATGTAAGTTGCAAAGAAAAGATAAAGGGAAGATCAATTTATAACTTGATCATCATTTTATAATCTAGTGATCTGCAGCTTTAGAAAGAAGCATGTGTGGTCTAAAACATGCTGCAGTTTCAAATATGTATACACATCTATAATGGTTATTTACCAGTCAGGGATCTAATATGGACCTATTTTATTATATTATGTGCTCCCCAAGGACAAAGTATAAAAGTGAGAAAAATGTTGCTTATTTGCTAATATTAACCGTAGTTATGTTTTCCTTAGCTAAAACTTTACTAAATGGTTTGCATAAAATGTGTTGCTTTGGTTATCATAATAATGTTTTTTTCTCTCTAAAGTCCAAACGAACAAGGCAACTAATACGACTGTAGTTGGACGGTGTGTGTACTGTCTGTTATAGCTACATGTATTTTGGTCCAAGTTTTAATAAACTCTTCAATTCAGTAATATGTTGCTGTACCGAACTCAGGTGTATAATTTAGAGAAAAAATATAAATTTGAAAGGGCTTAGTTACTTTTGTTTGTTCTATAACATTTACTGATAGTTGTATTTCCTCTGATCCAATAATCTAATGAAGCCTTTGCGCAAAGCAGTGCTGTTTTGTTTGTCACCATTTATTGAAAGCCTCACTGGAAATTTTAGTATTTTTATGACGGGAGATTTTACTGTAACTTCTATAAATAGGCCTACTCTACTTCAAAATTATGCACATCATAATTTCGAACACCCAACAAAAATCTCAGTTCAGGCAATATTAATGTATACTTGTTAAGCATAAATCTGACGATACCGCAGTGATTGTTTGCGCTAAGACAAGTAAGATTATTTTTATTTTTTTTTTCCTTTTCTTATACGCAAATGACGATTTGTGGTAAAAAGAGCTACAAATGAAATCTAGCTGCATTTAATGGTCCAAGGCGAAGAGAAATACGCGTTTGTCTGTTTCAGCATATGTTGGTGAAGAATTTGAACCAGTTATCAACAACAAAGTGATGTCCTCGCTTCTAGACTTTCGGAGTCTTACTTCAACCATTTACAAGATTTTGTCAAAATACCCGCCAGAATGCATCTTATTTTAGAAACACATTTTCCCAGGGGGGAGCATGAGCACACCCACCTCCCCCAACCCCTAGAACGTATGTCAAATTCGTCTCCGGCTGAAAAGTTCTGGTTATGTGCATGAGTTAGGATTTTTCAATAAATTCAATTCCAGATGGGTACTGTTAAAGCCTTCTGATAAATAGTTGCTACATGTCGATGTTATATGATTAAATGCATTAGTGTCTTAGTTTAGGGCTGCACATTTGCTGACCATATTAGGTTTAACATTGTCCAGAGGAAAACAAATGTGTTGTTAAGCGATGTACTTTTTTTCAGATGTTAAGTCGATAATTTTGAGGAAACCCAGATTATGTCAGGAACTTGTCATTTGTACTATATGTAGGATTAGTCCTCACATATTTATGTCTGGATTACCTTTTTAATGCATTTTGGTTTTATCAATTTGATCTGAATCTAGATCTTTTTTATCATTTGCATAATGTATAAATTATAAAACTGTGTCACATATAAAAAAGAAAGAAAAATCTGAAATTAAATATTTAGGTTTTAAAATGTATCTTATGATGCAATCAGTTGTTACATTACTATTTTAAGGCCATGTATCTATATTTTTAAAAGGTGATATGTAAATAATAATGTAAATAAAAATCTTATTTAGATTACTTTGGTAACTGAGTAAATTATTGTGTTCAATTTGATTATGTTATACAGCTTTTGATTGAAGGGTAAGAATTTGACCAAGATGTAACACACCAGGCGTTCATTATGTGTTTAAGGTACAACCATATGTCGAAGGAAAGGTACCCACAACTGTCTCAGACAAGGTATTAACCTTACCAAAATGAAATTTGAACTCTACCACTCTCAGCTAACAGTCTGATACACAATGTTGCTTAATTGCACCTAGCTGTAAACTCAACAGGCAACTAAGTAACTCCTTATTGACTGTCTTTTGAATAATCATCTACTATCACTAATTGATAAGTACCAGACACACTTACCGAGTTTAAGTGCTTTATAGCTCGGACCATCAGAGCATATTATTACCCACAGGATAGGTAATAGGCCCTCATGACAAATAACAGGCACTCATACTATAATAACATGCAATATTCTACTTTTTATAGTTAACTATAGTCTGGCAGGTCTTTATCTCAGATTGCCAGATTATATAGTCTTCTTAGCCATATTTGTCATTCTATGCATATTTTATTTACCACAAGCCAAGTTGTAGCCCTTTAGGCCATATAAAAGCCCATGAGGCTATATATTAAATGTTTATTTACCTTATTACAAATAATACTCGATAGCCCTGCACGTCAGACAATTACCCCTCTTCATTCAAGACATTGAGCCATGTTTAAAAGACCCACCTCTCAAACCATGATATGCACCCCTCAGACCATACTATAAAAACCTCAGACCATATTATACACCCATCAGAGCATACTATACCCCCCCCCCCCCACCTCAGACGACACTATGCACCACTCAGGCCTTATACCCGCCTCAGGGGTATACTATCATACAATCTACCCCTCAGACCATATTATACACCCCAAAGACAATACTATTTACTCCTCAGACCTCAGTATACATCACACTCAGGCTATTCTATACACCCCTCAGACAATATTACACCCTCACGTGCCATTGTATGGCCGTCGCAGCCAATACTATACACAAATTAGGGAAATTTGGTTCCACCTCAGGCTATATAACACATCTGTCAGCAAGATTATACCATCTTACTCCAAGGAATTTCCATTCAGGCAATATCGTACCCTCTCTGTCCGTACCATATCCAAATTAGGCAAGAATATACCCTCTCAGGCCAAAGCATACCAAAATCAGGCAAGCTTATGCCTTTTCAGCAAGACGTATACCCATCTCAAATAACATTCTACCCTTTCAGGGCAACCTATATCCAAATCACCCAGAATAATACCCTCTTAGGTCATCCTATACCATACTAGACAGAGGTATACTCTCTCAGGCCATATTACATGTAAACACATCACAGGCAAGTAGACACCAGCTTGATGGACCTGGAGATTATATTGCCGCTTTCTGCTCTACTTTCACAAAAAGGTGCCTTCACAGCTTACGCCCATGTTTGCTCTAAGCTATATTATAGCCCCTAAGACAATATTATATTGTCAAGACTATACATCTATGCCATATTATACTCCTCTTAGTTCCATTATCCTTTTCAGTCATACAGTTCTCCTAAATTACCATATACCGATCGCATAACCAAAGTTCTTATCTGGCCATGAATAGGTAAGCTGATGATGAAGCTAACCCAGGTTCAGAGAGAATTTATGGTATTACAGTTGATAGTTGATAATAGATATGTTTAAGCTGTTTAAGCTAGAAGGAGTTATTTAATTATCATTATGTAAATAAAAAATATTGTTCAGTAATACATTTTCTTTCAGATTTTTTATGTAAAATATTTAAAAAGGGGTTAAAACAAAATAAAAATATCATAGGCAATTTCAATTTATTTTTTTAAATTTATTTCTGTGCAATAAAAAAATCTTGAAGACAATAATTAATAAATAAAAGGTAAAAATTATGTAACCAATTCAGGCTGTTTGTGAAGAAGACAATTTTTGACAGCAGCTGGTGTATAAACAGAAGCCAGAAGTATTCCGGGGTAGAGGGGAAGGGGGGTGGGGGGGGGGAGCTCGTTACATCAAAAGTTGATGGACCCAGGATCATAGTTATATGAAATAAATGAATGTAAAAATTATTAAGTATTTGTCAACTTAGTATGTTTATTTCACTTACAGTAAATAAATAAATAATACAAACCTATAAAACAATCATATAATTTAATTAACTAAATTTCCGCTTTTCTTCATTTTAAAACCCCGGAAATATGTTTTGAAGAAATAAAAAACAACTCAAATATAGGATATTAAAACTACAATTGTACAAGTTCTAAATGTGACTCCCCAAAACCAGAAAATTCTGCCTCAGTTTCACTACCAAACAGAATATCATAAGCACCAGGCATACTTTTAAAGCAAGATATGGTGAAACTATCAATAAATTATATCTAACCAGTCATCTACAAGTTTTGATGTGATGATTAGAATGCAAATGAACGAGGCAATCAAATGAAGCTTAACATTATCTTCAAAGTTATAGATCAATTCAACAAATTGCCCTCTCATTATTCTTTTAATGGTCCTGTCCATTTTCAATGCGGCACACAAACCATGAGGGTTCCGGCCGATCAGCACATATTTTCAAGATAAAAAAACTTTGCTTCCCAAGAAAAGGGTAAATATGGGAAGTGAAATATTAGGTGTACTCGGTTTTTATTGTGAGGCTGTCCTTGTCTGAGATGATGCGGTTAGAAATTGTGTAAATAATGGGAAATCCCATCATGGTGGAGCGCAAACTTAGCAAATTTCAACATTTTTTCCAAAACAAACCCCCTTTTAATTCACTAGGGGAATTAATTAAGGCTTTATTCTACTGAATATAAACCGTGTACACCAAATATTCAACTGAGAGACTTTACAACAAGGTGTCAACTATAAGTTAGCACTTCGAGGATGTTAAATCGCCAAACCTTTTTCCTGACGCCATAGCGTAAAATCGCGTTTGCATGAGTCTAACGCACAACACCATAAATCGCGTTTCTATGAACCTATCGCACGGCGCAAAAAAATAATTATCCAAGATTTGATTTAGCCCCTCAGACAATATTATATTGTCCAGCCTATGCATATACGCACTTACAAGATCTACATGGATTTGAAATAAATTTGTTTTGCCAGGTGTTTATTGTGGGGATCCAGTTACTGCTTATAATGTACTTTTTCTTTTCAATACATAATATGGAGAGGTGGGACAACTAAATCTAACAATTTTAACACTCTACAACGCTTAACGGATCCATAATAATTATTTCTAATCTTTATTACATGTAAACAGTACTGTAAGTTAATATTACAGGTTTTAGTTTCTCAAGTGGAGTTTTAGCAGCTGAAACCATTCCTTCATAGTTTCAAAAACGAAAAGAAAGAATAAGAAGAACATATCAGTTTTAAGGTGATGTAGTATACCTAGACTCTATAATTAAAAACATTTGACCAAAGTTCATTCTACTTCCATAAATTACTTTTGACAACTTACCTTCTAAACAGAAGCAGTACTCTGGTACTCTAGTAGTTACAAGCTGAGGTAATGCATAGAGCCAAAGACCTGACACCTCAGTGAGATCTGGGGTTCGAACCCAAAACCATCCTTTCCTTAGTCCAATGCCTCCATTTGATCACATGCTATCTTAACCTCGGTATAGAGAACTAAGATCTATACATGTGTACTTTGGTACTATCTTACCCCTACGTTGTTTTTTTAATGTTCGTTTATTCCCTGTTCTAACAGTTGCTCTAAATAAATTTGTTATATACACCTACAATATGAAATCTTGTAAACTTCTGCTGATATATTAGCTTGATTCATTATTACTCCTTTTTGGATTGTTTTTCTTTCATAAAACAATACCATTTACTAGGATAGTTCACAGAACGATGTTGAATATTTATATTCTATTATACAATACTGTCAAAATAACTTCCTTCCTTTATAGTTAAAATATACACAGAGCAGGGTCTAAGGGAAATTTTGCAGGCTTTGTGCTGTTAGTTGTTTTGTCTGTCAGTCTGATAGACAATAATTTTCTTTCATAATTAACTGATGAATAGTTCAAAAGATGAAAAATCAGGACAGTGTTTATTAAAAGAAGTAACTCCAGTCATTTAGCATAATGTGCGATTGTGTTTTATGTACGTCCTATTTAAATGAGAAATGCATTGCCAGACGGTGTTTTACTGATTTATTTTTTGGAAGTTACACACTATTTCTTAGGTTTACAAGGAAATACCGCGGTAGTTGATATTGTTGTCTTCAAAACAAAAAGTTTGATCACAGAATGTGATCGCATTATACTTTATTTGTATACATGCCTAATATATAATTTATCTTTGGCAGACTTGTAAAATATTTAAAAAATGTACTTCTATTATTTATATTTTGTTAAATATCACTGGCAGAAGATTGATGTTATTAGGAAAATGTGAAACGGCATTTTATTTAATACCTAGGCTACATAAAATAATTAGGAATGAAGAAGAAAACTTTATTGTCATGCCAAAGTTCTCAACATAAACTTCATGTTTTTACAGACTTAAATACCAATGTATTGTAAACTTTAAACAATTGTGCCACTCAGTCAAAAGAATGTCATATTTCTTAAACAAATTTATTTGGAGAAATTCTCAACAAAAATGTGTTGGTTGTCTTACTTTTATAATCTCTTCCCTTTTTGTATTTTCAGCAGGTAAATCATGTTACTGGTCTGTTCTATAAATGAATTTCACATTTTAACATGATGTTTTAAAACCCCAGAAAACTTACTCCTTAAATGCTGTGGTCAGAAAATCGTAAAAGAGGATGAGTTTAATGCATGTTCAGAAGGATATCCTATCTGACAGTCATTAAATTGAACAGTAAACAGTCTATTAATCTTTGATTATTTCAATGGATAGTGATTAACAGAGGAACAAGTGTAAAATTAGAAAAGTTATGTAAATTATGTTAAAAATAAATAAACAGCACAAAATATTTGTTGATCTTTTCTTGTTAATTTTCTCACTAATTTTATTAGAACATTTTTCCACTGGTCCACTTACATTTTCACATGTTCATCTAGTGTTAAACATAATTACCTCCAAAATGTAGATTAAATGTACATGACCTTTAGAATTAACATCAATGAGTAAAAAAGGTTAAATACATAGAAAATTGGCCTGAAGCATAGAGTGGAATAATCTGAAATAAGCGAAATATATCTCATATCTAAATAAAACATTTGAACACAGAGTGAAAATCTTGCATTATAATACAGATAAATCATTACACCTAATGTACATGAGAAAATATCTGGTATGTCTGCAATGCTGTCTTTTTGATTAACTCTAATATCAAGTGCGGACTGTTATAACAAGGGTTTGAATCTCATTAGACTGGTGGAGGGAAACAACCCATATGGGTAGCTGGTACATCTTGTAGCGGCCAATCTCGCCCACTGACATTACATTGGCGACGAGGATAAAGGAATTAACATATTACGGACTAAAGTTATCCTTCGGATTACCTGTGGAAAATGACTGGATTGTCGCCGTTCCCAAAATTCGACGTGTTTGGGGAAGAAACGTCCGTAGGTACGCGGTGGATTAAATACGTGTCAAAACTAGAAAACGTATTCGTTGGATTAAACATTGAGTCAAAGAAACGAAGAAAAGCACTGCCTCTCCACTATGCCGGAGATGAAGTGTTTAAGAAATACAGAATTCGAAAAGTATGAATTCAGAAACATGCGATAGTCGTCAGAAACGATGGATCAATTCGCGACAAGACTGCGTAATAAAGCAGAAAATTGTGACTACCAAGACAAGAACAGCAAAATCAAAAGCCAGATTATTCAAGGTTGCACATCAAAGAGATTGTGGCTGAAATGTCTCGAGGACGACCCCCTGGGTGACATCCTCACAATGGCGAGGACAATGGAAATCGCAGACAAACAAGCAAAGGCTATGGACTCGCAAAGCAGTGAAAAAAATAATAATCACCACCGTCGTAAAAACAAGGATACCAAAGACAAGTCGACATCGGTCAAACCTTCACCAAAGCAAATGTGCAGAAACTGCAGGGGAAATTTCCCACACCATGGAAAATGTCCGGCACTTGGTGCGATATGTCATTATTGCCATAAAGGAAACCATTTTATCGCAGTCTGCAGAAAGAGAAAAAAACAGTAGAAAACATGCGCATGAAAGTAGAAAGCATGTGCATGAAATCGGACAAGGTGACAGTCAAACTGACGATGCGTCATCAGACTATGAAACAGCATTCGGTGTAAACGTGTTGACCAATAGCAGGCTTCCTAAAATGACACTGAACATAAATGGAGTACCCACAAGGACTCTTATAGACACAGGAAGTTCAATAAATGTCATAAGTCAAAACATTGTGAATAAAATGGTACATAAGCCGAAACTTGAAAGGACAAATACAAAGGTATTTGCGTTTGCACAGAACACACCGCTGGCCATTAAAGGAAAATACAGCTTCACAACCGAATCTGAATCCAAGTACACCGTAGCAGACTTTTATGTCGTTCAGGGCGCGTCAATGACATTACTCAGTTATCAAACATCTGTGGATCTTGGTATTGTTTCAGTCATAAACTCTGTGGACAGTTACATATATGCAGAACTGTGTGACAAATACAAACCCGGATTTACCGGTCTGGGAAAGCTTAAAGACAAACAGATCAATTTCCACGTGGACGAAAATGTCACGCCAATAGCGCAACCGACAAGAAGAATACCTTTTCACTTGCGGGACAAGGTGGAACAAGAAATCAAACGGCTCGAGCAAATTGACATCATCGAGAAGGTACATGGCCCGACCCCCTGGGTATCAATAGGTAAATAAGAAAAGGTCCTATCAAAATTTTCACAGATATTTAAATTTTATCTACCTGCAGACCAAGGCAGACAAGGTAAATGTAAATGTGACAAAAAACACAGAGACGAGACATAACACACAAAAAGAAAAACCATCAGTTACCGCCTTGGAACGGTCAGTCGGCAAAATGGCCAACTGGGGTGCTTAAACCTGGTTTGTGGAGCGCTCCAACCTCGCACTTCCTGACGGTTTTTCTATCAAACAAACAGTGTAAATAAAAGTATCCCGTCAAAGTGACACAACTAACAATAAGCACCTGCATCGGGAGTTAAAACAGATATAATGAACATATGTACAGTATTTACAGTAGATAAAAGCCTCGGCAACCAAAAAATTCCAAATGAGAGAGAAGTTTAAAATAAAATAAAGCAGTACAAGCGCTGATATATTATAAGAACCATATAACGACGTCATAAATGCCATGACGTCATATGCCAAAAGTGTCAAAAGTGAAATGTAAACAATATGGAAGAAACAATAGAATTTTAGAAAATCAACAAAATAAAACGTAGTATTGTTTAGAGTTAATCGTTTAAAAAACATATTATAAACGCCGAGGATTTATCCGCAGTTGACATATTATATATGATAAAGATTATTTTCTGACCACTTTACAAAACTTATCAGAAAATGTATTGCAGACGGTTACAACCCGGGAATACTTCGATGTACTGCATTGCTTGCAATTGACCCTTTTACAGTCAAGAACTTGCATTGCTTTTAAATTACACGATGACCGGACAGGTCGTTGAGACTATATGAAAACAGTGACTTAAAGCCATAATTGGACAGTCACTGTTGGATTTCTTGTCTCTTCATCTCTCCAGTCGTGCCCTATATAGGTGGGACAACTTTCAAACATTTTCGTGGCACCAAAACCTAACGCCCCAGATGAAATACGGTTATGTGTAGATATGAGAACAGCTAACCAGGCATTGAAACGCGAACGACATGTCGTGTTTACAACAGATGAAATAATATTGGAACACAATGGGTCAAAATACTTCTCAAAAGCAGACTTCAACAAAGGCTTCCATCAACTTGAATTAGCTGAAGAATCAAGGAATATGACAGCGTTTGCGTCACACCTTGGATTGTACAGGTACAAATGTCTAAACTTCGAAGTAAATGTTGCCCCGGAAATATTTCAAAATGAAATCCGGCAAGTGACAAACTGTCAATCGTTTCAACTGACAGCGGAATTTTACGAGGCACAAGGTTGTGCATCCCAGACAGTCTGCAGAGACACGTCGTTAACCTTACACACGAGGGACACCAGGGGCGAAAGCGGACCAAGGCATTAATTCGTGAATTGTGTTGGTTCCCATATCTTAAAAAACTTGTTGATGAGCAATACAAAACTTGCAACCCATGTATGTCCGCATCGCCACATTCGACACCGGAACCAATTACGCCAAGTCTACTACCAAATGGGCCATGGGAAAAAGTGTCTGTAGATTTCTGTGGACCATTCCCCGCAGGGGAATACTTTATGGTTGTTATACGTGATAACAGCAGATACCCAGTTGTAGAAAAACTGTCAACCTTGACCGCCATCGCACATTTTGAAAAAATCTTTGAGATGTTTTCTGTGCCAAATATCGTAAAAAGTGATAACGGAGCACCGTTCAATAGCCATGAGTTCGCCAAGTTTGCAAGTAACATTGGGTTTAAGCACCGGAAAATAACCCCACTTAACCCGATAGCCAACGGCACTGCTGAAGCCTTTATGAAACCATTGGTGAAAACTATGAAAACTGCATCAGCTTCTGGGAAAAACTTTAAATCCGTGTTAACAGTGTTTCTCATGAATTACATCCAAGCACAAACCTGACACCATTTGAACTCATGTTTAAAAGAAAAAAGAAAACAAAACTACCGAAATTCTCAGTGCCCAGAAGCGACAAATATGTACGCCAAAGAGACACAAATTCCAAAACTTAAGAACAAAGAGTACGCTGATGTCAAACGAAAAGCGAAACCATGCACATTACAACCGGGTGGCCCTGTTCTAGTAAATCTGACAATGAAAAATAAGCTATCAACACCATTTACCCATAAACAAGGCTACGTCGTCCGCCGAAAAGGGTCGATGATAACAGTACGTTACGAGGGTCGAGAAATAACCCGCGATTCGTCTCACTTCAAGCTGGTCCTAATACCAAATAACGTCGACAATAAAACGCCAACGAAACGTGGTCGTAACTCTGTTCATCCAGATACCAACCTTCTTATTAACAACATCAAATCACCCCTCCGATGTTCGGATCGACAACGTCGCAAGCTAAAGCGGTACAAGGAGGATTATGGAAACAATGTGTTTTGAAAACTGGCCATAAAAATGCCTGTCATTTATGAGTGGTTTTTATAAGTGTGCTAGTTGTTACTAAATCATATCATGTGTTAGAACAATTAAACAAAAATATGTAAGCGTGTTTGGTATAAATGAAACAAACGTGTTTAATTTTAGAGGTCATACTTATACCTGTTTAAATAACCGTGTGTGTTAAAAAGTCTAAGTTTTTATTGCCGTGTGAATTAAATGACTAAGACCACTGGCCGACATTTCTCATTAATTAACAGACATCTGACAATGTGTGAACATATCCCTGGAAGTCCAGAACAATGAAAACATTATTTATGTCTCCAGTTTCGTATCACTGAATTAATTATATTATAGCTTTGGAATTTTGTACGAGCTAATTATCAATTAAACAAGTGCTTGATTTTAAGACACTGCCATTGATGTATACTTTCATTCCTTTCTGTGGGAGTAGAAACTGAGATTGATCAATCTGCTAAACTAGTTGATTTAATAGTTTTAAAGACCTAAAATATTGAAAGATATTATTTGATAAATATGTTAAATATGTGTTCATACTGTAGGTCACATATCGTTTAAATCTCTCCGTTAATAATAGTAATGTTTTATGCTAATTTCATGAACATTTCATTCGTGTTATGGAGGGATGTAGCGGCAAAGCTCGCCCACTGGCTGATAAGCTGATAAGCGCGGCTTAGCCCGCCCAAGGGCTGATAAGCCCGGCGTCTCTAATCCTATAAGATTATTGTATGCATGTATTGAAGGGTAGTTGTTGTCGGAGAATGTATGTGTGAGCATCTGAATAAAAGTGTAAACAATCCTTCGGGTCTTGTATTACCATCCCTTAAGGGTCTGTATATAAACAACAACAACATTACACATCTGACGACGTCGCAGCTAATGTTTGGAATTTTGAAACGAAAAATTAAAGCCTAAATTGCCAAAAAGGTAAATGTCCAAGAATTAAAACAAAATTGACGTTTGAATTAAATAATTTTGGAATTATGGATTAAGGCCAAAAATTGCCAAAATGCAAATAGCGCAAGGATAGTATTTCGAATTAATTGTAACTGATATAAACAGAAATTACAAACACGTTATTTTAAACCATGTTTGATTTTTTAACGAAATTACCAATTTCTTAATTAAATTTTAAGTATTAATAAGTAAATAATTAAACTTTAATTATAATTTTAAATATTTATCATTTTAACACATACTTTAATCATAGAAGAAAAATTCGACAGAAAATGTGTTTAAATAACAGTATCGTGTCGCCAAAAAAGTAGTCCGGCATAGAGCAGGTGCGCGAATATCGGTAGATAAAGCTCATCTTTATCACATGGGTTTTATCAATCGATATTTACAATGATGGTGGGATAAATCTATACTACACTATCGCTTCTTTTAAAGACCTTTTTATGGCGTTTTCTTCTTCCGGCGAACAAAGCAATAGTGAGTCAGTAAATATCATTGCATCAGAAACAATCGGAAAACCCCTAATTATTCAAGAATCATCACTCGGATGATTGTCCCGGGGACGGATTTACCCGAGGTGTTCCGATTGATCCGAAGGCTGATTGTCCTCAGGACGAAATTACCCGAGGTGTTCCGATTGTATGTGAACGGGAAGAAGGATTGCGAAATGTTGTGAAATGCTGGAAACAGGAAGTAATAAATATCAACAGCAACTTGCTTAAGTTAGTAGAGGTGACGTTGCTCTGATTTTAAACGTGTGTGATGGCAGAATCGGAATCTAGAAGAGATACAGAGTTATTGGGATTGTGGAATGAATGTGGTCATCCAGGTAAACTATTTAGTATAATGTCAACAATTTTTTGAACTTATATCAATCCCTCTCGACTTCTCAATTCACTTCCTGATTAGAAACAGTACTAAGGTACTGAGTACTCGGAGCATTGTGCAATAAATTGGCTTGCTCAGGGACTAACATCAGTTTTTTTGGGTTCGAACACTGGGCCCCGCTGAAACGGAGTCAAAAGTTTTAATCACAAGACCCGTGAACTGCGCTTTTCAAATAAGACACCACACTCGCCGTAATAAGTTTGGTTAAAGGCATTGAAAATGGCCTTCATTAGACCACACACACACACACACTCACACACACGCTATACAATACACAATAACGAATAACCGAACCAAAAACAAACAAACCAAAAAAGCCGTGAGATCACAGCTGGACACTGTTTAACACAGAGATTTATCCCACCATCTCTGTAAATATCGGTTGATATAACCCGTGTGATAAAGATAAGCTTTATCAACCGATATTCGCGCACCTACTCTAAGCCGGACTACTTTTTTGACAAAACGATCAGGAATGTTTACGAGAACAAAACTCATTTATCCCGTAATTATGCTTGTGGTCACCCAAAAAATGTGCATAATATAAAGATTGGTTAAACAGAGCAAAAGTGGCTATTAAAAAAATGATGAGAGCGGTTTCGATCTCTATCCTGTAGGATTGAAAACTTAAGTAGCAGCGTCTTAACCGACTGAGCTAACTGGACATTTGATCGCGACATTCCGAAGTTTTATTTAACAATGATATAGAAAATTTGAAAACAAAAAAAAATCTCAGAAAAATGAAACATGTATTACAGGAACATGATTAAAATTGTTTAGTAATAGTATTAAAATCAATAAAAGTACGAATTTGTAGTCTGCAAAAATAAAAACAACTGTCGAAATGTCAGATCATGCGCGTCACCGTTGTTTTGTTGTTATTTAGTGTGAATTGAAAGAATGTGATGAAGAATCGTGTAAAAACCTGTTGAAGAGATGAGCTACCAGGATTTCGAGACAAAATCGGAACTTGATCTTGAATCTGTGGTGACTGTCTGAGATTGCAGCATCTGCCTAATCTTAGGACAGACCCTGATGATCAAATGTCGTTACATGATGAACATTAAAATGGTTTAATAGATAGAGCTCGATCTTTAGTCGAACCAAATACAGATGTCTGCTCAGATCTGGACAAATGTGCAAAAAATCACTGTTTCTAGACGTAAACATGAACACCAACCCACCACCTCCAATCCCAACATTTCTCCAAATTTCGCAAGTCACCCTGTCAAAAACACAACCATCTTCGAAATTTTAAAGCGCTATAATCAATGTTCATAATTTCAATGTCATCAACAATTAAGATCCATGAGCTACTGTTTGTTACATCCACAAACACACAAACCTCGAATGAAATTCGCGTTTCTTAATGCCAAGTGCGTAGCAACTTTAATGTTGCACGGCCTTGACATTACACACTACATGTATAGTTTTACACGAGGGTATGATTTTTGTTGTTCTTTTTTTCTAACCATTATTTTCAGTTATCGTAATCAATAAAATTACAACATTATGTATAGCGCAAATAAAATAAAAGAAATAACATGTTTATTGTCTTTTCTTTTTATCGGTAAGCCTCGTGCTTTCTGATTTTCTTAGCCTCGCATGATAACATTGATCTATATCAACACTAACCTGGTATTCTCTATATATCATAGGGAAAATGATGTAAACAGTGAATTACACTTGATACAAGTGGACTTACTACACTGCTGTTGGTCAGTTAGACTGTAATCCCCACCCTTGTCTTGACATCAATGCAGCCTGAAGTTGTGTGTCCAGTCGGGTACATCCACATTACCCTATTAACTTCCCAACCCCTCTTCCTTCCCCTAACCTTTCTACCTCTTCCGATCTCTCTACCTGCCCTTCTACGTTCCTCCAACCCCTCAACCCGCCTCCTCAACTTCCCCCAACCCCTCAACCTCCCCCAACCCCTCTGCTTTCCCTAACCCCTCTGACTTTCCCAACCCGTTAATCTTCCCCAACCCAGCTACATTCCCCCGAACCATTTATTTTCAACCAACCCCTCTGTTTTCCCCAAACCCTGTACCTCCCCACACCCTCTCTACCACCCCGCCCCATCTATCGTCCCTCACCCCTCTACCTTCCCCCAACCCTTCTACTTTCCTCCCTTAAAGCTTGAAGTTTATGTTGAGAACTTTACCATGAAAATAAATTTTTCTTCTTCATTCCTAATTTATGTAGCCTAGGTATGTATTAAACATTAAATGCCTTATCAAACTTTTTGAAGACAACTTCCGCGGTATTTCCTTGTAAAGAGTAAGAGAAATAGTGTGTAACTACCAGAAAATAAATCAGCAGAACACGGGCTGGGCATACATATTTCATTTAAATAAGATACACATTTAATACAAACACAATCCCACATTATGCTTAATTATTTGAGTAACGTCTGTAAATAAATAATTCCTTGATAATTTTCCATTTATTGAACTATTTACATAAGTTAATAATGAAAGAAAATTATTGTCTCTAGTAGACAGACAGAAGAAACATCTAGCAGCATAAAACCTTGTTCTTTTCCTTAGAGGTTACTATGTGTATATATTAACCATATAAGTAGGACAAGTTATTTTGATAATATTGTTTAATAATAAATATATATTCAGCATCCTTCTGTCAACTAACCTGGATAATGGTATTATTTTTTTAATGTAAAACAAACAAAACACATTTTAATGAGTCAAGATAATAAAATATCAGAATTTTACAAGCTTTTATATTTCTTAAAACACCTTTATATTACAGATTATATAAGTCCATTAATTTACAACAGCAGTAGACACTACTTTCTTAACAGAGCAGGGAATATATAAACATTCACAATACAACGTAGCGGTAAGAAAGTACCGAAGTACACATGTATTGGTATTAGTTAAGTTCTCTATACCAAGCTAAAAGATAGCATATGGTCAATTGGAGGCATTGGACTAAGGATAGGATAGGATCGACCACCAGATCTCACTTAGATAACAGTTTCTATGCATTACATCAGCTTGTAACTACCATATAACTGCTTTTGTTTAGAAAGTGAACTGTCAATAGCAATTTAAAGAAGTAGAATACACTTTGGTCACATGCATTTAACTTCAGATACTATATAACCTACATCGAGTTTACACAGATATCCTTATTTGTTTTTTTTTCTTCATTTTAGAAACTATGAAAAAATAGTTATATCTATATGGTTAAACACCATTTAGGAAATTAAAACCTGTAATATTAACCTATACTGCTGTTTAGATGTTATTTAGATTCATTAAGATTTAGTATACTAATTATTGATCTTTTGAGTGAATTACAGCGGCAAAAATGCTAGATGTAGTTGCACCACCCCTTCAATGTTAAGTATTAAAAAAACGTACACAATAAGCAGTAACTGGTTTCCCACAATAAAACCATGGCAAAACTAATTTAAGTCACATTCATGTAGATCCTGTGCGTGGAAATGCCAGTTTATTGTATTCTGTTAAAAGTAGGAACACTATCGGGGCGAATACTCCGGGGACGGTTTAGTCTTTCTTATATAACAAAGAAATAAGGCGTATTTTGTGTTCGAATTACAAACTTGAAACAAAATCCAAGTAGAGTCGTAGAATTTGATCGGCACAAAAAGTTGTTTGTGGATCTCTATTTTGCCCATTTAGTGCAAGCCGTATCACTTAACCTGCCCGTATCGGGAAGTACCACTACGCTTACCTGCAACTCTTTTTGCCAGGGAAAGGGCGAGATGATCCGAATGTGATTGTCCCGGGGACGGAATTACCCGAGATGTTCCGATTAATGTGAACGGAACAATGCGATTTGTTCATTGGTGCAATGCTGGAAACAGGAAGTAATTAATATAAACAGTAACTTGCTTGAGTTAGTTTGGGTGACATTGTTTTGAATTTAAACGTGTGTGATGGCAGATGAATCGGAATCTAGAGGAGACACAGTGTTACTGGGCTTGTGGAATGAATGTGGTAATCCAGGTAAACTATTAAGTTTTATGTCAACCGTCCCGTGTTTAAACATATGTTATTATATATAATCAATTTTTTCAACTTATATCATTCCCCCTCGGTTGCCTAATTCACCTTTCCGCGAGATATAAAAATAGATATTACACATTGTGTATTAGCATGGAATTAGCCAATCAAATCGCGTTGATTGACACTTTACTTGCGTTATGCTGATTCTCACTTACACATTGTCCCACAAACAATGATTTTGACAAGCGATCAGTTTAAATTTGTCCAGCAACAACTTTCTTCCATAATTTTGTTTCACCAATGCATCATTGGGTGAATCTGTCTTAATCTTCATCTAAACATCTCCATCACAAGCTCTTTGCATTTGGGAGATATCAAATTAAAATGTTTTCGCGGATCTGTAAGATAATCTGTAAGATCTGTCACTTTAAACCAGGTTGTTTGTGGGCAAGGGGGCGGAGCTTAAACTCTATTTTAGACTCGCGGAAAGGTGAATTTCTTTGGAAGAAACATTACTCGGGTACTGATTACCCAGAGCAATGTGCAGTAAAAAGATTTTCTCAAGGTCTAACATCACGTAGTCAGTTTCGAGGTTCGAACCCGGTTCCTTCCGAACCGGAGTCAAATCGTGTACTGTGTTGCTAAAAACGCCACTCTCGTCGTCTTTAGTTTAGTTAAAGACATTGAAAATGACTTCTTTACACCCACCGGCTCCCTGCAAAAAATCCAAAAAGATAAACCAAACCCAAAACAAACAAAAACAAAATCACAGCTGGACAGGGGTTAACACAGAGAGATATTCTAGAGGAAGAGACGTAAAACTACGAATCACGCTTGATTTACATGGACTTACTTCCCTGATGTTGGTCAGTTACACTGTAATCCCCACCCTTGTCTTTACATCATTGCAGTTGTGTCCAATCCGGTACATTCACCTCACCCCTTTACCTTCCCATCCACTCTACCTTCCCCTAACCTCTCTTCCTATTCCAATCTCTCTACCTGCTCTTCTACCTTCCTCCAACCCTTCAACCTGCTCCCCATCAACTTCCCCCAACGCCTCTACCTTCCACCAGCCCCGCTACATTCCCAAGACTGATCTATTTTCCCCAACCCCTGTACCTCCCCCACCGTCTCTACCTACCCACCCCATCTATCGTCCATCACCCCCTCTATCTTTCTTCCAAACCCTCTACCTTCCTCCCTCCCTACCACCCCCACCCTATCTGTCTTCCCTCGCCCCTCTGCCTTCCTCCCAACCCCTCCACCCGCAAGCCCACTACCTCCCCCACCCCCATAAACCTCCCAGTGTGATAACATAGTGAAGCCATGTAAGGCCACATTCCGAGTTTCTTTTTATGAGTCTTATAAACTCATGCATTCAGGTTAATTTACAATAAAAGCCTGATATAATTTTTAAATTTACCACTACAAAGCAATGACTCCTTACACTGTTTGCAACATGAATAAAGTTATGGTATAAATATCCTTTGACATGCTTCGTGATACAAATACAGTTCTTAAGGGCTCCACCTTATTAAAATATTTAAGTAAATTTGTTGAAAACAAAAAAGAATAACACTATATATGTGCACGTTATCTCCTGCTAGGAATTAACTCCCGCTAGATCTGCCCATGGTTATAGAGAGAACACATTTATACATGTATATATATATATACATATTTACTTCATTTTAAGTTACAGCATAACAGTTCGAAATTGATTAGGAAACCAGTTCTTTCAAATTAAATTAATTCCACATCTTTAAGCAATTTGCAGCAGTCATTCTTGCCGAGGGACTTACATTCCATGTGCGGTTCGACCCAGGAACCTTGTGATTCTAAATCACGACAACAAAAATGCTCAAGCTATATTAAGATTAAAAACAAGTTCATATATTGAAAAGATAAAATTTATTTTTAGTTAGTTATGTTACAAGTTGTATTTTACCCAGTTAAATAATATTATATATGTTAATAAAATAATTAAATTATATAAAGACAAATGTCCAAATAAATAACTTTAAAAACAACAGCAGCTTGTGCAAATTTGAATAACGATGTAAAAACAATTGATAAATTTGTCTAAATAGTATATAATCTTATATAAGGGTAATTAATCAATTAAATGTCATTTTTATGTAAGACGTTTGCAGAAATGTCATTTATAATATTTTTTATTTAATCAAACAAACCAAACACTAAATCAGTTAAATCATGAGCATTTGTACTGTATTACACAGAAAGAATAGTTATTCAACTTATACAACATCAAATTTCGTAATGTATTAGGACGAATGCCTTCTTCCGCGCTTTTTACTTCAGTGACTCCTTTTCAAAAGAGACGACGTCATTCCGAATGATCAGTTTTGTTCGTGTGCTTTTGTGCATCATTTGGATTGTTCAGCGGTTAACCCTATTTCTGATTTCTGTACCTGGCTAGAATAGTCAGCAATTGACATTAGGCTTAATCACAATGATAGCATTGAAGTCATTTCAGCTGTTTTCACATATACATTATTCAGGTGTACTGATTTATAATGTAAGATTTTCACTCTGTATACCCAAATGTTTTATTTAGAGTCAATGAATAACTGCTATTTGATAAAATTCACTTATTTCTACAATTTTTCTTTGAATCATCATTCTTTTTCTCCAAACCAATGATTTTTGCCTTCTTGAATGTCATGCTTTTCTTAGACAAACATTGATTTTATTTTGACAATAAAACACTTGCAGTTGTATGTTATCTAAATAAAATACAAGATATATTTTACTCATGTCAGATAATTCCACTCTATGCTTAAGACCATTTACCGATTTATTTGACCTTTACACTCATTTACTGATGTTACTTTGAAAGGTCATGTACAAGTAATTTACACTTTTGAGGTAATTTTGTTTTAACACTAGGTGAACATGTCAAAATGTAAGTGGACCAGTGGAAAACAACCAAGTTCTTTTGAAATAAATGATAAAATATACAAATAAAAGATTAACATTTTGTCTTCTGTTTATTAATTTTTAACATTCTTAAAAAATTCTAACGCCACAATTTTTCTTTCGTGTATCACTATACGTTGGAAAAAGTCAAATATAAATAGCCTGTTTACTGCTGTATATGATGGATGATACCCTTCGAAACATGCATTAAACTCATCCTCTTCTGCTATATTTTGACAAGTACCATTCAGGTGTAAATTTCCAGGAGTTTTCACTATTAAACATCATGCTACAATGAGAAGTCCATAAGCAAAAAGACCAATAACCTGATTTACCTGCTGCAAAATACTAATGTTGATATAGAATAGTTTTAAAAGTAATACAACCAACAAATTTATGAACAGAATTTCTCCAAATAAATTTGTTTAAGAAATATGACATTATTTTGACTTAGTGGCACTATTGTTTTAAGTTTACAATACATCGGTATTTAAGTCTTTAAAAGCTTGAAGTTTATGTTGAGAACTTTACCATGATAATAAAGTTTTTTTCTTCATTCCTAATTATTTTATGTAGCCTAGGTATGTATTAAACATTAAAATGCCCTACCACTTTTTTACCTATAACTTCAAAGCCCTGACATTGAGATTTAACAAAATATAAAAGCATACCAAGGCTAAACAAAATAAAAGGGATGTTTAAAATAAAGTGTACTGCAGTCATACTCTATATCAAACTTTTTGAGGACATCTTCCGCGGTATTACCTTGTGAAGAGTAAGACAAATAGTGTGTAACTACCAAAAAGTAAATCAGCAGAACACGGGCTGGGCATACATATTTCATTTAGATAGGATGGACATTTAATACAAATACAATCCCACATTATGCTAAATTATTGGAGTAACGTCTGTAAATAAAAATGCCTTGATGATTTTCCATCTATTGAACTATTTTAATTAATTAGTTAATGAAAGAAAATTATTGTCTCTAGTAGACAGACAGAAGAAACATCTAACAGCATAAAACCTGCGTTCTTTTTCTTAGAGCTTACTATGTGTATATATTAAATATATATGAAGGACAAGTTATTTTGACAATATTGTTTAAAAATAAATATATATTCAGCATCCTTCTGTCAACTAATCTGGGTAATGGTATTATTTTTGAAAGGAAAGCAAATAAAACACCTTGTAATGAGTCAAGATAATAAAATATCAGAATTTTACAAGCTTTTATATTTCTTACAACACCTTTATATTACAGACTATATAAGTCCATTAATTTACAGCAGCAGTAGACACTACTTTCTTAACAGAACAGGGAATATATAAACATTCACAATACAACGTAGCGGTAAGAAAGTACCGAAGTACACATGTATAGGTATTCGTTAAGTTCTCTATATCAAGCTAAAGATAGCATTTGGTCAAATGGAGGCATTGGACTAAGGATAGGATTGTCTTGGGATCGACCACAAGATCTCACTTAGATAATAGTTCCTAGGCACTATGCATTAAATCAGCTTGTAACTACCATATAACTGCTTTTGTTTAGAAGGTGAACTGTCAATAGCAATTTAAATAAGTAGAATACACTCTGGTCACATGCATTTAACTTCAGATACTATATATCCTACATCGACTTAACACAGATATCCTTATTTGTTTTTTTTTTCATTTTAGAAACTATGAAAAAAATAGTTATATCTATATGGTTAAGCACCATTTAAGAAATTAAAACCTGTAATATTAACCTATACTGCTGTTTAGATGTTATTAAGATTAAATAAAATTATAAGTGATCTTTTGAGTGAATTACAGCGTTTAAATTGCTAGATGAAGTTGCACCACCACTATTGAAAAGAAAAAAATACACAATAAGCAGTAACTGGTTTCCCACTATGAACCCATGGCAAAATTAATTTAAGTCACCTTCATGAAGATCTTGTGTGCCAGTTTATTGTATTTTGTTAGTATAACGAACACTGTCGGCGCGAAAACGCCAGTTTTCCTTATACAACATTGAAATAAGGCGTAACATTATCCAAGCAGAGTCATAGAATTTAATTGGAATAAAAGATTGTTTGTGGATCTATATTTTTGCCAATTTACTGCTTGCCGTATCAATAAACTGATCATTCCGAGAAGTGCCACTATGCTTACCTGCGACTCTTTTTTCGCCAGAGAAAGGGTGAGATGATCCGAATATGATTGTCCCGGGGCTGAAATTACCCGAGGAGTTCCGATTAAATATTGAATAGACACAGGAAACACACTCCATCATATCACGGAGGCAATTTATTAAGCAGACCCAGCAAACACACATCATACCACGGAGGTACTTTATTGGGCAGACCCAGCAAACACACACCACAACATCATATAACGGAGGTACTTCATTTTGCAGACACAGAAACCGCACATCTTATCTCGGAGGTACTTTATTGAGCAGACAAAGCAAACAAACAACATCATATCATGGGCATACTTTATAGAGCAGACACAGAAAACACACAACATCATACAAAGGAGGTACTTTATTGAGCAGACCCTGCAAACACAACATCATATCACGGAGTTACTTTATTGAGCAGACACAGAAAACACACAACATCATATAACGGAGGTACTTTATTGAGCAGACCCTGCACACACAACATCATAGCACGGAGGTACTTTATTGAGCAGACACAGAAAACACACAACATCATATAACGGAGGTACTTTATTGAGCAGACCCTGCACACACAACATCATAGCACGGAGGTACTTTATTGAGCAGACACAGAAAACACACAACATCATATAACAGATGTACTTTATTGAGCAGACTCAGCAAACAAACAACATCATATCATGGATATACTTTATTGTGCAGACACAGAAAACACACAACATCATAGCACGGAGGTACTTTAGTGAGCAGACACAGAAAATACACAACATCATAGCACGGAGGTACTTTATTGGGCAGACCAAGCAAACACATATCATAGCACGGATATACTTTATTGAGCCCTCACACGAAAACACTCAACATCATAACAGGAAGGTACTGTTTTAAGGAGACCCAGCAAACACACAATATCATCTTCTGTTGATGTCTAATGTCCTATGATGGTCAGATTTATCGTATAAAATAAATAACAATCTATATTGACGTCTATTTTCGACTAAACATTGACCATCACCCAATCTTTTTTTCTGACGATTTTCATCCTAAATCCAATTGTGATCGATTTACAACCAAACGTTAGGATTGTATTTTAATTTTTGTCATGCTACAAAAACTTTTAAGGTACATCCATAATATATCTTAAGTTGATTTTTGGTGAATAACTTTTGTAAATCGAACTTTATCCATTTATTGTCCAGGTAAGATTTGCTCGGCTTATTCGGCAAAACTAAACAGTAGCATCGTGAAACATTCAGTCTTTATTTTCCACTCATGCTAACAAATAATATACATATAAATTTTTTATCTACATTGAAACTAACATTACTTACATGTGTTACACACTTATTAGGCTGATAAAGGCTGATAAAGTGTAGTTATGTTGCCACTAAGCTCCCAAAGAATATAAATGTTTTTAAATCTTGTCTTTTAGTTTTTCTGTATCCATTGTCGAATTTGTTCAGAGTTTTATCAGAGAAAGCAACATGTAAAACACTAAATGTTTTTTTCATAATACATATCCACCACCTGGTTCACTTTCATTTGAGCCTAATATATTTATGAACTTGTGGATGATGTTGAAATCTTTGACCAAAGGCGGACGGAAGAGGTGTAATATGTCAACATTTTTAAACTTTACCGATAACAAACAATTATTTCATTATTATGTTCTAAGTTGTTGTTTTCTTCTGAAGAGGGAAAAAAATATGCATGACAGCTCTAGTGTCATGATTTTATGAAAGTGTAAAATGACCTAAACTTATACTAAACGAATTAGTGATTTACTAAATAAACAAATGAAACACATTTATTTAAAAGTTTAAGAGTACTTACATGCTGAGTTGCCTTTCGAAATGCAAAGTAGTTAATTTAATTTTCCACTGTAATACAGCACTATCTTGGAACGATTTCATGGTTTTCGCAAGGTTATTGAAGAGAGACCTATGGTAAGTTAATAGGAGCGATAGAGGAGTGGTTGGCTTAAGGAGTCAAAACATGCATGTGGTTGATGAAGCAGGTTGTGTGGCAGTCTTTTGACCTTTAGAGGCACCTAAAGATTGCCAAGAAACTTGTTACACATATGAAGCTAATTACATGTACCTGATTTGTTGTTTTACTGCATTGTCTGAAAAAATAAACTTGTGAGATAAAACAGAATGAGTTGTTTATGTTTCTTTATTCCTTTCACAGTTCCACTAAAGTCTATCAATGTCACTGTGGATGTTCGAGGACATATTGCGTCTGTCAGTTCCATACTTAACTACAGCAATGAGGAGGAGAGCCCTGTAGAGGCAGTGTTCACATTCCCAGTCGATGACGGCAGTGCTGTGTTCTCATTCACTGCTGATATTGATGGCCGATTAATTTTGGCAGAAATCCAGGAGAAAGAGCAGGTAGGATATACCATATTCAGTCATCCACAAAATGCAGTGGACAGAGGTACAACTCCATCCGAAATCTCCTTCAGTCTGGTAAAAATATTTCTTTCCTAGTAGATTTTTCTACCATGGTCGAACAACAATCCAGTTTATTAAACATCCATCATGAATCCTGCTAATACACATTTATTTGTTATTTAACAAAACTCTTAGCTATATGCTTACATTAACATCAAGCCTCTGCTGCATAAAGTGTAGATCCTGATCAGAATGCTCCCTGCTGAACCCGGATAATTGGGATCTACAATAAAAGGATGCTTAGAGTTTAAGATTATACAAATTATTCAGGTCGTAAATGATTTCATTGGTCCTGAGGCTCCGTAAAGAAGTTGGACAATTAAAATGACATTTCTATCACTTGCCTCTGATGAAAGAAATTAACAGACTAAACTGCAGTGAATTAATTTTTCTCTGTAGGCAGAGCTAACCTACCAGGATGCAGTTGATGCTGGGAAAACAGCTGCTCTTATCAAACAAACAGACCAATGTTCGGATGTATTTATGTGTTCTCTTGGAAATCTCCCACCAAAATCCACGGCCATTTTAACTTTAAAATATGCCCTGGAGTTGCCCATAGAACCGGATGGTAGAGTGAGGTTCACATTGCCGACGGTTTTGAACCCACGATATTCTCCAGGTAAGTGTATTTTCATATGTATCACTTCCCATTCTCGCAGCTCATATAAGTGCTAAATGAATGTAGGGTTGCTGGCAGAAACAGAATATTTGTTGATATTTTCCTGGTTGTTTGGTTAGCGGGATAATATGGTGATATTGTGTAAGCTGCCCATATTACCAATCAGTAGCGTAAGTGACTTAAAAGAAAGGACCCATTTTTAAGTCCCTGAGTGTTTTATTTCTTATGTTTTCTATGGGTTTTTTCTATTCTATACACAATTTGGTACATATGCTTTTATGTTATCTATTACAGTAATTGAAAAAAAACCCAAACACAACTCATGTTTTACTTTTTAACAGCAAATTTGGTTTGAGAACACATATGATTTATGTGAACACACATTATTTTTTATACCCCCACCCCTTGGAAGAAAAGAGTCCATAATGCTTTGCAGATGAAAGTTGCTTAGTTAGTCTAACTATTGGTCTTTCGGTGAGGATACATATAGACTTGACAGATTAACAAATAGAGATAGCCACATTCCTTAAACTTGATTTCTATTTTGGGGGGTCCACACAAAGATCAAGGTCACTGTGACCCTGTTTATGATTTTATTTTGAAAGAACGAATGAGACAAATGAGCCCACAATCCATAAACTTGGCAGGGACACAAACATAAAATGTTAAAGTGGCCTTCAATGAGATGATTTCAAGGTCAGGAAGATCTCTGATCCTTCTAGATTTTTAAATACATATATGATGTTTAATTCCATATGCTAAGTGCAAGTTAATAATTGTTCTAACTAGATGCAGGTAGGGAGGTTGCTGCGGAGTCAGCCACCTATGCTCCACCGTCCAAGATTCCATATTCCTTCACGTTATCCGCATCTGTGAAGAGCAATATCGGAATCGTGACTGTAACATCGGACAGGCAGAATCTGGATGTGAAACTATCAGATAACCAACGTGGAGCAGAGGTAAGCTACTTGCAACTCTTAGTATACATTTAAAGAAATTAACAAGGATTTACACCACTGTAATAATTATAAGTTTTTGGTAATGAATAGTCAGTACACGTGAAGTCATTTTTAAAGAATATATAAGATAAATGTGAATCATTTAAATACAAAAAGTAGTGACTCGTATTTATGTTCCTGCTTAAGTATGATCATCTGTCAACATTTCGTAAATATAGCTAGCAGTATATTTTATGTCAGGCAACATTTGACTGGACTGACAGTCATCACAAGGAAACTCGGGCGATTGTCCACTTTATTTTATTAAATACTTATTAAACTTTATCATGTTTCTGACATACACTGTCGTATGGTGTGTCATGCATTATCATTTACAACTACAGCCAGTATGTTTTATGTCATATTTAAGGCATATTTAAGATCATTTCTTACAAAAGGCTACACAAGCTGTGGATCAAGTTTTCGTCTGTAACATTTTAGAGTACTTAACGTTAATAATGCTATCTTACAGACATACACTTATATTGATTTTAAATTTAAGTTGTTACTTCTCTGTGCCACACCAGTATATCAGTCCAAATTTCTTATTGTTTGTTCTTTTAGATGACCTGTGGTGTGTTGTTTCTTTTATTATTATTTTTGTCTGGTATCTTTCTGCGCAAAAAAGATATGGAGATTGCATAGATCTTACTTGTATTTGAGTTTTGTGACTGTAAAAAGTTGATTTATTACATTTTCTAGGTACATCTGAAAGATGCGTTCCTGTTTGACCATGACCTTACTTTGTATGTCCAGTATGCAGAGCCATTTCAGCCTCAGGTGGTCTTCGAGAAGGGAAAACCTGATGCTGGTATTATGTTCATTCTCATGATTAGAAAAGTTTGTTTATACAATTATGCACGAATAAATGTGTCCCAATAAAGTTTTCACTTCTTGTTACTGCAGAACATGAGTAAATGTCAGTGTAATGCTGTCTTCTCAAACTATGATGAATGAACTACTATGTTATCAGTTGCCTTAACACCATTGAAATTTGTTTATTACCCCCCCCCCCCTGTACGGGCAGAGGGACATATTGCCGCTTTGTTTATTTGTTTGTATGTCCGTCCACCAAAAGTTTGTCTGAAACAAATCTCCAAAACTGACAAATTGAATTCAGACCTAAATGTTAAATTCAAAGATCCACAATAGTGAGAGAAACTTAAAATCATAGTGAGTGTAGCTAACTTTCTACATTTTACACATTTTTATCCAACATTATAAACTGAACTAAAGCGAGGGCAAATACGAACATAATTTAAGCTTACCTGAGCACAGAGTGATCTTTTCTGATACCATTTCAGCAGGCTCCAGTTGTGCGGCTTCAATAAGTTGCTTGTAAACACGCAGCAGGCTACGTGTTACCCAATCTTTATTAGACTTGGCCCAAATGTTTGCCTACAACAAATATTGGATG
Source organism: Sinonovacula constricta (assembly GCA_007844125.1). Classification (NCBI taxonomy): domain Eukaryota; kingdom Metazoa; phylum Mollusca; class Bivalvia; order Cardiida; family Solecurtidae; genus Sinonovacula; species Sinonovacula constricta. The sequence continues at coordinate 36,027,008 of CM017564.1, read as the reverse complement.
AGTTTGTAACTGGGTCACTTAGGGGGTAATAACCTAGGGCACTAGATCAAACTTTAGAGAAAATCTTGTTGACATTTATAGAGCCCCTATTTGTGGCCCAATCTTCACTGTACCTGGCCAGAATGCTTGCTTGTATGTTTTGACCTGGGCCACGTGGATTCAGTGGATGACTAGGTAAAGTTCTAGAACATGTTATCAGCCCAGTGACCACACTTATGATCCAAACTTCACCAAAGACTTCTAAAGTAAAAAAACAACAACTCCTAATTACTTGACACCAGATATGAGCCTACTAAAAGCCCATATCCTCTGGATAGCGATAAAGGGAGATCATGGCCCTCTTGTTAAAAATCCATTTCTTGGAAACACAAATCTTTTGGAAACAACATCATATTACACATGTCACATTGCTGTCTCGCCAAACTGCTGCGAATAAGTGTTAATGCCCCCTACCTTTTATAATTGAAAGTTACACTTTATTGCTGCAAGGTGCAATATTAAAATTGAAATATTCGCTTATTTTCTCTGTACAAGGTCTGACAGAACAGCTGCGATTTCATGTTACTGCCTACTACAATAACGTCCACATAAAATGCATTCCATTAGAGGAACCGCTCTCAAAATCGGCGTCAATAAATAAACCAAATCAAATAATTAGTTTTCTTGGTAATATCTGGGCTTACATTGTACGTGCATGACACTACTCATGTTGTTTGTGTTAAGTAAGTGAAATAGACAGGTAGATGAAAAGATCATCTGTAACATTCAATCTTAATTCTTGCAGGAAAATTGTAATTTATGTTTTAAGATTCAACTAAATTCCTTGTATGGATTGATTAATTAAAGCGGTATCTATTTATTAGTGACCAACCAGTTCTGTCTGGTAAGTTTAATAAAATGAATGTATTCCTGTGTTTCGATTGTAATGTTTGAATTGATTCACTGGTCTATTTTGGAATATTGAATACATTTGTATTTGTATTGCTGAAATCCAAATCGCAATAGCTCAGCCAATTGATAATGTGTGTTAAGGCAGTATTTTATTTTGGGACTTATTTATAATATGTGTTCTTCCCTATAGATACAAGCAAAAAGAAGTCAACCACAGATGGACTGGTTTTCGTTTCAACAATTTGTTCCCCCATCACAACCCTTGACACTTTATCTTCCTGTTTGTTACCTTGTTACGATATCATTATTTCATACCGAGAGGTATGGACGTAATTGCCTCATACGCTGCACAAAATTGCTGGTAGTAGGTTAGCGGATATGTTCTCATATTCCTCGAATTACTTAGCAAGGCTGGGCGTGAGAATTATATATATTGTACTCTGCTCTATGACAATCTTTGGATTTCAAATGCAAAGTGTGCTTGTTTTTAAAAACAGCATGACTGTATTAGGTATGAACATGTGAGTGACTTCTTTCTTAAAATATCAAATAAGTGTTTAACTAACTTTCGTGCGACCCATTCACAATACTTCTTTAAAAAATGTACCTTCAATTTAAAAAAATGTCACATTAATTTTGAAAATGTCTGTGAGTTTGTAGTAGAAAGGGGTATTGTCTCATCATCAAAGATTCTTTCCCAATCACTACATATATAAATTTTATTTATTGCATTAATCATGTCCATTTGCTGAGACAAAATGTTGGTTTGAACGGTTGTTGGCACAGCTCGGAATCAATGTACAACAAGCAATATCCTTCGGGGTCAAAAACGCTAAAGTACGAATAATTTGATGTCTTTCCATCAATTGCTACTTATATTTTCCTATAAGTTGATTTATTCTATAAATACTATATATATTTTGACAAGGGATGAGGTCATAACTTAAAAAAGTTTGATTTCTGTCCTCGACCAATAGTAAACCAGGGCTATTTTCTCCGCATAATAACATGAAAATTAAAAGAGTCACTTCAAACGACTATATAAATTTATAACATTAAGTACACAAAATCATTTATTTCATTTATGTCTGTCTGCCAGAATTGCTTGACTCAATAAACTTAGTGAGTACTTTTATAATTTTTTAATAATACACAAAATACAGCCTCTAAATAAGGTCATTTACATGTATTTAATTAATTAAACTTTGACTTAGTTATATTATAATTGGAAGCAACGAGTTCTTGCCTACGGGTCCCAATAAAGTAAATGTTGTAACAACTCCGTCCAGCACATGGGTAATTACAGTATTTAAAATGACATTCGGAGTACCATGAAAATATTAGGCATTATGTATAAATAGGGATATGACACAGTCCAATGAGCATTGCAACATATACCAATGTTTAAAAAAATCCCAGGACAAAGGAATTTACATCTTATGCAAATGCAAAAGTAAGAACAAATCTGTGATGCGTGGTTTAACAAAAAGAACACACCCAACAGTTACTTCCTTGGTACCGATTTATTTACATAACAAATTACCAAGCGCTGACGTTTTCTGTAGTAAGTTATGACGAAAATATTGAAGTTATTGAAAAATAATGTCCACATTGTATTAAGAAGAGAGAAGAATTACTTCTACTAAGAAGAAATACACAAACTCATTACATTGTAAATGAAATCATTTTTTGAATGAGGAAAAAAATACAACTGTTGATAATATTCTAATATGTAAACCTGCATTGTATATTCTAGTGGGCCCATATCTCCAGGAGGACGTTCTCATGCTGAGCTTTTATCCTGACTTAAAGGAGGTAACCATGGCAACTTCTGGAGAATACATCTTTGTGATTGACTGTTCAGGTAAGCGAATTCCACCATTTATTATTAATAGTGCATATTTGAACAATTTTGTATTACATATGAAGCATGTACCATGAGTGAATGGGGGTCACTGATCTGACCTGATCAGTTTATATAAAACAGTTTTATAATTAAGCACACCTATTGACTTTTTGTTCAAAACAGGAATAGACTAGAACTTTATATTAAACGTTGCAAATCCCAGCTCACAACTTATTTTCAAATTTGCAAAGACATGTATAACATATTTTTACCATTTAGTTTGTTGTCAGTTTGCAATTAGCCAGTCACAGTACGGTGAAAACTCTTAAAGTATACTAAACTTTTATAAAGAAATGCTGTTAAAAGGTGACAGATTAGCTGGAACATAGTCAAGGAAACAGTCCTGGTAGCGTAATCAATAGAGAGTTGGATCAAGGTACAGGGGACCTGGACCTCAAAATATACTAAATGATAGTGGTATAGCTGTGTTGCTAATGCTAATAACAACAAAAGGATACTTGCACGACTTATGGGCCCAATGCAAGGATAATGTCCCTTTTCATGGCATATTGTTCACAGAAAAGGCTGTGCAATATCTGCTGCAAATAGACACTGTCTTTTGATAACTAAATTGAATATAATGATAGGATGATATCACTATAAACATACAAACTATTGTATAAGGACATCTACAGAAAGCGTCCAATTCAATATATTATTAAATTTATTCCAATGTTATGTCTACTCACGTCGGCTTGAATACGCTGACAGCTTTAAATCAAGGGATTAGTTGTCTGGACTGGTAACATATACAGTACTGGCTTTATTGTGACAGTGTAGATAAATAAAAAACGTCCTATAAGAATTACCAAAAACACAGATAAATAAATCTAAGCTATCTCTAGACAAAGGCAAATAGGGTAAATGTAAAAGTAACAAAGACGCAGACACGAGAAATAAAACAGCCGAAGCGTAGACGTTTAATAAGAACGGTTTAATGACGTCTTTCAATAAACATGCTATTACGTCATATGTCAGTTGTATCAAATGTGATTTTTAAATAAAAATATATGACAAAGTCCTATGAGTATTGCAACATATACCAAACTCCGAAAAGGCACAGAACAAAGGTATTTCACATGCAAGCCAAGCGAAAAGTAAGAACAAATCTGTGATGAGTCATTTAAGGAAAAGAGCAAACCCGACAGTTACCGCCTTAAACCGGTTTTACAGAGCTCTAACCTCGCACTTCCTGACGCGTTTCTCAAATGACAGCAACGAAAGAAAACGATCTATTTGAAAACAAAATGTCCATGCGCTGATGTTTTCTATACGTTATGACGAAAGTAGTGACGTCATCGAAAAAAAAATTTCCACATAGTGTTCAGAAAAGGAATATGGTATCATTTCGATTTGAAAAACAACACAAAAATGGTTGACCACAAATAAAATTAACTTTCTGAATCATGAACAAACATAACCAGAGACGAATAAATGGTTGTAGCATCCTGTTCATGTGAAGATGGAGTTGAAGAACCAAAGTTCAATGTCCATCAAAGGAAATACACGTAACAATCCTTATAGGATGAATTAAATGACAACATAGATTACATGCACGGGGAGATTTCTTTACGACCGCCACACTGCACAAAGGAAATCTTTGAATTTTAGAGTACAACCCAAACCAGCAAAAAATTTTTTAGTATGTCTTAGTATCCTGAGGGCAACAAGTTTTATAACACCCTGATAAAGAGAGCATAAGGCTGAAATTCCATACTATTTCATCACTTAAATGCTTTTAAACATGTTTCCCAATATTTCCTGGCCAACACAGTACACAGTGCAGCGCCATGGGGAACAGTTATCCTGCTGCAGAAACAACCTTTGATTAATTGTTGATAATTTGCTAATAACTCATGCATATCCTATAACATATGTTGATTTAGAGTATTCAGTATTTTTTTGTAGGTCCCGAACAATTTCCACTGATAGCTGCCTAATCTGGATCCATACAATTTGTCTAAGCCCTATAATCTATACTCAGCAGATTTCTTATCCTGAACTTTAGAAAGCATGCATGGCGAGCCTATAGAAATGGCAAAACAGGCCCTTCTGCTTTTATTGAAAAGCCTTCCGCATGACTGCTATTTCAACGTTGTTCGATTTGGAAGCCAATACGAAGATCTATTCTCGTCGTATGTATCTTTTCCATATACCAGTATTAAACTGTGCATGTCAAAATGTTTTTTTTAATGCATTTAAATGCCAATAGCAAATATCTTTATTTATTTAACTTGTTTTATATGTCGTTAATATTAAAAATATTTTTCTCGACCTAAAAAATCCTTGGTTAGGCTAACTTTGTTCAAAGGAATACTCAAGTATTTTTCGACTATAGAATTGGTTGAAGGTTCTTTAGTATCTTGACATGCCATTATCTATATCTTTCTTTGCAAATGTTCTGAAAAATGAGTACATATCCTCATTGCGTGCCCGAGTAGTAAGTTGGAAGTGCAATTCTGCCAATTATGCAGGCACGTTAGTACAGACATCAGGTCTGAACAGAATGAAGGTGGAGATTAGCACTTGGTCATTCAATATTCAATTGCAAAATATTCTGTTGTAGTGGAAGCAAGCCATATAACAAGAAGACATTAGAAGATGGATTGAAAATTCAGAAAAATCTCAAGGCAGATCTTGGGGGCACTGAAATCTTGGAGCCTCTCATAGCCATCTTCAAGAAGGATGCCATTAAAGGACATATGAAGAATGTGGGAGCTTATATTGTTTTTAGCAAACCACTAAACATAGTTAAAAATTGAGATATTTTTAGAATAATAAATGACGAACCCATAATTAAATTGGTGAATTTTGTTAAAGTATTCATATTAAACTTGGTAAATTATATTCAATTAATTTCAATGTAGGGGCATGTATGCCACAAATATTGTGATATTAAACATTGTCATAACATAATATATTTCCTCTTTGTAATTGAGGACATGAAGTCTAAATCAAATTTTATGAAGGTATCACTTTTGGCTTCCCTCTTTTGTAGATCACTACAACTCTGATATTTTTGTGCTTGCTAAATGTGAATGTTAGTCTTTCTGTTGACCTGCTGTGCATCAGTTGTTCTACTCATGCATTTGTCTTGCTTTATTCATCCTTCAAAATATGCTGGCTCTATTTTGTGGCAATGCTTTGTATTTATCAAACGAGTATGTCTACTTACTATAACTAGATTGCGTTCTTCAGATTTTTGTGCTGACAGATGGGGAGGTTAGCAACACAGATGCAGTGATTGGGTTGGTGAAGCAGAATGCAAAGAGTGCAAGGTATAGAGACTGTATGCACATGCTTACTGGCTTTCTAATCTCTCTTGATCTACAACTGTCTTCAAACATCTCTTCCAATCCAGGTATTGGCAGTTAATGTAATAAGGGAGGTCAGAGCAGACCTGTTGTGTGGGGCTGGTTCTACCCAGATATTTCAAAAAGGACAGAACGTTAAGTTGATTTTTGGCAAAGTTATGTCCTTTTACTCTTTTACTTGTTGCTTACTTTTAAATGGTGGTTATTCTTTTCCTTATTTATCAGAACAGTAGGTCAACTCTTAATGAAACCACCTCTCATAATCGAATACGAACAAGAACAGCCATAACACTATGACTATACTTAAAACAGGTATGCCATAGACTAATCTCAAATTTTCTGCCACTTGAACATTACCAAGAATGCCCCATTTATTGTGTATGTGGAGCGCCCGTCTCAGTTAACTTTTGTAGGTCAGATCATTATTATTAACTAAATTCTTCGTATTTAACGAGAGTTATTCGTACTCTACGTGTATGTTTTGTATACCATAGACAAAAGAATCCTTGATACACATCTGTTAATAATGCTGCGGTAAAAACTTTGTACAAATGGAAGTATTCCTTTCCTCCAGTTACACACACACAAACTGCTCTTAACCAAAAAGCAAGTAATTATAAGTAAGCTTACACATTTTCTTTTGCCGGTGCTAAGTAAGCTGATATATGCTTCTAGTTTTAGCAGATCGTCCAATTTCTTAGCATAGATGTACCCGAGAAAAAGAATTCCTGTAAATATAACGTTTATATCGCATCCTTTGCACAGAACCGGACCTGCAGATAACAGGTGATGACTGATGTAGTGAGAAAATAATCACTGACCAATAGTGAGAGCCATCCAGCCACAGTGCTGAATTGGAGTATAACACACATCACTGCATTCGAGCTCTGTTGTATTTTTCAAACCTGTAACACTTTCTGCTCTCAAAATTAAATAACACATAATATGACCTACTTTTACAATTCATATTGCATAAAGGAATCATCTATCAGTCGATCATTTAGAATGCTCAGATAACAGGGCAGTGTATATGTATATCTTCAATATTAGGTTATCAAATATAATTGCATAAAGTGTGCTTGAGGTCTCGTTTTTTCTAAAAACTTCATCAATTCTTAAACTAGTTAGACTAAACAAAACCTTGCACTCTTTTAAAAAAGAGAATATCTTAAAGTTAATATGAATATGTTAGTGACTTCATTCCTAAAATATAAAATAACAATTAACTAAATTATTTATACCTAATTAAAAGTCATTTTGTCAAGTTTATTTTTAAACCTGGCATTCATTGCTTATTGTAAAAAAGTCTCATTAAAATTAAAAGAAAATGTCATATAATTTTGAAAAGGACACATTGACTTTGTAGAAGAATTGGACATAGTTCCATTTATATTTTTCCCGATTACTACTTCTGTGACACCAGGACTTTTATTATTTTTTTCAGAGTATTTTCTCTGGGAATCGGACACGGAGTTTCAACTTCTTTGGTCAAGGGATTGGCAAGAGCCGGAAATGGATTTGATGAAATCGTCCATGACAGCAGCAAAATTCAGGCAAAGGTCAGAAACCTGCTATAAAATACACTAAATGACATGTCTGTTCAGGTTATTCCACAGATAACACTTTTATTTTGAATGACTGCCGATTGAATATGATATTTTGTCTATATAGACCATGTCACTTTGTTGGGTTGTATTTTAGTCTAAACAAGAGAATAATCAGTTTGTTTTGTGGAACAGTTACATATAAGGTTAACATTAGAAGACTCCCATCCCCACCCACCAAACAATGAATAGTGTAAGTACAAACCTACAAGGGAATTCATGAAAATACGTAAGAATATCCACTGCACCAAATATTTGAGAAAACGTCGACAAATAATGTGGTAAGGATCCTCCAAATGACTTAACTCAGATCCGAAAATTAGTATATACGACATGTGCCATAATTGAAATAATTCTTTTTACGTTCAGGACTGATTGAAGTTTTAAATAAGATTGAAACAAGGTGGGGTCAATAGTAGGTAATAAAATTTCAAATCAATGAAAAACTTTTTGTAGAACCCATGATTGACACATTCTTCTCATAATCTGATGAGCATGATACAATCTTTGTACGAGTTACAAATACAGTCATTTAAGTTTACTGCGAAATTCATAAAAATATTCTAAATAAACTAGGGTTTACAGAACAAAGTCTCTATATTGGGATATTAGTTACTTCTTTACCAGTATTGCTTAAAACTAATGTGAACCATTCGTAGATTACATCTATGCAAAAGTTCACAGCGAAACCTCTTCTAAAATGATGTAATTGTTGTAGTCAACCAGGTTTTTGGAATGTATTAATTATGTGCTATCATGATAACCATGCATTTGTCGGTTATTATCGTTACATTACAACCTGCGAGTATTTTGTTGCTTTATGTGAGCGTCAACGAAACTATTTCCGCGTTGGGAATTACATTAGTATACAAAATATATTTTCCACCATTCCCCAGGTTATCTCCTTGTTGAAGAATGCAATGCAGCCGTGTGTGAGCAATATCAATGTGAAGTGGGAGTTGCCACCAGATGTCACCCCATATCTCATTCCTGAAGAACTCCCTGTGGTTATCTGTGCACAGCAACGCCTAACACTTTATGCATTATTGAAAGGCGTCAATCAAAATGTAAGTACCTGATGTAACCTAAATAACAAATATGGATGTATATGTGTATTCGAACTAATCAACTATATTTCTTCTATATAACCACAGGTAATCTATGGTCCTAGCTCTATTAGACTAAATGGGGACTGCCAAGATGGACCAGTGTCGTTTGAATTCAGCTTTACTCTCTCAGATGATGTGGATGAGACATTGAAATCACTTGCACCCGTCCACCGTTTGGCTTGCAAGACGAAAATAAAACTTCTGGAGGATCTTTATACAGCAGAACGTGGTAACCTGTTTGTTAAAATGAACATTTCAAAAGATATTTAGTTAAAACTTGGAGCAATTGTTCGCTAATAACATGGGAACCAATTAATAAGCAGGTACCTCTTAAATAAATGCTGACAGAGTTAAGCCCATGTTTTCCTTATTATACTTCACTGGAACACCATACTAACGCTGTCATTGGGTTCCATGAAACCAATCATTACTATAAAGATCTTCTGAATAAATTTTATGACAGTAACCCATACCCTTCTTATATCTATTTAAACAGCAAGTGTTTTTCGATACATATCTGGTCCAGACTTACAATCAGATACAAATAGCCGTTTTGCTGTAAGGCAACAAGTAGGTTGCAACTGGATTTTGATTATGCTTTGAGATAGTATTTTGCTTAATAGCCTTGATATGAGGCCAGGCAATGCAATGGTGTCACATAGACGGGTGCCACAATGCAAAATCTAAATTAGAAATGCAGCTTTACAACAACAAAAAATCCACCAAACACGATGGAAACCACCATGATATTAAGCGTTTATATCCATAAAAAGAAAGAGATTTTTGTAAGTCAATGTGGGGATATCTGGCAGTGATTGGTAACAAAAAATTAAATAGAAATCTGTATTATTTCGGTCATTTGCCTGTTCGGACATGTGACCAAGAATTTTTTGTCCAAAAGATCCTGTGCTAAAGGAATTTAATGTTTAAACATCTACTGGATGTGAACAATGTGAACTCTGAATAATCAACAAATACTAATTTTAAACACTCTCCCATATACAAAGTTAACATTTTAGTTGAGCATGGTCCAGTAAAACTTTTTGCAATATAATAAATTAAAAGAGATGACAAAGTCACATGTTAAGATCACATTTTTAATCAACAAAGAATGTAATAACTTCATAAGAACATTTGTTGTCAGAATAATCTACATTAGACCGAATCACATGCAGCTGTCGTTATTAACAGCACAGAGCAGCATGTGGATATATAGCTCTTTTAACAAAACTATAATCGGCACGTTATTGTTGACCGTTGCTTTGATTGCTTTGATTGCTAGAGTAACAGTGAATGAACTATTTGCTAAAATTTGCAGATTTATGATACTTTGAAAATTGCTGAATATTGACACAAACAGCAACAATGCCTGTCTACCATTAAAAGGAGGTGTAAAAAACACCAAGCAGTGTAGGATTAAGGTACACCGAATCTGGCAGTGGCAAGAGGTCTGTATGTTTATATAGGTTTAATAATTTTTAGCAAATTCCCAACTAAATTGCGGATTTTGGTAAAAAGTCCGTTCCCCATAGTACCTGCAATTAAAATGTTTTGCTAATCAAGAACTACACACTAGTTCTTAAAACCAATAGAGTTATGAGACTTTAAACATTGGTACCTACATATTTTTGCGAAGTCAACTTTAAGAAAATGCAGCTCAGAATTGAGCAGACATATCAATTTAGGCACGACAAGGGACAGGCTCTTCTGATTATGACTCATTTTCACTGTTCTGACTTTCTTAGCTTGTCCGACAAAGGAACAACCATAACACAACCCCTTAAAACTTCTAAAATCTTAAGTAGAGTTTGTACTACTCAAGCTACGAGCATGAAAATAGGTGGTCAAGCTGAAGATGCATTTGAAGACATTTTATAGAAAATGATTAATAAATAAAGTCGGATGACCCTTATATTCCCTAAGCGAAAGTTGTCTTAATTCGAGTGTTTCTTTCTAACAGTTAGTCTTTTCTTTTAACCATAATGCATTGTGCGTACGTGACTCTACTCAAATTTCGTTAGTATAAGCACGGTGAATAAGAAAAAACAAACTTGTGTAAATTATTTATTTCATGCGTGTATGTATTATGGTTTTCTGATAATATTATATTTACCAATATATCGGTGAAAATAATATTACCAGCAAACCATTATACATACACGCATGAAATAAATAATTAACATTAAACGGGTTTAATGTGTCTTTAATCATTATATCGTTTACATTAAGCAAAAATGTAAATAGTAATTCAAGCACCTACAAATAATTCATCAACATTTTGAAGCAATTTCAATAGTCAGTAGTTAGTCAGTCACCTACAAATTATTCATCAACGTTATGAACAATTTCAATAGTCAGTAGTTAGTAAGTCATCTACAAATAATTCATCAATCTTTCGAAGCAATTTCAGTGTCATTGACAACAAGACAAAATCATTTATCTTACGAAATCTGTTAAAATTGGCATCCGACAGTTTGTATATATCCCATCTATGCAACAATATTTTCCCACTGTTTGGGGGATATTAGGCATATATTCTGCATTAACTCTTAATTTAATATAAAAATTTGATATGATTTTAAATACTTACTATATTGTTAGACAGTACAAATTGCGAAAAAAGAATCACCCTAAATGGCCTTTAGTTCTAAATCTATTAACAAGCGCGGTAGTGAATTCTGTTAAAATAGATAGCGACGTCAGAGCAGACTACCCGGATGACAATATAACGTTATCTCAAAAGTAAGTTTAAAATTAGCTTTCTCTGCAGCGTGGCTCAGAAGGAAATGCCTGTTTGTATGACGGGTGGGGATGTATGCTTCTCTGTTTGCAATTATCCAGGGCACCACTGAACAGCATTTTCAGGACCTCTTCAACTAAGTATGACTTACTTGATTATTTGAGAGAAAAAATGTCGCATAACACCTTTAAACCAAAGCATGTTACATGTATCTGGAGTCTCCCGCGTACAGACTGCATTGTTTTATTCATTAAGTGTCCATAATACCTTAGACACGTTTAATCTCCCTAAGGTTGACTTATAGCTCACAGGGAAGCCAGTGTGTTGGCGACAAACATGACTTAGCTGTTGATTGCATGTCTTGGTATAATCTTCCCCCAATTTTGGCAGTGTTGCAAATTTATTAGCACAGCTCTTCGTGAACAGCATATTGGCTGAGAATGCTTGCCGTGGTGAAACATTTCCCTTATCACTTACGCGGTACTTGAGCTGAATTGACAGATGGAGTGAAGAAATCTAAATGTTAACTGATGAATTGTAGACAGACGCTATGCAAAGAAGACCTGTTAAAAATAGAAAGTGAACCGCTCAGTTAACTGCAAGCAACCTAAAGCTGCATAACAGAGGATCCTGTACAAATATATCTGAATCAAGATGCAGCTTTAATCAGTGATCCATTGAGTACTGCCATAGGGCAATTCAAAACATTGAAAAAACATATTAACTTGGTATAGATATTTCTCTGCTCCAATAGATATTTTACCAGTTAATTTGCTTTTTCTCTTTTGTTTTAGATGTCAATTTTAGGTCTTATGGCCGCAAAGCTGTGTTGACAGATCTCCGAAAACAGATTATTGAAGTCAGTCTTCATGCCAACCTAATGTCAAAGATGATGGCGTTTGTTGCTGTGGACATAGATGGGAGCACCATAGACAGCAAGATGGTGACACGACCATGTCCTGTTCCAACAACCTCGCAGAATTTTAGAGACTCCTCTTTGGAAGTAATTACTTCTATCGCCGTTTAGTTCACTGTTGTTATTGTTTTAATTACAATCAAATCACTTGTTAAGTATTTGTCTTACTTTTAGCTCACCTGCACTTATGCTCATGATCAGCTTTTATGAAAGTCCAGCATCACGTATCCGTCAACATTCTTTAAGCAAGATCTTCACTGAAATTGCTGGCCAATATTTGGCTAATCTTCCTCAAAAGCGTCAGCTGCGCGGGAACAAAATATTGTTCAAAAACTACACTCCAGGGCTGTTGCCGTTTTCCAAGTATGGTTATATAGGCAAATTTTGAAAATCTTGTTTTTCCAAGTATGGTTATATAGTCAAAATTTGAAAATCTTGTCAAAAAATGTTGATCTGTTTAAAACATGACTACGAGGGCCGTAGGCATTTCCCCTATATGGCTTTGTAGGAAAACATTGATAATCGTCTTGTCAAAAACATGGCCACCAGGAGCGTGGCTATTTCCTTATACTGCTATATATGAAAACTTAGAAAATCTTCTTGTCGAAAACTGCAAGAACTAGAGCTTTGATATTTAGAAAACATTTTCCCTGGGTGGCCTAGTATAAAAATTATTCCAAGAATCTTGATCTGTCAAAAAAGACATGGCCACCAGGGACTAGGCTATTTTCCATATACTGTTATATTAAAAAAATGGATTATCTTCTTGTCAGATACTTCAAGAACTTTTATATTTGGTATATATTTTTCTTACGTGATCCTGTATCAAGATTGTCAAAAGAATTACGATCTGTTAAAAATGGCCACCAGGAACTTCTACTGATTTCTCCATTTGTATCTATGTTTTAAAATGTTTAAAAATTTAAAATTATCACATTTGGGATTTTATGAACAGTTAGCATAAAAATTAGAATAAACACAATGCTGATTATTTTTATTTTAGAAACAAAAAAATCTGCAAGCTGTGTTTATTTATTTACTCATAGTATATTTACTCTACATGTATTATCTTTACTGTATATCCTTAACATCACTGTCAGCATGTAATATATATATATATATATAATATGTTTTATTCCAGTCTCAGCGGGGATATCTGCTCCGTGCATCTCTTCCTATGAAGGTGATTTATAAACGCTTGATATTTTTCATTTAAAATAACTGGACACCATGACCATGACTATTTTTACATATATGGCCATATATGGCAATGTAGTAAAAATAAAACTGAGTGCTAAATTGTTGTTTCTGTCCAGTTTATCAATTAATTAGTTCTTTTCAAATATTGCTGATACTCCTTGCTCACTATTTCTAAGTGTCTACGGCACTCAAGCAAGCCATATAAAGCTATCATGACCCTCTTGTTTTAAATAGGCAAATAAGAAAAGGTCATATCAAAATTTCTACACATATTTAAATTTTATCTATCAGTAGACAAAGGCAAACTGTCATAAGTTGGAGGCATGCATCCAGGCCTACATTGAGCGCAGGATTTAAGGCTTTGGAACAGAATGACGCAGAACCTCTGGTGGGTCCAGAGCAGTGCCCTACAAAGAGGTCTTGAGCAATATTTAAGAAATGTTGAAGATTCAAATCCCTATTTCTCAGGAAATATCTGATATAAAAGAATGCATATAGCCTCGTAAAAATTCTTAATAAGTTCACAACACATATAGATTTTGCTTGTAACAAATATCATGTGACAAGTAACACTATCTAGGTAAATACTCACAATTCTTGGCAGTCTTTCTGGCAAGACTGTTTATCAAAAAGATTTGCAAAAAGCTTAAATTTGTAAAACACATGTTAAATTAATAAAATAAGTTAAACAAAAGAAACAGACATGAAGAAAATCACTATCATCAACAAAAAAGCATTTAAGGGTGTACAACAAAACAAAAATATAATGTGAAGTGTTTACAAAACAACTGGAAACGAAGTAGGACATAAGCGGTTAAACGGTATAAAATCATACGACATCTGCATTGTTAACAGGTAAAATAATACACACCTTTGATTTCCGTTTTACTCTATAATCGCACCATTGCAACTAGTTAAAACAAATAACTGGCAATGGTTCATTTTGCAAATGCTTCTAATCGTAAGCTCACTTTAAGCAAGAACGGGTTGGTTTGGGTGTGCTATTGTCATGACCCTGTCGTCAGTATTGGCATTGGTTAATATTTTCTGTTAAGACCCATTTCTCGAAAACTGTCCTAAATATTCACTTCAGTATTGCACTACTTAATCACTTAAAAGCAAATCTCACTTCAAAAGGTCAAGTAAAATTATTCTTGACTATATTGAAGAGTTATGTCCCTTTTCCTACATTAATTTTCACTTGACTATCTAGCAGTGACAAATGTAGATCATTTTGTACAGTGGTTGTTTTATTGGATTCTAGAATTGCTCAGATGTCAAGTTACTGGCACCAAGATATTGTTTAGCATTATTGAAATAACATGTAACTGATCATTAGTTCCAACTTACTTCATAGTAATTTTTCTTCTGTCGAAAATATTCACTTAAGTCTTGCACTACGTAATCACGTAAAAGCAAATCCCACTCCAAAAGGTCAGGGAAAAGAGTTATGCCCCTTTTTCTACATTTATTTTTATTTTTCCATCTAGCACTTAGAAAGTGCAGCATCTATTATTCGGAAACTGCATATACGAGGTATCAAGTCTAAGACCTAATGAATAAAATATTCTGGTTTGTCTATTTAGCCACAGCATCCATTTCGACTTGTATTTTTGTGATGAAATGTTTGAAACGTATTTCATGTAACTGGTTATAGCAACAACTTACTTCATACTTATTTTTCTTCCAGGATTATGAAATGTACGACGGCTTGTCTGATGTAAGTATTACAAATTATATTTTGGATCTATTTCTGAAGTATTTTTAAAGTGACATTCATTATCTCATGCAATTTTCTTATTGCAATCTTAACGCAGGTATACTTTATAAGTGAAGTTGATGCATCATGGCAATAAGTATTTCAATTTTATTCAAGGTTTACTTATCTGCTGCAAAACCAGATTTAATAGACTCTGAACTGAAGAGCACTTCACTAGTTTATCAAGTTTTTACGGTCTAATCACAACAATTGGGTATAGGCATAAAATCTAGATCTTGATTCTACAATCACACTGCAACTCTGATCAGGTTCTACACTTAGGCTGCAGATGTTTATCAGGTTAACATAACAACTCTTTTCTTACTGTATGTGCAAATAACCAGTCTGATGGTAACAACTTAGCACAATGATAACACAAGATAAGACTGAAAAAATATCCGTCATTTCTAGGTCTTTCTTTAGTATTTAACCGGATTGGTAGTGCAACTAGTAGAGCATCCGCTGAAGATACGGGTTGGATCCTGTGCTGCGATATACCAAATGTTCATAAATATGGTAGTAATATTGCTTCTTTGCTAACACTCAAGCAACTATCAGGATAGGTCCATGACTAATCGGCCCGGTATCAGGATAATGTGACTTTGAGGAATCCAAGTGGATACCATCCTCAAGTAACTGAAAAAAAACTTTTGGTGGGATGATATACCCAACAAACAAAGAATCAAACAAAACTGAAGTATAGAGATGATAAAAATGTATTTCTTAGGGTTGGGGTTGGGTTTACTATTGTCATGACCCTGTCGTCAGCATTGGCATTGATACATTTTGTGTGTGTTACGAACCCTTTCTTGAAAACAGTCGAAAATATTCACTTCAGTCTTGCACTTCTTAATCACTTAAAAGCAAATCCCACTTCAAAAGGTCACGTAAAAGAGTTATGCCCCTATTTCTACATTAATTTTCATTTTACTATATAGCACTGTTAAAAGTAGAGCATTCTGCCTATGGGCAGCTCTTGTTATATTGGGTGTTACAAATGTTCAGCAGCCAAGTTTATGCCAACTAGATATTCGGAAGTTGCATAGTGGCATCATGTCTATTACTTACTGAATGAAATATTCTGGTTTGTCTTTAGCCTCGGTATCTATTCAAATCTGTATTGTTTGTGATGAACTGTTTGAAACGTATTTCATCTCACTGATTACCAGCACCAAATAATTTCATACTTATTTTTCTTCCAGATTATCTGCCGATCCTGCGACTTGTCTCTTGTAAGTTTTACAAATTAGATTTTTGATCCATTTCTTAACTATTTATTAAATGACATTCGTTATCTCATGCAATTTTCTTATTGCAATCATCACGCATGCTTAATTTATCAGTGAAGTTTATGCATCAGGGCAATAAGTATTTTAAATTTATACAAGGCTTGCTTATCTGTGTATAAAACCCATTGAGTTGACTATCAACTGAAGAACACTACACTAGTTTATCAAGTTTTTACGGTCTAAGCACAAAAATAAGGTAAAGGCATAAAATCTAGATCTTGATTCTACAATCACACTGCGACTCTGATCAGGCTCTACACATAGCATCCGCTGCAGATACGGGAGATCGCAGGTTCATCATGTGCTGTGATATACCAACGTTCGTAAAATGGTAATGATATTGTTTCTTTGCTAACACTCAAGCAAATGTAAGGATAGGTCCATGACTGGTCGGCCCGGTGTCATGATACAGTGACTTTGCGGAATAATGGCTGGTGTTCATGACATTCTGGTGGCATGGAAGGAAGCACTATATCTTTTTCAAGTGAATACCGTCTTCAATTAACAGGGCAAAAAACTGTTGGTGAGATGATAAACTCACAAAAAACATTCACACTATCCTGAAGTCTAGAGATGGTCAAAATGTATGTCTTAGTTTGATGCCTTTGTCAATCAACTATTCTAGTTGTCAATTACAATTTCAAAAATACAATTTTCAGAGACTGGGCAGCAAAATGTGTAGATCTATACTATTGTCAAAGCCTTCTTAATACATGCCTTGCAGTCTACGAAATAATGCATCATGTTGTAATTACGTGGGAAGTATGATTGAAAAAGAAATAACTTTATAAAATAACAGGTGTTTACTGCCACTTTTGCATTTGTCTTCTCATGTAAAAACAATAACTTAAGTTGACCTTTTCTTATAACACCAAAACAGTTTTAAATATTAGATTTGTATTGTTATTTTTTGTTTTAGGGTGCAGATATGGTGCATCGTTTTAGGGTTATGTATATCTAAGCTCTTGTTAAAAAATATACTCATGTTTTCGACTTATCGGTAAGAGGCATTGGGGCACAAATGATCGAGGGATAAAGTAGCAGATTAGAGGAATTGGGGCGCACGTGATTGATGGTAGAGTCGCAGTCTTATTACTCTTATGCATCAGCCTCTCATTACATGGTTTCAAGTCCCAATCTATCTGAAGAACTATGTGGTCTTCCAGCTACTAGCAGCACGCCTATTGTTCTACTCAGACTTTATCTGGAGTCTTCACTAAAATAAATGGATGTTGCCATTATGGCTATCATTATATCACAGTATTTTTAAAACAAGCCAAAAACAGGAGACATGATTAAATTTTATTCTATGAGTGCTTAAATTTAACTATTAAGATCTTAATCATTAGTGTAAATGCTTATACTAGATTTAAGACATTACACATTGCAAACGAGGGCAAGAGGTCCTAGATTTTATGTCACCCTATCAATTAAAATACTCATAATTCTTGGCAAGATTGTTTATCTAGAAGATTTGAAAAAAAGCTTCAATAGGTTTAACACATATTTAAATTGATAAAATAAGCTAAAAAGAAATACTAGCATATCTTCCAGCGTTCCCCAAGACAATTAAGACGCTTTCATGTAAGCATTACAAATTATATTTGTAATCAATTTCCCAACCTATTTTAAGTGAAATTCATTATCTCATGCATGTTTTATTGCAATCTTCACGCAGGTTCAGTTTATCAGTGAAGTTTATGCATCTGGACAATAAGTCATATTTTCGTGTTCTACAACTCTGGTTTAAGTTGGAATACTCTTCTTTTAGCAACGACAGGAAGCGACATCATTTAGACGTCATAACATCATGTTCTTCCTTAGCAATATCATAAGCTTATTATCTGTATGAATCCTTGCTGTAAAGTCACATTTAAGTGTAAATTATACAGTGGTGTCGGAGTGTAATATCTGGTGTTGGTGTTAACAAGTGGTAGCAGAGGCGTATCAAGAAATCATCGGTGAAAATCCCTGTGGTGTAGTGTGAACTATGAAAGATTTAAATAAATGCTTTTGGCTTGGAAAGAAATCACTGACTTGGGAATGGAAAAGCAAGCCTTGATGTGTCATTTCCTTCCTGAAAATGATGAATTACACATTCGTGAACAATTTTTTGACCAACTTCAATTGGATGAGTTTAAATGCTATGATGATTCAAATGTTCTTATGCACCTCTTGGACCAGCATAGGGTTGATTTAATTGACAGCCTGGAAAAAATTTAGGACTTTGAAGACTTTAAAGGGTTAGCAGGACAATTAATAGCTGAATTTGGCTATGTTAGATTCTAAGTACAGAATGATAGAAAATAAGAAAATGACAATGCCTGATGACACTGGCTTTTAAGCTGCCAAGGAAGGCTGAAAATTCTAAAGAAAAAATCTGTTATTACTTACTGGCATGAACTATAACAATAAGAAGACGCATTACGAGGCACTGTTGGCATCATGGTATTCAAAAACTCGGAGCGGCTAACAAGGCATTTACATAGGTGGAAGTTAGAATCTGAAGCGGGGACAAATGAGGAAATCTATTGTGAGAGAGAGCCATAGAGGGGAGTTTGTCACAGAAATTCCAAAAGAAAGAGTTGACATAGAACATTAATCACACAGGACCAGATGGTAGACCATTGCCATACAGATCTTGTGGGTGTTTTCTATTAGCTTGCAGCAGTACGGTATAGGAGAGAAGTTGGATGGACAGTTACATAGAATCTTTGGACAATACAGACAGAGAGAAAGGCTAACAATCGGACGGTCGAAGAGTGTTTAACTTCTGATGGGAACCTGTCTGAAATCGACAAGTAAGTTTAGCATACCTGCTGTAGTTGCTGGAAAGGCATTGACAAAAAATGGAGTTGTAGAGTAAGATATTTTTCTACTACTCTCCTGTACTGCAATGAAGAAACAGCAATAAAAATGGATCTTGAAAATGATACAGCAACCATAATGTGAATGGAGGTAGAAATGAACATAACAAATTCAGGCTATTATTGCATTCCGATAGACAAAACAGCGGAAGTTCCAGTGTAGAAGTTGTATGCAGCAAACCTTGAGAATTCGAGCACAAAAGAGAGGCATAATACACTGCACCGACATTTTGCACATCCTTCAAAGAAAAGGCTGGCAGCACTTTTGAAGGACGCTGAAATATGGAAAGCTGATTATGAAGCAGATCTTGATCAGATTGAAAACAGAT
Source organism: Sinonovacula constricta (assembly GCA_007844125.1). Classification (NCBI taxonomy): domain Eukaryota; kingdom Metazoa; phylum Mollusca; class Bivalvia; order Cardiida; family Solecurtidae; genus Sinonovacula; species Sinonovacula constricta. Next base: position 36,007,084 of record CM017564.1, on the reverse strand, counting down.
GTGAACTTTGTAAAGTATAAGCCAAGGCTCCTTCAAGGCCAGTGATAGGTATGCCAGTAGCCTCCAGGTTAGACGAAAAGATTACAATGGACCTAAAATAGTGGAATGGGCAGTTGATTTGTCACGTGTAGTCAAGATAAACTTTGTCAACTGTCATAGACAGAATGAAGCCGTGTAATGTCATAGATGCCTTAATGAAATAATGGGTTGGGGATTTGGAGTGATGGGATCTTTGATGATAGACAATTGACGGGAATTCAATTCGGATGAACTAAGGAAAATTACATCCATATTGAACATTCAGTTATGTAACACTGCAGCTGAAAGTAAGTTTCAAAATTGATTGTGTGAAAGAGTACAGTCATGAAAATAAACTTGCAGACACTTCTATCATGGACAAATATGGCGAGACTTTCTTTGCAAATATGGAATGGTTACAGCAGCCATCAACTTGTATTTGGCCAGAACAGTAACCTTCCAAACATCATGCGTGTAACTTTGCCGGCTTTACAAGGATCAACAGTGGTGAAGATTTCGCAAAGTATGTGAATGTACCGCATGCAACTTGAAGTCTTTTACACAGACTGAAGCTGATGAAAGAGTAAGAAGAGCACTCAGAAATAAGGTAAGAGCTTCGGAACAAGTGTTTGAACACAGATACCGTGTATATTACAATAGAGAGAGTCAAGAACGCTGGCTTGGACCAGGAAAAGTAGCTTTCCAAGATGGAAAAGTGGTGTTCGTGTGACACGAAGCAGTGTTTGTGCGTGTATCACCCAGCAGTCTACAAAGGGCTAACAAATGCCAGAAAGAGAATACAATGATCAAGGTTCAGATGCAGAAGGGGCCAACGTTCAGCATGAAATGACAAATACAAATGATCATCAGATGATTTCTTAGAAATACCTGCCAGAAAGTTTAAAGGAGATATCGATTGAAGGGTCAGATAGAGATAGACAGACATAAGATTTCGGACAAGACAGAAAGATATTGAAACCCAATGATACTATTCAGTATAAAACACAGGGCACTGATGTTTAGGTCCATGCAAAATTTCTTGGAAGGATGGGAAAGGCAACAGTGACAAAAGAGGATCAATCTGAATAAATTTGAATGGGAAATGTTGACTGATAATGTGAATTTAGTGATGGAGAACAGTAAAGTTAATGATAAAGTCTCAGTGGCAAAACATGAAGAGTCACAGAAACTGAAACAATTTGACACATATGTGAAAGTAATAGATTGTCGCCAAATTACCAACTTCGTGGATCATAACTACATAGAATGAACAGACAAAAGCAAGTCTTGTTAGAGGCTTTGAAGAAGAATTCACGATGCAAAATTCCGACAGTGGGAAATGGAACTATGAGATTGTTTCTATCTTTTGTATCCCATTAACAACTGGTTATCAAGACCACCGACATTAAATCTGCATTTTTACAAGGTCAAGAAATAAATAGGGATATGCACATAAAACCATCGAAGGAGTGTGAAACTGCTGAGGGGGTGTATGCAAATGTCGTCATGGACTGTATGCAGTCAGGGATAGTGCAAGACAGTTTTATCGGAGTGTAAAGGAAGAATTACTGAGACTTGGATGTCACATTTCTAAAATGGATCCTGCAAAGTTCTTTCTGCTTACAAATGGAAAGTTAAGCGTGTAATATGTTGCCATGTTGATGATTTTCTACATGGTTGAGATGAATGCCTTGAGAGAATTGTGATGCGTCTGTGAAAAAGATATGTAGCCGGAAAAGTAGTGGAAGGCAATTCTGATTATATTGGATTCAGAGTTCTTTAACAGTCTGGTGAAATTTTGCTAGATTGATCCACGTATGTAGGAAATATAAAAAGCCAAATATTAGATACGAAGAGGTTGAACCAGGAAGAAGTCATACTTACAGCTGAATGACAAACTACCTACCAATTCAAGGCCAGATCGAAACGGCCCTACAGAGGACTGGACCGGACATGGCTTTTAAACTGATAGACCTGGGCACCAAGCTCAAACAAGTAACTGTGGTCGATTTGTCAATTTCAGTAAAAGCAGTCAACAGATTGAAATATGTGAAATCTGTGATTGCAGACGTAGCAGAATTGTAGGTGACTGGAGGACTGTGGTTTTCACAGTTGCCTCTCTGTGTAACATTACCAACGGAACTGGAAGTACTGCGGCCTTTGGTGTTTGGTTAGCCGACAATCCCGAAAAATGATACCCACTTGCGTGCCATACAAATAAGATCAAATGGGTTGTTCAACAATTGCTGCTGAGGCGCTTAGTCTACAAGAAGGCATTGAATGTGGCCATTACTATAGACATATGCTAGAGGATATTATGAAGCTTCAAAGCAACACCATACCGATAGCTACTTATGTTGACAACAAAAATGTCATTGATGCTGTACATTCCACTAAGTAAGTAGATGACAAGCGCCTGCGAGTCAACATAGTAGCCATCAATGAATTTATGTCCAGGAACGAAATAAGGATATTCGATGGTGTCCGGGTAAATACCATTTTACAGACTTAATGACTCCATGACCAAACGAGAAGCTTCTGGTTACAATCTGCTTGAATTTTTTCATGGAGGGCGATTTTCAGAAGACTGTGTTCATATAAATTTGTTTTAAATATAGATTTTTTAACTTTGTTAATTAGAACTCAAAGTACAGAATATATTATGAATGTTAATTTCATGTTTTAAAACTCTTGCTAAAATTGCAATATTCTTCTTTACGAAACAACATTAAGTGAAGTAATTACGTCATGTACTTCTTTATTTTCGTCATGAATTTCTGATCTGTATGAAATTTATTGTTAAGTCATAATAAAGTGTAAATTATCCGGTGGTGTCCGAGTGTAATATCTGGTGTTGGTGTTAACAATAAGTATTTCAATTTTATGGAAGGTTTGCACATTTGTGACAGAAGCACATTTAATAACCTCTGAACTAAAGAACACTACACTAGTTTATCTAGGTTTTACGGTCTAAGCACTAAATGAGGTATAGGCATAAAATGTAGATCCTGATCCAACAATCACACTGCGACACTGACCAGGCTCTACACAGAGGCTGCAGGTTTTTCTCTGGTTACATAAATTGTTAGCTTACATCATGCTTAAATAACCGGTTCTATTGGTAACAACAATTATAACAAGATAGGACAGAATACATATTTTGCAATGTTTCGATAAGTGTGTGTTATGTCATACCCAGGCCGCCTTCTGAAATTAAACCGGATTTGGTATACCAAAGTACATAAAACTGGTATTGATATTGTTTCTATGCTAACACTCAAGCAAATGTAAGGATAGTTCAATGACTAGTCGCCTCTGGGTCAGGATAATGTGACTGTGGATTCAGACCAGGAGTTCATGACATTCTGAAGACAGTAAAGGTAGTACTATAACTGGACTGAACGGGGTAATTGTTCATTTTGCAAATGTCTCTAATCGTAAGCTCCACTTTAGGCAAGAAAGTTTTGGGGGTGGGGTTTGCTATTGTCATGATCCTGTCGTTAGCAATGGCATTGTTTAATCTTTTTTGTGTGTTAACACTTTCTTGAAAAATGTCCAAAATATTCACTTATATTATACCTCAGTATCCATTTCGACCTGTACTGTTTGTGATAAAATGTTTGAAACGTATTTCATGTAACTGATTACTAGCACCAGCTTACTTCATATTTATTTTTCTTCCAGAGTTCCGTCACATCCCATAGGGTGTATGATGTAAGTATTATAAACTATTTTTAAAGTGACATTTATTATCTCATGCAATTTTCCTATAACAGTGCTTAAAGCTTTCTTTATAAGTGAAGTTGAAGCATTAGGGCAATAAGTATTTTAGTTTTATACAAGGTTTACTTATCTGTGGTAAAACCAGATTTAATTGACTCGGAACTGAAGAGCACTACACTAGTTTATCAAATCTTTACGGTCTTAGCACAAAAATGAGGTATAGGCATAAAATCTAGATCTTGATTGTATAACCACACTGCGACTCTGATCAGGCTCTCCAAATAGGCTGCAGGTTTTTCTCCGTTTAACAAACAAACTCTTATCTAACTGAATGTTCAAATAACCGGTTCTGGTGGTAACAACTTAGCACAAAATACGACGGAATACATATCTTGCAATGTTTCGATTAGTGCTGACATACCCACGTCTTCCTTTGGTATTTAACCGGATTGGTAGTGCAACAAGTACAGCATCCGCTGCAGATACGGGAGGTCCCAGTCGCGGACCTATTACTCCAATATTACTATCACTCAGCCTCTTATTGTATGGTTTTAAGTCCCAATCTATCTGAAGGACTATGTGGTCTTCTTGCTACTATTAGCGCGCCTATTGTATTACTTAGACTTTATCTAGATCTTCAACACAATGACTAGATGTTGCTATTATGACTTTCATTATGTTACAGTATTTTTTGTTTTCTGAAAACAATGCAGAAATAGGAGGCCTGATGAAATTTCATTCAATGAGTGCTTAAATTTAACTATTAAGATCTGAATCATTTGTCTAAATGTTTATACTAGATTTAAGAAATTACACACTGCATACTAGTGCAAGTAGACCTAGCTTTTATGTCACACTATCAATTAAAATACACATAATTCTTGGCAGCATTTCTGACAAGATTGTTTATCCAAAAAAGCTTCAATATGTTAAACACACATTTTAATTGATAAAATAAGCTAAAAAGAAAAAAGACATGAAGAAATTAATATCATCAAAAGAAATTAATTCATGGATGTAGAATTAAAAGATATGATGTGAAGTGATAACAAAACATCAAGTGGAAACGAAGTAAGACATAAACAGTGGGAAAAAAAACAGTGTAAAATCATACGACATCTGTATACAAGTAAAACAATACACACTTTTGATTTCTGATTCAATCTATTACCACACCATTACAACTTGTTCAAACAAATAAATGAACATAGGAATGGTTCATTCTGCAAATATCTCTTATCGTAAGCTCCACTTTAGGCAATAAGGGGTTGTTGTTGGGGTGGGGTGTGCTGTTGTAATGACCCTGTCGTCTGCATTGATATAAGTTAATCTTTTATGTAAAGCTGTCAAAAAAAAATCAATTCAGCACTTTATCTTTATCACTTAAATCCAAATCCAACTTCAAAAGGGCAGGTAAAATTATTCTTAGCTATGTCGAAGAGTTATGCCCCCTTTTCCTACATTAATTTTCATTTACTATGTAGCACTGAGAAAAGTGGAGCATTCTGTCAATGGACAGCGCTTGTTTTATTGCGTTCTATAATCGCTCAGCAGCCAAGTTTGTGCCAACAATATGTTGTTTGGCATTACTGAAATAAGATGGAACGCTAAAGATCTCGGAAACTGCATATTGGTATCATGTCAATACCTAATGAATGAAATATTTTGGTTTGTCTATTTAGCCTTAGTATCTATTACAATTTGTACAATATTTTTCTTCCAGACTTCGAGCAGATCCTGTAACTCGTCTCATGTAAGTATTACAAATTAGATTTTTGATCCATTTCTTAAGTATTTTTAAAGCGACGTTCATAATCTAATGCAATTTTCTTATTAAAAATCTTAACGCAGGTTAACTTTATGTTATATATATTATATATATGTTACTATATATATTTCAATTTTATACAAAGCTTGCTTAGTTTGGCAGAACCACATTTAAGTGACTTTAAACTGAGCACTACACTCGTTTACGTTTTAGGTTTTTACGGTCTAAACACAAAAGTGAGGTATAGGTATAAAATCTAGATCCTGATCCTACAATTACACCGCGACTCTGATCAGGCTCCTCACATGTAGTGCAGGTTGTTCTCATAAAAACTCTTATCTTACTGCATGTGCAATTAACCAGTTCTGATGGCATCAACACAATGATAACAAGATTTGACTGAGTGCATATCTGGCAATGTATCGATTAGTGTCTGCTGTGTCATATATATATTTTTCTTGCATGATCCTGTATCAAATTTGTTGATGTAAAACCATACGTCATCTGCATTGTTAACACTTAAAAATAGTTACTGATTTTTTATTCACTCTATAACCTCACCATTGCAACTTGTTGAAACAAATAACTAAACATGGGAAAGGTTCATTTTGCAAATGCCTCTAATCGTAAGCTTTACTTTAAGCAATAAAAGGTTGGGGTGGGTATGCTATTGTAATGACCCTGTCGTCAGTATTGGCATTGGTTAATCTTTTTCTGTTAAGACCCATTTCTCGGAAACTGACCAAAATATTTACTTCAGTCTTGCACTTCTTTGTCACTTAAAAGCAAATCCAACTTCAAAAGGGCAGGTAAAATTATTCTTGGCTATGTCGAAGAGCTATGCCCCTTTTCCTACATTAATTTTCATTTTACTATCTAGCACTGAGAAAATTGGAGCATTCTGTCAATGGACAGCTCTTGTTTTATTGTGTTCTACAATTGCTCAGCGGCCAAGTTTGTGCCAACTATAAGTTGTTTGGCATCACTGAAATAACATTTAACGCTAACGAGCTCTTATCCTGAAATTGCATATTGGTATCCTGTCTAATACCTACTGAATGAAATATTCTGGTTTGTCTATTTAGCCTCAGTATCTATAACAATCTGTATTGTTTGTAATGAAATGTTTGAAACGTACTTCATGTAACTGATAACTAGCACCAAATTATTTCATACTTATTTTTTCTTCCAGAGAAGATTAAAAGGCTGTGGTTTGTTTGATGTAAGTATTATATATTTCATTTGTTATCTATTTCTTAACTATCTTTTAATAACATTCAATATCTTATGCAATTATTGCAGTCTTAACGCAGGTTTACTTATCAGTAAAGTTTATGCATCAGGGCATTAAGAATTTCAATTGTATACTAGGCTTGCTTATCTGTGACAGAATCACATTTAATTGACTCTGAACTGCACTACACTAGTTTTTACGATCTTAACACAAAAGTGAGGTGTAGGCATAGCGTATAGATCCTGGTCCTACAATCATACTGCGACTCTGATCAGGCTCTACACTGAGTCTGCAGGTTTTTCTGTCACCTCTTACCTTACTGCATGTCTAAATAACCGGTTCTGATGGTAACAACTAAACACAATGAAAACAATGTAAGACTGAATACATATCTTTGCAATGTTTCGAAGTGCTGTGTGCTTTGTCATACCCAGGTCTTCCTCTGGTATTTGACCTGATTGGTAGTACAATCAAAAGAAAATCTGCTGCAGATACGGGAGGTCCCAGGTTGGATCCTGTGCTGCGATATACCACAGTGCATAAAAATGGTACTTAGTCAAATATAAGAAAAGCCCCTTGACTGGTCGGCCCGGGTCAAGATAATGTGACTGCGGAATGATATTCTGTTGACAGTAAAGGCAGCACTATTTCTGGTTCAGATATATATCGCTTTCAAATAACTGGAAAAAACTGTTGGTGGGATGATGAACCCACAAAAAAATACTGAAGTATAGAGATGATCCAGAATGTATTCCTCAGCTTGTTGCATTTGTCAATCACCCATTCTAGTTGTTCATTAGTCAAAGCCTTCTTAATAAATGCCTAGCAGCCTCAGAGATAATGCATCACACTGTAATTTTCGGAAGTACGATTGTAAAAGAAATAACTATATATAATAACAGGTGTTTACTGCCACAATGTGCATTTGTCTTGTGATGTACAAAACAATAACTTAATAATAATATGAGTTTTTCTTATAATACCAAAACAATTTTAAATTTGTATTGTTACTTTTTGTTTTAGGATGCAGATGTGCAGCCATGTTCAGAGGTAATATATATCTAAGCTCTTGTTCAATAATATACTCATGTTTTCTACTTACCGGTCAGAGGTATTAGGGGCGCACGTTATCGAAGGGTAAAGTAGCAGTCCTATTACTCCTGTACATCAGCCTCTTATTGCAAGTCCCAGTCTGGTTGAAGGAATAACTATGTAGTCTTCGAGTTACTACATGTAGCACTGCGCCTATTGTTTTACTCAGACTTTATCTGGAGTCTTCATCCACCAAAAAGAGTGGATGTTGATTTTATGAATGTCATTATGTCACGGTAAAGTTATTCTGAAAACCAATATGAAATTTAGAAGGCTTGATTAAATTTCATTCTGTGAGTACTTAAATTCATTTATCTTGATCTTTATCATTGGTCTAAATTTTTATACCAGATTTAAGACACCATGACCAACTAGCCATTTTAGGGACTGTCTTCTTAAGAGAATTTAGATACTTTCGATTTTATGATGTAATATTATTTTGCTTATTTTTTCATTTCAAATTGCAACTCTGAGTTTTAAGGAATATTCATTTGTACTGAGATTTAATATTATCTATTTCATATTAAAACTCAGCAAAAAATAAGAGTAAGGTTTTATTGAAGATAAGTCACAAAAATAATTTTAAACATTTTATCTATGTTTCAAAATAAAGAATTATCACATTTTGGGATTTTATGAACAGTTATAATAAATATTAGAATAAATATAGTTTATCCAGATCATTCACATTTTTTCTTTTACTTTAGAAACAAAAATCTGCCAGACGTGTTTATTTATTTACTAATAGTGTATATACTGTACATGTGATGTCTTTCCTGTACATGTGTTAACTTTCCTGTACATATGTTATCTTTCCTGTATATCCTAAACATGGCTGTCCTCATGTAGTAGATATAATATGTTTTATTTCAGTCTAAGGGAGGACCTCTGCTACGTCGTTCTGTTCCGACAAAGTTGATTTATACTAGCTTTATATTTGTGACTGATATACATATTTTATACCCAGACTGTCGTCCAATATGGACTTTATTTCTAGCCTTTTGTAGAACCAGTACCGAGACAGTCCAACGTTATTGACTTATAAAGCCAGTAATACTATTTGAATTGATAATAACAATTGACATGTGTGTGCCTTTTCTCAGCCTATAAAATTCGCAAGGAGATTAAGATAACTAACCATTGCATTATATGTTTACAAGTTAACCTTGTGTACTCTTAAAACGCTAGTCTGGATGATGTTTTAAACAACCATGAAAGAAGTTAAAAACCGAATGCTTTGTAAACACTAGCTAGCTATAAAATACTGGCAAAAGATCTTAAATTTTATTCCAAAATTGATTATTACGTTCCTTTATATATAGACATTAAAACAGCTAGTTGGTTTCAGTCTGGCTTTTTTCTACATACCTGTTATCTGAACCAGTTATTTAACTATTTTATGAATTGGTTGGTAGCTAAAATGTACTTAATGTAATTTTTATGTTTAATATGTTAATTTGCTGAATGTCATGCAAACATTATCCTGTTATTATTATTATTATCACTACCAACAATTGTTTATATTGTATATATTTTACCTCAGTTATTTTGTTCATGATTAATAATCTCACCTCACTTGTTTTGTTCATGATTACTAATCTCACCTCACTTGTTTTGTTCATGATTACTAATCTCACCTCACGTGTTTTGTGCAGGATTATTAATCTCACCTCACTTGTTTTGTTCATGATTACTAATCTCACCTCACGTGTTTTGTGCAGGATTATTAATCTCACCTCACTTGTTTTGTTCATGATTACTAATCTCACCTCACGTGTTTTGTGCATGATTATTAATCTCACCTTACATGTTGTTTTTTGTCATGACTAATAATCTCACATCACCTGCTTTACTTTTATCATTGGTTAATATTAATGTAGTAAAATGGCTGACTTAAATGTCTTCTATTGCAGAAATCTAAAGGGTCGAATTTCAGTTTTTCACCATTGAAGTTTTTCAAAAGGAAAGGTACTTTTTATTTACTTGTTATTTGTAACGTATTTCCATTTGATGTTTCATTTGAAAAAATGAAATATGAAACTAAAGGTCCAATTGTGAAGTCCAATATGTAATTTCTTGTCTAAAAGTGATGACCAATGTGTAACTTCTTGTCTAATAGTGATGCCCAATATGTAGTTTTATATCAAATAGTAAAGCCCAATATGTAGCTTTTTGTCCTATAATAAAGCCCACTATGAAGTTTAATGTCCAATAGAGAAGCCCAATATGTAGTTTTATGTCCAATAGAGAAGCCCAATATGTAGTTTTATGTCTAATAGTGAAGCCCAATATTAGTTTTATGTCCAATAGTGAAGCCCAATATGTAGTTTTATGTCCAATAGTGAAGCCCAATATGTAATTTTATGTCCAATAGTGAAGCCTAATATGTAGTTTTATGTCTAATAGTGAAGCTCAATATGTAGTTTTATGTCTAATAGTGAAGCCCAATATGTAGTTTAATGTCCAATAGTGAAGCTCAATATGTAGTTTTATGTCCAATAGAGAAGCCCACTATGTAGTTTTATGTCCAATAGAGAAGCCCAATATGTAATTTAATGTCCAATAGTGAAGCTCAATATGTAGTTTTATGTCCAATAGAGAAGCCCAATATGTAGTTTTATGTCCAATAGTGAAGCCCAATATGTAGTTTTATGTCCAATAGTGAAGCCCAATATGTAATTTTATGTCCAATAGTGAAGCCCAATATGTAATTTTATGTCCAATAGTGAAGCCCGATATGTAATTTTATGTCCAATAGTGAAGCCCGATATGTAGTTTTATGTCCAATAGTGAAGCCTAATATGTAGTTTTATGTCTAATAGTGAAGCCCAATATGTAGTTTTATGTCTAATAGTGAAGCCCAATATGTAGTTTAATGTCCAATAGTGAAGCTCAATATGTAGTTTTATGTCCAATAGAGAAGCCCACTATGTAGTTTTATGTCTAATGGCGAGGCCCAGTATGTAACTTCTTGTCCAATAGTGTAGCCCAATATGTCTAGTAGCGATGTCCAATATGTAGTTTTATATCTAATAGTAAAGCCCAATATGTAACTTCTTGTCCAATAGTGTAGCCCATTATGTCTAGTAGCGATGCCCAATATGTAGTTTTATGTCTAATAGCGAGGCCCAGTATGTAACTTCTTGTCCAATAGTGTAGCCCAATATGTCTAGTAGCGATGCCCAATATGTAGTTTTATATCTAATAGCGAGGCCCAGTATGTAACTTCTTGTCCAATAGTGCAGCCCAATATGTCTAGTAGCGATGCCCAATATGTAGTTTTATATCTAATAGCGAGGCCCAGTATGTAACTTCTTGTCCAATAGTGTAGCCCAATATGTCTAGTAGCGATGCCCAATATGTAGTTTTATATCTAATAGCGAGGCCCAAAATGTAACTTCTTGTCCAATAGTGAAGCCCAATATGTCTAGTAGCGATGCGCAATATGTAGTTTTATATCTAATAGCGAGGCCCAATATGTAACTTCTTGTCCAATAGTGTAGTCCATTATGTCTAATAGCGATGCCCAATATGTAGTTTTATATCTAATAGCGAGGCCCAATATGTAACTTCTTGTCCAATAGTGAAGCCCAATATGTCTAGTAGCGATGCCCAATATGTAACTTCTTGTCCAATAGTGAAGCCCAATATGTAACTTCTTGTCCAATAGTAAAGCTTACTATGTAGGTTTTTGTCTAGTAGCGATACCAGTATGCTGTTTTATTTCTAATAGTGAAGCCCAATATGTAATTTCTTGTCCAAAATTAAGCCCAACATGTAGGTTCTTGTCTAGTAGCGATACCCAATATGTAGTTTCTTGTGCAATTGTGAAGCCTAATATGGAACTTATTGTTTAATAATGAAACACAATATGTCGCTTCTTGTTTCATATTCAAGCGCAATATGTTGCCTTTTGTCCAATATTGAAGCCCATTTGTAAAAGTTCCAGTGTGTACTTAATTAACCATTTGCCTAAACCTTTGAGAAGTAATTGTACAATAGGAAAACCTATATGCATAGCATAGAAATCTTGTATAATATTGAAACCTAACGGTGCACAACTGAATGCTCCTTTTATTGAAATCTTCTTGCACAAAATTTAAATTAATGCGTTCTGATTTTAAATCCTTCTTGTAAACAACCATTTAATAATTAAAAGCTTATGGAGATCAAATTGTATACTTTTGAAACATTTCAATATTATAAAACCTGACGTTTAACGTACCATTTGTAATAATATATACCTTTTTGCGATTTTTTCTGGACAAACATTTGGTAAAAGGTTTGTAAAATATCAACATCCTCATCACCATTAAAATGGAGAAAGGTATTCGTTCGAACTCTTCACTTTAGCATAAGTTTATCAGTTAAGCTTAAGTTTAAAAATTATTTTAAACATTTTATTTTGAATTTAAAAAGGGAGTAAGTCTGAAAAGATGTCCAGGGAAGTTTCGCCAAGTCCAGCCTTACTTAGCAGAGAAAGTAAGGACAGTGAAGGTAAGGTCAAGCTCTTTATAAATATTGCATAAATCAATACAGATGTATATTTATTTCAGGATTGTGAAGTGTGAACTAAGTACAAAATTAAATGTATAATGTATACTAGAATATCGGTGGACTTTACACATGTATGACATATATGACCATTCAGTTACATCACATAAAAGGTTGAAAGCAAACAAGCAATACCAGAACCTAATGTGAAAAATCGAGGTCAGGCAAGAATAAATTTCGTCGCTTGTCGTGCCTAGCATAAATACATACTGTATGTTTAGTGCCATGAATTATGAAAGAAACGAAAGTTCACATATGTGATGTGTGCTCAGAATTCCACAGTATTTTCTGTGTGACTATTTGTACATTGTACTGCGAATGGTTTACCGTCTCTGCGTTTAGTGCCGGTAATGCTTAGCTGTCCATGGTAGTTCCTTTGAGGTCTTTTGTCAAGAGGATACTTCTCGGTATGTTATCATGTCTTGTGTTCTTGGCCTTTTTTGTTAATACAGTAAGTTAACACCACAGGCAGGTTACTGTTAGACTCGGAGCCTTCAATATCACATCAAGAAATGAAACGAATTATGTTTTTTGTCAGTAGATGCCGGCCAAACAGACACCATGATGGCAGTGATCTCTATGCAGGAGATCTCTGGCCAGTGGACTCCAAGCAAACACCTGTCTGATCTCTTAGGGGCTGAAGAGGATAAACTTAAGCCAAGCAGTCCCATTGAGGTAATTACATATTGTTTTTCAATGTGTTTTGTATGCACTTCAGTGATGTTTTTTTACTATTTGTGTGTCGGTGACGACCCAAAAACAAAGATCTGTCAAGCACAAAGGTCAATTAGAAATTGGCTCACATACAAGTCTTTTCTACAACCTAAACCCATGCAACTATGGAGTGAAATTGTGGGTTCGCTTATGGCAGGTGTTGTACACAGCCGCAATACTCTCTTCTAGTGTGGTCATGTTTTGTTTTGATTCGGATCGGTATTTAGCACATTGAGCCTTGTGTATATGGTAGATGTCAAATTACTTAGCACTATAAAAGGTACATGCATTTAGTCAACCATTCGATTTCTAGGTAATTATTCTAAAACTAAGATTTGAAACAGGTTTATAATGCTGTTATTGCTTGTTAAACAGTTGGCAATAAGATTACAAAGACTCCATTTGGACAAATCTTATTTTAAAAGTTTAACATTTTATGAAGATTGAATACCATTTAGAGTTCAGACAATTTAAAGATAATGGATTATTGTGCCAGTTGTAAACAAAATTTAACAATCTGTGTGTAAATAGAGCTAGTGTCTATTTCACACAGTTTTGTGGTTTCTTTTCCCTTTAGTGCTGAAAAATAAGAGAAACGTGATACAACATATTCCCCCATGTTTTATTTGTCTATTGATACTGGTACAGGACAAGGATGTAAGGTGTACACTTGCAGTACTGCATTGGCTGCGCTCCAGACATGCACAGAAGCACGAAGAGTGGCAGGTGATTGAGGCCAAAGCTATCCTGTGGCTACAGGCGCAGTCGGACTTACAGAACACAAATGTCGAGCAACTGATTGCAGATGTGGGAGCCGAAATTTTTGGTTTTTAACCTGGTTTTAAACGTTGTTTTTCTTTTTGGCACAGAAAAACAGTAAAATGACTTTCAAGTTTGAAGAATAATAATAAGGTATCTAATCTGAACTATAAAAAATGTTGCTCTTTTTACCCCAGGAACACGTCATATGAAGCCGAAATGTGGGTTCTAAACAAACTAAATACTTTTTTTCTTCCTATGTCTTTTATATAAAGACAATTGAAATCATGATCTTATTTAATGGTAATCAATGTACAAAATACGGTATTCATACTATGCAATACCGAACATGCTCTCTTATTTTTTGTTAACCAATATTCCTCATATCCTTACAGAGTAATGATATGCTCTCAATATGCCCTCATCTATTTTTATAGAATGGTAATAATCATTTAATCAAATGGCCAACTGAGACTTCTGTGCAGTACTTTTATTGTTCTCATTTGTTTTATTGAATTGTAAATGATGTCACATAAATCCAAATTATGCCTGTTGTAAATAAAATTCTGTTCTTTGGTTAGGTTAGTATGGTTATATTTTGAAAAGATTAAAGATGACATACCACGGCAGTTGTATGTGTATCCAACATTTATTATTTTTTGTTATGAATATTAATGACTTTTTAAGGTTTTGCTTTATTTTATCTAGCTTTCTTTTTATCTTGTGTTGTACAATGCATGTTTTCAACTAGCTTTCTTTTATTTGCTTTTTGCTTGCATGATAAGCTTTTTCATTACTTAAGACAGTTTACAATATAAGTCTTAATATATAATAAGTCTTTGGTCTGCTGGACGTGATTGTCCTATATCTTGATACTTTACTATTTTTGAAACCAGTTTTGACGTCAATAGGAAAATAAAGACAGGACCGGGAGGGTATATTGACAGTTTTTTTAAGAACAGTGGAAAAGATGATAGATCATGAAACAGTGTGTATAGTTGATATGATAATTTTCACTTAAATTCATTTATATACATGTTTATGTATTATGTAACTTTTACTGGAATACTTATCATTTACCATTTTATTTCTATATTGTAAATGCACATGTACACACTTATTGATATTGTTGTTCGATTAATTTATTTTCAGCTACCAAGAGAGTGAACATTTTTAAAAGCTTTGACATTTTTGTAAATTAATATTATTTTGATCCTTTGGTATTCTAGAAATGTCAATGTTTGCATAGAATATCCTACTGGCTTTATCACAACAGTTGACAGAACATTTATTATTGTTAATAAAGCATTTGACAACATACGATACTTTTCATGCATTTGATATGTGTGTCTTTAGTGATATGTTATACATATTTGTTAACATTATAATAATATTCTATTAATACATTTGTATAAATGTTGAATCTATGGTTTTCATGTTTACTTTTATACCAGAACATAAAGCAACTGTTAAAAATCCGCTCTGTTTTAAACTCTCATATGTATATTGATGTTTTTTGTTACATCAACAGATTTTTTATTATATTGACGAGATCCGGCTAATTACTGGTGGAGGATGACCCTAGATGTACGTCTTGGTAGAACCACAGGCACATCGCAGGTTTCATATAAGGTTTTCTTCCCGATGAGCAGAATGCAAGTGGTTCATAAACAGGCTGTGAATCGGTATTTTGTTCCTTGCAAGTGGTTGAAACATTCATTGTAGTTTAACCAGAATTAAAGGAAACACAATTAAACTTATTGCTTTAAATTTAATAAAACGTTATTAATTATACACCATTACTTAAAATTTAGTCAATGTTATGTAACAATATTGATTATATATTTTCATAGAAGAGAAAGACACAAAAGATGTACAACACAACATGAAAAATAAACAACTCAAAGAAGACATAAACAACACAGATACAAATAAACAGTGGACAAAAATCCCATTAGATCGACTCAACGCGCATTAGACATACACTCACTACATATAACACATACACATAGTTGACATAAACAACACACAGTAGACATATAAGACATGAGCAACACACAGAAGACATCCACAACACGCAGAAGACATTCACATCACGCAAAAGGCATTCACAATACACTGAAGACATACACAACACGCAGAAGACACAACACACATAACACATACACAACACACAGAAGACATGTGCAACACGCAGAAGACATCCACAACACGAAGAAGATATCTACAACACACAGAAGACATCCACAACACGCAGAAGACATCCACAACACACAGAAGACATCCACACCACACATAAGACATCCACAACTCGCAGAAGACATCCGCAACACACTGAAGACATCCGCAACACGCAGAAAACATCCAAACCACACAGAAGACACCCACAAAACTCAAAAGATATCCACAACACACAGAAGACATGCGCAACACACAGAAGACGTCCACAACACACAGAAGACATCCACAACACACAGGAGACATACACAACACGCAGACGTTATACACAACACACAGAAGACATCCACAACACGCAGAAGACATCCACAACAAGGCGAAGACATACACAACACGCAGAAGACATGCGCAACACACAGAAGACATACACAACACACCGAAGATATCTACAACACACAGAAAACATGCCCAACACACAAAAGGCATCGACAACACGCATGAAACATGCAAAAGCTTATTTAAATGAAGAAGACACCATCAAACGGTTTTAAACGGCTTTATTAGCCATTTCATTAAATGGTATGAGCGTCTTAACCACATATATTCGTTTTTGTTTTGATCGTCACTGTACTGATTGTCGTCATTTAATTACCGAAATACGTTTTTTTTTAAAATACTAAGGCCTTTAAAGTGATGTAATATATGATATTTAACCGTTAATATTTATATGAGTGTTTTTATTTTACATTTGTCCGATTATCTTTGTCATATCGCTCCCCGTACAACACTCAGCGCCTATATTTCAATATTAGCAGATATCAGCCAATGACACTTGTTCATAACAAATAAATACAACATTTATCTGTAATACTATGAACACAAATCAGTCAGCTTTTTTACGTTTTTGTAAAGAAATAAATCCTCAACCTCAGTCGAGTGATACCCCCCCCACACACACACACACACATGAGAACGTAGTACAAGCCTAAAGTTGATATCCCATAATATCTCTTACCATTTTGAAAGGTTTGCCATTTTATTATTTGGTTATCAATAATAGATTGTATGGTATCAAATTAACCGTTGCAAAATAAAGTTTGTATAGCATAAAAGTACGGGAAAATGGTCTTTTCCATTTTAGAGGAAATTACATCATTTAACGTCATTTGTTATTCAATATGGCGTCTTCAAATGATTTTGACGCTGTGATAGTCACATTTTATTTTTGCACTGACTCACCTACCACAGTCATCCGAGAAATGGCAAAACGACATCCTAAGAAGAAAGTGCTATCAAAGATGAAAATAAAAAGACTTGTAGACAAATTTGAAAAAAAAAAAACAGGATATGTAACGGACGGACGTCATTCAAATCCTGGTCGACCCAAATCTGTGAGAAGCGCTGAAAACATTGCCTGTATTCGAGAAGTAATCTCAGAAACGCCACAAAGATCTGTTAGAAAGATTTTAGGAGATGTTACTAACACAGTAAGACGTGCGAGTATTCACAGAATACTACGTTATGATCTGGATCTTAAACCATATTTACTGTCAACACCGCATATCTCGGCAGCAGTACTCGACTGGCTCGATAGGACATTTGAAGACCGGGTGGTTTCCCTGAAAACACAGTACGCGTGGCCTCCGCACTCACCTGATTTGAATCCGTTAGACTTTTACTTGTGGGGTTTCTTAAAGGACCTAGTATACAAGCCGTCAAGCCACAACTTTAAAAGAACTCAAAGCAAAACATCAGAAAAGAAATCAGAGGCATTAACAATGAAACTTGCAAAGCCGTAATTGACACTTTTAAAACACGTTGCGACGTCGTTATCGAATAAAAGGGACGTCACATAGAACACATACTGTAAACACATACCTGTTTTTTTAGCATTATGTGCTAAATTTTGTTGTTATATGTACACCAAATAAAACTTAAATATGTCACCTTTGTTTTCATATAGTTTCAATGTAAATAAGTAATTAACAAATATAAGTAATATGGGTTTAAAATGGTAACAGATATTATGGAACACCCTGTATAAACATTAAGAATTGTTTTAGATTAATATTTTCTCCCTGCATTTTGAAAGAAAAAGGCATAAGCAGTTCCCGCATAAGCATGCCAAAATGTCGTATAAATTTTATTGCATTCCGTGTTATGTATCAGGCGCTATAGGAAGACGGACAAGTGAACGTCTTCATTATTGTGCTGTTAATTGAAGAATAGTAACTCACTGATATGTATATTTAACATATTTTAGTTTTTTAACAGCTAAAGGCAAGATGTAAATGTGGGTATTGCCACACGGCGTGCTAAACATCTGTAATATAATTTACCATATTAATTAGTTTTCAGTAAAATAATAATTGGTTAAATAATTGGTTATAATCTGTTAGTTAAAGACATCGTGCCGTTTAATTAAACTAAGTGCAAGTTAAAATAAAGCAGGACAATGAATGACATGAATAATAACCCAAATTATATAATATACATTTTGAGTACCGGGCAAGTAGTAAAATAGCAATAAAGAGGCACGATTCAGGACCGTGATTGATATACACGTCAAAATATATTCGGGAAACGTGAGTTGTGCACTGTGTGAATGTCACAATCGTCAAAAATGTATGCGAGCCTAGTTCGAATAAGCTTTAGACTATATTTGTTAGGAGTTTAGAATGGATAGGGGAGATCGAATTGAGATAAGCTGGGGAGAGGAGTGTGGATGTGGACGCGCTAGAGAGAGGTATTCACGCCTCATTCTTGTTAGATTGTAAAATGTAACTTTCATTAATAAAATTGTAATCATGGGATGATGTTGCGTTCTACATCTGAGCCCCGTTACGCCACAACGATATTTATAATGCCAGACCGAAAAAAACAAAAACAACGCAGAAGTATAGCAACAAAAAACAGAAGTACAACGCCACCGTCGCTAAAGGTTAGTTTCATTAGTTTTTTTGTGTGTGTATTATTCATAATGGCGGAATGATTTACAAATGTTTTGTGTATACTTACAGACAGAATTAGTGCATTGTACACGGCAAATGACGTTTAACCATATGATGGGGGTAGTTCTAAGTGTAAGAATTAGATAGGTCAAATAGAAAAAAAAATGTGCGTAAGTAAACAAATTAGGAGATGAACAAAAATGTTTGTTAGCATTACGATCAAGTAGGGACGTAGTATCAGACTTTCTAAATATACATTTTTAACACAACCATCGCTATCACGGCAAGCCACAAAGTCAGAATTAAACAAAGCTAGATTTGGGGAAGTTAGTCATTTACATTTTTCTTTTTCAACTTTAGAAAACACGCGCCAAAAGAACAAATGAAAATATTCAAGATTTTACAGGGAGATTATTAGCAATATCGGACGAAATCTATGCAGGATTTGATAAAAAAAACCCATCGAACTTGTAGAATATCAACTAGCAGGATGTTTCATTGAAAGTTTAAGATACCCCAAAATCAGATTAAAATTATTAAGGAAGAAATTTCAGACAGATGTAAACAGTGCAATAGAGAAACAAAACGTAAGAATCAGAAATGAAAAAACAACAACATAGATCAGATATCACAACCACAAGTCAGACTCATTCAGAAACAATTATGTCCGCACAAACAACGCACACCACAACAATCCGACATACTCTGACAGAGAACAACATTTTGTACCAATGGAAGTCGATCACACAATGAGAGGCAAATTTTGTAAATTTTGCAAACGTAGAGGTCACGAAATATCAGAATGCAGACAATTAAAATATCAAAATCGCAATCAACCGCGTCGAAAAGATCATGAGTATAACTGACAGAACAATCAAAATTATGACAGGACAAATAAATTCACCGTAGTATGTTTCCAATGTGAACAAACCGGACATATGAAACGAGATTGCCACAACATGCAGCGTAGAGATAATAAATCATACGGAAATTCGCGCCGGAAAACAATTCATACATGCGAAAAACAAAACGGTTCTTACCTTAAGAAGGTAGAGGTAGGAACATTTAAGGTGAATTCAACATACATTTAAACTTTACCATTTGTAAAATACAAAGAAACGCCGTCTTCTTGTTTGTTAAGATTCGGAAATAAAACTGTTAGTGCTCTAGTTGACTCTGGTTCAGGAATTAGTCTAATTAGCTATAACGTATTTAAGAATTTGAAGCGACAACCGCGCTTGTTACCTTGTCACGTCAATCTACATACCGCCTCAGGCGAAAGTTTAACAGTAGCTTGCAAGGCAAATATTAACTTTAAAATCAACAAATTAGTCATGTGACATGAATTCATTGTTGTTAAAAATTTAAATAGATCACTTATTTTAAGCCGAGATTTTCTGTATGAAAACAATTGTAGAATATATTTTGATTTATGTTGCATTAATATAAAAGGAAATTCTATACCACTTGAAGATGACAAAATCATTGCGTCAATCGTTAGAATAAAAGACACAACCATCCTCAAACCAAGATCTGTAAATTATTCAATAGGTAAAAGAAAAAGAAACCCGCATTTAACAACTAACGAAGAGTTCTGTTTAGAGGCAGTAGATAGTGGTTATTTGTTTGAAGAACCAAATTTAGTATTACAACCAGCACTTATGAAGTTAGAGTCAGACGGATTAGTACTAATAATGTTAACCAACAATTTCACCAAAACTTTCAAATAACGCCGCGGATGCGTTCTAGCAAGGTTATGTAGCATGAATGATTATTCGATCGAAACAAACAATATCGACAGAAGTTTTGAAGAAAATTTCAATACCAACCAATGCCAAAGAAGTAAGGTCATTTTTAGGACTAGCGGCTTACTATCACAATTCGTTAGAAATTTCTCGGATACAGAATGCCCACTAACCAATCTAACGAAAAGACATGAAACTTTCAAATGGACCCCAGAATGTCAATCAAGTTTCGAAACAATTGTAACAATTGTAACAAAATTAGCAGACATATCACTGTTACGTCACGCCGATTTAAGCAAGCATTTTATCGTTGAAACTAATGCAAGCGATAGAGCTTATGGTGCAGTTTTAATTCAGAGCCCGACT
The DNA here is from genome assembly GCA_007844125.1 of Sinonovacula constricta. Classification (NCBI taxonomy): domain Eukaryota; kingdom Metazoa; phylum Mollusca; class Bivalvia; order Cardiida; family Solecurtidae; genus Sinonovacula; species Sinonovacula constricta. Next base: position 35,985,982 of record CM017564.1, on the reverse strand, counting down.
GGCAAACACGAAGACGTAATACCTTTCCAATTCATGTCCAGAAAATTTTCAAGAGCTCAATTAAAACAACTAACAATTGCTATCGAAGCGATTGGACTCGATCAAGCTGTCCAGAAGTTTCGATCTCTCCTTTACGGATCAAAATTTACAGTGTGAACAGATCATGAGCCATTAACCCATTTGTTGTCAACAACATTCACGAACAGAATAATTCGAATTGCTTTACGATTAAGCGAATACGACCTGTCAATAGTACATATCCCAGGAACACAAAAAGTAGTTGCAGATAGTTTATCACGCTTGCCGACAAATGACGAAATACCCAAAAATGAATCGGCCACCGATATATTAATTGCGCCAATAAACAATGCAGATTTCGGTATGTCACAATTAGCCCGCGCACCAAATCGCGTCAATGATGACGATCGCTGATACTGTGAGATAGAACCGCCCGAAGTCATGCGAAATTATTGCATGAAAAGCGAGCAGTTAGCCGAACCGTTGATTAACGAATTGCTGACACGCGTACGTCAAACCAGACGTACTGACACGGGAACACGGAAATTTATCATAAAAGATGACATCTTATATTACGTGTCCCACCCAGACAATGAGCCCAAGATATGTATTTACGTCCCATCACAAATTAGAGAATCAGTTATCAAGGCTTATCATGAGACTTTCCACCCACGCAGGAATACAAAGAACATATGATGCTATAGCTAGAAAATATTACTGGCCCAAATTATTTAGAGAAGTTAATAAATTTATAGATCATTGCGTCAATCAGTTAATTTAAGACAAAGTACAGCACCAATGGAAGAAATGACAATACCAAACATTCCAGGAACAATGTAGAGCTCGGACATTACAGGTCCACTACCTACAACACATAGTGGAAATTCATATATATATATATATGTATATATATATATATATATATATATATATATATATATATATATATATATATATATATATATATATATATATATATATATATATATTGACATTTACATGCCTTTTTAGTAATTATCCTGATGTAATAGCGATCAAAGACGCAACCAGCCAAAGCGTAATAGCAGCATTATATGAGCTTATATTTTTTAGGTGGGGGGCACCGATACAAATCATTACAGATAACAGGTTTTTCTACACGTCTAAAATATCCGCTTTTAATATACACAAAGTTAAAACTTCTCGTTACCACCATTCTAGCAATAGAAGAGCTTAGAGGTTAAACTCTACTTTAAAATCCACTATCACCAAACTGAAGGACAATGAAACAAATTGAGATTTAGTTTTACAGAAGCAGTAGCAGCGATAAGATTTCATAGCAACGGTAGTTGAAAATGAATCCATACTTGATAATGTAGAGATCTAATAATCTCAATTGACAACCTTTTAAGACACCAATAACCATCACATTATATCTAAAAACCACCAAATATATAAACAAGCGTATTAAAATGTGTGTAGGGCTCAGGAACAAAGAATTGACAGAGCAAATAAGAACAGAAAACTAGTCAAAATAGAAATTAATGATCCCGTTACCTTAAAAACGTAACCAGAAGAAGTAAAATTCAAAATCGTTGGCTACTATATTTCATCGTAATTGACAAAATTTCAGACAAACATTTCACAGTGAAGAACCAATTTGATAATCAAGTAGTGACCACACATATTGACCATTTACGCCTTGCAAATATTGAAAGCTAGGATATACCGAAAAATGCAGAACAGGGGTAAAGACCAATCAGGAGGTGTAGGTTTGTGGTACAGGACAACCTAACAAGTAGTGACAATTTGACAGACGAACCCATATCGTCTAGCAATGAGAGAGAGGATAATATCCCATTACTTGAGCTAAAAGCTAGGTTAATGAATGCTTAGTTCCAATCAGGACAAGCACAAATATATAGTCTACAAGTTGTATAGTCTATGAAATTGCGAATACAATACATTTGTACATATGATGTTTGTTTCTCTCTCAATGACATGTTTGATTGGTCATGAATTACGCACACTATACTTAAACCACGCACACAAACAGCAAAATAAATATACACAATACTGCTGATGGTATTGAAGCAATTAACAATAAATGAATTGGGGTTAATGGAAAAGTAATTAATAATGGTATAATACTAAAACCCAACACATACGGAAAGCACTTTGTATAAGCCAAAAATAAGAACGGTGCACAAAACCACTATTGATCCCAAGCCTTACAGTTAGACAGACCGGCCATTCGAGAACGTAGCGAAGTTTCGGCAAACAACCGTTCTCCACAAACAATCGCCGCAGGGTACAACATACATGACAGTTACATGACAGTTACATGTCAAAGTGATAACATTTTTGCATGTGAATAATAAAACGTTATAACAACAAACAAACAATAAACTACTACAACGGGAAAGTTACCATAAATACAATACACACTTGTGATTGTCGAATCCAATAATACCATATATACGCAGTAAACAAAATATTCATCAACTTTTTGCCAAGCAGCAAGAATCGCAATATGCCAAAGACAGCCAACGGTCAACAGACGAAGGTACGACACTTCATATATATGTCTTTATTTCATCCTTTTTTACAAAACAGTACATTACAAATACACATACATAGATGCAAGTACAACATGAACATCTACTAACCCCACATGTCACAGCTATGGTGAATAAGAAGTGTACAAGAAAAGAAACAACAACACTGAAAAGGATTAATATACAGCACCAATGTAGAAAAAGGTGCAGATAGATACACCCACACACACACCCCACACACACACACCCACACACACTCTCAAACACAAACACCACACACACACACACACTCACACAAGTTCGCGCGCTCACTCTTGCACGCAAGAACACATACAAAACCATACACATATGTATGTTAGGAAAGAGAGATGAATAAAATATGTATATATATATGTATACAAGTGAAGAATCAGCAGTATAATTATTTTACGTTTATGATTACAAAAATTTATGTAATGATTAATTTCACCTACTTAGATCTTAAGGAAGCAAGATCTAGACATGAAATCTTCATAAATAAAATGTAATAAATAAATGATATTTTATGCAATCATAATTAGATGCTCAAACTTGCCACAACGAAAAACAAGAAGAGCTTCCATTATTAAAAATGCATATGTCAAGATTACGATTTACTATAGTCAATACATGAGCAAGAAATAGAACTTAAATGAAAGAATAGAAACAACACCCATAAGTAATTACAAATGTTAACGCTGCCATAATAAATATATATAATGAAAGGCAATGCTGATGAAGTCTTCATATTTTCCTTTAAGAAGAGATGCAAGAAACGGGTTTCTTAACCCCAAATAAAGTTTAAGTAAGTTTAAGGGTACTCATACTTAAAAGGTAGTTGGATACAACACTACCCAATGTTGTATAGAGCTTATTATAAAACATGGCGCTAAGTTCGCGCATTCCTTGACAGTCTATAATTGTGTGGTCAGCAAGTGAAACTTTTGAGAATTTAAGAAAATACTGTACCGTGTTGTGTAAGAACTGTCTTAAGTGAATTATAAAAGTGATAGGTCTCTTGACGTAATTGAATAGAAGTGCTTTAATGTTGTTACTAGGTTTGCATTCTATTGGCAGTAAAGATAGAAATAGTTATTTTATGAGTAAAGACAGTTCAGCTATTTAAAGAAATATAGCCTTGTACAGACACTGGCATGTTTGTCTGCTCTTCTCTTCGTAATACATCAGTTTAGCAGTACTATGCCATCATGTCATTTTTCAACTGACTGAGTCACGGTTATATTTCTAGTTTGAAGTGATCCTATCGTTGTAGACGAAACAGCTATAAAAACAAGATTTTTAAAAAATGATTTATTTTTTACTTTGTTAAATTCATTTTCTTGCATTGTACCTTGACATGAGATGACAGATAACGAGTGAAAATGTATTGAAGATCAAATCCTGATCACATGCAGAGAAAGTGTTTGTACAATATCATGCATAAAAGTGCACCTTAAATTGTCAAAAGCACTAAAAGGCATACAAACGTACCATATATAATAATTGGCTTTAATATTTATATTTTAAGATGTAAAAAAATCAACACCGACAAGATACAATAAACAACTTAAAAATTAAAACTTTAAATTGCACCAAAGAATAAAACTTATCATATACATTAAACGACGTTAAACAATTAAGTTTAAAACGTTCTAGAGAACAGACAAATAAAGCTGCACGTAGGTATGACATTCAGCTAAAGCACCGAGTACGTCAACCGAATATGTTAAGGTCCAATAAAAATCGACAAAAGACTACATCAAACAATTTATTTTACACTATATTCAATAGAGGACATGCAAAATCCAGTTTATAAGCTATAATAGCTTCGAAAAAGATATTAAAGCGAGAGCTGCCCAGCGTTAAGGAACAAACCAGCCAAACCAGTCATACACAATACCTCACTGACTAGTTATAACCCACAATCTTCTTTAGCTTTTTAGTACATTTTTGCATTCTTGCATAGATACGGTTAAATAATTACGAATGTAAGTATTTAATTTCCTAACCCAAACGTAAAGAAGCAGTACACGGTGAATGTTGCTATATCCAATGTTGTGAAATAATTGGGAAGGAGGAAGAAAACTGCAACTTCCTTGCGTAACTTTAGATGAAGTTTCATTTTTTAATCTTTAACCGTGTGTGATGGCTGATGAATCGGAATCTAAAAGAAAAACAGACTTACTGGGATTGTGGAATGAATATGGTAATCCAGGTAAACTGTTTACGTATGGTGTCATACCGTGTACTGTGCTGTTTAACTAGAACATCACACTCGTCTTCTGTAGTTTGGTTAAAGATCAATCTAACCGATTATAATTTTGTTATTTTTTGTCCCTTTTCAGTTAAAAACGATAAGAAAAGATATTCTCACTACATTTTAACCTTTAATTATCATAAAAGAGCACACATTGTGCAATAAAAAATGATGCATATTTTTAAAGCTGATGTGATTATTTGAGCCTATTGAAAACACCTGTCATAAAGCAAAGTCAGCCATATTAGACAATACTGTACTGTATAATTTAAATCGTATTCTGCATTCTGTTAGTAAAATATTATAAAACTCTTAGATAATTAACAGATAATGCAAAGTTGAAATGTTTTCCAGACTCGATTGCTCGTTGAAAACGACACTGTCAACAACTTTCATTGTAGTCATGTGAAAGCACCAGGAGGAGGGGGAGCGGGAGTGGGGGCTGTCCCCCTCCTATCTGGCCCAGGCATACACATTTTCTCGACTATATTTATTTAGAAAAGGCATCATCGCACATTTTTATTCCGTGCAGAGATAATCACTGTTTCTTAGGCCCAGGCTGTCATATACTTAGCCGCCCGAACAGTAAATAAGGGCACGCGCCCCCGCCCACCCACCCCGGCTGCTAGCCAGACGTCTGAGACCATCTGACACAACATCCGCTGTCAACTGCCCAACTAACGAGCCGTATCGGCACTCCTCGGCTTAGATGCAAAGCGACGGCATTAGCCGAGGTATTCCAACTGTTTCAGTTTGTCACCTTGCATCCCAATCAAAGTACGCAGTAGATTTTCAGTGTACTTAAAGTTGACGTTTTTTCGGGATATCACCAAATGGCTAAAAGATGCGAAAAAGAACTTTTGTTTTTATGATAAGGAGAATGTTGTAATTTATGAAAATATATTTAGGTCACAAAATTAAGTTTGTTTCTGAAATAGAATAGAGCAAACTGCAATTTTAAGTCAAAGCCAAGCAAATTAAAAACACCAACACTGGCTATTGTTATTAGCTGGTGTATGACAAAATCCATCCCGGACAAAATCCTTTCCGAACATTTTAGCATGGGCGGACAAAATCTCCCCTGTAAATGAACAACAGCATTCAACATCAATCCCGTAATTTTTTAGTAAAATATATATTGAAGTTCGAAAAATCCAGTGTTATAATAATTGTATTTACGAGACTTAAATGTACAAAACCAAAAAAAATATGTCGCAAAATGTGGAAAATTCGCAGGAGGGTATTTTCCTCATTGGAAATTTTAAATGGACAGAAGGAATTTTGTACTGGAAAAATTTGTCCATAATCCGTTGTTAGCTATAACCCATGGTTTACCGAAATATGTATGAATTTGACAAGAAATGGGAAGATATATGGCTACGTTGGTGATAATTTTATAGTCTTTTGATCTGCAGTCCAAGGGATCTCCATGTATAGCACTAAGACTTAAAAATGTGTAAGGTTTTGTTGGCTAAAAATGTTGCAAGCATTTATAAAACATCTATAATATGTTTTGTGGAAAGTGCACTTATTTGGACATATTTGGTTATTTTGTGTTGCCCTATATGTATAAGTATGTACAAGTACTATATGTATATTATAACGAAAGAATATGCCTATTGGTTAATATTTGCCGTAGTTATATTGTATACTTATTTTTTTATATTTTACGTTACTTTATATAAACTCATATGTATAATTTAGAAAAAAGACCTGAATTCGAAAAAACTTAGTTATATTTTGTTTACCAAAAAGTCAAGTGAAAGGGTGATGGGACAAATCAGTACTGTTTTGTTTGTCACACCATTCATTAGGGATGCCAATGGTTAACCTGTTAGCCGGATAACCGGATATCGCATGTGTAACCGGATATCAATTTGCTATCCGGTTTACCTTATAAACTGCACGATACTCTAAAAAGATCAATTTTCGGATGTACGTTTTTGTTAAATTTGGTTTCACACTCCATCATTCTGTAGGAATTTTTCACGGCGCACAACAATTTCTCCCCAACCCCTTTTCCTTGACACGGTCACGTGTTTCATGTGTTCGGTAAACCAAAAACATAGCAACATATACTTTAATAAATACAACAGGAAATTAACTCAAAAAGGAAGTTTAGTAATCCATTTGGTTATGATGTAACTGGAACATATATTTAAACTGAAGAAGGAAGAGGGAAGTTTGCTAAAGTTTCATCCATTACACGATTTTACTGTTATGAAACAAATTGGAACCTTTCTCATCTTAAAAAGATCTGCCTTATTGTTCATAGAGTACTAAAAAGGTATACAAGTTTAGTGTGCAAAGACTGATTGTGTCCAAATCCGTAGCTTATTAAAACTCAGACTCGAGGTAAAGGTGATATTCGACAACCTCTCCCTTTTCAAATATATGTCACGACAATAAACCACTACCTTTAGGTATTTTAGAATGATCACATTTAACAGGTACGGCATTGTTTAAGTTAAAACGATTTAGAAAAGTATCCTTAGTATTAGTATAGTATTTACTGGCAACATCACGTAAGTCTGGAAATATCTAATATGAGTATTAATCATTTTCTAATCTATTTAAAGACTATATGTGGTGTTCCGCTAAATATCCTGTACAATCAAAACTATTTATTTTTACTTTTTTCTAAAACCGCCCACTCTCCAATTTTCAGCATATTGTCTTTATCAAGTGTTAAACACAAGCAATTGTTCTCTTAACATATTTGCAAAGGTTTATGGATGCTGCCATATTAGAAAACCAAACATTTTTTTAATTGAAACATTCCTCAGTCGTTATTGTTGGAATAAAACTATAAAGATATACTAAAAAAACATATAAACATTATCAAAACAATTAAATCTCGTCCAAATCTCGTTTGTTTACTCGATTGAGGATTTTCATTAATGGTGGCAGAGGTTACTGCGCAGTGAACGGCATCGGGATTACATTTTATGTTGTTCTTGGCCATAGTTTTGTTTAGAGTTGAGTATAGCATTCCATTGTGTGCATCTTCTATTTGTCTTAATAGATGGTTTCATGCATCTGTTACTACACATCTACTTCTTTGTTGTATTGATATATCTTGGAACGGCTTGATTTGACAATGGAATCATATACGTATTTCTGCGCTCGTAGACAAGTCTTATCAAACCTAAGATAGACATATCCACGTGCTGATGTCAGAGATGGACATGCGCACGTGATGTCTTTTGTAAAAGCGAATCGTTTCGGGATCTATAAACGTTTTATATAAATAACTAACCTTACCACAGCAGTAAGACGCACACGAATACCAGCATTCCAACACAGGGTCGGATCCAGGATTGTTTTCGTGTGGGTGTGTTTGTGGAGACGCGTCTATTGAGCGAGCATCAGAGAAGCTAGTAGTTGTGTGTGTATGGGGTGGGTGGGGGGAGGAACAATTCTTTTTTTAAAATGTACCAGCCAAATAGAGGCATTTCCTGTTTTATAGAAGCTGTTGCTATTTTGCTGTTAATGTATAATTTGTTTTCGAAGGATCTATTATGATCTCTTCCATATATTTTATGGAATTGAGGCGTTGAAAACTACCACCAAATGCACACATATTTGTGATAAAACTAACAACCAGTCTGAACAAGTGCACGTACACGGGATGATTTTCCTTTCCTAAATGTGAATTACGCAGAATCAAGGACCTAAACTCTTTAAAACATAGGCTTAAAGTATGGTGCCAAATGCACTTTTTTACACAAATAGTTTCATTTCAATGCCTTTTTTTCCCAATACATTGGTGGCGTTAATAAGTGCTTACTGATCTTATCGGTAGCACTGGACACACATGTGACAATATAACTACTTGTGTCATAAAGATGCGATATACCCTGAAATGTTAAAACAATCCTGGGAGGTATTATTTGACAAAGTCGGGCGTGGGCGTGGGGTGCTGCGGGGGTCCTGACCCCGCTTGCCGCTAGTTCCGCCTATGAAACATATATATATTTAACTTTTTTCCTGTTTCTCTGGTATAAAAAATATCCTGATTATTATAACCCAAATAAATGTTCTTTTGAGATGACAAATTGTAAATATATACATATAAAATACGACAAGGTACACAGAAAAAAGCAACGACAAATGTGTTTCTCCAAAGATTGTATCTGGTTGTTAATGTCACACATTTAAAGTGATCATTTTTAAACATTCATAAATTTGTTGATGATATTTTTTTCTATTTTCTTCTATTTGTTTATTTATTTATGCATTGTTTATTTCCTAACTAGCAGTACTAAATTTTTCATTACAATTTAAAAAAAAATCATCCGTAAAACATACTATTTGGTGACGTATTGGGGCCCCATAGTAGAAAGCAACATCATACAACGATTACAATTTTTTTAGTGAAAGTTAGATTTTACGATCTAACAGCAGTGTAACATAAGTACTTCTCCCTAACGCGTCCAAATCCACTCTCCTCTCTCTAGCTCGTCTAAATTCCACTCTCCCACTCTCCCTTGCTCTCTTAAATCCACCTTTTTTTTCTTTCACCTGGCGTCCCTAATATTTATAAGTGTAATTAAACGACGCAATAGTTTAGTCTTTATACATTCTTAGTATTATTTAAAGTATTCTAAGCATTGTTATTATAACTAAACAATTATCCATGTTAATATATAATTGAAAACTAATTAATAAGTTAATATAACATTACATTTTATATGCTTGCGACTGTCAAGGTATTTATACTTTGCGATAATATTGACATTTTACTAAGGAATAGCCAACTTCAGTATAACTTGACTTGTCCACAATTTTCAGTTCTGTTTGCTTTAATTTTTGTCTACAAAGCAAAAAGTGTTGGTTCACAATGATTAATGGCCTTAAATGTTATATCTGATCACAACATTAAATGTATGTTGTTCCTCAAAAGACTGTGTTGTTCAAAGAAAAGGAGAACAAAAGGCGTCGTGAGATTTTTACACAAAAACATAAACAATTTTAAGGCCGCAGTAAAGTACATCATAAATGTCAAAAAACTGACAGAAATTATAAAATTATGCGCTGTTAAACAGGCTTTCCGATACTGCTTATATCAAAAACATGAAACAATATATTACCCCTATTTTGTATTTGAAAAAAATCGTCATAAACGGGTATGATAGTCTGAATAAAAACGATTCTAACCACTAGCTCAACTGTTAGACAGTATTTCTTGAGTATTTCTATAAATATAATATATTCCGGCTAATGATATTATGTGATGACAGAAGTAAGTGGTCACGTGGTTTCCTCAACTTAAAAATACCTAACTGTCTAGCGTGGCTCAAATAGGGACTACATGTTTGTAATGATAAGTGGGGTGTTATGCTAAATTTTTGCATTATAGATGTAGGGAATCGATAAACAGCGTACCCCCGATCTTGTCAGGTAGCTATATTTTATTTGTTTGAACAACATAACTTTGGCATAAACTGGGCGATGCCACCTTTAAATGACCTGCAATATTGATAGAAAAGACGATAAAGCGCAATAGACTTATGTTTGTTCTCAGTTCGAAGTAACTAGTGGCCGATTAGTGCTAAGTATGCATAAAAACATTTTCCAATCTTAAGCCGATTTTGGAAATGATCATATGTGTTATTGTATTTTTTTATAAGAACCGCGTTTAGGGCTAGCAGACCATAGCATTACTAAGACATTTTAGGTCTGGGGTATGAAAGAGACAAACTACTTATGCTGAATGTTGAAGATCATGGAAAGAAACAATTAATATTCAAAGTTGTCTTCAGACATGTTTATAAGCGCCCTCATAAGCGACGTTAACTATTTGAACACTTCAGCACTGTTTGCATATTTACCGTACAGTTCGGAGTGTTGAAACGGCCTAAATTTGCAAGAGTCGAAACAAACTCTAAACGGGGCGAACCATTTATTCAAAATTCTTTGTTCTTTCCACAGTTCCACTTAAGTCCATCAGTGTCACTGTATACGTTCGGGGGCATATTGCGTCTGTCAGTTCCATACTTACCTACAACAATGAGGAGGAGAACCCTGTAGAGGCAGTGTTCACTTTCCCAGTCGATGACGGCAGTGCTGTTTTCTCATTCACTGCCGACATTGATGGCCGGTTAATTGTGGCAGAACTCCAGGAGAAAGAACAGGTAGGAAAATTCATATTCAGTCATCCACAAAATTCAGTGGACAGAGGCCCAAGTTCATCAGAAATCTCATTCAGTCTTGTAAAAACTTTCCTAGCGTGGTGGAACAAAGGTCAAGTTTATTAAACATCTATCATGAATCCCGCTTATACACATTTATTTGTTATTTAACCAAACTCTTGGCTATATGCTTACATTGAAATCAAGCCTCTGCAACATAAAGTGTAGATCCTGATCAGAATGTTCCCTGTTGAGCTCGGATAATTGTGAGCTACACTATTTGCCTTAGCCTGCTACAATCATGCTTAGAGTTTAAGATTATACAAAGTATCTTGCATTATTCAGATCGTAAGTAATTTCATAGGCCCTATTTTTGGAGGCTCAGTAAAGGAGTTGGCCAATTAAAATGGCATTTCTATCACTTGCCTCTGTTGTAAGAAATTAACAGACTAAAATGCTGAGAATTCATTTTTCTCTGAAGGCAGAGCTAACCTATCAGGATGCAATTGATGCTGGAAAAACAGCTGCTCTTATCAAACAAGCAGACCAATGTTCGGATGTATTTAAGTGTTCACTTGGAAATCTCCCACCAAAATCCACGGCCATTTTAACTTTAAAGTATGCCCTGGAGTTGCCCATAGAACCGGATGGTAGAGTGAGGTTCACATTGCCGACTGTTTTGAACCCACGATATTCTCCAGGTATGTGCATTTTCATATTTTTCGATTCCCATTCTAGCAGCTCATATAAGTGCTAAATGAATGTAGGGTTACTGGCAGAAACAGAATATTTGTTGATATTTTCCTGGTTGTTTGGTTAGCGGGATGATATGGTGATATTGTGTAAGCTGCCCATATTACCAATCAGTAGCGTATGTGACTTAAAATCAAGGACCCAGTTTTAAGTCCCTGAGTGTTTTATTTCTTATGTTTCTATGGGTTTTTTCTATCCAATACAAATTTAGGGACACATACTTGTATGTTACCTATTACAGTAATTGAAAATAAAACAACAACACAACTCCCGTTTTACTTTTTAAAAGCAAGATTGGTTTGAGAACGCATATGTTTTATGTGAACAGACATTATTTTTCATTTCGCCCCTGGAATAAAAGAGTCCATAATGTTTTGCAGATGGCAGTTGCTTAGTTAGTCTAACTATTGGTCTTTCGGTGAGGATATACACAGTCTTGACAGATTAACAACTAGAGATAGCCACATTCCTTAAATAAATATTTTTGGAGTCGTCACAAAGGTCAAGATCACTGTGGCCATGATGATGATTTTATTTTGAAAGAACGAATGAGACAAATGAGCCCACAATCCATAAACTTGGCAGGGACACAAACATAAAATGTTAAAGTGGCCTTCAATGAGATGACGTCAAGGTCAGGAAGTTCTCTGATCCTTCTAGATTTTTAAATACATATATGAAGTTTAGTTCCATATGCCCAGTGCAAGTTAATTATTGTTCTAACAAGATGCAGGTGGAGAGGTTGCTGCGGAGTCAGCCACATACGCTCCACCGTCCAAGATTCCATATTCCTTCACGTTGTCCGCATCTGTGGAGAGCAATATCAGAATCGTGACTGTAACATCGGACAGGCAGAATCTGGATGTGAAACTATCAGATAACCAATGTGGAGCAGAGGTAAACTACTTGCAACTATTAGTATACATTTGAAGAAATTAACAAGGATTTACACCACAATAATAATTATTAGTTATTGGTAATGAATAGATAGTACAAGTGAAGACAGTTTTGAAGAATATATAAGATAAATGTGATTCATTTAAATACAAGAAAAGTAGTGACACGTATTTATGTTCCTGCCTAAGTATGCACATCTGTCTGTCCCATTTTCATATCGCGTCAATATTCATCTTGAATGTCTCCAATTAAAAATAAAAAAAACAACACTTGATCTTTTGTCAACATAGCTAGTAGTATATATCAAATCAGGCGAAATTTGACAGAACTGATAGTCATCTTTAGTAAACTCAAGCCATTGTCCACTGTATTTTATAAAAAACTTATTAAAATTAATCATATTTCAGACATACACTGTCTTATGGTGTGTCTTGCATCATCATTTACAAATGCAACCAGTATTGTCAAAGTCATATTTAAGGCATATTTCAGATCATTTCTTACAAAAGGCTACACAAGCTGTGGATCAAGTTTTCGTCTGTGACATTTTAGAGTACTTACAGTCAATGTTGCTTTCTTACAGACATGCACTTTTATTGATTTTAAATTTAAGTTGTTACTTCTCAGTGCCACACCAGTCTATCAGTCTAAATTCCTTATTGTTTGTTCTTTTAGATGACCTGTGGTGTGATTTTTCTTTTATTATTATATTTGTCTGGTTTTTTTCTGCGCAAAAACATCTGGAGATTGCCTAGATCTTACTTGTATCTGAGTTGTGTGACTGTAAAAATTTGATTTATTACAAATTCTAGGTACACCTGAAAGATGAGTTCCTGTTTGACCATGACCTTACCATGTATGTTCAGTATGCAGAGCCATTTCAGCCTCAGGTGGTCTTTGAGAAGGGAAAACCTAATGCTGGTATTATATTCAACTTTTTTCTCATGTTTAGAAAGTAAGTTTATACAGTTATGCACCAAAAATGTTTCCCAATAGAGCGTTTTCACTTCATGTTAATGCAGAACAAGAGTAACCCAACATTAATTATTCAATAAATGTCGTTGTAATGCTCTCGTCTGAAACTATTTTGAATGAACTACCATGTCCAAACGTTAATATGACACCAGATCACTTAACACCATTGCATTTTGTTTATTCCTTCCCTGTCGAGGCAGAGGGACATATTGCCGCTTAGTTCATTTCTTTGTATGTCCGTCCACCACAATTTCGTCTAAAGCAAATCTCATAAACTGACAAATTGAATTCAGACCTAAATATTAAATCCATTGATCAGCAATAGTGAGAGAAGCCCAACATCATAGTCAGTGTAGCTAACTTACTATATTTTACACATTTTTATCCAAGATAATAAACTGCACTAAAGCGGGGGCAAATGCGAACATAATTTTAGCTCACCTGAGCACAGCGTGATCCTTTCTGGTACCACTTCAGCAGGCTCCCGTCTTGCGGCGTCAATAATTTGCTTGTGAACACGCAATAAGCTATCTAGAGTTTGTTCTAGTGCCCTAGAAAACCTCGTGGACACTCTTAGAGGCCCATTTATAGCCAAATCTTAGCTAGACCTGGCCAGACCGTTTGCCTGTATGTTAAGTATGTTTTGAACTGAGCCACGTGGATTCAGTAGATGACTAGGTAAAGTTCTAAAACATGTTATCAGCCCAGTGACCACACTAATGATCCAATCTTCACCAAAGTGAATAACTTTTAATTACTTGACGCAAAATTTAAGCCTACTAAAAGCCCGTGTCCTCAGGTGAGCGAAAATCCATTTCTTGGAAACACAAATCTATTGGCAACAATATTATATTTAACAGTGATCGGGGAAGGCGTGCGCCATGCGCCATAGTCACATTACAAATAACATGTCACATTGATACCTCGCCAAACTGCTGCGAATACGTGTTAATGCCCCCCACCTTTAATAGTTGCAAGTTACACTTTATTGCTGCAATATTAAAAACGGAAGTTCGCTTATTGTCTCCGAAAAAAAGGTCTGACAAAGCAGCTGCGATTTAGCCAATTGATAATGTTTGTTTAAGCAGTATTTTGTTTTGGGATTTATTTATAGCAGGTGTTTTTCCGTAAAGATTCAAGCAAAAAGAAGTCAACCACACATGACCTGGTTTTCGGTTAAACAATTTGACCCCATCACAACCCGTGACACTTTATCTTCATGTTTGTTACTTTTATGAGCGGATTATTTCATATCGAGAGGTATGTAATTGCTTCATACGCTGCACAAAGTTGCTGGTATTAAGTTAGCGAATATATTCTCCTAATACTCGAATTCGTTTACAAGGCTGGGTGTGAGAAAGTGTATATATCGTACTCTGTTGAATGACAATTTTTGGATTTCAAATGAAATTGTAAAGTGTGCTTGTTTTTTTCTAAAACCTTCATACATACTAAAAAGTTTGAGTTGTCAAAATAGTACCCTTTTTAAAAAAAGCAGCATGGCTGTTTTGAGTATGAACATGTGAGTCACTTCTTTCTTAAAATAGCAAATAAGTATTTCACTTACTTTCATGGGGCCAATTTACAATATGACTTTAAAAAGTTACCTTCAATTAAAAAAAATGTCACATTAATTTTGAAAATGTCAATGATTGTGTAGATGAAAGGGATACTGTGTCATTATCAAAGATTCTTTCCCAATCACTGCATATATTAATTTCAATTAATGCATTTCGGCTTGGTCATGTCCATTTGCTGAGACAAAATGTTTGTTTGAACGATTGTAGGCACCCCTGGGAATCAACGTACAACAAGCATGTTTAATGTCTTTTTGGGTCACAAAGCCAAAAGTACGAACAATTTGGTGTATTTCCATCAATTGCAACATGTATTTTCCTACGTGTTGATTTATTCTATAAATACTATATATGTTGACAAAGGATGAGGTCATAAATTAAAAATGCCTGATTTTCGTCTTGACTTTTGTCCCCGACTAGTCGTAAACCAGAGGTTATTTATTTCCCCCGCATTATAACCTGAAAATTAAAAGATTCACTTCAAACGACGTATGTCTATTTGAATTTATAAAATTATGAGCACTAAAACATTTATTTTATTTTTGTCTGTCTGCCAGACTTGCTTATCTCAAGAACCATGACTTTACATGCATTCCTTCAGTACTTTTATTATTTATTAATAATACACAAGGTACATTCTCTAAAAAAGGTCATAAACATGCATTCAATAAATTTACCTTTGACCTAATTATATTGTTTTTGGAAGCAACTGGTTCTACCTTACGGGTCCAAATAAAGTAAATGTTGTAACAACTCCGTCTAGCACATTAATTACAGAAAATTAAAATGACATTCGGGGTACCATGAAACTATTAGGCATCTATAAATAGGAATATGACAAAGTCATATGATCATTTCAACATATACCAAAATTAAGCACAGGACAAAGGAATTTACATCTTATCAAAATGTAAAAGTAAGAACAAATCTGTGATGTGTGATTTAACCAAAAGAGCACACCTAACAGTTACTTCGTTGGCGCCGTTCTATTTGAAAAACAAATTACCAAGCTCTGACGTTTTCTATAATAAGTTATGAAGAAAGAAAAACGAAGTTATGGGAAAAAATGGCCACATAGTACTTAGAAGAGAGAAGTATAACTTCTATTAGAAGAAATACACAAACTCACTGTTGATAATATTCTAATACGTTAACCTGCATCGTACATTCTAGTGGGCCCATATCTCCAGGAGGACGTTGTCATGCTGAGCTTTTATCCTGACTTAAAGGAGGTAACCATGGCAACTTCAGGAGAATACATCTTTGTGATTGATTGTTCAGGTAAGCGAATTCCACCATTCATTATCAGTAATGCATATTTGAACAATTTCGTATTACATATGAAGTGTGTGCCATGAGGGGATGGAGGCTCGCTGATCAGGAGCTGCTGTTTTGGTCTTACTCTGATTAATTTATATTAAACATTTTTTTTATAATTTAGCACACCTATTGATTTTTGTTCAAAATAGAAATAGACTAGACCTTTATATTTGACGTTCCCAGCTCACAAATAATTTTCAAATTTGTAAATACATGTACAGCATATTTTTACCATTGATTTTGTTTTCAGGTTGCGATTAGCCAGTCACAATAGGGTGAAAACTATTAAAGTTTACTAAACCTTTGTACAGAAATGCTGTTAAAATGTGACAGATTAGCTTGAACAAAGTCAAGGAAACAGTCCTGGTAGCGTAATCAGGAGAGTGTTGGATCAAGGTACAGGGGGGCCTGGACCTTAAATGATACTAAATGATAGTGTTAAGGCTGTATTGCTGATGCTCATAACTATAAGAGGATACTTCCACGGCTTGTGGGCCCAATGCAAGGAAAATGTGCCTGTTCATGGCATTCTGTTCACAGTAAAGGCTGCGCAATATCTGCGCAAGTAGACACTGTCTTTCGATAACTGTATTGATGATGATTATAGGATGATATCCCTATAAACATACACGCTTTTGTATAAGGACTTATGCAGATAACAAAATGCTAAGCTGATCATGCGCCAATTCAATATATTATTTAAGTTATTGACTTCGGCTAATATACTCTGACAGCTTTAAATTAGGCGGTCATTTTTCTGGAATTGTAACATATATAGTACTGGCTTGACTGTAGCAGTATAGGTAAAAAAGAAAAAATCCTAAAAGAATAACCACACCACAGATACTTAAATCTAAGCTACCTCTAGGCAAATGCAAATGAGGTAAATGTAAATGTGACAAAGACACAGAGACAAGACAAAAGACACAACAAACCAGCAGTTAACGCATTGGAACGGCAAAAAGACCAACTGAGGTGCCTAAACCTTGTTTGTGGAGCGCTCCAGGCCCGCACTTCCTGAAGGTTTTCTCTATCAAACAAATATAGTAAATGAAATATCCCATTAAAGTAAGTCAACTAACAGTTACCCCTCATTGGGTGTTAAAACCGATAAATGAACCTCTTTACAAATAACTAGTAATATAACAAACAATCAGCACTTGTAGAAAATGTACAGTACATAAAAGCATCGGCAACCTAAAAGATCCAAATGAAAGAGTAGTTTGAAATGAAACAGCCCAAACAATGACGTTTAATAAGAATAATTTTATGACGTCATATTATAAAATGCTGTGATGTCCTATGTCAGATTTGTCAAATGTAAAAACACGAAGAAACCGTGGAATTTTAGAGAACAACCCAAACGAATAAAACAAAATTTAGTATGCCTTACATTTCCAGAGGGCAACAAGTTTTGTAACTCATTGATAAAAAGAGCATAAGGCGGAAATGTCATACAATTTTATGATAAAAATCTTTTACAATTTGTTTCCCTTCATTTCCTGGTCACAATACCTAGTGCATTCTATGTGTATCGTGCTGCATTAACAACGAATGATAAATTGTTGATTATTTGCTAATAATTGAATGCATATCCTATAACATATATTGATATAAAGTATGCAGTATTTTTGTAAATCCCGAACAATTTCCACTGATAGCTGCCTAATCTGGATTCAAACAATTTGTCTTAGCCCTATCATCTATACTTAGCAGATTTCTTATCCTGAATTTCAGGGAGCATGCGTGGGGAGCGTATAGAGATGGCAAAACAGGCCCTTTTGCTTTTCTTGAAGAGCCTTCCGCAGGACTGCTATTTCAACATTGTTCGATTTGGAAGCAAATACGGAGCTCTATTCCCGTCGTATGTACCTTTTCCATATGTCAGTAGTACACTGTATATGTCAAAAGTTTTTTTATAAGGCATTTAAATGCCAATATCAAATATCTTTTTTTATTCAACTTGTTGTATATGCCATTAGTACTCAATTCATTTTTCTTGGTCTATAAAACATTTTTATCTTCTCATTTTATACATGTTTTCCTCTTGTGAAAAAGATGCAGCTATGACAATGTCCCAAACTTTAACTTAAAACACAGGACTAAACACATTTCAAATTAAGGCTTTGTGAACTTACTTAAATCTTAAATGTTAAAGTTTTTTTTGTATACAAACAACGTTAGTAAATAAGATTCGTAATATATTGTATATATAAATTTCTATATAAATATCAAAGCTACTTAACGCTAAATCACTTATCATGTTACAATAAATTAATCACCCAAGTTCTCAACCCACTTTTACATATGCATGCAAAGTCCTAATACATTGCTTGACACAGCTATTTGTGTAAACCCGGTTAGTGTATGTAAACAGGCAAATAGTTAATGTCTATTATTCATGGAACATATTAAAATTTCACAAACTATTTATTATTTTCATAATTAACTTTTAATTTAAAGCAGTTATTCTTATTTTAGTCCAATTCTTTACTAATAAACTATCAATGTTTGTTCATTTAGCCTTAATATGTTTATCAGATCAAATGTATATTGCTTTTGATGCAACTATTAAAACACCAACTGAACCAGCTTTATTCAGAGTTATTTTTTGATTCCATAGTAAGTTGTTGCTTGATGTGAAAAAGATCCAGATGTGGTTCTGTCAACAAACAACTTAAATTGATGGGGGTATGGTGCAAAGGTCAACGTCACAACAAGCTTTAACAAAATTGATTTCTGATATCTAGACAAAGCATGAGATTTCATTCCGTATACTTTGTAAACGTTTTGGTCATAGCATGGAAAAGGCTCCTGTTAATTGTAGGGTCTTCAATGTTTCTGTGTCATCTAGTAAACCCTTTTACCTCACTGAAGATTATGTAGAAGAAAGTATCCGCTGCCTAATATTTGCCTGCTTTCACTCGCGTTTTCTTGGTTAGACTTACTTTGTTCAAAGGAATACTCAAGTATTTTTTTACTAAAGAATTTGTTGAAGTTTCTATAGTACCTTGTCATGCCAATATCTATAGTATTTATATCTTTCTTGAGCAAATGCCCTGAAAAATGAGTACATATCCTCTTTTCTTGCCCGGTCAGTAAGTTGAAAGGTCAAGTATGCCCATATATGCAGGCACATTAGTACAGGCAGCAGGTCTGAACAGAATGCAGAGATTATCATTTGTTCAGGCTATATTCAATTGTAAAATATTCTGTTGTAGTGGAAGCAAGCCATATAACAAGAAGACACTAGAAGATGGATTGAATGTTCAGAAAAATCTCAAGGCAGATCTTGGGGGCACAGAAATCTTGGAGCCTCTCATAGCCATCTTCAAGAAGGATGCCATTAAAGGACATAAGCAGAATGTGGGAACCTTTTTTTTAGTAAACCACTTAACAAAGAACATGTCAAAGATGAGATATTATTAGAATAATAAATAATGGACTCACAATTGAATTTGGTGAAATTTTTAAGTATTCACAATTTGCTAAATTATGATAAATTCATTTCCATGTAGGACATGTATGCCACAAATATTGTGATATTCAGCATTGTCATAACATAATATATTTCCTCTTTGCAATTGCAAAAACGAAGTCTAAATCAAATTTGATGAAGGTATCATTTTTGGCTTCTCTCTTTTGTAGAACACTACAACTCTGATATTTTTGTGCTTGCTAAATGTGAATGTTAGTCTTTCAGTTGACCTGCTGTGCATCAGTTGTTTTACTCATGTATTTGTCTTGCTTTATTCATCTTTCAAAATATGCTGGCCCTATTTTGTGGAAATGCCTTTTATTTATCAAACGAATATGTCTTCTTATTATAACTAGTTCCTTTTCACACTAGTAAGCATTACTAAGAAGATTGTGTTCTTCAGATTTTTGTGCTGACAGATGGGGCGGTTAGCAACACAGATGCAGTGATTGGGTTGGTGAAGCAGAATGCAAAAAATGCAAGGTATAGAAACTATATGTACATGCTTACTGGCTTTCTAATCTCTCTTGATCTACATCTGTCTTCAAACATATCTTCCAATTTAGGTATTGGCAACCAATGACATTAGAGAGGTCAGAGCAGACCTGCTGTGTGGAGCTGGTTCTACCCAGATATTTCAAAAGAACAGAACGTTAAGTTGAATTTTGGCATAGTTATGCCCTCCTTTTCCTCTTGTCCTTATTACTTACTTTCAAATGGTGGTTATTCTTTTCCTCATTTATCAGGACAGTAGGTCACCTCTTGCTTAATCCACCCCTCATAATCAGATACGAATAAGAACAACCAATACTATATTACTATATATAAACAGGTATGTCATGGACTCAAATCCCTCCAAACTTCCTGTCACTTAAAAATTGCCAAGAATGCCCCATTTATTGTGTATGTTAATGCGCCCGTCCCATTCAATTTTTGTAGGTCAGATCATTACTATTAACTAAGTTCTTTGTACTTCACGAGAGTTATTCGTACTCTACATTTGCGTTCAGTAAAAATAAGACAAAACAATCCTCGATACATATCTGTTATAACTGTATAATTAATAATGCTGTAAAACTTTGTACACATAGAAGTGTTTCTTTCAGTTACACACACAAACTTCTCTTTACCAAAAAGCAAGTATGCATAAGTAAGCTGACATATTTTCTTTTGCCGGTACTAAGTAACCTGATAAATGCTTCTAGTTTTAGCAGATCTTCCAATTATTTAGCATAGCTGTACGCGAGAAAGAGATTCCCAGTAAATATAACGTTTATCTCGCACCATTTACGCAGAACTGGATCTGTAGTTTACAGGGGCTGACTGATGTAGTAAGAAAATAATCATTGACAAATTGTGAGAGCTATCAAGCTACAGTGCTAAAGTGGAGGTCGCACAATAACACACATCACTGTATTTTTTACACCTGTAACACTTACTGCCCTCCAAATGAAATAATTCATAATATGACATACTTTTGCAATTCATCTTGCCTTAAAGAATCATCTATCAGTGAATTTGTTTTCAGCAACTTTTTTAAACATTCGATTATTTAGAATGCTCAGATGTTATACCAGGGCAATGTATATGTATATTTACAATATTAGGTTATCAAATGAAATTGCATTACGTGTGCTTGATGTCTAGTTTTTCTAAAAACTTTTCCAAACTAGTTTGACTAGACAAAATCTTGCACTCTTTTTAAGAAGAGCATGTATTTATGTTGATATGAATATGTTAGTGACTTCATTCTTAAAATATAAAATAACAATTTACCTAATTTCATTTGAGAAATTCTCAATATGACCAGTCTCCTATGACACAGCTATTAAATAAGTTTTGCCTTCCAATATGATTGCTTTATGGATGAAATGACCTATTAAAGTACAATGTTTCGCTTATAGTTTCTTTGAAATAAAGGCACTGTTTTCGACTAGTTATGTTATATATAAATGCATTTAAAATCATTATTTATACCTAATTGAGAATGAAAAATTAATGCTCCATCAAGTTATTTAAAATAAAAATAGTTCCATTATAAATATAAATCAGTATCTTAACCGAAAATAATATTAAAAGTCATTATGTTATGTTTCTTTTTTTAAACCTGACATTCATTTATTATAGTAAAATGTTGCATTAAAATTAAAAGAAAATGTCACATTAATTTCGAAAATGCCACATTGACTTGGTGGAAGAATTGGACCTAGTTCCATTACTAATTTCCGCCGATTACTGCTTCAGTGACACCAGCGCCTTGTGAAGGCCTTGTTTTTTTCTTCAGAGTATTTTCTCTGGGAGTTGGGCACGGAGTTTCAACTTCTTTGATTAAGGGATTGGCAAGAGCCGGAAATGGATTTGATGAAATCGTCCAAGACAGCAGCAAAATTCAGGCAAAGGTCAGAAACCTGTTATAAAATACATTAAATGACATGTCTGTTCAGATTATTCCACAAATAACACTTTTATTTTGAATGACTGTTGATTGAATATGATAGTTTGTCTATTCTGATCATGTCACTTCGTGGGGCTATCTTTTAATCAACACAATGGAATATTCAGTGTGCTTTGTGGAACAGTTACATATAAGGTGGAAATAACATACCCCCCCCCCCCTCCATCCCCACCCACCAGATAATGAATAGAGTTAGAACGAACCTTAAAATAGGTGAGAATGTGCACTGCGCCAAATGTTTGACAAAACGTCGACCATTAATGTGGTAAGAATCGTCCAAATGACTTAACTAAAATCCAAAAATAAGTATATACGACATGTGCCATAATTTGAATAATTCTTTTCACGTTTAGGACAGATTGAAGTTTTGGATAAGATTGAAACAATGTGAAGTTAAAAGTAGGTAACAAATTCAAATCAAAGAAAAACTTTTTGTAGGCAATAGATCCCATGATTGGCACAGTCTTCTCATAACATGATCAAGATAAATCTTTGCACGAGTTACAAGTGCAGAAATTTAAGGTCACTGCAAAATTCATAAAAAATCATTTGAATAAACTAGGGTTAACAGCACAAAGTCTCTATATAGGTATATTGGTTACTTCTTCAACAGATATTCTTCTTAATAATATGAACCATTTGTAGATTACATCTTTACAAATGTTCACAGTGAAACCTCTACTAAAATAATGTTATTGTTGTAGTCAACCTGGCTTTTGAAATGTATGAATTATGTGCTATCATGATAACCATGCAATTGTCGGTTAATGTCGTTACACCATTTCAACCTACCAGTATTTGGTGCTTTATGTAAATATCAATGAAACTATTTCCGCGTTGGGAATAACATTAGTATACACTATATGTTTTCCACCATTCCTCAGGTTATCTCCTTGTTAAAGAGTGCAATGCAGCCGTGTGTGAGGAATATCAATGTGAAGTGGGAGTTGCCCCCAGATGTCAACCCATATCTCATTCCAGAAGAACTTCCTGTGGTTATCTGTGCTCAGCAACGCCTAACACTTTATGCACTATTGAAAGGGGTGAATCAAAATGTAAGTACGTGGTTTACCTAAATATCAAAATATGGATGCATATGTGTATTCGAAAGTTAAGCTGGTTGGTATGGCACAGAAACTATAGCCTGGGTCTTCTGATCGACATAATAGCTATCTATCTTTTAAAGCTTATGTGGATATACTCTTTCGATGACGTCACTGCTTTCGTCATAACTTATCAAACAAAACATCAGCGCTTGGACATTTATTTAAATGGATCACGTGTTCTTTCATAGCTTTCATTTTAGAAACCCATCAGGAAGTACGAGGGTTTGAGCTCTGTAAAACCGGTTTAAGCACCCCAGTCGGTCCATATTGCCGACTGACCGTTTCTAGGCGGTAACTGTCGGGTTGGCCCTTTTTTGTTGAGTGACTCATCACAGATTTTTCTTACTTTTACACTTGGATTGCATGTGAATACCTTGGTTCTGTGTCTTTTCAAATTTTTGTATATGTTGCAATGCTCATAGGACTTTGTCATCTATATTCTTAAGAATATATGTATTTCTTTAAGTCTCTCAAATACTTCTGTTTGTTGGATCACTCGTGTCGATGTTTTTATACATGATCATGTTGATATTGTTCAACAATCATGTTATTAATTTAATCTGTTCTGTACGAAAAGCCAATAAATATCACCATACAAATCACAATGACATTGTTAACATGTCCACATTGCAATCAACTGATCAACTCTATTTCTTTTAAATTACCACAGGTAATCTATGGTCCTAGCTCTATTAGACTAAATGGGGAGTTCCAAGATGGGCCAATCTCATTTGATTTCACCTTTACTTTCTCCGATGATGCGGATGAGACAATTCAATCACTTGCACCAGTCCACCGTTTGGCTTGCAAGACGAAAATAAAACTTCTGGAGGATCTTTACACAGCAAAAGGTAGTAACATTTTTGTTAAAATGAATATCTCAAAAGATATTTAGTTAAAACTTGGAATAATTGTTCACTAATATTATAGGAACCCATTAATAAGCAGGTAACCCTTAAATAAATGCTGACAGAGTTAAGCCCATTTTTTCTTTATTATACTTCACTGAAACACCATACTAACGCTGTCATTGGGTTCCATCAAACCAATCAATGCTATAAAGACCTCCTGAATAAATGTAATGACAGTTACCCATAATCTGCTTATATCTAGTTAAACAGTAGCAAGTGTTTTTCGATACACATTTGTTCCAAATTTATAATCAGTTAGAAAGAGGCGTTTTGCTGTAAGGCAAGAAATAGGCCGTCCACTGCTTGCATTTTGATGATGCTTTAAGACAGTCTTTTGCTTAAAAGCTTTGATATGAGGCCAAGTAATACCACAATAAGAAGACCGGAAGAAAATCAACGGTCAGAAAGATTATCCGGAACTGTTTCTCCGATCGACTTAAAGTAAAAATTGTGTTCGGCCTAGTTAAGCAAAACTCTAATAGTCCGATCTGTCTAGAAATATTTCAGTGTGTTACTGTACATCTCTTAACAAATTTCCAACTTTACTTTCGCTTTCACTACGTGTACCATAATAATCATACGCACATACATTTTCATACATGCGCACCGGTTGACAGGTGCTTGGAATGTACATAATCACTTCGCTGCAATGGTGTCATATAGACGGGTGCCACAATGCAATATCCACGTGAGAAATTCAGCTTTACAACAACAAATAACCCATCAAACACAATGGAAACCAACAGGATAATAACGCCAATATCCATAAAAAGAAAAGGGATATTTGTAATAAGAATATATGACAAAGTCCTATGAGTATTGCAACATATACCAAACTCCGAAAAGGCAAAGAACAAAGGTATTTCACATGCAAGCCAAGCGAAAAGTAAGAACAAATTTGTGAAGAGTCATTTATGGAAAAGAGCAAACCCGACAGTTACCGCCTTGGAACGGTCAGTCGGCAATATGGACCGAGTGGGGTGCTTAAACCGGTTTTACAGAGCTCTAACCTCGCACTTCCTGACGAATTTCTCAAATGCAAGCAATAAAAAGAAAAACGATCTTTTTGAAAACAAAATGTCCATGCGCTGATATTTTCTATACGGTATGACGAAAGTAGTGACGTCATCGAAAAATAATGTCCACATAGTGTTCAGAAAAGAAATATGGTATTATTTCGATATGAAAAACAACACAAAATGGTTGACCACAAATAAAATTAACTTTCTGAATCATGGACAAACATGACCAGAGACGAATAAATGGTTGTAGCATCCTGTATAGTTGAAGATTGAATTGAAGAACCAAAGTTCAATGTCCATCAAAGGAAATACACGTAACAATCCTTATAGGATGAATTAAATGACAACATAGATTACATGCACTGGGAGATTTTTTACGACCGCCACACTGCACAAGTAACATTGTTGTGATCATTAATAAGAATATATGACAAAGTCCATGAGTATTGCAACATATACCAAACTCCGAAAAGGCAAGGAAGTCACGGCAAGGATACCTG
Organism: Sinonovacula constricta; assembly: GCA_007844125.1. Lineage (NCBI taxonomy): Eukaryota > Metazoa > Mollusca > Bivalvia > Cardiida > Solecurtidae > Sinonovacula > Sinonovacula constricta. Next base: position 35,960,024 of record CM017564.1, on the reverse strand, counting down.
TCAGTGACTGCTAACGAAAAAAAGAAAGAAAAATCTGTATAAGTTCGGTCATTTGTCTGTTCGAACATGTGAATAAGTAATTCGCTTGTCCAAAAGATCCCTTGCTAAAGGTATTCATGTTAAAACCTCTAGTGGTGGTGAACAGGTTGCACTCTAAATAATCAACAAATACATGTAATTTATAATTTTAAATACACTCCCCTATACAAAGTTAATATATTAGTTTAGCATGGGCCCATAAAACTCTTTGCTATATTATCAATTCTAGAGATGACAAAGTCACATGTTAAGATCACATTTTTAATCAACAAGGAATGTAATTCATAAAACTTCACAAGAACATTTGTTATCAGAATAGTCTATCTTATACCACATCAACACACGCAGCTGTCGTTATTAACAGCACAGAGCAACATATAATTGCAAAGCTCTTTGAAATAATCGTCACTTAATTCTTGACCATTGTTCCGATTGCTACAGTACCAGTGAATGAAATATTTGACTTATCAAGGACGACACACTGGTGTAGTTTCACAATAAATTGCTAAAATTGGCAGATTTATGATACTTTGAAAATTGCTGAAACGTTGACACAAACAGCAGCTAAGCCTGTCTACCATTAATAGGAGGTGTTAAAATACACCAGGCAGTGTAGGATTAAGGGACACTGAAACTGACAGTGGCAAGATGTCTGTATGTTTATCTGGGTTTTTGGATTGATAGCATACTCCACACAAAATTGCGAGTTTTGGTTAAATAGTAAGTCCGATCACCATAGTACCTGCAAATGAAAAGCTTTGCTAATCAAGTACTACACACTAGTGAAGTTGCAGCGATTAATTCTTAAAATTAATGTAGTTATGAGACTTTTAAAATGAGTACCTACATATTTCTTCGAAGTCAACTTTGAGAAGATATATTAATTTAGATTTCATGCACGACCATAAACAGCTACTTCTGATTACGACCTCCTAATTTTCACCTTTTAGCTTTTTTAGCTTGTCCGACAAAGGAAACACCAGTAACACAACCCCCTAAAACGCATAAACTCTTTAGTAGCGTTGGTTCTACTCAAGCTTCGAGCATGAAAATAGGTGGCCAACCTTTTTTGCTGTTGATGCATTTAAAGAAAACTATTAATAAATGAAGTCGGATGAACCTAATAATCCTTTTGCGAAAGTTGTCTTAATTTGAGTGGTTTTTTGTAACAGTTAGTCTTTTAAAATCCCTAACTATGATGCATTGTGCGTACGTGACACCACTCACATTTCCTTAGTATAAGAGCGATGAATAAGAAAATAACACATGTGCAAATTTTTTATTTCATGCGTGTATGTATTATGGTTTTCTGATAATAATATTATGTTAACCAATATATCTGATTTTCTGTGTCTTTAATCATTATATCGTTTACATTAAGCAAAAGTGTAAATAGTAATTCAAGCACCTACAAATAATTCATCAACATTTTGAAGCAATTTCAATAGTCAGTAGTTAGCAAGTCACCTACAAATAATTCATCAACGTTTTGAAGCAATTTCAATAGTCAGTAGTTAGTCAGTCACCTACTAATAATTCATCAACGTTTTGAAGCAATTTCAATAGTCAGTAGTAAGTAAGTCACTTACAAATAATTCATCAAGGTAATGATGCAATTTCATAAGTCAGTAGTAAATCAGTCCCCTACAAATATTTTATCACTGTTTCGAAGCAATTTCAGTGTCATTGACAACAAGACAAAATCATTTTCTTTTACAAAATCTGTTAAAGTTGGCATCCGACAGTTTGTATATATCAATGCAACAATATTACCCCCCCCCCCTCCTGTTTTGGGAATATTAGGCATATATTCTGCATTAACTCTAATTTAGTATCAAAAAGACGATTTTTAATACCTACTTTATTGTTAGGCAGTACAAATTGCGGAAAAGAATCAACCTAAATGGCCTTTAGTTCTAAATCTGTTAATAAGCGTGGTAGTGAATTCTGCTAAAATAGGTAGCGGCGTCGGAGCAGACTACCTGGATGACGATTTAACGTGATTTCAAAAGTAAGTTGCCCCGTGGTTTTCTCAGTTTAAAAATAGCTTTCTCTGCAGCGTGGCTCAGATAGGAAATATATGTTTTTATGACGAGTGGGGATTTATGCTTCTCTGTTTACAATGATCTTAGGCACCACTGAACAGCATTTTCAGGACCTGTTCAATTAACTATGACTTACTTGATTATTTGAGATAGAAAATGTCGCATACCACCTTTAAACCAAAGCATATTACATGTATCTGGAGTCTCCCGCGTACGGAATTGTTTAATTCATTATGTAACTATATTATCTGTACACACGTTTAATCTTCATAAGCTTAAATTATAGCTTATAGGGACAGCCGGTGTGTTGGCGACATACACGACTTAGCGGTTGATTGCATGCTTCGGTATAATCTTCCCCCAGTTTTGGCAGTGCTGCCAAATTGATTAGAACAGCTCTGTGTGAACAGCACATTGGCTGTCAATGCTTGCCGTGGTGAAACATTTCCCTTTCATTACTTCATCACGCGGTACATGAGCTGAATTGACAGACGCTGTGAAGAAAACTAACGTGTTAACTGATGAATTGTAGAGCCACGCTATGCGAAGAAGACCTGTAAAAATTAGAAAGTGAACCGCTAAGTTAGCTGCAGGCATCCTGGAGCTGCATAACAGAGAACCTTGTATAAAAACATCTGAATCAAGATGTAGCTTTAATTAGTGATTCATTGAGTACTGCAATAGCGCAACTCAAGACCTTGGAAAAAAACATGTTAACTTGTTGAGGACATTTCTCTGCTCCAACAGATATTTTTACCACTTAATTTGCGTTTTCTCTTTTGTTTTAGATATAAGTTTTTGGTCATATGGCCGCGAAGCTGTGTTGACAGATCTCCGAAAACAGATCATTGAAGTCAGTCTTCATGCCAACTTAATGTCAAAGATGATGGCGTTTGTTGCTGTAGACATGGATGGAAGCACCATAGACAGCAAAATGGTGACACGACCATGTCCTGTTCCAACAATGTCGCAGAACTTTAGACATCCCTCTTTTACAGTAATTACTTTTATCACCTTTTAGTTCACTGTTGTTATTGTTTTAATGGCAATCAAATCACATGTTTAGTACTTTTCGTACTTTAAGCTCACCTACACTTATGCTCATGATGAGCGATTATGATTCCAGCATCACGTATCCCGTCAACATTCTTTAAGCAACATCTTCACTGAAATTAGCGGCCCATATTTAGCTTACCTTCCTCAAAGGCTTCAGCTGCACGGGAACAAAAGAGTGTTCAATAACTACACTCGAGGGCTGTGGCCGTTTTCCAAATATGTTGATATAGACACAATTTTAAAATCCTCTTGTCAAAAAATGTTGATCTTTAAAAAATATGACCACCAGGGCCGTGGCCATTTTCCCTATATGGTTTGTAGAAAAACATTGACAATCGTTTTGTCAAAAAGGTTTGATCTGTCAAAAGCATATCACGGGGAGCGTGGCTATTTCCTTATACTGCTATATGTCAAAAACTGCAAGAACTAGAGCTTTGATATTAAAAAGAAATCGCCTGGGTGGCCCGGTATCAATAATTCGATCTGTCAAAAAACACATGACCACCAGGGACTAGGCTATTTTCCATATATCTTATTAAATGTAACATATATTAAATGCCAAAGTAAACCACATTCAAAAGGAACAAACCCCCAACATATTACTAATATACTTGAAACAGTGCATTTTACATAAAATTGTTATATATCGAAATAATTTGCAATGAAAAAATAACTAAATTGAAACACAAAATGTCCACATAAAATTAATATTACTGAATACAATGCAATATATATATATATATATATATATATATATATATATATATATATATATATATATATATATATATATATATATATATATATATATATATATATATGTGTGTGTGTGTGTGTGTGTGTGTGTGTGTGTGCGCGCGTGTGTGTGTGTATAAATACATAATACAAATTGTAAATCGATAACTGTACATCGTTTTGAAATGTCCCAAAACGTATTTACACAACTTATGTGGGGTGTGTTTCATATAATTTGGTTCATTTTGTGATATTTTTTTATTTTTTTCATAATAAATGACCCAGGGTCAGGATGATGTGACTGCGGATTTAGGCCAGGGGTTCATGACATTTTGTAGACAGTAAAGGCAGCACTATATCTGATTCAAGTGGATACCGTCCTCAAATAACTGAAAAAAATGTTGGTGGGATGATAAACACAACAAACAAAAAATCAAACAATACTGGAGTAAAGAGATGATAAAAAATGTATTCCTTAGCTTGCTGCATTTGCCAATCACTCATTCTAGTTGTTAATTACAATGTCAACAAGACATTTTAGGGACTGGGCAGCAAAACGTGTAGATCTATACTATAGTCAAACCCTTCTTAAGACATGCCTAGCAATTAACTCAAACAAATATTTGAACGTTGTTCATTTTGCAAATGTCTCTAGTCGTAAACGCCACTTTATGCAAGAAAGGTTTGGGGTGGGTTGTGCTATTGTCATGACCCTGTCGACAGCATTGACATTGATAAATATTTTTTTTTTGTTTACGAACCCTTTCTTGAAAACTGTCGAAAATATTTACTTCAGTCTTGCACTACTTAATCTATTCAAAGCAAATCACACTACAAAAGGGCAGGAAAAAGAGTAATGCCCCTTTCTACATTAATTTTCATTTCACTATCTAGCACTGAGAAAAATGGAGCATTCTGCCAATGGACAGCTCTTGTTATATTGGGTTTAATGAATGCTTAGCAGTCAAGTTTGTGCCAACTAGATGTTGTTTGGCATTAATGAAATAAAGGATAACTTTATAAGTGAATTTGATGCAATAAGTACTTCAATTTTATACAAGGTTTATTTATCTGTGGCAAAACCAGATTTAATTGACTCTAAACTGAAGAGCACTTCACTAGCTTATCAAGTCTTTACGGTCTAAGCACAAAAATGAGCTATAGCCATAAAATCTAGATCTTGATTGTTTAATCACATTGCGACACTGATCAGGCTCTATACATATGCTGTAGGATTTTCTTCGGTTAACATAAACACTATTTTCTTACTGCATGTGCAAATAACAAGATAAGACGGAATACATATCTTGCAATGTTTCGATTAGTACTTTCATACCTAGGTCTTCCTTTGGTATTTATCCGGATTGGTAGTGTAACTAGTAGAGCATCCGCTGCAGATACGGGAGGTCCCAGGTTGGATCATGTGCTGCGATATACCAAGGTTCATAAAAATGATGATGAAATTTTTGCTTCATTGCCTCTAGCACATATAAGGTTAGTTCCATGACTGATCGGCCCGGTGCGAGGATAATGTGACTTTGCGGAATCATACCTAGTGTTCATGGCATTCCGTAGTCAGCGATGGCAGCACTTTATCTGGTTCAAGTGGATACCGTCTTCAAATAATTGACAAAACTGTTGCTGGAATGATAAACCCACCAAGCAAACAATCAAACAATACTGAAGTATAAAGATGATCTAAATGTATTCTTTGGTTTGCTGCATTTGTCAATCAACCATTTAGTTGTAAATTACAATGTCAACAAGACATTTTAGAGACTTTGCATCAAAATATGTAGATTTGTACTAAAGTCAAAGCTTTCGTAATACATGCCTAGCAGCCTAAGAGATAATCCATCATATTGTAATTACTTGGGAAGTATTATTGAAAAAGAAATAACTAAATAAGATAACATGTGTTTACTGCCACTATGTACATTTGTGTAGTGATGCAAAAAACAACAACAATAAATTAATTTGAGTTTTTCTTATAATACCAAAACAGTTTTAAATTTTAAATTTGTATTGTGACTTTTTGTTTTAGGGTGCAGTTAGACCGCCTTGTGTAAGGGTAATGTATTTCTAAGCTTTTGTTCAATAATATACCCATGTTTTCAACTTAGCGGTAAGAGGTATTGGGGTGCACGTGATCGAAGGATAGAGTCGCATTCCTATTACTCCTATAATCAGCCTCTTTTTGTATGGTTTCAAGTCCCAGTCTATTTGAAGCACTAACTATGTAGTCTTCGAGCTACTAGCAGTAAGCCTATTGACTCCGACTTTATCTGGAGTATTCATTCACCGAAACTGCTGGATGTTGCTGTTATGACTATCATTATGTTACGTTATTTTCTGAAAACAATACAAAAGTTAGGAGACTTGATTAAATTTCAATTAATGTGTGCTTAAATTTAAGTCCCTATATTTTGATCATTTGTCGAAATTTTTATACCAGATTTATAACACAATCACCAACTAATCCTTTTCGGGACTGTCTTCTTTATAGAATTTAGATAATTATGATTTTATAATGTGAAATTGTTTGGTTTTTCATTTCATATCGTTACTCAGAGCTTTAATATAGGCGATTTAAACTAGCTTCATGTTATTCTGTGATATATATATTTCATACCCAAGCTGTCATCCAAAATGGAGCATACAAATGATCCTTAACTTACCTTTAGCTGCACTTTTTAATACAATGTATTCACTACACTGCATATTCTTCATTCTTTGTTAACAGCTTTGTGCTTATTATGTTCATAATATATGACCCGTGGTCAGGATAATGTGAATGCGGATTCAGGCCAGGGGTTCATGACATTCTGTAGACAGTAAAGGCAGCACTATATTTGGTTCAGGTGAATGTCGTCTTCAAGTAACTGAGAAAAACTGTTGGTGGGAAGATAAACCCAACAAACAAACATACAAACAATACTGAAGTATAGAGATGATCCAAAATGTATTGTCATCAAGACAGGGACTGTAGGGACTGGGCAGCAAATGTTTGGATCTATATTATAGTTAAAGCCTTGTTCATACATGCCAAGCAGTCTAAGAGATAATGCATCACATTGTAATTACTTCGAAGTATTATGGAAAAAGAAATAACTATATAAAATAACAGGTGTGCCTTTTTTCACAATCTATTTAAGTCACAAGTAGATGTAGTAAGAATTGTATCATTGATTTAAAACTATGCACTGCGTACTTCTTTTATGGTATGTGTTGATTGTGCGTCACGTAAGCACTGTCTCCAAATAAATGAAATCATGCTGTTAGGACAAAGTAAATATAAGCTCTTGATCTTGTTTAAAAATACTATATTTTTGTTGTTTTAGGCTCCACCTATTTCTCAGCAAAAGGTAATTTATATTTAAGCTGTTGTTCGACAGTTAGCATAAAATTATAATGAACTGATATAACCTCCATTAGTCACAATAATAGATTTCTGAATTTAGAAAATAAAGATATGTGTAAAATAAATTGTGTTTATTTATTTACTTAAAGATAACTACTGTTCATGTGTTAGCTTTCTTATATATGCTTAACATTACTGTCAGCATGTAATATGACAAGAATATTTTAGTTTGCCAATTAATCTCTGTACTGTACTCCTGCTCAGAAAAAAAGGGTGATTTATACTAACTTTATGCATTTTTGTCATGTTACGAATTGTGTTTTATACATGTTTTATGCAAGGTTGTCATCCAATACTGAAGCATATAGATGATCCATTATTTATCTTTAGGCAGCTGCATTAATATAACTCACTATTATTCATTCTTTGCTAACAGATTTGTGCTATAATAAAAAGACATTCTACTAAAGCCTTATTAACATTTGGAGTCAATTCCGATCAGAAAGCAGGTTCCCAGCAAAAGTCAGGTGATCTAAACTGTATACATGCCCCTTAAATCAAGAAGTAATAATACTTTCAAAAAAGGCTTTATCTCTTTCGGTTTGCTTGAGTAGAACGCGTACTGAAAACTTGCAACCTTGTATTTATAAACGTCTAGCAGTCTGATAATTAAACTATTAAAACTATAAGAATAACATTTGATTATTGCCAACGTATTTATCTCACAAGAGGAGAATGTATTTGATATCTATGTCTCATAATATTAATGATATTTAATTTATAATGCGTATGGTTATTTATTTGTTTTAGCTTCTACCTCCCGCACCTTTAATCCAATGAATGCATAAATTTAACTATCTCGATCATATCTTTATTATGAGTAAATAGTTTATACTAAATCTAAGACACTTTCACCAAATATTCATTTATTGACGGACTCCTTAAGTAAAAGTTCAAAATTTTATGATGTAAAAATGTGTAGTTGTATTCATTGTTAATGTGCTAGTAGTATTAAATTTTCATGTGATTATTCTGCAAATAACAATTATTTTATTGAAGGTAAGTCACAGAAAAGATCAAAAACCTTTTTCATCTTTGGTTGGAACTATAGTTGGAATTTTGTCAAAAGTTATCATACAAATTGTCATTAGCTTAATGTAACCTGAATCAGTCTCAATAGTAGATGTTTGACTTTAGAAAATTATATCTGCTAGCTGTGTGTTATTTACTCATAGAATAATTACATGTGTTATCTTTCTATATATACTTAACCTCACAGTAAGCATGTAATATAACAACTATTTCTTATTTCAGGATTACAAAAGATTTTTGTGCAAACCTGTTCAAAAGGTAGAGTCGCAGACCTGTTACTCCTATACATCAACATCTAAATGCATGGTTTCAAGTCCCAATCTAGTGAAAGACTCCTGAATTAAACTTGCATATTTTTTGGTGTCTAGTTGTTTGCCTATATGCAATGGTAATGTGGACTTAGTATTTATTTTTGTTCACGTGATAACTCTGCAAATAATTGTTATTTTTTTATTGAAGGTAACTCACAAAAGTATTATTTTTTATCTTTGGTTTACAATAATTACAGTTGGAATTATAAAGCAGTTAGCATATAAGTTATAATGAGCTTGATATAACCTTCATCAGTCAGAATTTTTGGGATTTAGAAAAATATGCCTGCATGCTGTGTTTACTTATTTACTCATACTATATTTACTATATATTTACTATATTTACTGTACATGTTTTTTTCTTTTCTATATATACTTCACATCAATGTCAACATTTAATATAACAAATATTTCTAATTTGGAACTCAACAACGGTTCTGTAGTCGTGTTGTGAAAGAGGTGATTTATACTAGCCTTATGCATTTGTTGTCTTGTTACGACTTCTCTGTGTGTTATACATATTTCATAGCCAGGTTGTCACCCATTATTGAAGCATTCAGATGAATCATAAATTATCTTAAGGCAGCGGCAATTTTTAATATTCATTAACTATTGTTTATTCTTCTCTAACAGCTTTGGGTGACCTTTGATGGTAAAATGATGCGTGACCAGTCAGAAATTACCACAGCATGGGTAAATTTTAGTACCCTATATAGTGATGTAGAGAATCCATCTTATGACAAAGAATTTTACGTCAATATCACGAATATAGTAAATGACTTAAAAAAGAAGCCTCATCAGTCTGTGGAGTGTGACGACATTAGTACACACGATGTTGAAAACTGCATTACAGAATTAAAAGGTGGCAAAATGTGCGGATTGGATGGAGTTTACAATGAACATCTGATGTATGGTAAAACATTCATAGTAGATATCTTATCCAAGTTCTTCAATTTGATGTTCAATATGTCTTATGTCCCATTAGACTTAAAAAGGGGATATATTGTTACCTTATATAAAGGTGGTAATAAGCGTAGAAGCGATCCCAAAAGTTACAGAGCCATTACATTATCCTCATGTATACTCAAACTGTATGAACGTGTTTTACTTCGCATGCTCCAATCCGAAGTAAATACACCTATTAATCCCTTACAGGGTGGATTCCAACAAGGACTGGGATGCAATATGACGTCATATTTGGTAAAAGAATGTGAATATTTCTGCAAAGAAAATAACAGTAAATTGTATGCCTGTTATTTTGATACAATGACTGCCTTTGACCGTGTGTGGCATTCTGGACTACTGTACAAGCTTTACTTACTTGGTATCTCTCACAAACTGTGGCTCACAGTTGCCGCTATGCACTCAGACATGTTTAGTTGTGTACTGATAAATGGCCATATATCTGATTGGTTCCCAGTTTTGCAGGGTACTAGGCAAGGTGGCTGTTGGTCCCCATTTCTCTATTTCATTTATATTAACGATCTTATCTCAGAACTACAAAATTCATCTTATGGATTATCAATAGGTCATATAAGTGTATGCGCACCTACAGTTGCGGATGACATGCTTCTTCTATCTCTGTCAATCAAGAGCTTACAGAATATGATAGACATTTGTTATAACTACTCTTGTAGGTGGCGATTCCAGTACAATCCTTCCAAATGTGCAGTCATTGTTTTTAATGAAACTAAGAGGTCATCATTGAAAGCTCAACGTACCTTTACCCTTGGGAGTCACGTAATCAGAGAAGTCCATGAATACAAACACTTGGGGGTAATTGCACAGCCAAGCTATTCTTCTGGAAACCGCACTGATTATTTTCACTCGCAACTAAGAAAAACGTTTTTCGGCATTCTTAACTGTACATCTTCTGATGTTGGTTTAAGCCCCGTCACGTGTAAGCATATATACAATCACATCGTTTTACCGAAAGCCTTGTTTGGTACAGAATGTTTGTTTAACCTGACACACAGTGAGATTATTAATCTTGAACGTGCTCATCGTCTTTGCATAAAGACATTACAAGGCATGTCATTAAGAACACGCACTGACATTGCTTTAAGCATGATTGGTTCGCTTCCACTTCACGCTGAAATTGACTTACGTAAACTAACACTTCTAGGTCAACTGTGTCGCCTGAAATCCACGTGCACCATTAAGCGGTTGTTTTTATATAGATTATATCAATATCGCCACACACCGTCTATAATGGGACATAGCCCGGATAATGTCAAGATACTAGATGTATATTTGCTTAGGCATTATCTAGAAACCTATTTAACCACCAGCGAGTTTCCAAGCAAACTTCAATGGAAAAAAATAATAAAAACATCAATTTGGCTTAAAGTCAAATCTGATTGGTACACTAGAATTAGTGTCGACGAATTTTCAAGGTTTCGATCAATTCATTGCCAATATGGTACATCTGATATCTGGTTTTATTCATCATCCAATATAGGATATGTCAACTATTGCAAGACGGTTGCTAAGTTAATCGCATACACATCTCGCTTTAATGAAACTTGTGTCAAATGCAACTTACATTTGAGCAACATATGCTTGACGGATCATGTATTACTTGATTGTTACAAGTTTGATCTGTTCAGGTGTAGACTGTCACAACGAATTCAGGATGTTTTTGGACAGCCAGTCTTAGATTGTTTACATAGGCTAGACAGAAATACCTTTGTAAACACTCTACTTGGTGTACGTTGCCCTGCACTGGAAATATTACTTTGCGAAAGATACAAAGCCTTCTTCGGATGTGTGTTCAAGAATCTTCACTTTGCATGGCTTGCATATGTTTCATCATAAACGTATTCCAATATATACCGGCAATACCTCAACCTGACATATATTTTTATATCACATGTGTCTAAATTAGTTGTTTCCTTTTTGTATGTTTGTGACCGGCCGTTAAAACTCTTGCTTTTCGTTTCGTCAAGATTTTCAAACACAGCCGATGCTCTAATTACAGCTGCGTACATATACATTACGTGTACTTGTCTGCCTAGCTATCACTTTTAATTTTTCGAGATAAGTACACTCATCTAAGCGTTAATCTTAAGTTTGTCAGGATTAAGATAGAACTCATCACGTACTATCTTGTATATTGCATACTACATTATTTTTACATTAAAAAAGATAATTTACACAGAGTGATCACTATAGGCTATGAAAGTAGTCTATAAATGGTAATGCAAGTGTAAATATCATATTGTCTGGATTACATATGTACGTTTGCTCTTTTCACTTTTTATTTTGCCATATTTTCAATGAGTACGCATTGTACATGTAAATATCATTTTCCTTCTTTCTCTCTGTTTATTCACTTACTTTTATTATTATTTTGCATTGTTTCCATTGATCTTTGTAAATCTTCAATATTGGAGGAAATAAAGATATATATATATATGCTAACAGATTTGTGCTATAATAAAAAGACATTCTACTAAAGCCTTATTAACATTTAGAGATAATTCCGATCAGAAAGCAGGTTCCCAACAGAAGTCAGGTGATCTAAACTGTATACATGCCCCTTAAATCAAGAAGTAATAATACTTTCAAAAAAAGGCTTTATCTCTTTCGGTTTGCTTGAGTAGAACGCGTACTGAAAACTTGCAACCGTGTATTTATAAACGTCTAGCAGTCTGAATATATAATTAAACTATTAAAGCTATAAGAATAACATTTGATTATTGCCAAGGTATCTATCTCACAAGAGGAGAATGTATTTGATATCTATGTCTCATAATATTAATGATATTTAATTTATAATGCGTATGGTTATTTATTTGTTTTAGCTTTTACCTCCCGCACCTTTAATCCAATGAATGCATAAATTTAACTATCTCGATCATATCTTTATTATGAGTAAATAGTTTATACTAAATCTAAGACACTTTCACCAAATATTCATTTATTGACGGACTCGTTAAGTAAAAGTTCAAGATTTTATGATGTAAAAATGTGTAGTTGTATTCATTGTTAATGTGCTAGTAGTATTAAATTTTCATGTGATTATTCTGCAAATAACAATTATTTTATTGAAGGTAAGTCACAGAAAAGATCAAAAACCTTTTTCATCTTTGGTTGGAACTATAGTTGGAATTTTGTCAAAAGTTATCATACAAATTGTCATTAGCTTAATGTAACCTGAATCAGTCTCAATAGTAGATGTTTGACTTTAGAAAGTTATATCTGCTAGCTGTGTGTTATTTACTCATAGAATAATTACATGTGTTATCTTTCTATATATACTTAACCTCACAGTAAGCATGTAATATAACAACTATTTCTTATTTCAGGATTGCAAAAGACGTTTACGCGAACCTGTTCAAAAGGTAGAGTCGCAGACCTATTACTCCTTACTCCTATACATCAACCTCTAAATGCATGATTTCAAGTCCCAATCTAGTGACAGACTCCTGAATTAAACTTGCATATTTTTTGGTGTCTAGTTGTTTACCTATATGCAATGGTAATGTGGACTTAGTATTTATTTTTGTTCACGTGATAACTCTGCAAATAATTGTTAAGTTTTATTGAAGGTAACTCACAAAAGTATTATTTTTATCTTTGGTTTACAATAATTACAGTTGGAATTATTAAGCAGTTATAATGAGCTTGATATAACCTTCATCAGTCAGAATTTTCTGGATTTAGAAAAATATACCTGTATGCTGTGTTTATTTATTTACTCATACTATATTTACTATATATTTACTATATTTACTGTACATGTTTTTTTCTTTTCTATATATACTTCACATCAATGTCAACATTTTATATAACAAATATTTCTAATTTGGAACTCAACAACGGTTCTGTAGTCGTGTTGTGAAAGAGGTGATTTATACTAGCCTTATGCATTTGTTGTCTTGTTACGACTTCTCTGTGTGATATACATATTTCATAGCCAGGTTGTCACCCACTATTGAAGCATTCAGATGAATCATAAATTATCTTAAGGCAGCGGCAATTTTTAATATTCATTAACTATTGTTTATTTTTCTCTAACAGCTTTGGGTGATGATTAATACACATGCAGGTAGAGACTTACCACCTATTTCTGGCTTTAAAAAACCTGCAAATCCTTCATTTTTTACAAAAAAAATGTAATTAGACCCATTTTCGTATGGACAATGAAATAGCTAATGCTTTAAACTTTATTTCTTTTTCTATATCATTTTTATACAGAATTTCAGTACTTGGTTATTTAAAATGTTTATGAATGTTGCTGCTTGGTTGATAATTTTGTAAATTGTGCTCAAAAGGTCAATTTGCTCTATGTTATGTCAACATTCTCCTGTTATTGTCATTCTCCTGTTATTGTTAATCTGGAACATCATCACTACCATTTAATCTTTGATGCTTCGATCTCACCATCTAATTGTGTGTTTTTTTCCAAAAACTGTAAATGCTTATGCTTCATCCTCATAATTATGATCACCCAATCTTGGTTTATGTTTATCAACCTCTCCTCATTGTTTTACTATTATTTCTATTAAATAGTAATACTTTAAAAATGTCACTTAAATTTATTTTCCAGCATTCATCTGAAAGGCTCACATCTTACAAGCGCTCAAAAGATTTATCATCAGGCCTTTGTTTCGAAAGAGAAGGTACCGTTTCCATCTTATTTGTAGCGTATTTAGATTTGATGAGATATGTGTTTTTGTCATTCAAAAATATTGAATAATGAACATTCTTGTCCAGTACAGAAGCCCAAATCGCCTTTGTGTACTAAATTAACGCTTTGTGTACACTTTTGAGAGATGTGTGGAAATCTATGTGTATACTATTAAAACCTAATGCAATGTTAAAGCTAAAGGTGCATCACTGAAATCTTCAATGTTGCAACTGTTTATGATTTTCAATTCTCGTAAATAATGCATTATAAGCATTAAACCTTATTGAGCTTTTCAACATATTTCAATACTATAAACCTGACTTGTAGATGGTCATAATCATTCATGGCAGTAGACTGTCTCAGACTATTTGTAAGGCTATATACTTTTTGCGATTTTCTTTGCAACACTTTAGTAATCCCAGTATTGACATCCTTATCGAAAATAGGAAAAGTAGTCGATAGAACTATATACTAAAACATATGTTTAAAAGTTTAAAAATGTAAAGCAAATACATCTGCAAAGATGTCCAGCGAACCTCGGGAAAGTCCAGAATTACCTTGAAGTGTAAATGACGAGGATCTCAAAGTTAAGGACAATCTCTTTATATTAATTGCATTATCAATATCGAGGTATATACTGTATTCCAGACTTGTAAAGTGTGAACTAATTGCCAAATTAAATGTAAAACTCTATAATAAAATAAGTTATCATGTCTTTTATTATGTTAAGGCAGTATGTGAACATCATCTAAAGATTACTGTAAGACTGGGACGCTACAACCTCATACATGAAACCTATAGATATGAAACACAGTATTTTTGTCAGCAGATGCCGCACCAACAGACATCATGATGGCAGTGATCTCTCTGCAGGAGATCTCAGGCCAATGGACTCATAGCAAACAACTGTCTGATCTCTTAGCAGTTGAAGAGGACAAACTTCAGCCATCGTCCCCCATTGAGGTAGTTACCCCTTGTGTTTGTTTTTGGTTTTATGTGCACTTCAATGATTGTATTTTGTATTTTTTACTATATGTGGGGGAATGGTCGAAAACAACGATCTGTAAAGTCAGTTGGAAAACTGGCTCCCATGAATGCCTTTTCCACAACTTTGACGCGGAATTATTAAACATAAAGCATATAAATTATAATGAGCTTGATGTAACCTTCATTAGTCAGAATGCTAGATTTCTTTTCATTGCTTGCATTTGAGAAACTCGTCAGGAAATGCGAGGTTAGAGCTCTGTAAAACCGGTTTAAGCACACCAGTCGGGGGTATTGCCGACTAACCGTTCCAAGGCGGTAACTGTCGGGTTTGCTCTTTTCATTAAATGGCCCATCACTTATTTGTTCTTAATTTTCGCTTGGCTTGCTCATAGGACTTTGTCATACATTCTTATTGAATCCATGCAGCTATGAGAATAAATATTGGAGTCGCTACAGAGGCGCACTTAACTCGCCTCGTGTTTTTCAGGTTTTGCTTTGTAAATCTCATTTAAGCCTCGTGCATGTGTTAGATGTTTACTTCACACTTTAAAATATACATGGATTTGGACATACTTGATTCCATAGATTCAAATTTAGCCTAAAGCGAGCTTTCTGTAATTATGATCGTGTATCACATGATTTTACTCAATTGGTAGAGCTTCGGCTTGCGGATCGGGAGGTCGCGGGTTCAAACCCCGGCCGGGTCAAACCAAAGACTTTAAAGTTGGTAGTAGTGGCTTCCCTCCTTATGCTCGGGGCTAAGAGGACAGCATTACGCCTGACTCTTTGGTGTCAGTACAATGGACCGGCCGGGTTCAGTCCCTGGGCACCTCATAAGTGCCCCTGTGCTATGATAGAAATGTCGCTGCACAGTATCGGCAAAAATGCCGGCAAATCCCGACCCATCCCGTAAGTAACAAAATGCTTCGAAATACCGTTATTGCTTATTAAAGCGGTTGTTAGAAGTTTGCAAAGATTCCATATGGATTAATCTTTTTTAAGTGTTATGAAGATTGGTTTCCATTTGTAGTCCAGACAGTTAAAAGTTTATGGGTTATGGTGTCAACAGTGTGTAAATTAGGCCAGAGACAATTATACACACCGTTGGGGTTTCTTCTTTCCTTTCCCTTCAAAGCTCTACAGTAAGTGAAACACAATACAAACAAAAGAATTCTCTATGTTTACCAGGACAAGGACTTGAGGTGTACACTTGCAGTACTACATTGGCTGCGTTCCAGACATGCACAGAAGCAACAGGAATGGCAGATAATTGAGGCCAAGGCCATCCACTGGCTACAAAAGCAGTCATGCGTACAGAACACAAATGTCGAACAACTGATTGCAGATGTAGGAGCCACGATTTTCGGTTTTTAACCTGCTTTAAAATCGTCTTTTTTTTTCTTTGGCTTTAAGTGACCTTTAAACGTTGAAGAATAAAATTTGGGTTGCTAACCTGAATTAAAACCATATTGCTCTTTTTTGCAACAGGATCACATGATGTGGAGTCCAAATTAGGGTCTGTAACAAAACGGAATTCATCATACTGTGTTTTTATTTGGCATAAGAGATATACTTATAAAAGTTTAATGTTTGACTCAAATCTTTGGCTTTCTAACTTAAATGAAAACTGTGTTGTTTTAGAGAAAAAAAATGCCTGCATGATTTTATTGAATGGTAATCAATGTACTACATATTGAAATATGACCAATACAGACCAATAGCTTATACGCTCTCTTAAACTTACTTATTTGTTAACCAATGTTCCACATATACTAATTGCGCCTGCTGGGCATTTCTGTGTATGTTCTCGTGTATTTTATAGAATATTAATAATCATTTACTCAAATGACCGTACTTCAAATGCTGTCATATGTTTTAATTGAATTGTAAATAATGTCAAATTAAACCAAATTATGCCTACCATAAATGAAATTTTGGTCTGTTTTAGGTTAATGTGGTTATATTTTCAAATAAAGAAATATAGCATATCAGTTCAGACTGGAGTCATAAAGCATAGTTCCATTTTTTCAAGTGGGTAGAACTGAGAGATTATATTTATTGCTTCATGTATTTACTTCAAATATATTTGAAATGCACCTAAATATGTAACACTTTTTTTGTATAACAGTCAATATACATCTTAATTACATAATAGAAAGGAAATTTCTTCCTTGTGTGGTTTTAAAATATCAGAAATTGTTTTATATAAATTCTGCTGTATTTAGCTTTATTTTTATCAGGTGTTGTACAATGCATTGTTGTACAATGCATGGTTTCAAATAACTTTCTTTTATTTGCTTTCTCTTACATGATATGCCTTTTTATTACTTTAGACAGTTTACTATATTTACTATTAACATGCCTGCTGGATGTTATAGTCCTGCATCTTGATACTTTACTATATTTAAAACCAGTTTTGACGTCAATAAAAAAAAAGACATGACCGGGTTGGGTGTATTGGCAGTATTTTTGGACGAACAGTTAACTTTAATGTAATTCCTTTATAGATAATGAAGTTGTGTGTTTAATTGATAAGTTAATTTTCATTTATTTTCATTTATATACATGTACATGTATAACCTAACCTTTACTGGAATTCTTTTCTAGATCATCTATCATTAACCATTTTATCTCTATATTGTTTTTAGACATGTACGTTCTTATTGATTCTGTCATTTATTGTCAATTACCCTGAGAGTAAGTTTAACTCATTGAGCCCTAAAGCCAATTGACCAGTCATACCCTAGAGGCATTTCTCCAGTCATCCCCTACACCTGGCGGGGGTCTTATCTGCCCCTCATGCCTAACACATCTGGTGTGGATTACCGGTCAGTGGAAGATATCGGGGATAGTTGTATACACAACACAATAAACATGTCATTTTGGAAATACTCTAAAGGGATATTTTCACATAC
Organism: Sinonovacula constricta; assembly: GCA_007844125.1. NCBI lineage: Eukaryota > Metazoa > Mollusca > Bivalvia > Cardiida > Solecurtidae > Sinonovacula > Sinonovacula constricta. The sequence goes on along the minus strand of CM017564.1, from coordinate 35,941,848 downwards.
TTGTAGCACAGAAAGTGCTTTACACAGCCACGTAATTTTTAACACGGTATGAGAAGAAATACTTCAGAAAGGAGTGAAAATGACTAAAATTTAAAGAACACCTAAGATTGATAATATCAAAATTAACACATTTCAAATTATTAACGTGAAATAATATTGACCTCATCAAGTTTTTTATGTTTATAACGTAAATAACACTGCTTTATATAATATTTTATATAATGAGTAACTTTAAAACAGTCGGCCATCTTTGATTTAAAGTTGCGATTTACCGGTAGTTTGAGAAAATAACGCACTTAAACTTCATATTTGATAGAAAACTTTCCAAGAGTTAGATTGTGTCTTTTATCTATAGATATCTGCAATTAACATATAATTATTGGATCTGACGCAGGTAATTCCACATATCCGCCGATACATATGTGTATAAGTAGGAATCTTAAAGCTAACAGTAAGGCACATCGCCGTTATTCTTTGTCTCGACATAATTAATTCATTGTGTTTACATCCGGGTTACATGAAATTCCAATATATTATGTAACAAGATTTCTGATTGGCTGAGATCGAAGTATAAATTAATCATTTGAAAACTGCTTTTACGATCGTATTTCAGCCGAGAAATGTTTCAAATTAGATGTGAATCAGAGAAAATGTCGCCGATTTTTCTGTTGCCCGCTACAATAAATGAAATAACAAAAAAGGATTTAAGCCGGTAGATTTAGATTAAGATGACATTAGCATTTACGATACTGTGATGTACTTGATAGGCCGAGACTCGAAAGTGTTTGAAAACATGAGTTTTAACCAGCTTATATGATGGACACATAAACGCGGCGCTCGGCAATAGCCGAGACATTTTCAGGGCCGCCTTAATGCGGCGCTCGGCGCTAGACACAGGTAAAATGCGACGCGATAAGGCGTCTCCCGGCATGAGGAGGCTGTTTTTCGTGCCGCTTTAATGCGTCATTCGGGTACAATCAGTTAATTATTATGCACATTGGTTTTATTCGCTTTGTTTTAAGTTCACATATGTAAACTGAGCTTTTGTTTATGGGACTTCTGTTTATTGTGGTCATATTGGCGAGGTCCGGCTAATAACTGGTGGAGGAAGACCCCAGAACTATTTCTTGGTAGAACCACCGGCACATCGCAGGTTAGCTGGAGAAAACCTCCTCACATGATTGCCCTAACCAGGACTCAAACCCGAGTAGTGAGAGTCTGAGAAGGAAAAACTAGGCGAATTTAAGCGCCCCAGGTGACACCTCTGGTTGATGAATTAAACCAAAATAGTTACCATTAACTTTGTACACCTTATTCTCTATTTAATTGTGTATTTTTTAAATCTATCTTCAGTGCTTCTAAAGGCAGAAAAATTTGTGCATTTTATAATTGAAGTTTTAACCTTTAAAAACCACAATAAGCATACTGTAAACATTTTACACAGTTTGTAATCATGGTGTTTAATAATAAAGTCAATGTCGCCTGTGTATTTATTTAGTAGTTTATTTAATAAAGATTTATTTTATGCAAAAAGTAAGAACCTTCACGTGTGTTCATAAACAGATAGTCATACATACACAACACATAGTAGTCAGGAGTATCACACAGTTGTCATAAACAACACACAATAGACACACACAACACACAGTATACATACACGACACACACAAGACATACACTATCAAAATTTTGATAGGACATTTTCTTATTTACCTATACACAACACACAATAGACATACAATCAATTAAATTAAAAGTTCGTCACATTATATCTCCCTTCTATAATTATTATAAATTTGTTATGCTTCTTTTCACAATATGTCGCAAATGTCAATCAAATTGATATATAACGGACATTGCTTTTAACATTGATTTTCTTTAACTGAAAGAAGTTGCTTATCATGTTGCTGATTATGATTGTATATATTATAATCGCAATGTTTAGAACTGGGTACAACCTACGTCAGTTAACTCCTCTACCAATTATTGTATTAGTAATAAGTTCAAGATTTGATATAAGACGATACATCAGTTTGTAAGATAAGCTTATTGAAATGAAGACATCGTTAAATGGCTTTGTTAATAAATGAATTGGACGTCTTAACCACATATATGCGGCTTTGTTTTCGATCGTCATAGAACTGATTGTCAGCCAATTACAGGAATATGTTGTTTTCATCCTAGATTTTAATATAGCGTAACATAGCATTTCACCGTTAACGGTCATATTTATATGATTGTTTAGTTTTTTTAAATTTTGCCAGATTTTCTAGGTCCAAAGTATCGTGTAGCACTCAACAACTCGATTTCAATATTAAAGATATCGGTCAATGACACCTGTATAAATTCGTGATAGGATAAACTACAACATTGATCATTAATATGAACACAAGCAGTCAACTTCATAGGGTTTTATATAGCAATAAAACCTCAACCTCAGTCGACTCATACGGATCACATAGGAATGCAGCATAATTTATCTAAAAGTTACAAGATACTAAATGAATGTGTTCTTTACTCTATAGTAAATGTCACTTTAGAAGCAATTTAGCAGCAAACCGTTTCTTTGGCAACCCCAACACTATATGTTGTGAGAAAGACCAATGCACTATCTAATCACAAGGCAACTGCGAAGAAAAGTTATGTGTGGCGAAGACGGTTCTCCTCCCCTGAAAACCTACACCGTTACGTTTGCATAGTATACCCGCATATTCTCAATAAAATTATCAGTTTCCGTCTAAATGGATCAGTCCATTATTGTGCATAGGATTGCGGTTATTTTGCATTTTTATAACTCTACAATATTTCAGCTTTGTTTTGCACCAAATTACATGAGATTATCTTAATTATAGCAAATACAGCTACAAAACAAAATAATCTACCTTAATATATAAAACAACTTTATGTCAGGGGTACTACTTCTGGTCCACGTTTGAGCTTACAACCCCTGTAAGCCTAAAGTTGGTATAAACATTAAGAATGGTTTCAAGGCGAACGATTTTCTCCCTTCATATTGCAAGCAGAATGTTTAAGCAGTTCCCGCCTTAGATTATCAAACTGTCATGTAATTATTTTATTCCATTCCGTGTTATGGATCAACCGCTAGAAGATAGCGGGGGGAAGAAAAACTGATGTGACAAAACCTTTTATTTCTTCTTCTTTGTTGGGCTAACATAATTAATTGAAGAATTATAATACACTGACAAGCATATTACCTTTTTTATTTCTTTAGGTTTTTGACAGCAAGAGGCAAGATATAAATGTGTGCTTTGCCTCACAGTATGCAACGATGGATGGACGGGTGGGGAGTGGGGTGTGCATAAGACTTTACATATCCGATAAAACAAGGGTAACAAATCAATGCAGCATAAATATAAACAAAATATGATGTGCGATAGCTTATTTTATGATTGTATGTGTTAGGTGTGCAGATAAAAGCCAGCCGCCATTTACAGACTTGTTTCTTTAAAAGAAACGGATTACCCTAAGAAAAGTTGGGCTCAAAACCCGATGTCGTTGTGGTCCAATACTAGTGCCGAAGTAAATATTCCCTTACATGAGTCACGTCGGTCTTCTGGACCTCATTGAGAACGGAACACATGGCACGCGCAGTAGCCGGTTGAGAACATAGTCCTGGAACAGGTTTGAAGAAACCATAAACATATCACTGAGAACCTGGATTTTAGCGTTCGGCACGTACCGAGTATACGGGTACTTAGCACTGGTCGCATGCATGAGATCGTCCGTCACTTGGTATGTTTTACGACTGGATCGTTTAAGGTTCTTAAGCATATTATCAATAAAAGCCCTGAAGTAGGTGTCGCCATAATCGAACTTGACCCCATCAGCAGCTGCGGTCCACATCCGCTGGTTTGTCTGCGCGTGAAAGTCGCTATCAGCAATGGCAGTCCTGCAATTAGACAAACATGACCGAATGGCTGCTTTGTACAGAAATACATTTGGGTAGATGACTGACTATATATTCTGATTGTCCATGGTATGACTCTTTTTACAAAAGTTGATATTAAATATCGATGGTTCGATGGCCTTCACGGTCTGTTAATTACATAATTACGTGTAAAGCACTTCATAAAACACGGCGATTGGTCACTCTTACCACTAACTTCACTATAGCTTATTATAGAATAAATGTTGTATGGGTGATACTGTGTTCTTGGTTACTTTATCCTGACAATACAGAACAGAACAGTCATTCTATTGCTTCCATCTTAGGTGGCGCACGAATATATACTCACCTATATAGTTTAGGCTCTATAGTGATGACCTTGACCCCAAACTTGAACATTTCTCGCCGCAAACTGTCGGAGAAGCCAATTACACCGAACTTGGAGGCTGAATAGGCGGTGAACCCAGGTAAGGCTACCCGACCTGCAACACGAGCAATTATGTTTGTATTGTGAGGTTGTCGAAATGAAATGTTTTTTTCTAAGCAAACACACGCACACTAACTAAACAAATTGATTAGTTAAAACAACGTCAAACTATGGCTGAAAGTGTTATATGCCGAGATATCACCCACGACTTAGACATAGTGTCTTATTTTGAAGAAAATTCAAACATGGAGTTATGTTTCTAAGTGGACTCATACCTACATCTTTTCACTTGCCAATTTAGCCCTTATACAAACTTCCAAATATAAGACTGTTATAGTGGCAAATCGTGTTAAAAAAATGGTAAAAAGTTACCTCAAATAGTTCCATAGGTTGCAAAATCTAACATAAAGCAAACGGATGTCACGAAACCAAACTTAGAAGGGTTGCCAGGTATTGCAGATAAGGTTTACCTGCCAGACTAGAGATGTTGATGAGACGACCCTGGCTTTCCGAACTAGCGGAAGTAGCGCCTGGCTCACCCTGATGGTACCCAGGAGGTTCACACCCAGTACCCGCTCATAGGCCTCCATTGTACACCATTCCGTCTCAGCGAACACAGCCACTCCGGCATTGTTGACCACCGCCCATAGACCTGTAGGCAATCAGGACAGACAGAGATGGGTATTATCAACATTCTGATAAATAGAAACTTTCACATTAAAAATTATTTGATTAATATAAGTTTAAAGAACTTATACACAATCAGCTATACACAAATGAAACAAAGCTTAGTAAACTTGATTAATAAGAAATCGATATGGGATCACCGAACAGTCATAAAAAGTATATTAGAACCTGCAATCTGTGTATACAAATTAACAGTCAAATGACAGTGCTTCTACTAAAGAGTACAGATAAACGCCATCTAAAGTGACACAGACTAAATGTACTTTAATTTGTTCACAAAAATGGATTTTGAGTTGAGTTAAAGAATAACAGGATATTAGTAAATAGGAAAATTATAACAGTTAAAAAGTGTAAAGTAGTTTCTCTTGTGTATGAAACTTTTCTATTTTTTCTGTTGTATTGTAAAAAGTCTTTGTGTGTTTGTTGTTGCTATGTTCTAAGAAATTAGGTAAGGGTCCAACCTCCACAATAATAATGTGACTTTATTAACTTGAATATGGTGTATAAAAATATAACACTATAACTTATAAAACTCTTAGTAGCTTTAACTGAGTCAGTTCAGAATATGTTTATACTTTAACTTCTATTGCTCTTATTTATCTTAAATCAGCATCTCTGATGTTAACTTAGTTCTTAATCACGATATAAATTTCCTTGATAACTTTCATGTAAACAACTCAAAAGCAAAAGAAACATTGATTAAATTTATTGTGTAACTAGATTTAGTAGACTGTTAAATGTATATGTTTATGGCAAAACAGGAATTTACATGGTTCAAAAAGAATTCTAATCAACAAAGCTAGACTTGATTTTGTTCTTACTATTTAACACCAATGATAGGGGTTAAAAATTGTCAGATACTGCCCGGCTATAGAACGGGTCACTGATTGATTACATTACACTTAGAGTTTGGAACCTTCAATAATAATAATAATAATAATAATAATAATAATAATAATAATAATAATAATTATCTGTTCAAAGATCATAAATATGACAAAAAGATCAAACAAAAAATAAATGAGATGAGATCAATATTGCCAAGAAAACGCACTTCATGGCAGAAATATCAGTGAAATTAAAGATTATGAAATAAAATTTACTATAGGTGATCAGCTATTTATTGAAACTTAGATATTTGTAAGAAGAGGCAAAACAATAGTATATAGCTCAAGATTAAAGAAAGATGCTGATAAAAAGGAGAAGCAACTGATTAATGATATTGGCTTTTAAGAAAAGCATCTCTTCACTAATAATACACTCTTAATGAAAAACACACGGAATTTGAACAATTACGAGAAAAGAAATGGAAGGAGTGAAACTTAGATCATGTGCAAAATGGATTGAAAAGGGTGAAAAGTAGTTGTTTATCTTTTGAAATCTTTTTACATTTGGAAAATGGTAATTTTGTTTCAAAATCAATGTCTAAACTAATTAAAATGATGGAGAAATAATTGATAACCAAGGAGACATAAATGAAGAAGTTAAATATGTTTACAAAAACTTTTCAATTGCTCTTAGTAAACTAGCGACGATAATCTTGAAGAAATAATAGAAAAGACATTTGTCAGAGTTTCATCGGAACAAAAACAATTCGTTTAAAAAGGAGCTCTGGTTGAAACGGAATGCCTGGACAGTTAAAAAAATATGAAAAATAATAAAGTTCCTGACTTATCTGGATTCACTGTTGAAATCAATCAATTGCTTTGATTGGATATTGGTCCATTTCTCATAAACTATGGCTTACAAAATGGCGAACCTTCAATTCCCCCCCCCACCCACCCACCAACCCCTAAAAATAACAACAAAAAACAAAACAAAAACAAAACACAGTGCAATAGTATGCATCCCTAAAGGCAATAAAGATAAAAATGTTCTTTACAAAATGGAGACCTATATCTCTTCTCAACGTTTCTTAAAAAGGTGCATCCTGTGATAAAGCTAACAGATTAAAGAAAAGTTTTGCTCCGTATTATAAATGAAGATCAAACTGGTTTTAAGTGTGATAGAAATATTGGAGAAAATACAAGATTGATTTACGATATGTGTTATGCAGAAATGGTTAAACTCTCGGGACATTCACTTTTGATTGACTTTGAAAAGACGTTTGATTCAATATCTTGATCATTTATCAGCAAAACACTGGACTTCTTTAACTTCGCCGCAGCATTGAAGAATGGATAAACACCTTTAATAAAAAAAGTGTATCTTGCTGTCTTATCAATGGTCATTGTTCGGAGTTGTTCTTTCTAGAAAGAGGGTGCCGTCAAGGTGACAATATATCACCATATATTTTTATCCACTGTGCACAGGTTTGGCCATTATGATTCGACAAACTAATGATACATCAGGAATAAAAATAAATAATTATGAATATAATATAGCACAGTATACTGATGACACATCCCTCATACTTGATGGCACAGAAGTGCCTCTTTAGTCTGCATTAAACGTGTTAAATTCTAATTTTTATGCAACCTTCTCCGGCCTTTATAACAATATGGAAAAGACTAAAGCAGTATGGATAGGTCGTAGTAAAGATAGTAAAGCCGAACATTACCTTATTTAAATCTAACAGGGGATTTTTTATCGGAGCAAGAACAATTGATTTTAAAGGAGCTCTTACTGGAAAGGAATGCCTGGACAGTTAAAACATATGAAAAATAATAAAGGTCTTGGCTTATCTGGATTCACTGTTGAAATCAATCAATTGTTTTGTTTGGATATTGGTCCATTTCTCGTTAGATCCATACAAAGACTTTACATTACTTGGTATAACTTTTTCAACAGATCTTAGCAAGATAACATCTTTGAACTATATTAAGAAATTAGAGGAAATTAAGCAGTTTCTTATTACATGGCCTAAGAGTATAACCACTCCATTAGGTAAAATAACAGTTATTAAAACGTTAGCGCTTTAAAAAAATTAATCACTTAATTCAATCCTTACCAAATCCTCCAAATGAAATAATTTAACTTATTCAACAAGTATTCTTTGACTGTCTGTGGGATGGAAAACCAGATAAAATTAAAGGAGAATTGATTTATAAATAATTCTTTCAGTGTGTGTGAGGCGGGGATTAAAGATGGTCAATGTGGAAACCTTTATAAAGGCTCTTAAATCCTCGTGGTTTAGAAAAATGATATTGAATGATAGGCAACGTATACAAATAGAAGCTTGCCAAAACACGCTTTTGAAAAGAATTAATTTGCTTGGTGCAGTGTACATAAATAAAAACAAACATTTAAGAAGTAACCCTTTCTTGAAAGATGTCACATCTCCTAGCACTAACCAATTCTAAAGAGGCAAAGTGCGAACAACTCTTTAATAATAAAAATATCACAGTCGGGGGAAGGTTTATCTATAGAAAGAAATTTCTAAACCAACATGTATATACTATAAATGATATTCTAAGTGAAGACGGCTCGTTAGTAAACTTCGGAGACTTTACTAAAGAATATGGTAGTATAAAAATACCTTAACTATGCAAGCATAACATGGGCTGTAAAAACTTACTTAAGAAAGATTAAATTTCAAAACATTGGAGAACAACTTATGGAGCCACACTTACCTTTTTCAGCTTTAATTTTAATTAAAACTAAACAGAATGCAGAATTATTTATGATAATGGGGTGAAAAATAAGATGCAACCATTATCTCTAGATAATTGGTAAATGGGTTTGGTGGTGATAATAACATATTAAAATAGTTTAAAATACATTTAAATGCCATAAAACAACAATAAATGTTCTTTGTGCCATCAAGAAGAGGAAACTATTATTCATCTGCACTGTATTTGTTCCACTGTGAATTTTTGGGCAGGACTTACTTGCACTAATTTATACACACTGTCATTGTCCTTCTTTAAATATCCAATTGTCAGAGACAGACACTATGTTTGGAAACAATCACTATCATAGTGTTTTAAATTTAGTATTTTGTTACCTAAATATAATATATGTAAAGCAAAAGAAACTATTCAAAAAACAAATGTTGAAATTTCTAAAAAGTTTATTATTAATCAACACAGAACTGATCAGTACAATGCAAATGAAAATTGACCCAAAAATGAAATAATGAATACGGGAAACCATTAACAAATTTAATAAATAATATAATGACAAAGTTATAATGAACAACATTTTTACAGATTACACCGATCTTGGTCTTCATTTAATAATATATTTACACAATTGATGAAAAATATAAACTATATAAGTTATATGTTGCATATTTTCAACATATAGGTATATAATGTTTATAACTCCAGAACAGGAATCTTCAACAGGCATGGCAGGGCCCAAACCTTTCTAAGTTAGATAAAAGACCCAAATATTTAATCTTCTTTCGCTTAATGTTCATCTAAAAAAACACTTTACACAGAATTGCCAAAAGAATGGTAAAAATAACTGGTCTTTTAGCTAATAAATGTAGCAACAATTGGTAAAATGTTTTCTCATAGTTTTTGAAACAATATTTTAAATGAGAGTGTTTTGGGTCATAAGTGAGAATGGTCAATGCAAACATGTATGTGACAAATACTTATCGAGTAACAAGTTAAAGCTCTTTCTTGACATGTAACGAAACATATTACAATCAAACACATTCGTAATAAAGTAAATAACATTTTACTTAATGTAAGCATCTACAAAATGATGACACAACTGTAAATAGAGTTGAAGTTTCGGTATGAAGACTGTATATGTAATTTCCTCTTAATGTGTTGTAAATACAGAACCTTCCATGCCTTTATGTCTAAATCTACCTATTTTGTAATTATATGTTGACAGAAAAAAAAGAAAAGTTAAACAAATGAAATGGCATCAATACAGACCACCTTTTTCTCGGAAAGCAGAAAAAAGGTCTGATTTCTTTGGCCACATCAGTAGCACATGCATATGTTTTAACACCAAGGAAGTAATTTCCCACTGAAAATTATTGATTTAATCCAATACGATACTCTAGATACCATGATTTTATTTTAATATTTAACAGCATCCTTTGTATTAACTTGACCAATACCAATATAAACACCATGTTATAATAGAAGGAGTGTATATATAATACTATTTTCAATAGTTTATAAATTTGTAAACACAAGAAAAAACAATAATAAGCACTTACATGCATGTTTTAATATATCATATGATATATCAAATATCGATCATTTTGTATAGATACACATATCGTATTGATAATTCTGATCGATAGTTGCATCCCACCAAACACTATGATTAATCTAGTACCCAAAATTACCTTTGTCGGCGAGTTGCTGTTCGAGAACATATTTGACGTCATTGACGGATTGCTGGTTGGTGACGTCCACGTGCTACACTGTAACGCGCGGGTTGTTATGGAGGATTCTTGCGCCGTCACTGTTGGGGTCTAGACACCCCGCATACACGATATATCCTTCCAGCGCCAACTGAGAAGCCAGTGTTTCCCCAAAACCTCGGTCACACCCTGCAAATTATCATTATCAGCTTCATCATTATAATCATCATCGTATCCCCACCACCACCACCACCACCACCACCACCATCATCATCATCATCATCATCATCATCATCATCATCATCATCATCATCATCATCATCATCATCACCGTAGTCGTTGTACCACCGTTATTTCCGTCTTCATCATAAATATCATCATCGTCTTCATCTTTATCATTATCATCATCACAAACATAACCATCATCTTTATCTTAATCGTTGTCATCATCATCATCATCATCATCTTTAGTACATCCAGGTCATCATCATCATCATCCATCAATAACAACATCGTAGTAATCATCAAGTACAACGACAACAGAATCAGCACCCTTATCGTCATTATTATCATATTAATCATCAGCAGCAATGTCGTCACCACTAAACCCATCATCAGCTGCATCCTTTAAATCAAAACGATGTAAAATTACTTTCAAAATGTATGTTAAATCGTACACCTATATTCAACTATTTTTTAAGTAAAACACCTGTCGCGAGATTATAGTCGTGTGTATGCAAAACTATCCTTTAATGGAACATTGAATACAATATAATGATGTTTAAAATATTAAACATCCCTAAATTCACGTGATATACAAATTAACAATTAAGTGCTAATGAATGTACACGTGGCAAGAGATTGCAAAACTATCTTGTTTTACAGTGTTTTTTGTTTGCTTTAGATAATTATCATGTAGTGTCTGAATTAAAAATGATGAACTGACATGTTAATGAGACCTCGAATTATTTGTTTGAACGCCCGGACATTATCATATTGCGCTTGGTAAATTCTTTTGTATTGGCAACCGCAGGGGACAAGGTCCGTATAGTACCTTGAAAAAACAACAACACTCACCTTTGATGAATACAACCTTTCCTCCAGCAGGAAGTGTTCGTCTCCTCAGCAGTCTATTCACAACCCAGATGACCAACCCACATGTCAACAGGATAGGTAACAGACACAACATGGGACACATCGTTTCTGAGAAGAAACTTTTAAAAATCACTGTGGAATATGTAGTTCCCAACTGGATGGATTGCGCTGTGATGGTAAAATGAACGACAATACAGTCGATAAATCGAATGTTATAATGGTATAGAGCTCTTACACAGATGTGTGAACATTCTAAGATATTTGTATTACCTTAGGAACAACATGTCTCAACGGGTATAACCGAGATCTAAAAATAGATTATTCTAGCTGAGGGTCATGATTTCGAACACAGCGTTAATTGTACAATCAGCTAAATGACAATTCCTTCTAATTGTAATTGCATTCTAATCTGCCGAGATATCGACTTGTTAATATCTATGAAACCTTTGTACAGATGACAGGCTACTTTTCGACCTGTTGCTGTAGAAAACTACATTATTTATCTGCTAGTTCATTCACAGTATTTTCACTACATTTAAATTATTTATGTATGGCATATAAAGAGATTCAAATCGCAGTGTTACTAATATGACTACACAGAGTGGCCTAAGATACTATGTTCCTTTTATAGAAATACTCAATGATAAAGTGCTGAATCTGGAGCTTATAAGTGTTGCCACCGTTGGCGTTTAGATAAAATGACCGAAGTTTGTGATGGGACCGCTATTTTTGTAACACATGCAACACCATGATGACTTTGAATTCTTATTGAATGCCCGAATGTCACAACAGTATTGATGAAACTGTTGAAATCATCTGGACCTGTTGATCTTATCAGAGCATAGTAACCATCGTACGCGTCTTTAGAAATGATAAATGACTCATTATTGATAATAAATACAAAGACGACCAGGTCTATTCGATATCGATCGAGAACACGTCTGTCTATTTGTCTGTCTGTCCGTCTGTCTGTGCGTGCGTGCGTTCGTCTGTGCGTGTGTATGGTGATCTACCTCTAATGAATGTTTTTGGAAAAATGTGATCAGTACAGGTTAAAACGTAATATGTGTTACGTACTTGAATATCGCAATCTAGCAGTTCATTAAATAATGGTAAGTATCATTCCATCACGTATATTCTGTACAAACTCTGCATGTACACGAGTGTACAGGGAAAATAGCTGCTTTATTTTAAGAGCGACTGCAACTTAAAGAAATGTAACCACTCCATTTTCAACATTATTTTTCAGTGCGTTTTTGCACAGAAGAAAATAACAATTTGAGCAGTAAACATGAACATAATTTAACAAAAAGTGTTGTAAATAGATGCATCATGGAGTAACCTGTTTTATCGACCTGGAGTATATGAACAAGTTTCAGGCGGAGTAAACAAACATACTCAGTAATTGAATGTCAAATCCTACTTCACTTAATTCTTCCTTACACATAGAAGAACTATTCAAGTTGTCTGTTATTAAAACAGTACAAAACCATAGGATCATGCTAATTTATACACAACATTTTATGAATCCTGTTCCGCACCCATCCCATACCTTGACCGGATCCGAGCAGACAGTGCAGAACCGCACCAGCCAGAAGATTTGCATGGAGCTTTATCTGATCCACATGTACACCGTCGGATCAGTGACTGTTTCAATCGGAACACCACGGATAATTCACGACTCAAAATTGTACCGTGGACGGAATTACCCGAGGAGTTCCGATTGCCATTGTTTACAACAAGAATTATGTCCCTTCGTTAATCGCTAATCTTTGTCACGTGATTTCTGTCTTGTCATGTCACAGGGAGTGTGTTCAAGATGGCGTCCGACAGTTTGTGTAACCTTCAGTTTTACAACATTATTATTCATGGAGTGGCCTTTATGCTAATTTTTACAGCTTTCCAAACAGCTTCTATGGCAGAGGTACAATAACAAATGTGTTGAGGACTTGAATGTCAAATGTGCATTTTAGGTGTCTAACTGTCATCAAAATATTTTCCTGGTATCAGGGCCTATTACTCTTGTTCCAGTCGATATGTCAACAAATAATTCAACAATTGAACAAACCTTAAAATGAACTGTATATCTCAATTTCTGACATTTGATATTATTTAAAATTTAAGCAAATCGCTAAAGTATATAGCAACATTGTGCTGTTGTAAGTAGTGTACACATCAGTCCTATATTAGTCTGTTATTCCTCAGCTCTGACATTTTTAACTCTATGCGAAAGTTATGAGGTTACCATATTGAATAGCCCAACCAGAATTTATTTCAGATAATGAAAGTATCTTCTAGAAACAAAGTGTCTAAAAACTAGAACACTATTTTATAACACTTATATAAATGAAAATAACTTGCTGCTTTTTTGCTTTAACAAGTTAATTTATTTGTTATTAACAGTTAACTGTTTCAGTCATTTCAGTAAGATGGGCAAAACCTCATGAGATTTTCTAAAAAGTTAAATGTCACATATCTTAGCTATGGTCACGTGACTTTGTGTTCTTTGTTTTTCTTAATGAAACATATTAATTCTTAAACTCAAAAATGAAGAAAACTGTATAATGTATCACTACAACATGTTTTTGTTAAATCCAAATGTTGAGAAACTTTATTTTTGTTATAAAGCAACAGCTTACACTGTTTACATTTTTGTTAGTTTCCATAAATACAAACATTTTCGTTTCTAGATATTTTGTACTATAACTTTAAAGGGCCCTATTATGACTTGAAAGTTAACACATATGTATGATATAAATAAGTTGCGTATGAGATGAAACAATTGGTGGTTTCACAATTTAATGTGCCAAGATATTACATGCAAATTGAACATAGCACACTGCTAAATTGAGCTTTTTCATAAAATGTCTGTAACCCATGTTTATATCAACCCCAGGAAAGCTGCACGCGACAGCCTGTTGTATGTTTGCGCACATTTTTCGTGTTTGTATGTCTGGTAATACTTGTCTACCTATGCCCGGTAATGAGATGTCTTGTTCCAGCCATTTGACTTCTTGTCTAGCATGGTTATGTATGAGCCTTTACCCTTATACGATAGTGTCTGAGATGGAAGCGAGGTTTTATGTGAGGATGCACATGAATTTCAACATTTTTTCCCACTTCTAAACCATTGGACCACTCACCATAGAAAATATATACAAATTAAAAGACAAGAAATATATGATATCATTTCTTATCGATAACTTTTGAATCTTGGTGAGCTTTAAAAATGATAACAATTTATCTTTTCTGTGCATGCCTTCATTTACAGACAAATTAGTCGCCAGTTTTCACTTTCTAATGTCTTTAAGCTTTAAGATTTGATGATTTATTATATGACTACAACAAATTTAATTGCCTGACATAATATGTCAATATATTCTCATTCTCATTATTCATTGTAGAAAGCTGTACTGGACAGTGTCAGAAATGAGAGTAAACATACAAATGGTCCCAACAGTACCAATGCAAGCTCTTTTACGGGGGATGGTTATATAAGGCAAGATTGCTGTTTGTTTAAATTGATTTAATATTCTTATCCCTTTTTCATGAAAAATTTTAATAGCACATTTAAAATACCTGCTAAGTAACTAATAACATCATGCAATGATAGCAATACTATCTTGAGACAGAGACTAAGCAGTCATTAGTGTCTAAAGGCTGTTCTGGAACTGCCCTGTTTTGTCAACCTTGAACAGTTTGCGCTTGCATAAAAACAATTGCCGATAATGAAGATTAAGCCAGCATTTCAGATTTTATCTGCCTTACTTTGAATACAAATATAATTTACTAATTAAAATAATTTTTAGTTTGGGCTTTTTAATGATTAAAAACGTGTTTTTGTCTTTGTAAGCTACCATAACCAATTTGATGTAAGCTGTGAACTTATTTTTTAAATCCATAATTCCACTACTGCTACCACCACTGCTTCTACTACCACCATTATTTCTACCACTACCACTACTACTACCACCAGTACCATAACTACTACCACTACAGCCACAACAACTACCACCAACACGACTACTACTACCACCGCCAACAACAACACTACTACTAGCACCACCACTATTACTACCAGCACTACCACTATTACCACCACTAATATCACCAATAAAACTATCACCACCACTACTACAACCACCAACACCACTAATACTACCAAAACAACTACTACCACCATAAAAAATACTACTATCACCACCACTTCTACCACCACCACCACTACTTCTACTACCGCTATTATGACTAGTGCCACCACCACTACTACTACCACCACTACAACCGCCACTACCACCACCACCACTACTACCACCACCACTACTACTACTACCACCACAACTGCCACCACCATTACTACTATCAAAACCACAACTACTACCACCTCCACCACTACTACTACCACCACATCCGCCGCTACTCATACCACCAATACTACCAAAACCCCTACTACTACTACCACCGCCACTACAAGCTCCGTCTTTATTACTATCACCATAACCACCGCTACTAATACCACCAATACTACCAACAGTACTACTACCACTACCACCACAACCCTTACTACTACTACCACCACTACTACAACCACAGCTTATACTACCACCACCACCGCTATTACTACTTCCACCAAACCATTACTACCACGACCACTTCTATTACCACCACCACTACTACTACCACCACCACTACTACTACCACCATCATTACTACTACCACCATATCCACCGCTACTAATACCACCAATACTACCAACAGTACTACTACCACCACCACAACCCTCACTACTACTACCACCACTACAACCACCACTACTCATACTATCACCACCACCTCTATTATTACTTCCATCACAACCATTACTACCCCCACCAATACAATTACCACCAACACCACTACTACCACCACCACCATTACTACCACCATCATTACTACTACTACTCTATCTACTTCTCAATGACTATTAATAATTTGTTTTTTAGTTTGAGCATCATATACGCCGTGTGTGCCGTCTCTAACTGGGTGGCGCCCTCCCTGATCGTGGTGATTGGTCCTAAATGGTCAATGTTTTTGGGGTCATTGTTGTACTTGTAAGTAGTGAAGTCCAATTTGACCAAAGAATGTTGAGTTTTTTTTTAATCATGGCAGGTTTACCTTTAAACTGTACCATGCTACATTTGTTATAGCAGCCTGATCACTGTTTAGAGTATGTACCTGATACACAGAACTCCACAAGGTGCACTTTATATTTATTTAAGGTGTTGCTACCTTATTGTCTGCTATTGATGACTAATGTATAAACATGTGGCATATTCCTGCATTTTTTTTAGATATACATGTTTTTTCAGATGTTGAAATGTAACTAGCAAAGAAAAGTTACAAAAGATGGTGGGTGTGACACTTTCTGAAAACGTAAAGAAAGGACATCCTTATCACACATAATCTTGTGATCAGGGGTAATAGTTGAATCCATATTTAGTGTAGCTTAACAAAGCTTTAAAAGAAACAAATAAGAAAAATACAAACAATAACAACTTTATTTATTTCTATCATGTCAATTATCATTCAGTATATTTCACATATGTGTATTCTGTTATAGATTACCTTCATTAGCTCACCTGAGCACAAGGTGCTCGAGGTGAGTTTTTCTGTTACTCCTTGTTTCGTCGTCCGTCGTGCGGTGTCAACATTTTGCTTGTGAACACACTAGAGGCTACAGTTTTTATCCAATTCCTATTAAAACTAATCTGAATGTTTGTCTGCAAGAAATATTGGAAGAGTTTGTCATTGGGTTCCGTGGGGTCAAAAATTAGGATAAAGGCTTAAATTTTAGAAAAATCCTGTGAAAACGCTAGTGACCTAATTTTTGGCCCAATCGTCACTAAATGTTTATCTGTATGAAATCTTGAATGAATTCATAACTGGGTAACGTGGGATAAAAGATAGGTCACTAAATCAAATCTTACAAAAACTTGTAAAGACTAGAAGCCACATTTTTGGCACAATCTTCATCAAACTTCTTCAGAATGTTTGAAGGTTTGACTGAATGAAATCTTGGATGGGTTCGTCTTTGAATCACTTGTGGTCAAAAAGTAAGTCACAAGATCAAATTTAAGAAAATACATCCGAACAGTCTAGAGACCACATTTATGGCTCAATCTTCACCAAATTTGGTCAGAATGTTTGCCTGCAAGACATCTTTGACGTAAATGTTATCAGCCCAGTGGGCACACTAATGGTCAAATCTTTACCAAATATTTTCTAAATTAAATAACTTTTACTTACTTGCAAGATATGTGCCTACTAAAATCCCGTGTCATCCGATCCTCAGGTGAGTTATTAAGGGCCATCATGTCCCTCTTGTTTAAGTAATAAGGTCAATTAGGTCAATTTAAATGATATATTGCATTGTGTTTATTGTTATATTCTATGGTTCCTTAGTGTTGATTTTTTCTTATTTACTTTTAGCTTGTTCATTTTATCCTTCCTCAAACCGATGACTTGGGCCCTCTATCTTGCATCTGTCCTTGTTGGCTTTGGAAATGCCAGTGAATGGAGTTTTTTTAAAGTCTGAAAAATATTTTAAAGTCCAACAGGGTGTTACTTAACTGACATTTTAAAATATGAACATGACAAATCATGTGAAATGCATAGATAAAATATTAAAATGTCCAATTTATATTCTCATATTGATGACGACGACGATAATGATGATGATGATAATGAAGACGATGATGATGACGATGATGATGATGACGACGACGATGATGACGATGATGATTAAGTTGATGATGATGTTGATTTCATAATGATGATGAAAGGGATCATTAAGATGAGGATGATCTTGATGTTCATAATATGTTGTAGTTTTATGGACTGCACAGGGACACTTCCTCACCATCAACTCTACACCTGAAACGATATCTAGGAACATTGGCATATTTTGGGCTCTGTTACAGTGCAGGTGTGTATCAATCAGTGCAAGTGTGTCTCAATCAGTGCAGGTGTGTATCAGTAAGTGCAGGTGTGTATCGGTGTGTATCGGTAAGTGCAGGTGTGTATCAATCAGTGCAGGTTTGATCTCTGTGCATGTCTCTACTGTACACTGATTATGTTTTATAATGCTACAACAATACTTATAAATGTCTGACAAGGACATAAGTCTACAGGGTTTCCTCTTTTTCAGCTTGTTGTTTGGTAACATGTACAGTTACTTTGTGCTGAAAGGGACTCCAACAATAACGTCAGGTGAGCGAACGCGACTCTTCACTGCTCTCAGTGGGGCAGGCCTTCTTGGTTCCCTGGGGCTGTTACTCCTGCGAAACAAACAGACAACTGATTCTAAAAATCTCAACTCAAGGTAAATATTTGGACAGGTTATTTCCTGAGCAACAAAGTGCAATGCACAAACTCATGTGCATGCCTGAGTAAATGAGTGAGTGTTTCTTGATGTACTTGCATGGACTGTTACGTATTCTGTGGTCATTGGACAGTTAAATACCACTTGCTTGAGTGTTTTCCATTATGATACAATGTGTCATGCATAAATCATATTGCTAGATCAGTATCACTCTTATAGTGAGACTTTTTTAATTTAGAATTTATAGAAGTATTTTGTTTGATTTTACTTGTTTTTGATGAATGATTAGATGAATAAGAAGCACTTGTAATTATTTGCTGATTTTCTTTCAGTAGACAACCCCAGGTTGATAATTCCTTGACAGCACTAAGTACGTTTTATTGGTGATCAATTTAGGCTTTATATTTACTTATGTTATTATTTTATCAGCAAATGAGATGACTAGGAACAAACTGGTTTCTTAAACCACTTTAATTATCTTCTGCTTTGAACATTATATTTCATATATTTTTACCTATGATTTGTGTATGCTTCACTTGACCTAGTTAAAAGCAAGTTATTTCCAAGAATCTTTTCTTATATACCCAGATAAAATGCGGATACCTTTTAGACTTGTAATAGAAGACAAGAAAGAAAATATTGATCTTGACCCATGTTTAATATCGATCAATGTACAGCGACAGCCTAAGAAATAAAAATTAATAACTTCTTACTTGGAAATACATAATCCAGATTAAGTAAGTGTTATTTGTTTCCTTAACTGCAATTTGAGTTCTTTGTAAGATTTATTATGTACTAAGTTATTTTAGTTCTGTTCTTTGTAACATGTATTTGTGCTCTTAGTCAACTATGTGTGTCTAGTATGTAATTTTTGTTTTGATTGGATGCTATTGTATTCAATTTGTATTAATTCACAAAATGCCACATTACAATTTTTTATCGAAACTAAAACTACTAGAAATTGTTAAGTAATGCAAATGTAGTTGTCTTTTTCTTCAAAATTTCGTATTTAGGACTTACGTCCTGTGATAACATGTTAACAAATTTTATTGAAATGCAATCTGATAATTACACTACCGAACCCGGTAGTGCAATCGATAGAGCATTGGCTCCAGGTCCCGATTCCGGGCCGCGACATATCAAAGTATATTATATCATATTAAAATTGTAGTGGTATAGCTCCATTTCTAACGCCCAAGCAAATATAAGGGTAATTTCGAGAACTGGTTGGCCCAGTGTCAGTATAATGTGGCTGGGTGTGGTATCATGCCAGGTGTTCAGGCCTTGTTATAAACAATGAAGGCCGCACTATATCTGCTTTAAGTGAACACCATCTCTAAATAAATGAAATATTGTTGGTGGGACGATAAACCAAATTAACATAAGCATAATTATACCTATCTCCAATCCATCTTGTCTCATTTTATGCATGCATCTCATATAACGTTCAATGAATTACTTGAGTATGTTCTGGTTCTGAAACGCAGTAAACTCTTTGCATATCTATATAATCTTTCATTGCGATTATATTTTTGAAAGTTAGTTTAATAAAAAATTCATGTGAAAAATGTGAGAGTTCTGAGTTTAGTTATGTAAGTTATAAAAATATCCAAACTGCTTTGTGACCAAGATTTGTTCTACATCCCTAGAGCGTGCCTTCCACCTGATGAAAACCAAGGAGATGTTAATATTCAGCATTGTCAGTATCTATACAGGTAAAACTTTCACATTTTCAAGATTGTGCGCAAACTTTAAGTAAATCGTTTAAGAATTGAGTACATTGGATATTGGCCTTCTGAATGGTTAACAGTTACAACCGTTTTCTTGCATAGGGCAGTATTTGCCTTTTCCTGTGACTTTGGTACCCCCGTAATGATCCGCTAACTGTAAGCCTTCAGAGCAGGGATTTTCTTTCTTTAGGCAAATAATGTAGATCTGGAGCAGAGAGCTCTTGCTAGAAAATTGTTCTTAGAGGATTTGACATGAGTTGTCATTTTATACAAACATTTATTGAACGAGTTCAGGAAAAGTAATAGTAAGTGAGCCTATGGCGAGGTTGGACGAGTTTAATGAATAGTTGCATTAAATGACAACGCTTGTCAGATTCTTTCTATCAAAGAATTTAAATTGCTAATTTAAGATTTTTCCAAAATTTAACAACAAAACTTGATGTAGTGGTATGAGACAATTTGCTTTATGTTAACGTCAATGCCGTAATCAATCAAAAAGCGCCGGACCTGGTAGCGCAGTCGGTTAGAGCGTCAGCTCCAGGTACCGGTGTCCCCGGGTTCGATCCCGGGCCGCGACATAAGTCGTAAAGTGGTAGTGGCAAAACTTCCTTGCTAACGCTCAAACAAATATAAGGGTAGTTCCAAGACTGGTCGGCCCGGTGTCAGGATAATATAAGTGGGTGTGGTATCATGTCATGTGTTCACGGCATGCTATACACAATGAAGGCAGCACTATATCTGCTTTAAGTGGACACCGTCTCTGGGTGTATTGAATGAAAAACAAGGGATTATAAGGGGATAAAGAAGGATTTCTCCTATTTATTTGCATGGAGTAATTATTAGATGGGGGATATTAGATTTGTGTGGGGTTTGGTTTATAGACCTGCTCAAAGTTAATGCTTAACCACCTAACATCACAACTTAACCCCTGATCACAGGATATACCTTTTATGGCAGACAAGACAAATACAGCGGACGGTCAAACCCATAACTGAAATAAAATAAAAAGGTTCCCGTTGTTTAGAGTCTGTCTGCTAACCATGAACTATACTGCTAGTTGTGTGTCTGTCTGTATGTATGTATGTGCATAAGTATGTAAATAAAATCTTGACTTTGTTTTGCTCAGGTCTAGAGATGACATTCTTCAGTGGAGTTTACGGTACCTGCATCTCAAACAATGATCACTTCAGAGAGGAAGCTAAAGGCTTAATTGGAGTGTCCGGAATGTTGATTGGTGCTGGAGAAATCATAGGTTTGTAGATATATTCTGTTTGCTGTGTGCTAAATATCTTGGCTCTGTTTGCTTAGGTTTGGAACAAACATACTCCAGAGGTGTCTACCCAACATGCCTCTCAAACAACAAATACTTTGGAGATAAAGCAACGGGTTTGATTGGCGAGTCGGAACTAATTATTGGTGCTGGGGGAATTATAGGTAAACATATATCTCACCCCCTGCATAAAGTGTATTATTCCATGCACCTTTCCTTGTCTGCGGACCATTAGGTTTTTGCAATGTTATTTGTTCCCACTAGATCAATTACATCATAAACCCCCTTTCCAAACAATGACCAACAATTCAGAGTAAAAAATATGTACTTAAAGCTGTAGGTCATCTTGCCTAACACGCCGTGCGCACTTGTGAGATGAAACTATTCTTCGGAACAAATAGGAATGTTAAGTTACGATATAAAATCTAAATACAATCTTGACAAGTGGATTCGCATCAACACCTTTTCTAACATTCAGATTTGGGAATCAAATGGTCTACATAATTGTGCTTTTATATAAATTTAAAAATTAGAATGTAGTCTTATCTGTCTTCAAAGGGGAGGTAATGGGTTTAGGTTCTCCCAAGCAATTTTCTCTTTAACTGTCGTCTAATCAGCACACGCTAATCTTTCTGAGGCCAACAGACAGCATTTTTGGGCAAATCTTCCTGTAATCTAGTTTAATTTTGCGACCAATCAGCAGATGTCAATCATCAGTAGTGATCTTGTGCTCAACGTGGAATCGTTCTGCACCAGTTCGCCACCCACCTATCATCATTACAACACTGAAAGGTACAAACTATTCCATTATAATGGTTTTTTGGCTATCAACAATTTTCATAACATACATGTTGTTGGGGCAAATTGTCTTAGTTAATTAACTTTTTTGCATATGTAATGTTGATATGGATAGCATAGGTATGAATTTATGAGCGAGCCAATTAATGAAGAGGATGACATTCTCAACAGTTGATAAAATATTGTCTGTTTTTGTCAACATCTTCGTCAGCTTCACCTATTTCTGTCATGATTGTTAAGAACAATGATTGTACCTTTACTTTTGACATTTCTCTAATTATTCATCATAAGGAATTTACTTAATAATCAATTAGTAGTATTAAAACCTTGATAATTTTAAATAACAATAACAATATTGTTTTGTTAAGAATAAAACAGGTACAATTAAATTTACTTATGTGCTACAAGGCATAATTGATTGGTCAAGGTCAAAGTCAACGTTTTAAGTGTTGATACTGTTTAACCAAAAATAGGTTTGTTAACCATGTTATGGACATATTTATTTGACAAAGCTGTGTGTGGGTAAAAGTAGACCATACAATGTTTTAGTCTTTTTAAAATAATTAGATTTGTAAAAACAAATTCAGGCAAGTCTTTTTTAAAGTAAGTTGACCCTTTCTGATCTTTTTGGTTTACCATTAGCAGAAACTATAAAGTCATAATAAGGCCATTTTTCTCTGTTTGTACTGAAAAAACAGTTGACCATGTTGACCAAGTTGCTATTAGAAATAAAAGGTTACACATTTTTTTTTCATGATTGTTTTCGGTTGTTGTTTGCTACTCCATACTCTGAAAAAGTTTCTTACCTCCTTGTATGTAAAAAATGTAGATCGTGTTGAAGTATGTATGTATCCACAGAAATCAAGCATTTTGCCTGTTATCAAACCTGGATATATTCATTTGAGGAACCGTTATAGGCATTTTGAAAGTATTATACTTCCTCATTAGAGCATCCGATTTTAAGAAGGACTGAAAACGGCCCGCCAATCAAGTCTTCATATTTCAGACTAAAAATAATTTTGATATTATCTTTTCTTAAATGTTTAATCTTTCTCTCATTATATGCGTTAAGGGTTGATAAGAGATCCCTTGCTTGAGCACATGTCGTTGATGACTTATTAGTTCTGAGTAGGAGTTTGAGAGGTTTTGAACTTGAGTTTAAGACCATTCACAAAAGTCGAATTGGTTGGTATTTAAAACAATACTACTCAATAAATCCATTCAGATGCTTGGATATGATTTCAGACTCAAATTCAAAGTTGTATATAGTTTAAGGTCTTGAAAACGATAATTCATATCAAGAGACCTTCCAACTAATGTGGTTTGCATATTTTCCTGGTGAGCTTCTTCTCCAATAACAGGTAGAGATACTGTAATGACTATTATTGTTGTTTTTTTGGGGTTTATCCCCCCGCCAACAGTATTTCAGTTATCTGGAGACGGTGTCCACTTGAAGCAGATAAAGTGCTACCTTCACTGTCTATAGCATGCCGTGAACACCTGGCATGTTACCACACCCAGTCACATTATCCTGACACCGGGTCAACCAGTCGTGGAACTAATCTTTATAATTGCAAGGGAGCTACAACCTTACCATTTTAACGACTATGGTATTTCGCGGTTCGGAAACTCGGGGCCTCCCGTACTGGAGCCGAGGTTCACTCTACCGATTGCGCTACCAGGTCTGGTACTATTATTGTGGATGTCCATCTATTTGTAATAATGAAAGCAAAATTTTATTTTATTAATATTTTTAAAGTGTTTTATAATACAGATATACTAAATTGCATGCAACGTTGTAATAAGTACATACAAATTTAATGCCAGAAGTGTCGGATAAAATAGGTTTACAAAAGAACAAAAGAGATTGACTCCTCCTTGGGCACAACTTATTTCAAAATCAATATGCGCCCTTTGGAACCGATCATAATCATAATATAGGTAATAATGCAACTTGCTTGTAATCAGAACGAATGAATGATAAAAAGGTGCAGCCTATGGTGCACTGCCATATAAGAGGGACCAGGTTCAATCGTACAATAGAAAAACAACAGAATGTTTGCTTTAATTACTTTTTCGTCCTTTCATGTACTTGTTTGTTCACTGACTAACATATGTACAGCTGATAAATTTATTGACAAACAATTTGTATATGTAATTTGCCCACGAAGATTACTATAGCTTCAAAGTTCGATATTTTGGACAGGGGGCTTGATGTTTGGACTGTTGGGGAAGAAGACCAACCGCTACGGCCGAGACCAGATCTTCATGTTTGGCTATGTAGTACACATGATCGCATTCTACCTGATCTTCATCAACATTCCTAGCAAATCTACTATCGAAGCGACAGATGAGGCAACCTATATTACATCCAGGTTAGACATACACTGTACTATATGCTAGCTATAATTCCACGATGAATATAGCACATTTAATAATCGATTACAAAGGTCTGTGTGGTTTTCTAACTCTTTACTTCATCCTGACCATAAATCTGGCACTACATTCCACATGCACATCATTGTTTATATGATACAGAAAATAATCGTAGGAAATGCGAAAAGAAGTGCGAAAAATGATGTCATTGTTCAATAGAATACACACAAGTGAAGTATTGGAATAAATTGCAACATTTAGCATTTAACTTTTTTGTTTGAGTAAAATTGTTTGCAATTATTATATGTTAATATGTTTAATTTTGCATCTATTATTATTGTTTATAACTTTCTTTTACAAAAAAATAAAATAATATCTGTACATCAATAACGAACTTGTGTACAAGGCAATCGATAATGTCAACACAGATCAGATGCTAAAATCAGACATCTGAACGGTGTAGAAGTGCTCATTTGAGATATGCCATATTGGGGTAGTATGGGCATATGAGGAGAGTGGCATTCACTTAATGGGTAAAAGAGTATTGACGCAGTGGGATGTGACTAGTATACGTAACTGTGATAGATCCAAAAGGTCTTTTGAAAGCAACAAAGGGAGGAAGTTAATCAAAGGACTGCAATAACCCAGAAATGTTGAAATAGCACATTAAATGGTTAATGATTGCGATGCTGAAGATGCATAAGTTGACAGTAGCATCTTTCCTACAGTCTAGCATGTCCCACAAATAACAAAACACGAAGACCACCCTTTTCGTGTTATTTACCTCAACTGCCCTTATATTATCTGACCGATTGTTTATTGACTCCACTTTATGTGTGACGATAAGTAGCACTGTTCGCACACATTATCCAATTGCCCTCTACACAAGGAAAGTTACTAAATGTAAGGATTGTTGTGCAGGTGAGAATAGTTGCTTTGCAAATTGGCTATACAGATATCTTTTACTTCAGCTTTTTCACTTTGTGTGACATCAAGACTAGGTCATTAGCACAGATGACCACCCAGTAAAAATTAGTCTTAGTTGACAGGGAAGTTGGTAGTCATGCAAGCACTTGCCCTGATCACTGAAGTTGCATCTTCATATAATGTAATCACTGCCTGGACATTTTACTTTTGTAAACCTATTTGTCTTTTGTGCCAATTTGTGATAAAACTAAAGAGGTCTTTCATCAACGGAAGCCTCATTTTAGTGACATAAATCATCTCTGTGACTACACCTGCTGCTTTCTCTAAAGAATATTTCACTGATATTTTAATGATACTTTTTATTAACTTACTGGAATGGATGTGTAACATGAATTGCATCCAATATGCATTCCTCATCCGAAAGTTTCTCCATGTAATCCTTCCAGGATTCCTTATCTTTGACACCAAAGATAAACATATCTTTCTCATTGTAAATTCCTGGCATTATTTTGCTTTGACAATTCAAGATGCTCTAAGTTTAGAAATTTCAGAGTTTTCTTTTCTTTGCCATTTTACACTGCTGCCTTGTCCGCATTCTTTGCTACTGTTTAGTCTTCTTCCACATATCATGATGTTTCTATTTGTTGTAAAAAACTTGTTTTCTGTTGTTGTTACACCACTAAGTCTCCTTGTGTGTCCTAGCCAATCTGGACCAGCAACACAACTCCTAGATTTCAGGTTCTTGCCAAACTGCGCATGCTATTAAAGGTGGTGTCCGACAATTTGCCTATATCTAATATTTATAACAATATCTGACCTTTGTTTGAGGTATTTGTACATTACTACTGCAGAAAAATCATTCTAAAGTTTAAGCTTTGATGATTTTCAACAGTGTCCCAATTTTAGGACAAATAAACTAGTTAAGTAACACTGACATGTTCAATTTTATTCAAATCTATAAAAAAAGACATCGATGTCAAAACGGATGGATTTGATGGGCTAAAACATAAGTGGTCATAGAGTTTTCTTAGATTACGAATGCAGCGTGACTCATGCTCATATTGACGATTGTGATGTTGTGGTTCACTTTTCAGACAGGTGTAGAACATCAATAAACAGCATTTTGCGAGATCTGTTCAGGTAACAAATGTTTATTATGATGTTTAATGAAAATATTGTTCGTCCACACTGTCGGACACCACCTTTAAAAGTAAAGGTAGTACTATATCCGTTCACCATTGTAAGATTGCTGAAAGATTACTATAAACGAGCCCATTAAGATTATTTTTCATTGTCTATCCAGGGAAGGGTTTGTTTAACATTTACCTCTTTATAAGTGACATTTTCTAATCCAACTTGCCTTTCAATGTCGTGATGAGAGGTCTTCAAGCATACATGTGGTGTGGTCGTGGTTCTACTCAGATGTTTTTCTATGGTTTTTCTCCACCAATAATTTTATGGATATTACTGTAATTACTTTACACACTTAGATGCGCCTGCCATGCACTTACAAAAAATCAAATTGGTTTTCTATTTTCAGCAAGTATGTTGCATTGTTGTGTAGTTTCCTGCTAGGGCTTGGAGACAGTAGCTTTTGCACCCAGATTTATGCTCTGATTGGCTTCATGTTTCCCGAGGACAGTTCACCAGCTTTCGCTATCTTCAAGTTTATTCAGGTAACAAACTCCATTCACTCAAATATCAGCATTTAAATCTTAGCCGGCTACATTTGTGATTAGCCTATACTTACTGTTTAAAACTTGCTGAACTACATCATGCAGTGAAAACAAGACATAGTAAAGACTAAGAAACACATGGCAGAGTTCCTGTCCTGATGTCTCACATTGCGGTAGTCTGTATGTTATTTGCCTATGCCTGACCAGTTTGTGGTTACCAAGTTAAAGTTGATATGATTTATATGCATTTTCTGACAATTGTTTTAACCAATCATTTCACCTTTCAACACATAACTAATAACTGTTAAAATGTGAACACTTTACTTATACTTTACTTATATATGTCTTATGCGATGAAAGAATTAATTCAGTGTTTTTTGGATGAACTTTGTATTTGGAATGAGATGCTCTGTAACGTATTTTGCGAAATATACCCTGCAACTGGATGTGGGGAATCATCCCGAGTGGAGAATCTATGAATACAATCTTATTTCGGTTGGGCGGCCAGTATCTAAAATATCGATTGATATTTTTCAATATAATCTGCTACAATTAGTTTTACATTTTTATTACAACCGGTAAGTGTGCTGTTGTTATGCCCATATTAATGAGAATATTTCAGTCTGTGGCGGCTGCATTAAGCTTCTTCTACAGTGGCTACCTGATTCTCCAGTGGCAGCTTCTCATCCTGGTCATCCTGGGCTCTGCTAGTTCCCTGTCCTACGCTCTTGTAGAATGGGAGAGCTCCAAGCAGAGGAATGAGGGGTGCCAAATGATATGACAGTTGCAGGTAATTGCCTTAAGTGCTCTGTTTAGACCATTTAGACTATAAAGGTTGTTTTTCTAAAGTAATTATTATTATTGATTTTGTAGTTTTCATACCTATCTATAATTATTTTATTGACATAGAATCAATTATTTTTCAGTTTGACAAACAGTTGCAAATCCACGAATTAATTAATTAACAAACTTGTTGTATTGAAGTTCTGTGTCAGTTTTGTTAAAGTTTCGGACAGTTAATTGACATTCAAGAATTGTTTTAAAATCATTATAAGACTTTCACTTTTATTTTTATCTCCTTTTAGAGAAAGACAAGAAAAGGTAAATATACTTTTATCTCCCTGTTTTAACTCCCTTATTTTTTTCCATGGGGAAGATATGCTCGCTGTGTATATCTTTGGCATAGTGTGCCTTATGTAGCCAAAAACTCGATGTTCTTACATGCTTAGCCAGCAAGTCCCTATTTGCAGAAGCACTTCTTAATTGAGATAAGTTTAAGCTCAATTTTTGACCACACCTTAAGTTATTATTAGTAAACATTGGTTTCCTTCAGAAACCTTCAGGTGATAAACTCTTGAACTTGACCAAATCTGAGGTGACTTGGATTGTGGCCTTTAAAGGCTACTTAATCATGTTGCCAAAGTTTAAAAAAGCTCTTAGTCTGCTTAGTACGCTTTGACAAAACTTGTCAATACAAATCTGCCAAGTACTGTCTTATCAGCATATGCACTATTTTCGAATAGAGGAAGACCCCAGACAAATGTCTTGGTAGAACCAGCGGCGCACTACGGGTCAACTGTAAGACTTTTCCACATTAAGTTCTTCGCCGCAAACGGGCTCGAACCTACGCGTTGGGAGGCTAAGCGGTGTGAGGACAGTTTTTATTTATTATCCAATATATTAAAAACTAATACATTATAGCATTGCAAAGCTTGTCTCCCTACTTTCATGTTCATCTTGTGTCCTGTCGATAGAAAATGGCCCCTCATTTATGAATCATCCTAAACTTAACCATTTTATTATCCTTGTGTATTAACCCTCATCATGTAAAGACATCAACACTAGTCCATTTTATTTGTCAATGCCACTTAAAAGTAATTATGTAAATATGCTATACTCCAATAAAATATGCAGCTTTCTCCTTTTTCATATTTAATATTTTACAATCAATAAATTAATTACATACTGCTTCTTCAATTGACTGTGCTGTTATTCCTTTAATGATCTAATGAATCGATGATCCCCCACTGCATAGCTTTGAGCTGTTTAAAGGAATTGCCTTCTTCTGTTCGTTCATATGTACATGCACACATATAGATACTTAGGGGGCTAGTGGAATAATAAGTGTCATTGTTCACTGACATCTTATGTGCCTATGATTTCTCTAAGGTAGCTTCTAATGAACTATAGAGAAAACCGTCTTGTAGCCACATTTTTTAAAACCTTTTTCCATTTGTAACCTTTCCCATCTGCTTCATATCTCTTTAAAGGATTTATCCCTTAAAGGTGAAGGCAAACATTTAATCTTTAGTAAATATTCACCTCAGTTAGACGACTTGTAGAACCCATGCCCTATGCCGTCTAAAGTTCACAGGGTTAAGGTCAATATAGAATGAAAATAGTTAAATATTTTAATTATGTATCCCTTCTGTATATCCAAAAGATTTCCATTAAATATTAATCAAATATTCACCACAATAAGATCGCATGCATCGCCTATGTCCAAACATCCCTGTTCCATGTCAAGGTCACAATTGAAGGTCAATAGTTTGAACCTTTTATTTAGTATATTTGCCATTATCTTGTATGGATTTTCATTAAACTTAATTAAACCTTTACTTCGGTAAGACTATGAGCAGAATCAAAATCCCAATCATTCCATCTCACGGTCAAGGTCACAAATGAAAACGTCATTAGTTTGACCTTTTGATTGTGTGTTTGCTTCATATCTTCTTCACTTCTGCGTGGCGGTGGCATTCGTTTAACTTTAGTCAAACGATCAACAAGTGAGATTATGTGCAGAGCTCGTGTAACAACAATGCTGACTCAAGGTCAAGGCTAAAAATGTTAACCTTCTTTTTCGTGTCCTCAATACAACCTTTCCCCTGGAAGTATTGCGATTCTTTTCACTCTGACAACCATTCTGCAGTGTATGCTATGGCTGTCTTTAAGACTGTCTTGTTTTACTAAGTTTATATTTGATTTATTATTTCTGTAAACCCGCATGTGTGCTACACCACAATTATGGACCATCGTCGCCATCTTGGATTATGGTAAGACGTTGTTTGACAGCTCCGTAAAAACCCTCCGTATCTGCTACCTCTGGTTCGCCTGGTAGGTGTTATAGACTCTATATCTATATTATTGACAACAGGTAGCGCACCATTAGAATGAAAATGCCACCGAAACATGGAGAAAAATGGAACAAAAAGGGGTCGAAGCCTACACGGCCTAAGAAGACCAACCTAAACAGCCAGCTCAGGTGGGTGAGGAGTAGCAAAAGGTAGCGCGCCAGGCCAAGAAACGCCAAAGATATTTTACAGGGTCTAGAGACGAGACATTTGTTCTTCGTCATAGGCAAGATACTAAGAACTTTTTGCAGTTGAGCATTATAAAAAAATGATGGCGATGTTCAACAAAATCTCAGAAATTCACGCCCCTTGCAACACGTGTAAACTCCGTGGAACAACGTGTAAATGACATTGGAACACGAATCAGTGCATAAGCCCTGCAACTGAAAACTCTGCAATACAAATCAATTGACACTTAAGCACGCTCGAGAAAGAACAACCTTAATGTTCAAGGTATCCATGAACAATGACAGGCCGAAAACTGTGAATTACTAATTAAGGAAATACAGCATTCAAAACTTGGCCTGCCAACTGAAGGAGTTTTCATTCAAAGAGAACATCGTCTGCCCCATAAAAGCAGAAATGGCCAACCTCGCCCAATCATAGCTGCCTTCAGAGATTATGGTGACATTGACCTAATCATGAAGACCACCCATAAACTGCGAGGTTCAACAATAGGCAACAACAAGGACTTCCCTCCCGAAATTGTTGCAGCACGGTCACGACTCTGGGGCTTATACAAGGAGTCCAAGAAAAAACAACCCAAAATGCCTCAGTCGTTATGGAATATCCAGCAAAGATTATTATAAACAGACAAGTTGTGGCTGATGAGTTTCCTGGCTGGTTTGGTGTCCTTGGTAGATCTAGGTCCAGCTTTTTCAGCATGATCAGCAACAGCAGCACCGTCAACTATTGCAACCACAAACCAACACACCAGCAATTCCACCCAGAACCCTGGCCTAGCAGGAAGTAACAATTCCTGAGACTGACGAGGAAGATAATCCCGAGACGACCATGGCCACGGACTCCTCGGATGACCCATCCTCAGGTCATGTCCCAGTTTGAAAAGCTCAAAAGGTCCAAGGTGGAACTTCACAGACTAGTACCAGTGCAACAAAGACCCAAGCGGAGAGCACCACTGGTGGTGATAACTCGATTATAACAAGTGACCTAAAAATTGGAACACTAAACGTTTGTGGACTAAAACGCAGATCAAATTTTCCGGAATTTCACGAACTGTTACAACAGTATGACATTTTTTTCTTAAATGAAACCCACTTAGACGAAAATGACATCATAAAAGAAAATAATTATATTTTCATAAATATGCCTAGAAAAAAAATCTAAAAGGTCTGGTGGCATCTGTGCTTTTGTACATGACAGCCTATCTAAAAATGTTAAAAATAGCAATGAAAAAACAATGCCAGTTAAATTACATATGAATGAAGAAAATAATCGGTAAACAATGCAAAAAATAAAGCGAAGAGCAAGAAAAAATATTTAAAATCCCCGACTCCAATTAATAAACTATAAATGATATTAACATGCAAAAGCTACAAACGCAAGATGAATTTATATATGAAAAAAACACATCGAAAACAGAAAGAAAATGAACTGCGTCAACTTTATAAAAATAACCAGAAAAGCTATTGGACATACCCAAACAAACTTAACAAAAACAATAATAATAAACAAATAATGGCTAGCATTAAATCACTTTACAATCACTTAAAAATATAACTCAGCAAATTATAAAGAGGAAAACTGAAGACACATCTATACCAAATGTAATAGAAAATAGCACCTTAAATCAAACAATTACCATTGATGAAATCGACAAATGCATTAAAAACTCAAAATGCAAAATCACAATGATGATATACTGATTGAATATATTAAAACAAACAAAGACCTATTAATTCCAACCTATCAGAAGCTTTTTAATGAAATTCTAGACACAGGTATCTTCCCTACTAAATGAAGGAACAATACTACTTTATAAAGACAGGTGATCAAAGTAAACCCCCAAAAACCTCCCCACATGGTAGTTCTCGCCCCGACCAGGTCTCCAACCCACGCAGTGAGGAACTGAGGAGTGTCAAGTCAGGTTTGTTTATTGGTTTTATTGTCCCACCAACAGTATTTCAGTTATCTGGAGATGGTGTCCACTTGAAGCAGATATAATGCTGCCTTCACTATGTATAGCATGCTGTGAACACTTGGCATGACACCACACCCGGTCACATTATCCTGACACTGGGCCAATAACACTGTTAAGCTGCTAAGGAAAATTATTGCAGTCCTCAATATCAGACTAAGAATTTTTATTGAAGAAAACAATAAACTCAAAGAAAACCAAGCAGGCTTTCGTAGTAACTTTTCCACACAAGATCACTGTTTAACCCTTTAATTTCTTATTGACTATTTTAGAACACAAAAACAAAAGAAATTCATCACTTTTGTCGACTTTTCTAAAGCATTCGATACTGTAAGGAGAAAAGGCCTTTTTAGAAAACTGATAGACTTTGGTGTCAATGGAAAGTTTTTACAGTAAGTAAAAGCATGTATACCAACATCAAATCACGCAATAAAGCAAACCATGAATATTTTGACTACTTTCAATGTCAAACAGGAGTAAGACAGGACGAGATTTTATCCCCTCTGCTATTTTCAATTTACCTTAATGACTTATCCAAGATTTCAGCTCACAAAGCAATATATACCTTAAACTAATCCTCCTACTTTATGCTGATGATACAGTAATACTAAGCGCTAATGCAGATGATATGCAACTTAGTCTAAACAATTTCTCAGAATACTGCAAAACTTTGAAACTTAATATCAACATTAAAAAAAACTAAAATTATGATACTTGGTCAAAACAAAATCAAAACGAATTTTAGCATAAATAATCAAATAATAGAATAAGTAAAAACATATTAATATCTAGGAATAGTTTTTTTCCAATTCTGGTAGCTTTAACCATGCAAGAAGACACCGAGGCACAAAAATCACAAAAGGCACTTCATATCTTTACAAACGCATCCAAATTAGTATCTCCCAATTGATCTCCAACTTAAACTATTTGATAGCACTATCCTTCCAATCTTAACGTATGGCTGTGAGACTTGGAGATACGAAGATGTCCAAATTCTAGAGAGGATCCACGTTAGATTCCTGAAAAAGATATTAAATGTTAAAATAAGTACCCCAAATTATATAGTCTATGCAGAACTTGGTAGACATCCTATAAATATTCCAATAAAATCAAGAATGATAAGTTACTGGGAAAAACTTCTGAAGGAAAACGAATTTAAAATAGTTAACAATTGTACAATATTTTACAGGAAGAAACAAATTTCAAATCTAAATGGATAACTGAGATAAAATCTATACTAAATAGTGTGGGTAGACCTGGCGTCTGGTTAAATCAAGATAATTATGTACAATGCAAAATTAACAAAATAGTAAAAGAAATATTAATAGAACAATTTCACCAAACTTGGCATGTGTAACTTCGAAACTCATCACTAGAACTTAATTACTCTTTATTTAAAGAACTGGAAAAATATTAATTAGTACTAGATAAATCATCATACCTTCCATTAGTAACATTTCGTCGTAGCAATCACCATCTTCCAATCGCCACCGGTCGTTGGAACAGAACTGAAAGACAAGAGCGATATTGAACATTATGTACGAATAATGATATAGGTGTTGAATTTCGTTTCCTATTACAATGCAATTATTTCAACGGGCCTAGAAATAAACATATAAATCAATATTTTTACAACAGGCCAAATATTACCAAATATAAAGAATTATTGATTTGCCAAAACCCAACAAAAAAGGCTCTCAAAATTTATCTCAATTATTCGTAAGACTATTAAACGATAACATGCCTAATGCCATAGACAAACAATAAACAGGGCATTCGTCCTTATTTACCTTACCCAGGGGACCCCCCACGCCCTTAAAAAAAAAAAAAAAAAACAAAAAAAAATGAATAATAATAATAACACGTTATCTTTCAACTCCAAATCATTTCCTGTGTAGACATCAAATCTACATATGCCTGGTCGAATCCCATTGCACATTGACCAGCCATTACACATTAATCATGGACCGCAATACACATTTGCCTCGACAATTTCCAGTCCTGGTCAGCATACGACACATGAGCAAACATACTAGAGTACACACATAAGTAAAATAACACAATATATCGCCACTTAGCAGACTCATTCACACTAAAGGACCGATTAATCCAAAACATCATGCATTCAACAAACTTCTAGAATTTCGACCGAAAAGACAAATGTCTTCAGTGTATTGTGTATTATGCGATCACGGAATGTTAGATACTCGGTTACTTGCAATGAACTTTTAAACGTGTTACAACACCAATGAGAGAAAAAAACACCAAAAAAAACAACAACCGTTAATACTTCAAACATATGAAAAATATAATGAAGGTAGTAAATTACAGAAGTGACTCTTTGTATTTAGACGCCATAGCTGTAGTAATAATTTTCAATAATGTAATGAATAAAAGCTGACATTCTTGCTCACTTATAAATCTAAATATGTATCTCTGATATTTGTTGGAATATGCCTCAGTATTATGTATTTAATCCTTTATTTTTGTTCTCTTCACAGCAATATTATAATTTTTAAAAACAAACCCAACCGTAGCCCACCTAGACCAATGTGATAGTACTATGTTAAACTGTCATTTTGATTATTATTTACACAAAAGTTGTTCACTCAAAAAAAATATGTATTCCTACTGCTGTATGAACTTTTATAGCCGAAACCTTAAACTGACTCTCCTCTCCACTCGTCTGTCTAACCCTAGATACACATTACTTCCTTCACATTTTGCTATACAATTAAACGAAAAACATATCTGTACACTTCTTTATTCACCAAACTTTCTCTTTTGCATTCTTTCTCTTTTTGACCTTTTCTACCATGATTCAAAACGATCTATGTTCATGCTGCATATTGTTCTTATGTTTACTTTATAAACCAAAACCTATTAAAGCATTGCACTTGTACTTGTATTTTTAACACAGCTTCAATGATATTTCCTTTTGTCATTGCAAGTGCAAAACCTCTACAAGTGTTTATATTTAATCACATTTTAAGGCATGGTTTTCAGCATAAATATTATATGTTTCTTTTTTCAAATTGATGAAACACTTAATGCCCTTTTTAAATTAATGTTATCCATTATTATGATATGATACTTGGTACCGGTCTAACGTAGGCAGCTTTATTGTCCGTGTAATGAAAATTATTGTATTCAATCTCAGACTGGAGGGTGAATAGTTTGATGTCGAATAGTACAAAACATGGACATGACAACCCCATAACAGTGGGATTCAGTCTGGACTTTATTGTTGTAAAATATCTGTCACTGTTTTGGTATTTCATATGTGGTGATTATAAATTTGATGATAACGGTTATGATGATGATGATGATCTGTGATTGGTCTTGGCTATGTAGTTATTGGATATCATATTTATTTAATTCTTTCATTTTTTATTCTGTAATCTATAACTGACATTGATGATTTTCAGCAGAGAACTGTTGCCAGTGAAGAACACAGTGAGGATGACGAAAGAAGACTATCTTTCATTAATTTTACCTAATAACATTAGTCTCACCGATACGGAAAAAAAAGCAGCAACTTCCACCGAAATTGCCAATGCATCATTCATAAACAGTTTTTTACGCAAAGTGCTTATTCTATGTACTCAACAACAACTTAATTGAATTGATGGTGATGGTATTTGTTTATATCTTCAACAAGACCTATGAAAGGTGTACAGGAAGTGTTCGTGTACTACTTATATATTGTAGATGTTAATTTGCTGAGATTTGAGGAAAGGGTTTTAATTTATATTTAGTGATGTTTTTATTGTTGCCTGTATGTCCAATTAACCATATTTTGAACTTCATTGAAATACAGTAAAACCTCACTAATGGATCACCTCACTAAAAGGGAAATCTGGATAAAAGGGGCACCTCTCTTCATAACGGAAGTTTATTTTCTTATGTATTTCATTGTCTCCAAACCTCGTATGTGGACCACTTCACTATCGGGCCCTATGACACTATTTCAGATACTTGAGTAGATGTTTTGCCTTATTTACTGTGTGATTTTGACACTAAATTCTAGCAACAGATTTTGAAAAGAATCGCATATTTAATTTGTAGATCAGAATTGACTATCACAATTTTAGTTTTCCAGAACCAATTATGGTAAATGTGGCTACATAGATTTTGCAGGTCTGCACACATTTAAAAATTAATCACATAATTTGACATCCTAGACTATAGAAACAATGCATGTTCTACCAAAATGTGTCTTCGAGTATTTTATTAATAAGTTAAATAAACAACAATACATTTACACTTTAGGGCATGGAAAAAAACACTGTGGTTAGTGTATATAATGTATTCTTTGATGACAAACACAACAAGATTTATTGAATGCATTATCACAATTTTACATATTATTATTCTCTTTATTTTTACCATTTTATTAATAATAATAATAGTTAGGATTGAATAAAGTATTATTTTTGTCATAATTGTAAATGTTCTATAATATAATTAATTATAATACACAATGCTAACCTATTGATGGTGGCCTATCGTTTACTCACTAAGAAGACCACCTTATTAAAAAGGACAGATTCTAGATGAATCAAAAGTGATCCTAATAGAAAGATTTCACAATTTTCCATAGTTCTGCATTTTACTATAGTTTAAGACTTTTTTACTAATATGATACTCGAAGAGTGATTCATAAGTTATACAAGTGCAATATTTTATATAGTTATACAACTCACAGTACTTGATAATGTCTAATGTGTATTTTGTTTGTATCATGTACGTATATGGTACATGTTGTTTATTATCATCATGTACATGGTTCTGTACACTGTTTTTATCATAAAAAACAACATTGACTATGTTTTATGCTTATTGGCTTTGATATTAAAATGATATAGAATATGCCAATTATGTTGGTATGAATATCATATATAATATATATTATTGTTACTCTTGGCAATTCTTGATAAATAATAATTCGTAAGTTGAGTTTATTATTTAAAGTCCCATCATAATTTATTCTCATGGCTGCACTAACAGACATACTCGTGATTTTCCTTTTTTCTGATCACTTTATGTGCTTACATTACTTATAGACAAAATAAAGAATGCGCAGAAGCAACAAGAGTGGCAGATGATTGAGGCCAAGGCCACCCAGTGGCTACAAAAGCAGTCATACATACAGAACACAAATGTCGAAAAACTGATAGCAGATGTAGGATTTTTAACCTGCTTTAAAATAATCTTTTTTTTTCTTTGGCACAACAACTCTTTAGTGACATTAAAAGGCTGAAGAATAAACGTTGGTTTTCTAACCTGAACTACCACCATGTTGCTCTTTTTACAACAGGAACACATGATGTGGGGCCCAAATTTGGCTTTGTAACAAAATGGAATTCATCTTGTTGTGCATTCTCTTTGCAAAAGAGACATGTTTTAAAAGATAATTTTTAATGAATTGTAAATAATGTCAAATTAAGCCAAATTATGCCAATCATAAATATAATTTTGCTCTGTTTACGTTAATTTGGTAATATTTTCCTGTAAAGAAATGGCATATCACAGCCCTTGTAGATGTATACAACATTAATGATTATTGTATTATAAATATGCATGTTTTAAAAGAACTGACGTATGTAAGTTTGATTTATTTCAGTTGCACTGTATATCATTTCAGACTGGAGTAATAAAGCATAGTTCCAGTCTATCCAATTGCATCAAGTGGATAGAACTTTAAAGATTATATTTATCGCTTCAGGTATTTACTTCAAATATATTTGAAATGCACCTAAAT
This sequence comes from Sinonovacula constricta, assembly GCA_007844125.1. NCBI lineage: Eukaryota > Metazoa > Mollusca > Bivalvia > Cardiida > Solecurtidae > Sinonovacula > Sinonovacula constricta. The sequence goes on along the minus strand of CM017564.1, from coordinate 35,903,267 downwards.
AAGTAACACTACTTTGGATATCAGTCAATATGCTTCTTTATTGCATAACAAAAAAGCAACTTCTTTCTTGTGTGGTTTTAAAATATCATACATTGTTTTATATAAATTAAACTGTATTTAGCTTTATTTTATCAGGTGTTGTACAATGGAATTTTGTACAATGCATGGTTTCAGCTAGGTTCCGTTTATTTGCTTTCTCTTACATGATAAGCCTTTTTATTACTTATGACGGTTTACTATATTTAAAATAAACATGTTAAATCTTCCTTTATAGATAATGAAGTCGTGTGTTTGATCGATAAGTTAATTTTCACTTAAATTTATTTATATACATGTACATGTATTATCTAACTTTTACTGAATTTTTTTAGATCATCTATCACTTTATCCCTATATTGTTTATACACTGGTACGTTCTTAACGATTCTGTCATTTATTGTCAGCTACAATGAGAGCAATTTGTTTTAGACATTTTTAGGAAATAAAATTATTTTGAACTTTTGGCCGCTTAAAAATCTCAATGTTTGCACAGGATTTGCTGTTGTCTTTATCACAACAGTTACCAGAACTTTTACTAATGTTAACCAAGCATTTGACGGGATATGGTACTTTTTCGTGCATTTGATATTTTAGTGCTCTGTTATGCACATTTGTTTTATCCGGTTTAAGTTCACATACGTAAACTGAGCTTTTGTTAATTGTGGTCATATTGGCGAGGTCCGGCTAATAACTAGTGGAGGAAGACCCCAAGATTATTTCTTGGTATAACCGCGGGCACATCGCAGGTTAGCGGGAAAAACCTCCTCACATGATTGCCCTGACCAGGACTCAAACCCGAGTAGTGAGAGTCTGGGAAGGAAAAACTAGGCGAATTTAAGCGCCCCAGGTGACCCCTCTATGGTTGCTGAATTTAACAAAAATAGTTACCATTAACTTTGTACACCTTATTATTTATTTAATTGTGTATGTTTCCATTTATATTCAGTGCTTCTAAAGGCAGAAAATTTTGTGCATTTTATAATTGAAGTTTTAACCTTTAAAAAAGCACAATAACTAAGCATACTGTAAACTGTTTACACAGTTTGTAATCATGGTGTTTAATAATAAAGTCAATGTCGCCTGTGTATTTATTTAGTAGTTTATTTAATAAAGATTTATTTAATGCAAAAAATAAAAACCTTCATGTGAGTTCATAAACAGATAGTCATACATACACAACACATAGTCAGGAGTAACACACAGTTGTCATAAACAACACACAATAGACACACACAACACACAGTATACATACACGACACACACAAGACATACACAACACACAATAGACATACAATCAATTAAAATAAAAGTTCGTCACATTATATGTCCCTTCTATAATTATTATAAATTTGTTAAGTTTCTTTTCACAATATGCCGTCGATGTCAATCAAATCGAAATAACGGACATTGCTTTTAACATTGATTTTCTTTAACTGAAAGAAGTTGCTTATCATGTTGTTGATTATGATTGTACATATTATAATCGCAATGTTTAGAACTGGGTACAACCTACGTCAGTTAACTCCTCTACCAATTTTTGTATTCGTAATAAGTTCAAGATTTGATATAAGACGATACATGAGTTTGTAAGATAAGCTGATTAAATGAAGGCATCGTCAAATGGTTTTGTTAATAAATGATTTGAACGTCTTAACCACATATATGCGGCTTTGTTTTCGATCGTCACTGAACTTACGATCGTCACTGAACTGATTTTCAGCTAATTACAGGAAAAGTTGTCTTTATTTTAATATAGCGTAACAAAGCATTTCACCGTTAACGGTCATATTTATATGATTATTTAGATTTTTAATTTTGCTAGATTTTCTAGGTCACATCGCCTCCCGTAAAGTATCGTGTAGCACTCAGCACCTCGATTTCAATATTAAAGATATCGGTCAACGACACCTGTACATATTCGTTATACGATTAACTACAACATTGATCATTAATATAAACACAAGCAGTCAACTTCATAGTGTTTTATATAGCAATAATACCTCAACCTCAGTCGACTAATACGGATCACATAGGCATGCAGCATAATTCATGTAAAAGTTACAAGATACTAAATGAATTTGTCCTTTACTCTATAGTAAATGTCACTTTAGAAGCAATTTAGCAGCAAACCGTTTCTTTGAGAACCACAACACTATATATTGTGAGAAAGAACAATCATTATCTAATCACATGGCCACTGCGAAGAAAAGTTATGTGTGGCGAAGACGGTTCTCCTCCCCTGAAAACCTTCACCGTAACGTTTGCATAGTATACCCGCATATTTTCAAAAAAATTATCAGTTTCCGTCTAAATGGATCAGTCCATTATTGTGCACAGGATTGCGGTTATTTTGCATTTTTATAATTCTACAATATTTTAGCTTTGTTTTGCACCAAATTACATGAGATTATCTTAATTATAGCAAATACAGCTACAAAACAAAATAACCTTAATATATAAAACAACTTTATGTCAGGGGTTGTAATTCTGGTCCACATTTACGCTTACCACCCCTGCAAGCCTAAAGTTGGTATAAACATTAAGAATCGTTTTAAGACGAACGATTGTCTCCTTTCATGTTGCCAGCAGAAGGTTTAAGCAGTTCCCGCCTTATATTTTCAAACTGTCATGTAATTATTTTATTGCATTCCGTGTTATGGATCAACCGCTAGAAGATAGCGCAGGAAGAAAAACTGATGTGACAAAACCTTTTATTTCTTCTCTGTCGGGCTAAGATAATTAATTGAAGAATTATAATTCACTGACAAGCATAGTACTTTTTTATTTCTTTAGGTTTTTGTTTGACAGCAAGAGGCAAGATATAAATGTGGGCTTTGCCTCACAGTATGCAAAGATAGATGAACGGGTGGGGAGTGGGGAGTGCATAAGACTTCACATATCCGATAAAACCAGGGTAACAAATCAATGCAGCATAAATCTAAACAAAATATGATGTGCGATAGGTTATTTTATGATTGTATGTGTTAGGTGTGCAGATAAAAGCCAGCCGCCATTTACAGACTTGTTTCTTTAAAAGAAACAGATTACCCTAAGAAAAGTTGGGCTCACAACCCGATGTAGTTGTGGTCCAATACTGGTGCCGAAGTAAATATTCCCTTACAGTGAGTCACGTCGGTCTTCTGGACCTCATTGAGAATGGAACACATGGCACGCGCAGTAGCCTGTTGAGAACATAGTCCTGGAACAGGTTTGAAGAAACCATAAACATATCACTGAGAACCTGGATTTTAGCGTTCGGCACGTACCGAGTATACGGGTATTTAGCACTGGTCGCATGCATGAGATCGTCCGTCACTTGGTATGTTTTACGACTGGATCGTTTAAGGTTCTTAAGCATATTATCAATAAAACCCCTGAAGTAGGTGTCGCCATAATCGACCTTGACCCCATCAGCAGCTGCGGTCCACATCCGCTGGTTTGTCTGCGCGTGAAAGTCGCTATCAGCAATGGCAGTCCTGCAATTAGACAAACATGACCGAATGGCTGCTTTGTACAGAAATACATTTGGGTAGATGACTGACTATATATTCTGATTGTCCATGGTACGACTCTTTTTACAAAAGTTGATATTAAATATCGATGGTTCGATGGCCTTCACGGTCTGTTAATTACATAATTACGTGTAAAGCACTTCATAAAACACGGCGATTGGTCACTCTTACCACTAACTTCACTGTAGCTTATTATAGAATAAATGTTGTATGGGTGATACTGTGTTCTTGGTTACTTTATCCTGACAATACAGAACACAACAGTCATTATATTGCTTCCATCTTAGGTGGCGCACGAATATATACTCACCTATATAGTTTAGGCTCTATAGTGATGACCTTGACCCCAAACTTGAACATTTCTCGCCGCAAACTGTCGGAGAAGCCAATTACACCGAACTTGGAGGCTGAATAGGCGGTGAACCCAGGTAAGGCTACCCGACCTGCAACACGAGCAATAATGTTTGTATTGTGGTGTTGTCGAAATGATTTTTTTTTCTAAGCAAACACACGCACCTTAACTAAACAGCCACAAATTGATTAGTTAAAACAACGTCAAACTATGGCTGAAAGTGTGATATGCCGAGATATCACCCACGACTTAGACATAGTGTCTTATTTTGAAGAAAATTCAAACATGGAGTTATGTTTCTAAGTGGACTCATACCTACATCTTTTCACTTGCCAATTTAGCCCTTATACAAACTTCCAAATATAAGACTGTTATAGTGGCAAATCGTGTTAAAATAATGGTAAAAAGTTACCTTAAATAGTTCCATAGGTTGTAAATCTAACATAAAACAAACGGATGTCACGAAACCAAACTTAGAAGGGTTGCCAGGTATTGCAGATAAGGTTTACCTGCCAGACTGGAGATGTTGATGAGACGTCCCCTGGCTTTCCGAACTAGCGGAAGTAGCGCCTGGCTCACCCTGATGGTACCCAGGAGGTTCACACCCAGTACCCGCTCATAGGCCTCCATTGTACACCATTCCGTCTCAGCGAACACAGCCACTCCGGCATTGTTGACCACCGCCCATAGACCTGTAGGCAATCAGGACAGACAGAGATGGGTATTATAAACATTCTGATCAATGGAAACTTTCACATTAAAAATTATTTAATTAATATAAGTTTAAAGAACTTATTCACAATCAGCTATACACAAATATAATGAAACAAAGCTTAGTAAACTTGATTAATAAGAAATCGATATGGGATGACCGAACAGTCATAAAAAGTATATTAGAACCTGCAATCTGTGTATACAAATAAACAGTCAAATGACAGTGCTTCTACTAAAGAGTACAAATAAACGCCATCTAAAGTGACACAGACTAAATGTACTTTAATTTGTTCACAAAAATGGATTTTGAGTTAAAGAATAACAGGTTATTAGGAAATAGGAAAATTATAACAGTTAAAAAGTGTAAAGTAGTTTCTCTTGTGTATGAAACTTTTAAATTTTTTCTGTTGTATTGTAAATAGTCTTTGTGTGTTTGTTAATTAGGTAAGGGTCCACTCCAATCGCCACAATAATAACGTGACTTTATTAACTTGAATATGGTGTATAAAAAAATAACACTATAACTTATAAAACTCTTAGTAGCTTTAACTGAGTCAGTTCAGAATATGTTTATACTTCAACTTTTATTGCTTTTATTTATCTTAAGTCAGCATCTCTGATGTTAACTTAGTTCTTAATCACGATATAGATTTCCTTGATAACTTGCATGTAAACAACTCAAAAGCAAAAGAAACATTGATTAAATCTATTGTGTAACTAGATTTAGACTGTTAAAGGTATACGTTTATGGCAAAACAGGAATTTACATGGTTCAAAAAGAATTCTAATCCACAAAGCTAATCTTGATTTGTTCTTACTATTTAACACTAATGATAGGGGTTAAAAATTGTCAGATACTGCCCGGCTATAGAACGGGTCACTGATTAATTACATTACATTTAGAGTTTTGAACCTTCAATAATAATAATAATAATAATAATAATAATAATAATAATAATAATAATAATAATTCTCTGTTAAAAGATCATAAATATGACAAAAAGATCAAACAAATAAGAAATGAGATTATATCAATATTGCCAAGAAAACGCACTTCATGGCAGAAATATCAGTGAAATTAAAGATTATGAAATAAAATTTACTAAAGGTGATCAGCTTGTTTATTGAAAATTTGCTATTTGTATAAAAGGGGTGAAACAATAGTATATAGCTCAAGATTAAAGAAAGATGCTGATAAAAAGGAGAAGCAACTGATTAATGATATTGGTTTTTAAGAAAAGCATCTCTTCACTAATAATACACTCTTAATGAAAAACACACGAAATTTGAACAATTACGAGAAAAGAAATGGAAGGAGTGAAACTTAGATCATGTGCAAAATGTATTGAAAATGGTGAAAAGTAGTTGTTTATCTTTTGAAATCTTTTTACATTTGGAAAATGGTAATTTTGTTTCAAAATAAATGTCTAAACTAATTAAAATGATGGAGAAATAATTGATAACTAAGGAGACATAAATGAAGAAGTTAAATCCGTTTACAAAAACTTTTCTATTGCTCTTAGTAAACTAGCGACGATAATCTTTGAGAAATAATAGAAAAGACATTTGTCAGAGTTTCATCGGAGCAAGAACAATTCGTTTAAAAAGGAGCTCTGGCTGAAAAGGAATGACTGGACAGTTAAAAAACATGAAAAATAATAAAGTTCCTGGCTTATCTGGATTCACTGTTGAAATCAATCAATTGCTTTGATTGGATATTGGTCCATTTCTTGTAAGATCCATAAACTATGGCTTACAGAATGGCGAACCTTCAATTCCCCCCCCCCACCCTCCAAAAAAAAACAACAACAAAAAACAAAACAAAAACAAAACAAGGTGCAATAGTATGCATCCCTAATGGCAATAAAGATAAAAATGTTCTTTACAAAATGGACACCTATATATCTTCTCAACGTTTCTTACAAAGGTGCATCCTGTGACAAAGCTAACAGATTAAAGAAAAGTTTTGCTCCGTATTATAAATGAATACCAAACTGGTTTTAAATGTGAAAGGTATATTGGGGAAAATACAAGATTGATTAACGGTATGTGTTATGCAGAAAATGTTAAACTCCCGGGACTTTCACTTTTGATTGACTTTGAAAAGGCGTTTGATACAATATCTTGATCATTTATCAGCAAAACACTGGATTTCTTTAACTTCGCCGCAGCATTGAAGAATGGATAAACACCTTTTATAAAAAAAAAGAGTATCTTGCTGTTTTATCAATGGGCACTGTTCGGAGTGGTTATTTCTGGAAAGAGGGTGCCGTCAAGGTGACAATATATTACCATATATTTTTATCCACTGTGCACAGGTTTGGCCATTATGATTCGACAAACTAATGATACATCAGGAATAAAAATAAATAATTATGAATATAATATTGCACAATATACTGATGACACATCCCTTATACTTGATGGCACAGAAGTGCCTCTTTTGTCTGCATTAAACGTGTTAAATTTTATGCAACCTTCTCCGGCCTTTATAACAATGTGGAAAAGACTAAAGCAGTATGGATAGGTCGTAGGAAAGATAGTAAAGCCGAACCATAACCTTATTTAAATCTATCAGGGGATTTTCATCGGAGCAAGAACAATTGATTTTAAAGGAGCTCTTACTGGAAAGAAATGCCTGGACAGTTAAAATATATGAAAAATAATAAAGGTCTTGGCTTATCTGGATTCATTGTTGTAATAAATCGTTTTAATTGGATATTGGTCCATTTCTCGCTAGATCCATACAAAGAGTTTATATTACTTGGTTTAACTTTTTCAACAGATCTCAGTTAGATAACATCTTTGAACTAGCGCTTTCAAAAATCAATCACTTAATTCAATCCTTACCAAACCCTCCAAATGAAATAAATTAACTTATTCAACAGGTATTCTTTTACTGTCTGTGGGATGGAAAACCAGATAAAATTAAAGGAGAATTGATTTATAAATAATCCTTTCAGGGGGGGGGGGTTAAGAATGGTCAACCTTTATAAAGGCTCTTAAATCATCGTGGTTTAGAAAAATGATATTGAATGATAGGAAACGTACACAAATAGAAGCTTGCCAAAACACGCACTTGAAAAGAATTAATTTGCTTGGTGCAGTGTACATAAATAAAAACAAACATTTAAGAAGTAACCCTTTTCGCTTGGCTTGCATGTGAAATATCTTTGTTCTGTGCCTTTTCGGAGTTTGGTATATGTTGCAATACTCATAGGACTTTGTCATATATTCTTTTTCATGATCACAACAATGTTACTTGTGCAGTGTGGCGGTCGTAAAAAATCTCCCCGTGCATGTAATCTATGTTGTCATTCAATTCATCCTATAAGGATTGTTACGTGTATTTCCTTTGATGGACATTGAACTTTGGTTCTTCAATTCCATCTTCACATGAACAGGATGCTACAACCATTTATTCGTCTCTGGTCATGTTTGTTCATGATTCAGAAAGTTAATTTTATTTGTGGTCAACCATTTTTGTGTAGTTTTTTTTTCAAATCGAAATACTACCATATTCCTTTTCTGAACACTATGTGGACATTATTTTTCGATGACGTCACTACTTTCGTCATAACGTATAGAAAATATCAGCGCATGGACATTTTGTTTTCAAATAGATCGTTTTTCTTTTCGTTGCTTCCATTTGAGAAATTCGTCAGGAAGTGCGAGGTTTGAGCTCTGTAAAACCGGTTTAAGCACCCCAGTCGGTCCATATTACCGACTGACCGTTCCAAGGCGGTAACTGTCGGGTTTGCTCTTTTCCTTAAATGACTCATCACAAATTTGTTCTTACTTTTCGCTTGGCTTGCATGTGAAATATCTTTGTTCTGTGCCTTTTCGGAGTTTGGTATATGTTGCAATACTCATAGGACTTTGTCATATATTCTTTTTCTTGAAAGATGTTACATCTCCATCATACATAACACATATTTAAATATCTTAGCACTAACCAATTCTAAAGAGGCAAAGTGTGAACCCCTCTTTTATAATAAAAATATCACGGTCGGAGGAAGATTTATCTATAGAAAGAAATTTCTAAACCATCATGTATATACTATAAATGATATTCTAAGTGAAGACGGCTCGTTAGTAAACTTCGGACACTTTATTTAAGAATATGGTAGTATAAAAAATACCTAAACTATGCAAGCATAACATGGGCTGTGTATATTATACTTTTTTCAATAGTTTATAAATTTGTAAACACAAGAAAAAACAATAATAAGCACTTACATGCATGTTTTAATCTATCATATGATATATCAAATATCGATCATTTTGTATAGATACACATACCGTATTGATAATTCTAATCGATACGTGGCCCTAACTTGCATCCCACCAAACACTATGATTAATCTAGCACCCAAAATTACCTTTGTCGGCGAGTTGCTGTTCCAGAACATATCTGACGTCATTGACGGATTGCTGGTTGGTGACGTCCACGTGCAAAACTGTAATGCGCGAGTTGTTATGGAGGATTCTTGCGCCGTCACTGTTGGGGTCTAGACACCCCGCATACACGATATATCCTTCCAGCGCCAACTGAGAGGCCAGTGTTTCACCAAAACCTCGGTCACACCCTGCAAATTATCATTATCAGCTTCATCATTATAATCATCATCGTATCACCACCACTACCACCATCATCATCATCATCATCATCATCATCATCATCATCATCACCGTAGTCGTTGTACTACCGTTATTTTCGTCTTCATCACTGAAGTCGTCATCATAAACATCATCATCGTTTTCACCTTTATCATTATCATCATCACAAACATAACCATCATCTTTATCTTAATCTTTGTCATCATCATCATCATCATCATCATCATCATCATCATCATCATCATCATCATCATCTTTAGTACATCCAGGTCATCATCAACATCATCCATCAATAACAACATCGTAGAAATCATCAAGTATAGCGACAACATAATCAGCATCCTTATCGTCATTATTATCATGTTAATCAGCAGCAGCAATGTCGTCACCACTAAACCCATCATCAGCTGCATCCTTATAATCAAAACGATGTAAATGTACTTTCAAAATGTATGTCAAATCGTACACCTATATTCAATTATTTTTTAAGTAAAGCACCTGCCGCGAGATTATAGTCGTGTGTATGCAATACTATCCTTTAATCCTTTAATCAAACATTGAATACAATATAATGATGTTTCAAATATTAAACATCCCTAAATTCACGTGATGTACAAATTAACAATTAAGTGCTAATGGATGTATACGTGATTGCAAAACTATCTTGTTTTATAGTGTGCTTTGTTTGTTTAAAGATTGCTTTAGATAACTATTATGTAGTATCTGAATTAAAAATGAAGAACTGACATGTTAATGAGACCTCGAATTATTTGTTTGAACGCCCGGACATTATCATATTACGCTTGGTAAAATTTTTCTGTACTGGCAACCGCTGGGGACAAGGTCCATATAGTACCTTGAAGAATCAACAACACTCACCTGTGATGAATACAGCCTTTCCTCCAGCAGCAAGTGTTCGTCTCCTCAGCAGTCTATTCACAACCCAGATGACACCACATGTCAACAGGATAGGTAACAGACACAACATGGGACACATCGTTTCTGAGAAGAAACTTTTAAAAATCACTGTGGAATATGTAGTTCCTAACTGGGTGGATTGCACTGTGGTGGTAAAATGAACGACGATACACAAAAGTCGATAAATCGAATGTTATAATGGTGTAGAGCTCTTACACAGCTGTGTTTACATTCTACGGTATGTGTATTACCTTAGGAACAACATGTCTCAACGGGTATACCCGAGATCTAAAAATAGATTGTTCTAGCTCTGGGTTACGACTTTGAACACAGCGTTAATTGTACAAACAGCTAAATGACAATACCTTCTAATCCTAATGCCCTGTTATCTGCCGAGATACCGACTTGTTAATATCTAGGATACCTTTGCACAGATGACAGGATAGTTTTCGACCTGTTGCTGTATAAAACTACATTATTTATCTGCTAGTTCATTCACAATCTTTCCACTACATTTAGTTTACGTATGGCATATAAAAGAGATTCGGACCGCAGCGTTATTAATTTGACTGTAAATGCACAGATCTTTCATTTTGTAGCAAACATGACTGCCAATTTCTACTGGCCTGGACTAACTGATAGGCTCGTTTTGAAATATGATAAAGTGGCCTGAGATACTATGTTCCTTTTATAGAAACAATCAATGATAAAGTTCTAAATCTGGGGCTTATAAGTGTTGCCACCGTTGGCGTTTAGATAAAATTACCGGAAGTTTGTGATGGGACCGTTATTTTGCGTAACACGTGCAACGCAATGATGACTTTGATTTCTTATTTTTGACTGAATGACAGAACAGCATTGATGAAAATGTTAAAGTCATCTAGACCTGTTGATCTTAACAGAGCATAGTAACCATCGTACGAACCTTGAGAAAAGATAAATGGCTCAGAATTGATTATAAATACAAAGACGACCAGGTCTAGTCGATCTCGATCAGGAACATGTCTGTCTATTTGTCTGTCTGTCTGTGCGTGCGTTCGTCTGTGCGTCTGTATGTCAATCTACGTCTAATGAATGTTGTTGTTGTTGTTTTTTAAAATGCGATCGGTACAGGTTAAAATGTAATGGGTGTTAAATACTAGGATTTCACAATCCAACAGTTTATTAAATAATGGTAATTATCATTCCATCATGTATATTCTGTACACACTCTGCATGTACACGAGTGTGCAGCGAAAATAGCTGCTCTATTTTAAGAGCGACTGCAACTCAAAGAAATGTAACCACTCCAGTTTCAACATTATTTTTTCAAGGCGGTTTTGCAAAGAAAGAAAATAACAAATTAAGCATTAAACATGAACATAATTTAACAAAAAGGGGTATAAATCGATGCATCATGGAGTAACCTGTTTTAACGCCATGGAGTATATGAATAAGTTTCAGGCGGAGTAAACAAACATACTCAGAAATTGAATGTCAAATCCTAGCTACTTCACTTAATTCTTCCTTACACATAGAAGAAATATTCAAGTTGCCCGTTATTAAAACAGTACAAAACCATAGGGTCATGCTAATTTATACCATAACATACTTAACTAACAACATTTTATGAATCCTGTTCCGCACCCACCCCATACCTTGACCAGACCCGAGCAGACAGTGCAGAACCGGACCAGCCAGAAAATCTGCATGGTGCTATATCTGATCCACATGTACACCGTTGGATCAGTGATTGTTTCAATCGGAACACCACGGATAATTCACTATTCATGAGTGTACCGTGGACGGAATTACCCGAGGAGTTCGATTGCCATTGTTTACAACAAGAATTATGTCCCTTCGTCAATCGTTAATCTTTGTCACGTGATCCCTGTCTTGTCATGTGACGGTGTTCAAGATGGCGTCCGACAGTTTGTGTAACGTTCAGTTTTACAACATTATTATTCTTGGAGTGGCCTTTATGCTAATTTTCACAGCTTTCCAGACGGCTTCTATGGCAGAGGTACAATAACAAATGTGTTGAGGACTTGAATGTCAAATGTGCATTTTAGGTGTCTAATTGTAATCAAAATATTTTCCTGGTATCAGGGCCTATAACTCTTGTTCCAGTCGATATGTCAACAAACAGTTCAACATTAAGCAAACCTTAAATGAACTGTATCTCTCAAGTTGGGACATTTGATATTATTTAAAGTTTAAGCAGATCGCTAAATTATATAGCAAAATTGTGCTGTTGTTAGTAGTGTACACATCAGTCCTATATTAGCCTGTTAATGATATTAGTGTTAATTGTTATTCCTTAGTTTTGAAATTTTTAACTCTATGCTAAAGTTATGAGGTTAGCATATTGAGTTGCTTAACCAGAACTTATTTCAGATAATGACAGTATCTTCCAGAAACAAAATGTCTACAAACTAGAACACTATTTTATAATACTTATATAAATGAAAATAAATTACTGCCTTTTTGCCGTAACAAGTTAATTTATTTGTTATTAACAGTTAACTGTTTCAGTCATTTCAGTAAGATAGGCAAAACCTCATGAGATTTTCTAAAAAGTTAAATGTCACACATCTTAGCAATGGTCACCTGACCTTGTTTGCTTTCATTTTCGTAAATGAAGCATTAATTTTTTAACTAAAAATGAAGAAAACTGTATAATGTATCACTAAAACATGTTTTTTGTAAAATCCAAATGTTGAGAAACTTTATATTTGTTATCAAGCAACAGCTTACACTTAACTGTTTACATTTTTTGCACAAAAAAAATTAGATTTGTTAGTTTCCATAAATACAAACATTTTCGTTTCTAGATATTTTGTACTAAAACTTTGACTTTAAAGTGCCCTATCATGACTTGAAAGTTAACATATATTTATGCTATATAAGTTGTGTATGAGATGAAACAATGGGTGGTTTCACAATTTAATGTGCCAAGATATTACATGCAAATTGAACCTAGCACACTGCTAAATTGAGCTTTTTCATACAATGTCTGTAACCCAGGTTTATATCAACCCCAGGAAAGCTGCACGCGACAGCCTGTTGTATGTTTGTGCATATGTTTTTCGTGTTTGTATGTCTGGTATTACTTGTCTACCCTATGCCCAGTAATGGGATGTCTTGTTCCAACCATTTGACTGTCACTTGTCTTTTATGATTATGTATTAGCCTTTACCCTTATAGTTATGGTATTGTCTGGGATTGAAGCAAGGTTGTATATGAGGATGCACATGAATTTCAACCTTTTTTTTTTCCACTTCTAAACCATTGGACCTCTCACCCTAGCTAACTGATGACCCTCTTGCTATCTGCCCTGCCATTCTGTTGACCATATCTGCCAGAGCATTTTAAGGAATGTTTTTTGGTGGACACCTAATTCTAACTTGTATTGTATGCTTAAATAAAACAAGTATTTCGAGTAAATCCAAGCTTCTGTTAAATTCCAACCTGAACAAAGCCCCCGTTACATACAAAAAATATTTCTTAGTTATTAGTACAGTGAGTGACATCACAGATGTTCCAATATGTGATGACTATTATGGAACATAATAAAATCTGGACAATGTCAATAAATGTGAACAGAATGCCATGTCCTTTCTATTTAAACATATAACAAGGGCTTAAAGAATAGACTGGATGTCAGAGGGTAGAATCAGCAAAATATGATACAATTTCACCAAACTTTGCACACTGCTTATCATTAAAAATATTAATAATAATGCAAATATATATTGCTGTAAAGTGATTTCCAGGCATTTTCAGAACTTACATGATTCTACAATTACTGATGACAAAGAAAAGAACACCCAAAATATGTTTCATATTAAATATTGACATTGAAGACAGTGTGAACGAACATTAACATTATCAGCCCCAAAATGTAGTCAAAAGTCCATGGACATAGTCATTTTTGTAATCACTACATTTAGTTTCATGCAGAAAGCTACTGATCTTTCTTTAGAGTGCCAAAAAGTAGTTCTACACATTTCCTTGATTTGATCACATTCTTAAAATCACATAACCAAACAAAATAATCAAATGTTCATATTATTATATCCAGCTTGTTTCAACTAGATACAAATGTGATTATAAAATGCAATACTTATTACAAACTAAAAAGTAACTCACAAAAAATACATTGGTAAATCTAACACAAGTAGCATAAGTTGATGGCTACCTAGTCTTCTATATAAATGTGCATACATGTCACCTTTCTCTGAGGCCAAAGTCGGGGATTGTCACTTAAAAAGTGGGAGATGTGTTATTTTCATGTAAACAAAGAAGGAAGTTATCTGTTTCCAAGTACAGAGATTTCTGAATATGTGTAAAACGCCCCTTATTGTCAAATAATTTTGAACCTTAAAAATGGGAGTCTCTCTCCAAAAGTGGCAGAGTTCACATGTATGAATGTGGGTCTGCGGATCTTGGTTCTCGACCCCTTACCTTCTGCTTATGTACTCGTAGAAGCAGAGTTGAGTACATTTATTTTGAGAGGGAACGATTCATTGAACACAAAGATGAACAATTGTAGTTTATCTCCATCTGTTATCATTCTTTCAAAATGTGATTACCTTTTCAAAGCAGAAATACCACAGTATGGGAAGCACATTCATTGTCAGCCTTGGTTATTTGATTCCACATTTCCATGCTAAGAAAGAATAGTATTGTGTATTTTCAAGAAAATAATTAAATCACACAGGGACAAAAATGTGCAGCAAATTTGGGGGTCAAAATCAGGGCCCTTTTCTTACAGGGCAAATGCTCTACCAACTGAGCTAAGTGCAGAAATGTACTCTCTCTATCACCTGGCTACATGGCTTGAGAGGTAGTAGGAAAATAAAAATAGTGTTAAAATGGGTAAGAGACAAATTAGCTCACTTAATGATGTGATCTAAGCATGATTTGATGATAACTAAGCTAAAATGTGTGCAGAAAACTTGTAACATAAGTAAACATTACTCTTGGGAACAAGTGTACACTCCTCATTTGGTTCATAGCTTGCTATTTTAAAACAATATTGACATTGTAGAGATCACCCATTTTATACATCACATTTAGGTGTTATTTTATTGTATTCAATCCTTAAATTTGTATAAATATTAAAACATATTTTAAAATTCTTCATAATTAATGGTTAAAATAAATAAAGAATAAAAACTGTCATGATATGAAAATTAAAAGAAAATAAATATATGATTTTTCATGGATAACTCGAATCTTGGTGAGCTTTAAAAACAATGAACACAAATTAGCTTTTTCTGCTCATGCTTTCATTTACTACAATTATTAGTCACTTTTCACTTTTACATCTCTTTAGGATTTGATTATATGCCTACAACATACTTAATTGCCTGAAATATTATAATGATTCATTGTAGAAAGCTGTACTGGACAGTGTCAGAAATGAGAGTAAACATACAAATGGTACCAACAGTACCAGTACAAGTTCCTTTACTGGGGATGGTTACACAAGGTAAGATTGCTTGTTCCTGGTACATTTTTAATAACTCATTTACAATACCTACTAAGTATCTAACAACATCATGCAATTATAAGAATACTATCCTTAGATAGAGACTGAGCGGTCATTTGTGTCTAAAGGCTGTTCTGGATCTGCACTAATTGGTCAGACCTGAACAATTTGTGCTTAGAAGTGTTAGAGTTAAAGCATTGCATAAAGCGCAATTGCTTTTAATGCAGCTTCAGCTAAGATTTCAGTTTTTAGCTGCATTACTTTGACCAAAAATGTAATTTTCAAAATTAAAATGCATTTTATCTTTATCATAACAAATGTGATATAAGCTTTACACTTATTTTTAAATCCATTATTTTAAATCCTACCATCACCACTATTACTAATACCATCACTACTATTACTACCACCACGACCACTACTACTATCACCACCACCACCATCGCTATTACCACCACCACTGTGACTACCATCACCACTACTAATACCACCACCAGACCACTATTACCATCACTATGGCAACCACCACCACTTCTAATACCACCACCACCACACCACTATTATCACCACTATTACTACTACCACCACTACAACCACTATTACCACCACCACTACTATTACCACCAACACCACTACCACCTCCACCACTATTACTACCACCATCATTACTACTACTACACCATCTACTTCTCAGTTACTATCAATAATTTCTTTTTTCTAGTTTGAGCATCATCTACGCAGTTTTTGCTGTCTCTAACTGGGTGGCGCCCTCCCTGATCGTGGTGATTGGTCCTAAATGGTCAATGTTTTTGGGGTCATTGTTGTACTTGTAAGTAGAGAAGTCTAATTTGACCAAAGACTGTTGAGGTTTTTTTCAATCACGGCAGGTTTACCTTTAAAGTGTACCATGCTACATTTTTATAGCAGCCTGGTCACTGGTTAAAGTAGGTACCTGATACACAGAACACCACAAGGTGCACTTTATATTTATTTAAGTTGTTGCTTCCTTGTTGTGTGCTTTTGATGACTAATGTATAAACATGTGGCATAGTCCTGCATTGTCAGTTTAGATATACATGTTTATTCAGTTGTTGAAATGTAACTAGCTAAAAAGGTTGCAAAAGGTGGTGTGACACTTTCTGTCAACCTAAAGAAGGACATCCTGATCACACATATGTTGTGATCAGGGGTAATAATTGAATACTTATTTATCATAGCTAAACAATGCTTAACAATAGCTTTAAGAGAAACAAATAATAAAATACAAACAATAACAACTTTCATAATTTTAATAAGCTATGCAAATTGCATGATTGCTAACAGCTAAATTTTGAAAATTGATTTCTTTTCTAGACATTCTGCTGTAAATACTGCATATTCTGAATAGACGGTTGATCTGGATCTACACTATCTTTCCAAGCCCAACCAATTTATTTTCAGTCGGTTAAGTGATCATATTTTTTAAATTCAATTTTCCAATTAGTTGTTCCATGTATAAAATGGTTAGTTAAATCTGCCAGGTCAATTACAATTGCTAAAATTTCAGTTTATTTCATTCCTGCATATTCTGTTAATAGATTACCTTCCTTTAAGTAATCAGGTTACTTAGCTCAAAGTAAATGCCATATTGTTTTGTGTTTATTGTTATACTCTATGGTTCTTAAGTGTTGATTTCTCTTTATTTATTTTTAGCTTGTTCATTTTATCTTTCCTCAAACCGATGACTTGGGCCCTCTACCTTTCATCTGTTCTTGTTGGCTTCGGAGCTGCCAGTGAGTGGAGTTTTTGAAAGTTTAAAAAAATCTTTTTGGTGTACCAGGGATATGGTCTTAGTCAGATGACATTTAAAATATGTATAAGACAAGTCATGTGAAATGCATAGATAAAGTGTTAAAATGTCCAATTTAAACCCAGTTTATGTAGTATTACAATGATGATGATGATGATGATGATGATGATGATGTTGATGGCAAAGTTGATGGAAATGTTGATGGCATGATGATGATGAAAGGGATCAGGATGATCACAATGTTCATAATATGTTGTAGTTTTATGGACTGGACAGGGAAACTTCCTCACCATCAACTCTACATCTGAAACAATATCTAGGAACAGTGGCATATTTTGGGCTCTGTTACAGTGCAGGTGTGTATCAATAGTTATTTCTGTGCATGTCTGACTGTACACTTTTGTAATTGCATACCGCATGCTTTGTAAAGCTAGAAAAATACAGGTTTAGATTTCCAAGATATTATAATTGTAATTGTGTACATGTGAGTACTTACCGCTCATAGAAGCAAAAAAAAAGTGTTATTTAGGTTTTTAAAATGCCTTATCATTAATCATATACCTTAACAACAATTTTATAAGCCTAAAGATTGTGCTTAGATCTATTCATTTTGGGATTATTGCCAGATTTTCAAGACGAATGCATGAGTGTTTCAGGTATTTGTATATAACTATGCAGAAACATTACAGAAATATAACATGACTCTAGGACTCTAGTCATGAAATCAAAACCAGGTTTTTAAAAAAAAAAACCTCTGTCAGACGTAAAATAACATGGCATCATATCTTACTGAAATATTTAGCCCTGCTTCATGTAAACTTAGTTTATGTCATATAAGGAAATGCTGGGAAGTCAGCTCTAAGAAAAATACCAACCCAGTAACTGGACAAAAGTCTAAGTAAAAATGAATGACACTAACACTTAAAATGCCCAACAAGAATAAAGTCTACATGGTTTCCTCTTTTTCAGCTTGCTGTTCGGTAACATGTACAGTTACTTTGTGCTGAAAGGGACTCCAACTATAACGTCAGGTGAGCGAACGCGACTCTTTACTGCCCTTAGTGGGGCAGGCCTTCTTGGTTCCCTGGGACTGTTACTCCTGCGAAACAAACAAACAACTGATTCAGAAAATCTTGTGAACCTCAACTCAAGGTAAATATTTGAACAGGTTATTTTCAGAGCAATAAGGTGCAATGCACAAACTCATTTGCATGCCTGAGTAAATGAGTCTGTGTCTCTTGATGTATTTGCATGGACTGTTACTTATTCATTGGCCATTGAACAGTTAAATACCACTTGCTCAAGTGTTTGACATGATGAGACAGTGTGTCATGCAAAAAACACATTACTGGTTCAGTATCACTCTTATAGCGAGATTTTTCTTTTTATTTAGAATTTATAGAAGTATTTTGGTTAGTTTTACTAATTTTGGTGAAAGATTACCTGAATAGGAAGCAACTGTAATTATTTGCTGATTTTCTTTCAGTGGACAACCCCAGGTCGACAGTCCCTTGACAGCACTAAGTAAGTTTTATTTGTGATCAATTCATGCTTTATTTCTACTTATGTATTATTTTATCAGCAGTTGAAAAGACTAGGATCACCCTGGTTTCTTAAACAACTATATTCATCTCCTGCTTCGAACATCCTATATTTTTACCCATGATTTGTGTATGCTTCAATTGTCCTAGTAAAAAGCAAGTTGTTTCCAAGAATCTTTTCTTATGTACCCAGATATAATACGGATACCTTTTAGACTTGTACTGCGAGACAAGGAAGTGTTATGTGTGTTCTTTGTAACTTTAATTTGTGTTCTTTGTAAGACTTATTTATGTTCTATTCATTTGTGTTCTTTGTCAATTTGTGTGGGTGTGGGTGCGTGCATGCGTGCAGTGTTAACGTGAAGTAAGTAAGCTTTGTTTTGACTGGATGCTATTTGTGTTAATTAAAAAAAATGTCACATTACAATATTAAAAAAACAAAAACATTTGTTATCAAGACTTATTTCCTGTGATAATACATTAACAAAATTGATTGAAATGCAAGCTGATAATAACACCAACGAACCTGGTAGCACAATTGGTAAACGTCAGCTCCAGGTATGGGAGGCTTCAAGTTTGATCCTGGGCCACTGACAGAGTCATGAAAAAATGGTAGTGGTATAGCTCCCTTAATGCTCAAACAAATATAAGGGTAGTTCCTCGACTGGTTAGCCTGGTGTCAGGATAATGTGACTGGGTGTGGTATCATGCCAGGTGTTCATGGCATGCTATACACTGTGAAGGCAGCACTATATCTGCTTTAAGTGAATACTGTCTCCAGATAACTGAAATACTGTTAGTGGGATGATAAACCCAATAAACATAAACATAATCATCCCAAGCTAAATCCCATCGAGTCTCATTTTTATGTATATAATTTATTACCTTTAATGAATTACTTGAGTATGTTCTAGTTATGAAACTCAGAAAACTGCTTGTGAAGATCTATTTTTATCTTTCATTGTCATTATATTTTTTAACATTATTTTTAATGGAAAATTCATGTGAATAATGTGAGAGTTCTGAGTTTTGTTATGTAAGTTATGAAAATATCCAAACTGCTGTGTGACCAAGATTTGTTCTACATCCCTAGAGCGTGCCTTCCACTTGATGAAAACCAAGGAGATGTTACTACTCAGCATTGTCATTACCTATACAGGTAAAACTTTCACATTTTAAAGATTCTGCACAAACTATAGTTTGACCAGAAATTATTGAGATTTTTTTTTTCTTAAAATTGTTTTCATATATGTTGCACTCATCAATACATGGTCATGTAAGAGTACAAAGGGTCATTGGAGATAACACCTCCTCATACTAAACATAGTCAGTAGAGTAATCTCTCTTGGTAAACAAATCACATCTGCTATTTAGAGGTCACTGTTAAAATGTCAGCTCAAGGGAAAAAAGAAAGGCCTTGTAAATGGTTGAAAATTACAACTTATTTCTTGCACAGGGCAGTATTTGCTATTTCCTGTGTGACTTTGGTACCCCAGTAATGATCCGCTTACTCTAAGCCTTCGGAGCATGGATTTTCTTTCTTTAGGCAAATAATGTAGAACTGGATCAGAGAGCTCTTGGGTGGAAACTGTTCATAGTAATATTATTTTTATAAATACTTGTATTAAATGGTGTGTGTCAGATTCTTTTTATAACAGGATTTAAATGGCTAATTTTTTATTTTAACAAATATCAACAACAATACTTGATGAAATAGTGGGTATGAGACAAATTGTATTATGTTGACGTCAGTGATATAATCAATCGATAAGCTGTATTACAAAATATGTACTGGGTGTATTTCGGGAAAAAACAAAAGGAAATTATGTAATAAATAAGGACTTGTACTCTTTGCCGCTGAGTCTTTATTTACATGTAGTTATTAGTCAAAACAAAGATCGTACTATCCTCTCACTAAAAATTAACAAATATAGATATTCAAAAGGTTAATTAAAAGTTCAATTTTGCCAACACATCTCACTCAATGCCTTGTTGATGCTTCAAGTGTCACACAGATTCAGATGAAAGTGTCATGCCAAACAGCTCTTCCATTGATCTCAAATGAATTATCTGATGCACGTATGTTGGAGGATATTAGATTTGTGTGGGGTTTGGCTTTATAGACATGCTCAAAGTTAATTCTTAACCACATAACATCACAACTTTAACCAAGGATCACAGGATATACATGTCATTATAAATCCCTTTAGGGCTGACAAGACAAATGGCAGCGGACGGTCAAACCTATGACCGAAATAAACTTAACACGTTCCCAATGTCTAGAGTCTGCCTCTTAACCATAAACTATACGGCTAGTTGTGTGTCTGTCTTTATGTATGTGTGTGCATATGTAAATAAAATGTTGACTTCTGTTTTGCTCAGGTCTAGAGCTGACATTCTTCAGTGGAGTTTACAGTACCTGCATTTCAAACAATGATCACTTTGGAGAGGAAGCTAAAGGCTTAATTGGTGTGTCCGGAATGTTGATTGGTGCTGGAGAAATCATAGGTTTGTAGATATATACTATTTTGCTGTGTGCTAAATATCTTGGCTCTGCTTGCTTAGGTTTGGAACAAACATACTCCAGAGGTGTCTACCCAACATGCCTCTCAAACAACAAATATTTTGGAGATGAAGCGAAGGGTTTGATTGGCGAGTCAGGAATATTTATTGGTGCTGGGGGAATTATAGGTAAACATATATCTCACCCCCTGCAAAAATGCCACTTTATGATTCGTCCATACTGATGTATAAAGTCTATTATTCCCTGCACCGTTAGTTCTGTTTATACACCAGAGGTGTGGAAATCCATGTTCCGACTTGTCTGACTCCGATAATTTGACTTTTTCTGGTTTACATGTCTGCAGACAAGTAGAGTTTTGCAATGCAATTTGTTCCAACTAGATCAGTTACAAAATAATCCCACAAACATAAAAAATCAAAATCAGTTAAGTTGTGAAAACAGTCCATCTACTTAGCTTATTGATTGACAAGTACACTCCCTCTTCTTAGCATTGTGTAGTTTATCATTTCTCAGGGCAATAAATATGTACTTAAAACTGTGGGTCATTTTGCCTACATGTAACCTGCCATCCTTTTGTGCACTTGTGAGGTGAAACTATTCTTTGGAACAAATAGAAATGTTAAATTATTATGTAAAATATAATAAACTTCAATTAAATATCTGGACAAGTAGATTTGTCTCAAGGACAAGCAGAATTTTACTTGTCCGTGGACAAGAGGAAACAAATTAGATTTCCACACCCACACCTTTTCTAACTTTCAGATGAAATCAAATTGATGACATAATTGTTTTCTATATTTAAAACATTGCAAATTGGAACATAGTCTTATCTGTCTTCACAAGGAAGGTTAATGGGTTTAGGTTCTCCCAAGCAATTTTCTCTTTTATTGTTGTCTAATCAACACTCACTTATCTTTCTGAGGCCAGCAGACATCTTATTTGGGCAAATCGTCCTGTAATCGAGTTTTAATTTGCGACCAATCAGCAGATGGCAATCATCAGTAGTGATTGTGGTCATGATTGTGTACTCAATGTGGAACCGTTCTGCCTCTGTTTGCCACCCACCTATCATCGTTACCACTTTCAAAGGGCCAAACTTTCCAATTAAAATGTTTTTTGACTATCTTCCAGTGTCATAACATGCTGGTTGTTTGGACAAATTGTCTTAGTTAATTAACTTTTTTTGTATATGTAATGTTGATATGGATAGCATAGGAGTTAATTTATGAGCCAGCCAATTAATGACTTGCTCAACAGTTGATAAAAAAAATTATACAATATTTTCTGTTTTCGTCAACATTGTCAGCTTCACCTATTTCTGTCATGATTGTTAAGAACAATGATTGTACGTTTCCTTTTGACATTTCTCTGATTAATCATCATAATTACAGTCAGTAGTATTAACGCCTTGATAATTTCAATCAACCATAACAATAGTGTTTTGTTAAGAATAAGGCAGGTACAATTGAATTTACTTATGTGCCAATTTGCAACTGAGGCATAATTGATTGGTCAAGGTCACTAATACTAAAAATCAACATTTTTTAGTGTTGATACTGTTTAACCAGAATTAGGTATGTTAACCATGTTATGGTACATATTTATTTGACAAAGCTGTATGTGTGGGTAAAAGTAGCCCATACATTGTTTTAGTCTTTTAAGAAAGAAAATTAGATGTGTAAAAACAAATTAAGGCATGTCTCCTTTAAAGTAAATAGAAACTTTTGATCTTTTCTGTTGATATTTAGCAGAAAGCTATGAAGTCGTTCTAATGTCATTTTCTTATGATTGTCATGAAAAAATAGGTTGCCCAAGTTGTGACCTGTTCCCTATTTTTTTCATTTATGTAGAATTGTGTTCTTGTATGAGTGGATGAAATGGAACATCTAAAACACATCCATAGAGAATCTTAACTATTTAAAAATGGTAGGAAATTTCTTAGTTTGAGTGAAAAACTATCGTTTCTCTTATGACCCCAGATTCATTGGTCTCTAATTCTGTTTTTGTTCTCAAAAGTGCTTGTTTAAAGTGCTATCAAAAATATATGTGGTGACACATTATAATATTTTTTCACGTTTTTCTGTTGTTTTTTTTACTCCATACTCTGAAAATGTTCCTAACCTCCTTGTATATAAAGTAAATGTAGATCGTGTTGAAGTATGTATGTATCCATAGAAATCAAACATTCTGTCTATTACATGTATCATACCTTGAAATATTTATTTGAGGAACCATTAAGGGCATTTTGAATATAATAAACTTCCTCATTAGAACATTTTTAGAAGAAGAAAAAAATGGCCTGCTAATCAAGCATTTTTTTGTTTTGATTACTTTTTTACCTTTTCATATACTTGCTTGCTCACTGACTATGTGCTAAATTGATTGACAAATAATCTGTATACTAATCAAGCCACTTAATACAGTTAATGAACTGGTAAAACAATGTGCTCACAAAGGTTACTATCATGGCTCCAAAGTGTAAAAATACAAAAAATGGTCAATATTTTGGACAGGGGGCTTGATGTTTGGACTGTTGGGGAAGAAGACCAACCGGTATGGCCGCGACCTCATCATCATGTTTGGCTATGTAGTACACATGATCGCGTTCTACCTGATCTTCATCAACATGCCTAGCAAATCTCCTATCGACGCAACAGATCAGGCAACCTATATTACATCCAGGTTAGACATATACTGTATTATACACTAGCTATAATTCCATGTTGAATATAGCACATATTTAGTGATCTAATACAAAGATCTGTATTCCATAATATGGTTTTCTAACTATGTACTTCATTCTGCCATAAATCTGGCTTTACTTTCCCCATGTACATAATGGTTTATATTACACATATTACACAGAATATACAGTCGACTCTCGTTATCTCGACATCGTCGGGACTTTTCAAATACAGTCGAGATATCAGATTGTCGAGATAACAGTAGCTGTGTTATTTTTGGCTTTTATGGCACACTTAATCTAAAGGGGAGTTACTCTGCAGTATTAGAGCACCGGAAATTTTACACTACGTGAAAATTACAAATTGTCTTTTGGATGAGCTGGGCAATTGTCCACGACAAAAGCGATTTTACAACCATGCCTGTTCATTTTGGCATCTTAACTCCCTCACCCATGACTTGAAGAACTTGGATGTCATCCAAGCCTTTTTGTTACTTTTGTACTCAGTGGGTAGGGTTTTTACATTTTTAAAGCACATTGGCTTCTCTGACTTGCCTAGAACAAGCAGTTGCAGTTAACACTCGTTAACGGCATCAGTTTGCGACACCAATTAGCAGCGAGTGATAATCGGCGCGTGATGTTATTCACACCTCTCGCGGTCGCCACTGATAATTTCGCGAGTCGAGATAAACTGTGACATTAAATAGCAATCTAGTAGCTTGGGACTTACATTTTCTAGTCGACATAATGAATGTCGAGATAAAAAGATCGACATAAACATTTATTTTTATTATAGATAAAGAACAAACATAATTAGGACTTAACAAACCTGGTCGAGATAACAGAAAGTCGACATAAAAGTAGTCGAGAAAATGAGAGTGGACTGTATCTGCAGGAAATAAAGAAGTGCTTAAAAAGATGTCATTGTTCAATTAAATACACACAAACGATGTAGTTGAATGAACGTGTAACATTTAGCATGATGCTAAATAGTGAAGTTTGTCCCATTTATAGATTAGTTAAACAAGTTGATGATTCTGATGCTGAAGATGCATCTGTTGACAGCAGCATCTCTCCACCACTACAGTCTAGCACATCCATCAATTGACAAAACTGGGAGACCACTTCAAGTGTGACGATAAGTTGCACTGTGTTCACACACATTCTCCTATTGCACACTACTCAAGGAAAGCTACTAAATGTAAGGATATTAGCAGATCCGGCTGTGCAAAACATAATTTTTTAATCTTATGTGCCAGCAACTTGTCCATACAGATAGCTTTTACTTCAGTTTTTTCTCATTGTGTGATATCAGGACTTGGTCATGATCACAGATGACCAATAGTTGAGGCCATAACACATGGAAAACAAGAGTGGGATAGGCACTGAACCCCGGCGAACTCAAACCTTGACAGGGAAGCTGGTAGTCATGCAAGCACTTGTCCTGATCACTGTTCTTGCATCTTCATATAATGTCATCACTGCATGGACAAGTTACTCCTGTAAACATATTTGTCTTATTTTTTGCCAATTTGTGATGAAATTACAGAGGTCTGTCATCCATTGAAGCCTCTTCTTTAGGGACCTTTATCATCTCTCTGACTACTACACCTGCTGCTTTCTCTGTTCACTGTTATTTTAATGAACTATTAACTTACAGGAATGGATGTGGAACATGAATTGCATCCAATATGTATTCCTCATTCGTTAGGTTCTCCATGTAGTTCTTCCAGGATTCCTTCTCTTTGACACTGAAGACAAACTGTTCTTTCTCATTCTTAATGCCAACAGACCAAGTAACTGGTTGGCTAGGGAAAAGAAAGACAATTCAAGTTGCTCTTAGTTTAGAAATTCCAGAGTTTTCTTCTCTTTCACATTTTACACTGCTGCCTTGTCTGCCTTCTTTGCTGCTCTATCGTCTTCTTCTACACTACATGATGTTTCTATTTGTTGTAAAAAAACTTGTTTTCTGTTGTTGTTACACCAACAAGTCTCCTTGTGTGTCCTAGCCGATCTGGACCAGGCACAAAACTCCTAGATTCCAGTTTCTTGCAATGCCACTGTGCATGCCATTAAAGGTGGTATTCGACAGTTTGCCTTTATCTTATGTATGTAACAAAATCTGACCTTTGTTTGGGATATTTGTGCATAATTTCTGCAGAATAAAATCATACTTTAGTCTAAGCTTTGACAATTTCCAAATTATCTCAATTTTAGGGCAGTAAAACTCGTTAATTAACGCTTAAATGTTCATTCTTTTCAAATGTATAAATAAGAGCAATTGGTATTCCTACTAAAATAGACATTGACATCACAACAGATGGCTTGGATGAACTAAAACATGAGTGGTCACATGGTTTTCTAAGTTTAAAAATACCTAACTGTGCAGCATGGCTCAGATAGGAAAGACATAATTGTATTTACGATTGTGACTTTATAGTTCACTTTTCAGACGATGTATGACATCAGTTAACAGCATTTTGCAAGATCCTTTCAGGTTACAATATTTTATTATGATGTTTAATGAAAATATTTTTTTGTCCAAACCGTCGGATGCCACCTTTAAAAGTGAAGGTAGCACTATATTTGCTTCATGTGAACACAATTATTGTATTGCTGCAGATTACTATCAAGCAGCTCATTAAGAATAATTTTTCATCTAGGGAAAGGTTGGCTTAACATTTACCTCCTTATAAGTGTAATTTTCTTTTCCAACTTATCTTTCAATGTCGTGTGGAGAGGTCTTCAAGCATACATGCGAAGTGGTCGTGGTTGTACTGAGATGTTTTTCTATGGTTTTTCTCCACCAATAATTTTATGGGTATCACTGTAATTACTATACACACTTAGATGTGTTGCTGCCATATACTTACAAAAAATCAAACTGGTTTTCTATTTTCAGCAAGTATGTTGCATTGTTGTGTAGTTTCCTGCTAGGGCTTGGAGACAGTAGCTTTAACACCCAGATTTATGCTCTGATTGGCTTCATGTTTCCCGAGGACAGTTCACCAGCTTTTGCTCTCTTCAAGTTTATTCAGGTAACAAACTCCATTCACTCAAATATTAGTATTTAACTCTTAGCCCGCTACATTTGTGAATATACTAAACCTGGTAGTGCAATTGGTAGACCTTCGGCTCCAGGTATGGGAGGCCCCTGGTTCGATCCCAGGCTGCAACATACCCAAGTGTTAAAAATGGTGGTGATATAGCTCCCATGTTAATGCTCAAGTTAAATATAAGGGTAGTTTCATGTCTGGTTGGCTCGGTGTCAGGATAATGTGACTGGGTGTAGTGTCATGCCATGTGTTCACGGCATGTTACACACAGTGAAGGCAGCACTATAGCTGCTTTTTAAAACCGTCTCCAGATAACTGAAATACTATTGGTGGGATGATAAATGCATTAAACAAACATTTGTGAAAAACCTATACTTACTGTTCAATATTTTGTAAACTACTTCATGCAATGAAAACAAGATATATTTGTAGACACTAACCAGCACATGGCATAGTTCGGGTGCAGATGTCTCCCATTGCGAGAGTCTGTATGCTATTTGCCTATGCCTGACCAGTTTGTGCTTAGCAAGTTAAGAGTTGATTGGTTTATATGTGAACCCATATATACTACTGCCTAGCAGAGATTTTCTACCAATTTTTTGTGTAACCAATCATTTAACCTTTTAACACATAACTATTACCTGTAAAAAATTTGCATACTTTTATATTTTTAATTTATGTATGTCTAATGCTTTGAAAGTATTAATTCATTGTTTATTTTGATGAAGTTTGTATTTGGAATCAGCTGTTTTGTAATGTATTTTGTAAAGTATACCACACAACATTTATTTTTAGGATCGAAACATGAGGGGAATCAACCAGAGTGGGAAATCTGTTAACAAAATCATATTTTGTTAGTTGGCCAGTCCCTAAAAATATTGATTGACATTTTGCAATGGACTCTGCTACATGTACTGTTAGTTTTATAATTGTCATATTATTACAACAGGTAAGTGTGCCATTGTTATGCCCATATAAATTAGAATGTATGTATTTCAGTCTGTGGCGGCTGCAGTCAGCTTCTTCTACAGCGACTACCTGATTCTCCAGTGGCAGCTCCTCATTCTGGTCATCCTGGGCTCTGCTGGTTCCCTGTCCTACTCTCTTGTAGAATGGGAGAGCTCCAAGCAGAAGAATGAGGGGTACCAGAGTATATGACAATTGCAGGTAATTGCTTCAAGTGTTCTGTTTAGACCATTTAGACTATATAGGTTGTTTTTCTAAGGTAATTATTATTACTGATTATGTAGTTTTCATACATCTCTATAATTAATTTGTTGACACTGTATCAATTATTTTCTAGTTTTCAGCTACAAATACACAAATTGATTATTAAAACAAATTTGTTGTATTTACGTTTCATTTTGTTTAAAGTTTCAGACAATAAATCAACATTCAAGATTATTTTAAAATTGTATTTAGACTTCCATTTTTATTTTTATCTCCTTTTAGAGAAAGACAAGAAAAAGTAATTAGACTTTTATCTCCCTTTTTCAACTCCTTAAAATTTTTCCATGGGGAAGGTATGTTCACCGTGTATATCCTTAGTTTGCCTTATGTAGCCAAAGCCCCAATGTTCTTACATGCCTAGCCCAGCAAGGCAGCAACATTTCCTAATTGAGATTAGATTAAGCTCAATTTTTGACCACAGCTTTATTGTTAAGGATAATAAACATTGGCATTCTTGTAGAAAATTCCTGGTAGTTAACTCATGAACTTGACCAAATCTGAGATGACTTGGATTTGGGTCTTTATAGGCTCCTTCATCATGTTACCAAAGTTAAAAAAAAACCTTTTAGTCTGCTTAGTACCATTTGAGGAAGCTTTAGCAAAAAGTGTCAATACAAATCTTGACAAATCTATCAATTCCTACGTCTTGTCAGGACTATGCACTATTTTAATTGATTGTCATGTTTTAGTCTCACAGACAGTTGATTTGTGTGTGTGTGTGTGTTTTAGAGATACATCACAGCTACCAATTATGATCATTATAGGGACAGCTGATTTGGTGGAGGAAGACCCCATGACAAATGTCTGGGTAGAAGCCACCGGTGCACACAGGTCATCTGGAAGACCTTCCCACATTAAGTCCTTTGCCCCGAACGAGACTCGAACCCACGTGGTGAGAGAACAGTTTTTATTTATAGGCCAATACACTATAAACTAATACAATATAGCAGTGCAAAGCTTTGTCTCCCTCCTTTCCTGTTCATCTTGTGTCCTGTTGATAGAAAGTGGTCCCTTATTTATGAATCATCCTACCCTTACCATTTTATTATCCTTGTGTATTTACCCCCATCATGTATAGAAATAAACCTTAGTCTATTTATATTCTTCAATGCTACATAAAATTAACTCTTTGTAAACATAAAAATATGCAGCTTTCTACTATTTCATATTTTATATTTTACAATCAAGAAATTAATTACTTACATGCTGCTTCTTCAATTAACTGTGTTGTTATTTCTTTAATGATCTAATGAATTGATGATCCCCCACTGCAAAGCTTGAGTGTTGAAAGGGAATTTGCCTTCTTCTGTTCGTTCATATGTACATGCACACATACAGATACTTAATGGGCTAGTGGAATAATAGGTGTCACTGCTCACTGAGATCCTACGTGCCTATAATTTCTCTACAGTGGCTTTGAGGGAACTATAAGGAAAACTGATATGTAGCCACAAAAGTATCATTTGGTGAGAACGTTTGTCCATCTGTTAGCACTTTCTCTTCTGCAATCTGTAGCACACAAAAGTATCATTTGTGAGATCGTTTGTCCATCTGTACAATTCCCTTCTAGTGTAGCAAAGTATCATTGTGAGACGTTTGTCCATCTGTAACACTTCCCTTCTGTAGTGTAGACACATAAAGAATCATTGTGAGAATCGTTTGTCCATCTGTAACACTTCCCTTCTGTAGTGTAAGCCACATAAGTATCATTTGTGAGATCGTTTGGTCCATCTGTAACACTTCTCTTCTGCAATGTAGCCACATAAGTATCATTTGTGAGAACGTTTGTCCATCTGTAGCACTTCTCTTCTGCAATGTAGCCACATAAGTATCATTTGTGAGAACGTTTGTCCATCTGTAGCACTTCTCTTCTGCAATGTAGCCACATAAGTATCATTTGTGAGAACGTTTGTCCATCTGTAGCACTTCTCTTCTGCAATGTAGCCACATAAGTATCATTTGTGAGAACGTTTGTCCATCTGTAACACTTCTCTTCTGCAATGTAGCCACATAAGTATTATTTGTGAGAACGTTTGTCCATCTGTAACACTTCTCTTCTGCAATGTAGCCACATAAGTATCATTTGTGAGAATGTTTGTCCATCTGTAGCACTTCTCTTCTGCAATGTAGCCACATAAGTATCATTTGTGAGAACGTTTGTCCATCTGTAACACTTCTCTTCTGCAATGTAGCCACATAAGTATTATTTGTGAGAACGTTTGTCCATCTGTAACACTTGGCTTCTGTAGTGTAGCCACATAAGTATCATTTGTGAGAACGTTTGTCCATCTGTAGCACTTCTCTTCTGCAATGTAGCCACATAAGTATCATTTGTGAGAACGTTTGTCCATCTGTAGCACTTCTCTTCTGCAATGTAGCCACATAAGTATCATTTGTGAGAACGTTTGTCCATCTGTAGCACTTCTCTTCTGCAATGTAGCCACATAAGTATCATTTGTGAGAACGTTTGTCCATCTGTAACACTTCTCTTCTGCAATGTAGCCACATAAGTATTATTTGTGAGAACGTTTGTCCATCTGTAACACTTCTCTTCTGCAATGTAGCCACATAAGTATCATTTGTGAGAATGTTTGTCCATCTGTAGCACTTCTCTTCTGCAATGTAGCCACATAAGTATCATTTGTGAGAACGTTTGTCCATCTGTAACACTTCTCTTCTGCAATGTAGCCACATAAGTATTATTTGTGAGAACGTTTGTCCATCTGTAACACTTGGCTTCTGTAGTGTAGCCACATAAGTATCATTTGTGAGAATGTTTGTCCATCTGTAGCACTTCTCTTCTGCAATGTAGCCACATAAGTATCATTTGTGAGAACGTTTGTCCATCTGTAACACTTCCCTTCTGTAGTGTAGCCACATAAATATCATTTGTGAGAACGTTTGTCCATCTGTAACACTTCTCTTCTGTAGTGTAGCCACTTAAGTATTATTTGTGAGAACGTTTGTCCATCTGTAACACTTGGCTTCTGCAATGTAGCCACATAAGTATCATTTGTGAGAACGTTTGTCCATCTGTAACACTTGGCTTCTGCAATGTAGCCACATAAGTATCATTTATGAGAACGTTTGTCCTTCCGTAGCACTTCCCTTCTGCAATGTAGCCACATAAGTATCATTTGTGAGAACGTTTGTCCATCTGTAGCACTTCCCTTCTGCAATGTAGCCACATAAGTATCATTTGTGAGAACGTTTGTCCATCTGTAGCACTGCCCTTCTGTAGTGTAGCCACATAAGTATCATTTGTGAGAACGTTTGTCCATCTGTAACACTTCCCTTCTGTAGTGTAGCCACATAAGTATCATTTGTGAGAACGTTTGTCCATCTGTAACACTTCCCTTCTGTAGTGTAGCCACTTAAGTATCATTTGTGAGAACATTTGTCCATCTGTAACACTTCCCTTCTGTAGTGTAGCCACATAAGTATCATTTGTAAGAACATTTGTCCATCTGTAATACTTCCCTTCTGTAATGTAGCCACATAAGTATCATTTGTGAGAACGTTTGTCCATCTGTAGCACTTCTCTTCTGTAGTGTAGCCACTTAAGTATCATTTGTGAGAACGTTTGTCCTTCCATAGCATTTCTTCTGCTTCTTTGATGGTGAAAGCAAACATTTAATCGCTGGTTAAATGTTCACCTCATTTAGAAGACTTGCAGAATCCATGTCCTATGCCATCTCAAGTTGACAAGGTCAAGGGCAATATTGAAATAGTTAAATCTTTTAATTATGTGTCATTACTACATATCCAATGGATCGCCATTAAATTTTAATAAAATATTCACCACAATAAGATAGCATACAGAACCTAGGTCCAACTATCCCTTGATGAAACACTTAAAGCCCTTTTAGATTAATGTTATCTATTACGATATGATACTTTGTACCAGTATAACGTAGGCAGCTTTATTGTCCGTATTATGAAAATGATCGTGGTCAGTCCCAGACTGGTGGGTGAATAGTTTGATGTCAAATAGTACAAAATATGGAAATGACAACACTCATAATAGTGGGATTCAGTCTGGACTTTATTGTTGTAAAATGTCTGTCACTTTTTTTTGGTTCTTTCATATGTGGTGATGATAAAGTTGATGATTATGGTTATTATGATGAGGAGGATGGTGATGATGTGTGATTGGTCTTGTCTATGGTGTTATTGAATATCATATTTATTTTATTCTTTCAATTTTTTATTCTCTAATGCTGCTACTGACATAGATGATTTTAGTATTTTTAACAAATTTTGTTTTTCAGAGGAGAACTGTTGCCAGTGAAGAAGACAGTGAGGATGACGAGGGAAGACGATCAGAGTACCGTCCCTTGATGATGGCAACAGATTCTCAATCGTAGAGAGAATAAAAATGTGATAAAATTTCAGGTCCTGTGTATTTGGTTGAAGAAAGTAGACCTGTAGCAGAATGATATGGTTAAGAGAGATTCTTTCAATGAGATGTATCAGCGTTAAATATTTTCAAAAAATGTTTAGTGGATGTTATGAACATTGAGAACTGCCCTGTCTTTATTGTATGATAAAAAAAAAGGGTAAAGTTCATTTGCTGAAAAGATGTTGGCTGGCATATGCTTATATTACTGTCATGATTACTCTATCAATGTTTAGAAATTTACATATAAAGTAAGCATAAAGGACAGAAAAAAATATGGTTTAGGCAAAACTGTGAGCTTCTTTAAATTGTTGATAATTCATTTGAAAGGAATAATCAACACCAATCTACCAACTACGTATATGCTTTTGTCTTTAAGGATCTTTATATAGCTATGATAAACTTTAAAGTTTTCATAACAGATGTATGTTCAGTTCATTGTATCAATGTTTTCAGGAGACAATGTTATTAATTTTATCTAATAACACCAAATTAGTTTCACCGCTATGGAAATTAGCAGCAACTTCCACCGAAATTGCCAATGCAACATTCATAAACAGTATTTACGTAAAGTGCTTATTCTATGTAATCAACAACCACTTAAGTGATGGTGATGGTATTTATTTATATCTTCAACAAGACCTATGAAAGGGGTATAGGAAGCGTTCGTGTACTACTTATATATTGTAGATGTGAATGAGCTGAATGATTTGAAGAAAGATTTGAATTTTATATTTAGTGATGTTTTTATTGTTGCCTGTATGTCCAATTAACCATATTTTGAACTTCATTGAAATACAGTAAAACCTCACTAATGGATCACCTCACTAAAAGGGAAATCTGGATAAAAGGGACACCTCTCTTCAGAATAGTAGCTTATTTTCTTATGTATTTCATTGTCTCTAAACCTCGTATGTGGACCACTTCACTATCGGGACACTCATTTCAGACACTTGGGTAGACTTATTGCCTTATTTACTGTGTGGTTTTAACACTTGCTTCTAGCATTAGATCATGAAAACAATTTTATATTTAATTTATAGATCAGAATTGACTATCACAATTTTAGTTTTCCGGAACCAATTAAAGTAAATGTGACTACAGAGAATTTACAGGTCTGCACACATTTAAACATAAATCAAATAATTTGACATCCTAGACTATAGAAACAATGCATGTTCTACCAAAATGTGTCCTCGTGTATTTTATTAATAAGTTACATAAACAACAATACATTTAAACTTTAGGACATGAAAAAAACACTGTGGTTAGTGTATATAAAGTATTCTTTGATGACAAACACAACAAGATTTACTGAATGCATTATCACAATATTATTATTATTGTTAACATTTTTATTATTATTGTTATTAATTAGGATTGAAAAATTATTATATTTGTCATAACATTTTTAATGATGTTATTATAAAAGTTCTATAATATATTATAATCCTCACCTATTGATGGTGGCATATGGTTTACTCACTAAGAAGACCACCTTTTTTAAAAGGACACATTCTAGATGAATCAAAGGTGGTCCTAATATAAAGGTTTTACCATTTGTTATAGTTATGCATTTGTCTATAGTTTAAGACTTTTTGACTAATATAATACTCGAAGAGTGATTCATAAGTTATACAAGTGCAATATTTTATATAGATATATATACAATATTGTATATAGTTATACAACTCACAGTACTTGTAAAGATGCTTTTGTCATGTTATCACCATTCTAATGTGCATTTTGTTCATCATTCATATATGGTACATTACATGTTATTGATTATCATCATGTTAATATATATGGTACATTACATGTTATTGATTATCATCATGTTAATATATATGGTACATTACATGTTATTGATTATCATCATGTGCATGGTTCATTTCACTGTTTTCATCATATAAATAACATTGACTATGTTCTATGCTTATTGCATATGATATTATTATGATATAGAATAGGATCATAGCTTTTTAATGTCAAAACATTTAAATAAATACCCAGACTTGGCGCCGTATGACCTATCAAGTGTCCGTGTGTCATAAAACCCAAAATACTAAATATTCATAATACTGCAGTTGTTTTTGTATTAACATTTTTTAGTTACATTGAACAATGCATTTCTTTTGTTTAGCCATGATTTTTATGAGAGGTAAAAGTTAAAGTAAAATATGCTTACATTTATTTTGTTTAGCTATGATTTGTACAGCGTTTACATTCTATATATGTTTGGCAATATTTAACTACTGTAAAGTCTTATTGATAAGACGCACACGAAAATAAGACGCACCCCCTATTCAAGGTCTAGAGACAAGGAAAAGGCAAATTCTCAAAGACAACACAAGGTATGTAATGTAAAACTTTGTTGATCTATATCAACCTTAAGTTGAACAGAAACATCAACTTAACATAAAAAAAGATCGTGTCAAGATTTACCATTTTTACCACTATCAATGCTACAGCTAAGAAAAAGACTTTGAAAGAGACCAAACAATACTGGAAAATCTATACAATGTACCAAGTATATACATATTATAATACCTGTATTTAGGTATGTATAACATTGCACATAGGGGTTGGGGGAGGCATCCATGGCGTAGCGGTTAAAGTCATTGACTTGTACCTTCTTAGCCCCTTACCCATGGGTTTGAGTCTTGGTAAGAGCGAGAACATTCATGTAGGTAGGTCTTGCAGCTGACATGCAGTGTGCCAGTGGTTCTACCCAGACATATGTCTGGGGTCTGTCACCACCAATAATTACCTGGACAGGGCCTATATGACCATTATTGTGTTGGTGCAATATAACAAAAAAAAACAGACAACCTGGGCATCGATGTCAAAGCAATGGCTCTTCAGATCCCAGTCTTGTTATAAGGTTTTGTTCATATTACCCAGTTTATAGATGATTAATTCTATTAGAGATGGAAAACTATACATCTATTATTCTATGTACATAGACATTATGTTGCAGGCCTTGTGATGGAAATTGGTTTGGTTATAGCTTTATGTCTTAATTTTTTTACATGTACATAATCCAAAATTTCTTTTTTTTTAGAATTATTTGCATTTTGTCCATGTGTCAGTACATTCATGCATTCATGATACTGTTTTGTTTGGCGTTTTAATATCTGTATATAATGTGATCTGTATTTAATTAAAGCAATTAAAGGACATTGTGTATTTGCTGTGTGTTTATTTGCATTATAGAAGTAAGTGTATCGTAGAAGTAACAAACACATATACAAGGCCATTACAGTAAAATAGGATAAAGTTCAACTTTAATGAAAGGCCAAAGGTGTCTGTTCTAAAAAATGTTTACTTAATTGAAAATCCAGCATCAAGTTAAAATGGGCTTGTTACGTTATAAAAACTGAACCGGTAATTGTTAGTATTGTTTGTTAGTACCTAGTTACTATTTTTTTTTTTTTTAGTTTCTGTCGTAAACAGGATAATTAACTGTCCACTCTAAAACACAAACATATATCTTTTAATATAATAAAATATGTCTATATATTATGGGTTGTAATGTCTTAACAGCTAGCAAATATAATTGTTCTGCTATCTATCACCATGAGCTAAATATTTAGTGTCTGTATGTTGCTTATGTCTCCTATGATTATCATAGTATGTTACTTCATAAAATGTCTTGCATCATCATAGTTGTGGTATCAACTTAGTATTTATATATATAAATTTTGAAAATGTTTTGATAATGAAAGTTTATAGTATAAACCATCCAACACAATAAGTTCCCTTCTAGCCATATCAACAAGTCAATGGATGCTGTCAAAATTACCTTAAGGAAAAACTCTTGTGTATTTAAGCTTAGGTCTTAAGGCTTAGGCTATAACACCACACTTCAGGGCCTTCTGTAATAGGACATATACAGAACACATTTTAAGCTTAGGCCTTAAGGCTTAGGCTATAACCCGCACTTCAGGGGCTTCTGTAATAGGACATATACAGAACACATTTTAAGCTTAAGGCTTAGGCTATAACCCGCACTTCAGGGGCTTCTGTAATAGGACATATACAGAACACATTTTAAGCTTCGGCCTTAAGGCTTAGGCTATAACCTGCACTTAAGAGGCTTCTGTAATAGGACATATACAGAACACATTTTAAGCTTCGGCCTTAAGGCTTAGGCTATAACCTGCACTTCAGGGGCTTCTGTAATAGGACATATACAGAACACATTTTAAGCTAAGGCCTTAAGGCTTAGGCTATAACACCACACTTCAGGGGCTTCTGTAATAGGACATATACAGAACACATTTTAAGCTTAGGCCTTAAGGCTTAGGCTATAACACCACACTTCAGGGGCTTCTGTAATAGGACATATACAGAACACATTTTAAGCTAAGGCCTTAAGGCTTAGGCTATAACCCGCACTTCAGGGGCTTCTGTAATAGGACATATACAGAACACATTTTAAGCTTCGGCCTTAAGGCTTGGGCTATAACCCGCACTTCAGGGGCTTCTGTAATAGGACATATACAGAACACATTTTAAGCTTCGGGCTTAGGCTATAACCTGCACTTCAGGGGCTTCTGTAATAGGACATATACAAAACACATTTTAAGCTTCGGCCTTAAGGCTTAGGCTATAACCCGCACTTCAGGGGCTTCTGTAATAGGACATATACAGAACACATTTTAAGCTTAGGCCTTAAAGCTTAGGCCTTAAGGCTTAGGCTATAACACCGCACTTCAGGGGCTTCTGTAATAGGACATATACAGAACACATTTTAAGCTTCGGCCTTAAGGCTTAGGCTATAACACCGCACTTCAGGGGCTTCTGTAATAGGACATATACAGAACACATTTTAAGCTTAGGCCTTAAGGCTTAGGCTATAACCCACACTTCAGGGGCTTCTGTAATAGGACATATACAGAACACATTTTAAGCTTAGGCCTTAAGGCTTAGGCTATAACCCGCACTTCAGGGGCTTCTGTAATAGGACATATACAGAACACATTTTAAGCTTCGGCCTTAAGGCTTAGGCTATAACACCACACTTCAGGGGCTTCTGTAATAGGACATATACAGAACACATTTTAAGCTTAGGCCTTAAGGCTTGGGCTATAACCCACACTTCAGGGGCTTCTGTTATAGGACATATACAGAACACATTTTAAGCTTCGGCCTTAAGGCTTGGGCTATAACCCACACTTCAGGGGCTTCTGTTATAGGACATATACAGAACACATTTTAAGCTTAGGGCTTAAGGCATAGGCTATAACACCACACTTCTGGGGCTTCTGTAATAGGACATATACAGAACACATTTTAAGCTTAGGCCTTAAGGCTTAGGCTATAACACCACACTTCAGGGGCTTCGGTAATAGGACATATACAGAACACATTTTAACATTGCATTTTGGTTGAATATTGTTGGATAAGTGCTGGGTTTTAGTGGATTTTTGGTAAAAAAATTGACGTTGATGCAATGTTTAAACATTGTGTGTGAAAAACATCCTTTTCCGACTGTAAAACTGACAGTCATATGACACTTTTTATCTGTATTTAGTATAACAGGCATCAAGTGTTTATACACTTGGTTAACTGTTTTACATTATTTGCTACTAATATATATATTTTTTTTATTTAAAATATCGTGACCTCCAACGTTGTTTTTTTTAATTTTTGCTTTGGCAATTCGTGAAAATACTGCACCTTGCGGCATACTTTGTCCCCCACTCTTGTTGTAGTGTTTGAAATAGTTCAGTTTCATTCTCTTCTTTAAAACTTAAAGATAGTATCCAACGGTTTGCTTATATAAAAAACTTGTAATATTATCTCACCTCCGTTTTGGGAAACTGTGCCTTATTGGTGCTTAAACTTATATTTTATGTTTTGGTTTAATAAAGGCTATTTATAACAGTACTTCACTTGTTAGACTGTTCAAAGTGTGAAATATATAGCTTTAAATGTCCTTTTTTCCAAATATATTAATAAGCAGTATAAGGATTTCAGCTAAAACAGATACTGAGAACTGATAATGTAACCATACCTCAGAAGTAAGTGGTCACATGGTTTTCTTTGTTCAAAAATAGCTAGCTGAGCAGAGTGGCTACAATAGGAATATGGATATACAATAGGTTATGCCGGACTGACTGACAATTGTCTTCCTGTTCTGACCTGAAGGCCTGAACTGCTGATCTTGCCATCCCTTGAATCATGCCGGTTACACTTGTTTATTTTCCTCAAACTCTCTTCATCTTGTACTTAAACTCTTTCTTGGCTGCTTCTATCTGTGAGAGATGAATCATCGTCATGAATTCTGTCTTTTGTCAGCGGACACAAATCCCTTCTTCCAAACCACGCGCAGCAGACCCCATAACCAT
Source organism: Sinonovacula constricta (assembly GCA_007844125.1). Lineage (NCBI taxonomy): Eukaryota > Metazoa > Mollusca > Bivalvia > Cardiida > Solecurtidae > Sinonovacula > Sinonovacula constricta. The sequence goes on along the minus strand of CM017564.1, from coordinate 35,864,058 downwards.
CTCAATACCAGCTGGGGCACTTACACGTACTTTATAAGGTATGCCACTTGGTTTAAACGGCTATATGTAGGAATCCCATACATAGGAACGTCATAAGCCTTTCACAGATTTTTCAAATAGCATTGGGTGAAAATCAAAAGTGGCCTGGTTTATTATATCAAGTGTGAAAATTGTAAAAATTATTGTGTTTGAAAGACTGAAGTATTACTTGGAATTGGCCTTTAAGAACCCATACCTAGATCCAACTCAGCATTATATGAACATTGTGAAGAAACTGGTCAACACAAAGTACCTGAAAACACCAAGGTTATTAAATCAGAAAATCAAAATATAAACAAAGCAATCTCCATCAAGCAGCCAACACCAAACCGGGGCGAGGGTCCGGATTGATCTCCAGTGTATAATAACACGCTCCTTGTGTCACGTGACTTTGCTTATTCACTTGAATCTTACTGAACAAATGTCAGCAAGCTGATGAAGGCTGTGTGAAATAGATAGTTTCCACATCAGTGAAAATCCCTTATCTTGGCAGTCATCTTTGATGGTAACTTCAAGGGATTTTCATATAAATTGTATAGAAGGGTACATTGGTGGTCCGGAAATTAAAAGCTATACACCATTGGAAAGCTCTTAAAATTCATATTTTCAGAATACAATATTTTTTCAATTGATAAATGCACACAGAATTAATACACAGAAATAAATAAAACTATTGGCTCATACTTAAAACAAAATGAACAGTGTATCATTTTCGGTTGTATTTCTTTAACCTTTTGAACTATCAAAATATAGTTTTGATATTTTAGATACTTTATAAAAGCTGTTAAATTTGATATAAAATTCAGTAAAATAGACAGAAAAATAAAAACACAGTGACAGTGAGTTTAATACAGCACATATTTCCCGATTTCGGCCTGCAATAACTTCTGCCCACAAAGATGGCTGCCTTAAACTGTCTTATCGATGTCGATGACATCACATGGAAACTATGTATAGTCGAAATATACAAAGTAAGAAAATATGTTCCGTGATCACGGATATTACGTAACAAAACCGAATAATCTGTTTTCCGACATGACGTCATGCGGCAAGACGGCGAGTGGCGTCGGTGAAAACAACTGCATGGCAATGATTTGTTGCAGTGCGGTAACAAAATAAAACGCAATCAAAAAGAAGCAATCAATGAGATTTAAACTGATATATTTGGTTACGTTAATGTTAACTGATAGATTTGGTTACGTTGATGTTCTTTTGGTTGAAAATAATACAATAATTATATGATAATTTACGTTGTAAGTAATGCATACATACAGTCCGCTGCCTATCATTCCTCGATCTTGGAAACATATTTCTTGTCCACCTCAGAATCAAATGTCCACATTTAACTTGTATTTCCCTGCACACCCAATTTTACAAAAGTCATTGATTAAAAACAAGCTGTCTTTAAAAATAAGTCTACATCTGTACAATTTTGAAATGAAGGTGTCTTTCATGGCTGTAGATGCATCTTTGTCTGTTATCCTCATTAATCTGGTTCGAAGTTAGGAAGGTCCTTTCAGAATAAATGGACAAAAAGGAAATATTATGTGTCCATTTCTAGTTCACGCGAAAATATATAATTTGGTATATCTCCATACCAACCATTTAATAAGCATTATATATTTGCTCGGTATTATTTAATTTATTATCATCGTCACAAGGACGGATCCAGAAAAAAAAGTGTGGGGGGGGGGGGGGGCGGCGTATGAATCAAGACTGACTGACTGACAACTGGTTTATTTAAGGGTCAACACATACATTCATATTTTATCGTGACCTCGTCATGTTGCCTAATCATGACATAAATCAGGCGCGTTTCTGCCATTACGCACTTTACGCACGTGCGTAACCTCCTTTCGAAAAATCGAAAATCTAAAAGTACCAAAAACACTTAGAAAGTCGATGCCGGACCCGGGTTAGGAATAATATATTTTATTTGCGTATTTTCTATGTTATAAAATCTTATTGCTACACCAATCAAGTTGAAAAGGTTTAAAATGATTTAACTTATACACGTCAGGATTTAAGTCGTTCATATTTTTCGTCAAGTTCCTCGCATGTCCGCATTTTACATGTTATTCATTAGAAAATGAACTGGATGTATTCAAAAACTGGATATATTCAAAAGTATTACTGCAAAGGTTATTTCCCTTTGCAATTGTGCGTAACTTCAAAAACCGCCCAGATACGCGCCTGACATAAATAGTTTTGACCAATGAATCAACATCCATTCAACTTTATCACACTAAATACTGGATTCACAGTAACGGACCCTAACTTCGACCTTAGCAGTCAACAGACAATATTTACTTTAAAAGCTAAGTATTTTTAAGCCTACATGTATATGCTGTCTCAACTCTACTCTTTTACCTGGTTAGTGCACCCCCCCCCCCCCCCCCCCCGATCCATTCCTGCATCGTCATCATCGTTTAACCATGCAATTACCTGTTTTTCCTCATTCCTATATCAATTAATGTTCTCTTTAAGCAATAATGTATATTAATCCATAGTACCATGTTTATTCTAAGTTCTATGTCCATATAATTATAACATAATCTGTGTGTATCGCCTTGTATTTGTATGTACAATCACTGTAAAAAGTTGTAATAAAGATAATATCTACAGGGATCTCATAATTGAACAGCACAGTCAAGCAACACCTTAAATGACGTTCTGATTAATGTTCTAGGCGATATTATAAGGAATTACCAACATGCCACTAATTAAATAAAATAGAACAGGTATGGCATAACGGGGCTCCAGTAGAAAATGACAACTTTTTTCTGATTACAATTTTATTACAATTTTAACTAATTACAAATTTAACAAGAGTTTAGCGTAAGTACCTCTTTCGGTCTCGTCCAAATCCATACTACTCTCATTCGCCCGGCAGCCCAAATATATGCTCTACGCTAACTTCGCATCTCTTTTGCTAATTGCATCTCCTACTATTTTCTGAAATCAGTATTAATAAAAGCTAAAAGTCGTATTCTTATAGTTAATCGTGTGTGCGCTGTGTCCCATGATTTCTTCCTATGTTTGGACGTATGAATCAATCATGGGCCGAATTAGCGCATGTCGTGCGTCAATCGTTTACCTGAGTAGTTCCGAGTGGTCGTGCGTAATTACAATCGGAACTCCTCGGGTAATTCCGGCCTCGGGACAAGAATTATCCGAGGTGTTTCGATTGGCGTAATTACAGTTGTTTGCCTTAGTTTCGCATTGCGTCATAGTATATTTCCGTGTTTTGATTATTAATCGTGTCATTCTTCGCCCTACTCAAAATTAACTCTATGCACTTAGCTTATTTAAACGACGAGATGTCTCTAACTAAACAGTTATTTTCCAATACTAATTATTATTCAACTGAAAACTACTAACACATTTATTATCTATTTGAAAACTAATTAATATGGCAATATTACTTTACACGGGTCTTAGCCAAACATAGCTTGTAATATGCTTCAAGTATTCTTGGGAAAGAGGTTAAGGTTATGGAAATGGGATAAGAGGGAAAACAGATCTTTTCCGATTTAGATGATTGACAATTAATAAGCGTCCAACACATGAAGAAAGCACTTATAATATGCTTGAAGTATTCTTGGTTAAAAAACAACAGCAAACAAGTTATGTACTCGGGATCGCAGGGTTCTGGGTTCAAACCCAAGACCCTCCATGAGATTATAATCCTTGTCCAATTCTTTATTTTCACGAACAATTTGCAAAAGCAGAATATGTTCAGACTAATGCTTACTTCTGCACTTCCTAACCCACACCTGTACTAAATAGTAGTATATATCTTGCATAATACTGAAAACATTTTGAAAAGTATATTTTGTAATATTTCGGACTTATATTGAATGGCATATTACCTTTTACTTGACAACAACTTTTGTTAAGTTATATTTTAACGCCAGGTTAATATGTAATTATTAATCACATTATCACATAATTACGTAATAACTTAATTTGCTTTATAACAACATTATTTCCATTGGGGTCATTGACATGCCAGGTCGTTCTGTTAACTGTTTCTCTCTGGTTTTGTCCTCATCTATTCCACCATAAAACGCGTGAAGTGAGTTAATATTAGGAAACACTAAATTTTCTCTGTGTACCAAACCCAGATACAAAAATGCTTCCATGCAAAACAACTTTGATAAAAAATAAACAATAAGATAATGAGTAAGAAAAAACATACTATGTTCCTGAAAAAAACAACACTACCTGAACAATAATGATTTGTGTAATGTATGGCTGCTGCACACATGCATTTTCTGCTTGTACTCTTTAGTATAATTCTTAATTTTAATAATTTTGCCATTTTTTCTTTTGCATATGGGTCATCTTGAAAATTATATTAAATAGTGTCGTATTTGTCTTTATATTTTGTTTTTGTTTTAAACCATTCTATGGTCTCAGGATTATACATTTTGTTTACTTTTGTCTGGTGATTTGTAGTTACTGAAAACTATTAAATAAAAACCATAACTTTGAAATACATGTATGTTTTCTAACTTGCTCCCACATTGTTTTAACCTGTTTACCTGTTCCAGTTTTTGCGTCGCATTTGATGCTTTGCATCAATGACTTTCTTTGTTAGAATTTCTAAAGCTTAGATGTAAATGTACATGGAAACTCAATTTGTTAACATGCAATCCGAACATCGAAGGACGTATCGAAGAGCATTCCTATCTACTTTCGTTTGTAAGGGCGTAAGTCTCCAGGTACATTTACGTCTACGCTTAAGAAATTTGTAAGTTGGCAGCACTGGAAACTCTATTTATAAATGTGCACAGACCTTACAAAACCCGTTTATGTATATTGTGAGTATCTTCAAATGTTGCATTTCACTTAAAATGTGTGAAGAAGGCCTAGGTTAAGTTTAGGAAATAATAAACACGTGATGATATGTAATGTGAGGAAAGAAATCTTCATTTCAAATGTGTCCATTTTGATAAATAATGTCGCTAGCTGTACAATATCGCAATAAACTGTTGCGCGTTGCTATGTACAGTTATTTTCGCCGTTACCTGTCGCTATCTTGCCTCGTGACATCACGTCGGAAAATAGTAAGGGTGTTTACTTTATAACGTTTTAACGTGACCAAGCGGGTCTCGCGGCCAGTACATTACCGGTGTTACTAAACAGAAAATAGTCACAAATAGAGTTTTTATTTATTATTATTTATTTAATGTAAATGTAAATTTTGCATTGGAAAAAAATCGTTCTTCGGGTTAAGACCGAAATCTGAACAGAAATCTGCATGAATAACGCAGAAACAATGACAAACAGTCACGAATAGTAAAATGACTAGAGTATACAGTCGATTACAGGCTGTTATATTTGTTAAAGTGTAACTTGATATACATTTACTAATTAACCATATCTAAATTTGACTACACGCTATTTAGTCCCTGGACTATATTTGACTGTTTGTTTATGTTTTAGCGTTATATGTGTTAATTTGGTTACGCTCATAAATTAATGAAATTTCATTTTTGTTGCAAAATACAACGTCTCTGATAAACGTTCATAAATCGTATGCAGATATATTACCTTTTTACTAAACCTTTTTTACTTTATGATTATGGCATGGTCCGGAATGATGGTCCGAAATGATGGTCTGGAATGCAGAAAGTCCGGAATGAGGGTAATTCTAAGCTATTTAGTCCTTTGACTATTCGTGACTTTTTGTCGCCGTTTTTTGCGTTATTTATGCGGATTTATGTTGTTTGTTTACTTGTGTTTGTTTAGCTTTGCATTGTGGGTATTTTATGTTGTTTGTGTGTTTTTGTGCGTGTTTGTCCGTGAAGTTTTCATCCGCAAAATAAACTACATCATTTGGATACTAAAATCAAGTTGGCAAGCACATAGGCTGGTTCGCATTTCCAGCAAGCAGCAAGCATTTGTAGCAAGTCTCTAGGGTAGCAAAACGAATTTCATGCCAGCAAGCAATAAGTCCAGATTCGGGATGAAATTAATAACGCTTTGATGATCATGTTGTTGTTTTTATTTACTAATTGAATGGTTAAAGTATAAATAATATGTGTTCTATATTATTTTTCCTTGTGATTGTTGTTCTTATATTGATCATCTAAATTTGACTTAAATACGAAAAAAGAATAATTGAGACTTAAAATATTTTGATATATAGTAGTTAAAATAGACGGGTTACTGTATATTTACCACCAGTGATGCAGAATTCACCGACATTAAATGATTGTGATGCATTTTCTGTGCATGTTTTTGATATAAAATTCAGCCAGAATTCTAAAACCGAAAAGCTTTTAGATCTAGCTCTTTGTTATTTTTAATTTATTTGATATCAAAATTATTAAAAACACTGATTATCTTATTGCAACACTGATTTTAAGGTCGATCTCTCCTACATATAAGTAATGCGACGAAATCGTTTTGTATCTAGTAATTGGTAAAAGTTATCTTTATTTTTTTTTTTAAATTCCTTAGATGTCAATGACGTCTATGTTCATTGGAGTATTCCTTCATATCATTCCCTGGATAGAATATATATGGTGCATTTTTCTATCAGTTCCATTCGTCTTGTGTATAAACATATATCGTTCACTGCGTCACATTCCATGTAAGAGACACAGAATCCCATAATATCAACAAACGCGGCTTCCGGGCTAGGTTATTGCGATTTTACTGCCTTGGACGTCTTTTTTGATTGCATATTTCGTTATCTCCTCCCGTAGCCAGGGTATCCTTGTTGCATATTTTCATAAATTCTGAGTTTCCTTTTAACAAAAATATATAGTTTATTGCGTCACATTCCCTGTACAAGGCACAAGGGTCTGTCAATTATATCCTATTTTCAGCGTAATTTTCTGTGACTTTACTGTTACTGACGTCTGTTGTTGATCGGCTAATATTCTATGTCAGCCCCTAGCTTGGGTATTGTTGCTGCGTTTTTTCATTAGCTATTTTAATGTTGTTTGCAAACATGTATAGATAATTGCGTCACATTTCTTGTATGGTACACAGGGACCATCAAAATATACCGGACTTTTATAATAACTTTCTTTTTCTTCATTTTAATTGACGTCTGTTTTCAATCAGAGATATGCTTATGTCATCCCCAAGCTAGAGTGTTGATGATGCCCTTTTCCATTATGGCAACATGACGTGTTGATAAACATGTATTGTGCGTTGTGTCACATTCCCTTTTTTAATTCACAGATTGATGTCAAATCTACACGTGTTAGCTTAGTTTTCCGTTATTTTAGCTGTCTATGACGTCATTCTTCGATCGAGAATTTCTTCATGTCATTCCCGAGCAAGAATATTTATTTTGTATTTTTCTGTTAGTTCAATTCGTCTTGTGTATAATCATATATCGTTCATTGCGTCACATTCCCTGTAAGAGGCACTGTGTCCCGACAATATAAACATACTCGGCTTCCAGGCTAATTTGCTGTGAATTTACTCACTTGGACGTCTTTTTTGAGTGCAGATTTCGTTATGTCCTCCCCAAGCTAGGATATCCTTGTTGCATATTTTCATAAATTCTATGTTTCCTTTTAACAAATATGTATAGTTTATTGCGTCACATTCCCTGTACAAGGCACAAGGGTCTGTCAATTATATCCTATTTTCAGTGTAATTTTCTGTGACTTTACTGTTACTGACGTCTGTTGTTTACCGCCTATTACTCTATGTCAACTCCTAGCTTGGGTATTGTTGCTGCGTTTTTTTCATTAGCTATTTTAATGTTGTTTGCAAATATGTATAGATAATTGCGTCACATTCCTTGTATGTGACACAGTGACCATTAAAATATACCGGACTTTTAGCTTAGTTTTTCGTTATTTTAGCTGTCTATGACGTCATTCTTCGATCGAGTATTTCTTCGTGTCATTCCCTAGCTAGAATATTTATTTTGTATTTTTCTGTTAGTTCAATTCGTCTTGTGTATAAGCATATATCGTTCATTGCGTCACATTCCCTGTAAGAGGCACTGTGTCCCGACAATATAAACATATTCGGCTTCCAGGCTAATTTGCTGTGAATTTACTCACTTTGACGTCTTTTTTGATTGCAGATTTCGTTATGTCCTCCCCAAGCTAGGATATCCTTGTTGCATATTTTCATAAATTCTATGTTTCCTTTTAACAAATATGTATAGTTTATTGCGTCACATTCCCTGTACAAGGCACAAGGGTCTGTCAATTATATCCTATTTTCAGTGTAATTTTCTGTGACTTTACTGTTACTGACGTCTGTTGTTTACCGCCTATTACTCTATGTCAACTCCTAGCTTGGGTATTGTTGCTGCGTTTTTTTCATTAGCTATTTTAATGTTGTTTGCAAATATGTATAGATAATTGCGTCACATTCCTTGTATGTGACACAGTGACCATTAAAATATACCGGACTTTTAGCTTAGTTTTTCGTTATTTTGCTGTCTATGACGTCATTCTTCGATCGAGTATTTCTTTGTGTCATTCCCTAGCTAGAATATTTATTTTGTATTTTTCTGTTAGTTCGATTCGTCTTGTGTATAATCATATATCGTTCATTGCGTCACATTCCCTGTAAAAGGCACTGTGTCCCGACAATATAAACATACTCTGCTTCCAGGCTAATTTGCTGTGAATTTACTCACTTGGACGTCTTTTTTGAGTGCAGATTTCGTTATGTCCTCCCCAAGCTAATGTATCCTTGTTGCATATTTTCATAAAGACTATGTTTCCTTTTAACAAATATGTATAGTTTATTGCGTCACATTACCTGTACAAGACAAAAGGGTCTGTCAATTATATCCTATTTTCAGTGTAATTTTCTGTGACTTTACTGTTACTGACGTCTGTTGTTGACCGACTATTACTCTATGTCAACCTATAGCTTGGGTATTGTTGCTGCGATTTTTCATTAGCTATTTTAATGTTGTTTGCAAACGTGTGTAGTTAATTGCGTCACATTCATCGCGAGTGACACAATATGATCATTCAAATATAGCGGACTTTTACGATAAGTTTTTGTATTCCATTGTAATTGGCGCCTTAGAATATATATTTATTGATGCCATTCCAAAGCTTTCGTATTGATGTTGTTCATTTCTATTCGGGTAACATGTTTCTTTTTAAACATGTCATTTAATTGAGTATCAAGATTTTTTAATTCAAATAAATTTGTAAAGTATACACATTTTAGCTTATTTTTTACATTATTTAACTGTTTCTTGCCTATATATTCATTAACATTTTTATTTATGTCATCCCCTAGCTAGAGTATCCATGCTTCATTTTCAAATAAGATCAATTCTCTGTAAGTGATCCAGATATTCATCAGATTTTAAATCTAATATAGATATGTTTTCAATTATGTCCCTCTATCTGCGTTTCACTCACCGTTGGGGCATCATTTAATTGTAGTATATCCCTTGGAAATCACCACGTTAAAACAATACTTTTTGCAACATTTAAGTCGTATTTCAGTTATCCGTTATAATTTAGATTAGAGTATAGTATTATATACTTTTAATAATGTAATACTAAAAAAACGTGTTGGTTTATTTTTAATTATTTATTACGCAAAAGAAACGCTGGATTTAAATAAGTTTTAATTAAAATATAAATTTCATTTGTTATTTATACATTTGGTACTTTTAATTAATACAATTTTATCGATGTAATTAGTTTGCGTTGAAAACGCATGTTATACGTACCGTTCTTAATGTCGTCTGCTCTAATATTTCTTCGGCTACCCTGAGTTAATGCTTGTTGCTTGCTGCTTGCCAGCTTGATTTTAGTATTTTGAACACGTCAACAACAACAAAAATGGATCGAGTTCTTTTGACTTTTATCGTCGTTTTTGTCTATGTGGGTACAGCGTTAGGAACTCCACTCCGACCTGAAATCACGACTTTCTTAATGGCCCTGAAATCAAAAGTTATCTGCAAAGAGTTTCCTTCCAATGGATTAATACAGGAAAGTGACCTTCCTGATTTTTTTAATCGTTGTGGTAACCCGAACGATGATGACGCTTTTCTGGAAATTGTTTGTGGAAATATCGCTAACTTATCATCAGTTATGTGCGATATCGCAAAAAACACTACTGTTGAAGTGAAACAGGCAGATGTCTTTTCTCATTTTGAATCAATGAAGAATGATACAGAACAAACCACATGTGAAAGCGGTGCATTTCTCCGTCTGATCCGTGAGTCAAAGTCCACAACTGAAGAGTGCATCAAAACATGCAAGAACTTCACCTCTGGTTGTAGTCTCTTTAGAGCAATGATGGATTCAGCAGCAGCAACAATAAATGGTATTCTTTATTCTATTTTGATAGACACTCTGAGTGTCTCACAATAAAATGAAAAATCATAATCATTATCCAACAAATTCTCAATATATGTATCATAAGTTATTAATGGGTGACAAGACTTACCGGAATCCACCAAAGATACCGGAATCCACTTTGATTTACCGGAATCCACTTTGATTTACCGGAATCCACCTTAAAAATGGTTTTATTTGTCATTATCTGCATTAATAGTGATCAAATTATATGAAACCATTTAAGTTTATACTTTAAAAGCCGATTATTTTTTCACGGGAATGAATTTTATTATGACTAGTTGTTTACTCACTGTAATTGATGGGAATATGTTCATTGCACGGTGCATTTAATCTAATAATACGCAACGGATATGGTGTATATATATAGTTGAGTTTGAGTTTGTATTTATTATACAACTATCGGTCGGTTTTTAATTAATTTTTTTCTATTTTTTGGGATAACAATAATATGCATGTACAGAATAATGTCAATAACTGTCGACAATATTCACTTAAATTGTCAAGGGAAAAGTTTAGAATTCTTGGCAATGATATATTAATGGTTATCTTATAACCATATAATTGACGAAATAAATTATTATACGAACAAATTACAACTAATTGCTAAGAAATAATTACAACAATGGATACAAGAATGAAAATAGCTATATTTGGAGACAGCTATGTGAAACGACTAGAAAGAATCACAAAATATTATAGTGTATAAAAAGTGTTGATAGCTATACATATAGAATAAATAAATGAACATAAACGTTGGTGCCTTTAAAGTGCACACCTGTATGTTGAAGGACTTTGACAGTGATATGGTACATTACAATGACACTGGAAATTAATATGTGTTGTCAATAAATCGTCATAAACATATAGATGTGTATTTTTGTTTTCATTTAAAAACAACAAACAACCAATTACACGCATTTGTCACATGTAAATAACTTAAAGAATGCAAATACAGACTGACCAACAGACAGACAAGTAGATTATTAAATGTACCGGTACAAAACAATGTAAATGATAAAATCAGTAGAACATAAATTAATTGTTCGACAAGATACTAAATGGAAGACACTTGCCGTATCTAACAAGGGAACCAGCATAGCTCATTTGTGAGCCTGAGCAATTTGCATGTTAGTATTTGTAAATATTGTAACAATACAACTTTTTCTTCACATTTGACACATTTTTCAGATTCTACATGGAAGACACTTGCCATATCAAACAAGGGAACCAGTGAATTGTCTTATTTTATTATTCTACATTTTTAAACATTATACATGCAAGTGTTGTTACAATACACATTCTTCAGGCAGACATGTAAATAAATGGAAGAACTTGCCAGAACGTAAGTGCATTTGGGGGCCCAGAGTGTAATTAAGAGATTTTTATATCTTCATTCATTTCTTGTCTTTTGTCTTTTTGCAGAGATTGTCGTTGTTTTAGGTTTTTGTTTTTGCTGACACGGCTTCTTTCCATTAGTTTTGGTTCCAGAACTACTGTCTCAGACCATCAGTCGAGGTCACAAGTCTGGTGTTGCGTATTGTATAATTCCTAAATAGTTTGTAATGATTGTATCTCTGCTTTTCTGTCATAACTGTCCACTCCGTCTTGGATTTAGTGAAGATTTTGTGGCTTTCCGAAAGACAGTATTCTCCAACTCCGACTAGAGCACTCCAGAGACCCTTTACTACCCTTTCACTAAATCATGGACTAAGTTCACAAATTCTGGAAGTGTCTTTGTTTTCCAATGGGTCGTCTGTTTCAGGATGTGATTCATGGACTTACAGTTGTTGTTTGTCCACATTTTTGTCACTTTCCCATCATTTGTGGGGTTAATTACTTCTTCTTTAAGGCAGTCTTTAAGTCCCTTATTGAAGTATTCTTGGAATTTCTCAGAAATGTCCGACAAGCTTGTCTGAATGGTGGAGCATTTTTCCTCAAAACAAATAGTGTCATTCCTGGCCACGAGTCTATCTGTCCGAAATATGTCTTTCAAAATTTGCTGTTGTTGTTTCTATGTCTCGGCATTGTCCGTCAAAATATGCCCTGCATTCTCTTCTAAATGGCGAGTGCAGAGAACATGTGTGGTCTTGGGGAGTATTGTGGTTATTTCCTTAACTAAGGCCTTTTCATCATCAGTACCAATTACCAGTTTTGACAAATTGCTATCCATCAATTTTATTTTTATATGATGGAAAAAGTGGCTAAAAGTTTCAAAGTCACTATTGTCGTGGATGTACATTGGTCCTAAGAATACAGGAGGCTGCCCTGATCTTTCTGTTTCTACAGAAATGTGTTTGAAACACGAAACGGTGACATGCATATTACATAGCATAAATGTTTTGTCGACGCCTAAAACTGCGTCCCCGTTGCAGCAAATGTTTTTGATGTCAGTCATCTGTTCATCTGTGTAACGAACGATGCACAGGGATCTGCCATTAGTTCTTTTCATTGCACGGACGAAATAGTTGTTTTCTGCCGCCATGTTTTCTACTTGTCTAATGTGATCAGCAAAGTTGCTATTGTAGCCTTCACCTTTGTGCGATTTCAACCTGTCACGTCTTTGTTTGTCATGTATTTGTCGTTTGCTTGTGGGTTGTGTTGATTAGTCGTATTTGTTATTCAGGTCATTATATATCTGATGTGTTTTTTTCTTGCCGGTCTCTACGCTCAATAAGAAATTTCCCTACATACTACACCAAAGCATAAGGGCACGAGATGCTGCCTTCTCCTTACCATGTCACTTTCTTTTTGTAATTGTTGTCTAACTTATGCATGGTGTAATACCTATGGACAATAACAATAGAGTCGTAATAACCTTCGTTATTGTTGTTTTTCCATGAAAACAAAGACATATATATGTATATAAAGATTTTATGACAACACATATTATTTTTTTCTGTTGAACCTTTGTGTGATGAAACATGAACACATATATAATATAATAAAACATTGTGTATGCCAGCATTGTTATTTCTTATTGACTCTTCCAAAAAAATTAACCTGAAAGAAAACAATAATATAATGATAATATTTTGTAACTATATATGCATTGCTAATCAATTAGTCGGCTGGTGCAATTTCGGCCCGTATTAATGAACGTACTGCGCCGAGTAATGAACATATTCCCATCAATTACGGTGAGTAAACAACTTGTCATAACAAACTTCTGTGAAAAAAATCGACTAAAAATGTATAAACTTATATGTTTTCATATCTTTTATGAAATGAGATCTATTTAAATGCAAATTATGACACATAAAACCATTTTAAAGGTGGATTCCGGTAAATCATATTGGATTCCGGCGGATTCCGGTATTTTTGGTGGATTCCGGTAAGTCATGTTACCGGGTATTAACTGGTTAGATACTTCACAGCTGGTTAACATGCATGTGAAGAGGTTAACCTATTAATTTATTAAAAGTTGCTATCCCTAAACATAAGTGATAAAATTTTCTTTCCTGTTTTATACTTATTGTGTAAATTATACTTTATAGGGGATCATTTAATAACAAATTATGTTAACAAATTGAATAAGCAGACAACTAATTAAATGGAGGACATTTAATTACAGTTGAATTATGGTCATAAGACGTGTCATCATATCTCGCAAAGTATTTATTCATAAATAACAAAGTATTTGTTCTATTCATAACATGTAGTCTCCATAAATGTCATAATTTACCCTTCCACTTTGTGTGTTGTCAATGCAGTAAATTGGTGATGTTAAATAATGTTGTTTATTTTTTTTTTTTACCATGAAACAAACAAGTGTTACCATTCAAATGTTAAATGTCCTGGGGACATGAAGGCTGTTGATGGCCTCTTTGTTCTATCAGCTGCCTGTCTATCATAAATTGTTTACATTGGGTAAAAATTAATTAGCCGAGACCTTCAACTTTATTCAAACTCTCCAGTCATTTCATATGACTGAACTTTGCATGATGGAGATTAAACTATCATGTTGCTAGTAATGTTTTGTTTATCATTACAAAAATAATTTTCTTTTGTTAGTTATTAAACAAAATTAACTCTTATGTTTTTAAACTTCAAATGAGCTGGTTTGTATCTCTTTTCTGTAATATTGAACATGCATCAATAAACATTTTGTTCTACTTTTCTTACAGAAACTAAGGACTTTAGAGAGGTGGACATGTTTATTCATAAAGCTCAAACCTTCTTCCCCTATCCTCCATTGAGTACAATGGATGCTGGTGGTCCCTTGGAACAATGTATGATGGGTAATAGCAGTGTTTGTGCTGCAGTGAAAGAGTTAGCCGTCCTCCTGGCGCAGTCCGGCGCTCCACCAGTCAGTTATGAAAAATTTATGTCCAGTATTGCAAATACAAAAGTATGTGGTCTGTTCCCACTGAACGTCACACTACAGGCCCCTCTAAGAAACCTCACTCTACAGGCACCTATATGGGCCTCTCTAGCCAACAACAATACCTGTGAACAGATCTGCAACAACAACGAAGCATCCACTATTTGTAAGGCTCTTGTCGTGGGACTGGATTCATTGATTTCTGCATTAAGTAAGTATTTTGTAAGCATATCATGGCTTATTTCTTTTTAAGCAACTGCAATTTTTTTATTTGTAAACAGTATCATGCATGATAGGTAAAATAATAAAGTAAGTACATGAGACAAAGAAGCACATTGTGCAGAACCTGAACATTTGTCTCCCGCAAGTAGCTGGGAACATCATAGCAGGCTTTTTGACATACACTCCCTGCTTTAAAACCTAAAACTGGTGTCAAATTTGTTTTCATAATGCATATGCAATGTGACAAATGAAATATGTATAATAAAAATAGTTACTGGATTGGAAAACAAGTTTTTTAAAAACTAAATTGTAATTTCCTGCCACTTTGTTATAATTAAGCATATATTATTAATAAACAGTACACCCAAACTATGGCTCAGTTACAGTTGTGTGATAAAAACTGTAACAAAACCAATACCATTATGTAAATAATAGGTTCGACTGGTTAAATACCTCAGGGCTTTCTAGTACAGCAGTTACATGTCTTTTAACTAGGAATTGCATTGGGTTATTATGAAATCCTTAACGATTGACCTTTACAAACTGGTTACCCGGAGGAATATTATCACTGTATTTTGGTCCTAGGAATTACATACGCCCATTCATTTCCAATAAAGTTTTGAAAGTATTGAAAAGCTACTGGTTTAATGCATTGTGCAATTTTAGGAGGCAACAATATACAGTATTTTCACAGCCAATTTCCACTTGGGTTTCGCCCATCATACTCTAAGTGGATTAGTGAATTGGGTGTCATTTCAACAAGAGATTTTGAGAAATGGACACTAATGAAGTGAAAAAATATATGTGTTATATATATTTATACATATATATATATATATGCACATCAATAAAGCGGCGGGGTCATTTTGACCCATGACAATTTCTACCCGTGCGTCGGTCAAAATCGCCTACAGCTTAATAAGCGAGAAAAGACGACAATGGGCAGAGTCTGCATTTTAATGAGAACAGTTTCCCCACACACACGCATTAATTACCTTCTCGAGGAGAAAAACAATACAGTATGCGGAGCCTGCATAATTGATTAGCAACAGGTGCTCTAATTCTGCCAATCGACATGTTTGCTTGTGTGTGTGGCTAATTTCAATATGACGTTTTGACAGAGATGTAGAAAAGTAATAAATCTTAATTGACCGGCATCTGTTTACTCTTAAAACATGTCTGTAGCATCCCGATGCATTGGAAGCAATTAAGGACGACTGTAGGAATTGTATAATTACTTGATTGGGCCACCTAAATGTGTGATTACTGAAAAGGTGTGAAGCCGTGCATCCAAGTATAATGTAAATTTGACAGCGATTTAGAACTAATACGGCAAATCGATTTATCGTATCTATGAAAGATGTACTTACTTGAAGAAGAAATTATGGCTAAAAAAAAGCTTGATTGACGTTTTGATATTTCAAAATTAGTTTAGGTTACAGACTACAGTTTGACACAGTACATTTTGTACTGAAAACAGGGTTCTTTTTGTCTTGCCTGATGGTGCCTTTAGATATATTTAGTTAGGAAATAATACTTGTCATATGCGTTATTGGGTGGCCTAGAACGTCGACTCTTATATTTATAATTGGTTTTAGGGTGAGGTCAGTTTTGAGAAGATAACTTTTAATGGTGACAATGTAACAATGTTACTTGATATGTTGTATTTTTTTATTTGACTGTCATAATTGAGATGCAGAAACAAACACTATTAAGCAGTATTCTGTTTATTTACTTGTCCCTAGTAAACTATCTGAAGTATCAATAATTCCCATCAAGGCTTATTTATACAAAATGTGGTCGTCAATGATATAATTATATATACAATTATATTTATATACAAAAAAATGACAAATTTAATGTTTTAAGGAGAAAAAGATAATGTTTTAAAGAGAAAAAGATAAAGATCTGAAGAAAAACCTAAATTCTAAAAAACAGAAAAATTAATCAACTGTAAATAGTAAAACACAATCAACATTGCTATAACAGCACATTTGCGCTTTATAATGTGATACACGACACACAGATATGACCCTCAGAAATTTGAATTCGACCCTTGAAAATTTTGACTCAGGGGTCAATGACCCTTGAAGTTCAGGGTCTACTGAAATTTTGTGCAATAAGTATCATATAGGAGTCATTCCTTTCAGTATAACTATTTCAATACTTATTGCTCTTCCAATCTCCAGATTAACACAGCAAGAAGTGCTATCCATAGGAGTCTTTGCAAAAAAAGAAACCAGACAACACAAATGCAATAATAATTCATTGTTTCATCAAAGGTTATTGACACTAAAATATAAATTAACACGCTAAACATCAACTATGCTAACATTAAAAAAATACGTATACAGAGGAAAATACTTACCCTAAACAAAAACAAGAACCCACACATATTCAAATAAAGTGTAATCAATCATTGGTTTTGACCATTAAGCTATTCCAGATAGCTTACTGTTTCTAGGTTTTTGTAATGTGAAAGGATGTTGTTGTTTTTAAACAGTATGAATGGTCACTGTAGACATGTATGGACGCTTTTAATGTGTTAGCTGTCTCGTCTGTTTACATATGATGAACAAGGACGCTTTTCTTTGCCAAGTTATTTATCTCTATTTCAACAGTAGGTTGAATTGAGTTCATAACTTGATACCATTCCTTTCTGGTATATGTTTACGAGGCTTATCATATCACCAACAGTATTTTAGTTATCTGGAGATGGTGTCCAATTGAAGCAGATATAGTGCTGCCTTCACTGTGTATAGTATGCCTAGAAAACACCTGACATAATACCACACCCAGTCACATTATCCTGACACCAGGTCAACCAGTCGTGGAAGTATCCATTAACAAGGGAGCTATACCACTACTATTTCAAATGGCTTTGGTATATTGTGGCCCTGGATTGAACCTGATTGTGCTTAATTATTTGGTGTCCAGATTCTTGCACACAAAAAAAGTCATAGCAAAGGTCCTGTCTTTCTGGTATAGCAAAAACCACAAGCAGTTCTGTTAATGCAAAAATGCTCTCATTTAGTCTTTATTTTGTTTCAAGTCTAAATAAGTTGCTTGCTTTAAGAAAAATAGTTTTTCTGTTCATTAATAATGGAGAAATGATATCTGAATTTTTTATTTTTAACAAATTAAACAATAACTAAAACAAAGCAAATCTATTTAACTCTTTATTACTTCTACTTTCTTCCTGCAGAAAATCCCACAGCTACAAGTAGCAAAAAAACAACTGAAACTACTAGCAACAATCCAGATGGGACCAAAAATGTGACCACAACCTCTGACTCCAGCACAGAGACCCCAGCCCCTGGTATTAAACCAAGTTCTCCCACAACAACCCCAGCCCCTGGTAACAAACCACGTTCACCCACAACAACCCCAGCCCCTGGTAACAAACCAAGTTCTCCCACAACAACCCCAGCCCCTGGTAACAAACCAAGTTCACCCACAACTACCACAGCTCCTGGTAACAAAACCAATTCCAGCACAGAGACCCCAGCCCCTGGTAACGAACCAAGTTCTCCCACAACTACCACAGCTCCTGGTGTCAATAATCATGTTACCACAAATGCGACCAAAGCTACTAGTGGCAGTCCAGATGCCAGCGCAAAGATACCAAATACCATTCCACAGACTACAGATAATACTAGAGCCACAACAAGCAGCCCATCATCAAGCACTCCTAGTACAGTTGAGGCAACTACAGATGATGAAAGTGAAGGTAAAAGGCGGCAAATGTTCTAAATTGTTAATATGATGACGGGTGGATATTGTTTTGGCATTGTCCCTGTGTCCTTCAGTCCATACGTCAACTTTTTCTTTCTGTAGCCATGAAACAGTAGTTCTTTTGGGGATTTAAATGAAACTTGGTAGAAAGGTTAATTGTAATGGGAAAACAATTCTCATCAAATGTTGTGATGTTCATTCTTCTATTAATGGAGTTAAGCTGTCCTTTGATTTAAAAAACACTCCATGATTTATTTCCAACTTTTCTTTCTGGAGCACTACTTCAGTAATTCACTGTTTGATTTATTTTATACATGGTAGCAAGATCTGTAATGTTAAGAAAATGATTTGCATTTAATGTTGTGACATTTCTATCCGGAGCCATAGAACTCAGTAGTTGTTTGTTGGATTTAGATTAAACTTCGTTGAAAGATAAATGAAATATGGAAATGATGCACCTCAAATGTAATAATATTCTATTTATAGATTTTAAAACAGCATCAAATGTGGTCGAATTCATGCCCCCCTTTTAAGAAGAAGTTTGCTTTGCAGCAGAATGTCCCTAGACCCTTTTGTCTCTAATAGATATCTTAAGCAGCCCACATTCCTCAATATTGGGGGGACATTGGTCATGATGAGAGCATAACAATGTTTACAGTAAATACTGGCCAGCTACTTGACTGCTTTACTTAGTTAACTTGCTCTGTTTAGTTTCAGCACAATCTTTCAAGCACTAATATTACCATTGAATGTTTGAAATGTGCACTGTAAACTTTTTTTTACAGTATTTATTTAGGTTTTTAAAGACTGGAAAATCTGCTGAATAAAATGTCATTTGTTCATGTTGAAAGTGTATTTATAAACAGTAAAATGTAGGTACATTTTTATTTTGCAGTGAAGTTTTACTATATACTCATATATATAAAAACATTGTATTGTCTAAATAAGTTAACATGTTTAATATCATGTTTTAAACTTTCTTTTAAAGAACCTGGCAATGAGGATGGAGATGGTAATTATGGAGAGGAGAATAGCCAAGGTAAGAACACTTCCTTTCTGTTTGACAATAAATAATGGCTTGAATAAATAATAAGGAAACAGTCATTATCAAAGACACAACATAAAATAAAAACAATACCAAAATCTAATACAATTGGCTAGAAAGAAAACATCCTATAAGAATGACCATAGTACCTTATAGGCTGCAGTTTTGATCTGATCTTCACCTGACTTGGTCAGAATGTTTTTCTGCATCAAATCTTGGTGGAGTTTGTAACTGGGTAATGCGGGATCAAAATGAAGTTCACTGGGTCAAATATTAGAGAACCATGTGAACACATGTATATCACATCTTGAGTGTTGATATAGAACTAGGTTTCATTGGTCAATGTATTTGGTCTTTTTACCTCTCTATTTAATGACTTGCAAAGGGGGGCATATAGAGTTACCTTTGTCAGACCATCCATTCATCCATCTGTCAGGCCATTTATCTGCCTGTCCATCCATCTGTCTATTCATTCATTTTTTTTATCCATCTGTCCAACCATCTTTTCAATATATACATGTTTCTGCAAGGGGTCTATACCTGCATTTACACTCTTATTTTCATTTCTTCAAGCAGTTGTCAGAAATATATAGAATACTCCTAAAATGCATTTTTTGCTGGGGATATCATTTAACAAATTTGCTTGTTTAAGTAAACATCTGCCAAGGAATTGACTCCTTCACTGAAGTTATTTGCTCTTTTTGGTTTTAATAAAATATTTTAATAACTAAAATCACCATTGAATGCTTAAAAACCATAAAATTTTCCTTCAGTATATATATATATATAGAGAGAGATATCTTATTGTCGAAATAAGTAAACATATTTAATTTTCATTGTATAAACTTTCTTTCAAAGAACTGTTAGACAATGGTGATGCTGTAGACGTTGGCAATAATGAAGAGGATGGAAACAGTAAAATACTTTCTTTCTGTTCAAGAATGAATAATGGTTTAAATAAATAATAAGGAAATATGCATTATCAAACACACAACACAAAAAACCAACAGTACCAAAATCAGAAATAATAGGCACAAAAGAAACTGTGCTTGGAGAGATGTCATAGGAATTACAATTTTAGCTACCACTAGACAAAGGCATAGTTACAAAAACACTCAAGGCCACCTTAATCCCTAAAAAAAACCTGTAGAATCAAATTTAAGGTTCTTTGTAAACAGGAGTCAAACAATTAGGAAGAATGATCAAAGATAGCAGAAATATAATTGTTTCTTCAAAATATTGAGTATATGTTTTTAAGTATCATTTGCCTCATAATTGTAAGTAAATGAATACCTTAGGCATCTTTTCTTATTTCTGTCTAATTGTATATGATATGACAATGCCATTTTGTGACCAAACTATAACAGACATTGTGTTCATGTAATGTTCACTAAGAGAAAAATACAGATTACTAAAGTTTGTTTAGATTTTTATTCAAGAAGAAAATAAATCCAATTAATCCATGCCAAAAGTAGAACATTCGGTTTGTAACTAGGTTATGTGGGGTCAAAATGAAGGTCACTAGGTCAGAGAACCATGTGAACACTTTAGAGTCCATATTTTAATGGTGAAAAGCCTAGATTGTGACCATTGAACATCACAACACTATCAGTATGTAGCACACATGTCATGCATTTGGTCTTTTTACCTCACCCTTTGAAGAATAGTAAAGGGGCATATAGAGTTTCCTTTGTAAGACCATCCGTTCATCCATCTTTCTGTTCATCTGCCTGTTTAACCATCTTTCTGTCCATTCATCTGTCTGTTCATTTATTTGTCTGTTCCTCCATCTCTCTGTTTATTCATCTTTCTCTTCATCCATATTTCCATTCATCTATATGGCCATCGATCTGTCCATCTTTCTGTTCATCAATCTGTTCATTCATCCATCTGTTTGTTCATCCATCTGTCCATCCATCTGTCCATTCATTTTGTTGCCTAATAGCATAATTTAAACAGTAAAAAGCTGGTATATTTGTAAGTTGAGACGACATCTTATTGTCGAAAATATGTCAACATATTTAATTTTCATTGTATAAACTTTCTTTCAAACAACTGATAGACGGTGATGATGGTATGGGCCCTGGCAATGATGGTAATGGATTAAAGTCCGCAGAAGTGCACCCTGACAAAGGTAAAACACTTTCTTTCTGTTCAAGAATAAATAATGGTTTTAATAAATAATAAGGAAATATGCATTATCAAACACACAACACAAAAAACCAACAGCACCAAAATCAGGAATAATAGGCACAAAAGAAACTGTGCTTGGAGAGATATCACAGGAATTACAATTTTAGCTACCACTAGATAAAGGCATATAAAGTTTTAAAAAAATGTTTAAACTCAAGTAAACTCCTACATCCTCACAAATTCTGTTACAAAAACACTCACGGGCACCTTAATCCCTAAAAAACTGTAGAATCAAATTTAAGGATTCTTAATGATACTGTAAAGTACTTTGTAAAAAAAGTCAAACAATTAGCAAGAATGATCAAAGAAAGCAGAAATATAATTTTTCCTTCAAAATATTGAGTATGCATTGAGCCTGTCTGTTAATTCATCTGTCTGTTCATTCATCTTTCCATTCATCCATATGTCTGTCCATCTACCTGTCCATTCATCTGTCTGTCCATCATATCTTTCCATTTTTCTATCTGTCCATTCATCTGTATTCATCAATTTCTCTGTTCATCTATCTGTCCACCCATCCATCTGTCTGTTCATACATCTGTCCATTCATCAATCCTGATCACCATCTGTTCATCTGTCTCTACATCTGTCTGTTCATCTATAGGTCCATCCATCTGTCCATTTATCCATCTGTTCATTCATCTATCAGTTGGTTTATTCATCAGTTCTTCCATCTGTATGCCCATCCACCCATTCACCCATCTGCCCATTCACCTATCTGTCCATTCACCCATCTTGCCATTTATTACCCTATCTGTCCTTCCATCTGTCCATTCATCAGTATGTCCATCTATCTGTCCATCCATTTTTCTGTCACCCAAATTTCCATTCATCCATATGTCTTTATCCATCTGTCCATTCATCCACCTGTTTGTTCATTTATACATCTTTCTGTTCATCCATTTATCCATGGATGTTAAATCTTCACTCCGTAACTTTTGAAGAGCTCAGCAGACAGAATTGAATTCATATATGATTTATAATCATATAATTCAATATTTCAGGCCGAGATTTATTGTGGTTACTATCCACTTGATATTGTCACTATAGTCCTTCCTTCTGTTTTAATGTCTCTTTTGGTTTCGGCTCAGCAATTTTTCAGGGACTCAATGGATCAATGTCATATTTAGTGTATTGCTATTTAATTTAATAATTCTAATGATATGAAAATACAGGTCAAAATTTTGCTTACCATCTACTTTATTTTAGCAGTGTTATAACCATTTCGGTGGTTATTCTAATCCATCAGGCAAGGGCAAGGTCTGTGTCCTGTGAACATATTTCTTGATCAAATTTTTGTTTCATTTATCTTTTCCCATCATAAAGTCGAATGGCAGCAAGTCAGTATCTTGTGGTCAGGATGTGTAGATAGAAAGTTGAGCTAGCACAGTATTTTAATTCTAACATCATCAAATAATCTTTGGTCTGAATGATTGTCTGAACAATTTCCATTGATCTGTAGATATTCACAATATGTAAGAACTAAAATCTGTCTAATATTTTATCAATATTTTTCTTGGTTTTGTGCTATTAAATCCATTTGTCAATTCAGAAGGAGGAAGCAATGCTGCTGTTAAAACTATTGATGATGATGATGATGAATCTGCTGGAGGGATAAGTTTCATGTCCTACTTCCTTGTTGGCACAGTTCTTTGTGTGGCAGGCTACATAGTCTTCCACAACAAACAGAAGGTAGGTGGTATGGAGGAGGTACACATTGATCCAAGCAGTTGGTACCCTGCTAATCTTATGTAGATAGTATAGAGCCAGATCAGCTGGTACTCTGCTGAGCTTATGTAGATAGTGTAGAGCCAGATCAGCCAGTACTCTGCTGAGCTTATGTAGATAGTGTAGAGCCAGATCAGCCAGTACCCTGGTAAGCTTATGTAGATAGTATAGAGCCAGATCAGCTGGTACTCTGCTGAGCTTATGTAGATAGTGTAGAGCCAGATCAGCCAGTACTCTGCTAATCTTATGTAGATAGTGTAGAGCCAAATCAGCCAGTACCCTTGTAAGCCTATGTAGATAGTATAGAGCCAGATCAGCTGGTACTCTGCTGAGCTTATGTAGATAGTGTAGAGCCAGATCAGCCAGTACTCTGCTGAGCTTATGTAGATAGTGTAGAGCCAGATCAGCCAGTACCCTGGTAAGCTTATGTAGATAGTGTAGAGCCAGATCAGTTGGTATCCTGCTAATCTTATGTAGATAGTATAGAGCCAGATCAGCTAGTATCCTGCTAATCTTATGTTGATAGTGTAGAGTCAGATCAGCTGGTACCCTGCTAATCTTATGTAGATAGTGTAGAGACAGATCAGCCAGTATCCTGCTAATCTTATGTAGATAGTGTAGAGCCAGATCAGCCAGTACCCTGGTAAGCTTATGTAGATAGTGTAGAGCCAAATCAGCCAGTATCCTGCTAATCCTATGTAGATAGTGTAGAGCCAGATCAGCTAGTACCCTGCTGAGCTTATGTAGATAGTGTAGAGCCAGATAAGCTGGTACCCTGCTAAGCTTATGTAGATAGTATAGAGCCAGATCAGCCAGTATCCTGCTAATCTTATGTAGAAAGTATAGAGCCAGATCAGCTAGTACCCTGCTAATCTTATGTAGATAGTATAGAGCCAGATCAGGCAGTACCCTGCTAATCTTATGTAGAAAGCGTAGAGCCAGATCAGCTAGTACCCTGCTAATCTTATGTAGATAGTGAAGAGCCAGATCAGCCAGTATCCTGCTAATCTTATGTAGATAGTATAGAGCCAGATCAGCCAGTATCCTGCTAATCTTATGTAGATAGTGTAGAGCCAGATCAGCCAGTATCCTGCTAATCCTATGTAGATAGTGTAGAGCCAGATCAGCTAGTACCCTGCTGAGCTTATATAGATAGTGTAGAGCCAGATAAGCTGGTACCCTGCTAATCTTATGTAGATAGTATAGAGCCAGATCAGCCAGTATCCTGCTAATCTTATGTAGAAAGTATAGAGCCAGATCAGCTAGTACCCTGCTAATCTTATGTAGATAGTATAGAGCCAGATCAGGCAGTACCCTGCTAATCTTATGTAGAAAGCGTAGAGCCAGATCAGCTAGTACCCTGCTAATCTTATGTAGATAGTGAAGAGCCAGATCAGCCAGTATCCTGCTAATCTTATGTAGATAGTATAGAGCCAGATCAGCCAGTATCCTGCTGAGCTGATGTAGATAGTATAGAGCCAGATCAGCCAGTATCCTGCTAAGCTTATGTAGATAGTATAGAGGCAGATCAGCTGGTACCCTGTTAAGCTTATGTAGATAGTATAGAGCCAGATCAGCCAGTATCCTGCTGAGCTGATGTAGATAGTGTAGAGCCAGATCAGCCAGTACCCTGCTAAGCTTATGTAGATAGTATAGAGCCAGATCAGCCAGTACCCTGCTAAGCTGATGTAGATAGTATAGAGCCAGATCAGCCAGTACCCTGCTAAGCTTATGTAGATAGTATAGAGCCAGATCAGCCAGTATCCTGCTGAGCTGATGTAAATAGTATAGAGCCAGATTAGCTGGTACCCTGCTAATCTTATGTAGATAGTGTAGAGCCAGATCAGCCAGTATCCTGCTAAGCTTATGTAGATAGTATAGAGCCAGATCAGCTGGTACTCTGCTGAGCTTATGTAGATAGTATAGAGCCAGATCAGCCAGTATCCTGCTAATCCTATGTAGATAGTGTAGAGCCAGATCAGCCAGTATCCTGCTAATCCTATGTAGATAGTGTAGAGCCAGATCAGCTAGTACCCTGCTGAGCTTATGTAGATAGTGTAGAGCCAGATAAGCTGGTACCCTGCTAAGCTTATGTAGATAGTATAGAGCCAGATCAGCCAGTATCCTGCTAATCTTATGTAGAAAATATAGAGCCAGATCAGCTAGTACCCTGCTAATCTTATGTAGATAGTATAGAGCCAGATCAGGCAGTACCCTGCTAATCTTATGTAGAAAGCGTAGAGCCAGATCAGCTAGTACCCTGCTAATCTTATGTAGATAGTGAAGAGCCAGATCAGCCAGTATCCTGCTAATCTTATGTAGATAGTATAGAGCCAGATCAGCCAGTATCCTGCTAATCTTATGTAGATAGTGTAGAGCCAGATCAGCCAGTATCCTGCTAATCCTATGTAGATAGTGTAGAGCCAGATCAGCTAGTACCCTGCTGAGCTTATATAGATAGTGTAGAGCCAGATAAGCTGGTACCCTGCTAAGCTTATGTAGATAGTATAGAGCCAGATCAGCCAGTATCCTGCTAATCTTATGTAGAAAGTATAGAGCCAGATCAGCTAGTACCCTGCTAATCTTATGTAGATAGTATAGAGCCAGATCAGGCAGTACCCTGCTAATCTTATGTAGAAAGCGTAGAGCCAGATCAGCTAGTACCCTGCTAATCTTATGTAGATAGTGAAGAGCCAGATCAGCCAGTATCCTGCTAATCTTATGTAGATAGTATAGAGCCAGATCAGCCAGTATCCTGCTGAGCTGATGTAGATAGTATAGAGCCAGATCAGCCAGTATCCTGCTAAGCTTATGTAGATAGTATAGAGGCAGATCAGCTGGTACCCTGTTAAGCTTATGTAGATAGTATAGAGCCAGATCAGCCAGTATCCTGTTGAGCTGATGTAGATAGTGTAGAGCCAGATCAGCCAGTACCCTGCTAAGCTTATGTAGATAGTATAGAGCCAGATCAGCCAGTACCCTGCTAAGCTGATGTAGATAGTATAGAGCCAGATCAGCCAGTACCCTGCTAAGCTTATGTAGATAGTATAGAGCCAGATCAGCCAGTATCCTGCTGAGCTGATGTAAATAGTATAGAGCCAGATTAGCTGGTACCCTGCTAATCTTATGTAGATAGTGTAGAGCCAGATCAGCCAGTATCCTGCTAAGCTTATGTAGATAGTATAGAGCCAGATCAGCTGGTACTCTGCTGAGCTTATGTAGATAGTATAGAGCCAGATCAGCTGGTACTCTGCTGAGCTTATGTAGATAGTGTAGAGCCAGATCAGCCAGTATCCTGCTAAGCTTATGTAGATAGTATAGAGCCAGATCAGCTGGTACCCTGCTAAGCTTATGTAGATAGTATAGAGCCAGATCAGCCAGTATCCTGCTGAGCTGATGTAGATAGTGTAGACCCAGATCAGCTGGTACCCTGCTCAGCTTATGTAGATAGTGTAGAGCCAGATCAGCTGGTACCCTGTTAAGCTTATGTAGATAGTGTAGAGCCAGATCAGCCAGTACCCTGTTAAGCTTATGTAGATAGTAGAGAGGCAGATCAGCCAGTACCCTGCTAATCTTATGTAGATAGTGTAGAGCCAGATCAGCTGGTACCCTGCTAAGCTTATGTAGATAGTGTAGAGCCAGATCAGCCAGTACCCTGCTAAGCTTATGTAGATAGTGTAGAGCCAGATCAGCCAGTACCCTGCTAAGCTTATGTAGATAGTGTAGAGCCAGATCAGCTGGTACACTGCTAAGCTTATGTAGATAGTGTAGAGCCAGATCAGCTGGTACCCTGTTAAGCTTATGTAGAAAGCATAGAGCCAGATAGGTTAGTACCCTGCTAATCTTATGTAGATAGTGAAGAGCCAGATCAGCCAGTACCCTGCTAAGCTTATGTAGATAGTATAGAGCCAGATCAGCTGGTACCCTGCTAATCTTATGTAGATAGTGTAGAGCCAGATCAGCCAGTATCCTGCTAAGCTTATGTAGATAGTATAGAGCCAGATCAGCTGGTACCCTGCTAAGCTTATGTAGATAGTGTAGAGCCAGATCAGCCAGTATCCTGCTAAGCTTATGTAGATAGTATAGAGCCAGATCAGCTGGTACCCTGCTAAGCTTATGTAGATAGTATAGAGCCAGATCAGCCAGTACCCTGCTAAGCTTATGTAGATAGTATAGAGCCAGATCAGCCAGTACCCTGCTAATCTTATGTAGATAGTATAGAGGCAGATCAGCTGGTACCCTGCTAAGCTTATGTAGATAGTATAGAGCCAGATCAGCCAGTATCCTGCTGAGCTGATGTAGATAGTGTAGAGCCAGATCAGCTGGTATCCTGCTGAGCTGATGTAGATAGTGTAGAGCCAGATCAGCTGGTACCCTTCTAATCTTATGTAGATAGTATAGAGGCAGATCAGCCGGTATCCTGCTGAGCTTATGTAGATAGTGTAGAGCCAGATCAGCTGGTACCCTGCTCAGCTTATGTAGATAGTGTAGAGCCAGATTAGCTGGTACCCTGTTAAGCTTATGTAGATAGTGTAGAGCCAGATCAGCTGGTACCCTGCTAATCTTATGTAGATAGTATTGAGCCAGATCAGCCAGTGTCCTGCTAAGCTTATGTACATAGTATAGAGCCAGATCAGCCAGTATCCTGCTAAGCTTATGTAGATAGTGTAGAGCCAGATCAGCCAGTATCCTGCTAAGCTTATTTAGATAGTATAGAGCCAGATCAGCTGGTACCCTGCTGAGCCTATGTAGATAGTGTAGAGCCAGATCAGCCAGTACTCTGCTAAGCTTATGTAGATAGTGTAGAGCCAGATCAGCCAGTATCCTGCTAAGCTTATGTAGATAGTATAGAGCCAGATCAGCCAGTACTCTGCTGAGCTGATGAGTTCAGCAAGCTGTTGAGTTATCAAGCCATGGAGCCTTTGTTGCATAAATCTAGGGCTTATGTTATTCTTACATTGGGTGATTTCATATTAACCCAGTTATTTGGCTGGGGAAAGCAATATTGGCCCAAACCTGCAGGCAAATCACTTCAGGGGCGCCCATGGCCTAGTGATAAAGTTGCATATTTGTAACTCCTCTGACTGCTTAGCCTCCCACCGGCTGGGTTTGAATCACTTTCCTCCAACTGACCTGCGGAGCATCAGTGGTTCTACCCAGGCATTTGTCTGGTGTCTTCCTACGCCAAAAACAGCTGGACATCACTATAATGATCATAATTGGTTGCTGCGATGTATCTAAAAAACAAAGCACATCATTTAATTTGCTTATTTACCCTAAATTTTTAATAAAAATGTCCCTGCCAACTTGAGTCATAAAATGCAATTGTTAATTAGAGAATCTATTTTACAGATCATTGCTCTGATAGTTGAGGGAAAGAGTGTCAATGGTGGTAGTCGTCGTCCGTCCAGCAAAGAGTACCGCAGGCTCAAGACTGAGGATGTGATGCCATCGCTAGAGAGGTCCACCACTTCTACAAACTATGTCTACTAGATTGTCTTCAATGACGAAAAATAAAAGCATCTCCTGGTAATATGTATTGTGTCTGCAAGCTACACTTATTCATATTCATATCCATTCAGTCTTATAACTCAGTTATTGTTATATTTAAATTGTTTCAATTCACCATCAACATTCCAAAACTAAACTGCACAGTGTGCTGCACCTTATTGATTTAAAATGTAAAGCATATATTTTTGCAAAATTTAATTTTACTTGTGTAATAAGAAGGATCAAAAATAAAAACAACAAATATCAGTAATTTGATGCACTGTAGCTGTTTTATTTTTCATTCTGTTGGACTGATTAAAGTACATTTTCCTATGTGATAGCAAGTGTGTTTTTCATCTTTCGACTTGCTACAGTAGTTTTTAATTAGCTATTAAGGCAATGTTGAAGCTTGAAGTTTTGCTTTGCTTGCTGCCTTTAAACAGTTCTGCTATGGACATATGGGCTCACCATGTGTGTGCCCAGAAGCAGTGATCAACAGTTGTATAAACTTTTCCGTGCAGCATTTGCTAAATTCTTAGTTATTTGCTTGCAGATTTATGCATTGGTCAAAATGTCTCTTGATAAACACTGGCAACAAATATCCTTGAATCATATCAGCAACACTTGTAATAGTATTAGAGTTTATTTACCCAGGTAGCACTTGTCACTGTTTCAACTTAAATAGTTACTGTAGAACTATTACACTATTTTTGTAGTTGTTACAAAGAAAAGTTATACATGAACAAAAAAAAAAAACTAAGTGGCTTACTGTTGGGTTTTGTTTTTGTTTTTAATTTGTTGGGGTGGGGTGGGGTATTTTTTATTTAAAAAAACAACAACAGAAAATATAAAAAAAAATGTTTGAAATAATGTTAGACATTCGTCTAGTAGATGTAGACCTTTATGATTGACATTTGATATTGACATAAATTGACCAATCTCAAAATTAAGCAAAATTTAATGTGGGTAAAAATTATAAAAGATTTTTTCAGAAGAATTCTAGATATAAATTATTTATGTCAATACTAATTTATTAACATCATCAATTGAGCTCATATCAGAACAGTTATTAAACTATAATATATTTTTTGTCTTTTTATTGGTTTATCCAAATATCAAGTGACATAAAATTAAAGAATGACATGTTGGATCCTGAATTATCTATGATTTTGGAAACCAAGTTAGTTATTTGGAATGAAAATGTTAAATATCGGTACAATTAAAACCATCCTTTTTTTTTAAAATTCTTTTCTCATATATATTTTATGCAAGATAATGGGTTTAATTTCAGCTTTAATGGAAATAAATATATATTTTTGAATACAAAGAACTTTAAGTGTCATTAAAATAGAATCTTTTAATGATGATTGTGGTATTATTAAACTATTGATTTAAAATCAGTATTCTTTGTTTTTATATAAAGTGTGATTACTTAACATTTAAAAACAACTTGCTGTTACTTTGGTTTGACTGAGGGTTAATCCTGTGTTAACACAATGATAGACATCGATCTGCGGTTATTTATGTTTCATTAAATATTCTTCATTTTCTTGTCTCTTAAAGAGCATGTTGTTATACTGTATGAAGGTGATTCTTAAACATTTAAATGATGTATTACATTTTTGAATACTCAGAATTCCATCCATTTGACTATTCTTTTGCATCATTATCTCATGTTTTCAAATCATCACATTGTTTTTTGTTTCATATACTGTTCACACTTGTGTTTTTGTTGTTGAAGTGATTGTTATATGTTTTTCAGCAATTTTGAACTGTAAATAACGTGACTTGTTGTTAATAACTTGTCTTTGTTGTTGAATGGGATGTATATCTTGTAAAATATCAAATTTTGCTTTGGACTCAAAGTTTATCATGCATTAAGTTAATTAATAATATGAGACAACTGTTAGAAAGCTTTAAGCATGATAATATGCACAACTGAAGAATGAAACTCATTATTTGGCAACAGTTAGTCCAACACAGATCATGAGACCATATTTATAACCAGCTTGTTAAACAATCCTTACATTATGAAGTATGAAAAGTTACGTGCAACCTTTTTCACTGAGATAATGGTTCAGATTTTCATCCAAATTCACTGTAATAATAATAGTATGTACAACAGGAACACGGTGTAGCCCAGTTTATCCACAACAGATAAAAGTGTAAAATAGTTTGATAAAGCTACTAGTATTCCTTTATAAACAGCTACAAAATTCAAGATAACATTTGGTTTTCAATATTATTTGTGTTATAAAATGTCAGAATCATTTTTTGTTCATTTTTGTTTTAAAGACAATCAGTTCTACAGTTTTGTTTGATGAATAACCTTTTATTGTTTCATTGATACAACATTGTATTGCTTAGTTGATACAGAATACCACATTGTCTAATATGAACTATATAGTACCAGTACTAACTTTGATTGCAGTAGTCAAACAATTGTTATCTCTTTTGCGGGAAAGTATTAATATGTTGCACAATTTATGATGTCAGTAGTGTATGTAACGAGTCATGTTGTCTGAGTTTATAAAACATGTTGACACATTCGTAGTGACATCTTGCTTTTAATTTGCACTTGGGAATCATCAATTTACTTTTCTTTTCTTTTTTTTTTCACTTTTCATCTGGGATGTTTTTATATAAACTTAGCATTATTTTACTTCTGTGTTATTGTTAACTAATATGAAAACAAATTAGCTGTCTTAAAATACGAAGAAGACTTTGATCTGTATATACTGATCACACTCTAAAACACCCAAGTCCGAGTCAAAATTGATCTAACAAGCTTTTCTTCTTTTTTTTTTTTAATTATAAAACAAAGTTTATTTTTGTATATATTTTTATTATGTAACTTTTGGTTTGACTTTTAAACCCTTTCATTGATAGTACATGTTTGTATATGATTTTGAAAACTTTCATTATTTTTTTTCTTTAAAGTTCAAAGTATTTCTAACACATATATGTTTCATCATTTAATAGTAAAGCCATGGTCAAACCGGACAACATATAAACCCTAAGTAGTGCAGATTCTACTAAAGATAAGACTGATTATCGTGATTGCTTCACAAAGGCATAAAATGGCCAATGCATGAGTGAAAGGGTTAAATGATTTATAGGTTTGGCAGTCCCTTTTCCAGTCTTCTTAAAGATAAAACAATAAGATTAAAAGAAACAAGCCTGAAACTTATCATGTTCTTACATGAACACCCACTCCCTCATAATTAGGGTCAACTTTAAAAACCACAGACTTCTATACCAGTTTCATGTGCTTGAAACATTTTGAGTTTAGAAAAGTAAATTCTTGTTAAAAATATATAATGAGTAGAGATTTCATAGCCCTGAACAATTGTTAGTTCATAAAACTCCAATTAACATTTCCATCAGAAATTGTTTAAAGACAATCGACTACATCTTGTTGACAAAGAATAAAATTTAAAATATAGTTATTATGTTTGTTTTTTGAAGTTTGCTTGTATGTATTAATATAGTTATTAGCAGAACAACTTTTGTAAGTTTACATCCTCAGGTTTTAAAGAAAGAGAATCTTATTTTAATCATGAAACAATAAATATTGAAGGGTCTTTTGTACATAAAACCAGTCTAAACTATGTAATTCTTGTTTATTTTGCTGATATGTTTTTAAAACGGTATCTTTGTTTTTTGTGTCATAATTTTGTTTTTTAGCAAGTGTCATGTTTGGTGTGTATTGTTTGAGAGATATTTTGAACATGAACTTATATATTAACATTAATCCTTAATATGTGATATTGATTAATCCAAATTATGTATTATATATTAACAATATATGAATCTTTCTTAGGGGGAACATTCACCATGCTATCCTTGTATTCTGAGTTATGGCTTGTTTCCCTCTAATATTGTGCAACAGGTTCATGGTCATGAATATCAAAATTCTTGACAAAACAAAAATAAGGGGTAAATTATGTTGGAAGAGATTCATGTATGTTGTACACTTGGTGTTAATCTAAAGATTTTTTTGTTTTTCTCTAAAAACTTGAGATAAATTTAATAATCTAACAAACTATAGACTTTTTTAGTACTTATAGGCAAGGCAGATAAAATATGTTTAATTAAACGTGAATTAAATTTTAAAATAGTTAATTTTTGTTACACTTATATTTCACAAGCTCAGTGTTTAGAGGATAAGGAACCAATTGATTTAAATTCCTAACCAACATTAAATTTGGCATCATATTGAGTTCCATTTTACTCTTAGCCTGTTACAGAGGTAAGTGTAAAAAACTGACAGTGTCACCATGCATTATAAAGTACCAGTCTCAAGATATAATCTCAAATATTGACAATAACAACATAATTGGCACCAGAAGCAAAACAGACTCAAAAAGCAAATTTTTTTCCTGTTGCTTATTAGGTTAATTGCACATGAGGTCATACATCTCCATTGCCCTTTGTTTTGTACTACATTTATTTATTATCAACAATTGCATTCATTTATTTCTAGCATTGAAATATATTATGATACGAGAATAAATAAAAAATCACATACATAAAATTATCCAGTAAACCTTTACTTGCTGTTGACCATAATGCAGTGATAGCAATGCCGTGGCTGAGTGATTAGAGTCGCTGACTCCTCAGTTCCACACTGCGTGGGTTCAAGTCCGAGTTGGGCCGACAACTCTCATGTGGGGAGGTTTTCCATTTAACCTGCGGTGCGTGGGGGTTGCTACCCAGACAAAAGTCTTGGGTCTTCCTCCACAAATTATTAGCTGGATGTTGCCAATATGACCATAATTGTGTCGGTGCGATGTAATAAATAGACAAAAAACTACATGCACTGATTAAAACACTTGTATGCACAATAAAATATTAAGAATCTGAAATGCATTGACGTTATCTTTAATTTTAGTTTGTGTTATTTTTAACTTCATAACCTAGTAAGTCTTTTTAATAGTTCCCTTTTCAAGCAAAACAAATAAATGTCCAACTATTGTAGGAAAATCAAGGATTTG
Source organism: Sinonovacula constricta (assembly GCA_007844125.1). Taxonomy (NCBI): domain Eukaryota; kingdom Metazoa; phylum Mollusca; class Bivalvia; order Cardiida; family Solecurtidae; genus Sinonovacula; species Sinonovacula constricta. The sequence goes on along the minus strand of CM017564.1, from coordinate 35,829,963 downwards.
GTTTTTGTTGTAACACTGTTATAATAAATTACATTCACAAAATAATGGTTGCTTAGTATGTAAAAATTCTTAAAATGAAGGCCAATCTGTAAGTAGGGGTCTTTACAAAGTAGAATGTAGGAAGACATATATACATAACATGTTTGATCTGGCATTGGCTTTGTTTATGCAAACTTTTGTCGTATGTACTGTTTTTTTTTATTACAGTTTCTAGTTGTCTGTACATGTCCCTAAGCCATTTATGGTACACAATATACTTGCAGAGATTGTAAGTTTGTTTGTTTTTTTCTTTTTGTTAACTGGCACACCAGTTAAAGAATTAATTAGAAATCATGCTATTTTTCACATTTACACCTACAAACTGAAACAGATTGTTTGTCTTATAAAGTCACAGTAAGCTAAACTCAAACATGTTCAGCCAGAGGTAAGCTGATTTAGAAAATAAAAAAGGTAAAAAAAAACACAACTTATTGATTGATTCCCTCTCTTCATATGTAAAGGGACTTAAACTATAAAAAACCTACATTCTTTTCTCCCTTGTGGGTAGGTATCCGGTAAATAATTCCTGAATAAAACTCCAGATTTTTGAACTTTTTAAATTTTTGAAAAACACTGACTGAAGCATGCACATAAACTGGAATCATATTGATTGAGATAAGAATTTATTTAAAAAAAGGTTGAGAGCCTTTTTTAAACTGAGCAAATTAATAATAAAATTTTTTATATTTCCTATATAAAGTATATAAAAATACCTTCTCACAAGGGAGATAACTAAAACGTTTCTTTTATTTCGAAAACAGGGAAAACATGTAAGACCCCTTTTAAACACAGTTCATTGTGTGGTGTTTTGAAATACTGATTTGGATGTAAGTTAAAATCTTACAGAAATACCCACAGTCAATATCAATTAATTATTAAATTGAAAAATACAACGTTTTGTGTTTATATGAACATTGCCATATTTTTGTTTAGTTTGTAGTTTTCATGTTGCTTTTCATACTTGCTGCTTTGTTAAAAATAAAGAGGGAAAAAACTGAATTTGTCTTTTTCTATTATTTACCACTGATAATGCACAAAACAGCAGATGCCCAAAGGGCCATATGAGGAGCTATTACAGTAGCAAGGAAATGATTTACTTAAATTTTCTCCATTCATACAACTTCGACACCTTCAATTAAAAAAATGTATGTTTTGAACCTTCAATACAGTCCTTGTGTGCTACAATGCTTTGTCTTAGCTATACAAGGAAGGGTAAGCATAGCTAGAATACTGACTAATGGTATACATGTTTCTATTGTAGCCTTACCGAGATTGTTTACAGATCAATTAAGTATAGAAAGTTTGGTCGGACATAATTTGGTATCCTGGGACGTTGCCATTTGACATGTATGGCCATTTTTCACACATTCTTTTCTTTGGTAACCCCTTATCAAGAATGATAAAACAATAACAAAAAATGTCGCATATGGATACACATTTAGTTGGTTAATGCAGATATCGAACTCTATTGTTATGTCTGAATTAAGGAAATTTTCAAAAGGACATATAAGGAGAGCATAAAGTTTCATCCGGAACACACAGTTATTGCGGTGAGGAGTTGAGTTACAAGTCAGCGACTCTAACCGCTTAGCCACGGGCGCCCCAGAGATATCTTACTGTATGTGCTGGCCGTAGGCCTTATGGTGAAAAGCGAGGGTAAATAAAACTGTTGTTGTGTTAAAATAGGTCGCAGCTATTTTTAGATATGCTTCGTGACATTTTGTCTATATTTTGTTGATCATTTTCTGATGATCACTGAGATCAATATATCTATGGGTTTGCTATTTAAGTCATTAGATTTTGACAGTTTGTATATGCTGTGTTTTACCGTGGTGTCCACTACTGATGTCAGATAAGGGGTGTTAAAACAGTTGTTTTAATTTTGTAAGGAATACTCCACCTTTGTCGTTACGACATCCGTTTATTGATAAAGTAACAAGATCGTTGCCACGGAATGGCAGTGCATGTGTGTTCATTGACCGTCAGCTGATCGACGTTTGGCCCTACAACTCTTGTCAACTTTGTATTTCTTTGTATTTTGTTCTTATATATAAAACTGCTAAATTTGCAGGGCAGATAGGAAAGTGTTCAGTTAATTTTTCGTATCCTGAACGCATGTCAAGGCACATGAAAATGACTGTTAAAATCTTGTATGAGATATGTTTTGACTTTATGTGCAAATCTGATATTTCTTAAATTCATAGGCTTATACTTAGACTTACAGAAAAGTTAGATAGAGCTGAAATCATTACACCATTATAAGTGATGTCGTGAAAGGTCGTTTTGATTGTCAACTATCCCAGAGTGTAACCTTTCCTTCTTCCACATCCCATGGTGTAACACTTCTTTCTTCCACATCTCAGGGCGGTGTAACATTTCTTTCTATCATATCCTAGGTTGTATCGTTTCTTTCTTCCACATCCCAGGGTGTAACATTTCTTTCTTTCACATCTCAGTGTGTAACTTTAATTTCTTTCACTTCCCAGGGTGTAACTTTTCTTTCTTTCACATCCCAGTGTGTAACTTTTACTTCTTCCACATCCCAGGGTGTAACACTTCTTTCTTCCACATCCCAGTGTGTAACATTTACTTCTTCCACATCCCAGGGTGTGACACTTTTTTCTTCCACATCCCAGGGTGTAAAAATTCTTTCTTCCACATCCCAGTGTGTAACTTTTACTTCTTCCACATCCCAGGGTGTGACACTTTTTTCTTCCACATCCCAGGGTGTAAAAATTCTTTCTTTCACATCCTAGCGTGTAACTTTTCTTTCTTTCACATCCCAGTGTGTAACTGTTATTTCTTTCACATGCCAGGGTGTAATTTTTTTATTTCACTTCCCAGGGTGTAACTTTTCCTTCTGTCACATCTCAGTGTGTAAATTTTCTTTTACATCCGAGTGTGTAATGTTTCCCTTTTTCACATCCCAGTGTGTAACGTTTCTTTCTTTCAAATTCCTGTTTGTAACTTTTCCTTCTTTCACATCCCTATATGTAACTTGTCCTTCTTTCACATCCCTATATGTAACTTGTCCTTCTTTCACATCCCTATATGTAACTTGTCCTTCTTTCACATCCCTATATGTAACTTTTCCTTCTTTCACATCTCAGTTTGTAACTTTGGCTTCTTTTACATGGTCATTTTTTCACATCTCAGTTTGTAACTTCTCATCCTTTCAGATCTCATGGTGTGACTTTTCATTCTTTTACATCCCAGTGTGTAACTTTTCCTTCCTTTACATCCCAGGGTGTAACTTTTCTTTCTTTCACATCTCAGTGTGTAACTTTTCCCTCTTTCACATACCAGGGTGTAACTTGTCCTTTTTTCACATCTCAGTTTGTAACTTCTCATCCTTTCACATCCCATGGTGTTACTTCATTCTTTTACATCCCAGTGTGTAACGTTTCCTTCCTTTACATCCCAGGGTGTAACTTGTCCTTCTTTCACATTCCATTGTGTAACTTTTCCGTCTTTCACATCCCGGGGTGTAACTTGTCTTTCTTTCACATTCCATTGTGTAACTTTTCCTACTTTCACATCCAATGGTGTATGGTGTTACTTTTCCTTCGTTCACATCCAAATGTGTAACATTTCTTTCTTTCACATCCCCGGGTGTAACAAGGATTACCGTATAAACCATCATCCACAATGCAATGTAATTAAACCGAAGACGATTAAAAGCTTCGAAGAGTAACAGGAAAAAACATTTTTGTACACGTAATCGTTTTTGATTAATGCATATGTAAAACCAAACTTGAGATTGTTTTATCAACAAGGATAAACATGTTAAAACCTTTAAAAAACAAACTCAGTGGACATTCTACGATACAGCAAGGAAAAGCTTGAACATCAGTCAACTAATCATTTTATTATACATCAAGATTAAAATCAAAGCATGCAAAAACATTAGTGATATACTCTAATTCTAATTAAAATGGCACGCATTTTTAGGTCGCACACGATTATAAGGCACACAACAGTTTCTGTCGATTAGATTCTAATTGACCAAGGTTAAATTTGACAATATAAGGTAAATTGGGACATTAAATGCTGTTTCGAGATAATTATTTATCCACAAAGCTATATTATCAAATTGAAGATGTGCAGGGACATATTTATTAGATATTTATTAGAATTGTCATGACCTCAATATTGAGCTTCCTTCATACCAGCAGTTATCTTACAAGGCGGCTTTTAGCTCCCTAGCGATGGTGCCCGAACAGTGCAAGTATTAAAAGTCGATGCGGAAAACATCGCGTTTGCATCTATTGTACAATTTATATACATTGGGTACGAAAATGCAAGAGCCTAAACGTTATTAATAATATGAAGACATGAATACATACATACAAATATATATTTTTTACTATTTTTTACTTTAACTAAAAATACGTTAAATTTAGAAGACTCCTTAGTTCTTAGTTTAAATAGATTTATGATTGAAATTAAAGATTCTTTTTATACATAATCCAATATTCCAGATTTGTTAAAATTTCTGAGTTTACGTCAGAAAAAAACAACAACCCAAGATCTTTATGAATACCCCTGGTGAACATTGTGATATTATTTTTGTTCCTTTGTAAGCAGATCCCACACTTTCGGAAAACAACCTAAATTGCCATAATTAAACCGGGATTGTTTTATATCTTTGCCTTATGACATGCTCTGTATGTGTCTTTTGTTATAAACCTCATTTTTCTTTTCATGCTAAGGATGGACCGAATTCTACAGGTATGTGATCTCAGCCTTGAGAGTGGAGAATCTGTTGTGTGCCATCGAAGTTCTAGATTTTCTAAGCTGGCAGAATCTTAACGTGTCATAGCTAATTATGTTCAATGCTTTAGTGTTAGTAAAAATGTATTTCTACCTTTAACATTAGCAATTAGATTTTTTTAATCAAATATTTAATATTAATCAACACCGGAAACCAATTTGTTAGCCAATTTAAAACAGTCTAAAAAGGGTGTGTTAAAGTTTACAAAAATAAAAACAATAAACAAATAAACAACATCAGAGGAACTAACAAAATTAAGAAAGAAATTTAAAAGTACAGATTTATATCGTAAATAATTAAATTATAAAAGATCTTTAGAAAGTTTGTTTTTTTATTTTTGCTTAAATGTTCGAATTATGATACAGATAACTGCCTTGTGCAGGATTGGGGATGGAATTGGAAATTACATGCAATGACAGTGCATGAATCGACCGAATTTAGAATTTTTAAATGAAACTCATATGGTAGTGAAAAGAATGGTAGCAATTCATCAAACCTGTATCAGCACGGTTTCATATTTCAGGCAACACATCTTATGATAATGCAAAATCGAAAGCGTCCCTATCGTTTTAATATTTCGTTTTAGGGTTATTTTTTTAGAATGAAAATGCTATTTAAATACTGTTATAAATTCAACACTTGAAATGGAATATAAAATATTTAACTTCACGTCCCTGTGAATGTTTTATATAAAATCATATTTCCTATATTATACGTTTCTGCCCAATATATACACTGTTGCTTCCATGGTAACATGCGGAGAGGGAGTGGGGTAGGAAGGATAAGTCTGCGTGTTTTCTTCAGAACCCAGATCAAGGTATTCACAGATCAGAAACCAGCCATGGTTCCCGCTGAAGGCATTCACCCTGAAGAGACAGAATACTTGCCCACACGGGAACATTTGTTTTAATCTTGTTGACTAAATTGATATAAGTGAGTTGGTTGACGATCTATTAGCATTTGCTTTTTTTAAAGTTTTCCTCACATAAGCAGACTTCATTCTTTGTTAGCTAATGCAATTCACATTTATCCCTTTTCATGAAGGGGATATGATCTTCTAGTAATAAGGAAACAACACACATTTTTGAAGATGCTGTCAATATGTCATTTAGACCACTTTTGTGCGTATTTTACTTATATTAATGACATTGTTGTGTAGATGCTGATAAAAAATATTGTTTGCAATTTTATAGTCTCTTTGAGACTATACTATTTAGGTAATAAACGAAGTCTTGCAGAATATTCATTTTTCAAACACAAAAGATAGATTATGGTCAAAAGAATACAAAATGAGGCATATAAGCCTATATAAATGTATAGTAAACATATATTAATTCTCTGTACATTAAATAAATCTTTCAATGGCTCCATGTTATTATCTTTGCAAAATGTATACACACGATTTGTCCTTTGAAGTCATTAAGCAAACCAATACTAAAAGAAAGACAGCAAAATGACAAATGATCACAGAACCAGTTTCCTGCTTCCTTAAATCTATTGTTTGTAAGTTGGTAGCTTAGGCTCCGGATGTTGGAAGAGATGGAAGCGCGGCCGGCCGATCTCATGCTTGTGAGTATCTCCATGTCGAGGGTAAGGGTCCTCCCAGCGGGATACAGCGACACGGTCCCTGGAAGACACCGGTGTGTACACAGAAACCTTTGTCTTAGTATTCCACTTATGTTGGCACACGAGTACAATCAGCAGGACGAAGATGGTGACAGTCAGGATACTAGTGACAGCGATCCAGACGCCTAATCCTAGAACAGAACATTTAATTTGGTAATAATGATCCAGACACCAAATCCTAGAAATGGCCTTATATGTGCATACCATTTAACTGGGTTATAATGGTCTCGACGTTTCAAAGGACATGCATTGAGTAATAGTGATATAGCTGCATTATTCTTAGCATGTAATTGGGAACTTATAATACAGACGCTCAATCCAAAAGCATGTTACTTTGTAATTATGATCGATAATGTAGGAGATCTTTCACTTGACCTGCGGTACACCAGTGGCTTTTCCCTGCAATTTGTTTTCCGACACTTTATAGATAGAGCGCGATAGAACTTGAATGAATGAAGATAAAGGCATGTTCTTGGTCCAATTTACCACCTAAAATGTCAACTTTAATAACTATACACTTGGAAACTCTCAGAGAGCATTTAAAAGTAAATGTTAATAGCAAACAATAAACGGAATTGTTCGATTTCTTAAAATTGCAACCACGAGTATGTGCATTCTTGATAGTAGGGGCCAGTTTGAAGAGACTTGATTTGTCAATGTTTATTATTTAGGTAATTATTTTGACACTAAAAAAAGTAGAAGAGACACACTTTAAGTTAAGCGTGTATACGCGCGTGTATCTATGATCCAATATGTACATAAGAAACGCGTTCTCTACATTTGATTCATGTGCAATATAACAGCGTTAAGTTGCTTACATAATGTCAATTGTAAGTGTGTTTATGTCATAGATATTGGTTTGAAAGATGTGTTTTAGGTGACAATAAACAAGCAAGCAAGCAACTGTGGAAAAAGCCGTCATTATCTGTCGCTCGAATGATTTTCGTCATTAACTTCGCTTATCAAGTTCAGGAAAGGTAATCTCCAGGCACTCAACATTTTTTAAAAAAGTCACAACATACGGACGAACATTCCAGATAAGCCTTCGTTATTATTTTGTGTGATACGAATCATTGTAATTAAAAAACAACAGACACGTGGTTATACATGTTATATTGAAAATTCCAGTGTTGAAGTGTCCTGGCTCATACGCGAGCTTCGACTAGGACATATTATATCACTTAAAATGTGACAGTTTCGGTCAAGTATGGCTATATTGGCGACATTCAGCTGAATATTGATGTAGGTGGGCCCCAGAAAAAGTCGGATTGGAGACACCAGCAAACAACCGGTCAGGTAGGAAACAACCAGAAAGTTCTCAACCCGACCGATTATAAGCCATTTAGAACGGTTTTAAAAAGTTTTTTTTGACAAAACATTTAAGGAAATTCAAATTGACACTTACCCATTCTCGTCACTGTTTTGTCTTCAACGTTCTCCTTTCTGTAAGTACAGATTATATTTTAGATAAAATAATAGAATAAAATCTAAATTAAAGGAAAATATCGTTTCATGCCAGGAAACATCTGTCTTATTTCAGAAAAAATAATAAAACTAAATATATTTTTAAAGGTGCATATTGTTCTGTACCATTAGACATCTGTCTTAAGACGACATGTGAAATCATCCTATTATATACTTTGAAAACATTCATGAAAAACACTTCTACAGACTTTGCTTATAAAAAATATCGCAGCAAATTAAGGATACACCCTCAAGTTGTTTTAATTACTGAAACTACACGGTCATGTTTCAACTATTAAATAATTGTATAAACAAAAAAAAAATACATATACATTTTTGCCTTTTTCTTCCGAAATGTTATTCATTTGACAGCCGTTATTATATTATGTTTAAAGGTAATCTTTTTTCATTTGTTGCACGATAGAAGCAACACTCAGAAAAATATTTTAGCAGCAGTTTACGTATTGCCTTGTAACGTTTTGGTTGCTTTGTATATTTTGTGATCCACAGAAGTACACAGACTCCAAGACTCTCGACGGACAAAATAGCAAGTTTACCTGCATCCTGGCTTTGCATTGGCCACTTCACATTCACAGTTGTAAAAGCTTTGGTAAATGTCACATGCTTGGCCTGTTTAAATACAATGAATAAACTGTTGTAAATACTGTGGAGTTAGTTCATTGGGGCAGAATCTCAGTAAAGAAACACATGACATATGCCTTTAAGGCATAAAAAACCGTAAGCAAAGGTGTACATAGTATAATCAGATTAACTTAAAGTCGTCTTCCTAAATCTATTGGGCTTGGTTTATTAAAAAAAGTTAATTAGTTGAAAATAAGTCTTAAGAAGAATCTTGATTTAATAAAAATACATGCATGTTCAATCTACATTGATTACATGTCGAGTGTTCATGGGTCTATCGAAAGTTAAAGCTTTCATTGCACTTGTCCATATGTTTGAAATTCATGTGTAAATATATATGTATAAGCATAGAAAAAATGAGTTGAATCTTAGCAGCAGGTTAAAGCAAGTAATATACGGGTTTTCATTTTTTTCTTAGGACGCTTTGAAATGCAGATGAAATGAAAATGTCTACGTATAAACGTGCAGAATATCGATATATTTTTAAACCTTTATACAATGTTTGATTTTATGTAATGTGAGCTAGTGCACTTATTATGTTCTTAAACAAGAAAGGATGTGTAACAAAAAGGACTGCTTAAATTATGAGCAATGAACTACATACCATTGTGCAGGTATGACAGCTCCATCACATCTGAAGTCTGTCCGAAGATTACCACCGTGTCTTTTGTGCCGTTTACAACCAAATCCAGCAGCTGTTTGTCTAACACTTTATCATTGTCGACAAAGATTGCATGTTCAATTATTAGACTACCGTGTCTGTAAAAAAATTACTGATAGTTACTCTTAAAGAAATATGACAAAATCCTATAAGCAATTGAAACATATAATCAAAAGGCAAAACAACTCTGTGATGAGTCATAAAGCAAAAAGAGGAAACTCAACAGTTACCGCACTGGAACGTTCAGTCGGCAAAAATGACCGACTGGGGTGCTTAAACCGGTTTTACAGAACTCTCAAATGCAACTAATGCAACAATCAAATTAATCTATTTGAAACAAAACCCTCCACGCGATGACATATTCTTAGAGAGACGCTATGGCGTCATTAAAGTAGTGATGTAATTAAAAATGTCCACATTGTGAAGAGAAGAGAGATCTATATACGTATTATAAGAACTACACACAATTCTTGATTGTAAAAGAAATTTTTAAAAAATGATCAAGAATAAAGTGACCTGAGAAGAAGTGTAAATGGTTTTATCATGTCATGTTCATATACAGATGAAATCGCGGAGCCAAAGTCCAAGGCCCATCGGAGGAAAATACACTTACCAATTCTTATAGAAGGAATTAAATGAGAACATTGATTACATAAGATGACGTTGCATGTATTAAAACACGTTAACATTAAATATGTAAAGGCAGACAGTTTACTGGTACAACTTTGCTTTTTCTGTAAAGATTAGAATGTTGATTATTTTAGTGTGTTACATCGCACTAATACATTAACGGTCATATTGGCGATGTCCTGCAAGTTATTAGTCTCAGTAGGTCAAGTGGAAGATCACGCCTTAACCAAGGTTCGACAAGGATTGAACCCACGCGGCGAGACAGCTATTAGTTACTATCAAACCGAATATCAAGTTAATTAGTAAACATTTTATAAGAAAAACTTGTTTTTAAGAATTCACCTTGGTGATATAGCTCACAATGCTTAAACTTACATTACATTAGACACAAGGAGCTTCACACCAGTGAGTCGCTTCATATAAAACGTTTCAAGCTGAAAGTAAAATAAAACACGTATAATTGTAAACTGTCTATAACAAGTATATATTTGTTGTCTGGGTGTTAAACTTGATGGTTTGTCATTGTGCTTTAATGTCGTTTTTTTGTATTTGTTATAACAAATATAACAAGAAGTATGAAACGTTTACTTGAATTATCTTTAAAAACAGGATAAGCGGCGACAGTAAGGCTTTAAAACTGTCATTATGTCAGTGCACTCGGAGAGTGGTTACAGGTTCATTGCTGAGCTTTAGTTGCCGTTAGTGAAATGTGTTTCATTGACTTTCCGCTCATTTCTTCTGGACGATAACTATGGAAAACCTGGATTTTAACGTTCGTCAAGGGCTCTAGCATGGATTGAGGGTATAGTTCGTACAGTTGGAGTGGTGGTGAGTTTCTTGTGACGATGAGCATAGAAAGTGTCAGAAATTTATTCAGATCGTGTTTGCGTCGGTATTGCAAAATAAGAAAAAGGTGAGATAAGAAAACAACAAAAACAACAGAAGCTTTATTTAATTTCATCTAGCTAATTCATTATCAAACAATGTCCATGCACCAATAAACAGCATGTGTTATTGTTAGGAACAAGCGGTACTATGATTAGCTAGAGTGTTGCTTAGTGTATGGATAAAACATGCATCATATGTCACTTATATCTGATGCAGACGCTTATCTTTATCAACATTGCTTTAAAGTTTTGTTTTCTTTTAATGAAGACATTCATCTAAAGAAAGAAAATAAATTAATGATAACAGTTAATTGAAGGATGAACCTGTATGTAAGCCTCGGTCTGGTACTTGTCTTGTGTAGTCGTGTTGTTCAGGTGTTCACTGGTGTTATAATCAACCCTCATAACGAGTTGCCTTTCATCAGTTAAGGCATTTATTTCTGAAGTTAAACAAGAATAAAAGAACTGTTTGAAAACATTTCCAAACAAAACGGAGAAACAAGATGGTGTCGCTAAATGCTTGGTATTGGGTATCCCTATTGACTTTGTTCTAGTGCATGCATCTTTAAGTATGCAATGTTACTAAGTTAATATGTTAATATGTCATTATTTAATTTTCTTCTTTTATGATTTGATTTTGGGAATGTTTGTAAAACAATCGTTTAAACCATTAACAATTATTTATAATAGGATGACAATTATAATACGACGACGACAACAAAATCGGTGATAATGAAGTTGTTGTTGGCGGAGGTGATTATGATAGTTTTATGATGATAATGATGATGATAATGATGTTGATGATGATGATGATGATGATGATGATGATGATGATGATGATGATGATGAAACAATAAAGATTATTAAACAACAGTATAAACTGTTATTTGTAGTAAGACCAGTAATTGCTTGTAGTTGATAGTTCAGTCTCACTTAAAATGGTCCATTTGTCAACAGACAGTTCCGGTCTACATATCCTGGTTGACAGCTTAGGTATAGTGTCACCATCTTTGTAACAGCGACCCGCAATGTGACATGTGCCATTCTGTGTTCAAATCATAAACAACCCTTTTAGACAGCAGTAGCTAACAGTTTAGTTTATAATAATTATAACATAAAAGTTAAAATAACTATCATTTAAATATATAATTTAGATAAGGATATCCTACTTTGGAAATATGCTAAATGGGCTAGCTGAAATATTCAGTGCCTGAGTGCTCTGATATGTACATGCAAGTCTGACAAAACTGCAGAACCTTAAGAAAGGAATTGTAGATTAGTGAAATCGTGTAGTTGATTTTACCAACAAGAGTTAGACGGAATCCTAAACATGGAATCTTAAAAAGTAAACAATGTCGTAAGACTTTAATTAGTATCTTATATAAACTAACCTTCAATAAGACTGTGTAATTCCCAGCACTATAATTTGCGTACGTGTGGCAGCTAGAGTCGTACACATAATATCGCAGCTCGTTGCCATACTTTCCTGTATTGCTAACAGAGACATCATAATATGTCACCATAGCGTCCTCATTGACGTTTCTTTGTAGGTCTGCTGGTATTGTACACTGAACAGCAATCAGCGAATCAGCTTGTCCATCTGTTATAATGGTGTTCGCATAGTTGTGTTCGCCATTGAAATCAATCTGAATAGAATCCAATATAAAATAAGTGGCGCACTGGTTCCAGTTTGCCAAAGTTAAATTGTTTTATCGGTTAAAAATCAAAAGTTACCTAAAAACAAATTTATTCGGGATGAAATAGTGCATCGATAGATTCTATATGAATATGTTGTCAAAATATTATGTTCTACTGAGGTTACAAGAGTCAAAAGCATCGCAACGCTTTAAAACAATTTTAGTTAATTTATCTCATCCTATTAAGTATATATCTCCCCGGGCATGCGGAAATACAGTTCTTGGGTATACATCAGTCATAAAATGGACTGGTTGTACGAATTGAAATACAAATTTAATTTAAATACACACACATTGCAGATTTCTCTGGTTTGAAGTAAATATTACGTTTAACTGCGTTTTTTTAAATTGTGTATTCTATAACCTAATTTTCGAATATTTTCAACTTGGAAGTGTGGAGATGAAGCTTTTAATAAATAAAAGGTTTTGATACTTTTTTTACAAACTAAGATCGTAACTTACATAAAATTGTTTGATCTGACACGTAAGATTTTTGTCTAGGAATAGGCCTCCATGACCTATGATGGTATCACATGTGTCCTGAGAATAATCACATAGTCCATCCCCACTTAGGAATCTTAGCTGTGGGGGCGTGGAGGTGTCAATGGAACAATACACTCCACCAAAACCAGGATAACAGTCACAAGTTCCTGAATTAGTACACATACAAAAGAGAAAAAATATAGAAACTAGCTTTAAAAGGTAAATAAGGAAGAATGGAGCCATTTTACAGAGCAGAATTGATGTCACAACAAATCACAGCAAAGATATTGTCACAATGATGTCTCTCGTATAAATAATACATGTGTGCTTGTATGGGCTTAACAATGCTGTGTTTTAATAGAACTGTATGTCTGTAACAATACACCTGGATGGTCACCTTAATTAAGAGGTTTTGCTTTAATATTGAGTATACCTATGTCCACCTCAGGACCTGGAGATCTTATGTGTGGAATCATAACAGTTACTATAAAATGAAGGGTTGATATGTAAACTACCTTCAATAAAAACAATAGCAAAAAACAAATACTATATAATATATTCATATTATGTCATCCAGACATCACTTACCACCATTACATACGCCCCTATTGTAACAGCTGAATTTACAGGAATTTGCATATTCTGCTATGATGTCAGCAATGACGTCATTGATAGGATCTGTTACATTCATGTTCGTGGCAGCGTCCTCTCGCACAGTTGTGTTTCTCATGATGACGCTGATACATGTGTCCTGCATGGACTGGAGAGTAAATAGTGACCAATCTGTGCCATTGGTCAGCTGGATAAAAAATGAAATGTAAGATAAATGGCTTCCTGCTGGGTACAATGTTGGAAGTGTCAGAACTTGTAATTCGCTCGGTATCGACAGGCATGTGATGTTTAAGATAGAGTTCTGTTTGTCAAGTTAGTAAGTATTTCATAAAACCAAGACAATAAAAATATAAAATGGCAGAAAAAAGCTAATAAAATAGTTATAAAACTTTATCCTACCATCACCTCGGATATTAGATGTATAATGCGCGGCCTTTATCAAAACCTTGTGCGGTAAACTTGTCCGGATAAATTACTTTATAAATGCGTCACTTCCTATTGTTTTGATAATAGGATGTTCAATTTCTTCTTTCACAGTCTTTCGTCGGTTTGGGTTAAGACTGTAATCGTCTTGGGAAACTTAAATCTACCTATCGATATTGCAGCCAACCTATCCAGAGTTTAATTTAAGCTTGATGGTACGGTAATGCTCCTGCTAAGAAGTTTGATTGACTGGCTACAAGTAAGTTTAAAACTTTTTTCACTTTTTACGAATAGATTCAATAAAGGATTAATAATTTTACTTTTTGTTAAGCGCGTATGAAAACGTATCACTCAAACTCGAATTCCATTATCGAAAACCAAGAGGTCTTTACATAGACAATAATGTTATTTATAAAAAAAGATGGTAGGACAAATATAATACTAGGTTGTTGTTGGATAAAGAAAATGTTATCCTACATGGCACGAACATCTTAATGACTTGCTTTAATAAACATGTTACTTCAATCTTTGTTTTATTCTTTAAATCACTGTTATCAGATAGATGTCACCGTACGTTTATTTGAAAGCCCAACATAATCACTTATTAACATGCACCATTGGTAAACGCTAGAATACATCGTATTGGCTTTACTACATTACGTGATTGACTTTGTATCTAAGACGGCCAGGTATTTTCATAGACGGTCCTTTATTATCGAAGACAGTTCCAGTTCTTTATAAATAATAAGAACTCACAAGAATGTCAAGAACACAGTTGTGAAGAGCGATGTCGGTGTGTGTATAAGGAACCTGAGTACACAAGGTGTACATCCTGTTCTGGTTCAGGAAATCTTCACAGTAACGTGTGGCCGTCTCATTCGTCCAGGAGCTACCAGAGGCAGTACTCCTCTGAAAGTAAAAGACCTTTTCAGTAAACAACAATAATCTACTACCACGGCATTTCATTTGCTCGATACTTGCGACTTTTGAAAAAGAAAACACAACAGCTTAAGCAGAATAAAGCAAAGTGAACTAACTCGCTGTAGTAATTGCCAACTTTTTATGTAATCTATATTCATCAAGATCATAGTAGTCATTCCATGAGCTTGTCATTAGTTCATAATACAATATTATTGGCTCAAACATTGGGTTGGATGAACAATATTAAAGATAACAGTTTTGCAAAATGGGCTGAGTGCCTGGATCTTACATCCAATAATGTGCATATTTTTTTCCACTAACCGCCGTGCGAAATGTCACCTGTGGCAGAAAATATTTTATTGAATATTGAAGAGATACTTACCTTTATAACATTAAAGGAAGAAAACTAATATTTGCCAATTAAGCCTATGCATTTTCTTTGTGTAAAAGTTGCTGCTTGACACCAAAGGAAAAATCGCCATCCTTTTGCTAAACGTATTTATATTGTTATCATAACATAATATTTATCAGAACAGTGATGTTTGTGCTGTAAAGAAAAAAAGGAAATTGAATAGAAATTTATATATACATCATTGACAATTGTTCGATTTGAAAATGACAAGTGCAGTTCCCTTAACAAGTTAGAATACATTATTTAACTGTTTTACCCGTGTGAAATAGCTTGAAACTATTTTAGTAATTTTTTTTGAATGTTTCATTTGGATAGTCAGACAAAAAACACTCAAACATAAATTAGTACGTTCACGATGTCAAAAAGGAAACACGTTCAGCCATGAATAATTTATTTTATTTCTATACTTTGTTTTTACTTTTACTCTACTTCCGTCATATTTCCGTAGGATTATTTCCTTATCAATCCGCAAACTTTTATCATACCTTAACCAGTGGCTTTGCAATCATGTTAGTTGGGACTTGAATCTGCGGCGTGAGTGTAGGGTTTTTGAGAGACCTTCTGGTCCTGGATGGCTCAGTGGGACAGCTATGAGTTCCTGAGGTCACACCTGGGGAACATGACTGGACACTGCTCACACATGGTAACACACCCTGTAGGCCCTGTGTATCAGGGTTACACACACATACAGGGAACAGCCAGGGCCTGTACTCTATGGAATAAACACTGGGAGAAAACATGTCATATTCTTCAAGAACTTTCCACTTAGATATGAACTCAAGCCTGTCTGCAATGTTGATAGGAATCTGATCCAAAGTGTTGTCATGGAAGTCATTGGTTGAATCGTCATCCAGGGTACCACAGAGCCCGCGACTGTTTCCCTCCTCGTCATGCATGGATGGGTGGACAGTTAGATCCAATGCCATACCGCCCTCCGGTCCCATCCAAGGCTGAATGTCAATCCGGGCACGTACAGCTGTACCGTATGGCAGGTATATCTGCAAACACCATTAATGTTGTCAGATCGTTCAGATTAATGAGCGAGTTTATGTTACCGATGTTATTCTTTTTTTCAGTTATACAGAAACGCAGAGAAATACTTGTACATGTTAAGTACTTACTTGTTGTTGTTTTTAATTTGATTTCTGAAATTGTATCGAAAGATTTACAACAATAGCTTGTGTTACATGTGACAAACCTAATACCTGTATGGAAGCAGTTGCACCCATACATATGAATTATTTATATCACAAAACAGTTGTTTGTAATTTTGAACATTAAAAACATTAATTTCCATTACTTCGCTAACTACATTTTCATGTTATCTTTTTAGTATCATTCAAAGAAATAACAACAAGGACACCTTCAGGCATATCAATCAAGTATTGTTATGAACATGTGCGCGTTTAGCGTTTCATCATTATAAGAATTCGTTTAAAGTAGAATGGTAGTGGATACACTGTAAACCAAATATTCATGAAACAAATCTAAATCGGCTTCAAAAATATTCGATTAAAATCACCTTATCCGTTTTGCTGCGATTTAGGCCATTGTCAAACTGACTAGGGCAGTGCTCGTGACGTCATAATACAAAATTCCAAGGTAATTATATTCTTTTAAAATGTGGAACTATCATACGATGGGAAAAATAATTTTAGGATTTTTATCAGTTAGCCAGTTTATTGAATACCACATGTGTCATGTATAAGCTATAAATTTCCTAACTAATATAATAAGATGCACTTTTTAAAATGAATTTGATAAAAGGTTTATTGTATAATTTGGTATTAAATTCGAAAACACTTCGTAATTGTATGTCCACCGTCATAGTCACCGCACACATACCAACATCAATAGTTTCAGTAAACAAGAATCGAATGCCATTAAATCGTAACTGTAGTCTGCTAATCCGATTAAGATAACATAATATTTAAGCATGGATCAATAGACATTTGAATCATGCGTTATATTTAAAAAGCGATAGACAAGAAGATTTCCCGTGTCTCTGAAATATTTATACAATCCTGCAGGAAATATAAAATCATGTTTATGCAACATTTTCCCAACAGAAGATATAAATATGAAATAGTATATTTGGATAAATATGTGCAGACAGGCAGACGGACTGCAAGGCGGACATACGAGGGATGGACATGCAGACAGACACCTAGAGACACAACTCAGTTCTTGTCCAGAACGTCTAAGAAAAAGCAAAAGCAAAAGAAACAACAACACAACAACAACAACAACAGCAAACACCAGCAAAAAGAAAAAGAGAACATTGCGATGGTTTACTGAACATCACACCCCACAGATTTCTTACTGTGTAAGTCATTTCATCCTCCTTCTTTACTGTGAGTGCATTATCACCGCAGTGTTTGTAGCCAATGTCTATATGGCTGTCACAGACACTGATTACGTAGACATCCCGACCTGCCTTCACTGCCACTCCACAGTTACACATGGCCGGATTTTCGGGGGTCGTGCACGGGGTCACACGGTGCTGGATCTGATCAGGCAGAAAACTTAATAAAGTCAAAAGTTATATAATAATGTCAGCTGGTTGACGGTGCGACGGTTATTCCACCCACTACCTGTGCTATTCCTCCACTGAATTAAGGTACGTCGTAAGGATAACCATACCTTAAAACAAATTAATAGTTGTATTTTATTTGCTGCTGACTTACAAAGATGCAAAAAAGTTATTTCTATTTCTAAAGAGAGTAACGGATTAGAGACCGTGAATTATTGTTGCATTCTGACGACCTTATATGCAGATTTTTTTTTTAGCATTTTGCATACAATTATAATATTATTTCGCCCTTTTTTCCAAATACACAGTGGACATTATTATTTTTAATATATATATATATATATATATATATATATATATATATATATATATATATATATATATATATATATATATATATTTTGAAGCCATCACTTTTAAATATATGCCAACACGTTTATTGATTTGTTTCAATAGATCTGTTTCCTTGCATTATATTAAGGCCCCCTATAGGAAATGGGAGTTTAGAGCTCAGTAGACAGGCTTCAGCACTCCAGTCAGCCTGTTCCCTGGCGATTGTTAGCTTTGCTTTTTAAATATAATGCCTCGTCTCAGATCTTTTGTAGCAGTTTCATTTGACAGATATGTTTATCTTGTACTTTTTTGTTATTTGCAAACTTTGCACATATGTTGCATTGCTCATAATTATACCGTGTTCATATTTTCGTATTCTTTCAGTACAGCCATTCATGGTATTGAGAACAAAATGGAAGTATAACCAATAAATTAACCTTAAAGAACAGATGGTCTAGCCGCCTCATAGTTAACGTTCTAATGGTTCACCTGGAAGCTACAACTACATTTATTATAAGATGTAGCTCATTTCAGGACGGACGGATTGACAAAGTAACACTTACATAGAACTTCAATTCCTTCAAAGAGGAGGAGAGGTATTGACAGCTTAATATCAATGATGCTTTTGCCTTTTAAAATAAAGTAAATAAATCCATTAATGATTAGTTGTAATATGTATCATTTACATACCTCTACAGCCTCATACTTGATATTTGAATACAAGATAAACGTCCCCTTTGTGTGGAATTTTTCTGGACCTTCACGTACATGATGTTCATATTCCCTAGATTGAATAAATAATATTTAATTATAAGAATTTCGAAAAATCGTAAGAAAAAAGTGAGTTTATGTTACAGCTAGCGGTAAAATATAAAGAAATATATCTTATAAGAGAATAGAGATATATCAGCAGTTATTGTATATAAAGGAGTCACATTTAAACAGCAATTCAGAAAGCATTTAGTCATTAAAATAGAAAAAAGAAATAATTAGAGAACTTTGAGTCAACGAATTCCGCACAAGGATGAAACACATTTAATCAAGTGATTTTGCAAATCCATGAATATTTATTGCAGACAGGAAAATTCGACACAATTAAGAAACCTACACGTAACATGTCAAAGACAAATAATACGTTCTTTATAGGTTATTTAAAATTTTCAACATGTTGCTATCTAACTTAAAACCTACTACAAGTATTTCACAAATTGACTTTTCTGTTAAAGGTGGTATCCGACCGTTTTCTAAATAACCAAACAAGTCATTGATACCTAAAAAAAGGTCTTGCAAAATGCTGTTCATTGATGACAAAGATCTGTGTGAACAGTCAAGGATAAATCTCCATTTGTCATTGCAAGCAGGTGTTTCCTGTCCGAACCGCGCTGCAGAGCTACTTTTTTCAACTTAGTAAACCACATGAGCATTTACCTTTATATAGTCATCCGTGTAATTCGCTCTGACGCCGATATCCATTTTAAGCAGTTACCACTATCGCGTTTTTATAAGTACAGTCTAACAATAAAGTCAGTGTTCAAAATCGTTTTTATAACGACTAAAGTATGGGTTAATGCAAAAGGTATGACCTAATTCTCCAAAGCAGTGATTACATATTGGTACGTGTATTTTATATAGGCAAACTGTCGGATACCACCTTTGATAATGAACGTGTATTGCTTTTTCGTGTTCAAGCATTGAACCCGAAACCATGTAGATTTCTCACCTTCCATCAAATGTATATAAGTGAGGGTCATTCCGTGCAGCACACAACTTTCCACGCCACTTACGAACTGGCTCTGGTAGAATTGTTACCTGTGACATTTGCAAATGTACACCAGTATTATGCTAAGTATATAATATATTATTTTCAGTAGTCACTACCTTTGTTCGTACCTAATGTTAACCTAACTTAATTTATACTCAAATTAAGACTTAAATGACAGTAAGATACTAAACGCCTTTCGTGCAAAAACAGGAAAATCAAGAATTTTTATTACCCATTTTCCGTACAAATTAACCTCACAAAATTTAAATTCAACTCAACAGTCTTAAAAAAGACAATTTCAGCACAAATGTTTGAAGCTAAAACATTTTCTAATGTTATGGTATTTGATATCTGACACAAATATTTTAGTCATATGGAAATACTAAATTGATAGTTTTACATCAATTCCTTACATCAATAGCTGGAAGTTTGATATCGTTCCAGAGCCCACTGAGTTGTTGTGTCTGTAGGAAGACCTGATAGTGGCCTTCAACACCGTATTGCCCGGTCTCTCCACTAGAGATGTTCATGTGCTGGATCTGGCCCACGTCCGTTTCTCTGACACTGAACCCACACATACCAGAACTGTGGCTGATCACATCTGTAACATGGTGCAAGTCGGTTTATCATCGGGTTTATTGTCGTAGTAAATGTAAAAAATACATTTTTTAAAGAAAGGAATAATTACAAGTTATATTAAGTTGTGTTTTCAACGAAAAGGTCATCAGTATACAGTTGACATGAATCTATATATTTGACATTATTGTTTGAAAATATATTTGGCCTTACTCGTTTGAAAATAAATAAAACAAGGACAAACATTCATTTATCCTGATATACGGAAAGTATCAATGTATGTAATTTTTTGTAACAGAGAATAACTTTCTAGATAGTTTTAGGTAAGAAAAGAATAGGTTAGAAGAAATAAATCTTATATATCTCGTAACAATAGAGTGTGTAGTCACCCAACAGTAGTGTATAATTGTTGTAGCTATATATATATATATATATATATATATATATATATATATATATATATATATATATATATATATATATATATATATATATATATATATACATAGATAGATAGATAGATAGATAGATAGATAGATAGATAGATAGATAGATAGATAGATAGATAGATAGATAGATAGATAGATAGATAGATAGATAGATATATCGCTAAAGATACAGGCTGGGAGTGATAGTACAATATTAAAAATACTCAGAATACTCAGTGTGCAGTTTAATATGGCCTATTAAATTTATTCCGGACATGAGTCTAATTATTGACGAAAATATATATAATACTAACTATAAAAAGTTTAAGCAAAACATACTGCGACAATTTCCATAGTCAGGGGTGAAGGACATTATGTCAAGTGTACATCCTGGCTTGTCACAACTAAAGGGTACGGTGAGCTTGAACTCAATGGCTTTGGTTTCACCTCGGCGCATGTTGATGGACGGTGTGAGAATATGAATGCCGGCGTAAAAGGTCGGTGAGGGGTCAGATAGCTTGCCTGGCGGTCCACCGGGTACCGTAAAGGCACGCACCAAACAAACAAACTATAATTAAAGTTTTTCTCAAGTCACAAGCAAGTCCAAGAAAATGTTAGACATGTAATAGATAAAGAAAATGTTTCAGAGGAGGCTGAGACTATTATAAACCGCAGTGCTTGCAGCGTTATTAAGATTTTCGTGCTGAGAGTGAGACACTTGCTTAGACAGATAAAACTGGGCTGAGTTTAATAGCCAAGGTGTTGGCCTCGTCCACATGTTTTAGCTTAGATAGTTAAATGTATATATTATTAAGTTGTTTGTCAAATGTATTCTTTTCTCAGCTGTTTACTCCCGGTGCAGGTGCTTTTTGTAAGTTGCCTAGCTTTCAAGGAATATGTTTACACATTTTGTATCTCAGAAAAATCATCCTGAGATGTAAACATGGAGCCCTCCGCAAACCAGATGTCGTTTCCAGAGTAATAAGACAGCTAAATTTCGCAAGTACGAATAATTGACCATTCATTACCTTGACAATGCGCGGCCAGTCTTCATGTCTGTGTAAAAATTAATGCGTGTACAGACACATATATATGTCGAAGGAGAACTAGTGTGTTAATTGTGTTCCGGTATACTTCAAATAACGACATGATGTTTTGGTGCCCTTAATCCATGTGAAAAATAAATAATAACATCACAATTGTCATTACAAAAATGTATTTCCTACACATGCTACGCTGCGCAGCTATTTTAAACGATGAAATTCACGTGACCGCTTGAGTTCACTTTAAATAAACATCTACGTAATTAGCTCTTATGGGATCTATTTTTAGCTGCAATGTTAAGATAACTTATTTATAGATTTGGAAGTAGCTTTTAAGTGATATATTTAACGATAATATTTTCTAACAATCCAATTATTCTTCAATTGATCTGATATATGTAACATCTTCCCCCTATCCTTATTCAGAATAGAGGGAAGATGTTACATATATCAGATATAGGCAAACCTAGGATACTAGCTGCATTATTGCAATTTGTTGCAAAGTATATGTTTATATTTTCATATTCAAAAAGATTTATATAAGGCATTATTTTCTTTTTATTTCCATGTATAATATAAGCTACTACATACTCTGACATTCATTTTCATGCTTTTTTTGATAAGGTCTTCCTCTGTAAGGTCTAGTAATGTCATGTTGCTCCTGTTGCAGTAGCCCTTAATTAGGGAAATGTCTCGGTCACCGTGAATCTCCCAGATCACAGAGTAAAACAGGTCAACATCGCTCTTGGTGAAATCACAAGCAAAGCTGTAAGTTTCTTGTTGTGAAATCACTCTGACACGCGTGGATACAAAATCTGTTGAATTTCCTATAAACAATCAATAAAATAATAAAGCTTAGAAAAATTGATAAGAAATTTGGTTAATAAATGAGGCTGTTAGGATTTGTTTTCGTTTCGATGTTTCACATTGACACACTAATGGGGAGAAAACCTTCCATCTAACATTTGGCGAGAGAAGACTTGATACAACATCCTGTGTAGAACTACGTACACAAGGAAGGGTAAGTAGAACATTTCACGTGAAACTTTTCCCTGCTTGTGATTGGAAGTGTAGTGGACAGCGATCGACTATCGCCTACAGGGATATACGTCAATGATTCTTACCCATTCTGCAACTTTTTCGCATTCGGACCTTGTGTGGAAACATCATTTGTCCCTCATTGATGACCAATCTGATGACAATGATGTAATTTACTTAAAGTAAATAATGCCACTGCAACACAGACCACGATTTATTGCTTTTTAAATGGCAGTCTGTTAACAACAAATAGTTAAGGCGGCTTCCTGAAAGGCGATTTTAGAGCTGATTTCGCTGTATTTCACAACAAATATAACACACACTTCGATATATAGTTACAAGACTTGGATTCGTGATGCAAGCACAAACTATGGCATTTTCATCTGAGGCGCTGGCCACGAGAAAACAAATACAGTAGTAGCCATTTTTCAAATTTTTAAAATAAATGATTCTTCAGCAAAGCTTTTACATCAAATTTATGTATACATATTAAAAACAATTCGGCAAACGTCAAACAAGGCCGCCGCGAAACGTATAACAAAGAAAATAAAATGAGTCAATGTTATCTGAGTATACCAGATACATTAAAATCTTCGTACGGATAATATTTCTTATGTTCGTATCTTAATCGTTTTTGAAATATCTTGTAAGATAAAAAGTAGAAAGATTCATAATGTGTGTTGATATACGTTCAATGGTAATTCCCAAGAAAACAGATTAGCTGAATCTCCACAAGCACGTTTTCAAGCACGTTTACATGTATTTGTTTTTCATATATTCCCATATATTGCACTAGAAGTCACAACAAAAAGCATTTTCACTAACACCCAGTAAATAAATCAACAAGTGTTACTTGTTACTAGGAATTATATGATGGAATCTTTACTAATAAGAATATATAAGACAAAGTCCTATGAGCATTGCAACATATACAAAAATTGAAAAGACACAGGACCAAGGTATCCACATGCACGCCAAATGTAAATGTAAGAACAAATCTGTGATGAGTTATTTAACAATATAATGTGTAATGTATCATAAATAACTTGAAACATTGCGACATACTAAACACCATTCTTATTGTGCTTATTAAACAGATATTATGTTTTGCCTTTATTATATATAAGCCAAATGCAGATAAATCTTCGGCTTTTATACCATAATATTTTAATACCGTATCCAAGTATCTTTTTACAATGCTACATTTTGATATGTTTTTTTTTAATTTGATGGTTTCCTTTGTGTTATTTTTAATATCACATTTCATTTTATCCGTTTTAATTCCTGGTGCAGTCTTTGCTGTTAGTTGTGTCGCTTTGGTCGAATATCTTTTTGTTTACACTGTTTGAGAGAAACCCCACGGGGAAGTGCGAGGTTATAGAGCTCCACACATCAAGTATAAGTACCCCAGTCGGTCATTTGCCGTCTCCCCAGTCGGTTATTTGCCGACTTGACCGTTCCAAGGCGGTGACTGCAGGTTTTTTATTTTTGTGTGTTTTTCATGATTTAACCTGCTTCCCTTTGTCTAGAGGTAGTTCAGATTAAATATCTTTGGTCATTTTTATAAGACCTTTTCTTGTTTATCTATTAGATAATGTACACGAATTTCCATATGTTGTTACTTTATTATGTTCTTGTTAAAATTTGTTTAGTGTTGCACTGGTTTTAATTTAGAAATGGTTTAAAACAAAATGAGATCACCATTAATCGGGCTCGCCTGATGATGCACACCAGCTGCATCCACAAAAGTCTGATACATTGTCATTTTTAAAGCTAACTCTTTCAATAAGAAAATATAAGTTGATTGTTTGAGTATTGCAAAACATTTAAATCTTGGCAACCACAAAATAAACAATTATATTTGTCATTAGAATTTAAAACAACTTTAACTGCAGTTTCAAACTGATAACGATGTCATGGTATAATAATTTTGTTTAAATCATTAATGATGCGATATTTCTAACTCGCTTCCGACCAAAATGAAGTGTTTTACATAATATTCACATAAATGGCAGCGTCCTACTCATAAGGCTTTTTAATATCTAGCTATGATAATGAAATCGGTTACCACATCTGATTAGCCAATTGGTGTGTAAGATGCCAGTTTAGTTTGAATAATAATTGGACATATTCTTAGGGACACTACAACATCTTTTGTTGTCGTTTACAATTTAAAACGCTTCATAATTATTATGAACAACATCTAGTTGTTTTATAATAAGAATATATGACAAATTCCTATAAGAATTGCAACATATTTCAAACCAAAGGCACAGGACAAAGGTTTTCACATGCAATACAAATGTAAAAGAAAGAACAAGTATGTGATGAGTCTTTAAATAAGAAGAGCAAAACCAACAGTTACCAACTTGGAACGATCAATCGACAAAAGGGACCGACTGGGGTGCATAAACCGGATTTACAGAGCTCTAACCTCGCACTTCCTGAAGGGTTTCTCCAAAGCAAGCAATGAAAAGAAATCCGATCTATATCAATAATGTAGAGCGCTGACATTTTCTTAGATAAGCTATGACGTCGTTATTGACGTCATTGACAAGTAATATTCACAGGATACCTAGAAGAGAGGGAATTTTTCATTTCCATTAAAAGAACTTAACAATATTGTTTATAGTAAATTAATAAAATTTTAATTAAGGAAAAAATGAACGGAGAAGAAATGTTTATGGTTGTAGCATCTTGTTCATATGTAGATGGAATTGAGATTAATGTCCGCAAAAGGAAAATACGTGTAGCATTCCTTATAGGATGGCCATCTTAGAATTTTCAGTGACAATCGCCTTTTAGAAAACAGTTCGTGTGTGTGCCAAATTTCACGTTTGCATAACGAACCGAAATATTTTGCAGCTGTCAATTCTACTGAGATTGGCTTTAAATGTTAAAAGGTATTAACAATACACTGATAAATATTGTGATGACGCATTGTTTCAAAAAGGTATTTTATGAATTACCTTTCTTAATGCATTGTATACATAATCTATACACCGCCTTTGTCGTTTGGGGAAGATATTCACGTGCTCTAGAAAATTCATTAGGTAGTTGTACTTACAACAACGAGAAGCTACATATTTTTTGGTTTGATTTTGTTTTATTTTGTTGTTTAAAATAAATTGTCTTAGAAGAAAATCCCAAAATGTTGTCTTTTGTCCTAGCTATAATTGTATGCTATGTTCCTGCATCTAATTAGATTAAATGTATTTCCAACTTACCTTCTGTACCAACACCTGTAGGTTGAAAAGAAACCGACATTAAATTGTAATTTGTGAAAGTATTGATAATGCATAATTATATATTATGAAAAAAGTCTTTAAAGACAAGAAGCAAATGCACAGTATTATATTACAATTCGAATATTTCATTTTAATAAACTAACAGTTCATGAATAAATTAATAGCAGTTAATTTAACAGGAAATGATTTGGGTCAGGCTGTTCGTCAAGCGTCATCAAGTGTGATATAAGTAAATTACCAGGAGTATACCATACAATTTTTCACTGACTGGATACTTGACACATGTGGCTCATTGTATGTTAAATAGTTATTTGTTTGTTTTTCGTTTATTGATATTCGTGTGGAAGAAACTAACCAAAGCAGTAGCCACTTCCATCCGCTGTTGGTTCAAGCCTGTAGACGTAGAATGAGGTACCACCATGGTTGGCACAGTGTTTGATTGATATAGAGTATTTATGGCTGCAGTTAGAATTTTCGGTGACTTGACAGGCCGTTGTCTGGACAGTGGTATTCACTGAAGGCAGAGATCCTTGACGAACACAAAATTTAAAAATGATTTTATCGAAATACTTCTAAGACAGTTAACAGATACAGATGAAGCACATTTATGTTGCAAAAGCACAAATTATTCTTGCAGTATGGAAAAAATGTTGTCAACTGAGAAAAGATGTTACCGTTAGTTGAGTATTTCCACTATAAATTTTATGACCATTCTCAGTATCCAATTAATACTCTCCTTCTGCAGGCTGGCTACAAGATTTACTCAAACTCAATTTCTCAAATGGTAAGTGAGTGCTTAAATAGAAAGCACGAATAACTGATACTTTGATGTTATATTCAGAGGGTGTCCACCATAAATCGTAAAAAACTGTTTTCCATTTAAAAACAATACCATTAAATAGTTTGCATACAGTTCAATACATTTTTTAATATTATAAATATCTTATCTTACCTGATATTGCAATAATTGTATCTTAAATTTTACCAAACATTAATATTGACACTATTATATAGTAAGTTTTATCATTGATTTAAACTTTCTTTTAGAAGTTTTATAATAAAGTTGCAATAATATTGTTCTTTCATTTTACCTTGCATTATGTTTTGTTTTTCTTTAAGTATAGCACATGAACAAAATATAGATTGCAAAAGATCTCAAAAGGTATTCAAATTTCTGGCAATTCGATCCAGAATGAATTTTACTTTCAAATATTAATTAGAACCCCACCCCTATATATCTGACGTTTAAAAACCGCACTTACCATTCTGATAAATAGGATACATTGTTCCACATGAATATATCGTTGGCATATGTGTTCTGTCTGGCATGTGTTCCATGCCCACAGAATACCACCTGGCTACTAGACGTGAATCGCTGTATGTAGAACCTATATTCCGCGTGTTAAAATGGACGTATCTGTAGTCGAGATTGGGCAGTTGGCGATGGTTGTGGCTTTGACATGGGTCTGGATTCTTTTCATAGGCTGCAGAAAGGGTGTCATAGATAGATAATCTATAAAGAAAAAACTTTTCATCTTCTTAAGTATGAGATACAACAATATTGCTTTAAAAGGAATCCGGCCTGTAGCATACTTCCATTTCTCAACTTAGGTATTGAATTGTATGCAGTAAAAGATTAATTGAATGATAAACCGACCCTGTTTTACTCAGTTTTATTGTTGTTTGAAGTTATAACAATTTTAACATCTCACAAACAATACTTCAGTTAACAATTAACAATACCCTGTGCAGCAGCATTGTATTACTATTATAACCGTTGAAAAGAGATTAACATACTGCAGTGAATGGCAGCATCCTCGTCATGCCCACAGTCATGAACAGTCCACTCCCGGGAAGGACACTGTGACACGTCATGTTCATTCCCAGAGCAGTACAAGTCATCCACAATTATCGGCCCTTGACTTGGGCCGAACGAGCCCTCACCATGCCAGTAATTTCTGTGGGAGGCAAGATAAATCAAAGCAGACAGCACACATTCTTCCAAGTACAAAGTACATAATTAGTTGCTTTTGACCGATTTTAAGCTACAGTCAAGGGCAAATTGGGATTAATCTGTTTATTTTAACTGCCATCACGCTAATTCTCTACAAAAAAGTCGTTTACGCTTTCTTATAATGAATAAAAAAACTCAGTACCTTTAGTAAGAAAGGTCCTGAGTATTGCAACATTGTTTACAATTTTTAAAAGCGCAGGACAATAGTGTTCATATGCTTGTCAAATGTAAAAAGATACAACAAAACTGTGACGAGACAATTAATTTTTCTCACCCAAATACAATGTGGACCTTTTACGTCCATGTGAATATCGTTGTATCATTTTCCCCATTGGACCTTTTCAAATTTTGTTTTTATTTGCAAAAGACTTGATATAAATTCATTGGTGCAAAACTTGTCGAAAGTACCTTACTCACCCTGTACTGAAATTCATCATTCGGCATAAAACATGCGCATCATTACCATCAAAATGATCATTACAGATAGATCCCCATTCACCATCATAGTTCAGCTCTACACGACCTGTGACTTCTATTAATTTGTTCGTGGATACATCAAAACTTGTATCTAGCACTGCGTCTCCTTCCATCAAACGAACACCAGTTGTGGTTCCTGGGTATGATCAACGAGTTGCATTTGTCAAGTATATGTTGTCGACAAATCTATTTTTTCCCAAATATTTACAAAGCTTGAAACTAAATTTTGAAAATCACATATATCATATGCTATAGTTCATGATATGATTCTCTCTCATGATACAAGTAGTTAATACTTACTGTCCAAAATAAATGAACTATTTGAATACACATCGAGCTTATTATTGTATAAACTTTGGACTAGTTAAAAAAGTGGAAGAATCATAATATTATGGGAGAGACTCACTACAGTTGAGTGTAATGTCATTGTCATGACTACAGTTGTTTTTCATCCACTGGAGAGTCCCACACTCATAAAGGTCGACTTCATCTCCAGTACAGTTAAGGTCATTCAGCAAAACATTGCCTCCATCAGTGTCATATTTGACACCCTGCTCAAAAGCTATATCTCTGTCAAGAAAAGAATGGTGTTAAATTCACATAATCTATGATTCTAATTGCAATCTGAAGATTTTAGTGAAGAGATATCCAACCATAACCACCAATGTCATGTACTTAAAAGGAATATGAGTTCATAGCGGTGAGGTCTTAGAAAATCTATTGATCCGAAATATAAAACTACCAGACCTACCGATGGACGCACGCATTGGCTGAGAAATAGCTTTAAAAACGTTGTTTAAACGGAGAAGGCGAATCCAAGACAGTTGACACTCCACCTCTTTTTTTTCATTTATTCTAGGCATTTATGGACTTTTAACCTTGCTTTGTACACCTTTTTATTGAGTTTTATTAAATCAGTTGGAAATATGTTACTTGGACAATAAAAGTTGTTAACGTTTTAATTAAAATGTTTTTGCCTCATGTTGACTTGTACAAAATATTGTATGGTTTTATAAAAGTGCACCTACAAGCTATACCCGGTAGTGTGTCCGAGCATTTTACACACAGTTCTGGCGTCATTTTCGTCAAAACCCTGACTACATACTGTGCCCCAACGTCCTTGGTAGTACACCTCCAGTCGCCCGATGTACTTGTTTCTGCCACCATAGAGGCGAATGGGCGTATCTGAAAGACCGCAAAATCGGTGAAGGCAACAGCTAAAATTGGATGTTAAAAAAACGTATAGCCTACTTATGCCATGTTTTCTCTCCGTCGTACAAACAGCGAAATACTCTGTGTAGGACCAGGACACGATTTACAAGTATTGTTTGTGTTGCAAGCTACCGAAATTCATCCTACAATTACCAACATCAATATCCCCCCTCCTCCTTGTCATCATTATAGAAGTCACACTGTATCACCAGCAGCAGCATTTACATAATCAGTAACAAGAAAAAACAAACATTATTACTAATACATATAATGAAAGGATCAAGCATACCTTTTATCCAGCAACAAATACAACCAGGACAAATTGCTATTAATATTATTATAGAATATCATTATAGAAGTCACACTGTATCACCAGCAGCAGCATTTACATAATCAGTAACAAGAAAAAACAAACATTATTACTAATACATATAATGAAAGGATCAAGCATACCTTTTATCCAGCAACAAATACAACCAGGACAAATTGCTATTAATATCATTATCAACGGAATCTTAAAAATTGTTTCAAACAACAGCGCCAACGACACACAAGCATTGACACCTTCGAGATCATTGTCTTAGAATCAACGTTATTTTCATCGACGGCTACAGCTTGTGGTCTAGTAGTTAAGGCGTTTTCATTATTTTGCGAATATTTATATCCGTTCATTAATTAAACGTTGATTTAACATCTGCATAAATTCATTCAACTTCGTAGCCCGGGAAAGATCACTTTATTCTTGGTACAGTCAGTAAATTATGTAATTTAGACGGAATACGTCCGCACACACAAGCTACCAAGTTTGCTGTATCTAAGTTTGATATGATAAGCGCTGTAAGTCTTTTTCTAAAAAAGAATGAGTGTATATTTTAAACTGACTAAAGTCGGTTGTTCTGTCGAATGATCATTCAAAGGCGGTAATTGTTATGGCTGCTATATTTTGTTTATTGTCTCGTCTCAGTCTTATGTAATCTATGTTGTCATTTAATTCATCCTATAAGGATTGTTAAGTGTATTTCCTTTGATGGACCTTGAACTTTGGTTCTTCAATTCCATCTTCACATGATCAGGATGCTACAACCATTTATTCGTCTCTGGTCATGTTTGTTCATGATTCAGAAAGTTAATTTTATTTGTGGTCAACCATTTTTGTGTTGTTTTTCAAATCGAAATAATACCATATTCCTTTTCTGCACACTATGTGGACATTTTTTTCGATGACGTCACTACTTTCGTCATAACGTATAGAAAGCATGGACATATTGTTTTCAAATAGATCGTTTTTCTTTTCGTTGCTTGCATTTGAGAATCTCGTCAGGAAGTGCGAGGTTAGAGCTCTGTAAAAGTGGTTTTAGCACCCCAGTCGGTCCACATTGCCGACTGACCGTTCCAAGGCGGTAACTGTCGGGTTTGCTTTTTTCCTTAAATGACTCATCACAAATTTGTTCCTACTTTTCGCTTGGCTTGCATGTAAAAACCTTTGTTCAGTGCCTTTTCGGAGTTTGGTATATGTTGCAATACTCATAGGACTTTGTCATATATTCTTATTTATGTTCACATCTAGTTGATATCTGTTTACTTTATCTCGTGTTTTTGCAGTGTTTATATTACTTTAATTTTATGATTTTGCTATTTATCGTATTTCAACATTAAATATATACTTATCTTCCTAAATTTTTCAGATATCTAGACAAAACGTCTTGACTGTTCATTATGACTCAATTCATTGTCATTAAGAGTGAAGTCAAATCACTGAAAATCTGAAAATTGACCGAAGACCCGAATTGTTAGTCTTTATTATATAATGCATCATCGGCGTATTATAACATAACTTTTGGATATCATAACCTAAAATCGCTTCACAAAACTACTTTTTGGTTTATTGAAACAGCTCGATTCGAGGCAGCAATTTTCGTTTATTAATTTTGAATATTCTATAAAAATGTGGGAAAATTTCATAGGATAGCGTCCCTTTACATTTGCAACAACAACAAACATGATTTTCGTAACTTTTTTCAAGTAAACTGCAACACCACAGGGAATAAGCCCGCGGTCCCATCTTCAATATAAAATATGACTAATCTGTCATATTTTTCTAGCATGTGAAGAAAACCAAGAAAACCCAAACTTCCTTCTGGTCCCCCGAAAAGATATTTGTTCAACTTATTTTTTGAGACATTTTCACTTCACAAAACGTGTAAGTAAGGATCATCTTTGTACCAGATTTCATCAGAAAAGCGCCTAAAATATCAGATGCAAGTAACTTATAATCGATACATAATTATTTGAAAACGTTTTAAGTTGACTAAGTTTGTAATACATGTACACACTTTGTTTCTATTACGTATCTGGTTAGCCTGATGGTCAGGAAATATAACCACGCGAAAAGTTATAATATTTCGCATATCCTTTTATAGTGCTTTTATGTCGATTCTTACATTTATGTTAGTTTAATGACTGATTTGGCCAATAATCCGTTGTTTTTTTTTCAATCAATTCTGGCTGAGAACAAACAAACTTGACAGGTTGAATATGAGACATTTAAACTTTAATATAGAGTGTTGTCTCGGATTGTGTTACAATATACTATCTGAAACACGCCCAGAATATCACTACTAATAATACTAATAATACATGGTTTATAATTTGATAACATTTTGATTAGACTGAATTTGTATTACATATATCAGTTTTGTTTATATCTAGTTAGCATGATCGCAAGTAAATGTAACAAAGTGAACTGAAATAACCTTGATACAAATGCTGTTGTTCTTAACATATAAGGTTATAACACTGCTTTCTATTATAACAGCATTGGTGTAATTTTTATCTATTTGTGTTATAAGTTGCAATATTAAATAAAAAGTAGAAGTTACTTCTTGACTGTTTTGAATAACATTCTATTCACTCTTAAAAGAAAACTGCAACTAGGATACAGAACAATACGAAAATTATTTTTACCGAAATATATCTTTCTGAAGATTACCATGAAAATACTTTCAAGTGCTTGGTGTCTTAACATTAATACTTTTAGATTTTTTTTATGACGTAACATAGTATTGTAAACCTGCCATTTCTCTTGTAATTATTGAGAACACGATTTATACATACATAATTACTAGAAACATCACGCTTAAACCCACTTAAACCTTGTGTTATTATTTAAGCTCCGGTGTGAGATTCGACACATATGGAACACGCCTGTCTTACTCATTCCATACCAAGTGTGTGTTCTGTGAACCAACGGTGTAGCAACGAAATAACTGCATATTGTATATAATTTCATAATTTGCATAGACATGGCATTGGTAATTTCTGTCTTGACTAAACATCTTATGTATATGTTTGCAATTTCAAACATATAAACATTTAAATAACAACATATTAGAAAAAAGACAGGTTGTGGATCATAGTTTCTAGTTTTATTATTGCTACAAAAAATAGTCAAGAAGCAAAACTTAACAACACCATTTGCTTACCACATTCTATTCCAACCTCTCTGGTGTGATCACAGTAACTGTAAGGAGATCCCCAGTCGTATGTGACGTCACATTCTGAGATGTCAGTCTCTCCAGAGTCACACTGAAGATGTGAAATGGTGGCATTTAAAGGCTCCATTCTAAAGAAGGATCGCAGACGCACACGAGTTGCCCTGGAAGTATAATAACAAGAAAACAGAACACGTGAGACAGATTTGTAACCTCGAAATAACTGATTAGAATGAAATTTAAGGGAAGGAAAGATATTGCTCCAACATTTATATGAACTTTGGTGGTGATTGCGAACTAACGAACGAACCAACCAACCAAGCATACAATCGAGGTATCTGATTACAATTCATGGATAATCAAGTTATTTATTCATATTTTACACTTATAAAAGAACAAAATATTGGTGGGATTTTTTAGAAGAAAACATTTTAACAGTGAACAATTCTGTATCAGAATTTAATGAGCATATACAAAAAAATAGCATTGTTTTTTGTTATGCTTTTAAAGTTGTTATCTAGAAATAAGAACTCGGACTAAGTATTTAGTTTTTGTATTTAAAGTGCCTTCCTTAAGTACCAATCTTGAACCACTTAGCCTACACATACTTACTTATCACTGTATCCCAGACTCCTGCAGATGACCTGGGCATCCTGCTCGTCAAAGTCATAATCACAGATGGTGCCCCAGCTCCCCACTGGATATTCTACCTCCACTCTTCCAGAGTAATTATTAGACCCGCCAACAAGTCGGATGGGCGTTCGGGGTCCTTAAAGTGAAATGGTTCCCATAAAATTATACAATAAATCTGCGTGTCTATGTAACTGAGACAGACGCGATACATAACACATAATTCTTAAAGGGTGGAAAGTGAAAACTAATCTCCTTTAGTTGATTGTTTAAGACCGACATTGTAAAGGACACGTTATTAAAGAATGCAGGCATAAAGCTTGTACATGTACACACAGGCTTGCGGAGACTAGTATTTTTTGTTATTTAGTATTGGCGGTCAATTATGCATCAGAACCGAGCTGAATGAAGTTATTAAAAAATATCGTAAAATCTTATGAACATTGCAACGTAAATTAAAATTTTAAACTCACAAGCCAAATGTAAATGTTTGTTATAAGTCGTTGAACAGAGACAGTGGAACGGTCAGTCGGCAAAAAAGGACCGACTGGGATGCTTAAACCAGAGCTCTAATCTCTAGGTTTCTGAGGAGTCCCTCAAACGCAAGCAGTGAACAGTTACAGATCAATTTAAAAGAAAACGTCCAAGTGAGGACGTAATATTAGAGATAAATTACGACGTCATTTATAGAAAGTACTGACGTAATCAAAGGTTATGGCCACACGGTGTTTGGGAGAGAGATTGATCCTATGGGCATTGAAACATATGCAACTTTTGTGTAGTGGTTAAATGGAAGAAGACATTCAAAGCCTAAGTTTTTGGCGCAAGGTCAAGCCAGCGGGGAGTGGGGCGCATGTGGAGTAGTGGTTCAGATGTTTTGTTACTCCTCTGGCCGCTTAGCATCCCACTACATGGGTCGAATCCATTCGGGACGAAGGATTTAAGCTGACTTGCGGTGTATCTTAAAAACCTAACACAAGGTCAAGCGACAGTTACAGGATGATCACAACAGCTCACCATAAATATATACATTAATGTAGTTTTATAACCAATTCCTAACACAGTCTGCGTAAAGGCCAATAAGCTGAGTGGTTAGGGAATTGTATTCTTGCCCCATCGGCCCGAGTTTGATGTTCGTTTGTTGGATTTATTGTCCTAGCAGCAGTTTGTCAGCCAACTGGAGACGGGGTTTACTTTTAAGCATATTTTAATCTGACTGCACTAGGTATATTAAGAGTTACAACTTGTACATTACTTACTGCAGTTAATAGCCACCGAACGTTGATTACAATCTGGTGACGAATTATTCCATGGAAATGACTGGCATTGGTCAACAATGTCTTCTGAGCCATCACACATGAGATCTTGTATCCGACTAGTGCCAATATTGGTTTGTCGAATAACACCACTTCTATATATGGTTACATTCCTATGATATATTACACACATTGAGCAGCTAAGGAATTATCAATGTTTAAAAACTCACAAACATAAACCATTTATAAAAAAACACATCTGATCAGATTAAAATGATATTTAATAGGTATCCATGTAAAAATGCTTTGCTTGCATTCTGGACTGTTTTGCTATAAATTTCATTATTTTTCCTTGTCATATTTCGTTATTTGTAGTCAGTTGAATATGTTTATGCCTATTGGAATAATTGGAATGAGACGTCATATTGACTTAAACGATTAGTTTGTGAGGATCTGATCAGGAATACAAAGTATCATGTTATGGAATGCAAAGATTCTATTAAGAGATTCAGAAATATCTCATTCCGAAATAACAAATAAGTCTTTCTCTGGAAGCACGAAGCCCACGCTGTAGTTTGTATACTCTTTTTGATGAAGATTGAAGATAACATTTATCAAAATAGTGAATAGTATTTGTTTTAATGTATATGTAATAAATAACTGCATGACGTTATGCCGCATATCTATAATAACAAGCTTATCTTTAATGTGAACAGTAAACAAACCACAGCTTGTGTGATTTTTTTCTACATTCAACATAATTAACATAACGATTAAGAATTGAAAAGCAAAACTTTAAAATATTATTTAACATCGAAACTACCCTATTTCTATATACACCCGAGTGTACAGGAGCCAAGACCCGATTATATCCCGATATTTTATGGTCACTGCCAGATTTTTCACCTAAGAACAAGTAACAAACTCTAAGTCATTTAAGTAACTGTATGACTATCTTTCTGTACACTTACTGTCCATCCTCTGCACCCAGCGCTCTACAAATGACGTCGGTATCATTATGGTCCATGTGATGAGAACAAACAGTGGACCATTGGCCCAGATATTGTATGTCCACGTGACCACGGTACATGTTGTGTCCGTTGGTTAACCTGACTCGGTTGACTAAAAAGTGATTATATTTAATTTTACCACTCATGTATTGATATTTTCTTAAAGGTCATACATATACCCTTAAGTGTATTCCCCTAAGATTTTTTGACGAGTGAGAATATTGCAGTGTGATGTTTGATGTTAGACGCTGTTTTGCTCCCCTGAGCATAAACTCAGGATGGATGAGCTATTTCTATCGCTAACCGTCATGCATCTCGCGTCCAAGGTACGCCATTAGTCTAATGTCACTTCCAATGAAACAACAGGCACGGATTCAATCAAATTTACAAAAAGCTTAAGTTGTCTACTGTTGAACAGTGGTACATTTGTCATCTTACTAGACAAACTGAGATGAGTTGTATAATATTGTTAATAGAAGATCACAAGAAACACTTGACTGTTGATATATAATTGACTAAAATTAGAAATGACGACGATGACCTCTTGGCTTTAGTGACAATCGCCTTCATCTAAAGGTTTATGCATGTTTCGAGAAAATTAGAAACAAGCAGAGAAGTGCATCAGACGTTTTACATTTTCTCGCATTGTAACACAAACAGGGAACAAAAGTCGAAAGGGCTTACATATATTATTATGGATAATATTATTAAAGTAGGTCAAGTTTCCACATCGGCGATATTAAGAACGTTTATTGAACAGCGAAGGAGTAATACACGATGCCTTAGGTGCTATTGAAAGGGGTGCTTGATGGTCTTTCGGGTTGCTTTCATTTGAATATTTCAGATATTTATCAATACCTACTCGCTTTAAGCATATTTGAAACATTTCCTAAACTATCATATATTGATAACAAATGCATTTGGTTGTAACCATTCGCCATAATCATAAGTAAAAAGACACAAAACCGATTTCAAAAATGAAAAAAAAATCCATATGTTTTTTTCATTATTTACTCTGTATATATTTCATTTTAATGTATAGACATGGAATTGTCAGCAAAAATGATTTCTTCATATATAATTAATAGATTTATACAAAAAATATGTTGCTTTTATTGCAGAAATTATTGTGTGTATTGTTAATCTTCTTTAAATGTCGATGATAAAAATGTCAGCTTATTTAAAGCAGCCATAATGTGTAACAAAATACATGTATACTATGAACATACCATTGCATTCAATGACGACATCTTCAATATGTCTACCAGACACATCCCCCCAATACCGGGAAGAGCACTCTGAAATGTCATCCTCTATGCCAATGCAGGCCAAGTTCGTTATAATGATTGGACCTACACCTGGCAACCTCTTCATGCTCATTACCCTGAAACAACATATTATAATGTAATATATAAGTGATATGTCAAAACAAAATTAAGATATAATATTTATAAATAATATTTATCATATTTAACTACCTTTGAAAAAGTATAAATGGTATATGGCTTTGTTTGGTTTGTGTTTTTGTTTTTTTTCATAAATGTAACGTTGGATAATGTGGAGGAATAACAAAACTATTACCCAGAATTATAACCAAGCATGGAACAAACTACACTGGCATCTCTGTCATCGAATCCATTATTGCGCACAGTTCCCCACTGACCATCATAGAATACTTCTATTCTGCCAGAGGCGTTGTTAGGCCCATCCACCAATCGCACTGGCGTCACTGGCCCTGGAATCAATAAATGGAAATTGCATCGAAACAGAACAACAGCTGCAATGTAGCCTCTGCAGCAGCTATAATACTAGTACAGGAGATGTATAGAACTGCTACTGCTTCTAGTAGTAGTAATAGTTGTAGAAGAAAAAGTGATAGTAGTGGTTAATAGTAGTAGTAGTTGTTGTTGTAGTAGCAGTAGTAGTAGTAGTAGTATCTGTTGTTGTTGCTGTAGAAATAGTGGTAATAGTAGTTAATAGTAGAAGAAGTAGTACTAGTAGCAGCAGTAGTAGTAGTAGGAGTAATAGTAGTAGAAGTAATGGTAGTAGTAGAAGTAGAAGCGATACCAGTGGCAGTAGATAAGCAGGAAGTTGTAGTAGTAGTAGTCGTAGTAGTCGTAGTAGTATAAGTAGTAGTAGTGGAAGTAGTCGCAATTGTATTTTATAGTAGTAGTTGTTGTTGTTGTAGTTGTAATTGTAGTAAAAGTAGTAGCAGTACCAGCAGCAGTAGATAAGTAGGTAGTAGTAGTAGAACTACTAGTAGTAGTTTATGTAGTAGTAATAGTGGTAGTAGTAGTAGTACTAGTAGTAGTAGTAGTAGTAGTACTAGTAGTAGCAGAAGTAGTAGTAGTAGTAGTAGTAGTAGTAGTAGTAGTAGTAATAGTAGTAGCAGAAGTAGTAGAAGTATCTAGTAGCAGTTGTAGTAGTAGTAGCAGCAGAAGAAGTAGTAGTAGTAGTAGCAGTAGTAGTAGTAGTAGCAGCAGCAGCAGTGGAAGTAAAAGAAGTAGTAATATAACTACTAACTGTATGAAGATGTCGTTCAGGTGATCTGCAGTTTGTTTCCAGTTCTATCCATATACTTTTCTAGAAATTTCCTTCACTAAAGCTGAATTTTGAACCAACACAAGTATTTAGGAACATGGTATTCAGGAAATCAACGTTAAAATAATACAAACATAAAGAGCATGAAGGACGTATGAGAGAAAAAAAAGTCCTCGTCCATAATTAAACAACTACTACGTCATATAACTAAAACCGTGATAAACCATCCAGTTATTGGATGTTATTGGTTATTGGTACCTGCACAGTAAAATTATATTGAAAGATATTTCTGACAAACATCTTTCAGCATTTTAAGATTTATATTATCCAAAATGTGTAAAGCATGGACATTATTAATAATTAGAGAAACAGTTTTCAGAAGCTTACGACAATTCAGAAAAACCACGTTGCAAGAGGATGGACTTGTCTTCCATTTCGAGTTGTTGCATCCTTGTACATCAGATTCATTTCCTAGACAATTAAGATCCTCATAGCCTGAAGAATGTGAACTGGAGGATCTATGGAATATTCCTGATTGTACGCTTAAACAATAAAAGGAAAGGTGCTATCAAATTTAATGTCAATCCATAGTTCAAGAATATCAATATAAGTTGAACTAATGTAAGATAAAATCATCTTGCTAGCAAAACCAAAGTCTGCATAAGCAAGTAGAAAAATTCCAATAAGTATATGACTTCACAGCAAAAGTTTTAATGATAATATTTTAACTAATGTCCTTGTAATCTCCTTGTAAGACTTGACATTTACTATTAATACCTAGGTTAAGAACTTTCAGACAATTACCAAAAGGATAACATGTATCTTGGCAAAGAGATCAAGTTGGGGTTTGTGAAAGCAATATAGATAAAAGCTAAACAGTTAAAACAGACCATGCATGGCTAAAGTTCTTTTTCTACGCGTCATTTTATCTTATCAATTGTAACCTATCTGTAAAGTATTTAAATAATTGCCCAATAGAGGGGAAAATATCTGACAAATACAGTAAAAGCAAATGGTGTACAACGTCCAGCCGGCTGATCTCTCGCCACTCAGTTTTCACCGAACGGAAAAACTGATTTTATTTTATTCAATCTGCCTTTCACTCTATTTAACATCACATTATCAATAAAAAATAACAAGTGTAAAGCACGACAGTACCTGTTTGTAAAGAAGCCTAGTCGCCTGCAAATAACCTCTGCATCGGCATCATCAAAACTATCAGCGCATATATATTGCCAACTGCCAAAAGGATTAAGTTGTACTAAACCATTGTATCTGTTGGAACCATATTTGATCGTTGTTTGTGTATCTGAAAAGGTTATGGTTGACCGTTAGATAATAAGCAATAAGAATATATGACAAAGTCGTATAAGCATTGCAACATTTACCAAACTCTGAAAAGGTACAGGACAAGGGTATTTCACATGTAAGCAAAGTAAAAAATAAGAACAAATTTGTGATGAGTCATTTAACCAAAAGGGTAAATCCAACAGTTACCGCATTGGAACGGTTAGTCGGAAATACTGAGTTAATTAAGTAATATTTTCACAATATCAGTTATTAGGTCTTAAGTGGCAAATATCATTATGATTTTAATTATAAATTACGAGTCATCATCTGTTTGCATGTTACGGTTGGCTTTGTATTGAGGAAAACAAAAACCCTAGATAAGTTTTCTAAAATTGGCTTCACGTTCCACTTATATACATTCTTAAAATAGATATTAAATGTATTGACAACTTTGAAATGGCAGTAACAGTCGATATCGGTCAACATTATTTAATTGTGTTACAGTCGCATAGCACAAATATAAAATAGATAGCAATGCTGATCCTATTTTAATTGATGAATATTAGGCAATTTGCTCAGATGAAATTCTGGATAAAACATACAATAAAACAAATTTCTTACAACAGGTTAATTCTGCAACTGTTGAACAAGATGATGCAATCCATCCACTTGAAGAACATTCGGTGATTGTTTGCTCTGTTCCGACACAATTCATATTGGTCAGTGAAAGGGAAATGTCTTTGGTGTTTTGAATGCTACTGGTTCTTGCGTCACTAAAATTGAGACAATAAGGATATCGATTGTTTAAACAAATAGGTATGCCTAATCAAACATCGACATTTTACCAGCGAGAGTCTATATGTCGAAAGAAATTTTAGCTTAGTTTCGTCTCGAACAGGAACAATTGTGAAACTTATAACATAGCTTATTGGGAAACTCATGTTGTTTTCAACTAATTTTGGTGCGATTTGACTATTCGTGTTTCGAGAGGTGCAAGTAAACTGGTTGCATCACCCTGGGGCGGTATACATAGGGGCGACTTCCGCCTCACAATCGGCTTACAAAATGTGTAGTAAATGTTATATAAAACAATCGTTTTATATAGTGGAATAAATTGTGCATGATCAGTATTACATAATGCATAATGCTTTGTGTATTTTATGTTCATGCAGTTTATAGTGAGTCCTTACATTTATTTTTTTTCTAGTGTTTACATTTTTAAAATTCTTTTTTTAACTATTCAATTATTAGAATGTTACACGTGGCATTGGGTGAATTCGATTGTTTCACATCTAACACGCATCAGCTTAGTCAAAGGACTGACCCACGTCGATTAATAAACGGCATTTGGCCGAGTACTGTGAAAGAAGTCCTTCCAAACACTTACATCTAATGGTTGTTCTGTTGTTATAATTCCTTATTAAAGTATTTTATTGACTTACCTAATATCTTACGCGATAAAAATAGCATCAATAAATCTTCATATACTTTGAAGACATAGAAAACCCAACGATTTGTCATAGGTACAAACAACCCATTAGATGTCTTACTGTCACTTACAACGAAGCTGTAGCACACCTTTACCAGAATGATCTTTCTAAATATTTTTTGTAACTGTTCAACTTCATCTTTCTGTTAATTATCTTTTGTTCATATAATAACTAGGGATTTAAATATCATCGATAACTATAATTAATGATATTTACTATTACGTGTCCAAAATATCGCCTGCCGGATGAAATTGACTTTGACCTTTGTTACAAAGAGCTAATTGAATGAAACTGTTTGCTGAACGCTGGTGTAAAAGAGAACACCCTGATACAGTAGCACTCAGTACTTAGAAGATAAAAAAATTCTTCCCTTCCCATCCTTTCTCACAATGCTGAAACCTATTGATTATTGTAAAAAATGCACAACAAATCAGCTTTCGTTTGAAGATAAAAAGTTACAGCTTAAAAAGGGAAGTATTATTAAACATAAAAGCACGTGATGGATTTTTAACATTTAAGACATGAACGCCATATTCTACTGAAACTTACAACAAATTATATTATTGAATGTTCGGAAGTTGGACGGTATTATATTTTTATGCTTTTTAATTAATCACTAATACTGGCTGAAGGCAACAAAGTAAATTGGTTATCAGAAATTTCACCAAAAGAAAGATCTGTCTCAAATTCATGTGATCTACGTCTTTTAAGACAATGTAATGCTGATATATCATATAGCTTTAGAATAAACTGTAGCATCTAGCTTTTCGCAAATATCTAAGTAAGTTAAGAGATTTCCGTATGTAACACATGTATCCTTATATCAGATTTACCTTTTTAAACAAGTTTAATTGTAAATACTGAGAAAAAAAACTGACAACCATCTGGCCAACAAAAGGATTGCCTGTAACCATCAATCTTTGTAGTTTGTATTAAAATTCTGAATATATATCTTTGATAAAGACATTTCAGATTTTATAAACAACTGTATATACATAACTTACGTCTCAATAAAACCAGCAATCCGACAGAGCAACTTTGCCACATGGGGTCCGAAATAACTGTAACATACTGGCCACCACGAGTCGTTTACAAACAACTCAAGCCGACCTTGATAATGTGTGGGACCATCTACAATTCTGGCTGTTGATCCTGTATAATTAAATATACATACTTAATCTTAGACAAAAACAGACATGTGAATGACCTTGTTTTCAATAGTTTTTATTTACTCGTATAAACACGTGATTAATATATTTAAAATCCTTAATGTAACACGTAGCAATATACGTTATGACATTGTTAATTATCTCACTTTGCTTCCGTCTTAATTGACTTGCTTTTACCCTTTTTACATGTAATCAATCATACATTTAAATTGTGAAATTATAACGGCAAACAAATGTCAAGCGTATTGTTTGCAAACATAGTCATATAGTTACATCTTCTGTTGTATAAAATGTATAACTGTTACTGCAATAACTCTCAATTCATACAGGCGTACACAATTCCAACGACCAAACTAATTGCTTATTTCGTGAAATGTTTGTATT
Source organism: Sinonovacula constricta (assembly GCA_007844125.1). Classification (NCBI taxonomy): domain Eukaryota; kingdom Metazoa; phylum Mollusca; class Bivalvia; order Cardiida; family Solecurtidae; genus Sinonovacula; species Sinonovacula constricta. The sequence continues at coordinate 35,786,767 of CM017564.1, read as the reverse complement.
TACCGCAATGCGGACAATGTAGGTACTGCGTGTTCATTTTAAGTATTTTACACTCTTTGGTACATCTTGGTAATGTTTTATTGCATTGCATACGGACTGGGTCCTAAATTTTCATGTGGAGGGGTTTTCTAGCAAAGCCTGATGTGCGCCTGTGATTTTGTTTAGGCATAAGTCAGGGATTTTCCTCCACCAATAATTAGCAGACGTCGTCGATATGAGCATAACTGTGTCGGTGCGATGAAAACATAACAACTATAAAAATAGTGTCCTATTAGTTCATAATTTTAAAATTATATTTTACAAAGCTACACATATAGTTAGATCCATTATAATCTTAAAACTTACTACAGTCAACGGTCACATGATGATCACATTGCATGGTTTCCCAAGACAGGTTTTTACATTGAGAAAGGTCCTCCTCATCTCCACTACACTGCAAACCTCCTATGAGATTGCTCTCAGTACTGTTGTGTGTTGATGTGATTGTATGTATCGTTGCATTTCTGGAAGAAGAAAAACGGTTCTTGCATGCAGTGTGTGTGCTTTTATCCCAAGACTACCAAAATATTAAAATATATATTAAAGGAAGTTTATTAAATGTTCACCTTAGAAATATAAAGTTGTTATTACTAGAATGATAAGCCTTGCTAACGCATGTGTACCTACAGCTTATATTATTTAAATTAGAACATGAACTGCAAGAAGAAGATATTTTTCAAACAAATTCTATTCTGGCCGAACGACAAAATGAGATGGCTTATAAATAAAAAACTAGCGAGCTGGCAACGCTTCGTTAATTCTATTTCAGTTCTTGATAAATACGCATGGATCTTACTTAGTATACCTTTCTGAAATATTGATAAGCGTATTTTATTTCAGTCTTTATATATTCAGATGAATTTAAAATTTTAAGTGTCTAATTTTCTTTTCGGAGGCCGTAAATATCACAATAGTAAGGATAGCATTGCTTATCCAAGAAAGCGTGAGGTGATGATAAAGATTAAAGCGAAATACAGAAAACCAGGGCCAACTGTACTGCCGGTAACAAAGACAATACGGCTTAATTAAACCTGTATCTAATTGATTTCCTTTTTAAATTTAAACATTTAAATGAAGGTTAATAATTCAAAATCATAACCAAGCTGTGACCACGCTGTGTGCGTTCGGTAAAAAAATTATGTACATCGTTTAAAATCAAATGCTATTTTGGACTTTCATAGGTCACCTGACATGTGAGTGTCCCATAATTCTACAGGCGACATAGGCATCCTCTGTTGTGAAGTTTTCCGCACAGACCGACATCCATGTATCATTTAAGAACAGCTGTAACACTCCGTGGATGTATGGCTGTCCATTAATCACTCGCAGGGGAGTCTCTGGTGCAATTATAGTAGAAAAGTTTTATATTGTGAACAAAAGTGTTTTATTGTGTTAACTTGAGTATTCAGACACTAATAATAAATAAATAAGTGGTTAACATATAGAAGAGATCAATCAGGATAACGACTGTCTGAAATATAGAAAGTTGTTGAACCAAACCCAATACGCCAATATATCTTTTGGCAAAAGACCGTTACTTCAGGCTTTATTATTTATTGTTATTTATGTTATAAATACGCGGATATCACCAAGTCAGCTAGCTTACATGAAACACGCCCATGTCAACCTACTTGACGTTGTGTGAAAACCTATGTATTTATTTTTTTAATGTACTCTTCAGCTGAAAAGTAACTGATAAATATAATAAATTATAATTGGTTTCGTGTCAGATTACAAAAACTTAAACAAAACTTAACAAAAAGCTTATGAATGACCCGATAGCGATATTAAAATGGTTCAGTATCATAGTATTCTGTCTTAATTGCATAAGCTTCACAGTGTCCGAGCCTGTCTAGATTTGAAATGTCGCAAAATGTCAATTTCTGTTGTAGTAATGTTTATTTTGAGAATCATTTATTTGTACATACTGAAAACTATTTCTCATTAACTAAATTGAGCATACATATACAACATGTGAACTGCTACAGGTTATCACTGTTCAAATTTTGACCGAATCTCACAATTCTTCAGACAAACATCAAGTAGCAATACTGTATCTTACGACAGTTAACCATCATGTTTTGATTAGATGTAATCGGCTTTATATACAGGTCTGGTATGCAGTCGGCTATATCTGTCTCATTGCCTTGACACTGTAAATTGTCGATGATAGTTGGAAGTTCGCTAGCGTCTCGTAGATTTCGTAGATCTGGCGTTTGCTGCAGCATAGCATGCCTGAAATGTTTCATTAAAGTATATTGTAAAAGAACAGAGCAAGATCGAATAATTGTGTATAATATGCTAAGTGAAAACAATTATTCCTACTGGACGTTCAAAGGTGGAACCGGAAAATGATGTCTATAAAATTTATACGGCGGCTACATGGTTTGATTTATACAAGTTGACATTGATAAGATGTTCTGATGTTATAAATGAAAATCTAGTTTTCTTAAAAAAGTAGCCTAATGACAGAAATAAAAATGAATGTACATCAGTTATCATAATTCAATTGTCGTTTTCTACAAGAAATTTAGCAGTTCTTGCTGAATACACATTTAAATAGTACATTTTATAATAGAAAACTTCAACGTACTGAGTGAAGTTGTGTCCCAGCAGCCTACATACATGGTTGGCATCAGTGTCGTTGAGGCCACTAGATAAAATTCCGCCAGTATGGCTAAATGAGATCTTGACAAGACCCATGTACTTGGTACGTCCATACACTAAGCTCAGTGGAGTGTCTTGGAGTTTGTAGGAAATGAAAATGATAAAAGTTATTTCAGCCACTTAGTAATGGAGTTTGTTTAATCTTTCCTACTAATGATTAACACTGAAAAGTATTTGCAGAACACTTCTTTTTCTGTTATAAATCGGCTGGCCAGGGGTATATATATATATATATATATATATATATATATATATATATATATATATATATATATATATATATATATATATATATATATATATATATATATGAAATGATTAAAGACATTATTGATATATTCTCAGCTACTGCATATTACTTTCTTTGAAATAGTAATCAGCACAATACATTAGCGCTAAAAATAAGTTTAACCACAGATGCTAGCCTTCTTAATGGCTATAAAATGCAGCCATATGTGTCGCCGGCAATAAACATTTCATTGGCCGGAAGAGAGCAAATTTTCTTGTTGCCAAGTGACAGTTCTTTTCAACTTTGCTCTTCTTCTACTTATACCCTCATGCCCAAGAGACGAGTCTCATTGATAATGTATCTGATCATTTCTTTCCTGTCTGGTTTGGAAACAAGCTAGAAGAGTGTAAGTTTGATCACTTAACATTTGCCTTTCTCCAATTTTGACATACTTTTATGAACAAATGCGGACAGAATAAGAATTCTAAGTCAGAACATACAAGAAATGCCACACTTTAAAAATGTGTAAGTTGCAGTTACTACCATAGTATTTATAAATCGTAACTACCTTTTTATGAATCTCTACTATTCTATGTTGTTTTGTTTTGTATCATTTGAAAACAGTATATTTAGGTTCATTTCCTAGTTCAATGTATATTTTGAATACTCACTAAATGCCAAAATTACGAGGAATAGTGCATTTCAATGTGATACGCTTTATACAATGTGGCTGTGTAAGGTTGAGATTTAAGCAAGTCACCATTTATCAACCATTACACCTAATCAATAATTATTCAATGGTATGCTCATCAATTAGGTTATGTAAATAGAACATAGTGCTAGTCTACGAATACAATGTTATGACATATTGAAGTGATTTAAACACCTCACGAAGCATCAACCTACCACAAGCTATTGCCATGATTACTTCACTGGCACAGACAACTTCTTCTGCTTGGCATAAACTAATGTCTGCCTCATTCCCATCGCACTTGATATTGTACGTCTTTTCATCATCAGCATTTGTTGTGTTTTCAAGTATCCTTACTTGGCTAAACAAAAAGTAGAATTAAAATTAAAATTGGGATGTCAACAATTAACTATCAGCAGAAGCAATTATACCATGCTGTTACCCTGTCCAAGTGTATCAACATACTTGATTTAAGTTGTGCCTACATAAAGAACTCAAAGTATTATGCTTTATATAGTTAAAATTACAATTCAATACAGGACGTGTTCTCATCATGGGACAATCGGAGCACGACAATCTAACCGAAATGTACAGACCTGTAAGTGGTATATAGAAATTCAAATGAGAATTTAACCTTTGTACAAAAAATTTCCAGATATAAAAATAAATGTTTTGTATCATTTCAGAGATAGGTAGATTTGGCTAACGGATATTATCACATTGTAGTGGAAACGACACAGTATCGTAAAAATTATTCTACATACTTTGCACTATATCCTATCTCTCTGCACACAACCTTCCCGACGTTTACGGTCTGTGATGATGAGCTGTTAACGCAGACTCGCGCCCAGGTCCCGTTGAACATCACATGAACCTTTCCGACACGTGGCGTAGGACCGTCAGTTAGACGTATTGGTGTATCTTTATGACAAATAGACGATTAATGCATCCTTGTGTCTATTTATAACAAGTTGCAAACAAGTTTTATAAAACTCGTGTGCAATCACATTGAGTGAAACTGATTTTATTTGCAACTTTTCAAATATAGTCCATCTAAAAGGAGCTAACAGGGACTAAAACATTGAAATGACCTTGACTAAATAAAATTCCAAGCTTTGTCTTCAGAAATGCATTAATGGTCCTAGCTATATGAATAATATCTCATAACGTGTATTTTAATAAGACGCTTAATCCTACATATCAAAATATCATATGTCGCTTTAAATTATGCAAAATGGTTCGAAACATAAGACAAACTCCAGTATACTATGAACCAAAACGGTCACTCATACACAGTTAAAATCGATACAGTTACATTAACCACTCACTGCAATTGATTCCAACAGTTGTGGTAGAACAGTTGCTATAGAATGTCCAAGGTTTGGAGGGACACAAGTTGATGTCTTCCTCATCTCCAGTGCAGTTCAGTCCATCAATTATTACGTCGTAAGTAGATGATGAATTGAAATTGGTTGTTATTACTTGAACATTTCTATAAAAACATAACAGTACGAATAAAAGTCTCTTGAAATCATGAGAAAGCATTTATATGGTATCGTTGAAATTTTGGACACGAGTTCTCTTAGTCAGATTACATTTGCCGACTGCCCGATTTTATGACAGATCTGTGGAAAGTACCTGGATCATAGGTTGCATTTATATGTAGCGAAGTCCAATAAATCTCTAGTAAAATCAACGACATGGGTTTTACACGCAAAATGTATCCTATGTCTCGCATTGTTTAATTATTTTAAATTCTTTGCAAACAAAACACAATATAGGTCGAGTTAAAACATAATGTGCAAGAATAAACATATCAAGTCATGTATTCAGCTTGATGTTAGACATTGTTGCTAAGACCTAGGGTTCTACGACACATTCTTCCACAAGAGCTACGTTTTTCGGTTGATTTTCCTTTAGATGGTCAGAAAATGTTGCATGTGCAATAATACATGACAAAATTATGGACCAAAAATTATTTCAGCTAGATGAGTATGTGGTGAAGCTACTAGATCCAATCATTTTTTTTCCTTGACAAAGGAGACATTTTTGCTACACGCTATGTACTTCCATAAAAAGACGGACCTATTTTAAATTCCGGAGATATGAGACGAAACTACATACTGTACACAATAAAGCTGCGTTGGAGACTTTATGTGAAATACACTATTTTAACTCGCTTGAAGACAATAAAATTTTACCTTGAGATCTTGGTATTAAACGCGAATGGTCGTGTTTTTATGATATAGTATGCCATTCAATTTCGAAACCTTATTTTCTAGTACAGCGATAGCAATAGTTGATCAAACTTGCAGACACACGCAGACAGACACACACATCCACACAAACACAGCCACGGCCATGGATAACACGTTATGACTTGCTGCAATTTTATAACAGTTGTTGTGTTACTTTAACCTTTTAAGCAAAACTCGTTGATAATAAACAATAAACGAATTGCAAAAATAACTTGTAAAATAATATATTAATCATTGTAACATAACTGTTTAGTAATATGTATACAATAGCAGTAGGATAAAAATCCATTTACACCTTGTAAAGTTATATCCCATCATTGAACAAATTACTCGACCATTCTCTTCTGTGAAGTCATCATCACATACGTGCCCTCCAGTGGAGTTATGCGTCAGATGAACAATTCCTTTAGAATTTGATCTTCCATCACGGAGAGATACGGGGGTCACTTTGAAAAGTCAACAGGAAAACAATTTGAATACATTCAACAACGACATTGAATCCTTTTATAAAATATTGAATTGGAAAAGAAAAACATTTGACATTTCAAAAGTAAATATAAATATTACAGAAATATTAGAAAAAATTGACACAATGATATAAAAATAAGTTTTTAGTTAAAATTAAAATGTAAAGGAATCCAACATAAAACTACCTGGATAATTGAAAAACATAAATACAATATTTTAACAAGGTAAGAAAAGCTATTTCTGCTAATAAACTATTTATTTTTTCAGTTTTCTATCCTTATATCACTTAATAAACCATGCGTCTGACTTTTTATTAAGATGTCAAAAATCAATGCGGTACATTTATTCTATATATTGTTGAAAGCATTTGAAAGTTCAATCAATTTATTTTTGTAATTAGTCATACGTGTTTTATATGAAGAAAGCTGGTCCTAAGGATAAAGTTGAAGTCTATATATAACTTAAATAAAAGAAAAAAAGTAATTATTAGGTGGGTAAATGCGTGTACAACACGGCAAAACTATGGAAACGTTTAAATAATACATAGAAGAAGAAATTCTTTTCCATATATATTTCACTTTACTTATGTTAATAAATAATATTATAATATTATATGAATATTATAATTATTTATTAACGTAAGTAAAATGATACTTTTCACTAGACAAAATGGGAAAGTATTGAACTATCTCAAAATACTTACAGCAATTTATTTTGACACTGTTTTTAGAATCACACGTGGTCTGTGCGTCCCAGACATCAGAAGAACATTCAGATATATCACTCTCGTTTCCAGTGCACCTGAGACTATTGATCATGTGGGAACGACAGTTATATCTACCGCCACTTGTCCAAGATGCATCTCTGTAATAAATAGTCAAATGTAACGAGTGATGTTTGATAAATAAATAACAAATACAACCTCACTGCATTTTAGATAGATATATAAATACTACTTGTGCATATTTGTGCTCTTAGATCGATTTCTGGTGGTAGGTACTTTTATGACGTTTTGGTGCTTTTTTTACCTTTCATAGAGCTATCATTTTAGATAGAATCGTTAATAGGTCGACCATAGCCGAGAAGTATTTTTGCGAAATTCTAACTTTTCTAAATAAGACATGTTAAGTAGTTAGTAACCTTGAGAAATTGTATCCAAGATGTAGACATATCATATCTACTGTCTCTTTTGTGATACCACTGTTAACAATTGTCCCCCATCTGTTGTTGTAATAAACCTCTACCTCACCAGAGTATTGTGTGGGTCCTGTCTTCACAAGTCGGAGTGGAGTCACTGCAAAATATTCATATTTAGGTTCTGCTGTAAAGGTAAAGGCCTTTAAAAGTTTTAAGATCATGGAAATTCACCATACAGTCAAACAGCGGAAGTAGTACATTTTATTTTTTCATTTAAATTTAAATGTCCTTTAAGCCGCACTCCGCGTCATCAAAGGTCATTTCAGACAATGTTAGGTTGACACAAATATCTCCTTAATATGTGAAGTATATCGAATATCTTGGATATTGTCACAGTAATAATGTGGACGTGGGTTACATAACCGCTACGGACTCTAAAGCCAAAAATTTTCAACATTTGTTCAAAAAATGAAAGGAAAGTTGAAATACGAAAAGCGGCAAGGAGAAAAATAATTTGTATAAACTTTAGTCTAGCGCAATTTCACTTTAAGGTTTAATAGGGTTGCATGTTTTTTCCGAACAATAAAGCGCATCGGCACAACAGAAAAGAAATCTTATTTGACACTTACACTGGCGGCTATGGTTTTAGCGGATCAAAATTCGTTTATCAATCTTGATGGATACCCAATAAACATGTTTACCATATATCAAGGCAAAAAGAAAATTTGGTTTCAGAGAAGATGTTTAAAAATTCTGTCGGACGTGTGACGTGTGACGCTGGATGCCAGATGAATAGCGTCGATATTTGGCAATAGCTCAAACTGTTCATATGCATAGTTGAGGTAAAAAATATACACCTGCTTAGACACTGTCTTTAACGCTATCGAGATAATATAATGTGTTATTCTTTATTGGTGCAGTTAAAGGAAGAATTACTGGATGATGTCGTATTATGCCAGTTAGCATATTGACCTGAAAAAGAATATCTGCGAGCCAGGACTTTGAAAGTTGGACAATCAGGAACCAAGGTCTAGCTAACGTGGTTCGACTTTCTTTCATAAATATGTGTAGCAATGGATGAACACAGACATGACTTAAACAAACTTTATGTTTAAACTTACTTAAATTGTTTACTTCAATATCTACCTATTGTCCTGCAATGCACAGCAGCTGCTCCTTGACTGCAGTTTGTAGCAGCCCATGGACCTCCACGGCACATGGAGATATCAGTCTCATCCCCCGAACATGTCAGGTTGTCGAGGAGGTTAAGTGACCCATCTCCAAAATAAGACCCATCCAAAACAGTAGCATTCCTGAAACGAATATTTCAATAAGAATATATGACAAAGTCCTATGACTTTGACTATGACTATGGCACAGAACAAAGGTATTTCACCTGCAAGCTAAGCGAAAAGTAATAACAAATTTGTGATGAGTCATTTAACGAAAAGAGCCAACCCGACAGTTACCGCCTTGGAACGGTCAGTCGGCAATATGGACCGACTGGGGTACTTAAACCGGTTTTACAGAGCTCTAACCTCGCACTTCCTGACGAGTTTCTCAAATGCAAGCAATGAAAAGAAAAACGATCTATTTGAATACAAAATGTCCAAACGCTGATATTTTCTATAAGTTATGACGAAATTAGTGACGTCATTGAAAAATAAATGTCCACACAGTGTTTAGAAAAGAATATGATATTATTTCGATTTGAAAAGCTACACAAAAATGGTTGACTATGAATAAAATTAACTTTTGAATCATAAACAAACATGACCAGAGACGAATAAATGGTTGTAGCATCCTGTTCATGTGAAGATGGAATTGAAGAACAAAAGTCCAATGTCTATCAAAGGAAATATACGTAGCAATCCTTATAGGATGAATTAAATGAAAATTTGTTCTCGAAATGTTAAATCAACAGCATTGAGACGATAAGTCGGCAAAAGTACCATCTGGGGTGTTCATGCCGGGTGAAAGAACTCTAACATCGCACCTTTTTCTAAATGGCAAACATTGAAATCAAAACCTATCGATTTAAGCTAAAACTGTTTGAAGCGACGACGTATACTTACAGTTAAGTTATTACGATATAATAAGTAAGAAGTACAGTGTTTTAACTGTCACTTTTACTATGAGATTCAATTATGTAGTTTCGTTTCACCATGGGATGTTAACATCAAGCTGTCATACAAATGGTGTGTTTTAAAGGCCTGGTCCCACAGAAGGCTTTGTGCATAAATTACAAATGTTGTGTTACTGATTTTGATGTGTTATAACTCAGTGTCATTTGCTAATTGGTGCATCACTGTTCTCTAGTTTCACACATGGTGCAAGAAGGACCATGCTCAAAAATTAAATATTGATTGGGTTGGGTTTTCCTACGAGAAACCGGCAGGAACAAATTGGATACAATCAATAGGACTGTAAGAAAAGATAACATTAAAATCAAGACATGAAAAAATGTAATGTTATGTTCTCTTTCATTAAAAGTGATCGCCGTGGCTTATTGGTAAGATTTAGACTTTGTCATAGAAAAAAAGATTAGAAAATAAGAATCCATAGATTGTGGGTTGAATACCGGATGTAACCGATTTGATCGTTATTTAAATTCATTTAATTTAAAAAAAACTGCCATAAGTTAGCTGATTGTGCATTACGAATGAGTAAAGAAAACTATGTTTCATGAGTGCAATATGTAAGTCTCAAACTACGCTTCTTTGGGGACCTCCTGATATCCATTATAAAGTATGGGAGTACTTGAGATCATGCCCTAGCTACGCTACCTTAGGAAGCTCCTGATACCTATTATAAAGTATGGAAGTACTTGAGATCATGGCCTAGCTACACAACCCTAGGGACCTCCTGATATCTATTATAAAGTATGGAAGTATTTGAGATCATGCCCAGCTACGCTACCTTGGGGACCTCCTGATATCCATAATATAGTATGTGTGTACTTGAGATCTTGCCCTAGTTACGCTACCTTGGGGACCTCCTGATACCCATTATAAGGTATGGAGGTACTTGAGATCTTACCCTAGCTACGCCCCTGTAGTTTATGAAATTAATATAAGGCAAAAAATATCACGAAGTTAAAGCAACAGTGCCATTTCCAGTTTCTGTTATAATTATGTGCGACAATTTGAATCTCTTTAAATGATTGTTATAAAGATAGGAAATCTGTGTATGCAGTTTTTTTACCTGTCCAGATTTTACCATGTGGTAGATCAAACAATGTGTAAATTACAACTATCATTTTGGATCTACTCACATTCTCTTATCAATTCACCAGACAAAAGTACGATAAAACTGATGACATTATCAATTTATCAAACTTCAATGTTTCTTGATGACGATGGTTTTGAATAAAGGCTATAAAGTAGTACAAAGTAGTCAACTATAATCCAAGCAACATATCCATTTTTTTTGCTTTATAGTTTAGGACAAAAGTAAAACTTACCAAACAGTTACGCCAGTGACTCTACAGACGACATTTGCAACTTTCAAGTCGACAGTGTCAGCACATACAGATCCCCAGGACCCATTATGGAAGACCTCCACACGCCCTGCTCGCTTGTTGGTACCATTCACCAGACGGGTGGGGGTCTCTGTTTCGACATAATATTAAAAGAGCTTACTATACAAATACAATCTTATACAAATCACGAATTAAAACTGATCACATATTTCTTAATAAGAGAAAATTGCCAACCTCAAAGAACGAGGTAAGTAACGTCGTTGACGTCGTTTGTGTGCGGCGCTGGTCGCTGATAAGCTTCATGTAATTATCTGTTATTTATTAACCATTCGGTTTATGTAGATCAAACTTTACATGATATTCCTTAATACTTTGGTTGTTGTAAAATTACTACAAAATGTACTATAAGGGCAGTGACAAAACGTTTGTATCATCCCTCGTATATCAACTCTAACACAACACAAACAGAGAACCACACATGTATAGTAATGTAAAAGAAAAGAAATGGTTGTTTCAATAAGAATTGTATAACTTACTGAATGCAATACCGACAGTTGAAGATGAGCAGTAGGATGTCGACAACCAGACATCCGATCTACAGTTGGAGACATCTGATTCGCTGCCTTCACATTTTAGATTAGACACTATGTATGGACCAGTTCCGGTAGGAAAGTACGATTCGGGAAGGGTTAGGGTTCTTCAATACACGTAATAGAGAAAGGAGTTGGTCACTGTATAATTGCTATTTTACATTTATCTCTTATAAGTGTACAAGACAATATTAAAAAAAAAACAGTATTAATATATAGCTACTGAAAAAGTAAGGCTAAAATAAACAATACCCTTTTGCTAATTCATCAATTGCTAAGTTTTTGTCGATTCTATTGAGGTTTGGACATTATTACATAACAATGACGTTCACTGAAGGGATATCTGATATATTATCGTAGATTACCAATTTCAATAATATCATCCGTAGTCAAATTCCGAAAAGTGTTCTTGCTAATTTGGCACAATGTCGGATAAATGTAGTAAACTATGTTAAATAAACAATCGATGGTTTTCGGACATATAAATGATGTAATTGGTTCCGCATTTGCAGCTAAATGGTAAGTTGATGTTTAATTTGCTATTGTTCAGACAAAAAGAACACTCATACGAAATAGCAAAAGACCTACTCATTATTGTAGCCAAGCATTCTACAGAGAACCACTCTATCTTGTACATCAAAGTTACGACCACATACACGTCCCCACGTGTTGTTGTACATCAATTCAACTCTCCCCGCACGTATAGACGGTCCGTCCACTAGTCGAATAGGAGTAACCGGATCTGTAGCCAGTAAACATTGTTATAGACTTCCATGGAAAATATATGTACTTGTGTGGCTCTATTAAACTTAACATACTTTAGGAATATTACAGTCAAGGAGTCAGTTTATGATTTATGAAGTACAAAACGAGTTAAATGGTATAATGTCATTGGAAATCTAATGAAGTTTTAAACCACACACCATATCATGCATGACCTTGATAACTTGCATTTTGTTCCGTGAAATAAAATCTAATTACTTGTATAACCTTTTGTTAAAATTCAACTTAAACATTCTTTAAATATTTCTTGACCATGGAAGTGAACCTATCACTGACTAGTGACATATACTAAATGACAAAGCAGTGCAACGAAAGTATGCACATGGAAGCCAAATGTCAAACTAAGAAGAAATAACTGATAAGTCACTGAACAAAAAAAAGCAAACCCAACCGCCTTGAAACTTGAATACGATTTGACTAATTAATAAACGTATATGTACTGTTGAAAGCCCATGCCATAAATGATAGCGGCCAGCAACAGCAAAATCTTGCATGATAACTATTTGTAATCGTCCACCAAAATTGTTACATAAACGACATTTTCCTAAGCTTTAAGCTACGTAGAGTGGAGTTTTGTGTAATTTAAAATCTGATGTCATAATTTGGTTCACGGTCATAAAAGTGATGATTTATCGGTTTACCTGCAAAATTTGACTAACAACAATGCCGTAATCTTAACTTTATTGGGGCAAGTATTTTATGGTATTTTTATACTTTTTCTAAAAGAAAAACAAGCAGCTTTTTGTGTAAACGATTTTGTCTTGCCAAATGTTTTAATATGTTACCTAGGTTCATGTTGCGCAATTAAGGCTGGTTATTTGTAAATGGAACAGTTACTCTTATTTCTCTGAATACTGTTTGTATATCTGTCAAATACAGAGTTTAGCTTTCTGCTGCGGGTGTATAATGTTTTTGGATTGATCATAAGCGTCTAGAGTGTGTAACAACCGCTTTCCACGCACCTCCGTTTAACGGATCAGTGGTGGCAATAGAGTAAACTTTAAAAACGGTCATGTCTTATAAGTCTACCACGCCCTCTGCAGCCGAAAATTGCTATGCTTGAGAAAGTTTTATGTGGATCGATCAAAATGATAGGTGCAACCTACTGGACTCTGAGTGATCACATTTTATAAAAGGTCTTAAAAGTTATTTTAAATGGATTGGAGAAAGGCATTGACAAGTGCAAAAATGTGATAAAGGTGTAGACAAGTTAGCCAATTACAAGCCTAAGAAGAATGACCACGTCAGAAACCACGCTGGACATTAAAGAAAAGTTTCTTTGATATCACCATAAACCTGGTTCGACAATAGCTTATTTTGCTCCCACTCCATGATGAAGTTATTTTCGTTTTTTTTTTTTGTGAAAAGGTCTTGGGCGTCGAATTGTCTGTTAGACCGCCTGACCTGGTTTCATCGCCGTTGTCCTCTTGAACGGGGATCATCCACCGAATAAAAGTGGACACTGAGTTCAAGTTTGCCGATGTCTGCTACAAAAGCTTCCGTACTGCCATCAAGGTTGAAGCAACTCGTAAAACTACGAACAGGGTCTAGAACGGTTACTGAGGTAACTATAATAGGCATTTTCCAAATCTAAATAATCTTCAAGAATGTCATAGATGGATACCATTTAAGTTTTTTGCCCAGGACGTCATTGCCTGTCGTGCCCATGACGTTAATGTGTTAGTCTGGTATAGCCTAGTAATGTCGCTGTATTTATCGAACCTTAAGAACAAAAAATGAGGTCGGATGATAATTGCGAGGTAAATTATGAAACTAAATAAAACATTACCAGTGCCGCCAAGTTAACGTTTGCGTGCCTTGATTGACAGTGTAGAAATTACCATATCACTGAGCTATACATTTGAAAAATAAAAATAAAACAAAGGACACAACTAACCCCACGTTACGTCAATTTACATAATACCCCCATCAAGGGACAGTCTGAACAGAGTAATACATTTCTAAATCAATAAAAAGTTTGATGCCATGAATTTGTTACCGTCCAAAATTTCAGTTGATCGCTTATTAATTTTTGAATGAAAACTGCAGGATATCTTGTGATTTAGTATGCATGTTTAAAGAATTAAAGAACAGTATACACCAGTTGAAGAATACAAACCCATTGCTTTTAGTATTAGAGTACTACACAACCAACGTTCCCGCCGTTTTTTAAAACAAGGATAGGTAAACAATTTGATTGACAGAATAAAAAGAAACAGTCAACATTTAAGAGCAAATAATGAAGTGTGTTGAGAGGCAGGAGATTAAATTAAGAGCCAAATTGCCTTTAACAATTAGAATAAGCAATAAGTAGACAATTAACAAGACTTTATTTGTAATAATCTCAGTTAGGTAAACAAGACTTAATTCATAATAATCTCAGTTAGGTATATGATGAACCAGAACCAGTTTGTCTTTAGCACATTAATGACATACTATCACAACAAATATTGCAGTACCGACCCCTACTAGTGACGATCCGCTTCCGCCAGCAGGTATTTCAGACTACATTTCTCAGAAAGACTACATACGAAGGATATAATTCAGAAAATTTAAAAACCGGTGTCATAAAAGAATCACAGTATTCATTTCCCCAACAATTTTTAAGATATAAACATGGATCTAAACGTTTGTTGATTGTTTGCCTTAAAATATATATCGGTTAATGCTAATCTAAGATTCCTCCCATACATCAAGAAGGTTTAAGCTGCCCAAACAAGTCAAACCTTGATAGTACACCAGATTTTTTCATAAGGTTACTATCGACACAAAATTGCCGAAACAGGTTATCTCAGAAATACAGCACTAGAAACGTATTCAAATGTTTTGAAAGCTAAAATTAAAACAACCTTAAGCAGAAACTGAAGAAATGGCAATTCGAGTTTTAAGGACATTGTATGATATCTAGGCCCTACTGTTTCAGCATCAGGCATTTAACCTGATGAAAATAAAGTAGACGTATTGAGAAAAAATCTCTACAAATTTCGCGACATCTTGCACTGTCAGCCTACTTTCATTAATTAAAATAATATATTAAAAAGTATCTGACAGAGTTTGCCCACTTATCGCTTTAAATGGAAACCAGAATGCCTAACCGAATTTGACGCGATTATAGCAAAGCCGACTTAAGTACATTTTTCGTTGAAACTGACTTTAGCCACAGAGCTAATGGAGCCATGTCAAGCCAATGCTCTTTTGGCAAGATCGGAGAAGTAGTGTCCATTCAATTCATGTCTATTAAATGTTCAATTATGACACTGACATATAAAACCATCAAACAACAATTCTGATTTTGATATAACGCAATTATCACACGGTCCTTACTAGAATTGATTAAATTTGTCAAAGTATCTATGCAGAAAAGGATGTAGCTAAAGGCATATGTGAATATTGCATGAAAAATGATATATTAAAGGGTTAATATGAATAATCCATTAACTAAACTATTTGAACAGAACGAAAATAGCAGGCTTAATAATACCAAAATATAAACCAATTACTAGACAGGGTTGTAAACGCAAATTCTGATGTTTGTAACAAAATGTAATTAAAAATAGTTGATTCCATGAACTTGCTGTGTGTCTATCGAAGATTCATCACATCACACTATTTCACGAAATGGCGATTCCTTTTTATGGACAGTTAACGTATCATTTAAGGAAGGAATATGTAATGGGTAAATTAAAAGAAAAGCACAACATATGTGTTTACTTCCATAAGTGTAACACTTGTGAAAATAAGGCCCTTCAAGTCATTTGATTGAATAAAGGCAGTTGCTGGTTTACTGCAGGTTTACAAAGCGGTCTGTGTAAAAACGCAAACCGGACAAAAATGGAATTAAATTTTTAAATATATAAGCGTTTTATTTGAAGTAATTACAAGCAGCGAGATGTTTTATAAATGAAAGAAAACAACACAAAAACGTGGATTATCAGTAGATAAATATTGAGGTATATTGTCGCTTTGCGTCCGCTTCTGTTGCTACAAAAGTCCTTTTTATACCAATAACGAACAAGAATTTACCTTAGTGGCGGTCATGATGTTGACATTATACAACCCAGCAGCAACACTTTACAGCTTCTTTGAAAAATGTAGCAGTGGAGATGCTCCCTTGTAAAATTTTACAACATAAAACAGATGGAAAACTGCAACACTAGAAAGCTCAGGTACAATCATTTGTAAAATCATGAATATAACCCACAGGTGTATGTAACACAAATTTGAATTTTTGTCTTTATCCAGCTGAAACACTTACCACAATTAACACCAACAAACCGAAAGTAGTCACAAGTATTGTCTCCCCAAACATTAGCAGCAAGACAGTCAGAGATGTCATCTTCATTGCCATTACAGTTCAGGTTAGACAATCCTTTACCACGGATAGTGAAGTCATAGAAGTTGTACGCTCTTAGAATGCTGGGATTGCTAAAGAGAAAAAAAAGCATTTTCATGCAAACATAAAAAAATCTATCGAAGGTTTATCAACAATGTTCAACTAATTTTAAATAATTAGTAAATAAAACTTGCATATGTATTACTATCGACAGACAAAATTTGCTTTAAGAAAACTGAGACGGCTAAATAAGAAACGGTTAATGTTGACGAAAAATATTTTAGCATGTGCACATTCGTGTTCATGTTTTATTAAGGAGTTTATACACTGTTATTCATAATTGTGTCAGTGCGATTTAACAGACATTACAATTGTTGTTATTCATAACAAAAATACTGCGTTATTATTACTGAAAGAATTATAATTTATAACAACAAGTGACATTAGCATGGATATAACCCAAATCTATAGAATCATGTTTTAAAATGATCCTTTTGGAAGCAGTCAATAATGAAGGAGACAGCCAAATGCCTTCCACATAGCAGTGTAGTTTTTTTTTTTCATTCATCTACTTCTTTCCATGATGTCACTTTAAAACAAAGTTGTGGATTATCATACAATCTAATGCTCTTCTAGTGCCAGACCATTCCATAACGTTCGTCGATTCAATTTATTTAACTCGTTTGACTTTGAGACATGACGGTGATAATATTTCAAGAATATTTTGAAAGCTGTCTTTCTAATTTTTACCATTAGATTCTGCAATATTCTTAACTGGTTTATAAACAGGAGTTGGTAGTGTCACTTTGCCTCTTGATAATAAGTTCATCTTCCAGGTTAATAAAATCAGTTACAAATTTTCTTGAAATCTGTAACACTTTAATAAAGTAATATGAAAAATCATATAAACATTGCCTCCGAAAAGTAAAAAATACACCTTAAATTTTAAATTTATCGTAATATATAAAGATTAAAATAACGTGCGCTTATCAATATTTCAGAAAAGATGTACTTAAGTAAGATCAATGCGTAGTTATCAAGAACTGAAATAGCATTCACGGAGCGTTGCCAGCTTGCTAATTTTAACTCATAAACATGATGGTGTTAGGTGGCAATTTCAACAAACGCTTGCGTATTATATTTAACCAATCTCCTTTTGTCGTTAGGCTGGCAAAGAATTTGTTTGAAAAATATCTTGATAGCATGTTCTAATATAACTAATACAAGCTGTATGTAGACATGCGTTAGCAAAGCTTATCATTCTAGTAATTACAAATATAAATATCTAATAAAAATATATATGACAAAGTCCCATGAGCATTGCAACATATACAAACATTTCAAAAAGGCGCCGGACAAAGGTATTCCCATGCAAGCAAAATGTCAAAAGAAAGTAAGAACACATCATCTGTGATGAGTCATTAAACAAAAAAGCAAACCTAACAGTTATCGCCCTAGAACGATCAGTCGGCAAAAAGGACTGACTGGTGTACTTAAACTGGTTTAACAGAGCTCTACCTGTACACTTCCTTTGGGGTTTTTTAAACGCAAGCAATGAAAAGAAAACCGATCTAATTGAAAATAAAAAATGCTAAAGCGCTGACGTTTTCTTAGACGTCGTAAAAGAAAGGATAGATGTAAAATAATGTTCACATGGTATTTGGAAGAGAGAGAGAGAGAGAGAGAGAGAAGAAAGAAAAGAGAGAGAGAGAGAAAGAGAGAGATTATTTCTATTAGAAGAGCTACACACAATTGAAAATTGTAAATGAAATTAAATTTTTGAATCAATAAAATGTCCGGGGGAGAAGTCAAAGGAAAATACACGTAACAATCCTTAATAGAGGAATTAAACATAGATTGTCATCTGTTATGATTTAAAATTGATGTTACAACACCATACTAATCAACATGCGATATGTATATTCTTGTAATTAAGAACATATGTTTATATTGTAATGATTTGAATAATCGCATAGTAGTTAAAACATGTGTGTTTAATCATGGATTTACAGTATCGAATTAAAATTTCAACCTTCCAACCTAAATACATATGTAATATACCGTATTGATAACATTATCAAATACATGTTTTTTTAAAAAGTTTAACAAGATCGATTTATATGATCTTTTTTTAGTTGCGATGAAAACCCCTAATTTCTGTTCTACTTTCCTGCAAGGACTGGGAGTAAGTTAGGTAATCCCTAAAACGAATGCATTGGAATTTGAAATCCATTTATTACTTTATTTGACGAAGGTGCAAATTGTTCCAATTTCATTGTGATTCATTATATAAAAAGCTTTGTTCGGTGAAGTGTGGTTGCATATAGCCAGTAAAGGATGATCGTGAGTTTGCAATGGAAATATATACTCTTCGAGCAAGATATGTTGAACATTCTTTTTTAAACTAAAACTTTTTAATCACATACTCTTGTTTGAATATAGTTTCATTTTAATAAAGAAACCAGAATTATAGAAAAATAAAGAATACAATATTTCCGGCCATAATTAGTTTTTTTTATTACAACTGTAAACACGACTGAATAAGAATAAATAACAAAGTCCTATGAGCATTGCAACATAAACCAAACTCCGGAAAGGCACACGAACAAAGGTATTTCACAAGCAAGCCAAGCGAAAAGTAAGAACAAATTTGTGATGAGTTATTTTACGAACAGAGCAAACCCGACAGTTACCGCCTTGGAACGGTCAGTCGGCAATATGGACCGACTGGGGTGCTTAAACCGGATTTACAGACACACTTAATAGAAAGTTTATACTTTTCTTACAAAAAATCAGTTTTATTTCAATCCGTTTAAAAATATTTTATTCTTTTAACTTTCTTTCTCATGTAAAACATAAATTCTGTTGCCTGTAAAATCTGTCCATAAATTTTAAGCTTATTCATCAATCAGAGACATCAATAACTTATCAATTTAAAAATAAATAGGTCGATTTTTTCACACAATCGGTTTAAGTCGGTTCAAGCAAGATGACACCTGAAACCGCGAGTTGATCTAAGCCCCGATAGTGCTATCAGCCGATGCTTTTGCCCACTATGTATAGGTCATGGTGATGTGAAGCGAGTTTTGTTGTAATGCGTGTTCCATGATAATATACTCCCCAAGAACGTCGCTTTGGATTGTAAATATTGTACACATTTTGATTGTTAGTTACCACTATTGGTATATTGTTTTTAAATTTTATTCATTCGGTTCTTAACTCATCATACAGGCGTTTATTGTAGGTTGCACCAATGGCATGGATTATTTTTATTGTCACCATTTATTTATGAGAAAGAAAAACGTTGGAGAGTGCAAGGTTGGAGCCCTCCAAAACTAGGGCTAAGCACCATAGTCGGTCCTTTTGCCGACAGACCATCGGTGACGTTTGGGCTTTCCTTAAGTGTGTTATGCCTCGTCTCACAGTTTTCTGTCATTGTTACATTTTTTGCATATACCTTCGCTAGTTGTTTTAAGGTTTTAATATTTGACTCTTTGAGGCCTTACCATGCTCCATCATCGGTTTAGGTCAAAATTGAGTTTTGACAGTTGTAACGTAAAAAGTCCTGCTTTATTCATCAAAATCGATTATACAAAACTACTTTGAAATATGCATTTCACCTCATTAAATTTACGTGAATTTATGTTTTTATTCACAAAAAATATGTTTAACATAGTAAGATTAAAATTCATACTCCTGTGGATGTCCCAGCATCCTACAGACGACCTTTGCTTCAGCGTTGGAGAACCCATTATAACACAAGGACCTCCAATTCATGTTGGACAAGTCTTGCATGAACAAGTACCGGGAAAACACCTCTATCTTTCCCACCAGGGACTTCCAGCCGCCCGCCAGGCGAATAGGGGTCACCGAGTCTATACGAGAGAAAGGACAGATGTACAGATATATGTTTGTTAGAACACAGTGATCTAAAATTCATGGCGGACAAGATATCCGTGAAAAGGTACCGGGAGGACACGTTTACTTTCAGCACAAACGATTTCAAGCCACTTGCCGTGCAGATAACTGCCATAGAGAAGGTAAGGGAAGAAAATCCATAGCAGCTGAATTATTCATATATTACAAAAACGCAAGTATTCAAAACATTTTTACATAATATTTACTAAAAGTAGGCATGTGTTAACACATCTATGAAATATTTATAAATATTTTAACAGAATCATTGTAACCAGGTAATAATGATAATAAAAAGAAATGTAAACAAAAGTATTCATGATAAAAAATAATGTATATCATGTCATACAGCAATTGATCCCAGCAGTATCATTCGGTGAACAGGTGGTATTAACTGATTCTGGTTGACAATGCGCTATGTCGGATTCATTTCCCAAGCACATTGGTGTATAATCCTGTGAGTCCAGAGTTGTTGCTTTGTAGTAGGACCCTCTGTGTACTGTCACATTGCTGAAAAACACACAACAGTGTATTCTACGTTTCGTTTCTAAACCTAGTTTTGTAGGTGCATACAGTAGCCATTCAATTTCTTTCGGACGGTGAAAAACTGGAGAATGTTAATGCGTTTATGTTCAAAACATACATATTGCACAATTTGGATGCCTGGTGGCATCCTGATTCACTCATCAACAACTTGTACCAGACAGCATGTTCCTTTTACCTGGGGTCAATACACAATGAAACACAATTAACCCCTCTTTAAAAGTATAAGGTTATGTTTATTTAAGGTTTATAACTACTAATCTTCACTAGTTAAAACGTCCAAACAGTGCTGAATGATGGAATAAAAGGAAAAAAGCAGAAACCCACGCTAAATTATTTGATATAGACAACACAGAGTCTCAGGTGGCCACAAAACTAAAAAAAATATGATCTTAGATAATTGATTGGAAATTTAATTTATAGTAAGGAATAATTCTGTTAGAGTAATTTAAGTTCGCGAAAAAAGGAATATACTACTACAAAGATAAAACTTTGTATTTTGCAGTAATCGAACAACCATTCTAAACCAGTTTCAAACGATTGCCGGAACCTAAAACTTGCTAAGTGCTGCGTAAGACATTTTCCGAACCTTACCGTTTGAAAATGTAATCTTACCCCTGTCTATGGCCAAGCATGTTGCAGATGACGGTGGCTGTGTTGTTGTTAAGGTTATCATCACAGAATGTAAACCATTCACTTCCCTGTTTCACCTCAATCCGCCCAGAGGCGTTGGTGGGCCCGTCAGCAAGCCTGACTTCAGTCACTGTTTTTGACAAAAAGGAGAGAACTTTATTAAGGGTTATTACACTTATTTTACTTAAATAAATTACAAGTAAACCGGTATTATAAATGAAGTGGAAATAATATAATGTATATGCATATTTACAGCATTCTACGCCAACATCCTCGCCGTGGTCACAGTTGTTGTGAGACAGCCATAAGTTGGAGGGACACTGAGATACATCAGGTTCGGAGCCATTGCATTCCAACTCGTCTATGATGATGGGACCGTTCCCTCGGCCATAGTATGCACTCCCGTAGGATATGGCATGACTGGAAAATTATCATTTTTGACATTTTACGATTTTTTATTAGCCCATCTAATAGAGGGATAGAACTGAATGTATTTATAAGACAACACACAAGTTCATAAGTGCTTTGATATGCATTTTTAATGATGAAAATGTCTCAATGTCACCAAACAATGTTGATGTTAACAGGTACATAACCTTGATTTTTCAACGGCAATGCATCCTTTTCAATTGATCAGGTCTTCAATTTGAACTGCGTTGCACGGTAGGTACTTCCCAGACATGTCTATGTCTCGATTTACAAAATAAACATGCCAATTGAACATTGACATGTAGGTCAAGAAAGAAAAGGTAATGAATAGTTGGCGCCATAAATGCTTCGTATTGGCTTCCCATTAATAAACCATAAAGTGTTTACTTTTCAATGAGAAACTTAGAGTGCTTACAATGGATTAAGGCCAAGAGTCCTGCAGATAACAGAGGCGTCCTCATCGTCAAAGGAATCATCGCAGACTGTCCCCCACTGATCATCCACAAATATCTCCACCCTCCCAGAGTGATTGGTTGTCCCGTTCACCAGGCGAATATTTGTGGCTAAAAGATAAGTTTTTCCCCACAAAAAACTAAAGTTCAGATCAAATGTGTTATACATGTTATTTAAAAAGCACACTGACATGCGTGTGCTGCATTTTTAGATTGTATTCGATTGTATACGCTATGTGCCCAAATATAGTTTCTTTGTTAAATGAAGCATTCAATTGTATCTATCCCTTTTTTACAGAGGTTCGCCTGTTGCATGGTGTGTAGTAGCGCCTTTGACTGCTTAGCCTCTAACCATGTGGGTTCGAGTCCTTGTTGGGGAGAAGACTGTTATGTGGGACGGTTTTTTTCAGCTGACCTGCGGTGCGCCAGTGGTTCTACGCAGACGTTTGTCTGGAATCTTCCGCTAGCTACATAGCTGGACGTAACTATGATGATAATAATTGGTCGTTGCGTCGTATTAAAATTATAATATGTGTAATAAGTTTAAAAGGAATATAATAGACTGGCAATCAGGGAATCTCAGACTTAATATTAAGATGAAAAACAACACTTGCGCTTTGCAAAACCAATCGCTTTGCAAATGTCTGACAATTTTAGTCAAATTGCTACTAATGAAGTTATCACTTAGTAACTTTATATATCTATATACATTTTCATACAAAGGTATTGGGTTTTTTGTTATGTTTGAGCTTTGATAACATGTTACACTACGTTGTTTTTGTTTGTATAATATAATTTTCCTACAAAGGTATATATGTTTTGTTATAGTTATGTTTGATGTTTTAGGCTCCGTTTACTTTAAATAAAGACGTGTGCGATTATGATGTTATATTTCTCTCATATATTGGCTTGTATGAAACAACTAAATTTAGTGAAACACCCGCATCGATTCAATATCGAATATATGTCGCATTGAAAGTATTTTACATCAACTGTTGAGTTTTTGTTGCTGTTGTCTGTTATTTTTATTTGTTTCCTGTTATGACTTGAATTAAACAATAAACTGCCATCTTGATCCTAAAATGGAAAATTACCAAAACATACAGTGTTAGAGCCTCATAGCCAAATTACAAGATAGGCCAGCACAGCAAACTTCATCATTGTGTAAACAAAGTAAAGAATGGAGACCATATACTGTAAAATTGCAGGCGTATTCCAAAGAACTTGTGCAGACATATAAATGAACATCTCTTGTGAGCATGTTACACCCTGTTAGCCGAGACTTATGCAATCTTTATGCGACAAATAGTGTGACGTATAGGGATTGTTACGCATATTTTTTATGAGCATTGGACTTGGGTTCCTCAATTCCATCTTCACGGGAACGGGATGCAACAACCATTTACTCTTCTCTGGTATTTTTTCTTGATTCATAAAGTTATTTTATTTTATTTATAATCAACTATTTTTGTGTAGTTCTTCTAATCGAAACAATACCTCTCTCTTTTAAACACTATGTGGACATTATTTTTCAATGACGGCACAACTTTCGCCATCAATTATCAGAGAAAACGTCAGTCAATTATTTCCATTTGAGAAACCCATCCGGAAGTGCGAGGTTAGAGCTTTGTAAAACCGGTTTAAGCAGCACAGTCGGTCCATATTGCCTACTGACCGTTCCAAAGCGGTAACTGTCTGGTTTACTCTATTTGTTCAATGACTCATTACAGATTTGTTCTTTTAACTTTGGCTTGCATGTGAAATGTCCCGTGTCTTTTCAGGGTATATGTTGCAATGCTCATATATTCTTACATTTTCACCGTTTTTGATTGGCCGCAAAGTGTTTGACGTTTCCGAGGGTTTTGAACCTCCCAATACGTTTTGCAATCATCTATGTGACCAGTCTCGAGTAATGGACACAAGAAATAATTTATGATGCCGTGAAGACAACATTGAGCAAGCTTGCAAACCCAGCGCGAGTCACTGAATGTAATATACAAAATGTATCTTATTGGATATGTTTATAAAAATTGTCGGGTCATTCCGAAGTTACAGTATTTATAAAGAGCAAACATCTCACAGATGCCTTTGTGATAAAGTCATTAGGGTGTAAAAATCTCCTCGATGAGGTCGCCGGTGTTCGCATCTCGAATCTCAAATTACTGCTAAAAAACGATTGTCTTTCTTAGAGTTACCTGTATTCCATTTGTTTAACTAAATTAGGATTTTAGTTTAAGTTTAGTTACCGATTTTCGATAGGAACAAAACCTAAGGCAGTGTGTCGAACAGGACAGAAACAATACATCGACCTAACATGACTCTGCTAAAATACTCACGACATTCTAACCCGACCACGTTACCACCACATCTATTTACGCTGAAAATGGGTTGCTTTATGCAGTCAGATATATCCAACTCGTGGCCTTCACACTCAATGTTAGATACAATGTTAGATATTGTCAGACTTTCAATAGGCCACAACAAAGCGGCGATTTTCGTTTTGCTGAAGGTGGAATAAACATATATCATATATAAACAATTAATGGAATAGGAAATTGAGTGTTTTTCATGTTTATAAATTGTAGGCAGAGAGAAATAAGCACACATTCTATCTATAAGGGCCATCCTAAGCTTAAAACATAAACAATTTGGTAAAACTGGCTTAGTTATGGCCCACCATTGCGATTGTTGAAAGCGGCCTAACCTATGTGTGTCCTTTTATCGACTTTTGTATGCCACTGAATTAATTTATCAAGAAAATTGTATCAAGAAAAGAATCTTCAATAAACGTAATTTGGTGAAGCTTGATCCTATCAAGCGTTGATCAGTACAACATGCAATTACCAAAGTTTTAATTAACACATTTTATTTATCGACTTTTATTTAAAATAAGGATGTTCCAACTAAAGCACTTGTATATTTTCAATAACAATAGTTTACAATATTTAAATGCCGTTAACAGTTTTATTGGTTTTACTTTTTTTAAATTAAAAAAACGCACGTCGTCAAAATAAATAGATGTGTTTATTCAGTACCATGTAGACCACGTTATGCATGAAGATAAACTAAGGCAGTGATCATTGGTAACCTGTATCCACATATGTTCTAAACAATACATTTTTTACAGATGAAGAAACAAAACAAGTAAATATATAGTTGATAGTGAACATATTTTAAAACTTCTGATCTTCGTTTAAAACATCTGTAAATGAATATTGATGGCTCTCTTATATGAAATATGCAATCATTTTTGTTCAGTTACCAACAGTTCTTTTAAGTTTAATTTGAATAGTCTAATTTTCAATATTAAAGGGGGTATATACTTTGATCGATAATCATTTTACAATGAGCAGTCAGTTAATTAAGTGGTACTCGTTGTAAGTAAACCATACAGGTACTTTTACACTTTTACATAAAAATACCAAATTGTTTTCACAGAGTGATTAACAAATAACACTTACAGGTCTTGCTAAATTTATACGTTATTGCATTAGCATAGCAAATTCATACATGTATATATCAAATGTACACCGAAAATACCTTCCTCAAGCGTAATGAAATTTTAAGTTTTTAGTCTACACGCCAATTATGAGACAGTGGTTGCAGAGAATGGTAAGGCAGTCATCACGGATGATGACTTTTGTATGAATTTTAACAGCTACGTCGAAAAAGGCTGATTTACCCAGTGCTGAGTCCTTTCATTCTGCAGACGACATCGGCTTCTTTATGTGAAAACGAATCGGTGCAAACGGTATAGTTCATTCCATTCAAAGTCACCAGTAGAGGGTTCGATTTATCATTGGCACTGTATATCGGTGTCTCTGTAACAGGCAGCGTCAAGGCAAATGCATGATGAAGTTAGTTTTTCTTAAGGAACGACCGATTATATAACGTCAGAAATACACATCTTTGATCTCAATACGCCTCTGTCATCATTGTCATAATGCTGGTGTATATAACGAAGTCAGTCCCACTATAAATGTTATTTATCTTGCTATATATAAAATTTCTAATATAAAATTCTATACATACGACAGTCAATGGCAACATCTTCCGAGTGTTTACACAGGCTGTAATCCCATATACCAGAACTGCATTGCACGACATTGGTATCGTTAACGGTACAACCAAGTTCCGAGATTACCAGTCCGGCGCCCTGTCCGTAACGCAGGTCATTGTACTGGGGAATAGTCCTGGAAAGCATTAAATGATGGTAACCATTCTATAAGATAATAAAGCATTGGATAAAACAATACGGCTATAATTTGTAAAATAATATTATATCCTTATAATATTATATCCTTATCATTTTGAAGTTATAAAGCCCTGTTAGTAATAGGACAGAAAAATATTTTTTATAACTTTGGAAGTCAATCAGTGCTGTCGTAACCTATTGCTGTAACATTAGTAAAATTTCAGCAAACGTGTCTAACCATTTTTGTAAAATATAAGTATACTATGTGAGTCATTATCTACATATAGGACCGCACTTGTCATCTGGAAGGTACGTTTCCGATTACACAAAAGTGGAACAAATTGTTTTAAGAAAGCTGAAAACATGTCTGCGGGAACAACGGAAGTGATATACTATGAACAATGTCTTATTTTCTTAAGTTTTCTTTATGATTTTGCCTAACTTCACACTCCATAAATGTTCTTTGCACCAACTGATAAACGGCTGTTACAAAACATTGTCGGGTATTTTTCTGACAGTGATTGCAAAACATGGCATTTTGTGTAACAAAATAAATAAAATAAACTCATAGAATCGCATTAGTGTCTATAGGTAATTCAGAATAAGCCTAATCGACATATGCTTGCAGTTTAGGTTCACATGCTTTTCTCGTGCGCCTGTCGTTGTGAACATAATTATAAAAAAAGTTATTTTACGAAATTAGTTTGAAACTTAATTGATTCACAACTGATGAAGATAGAAATTTTCGCGGACTTACATGGAACATAGAACATGGATGCTATCAGTGAATGAAACGTACACTGGTATCCGCCTACATCGGGCATTGTGTGAGTAGAACTATGCAAAACGTGCATTTATACTCAGATATAAAGCATCGAAAGGATATACAGCTAAAACACATTGGCCATTCGATGACTATTTTAAGGTAATGTCATTTTGCTAAATGCATCTCGTATATATAAAAATCTTACTCGACATTCGGCACTCCCAACATCCGACATATAAGCCTGGCGTCTGTGTTTCGGAAGTTCTTGTCGCACACGGTGGACCAGCGGTCATCATTATAAACTTCAACCCGGCCCTTGAACCTGTTAGGGCCACCGACAAGCTGGACTGATTTCTCATTTGTTGCTGAAAATCATCGTCATCACAATCATCATCATCATCATCATTAGCATCATCATATTCATTATCTTCATCACCACTATCATCATCATCATCATCATCATCATTATTACTCTCATTATCATTATCATTATCAACTTAATCAAAATCATAATTATCAACATAATTATCAACAATCATCAATAACACAATAATACTCATAATCATCACTAAAGGTATCTTCATAATAGTTACTCTGTCATCATCAATATTAACATCCTCGTCATCATCATCATCATCATCATCATCATCATGTCCTTCTTCTTCATTCGTTTTTATATTTGTCATAGTCATTATGATCATCATTTCCAGCATCTTAACGTCATCGTTGTCTTAGCGTTATCACCATCATCCTTACCTTTATAATCATTATCATCCTCATCCTCATTAACATCTTGTCGCACGGAAAACAAATTTTAAAATAGTAAATATTATGTCTGCAAATAAATCTGATGATAAATCAAGTTGGTAGATAAGATGTGGCAGATTATTATTTATTTATTATGAAGTTAACGAGTGAACTGCACAATCAACAGTTTGTAAAGACGAATTTGCCATTACTGTTTATGTTGTTTGCATTAAGAACACAAGTATCATTGCCGACTACAGTGATGTTGTTTGCATTAAGACATCAGTTTCATTGCCGACTACAGTGATGTTGTTTGCATTAAGAACATCAGTTTCATTGTCAACTACAGTGATGTTGTTTGCATTAAGAACATCAGTTTCATTGCCGACTACACTGATGTTGTTGGCATGAAGAACATCTGTTTCATTGCCGACTACAGTGATGTTGTTTGCATTAAGAAGATCAGTTTCATTGCCGACTACAGTGATGTTGTTTGCATTAAGAACATCAGTTTCATTGTCGACTACAGTGATGTTATTTGCATTAAGAACATCAATTTCATTGCCGACTACAATGATGTTATTTGCATTAAGAACATCAGTTTCATTGCCGACTACAATGATGTTATTTGCATTAAGAAAATCAGTTTCATTGCCGACTACAGTGATGTTGTTGGCATGAAGAACATCAGTTTCATTGCCGACTACAGTGATGTTGTTTGCATTAAGAACATCAGTTTCATTGCCGACTACAGTGATGTTATTGGGATTAAGAACATCAGTTTCATTGCCGACTACAGTGATGTTGTTTGCATTAAGAACATCAGTCTTAAACAATTTATAAACAAAGTATCTTCAGAAACTCTCAATGCAAAGTGCTGATTTGAGCAGGTATATCACATCACCTCTTCACAGTGCTTACAAATATCCTTCAATGGTAGTAAGGTAGAAGACGGTGTCTATTTCTGTGCAGCGACGGCTGACTTTCGGCTAATTTGACGTTTATATATATATATATATATATATATATATATATACATATATATATACATATATATATATATATATATATATATATATATATATATATATATATATATATATATATATATATATATATATATATATATATATATTAGGGATGTCGAAGGACACTAAATTTGGTATCCGGATATCCGTCGAACGATCCGAACGGATATCCGGATATCCGGATATAAATCTTAGTTAATTCTGATCTTGCAGTCGGATGTGTGCGCGGTTACTAACGTTTCCATTGACATAATTAAATCGACATTTCAATGGAAATAATTAAATCAACATTTCCATAGGCATAGACACGTCATCATTTTAATAATTAATGAAATACGAACAATAAAAAACATTTGGTAATTTTAATTCACAATAAAATGAATATATCACACATATATCTATTTTGCGTTGGATTTGTCTACGGACCTCACAAAATGTCGCCAAACATCGGACTGAAGATTGGAGGGCATAACTAATGATTTGTTTAGGAAGTGGATGTGAATTGATCAAGGTCACCGTGATCGAATGAAAACATAATAAATTCATCAATTCATTTATACAATCCAAACGGACTTAAATAAACATAAGTAACTGATCTTTGCCGACAAACCTGTTAATTGTCTACATAATTGTAGCTCTATATCTTCTTCTCAAACGAAATGAAAGATAATAATCCTTAATCAAAATGGATAAGTAATAGCTTCAAACAATGGCTGTTAATTGGCAAATTATTTTACATAAGCTTTAGCACATTTCTAAAACTGTGAAGTTCATCCACAAATTTAAAAATAGTATTCGCTAAACAAAATGGATCAGTAGGAGCTTCAAACGTTGGCCGTTAATTAGCATGTTATTATACATACCATCATGCTTTAACACATTTTTAAAACTGTGAAACCAAATATACGATACTGCGTGTCAACACCTGTCACCACCTGTCGATAATCCGTTACACCTGCGTATGCGTGAATGCACACTGACATGACAGCAGAAAGATAACTTAGCAAAATGGCCAGAACATTTAATTTAATGTTCAAAATTTTACATTTTTAAGCGAATATCCGGATACCCAAGTCGATTCGGATATCCGATGATTCGAACGGATATCCGGATATCCGGATATCCGTTGACATCCCTAATATATATATATATATATATATATATATATATATATATATATATATATATATATATATATATATATATATATATATATATATATAT
Source organism: Sinonovacula constricta (assembly GCA_007844125.1). NCBI lineage: Eukaryota > Metazoa > Mollusca > Bivalvia > Cardiida > Solecurtidae > Sinonovacula > Sinonovacula constricta. Next base: position 35,756,159 of record CM017564.1, on the reverse strand, counting down.
ATATATATATATATAAAATCAGATGGACAAACATCCTTGAGAGTTTTGCCAAGATATGTCACCATAACATTTCAACAAAATATTGTGAATCACCTGATACCGTTGTTTCAACAGATATAGTACCCAATGGTAGTACATCGGTATTATTTAAGGGATTAACATAATATAATGTTGTTTTTTTAGAAGTGGCGCCTCATGTGATTGACTGTTATTTTACAAATACACATAAACGATACATATCAATGCCGGTGACGATTCAACTGAATAACAATTCAAATTAACCTTCGCCCAGAATATGCCAGGTGTGACAGGCCCCAGTATATCTGAACAGTATATCCCCAGTCCACACATTACACCAATGATAGACTTAGTTGTATATGTAACAATAACCTTATTATTATTGAACCTTTTGTCTATATAATTGTCAGGCAGTATAGTAAGTAGGCTAATAGCCCTAAAATAATGATTGACAAAATGAAAAAAAAGCTGACTGGTTTACGTCTTAACGTAGAGTAGAGCTTATTTACTCTAAAGATAAAGGTTATGATAAGAAAAAAGTATGCTTATATTACTGCGGATATTTATTGTCTGACATGTACGCATTATATACGAATCGGAATGATATCAGAAAGTGATGTCTGTCTATACTATTTTATTTTGCAATTTTAAAGTTTTACATACTGAATTATAAACACTTTGTTATTACTAATGCACCTTCCTGAACATAAAACTTAACTCTAATGGCACGTTTTTTAAATGAATTACTTTCAAAACGCACCTTGCATTTTTGGATAATAACTCAGCATTCAAGCTGGTAGGATTTTAATATTTTAAATTGCAGAAACATGTCGGTTGTAATATTCTTGCCCCGAAAATAAATGCTTCCTACTCAAAGTAAAACATATCGATGTGAAACAACATTGTCAAAGCGATGCCAAATTATAAACTGAGAAATGACGTCGTGACTGCAAAACTGTAGTGACCTTCTTATTACAAATAGGTAAAGTTTCAAACGCTATGGAATTTTTAAAATTTAATTAGAAATTGGAACACGGTTCAGTTAACCGATTAGGTTACGTAATTAGTTATGAGTAACAGTGTCCAGAAAAAATATAAAGTAAATGGTCGAGGGTCTATCTGAAATAAAATACAGCTAGAAATATAATATCCATAGGTTACTCTTACTTCACATTTATGTTCAAGCTTTACAAGGCATGGCTATAGAGTGAAAAATATATCATTTAAAGATATGCGGCGTCGGTGAGGCATTAATGAACACAATTTATTGACTGTCTTTTTTTAGAAAATATCCTGTTTAGAACTGAGACTCTAATAATATATATTTTGATACCAGTCGCTCGCACCTTGTCAGCCTCTAAATAAAGGCTTCCTGCTTAAAATGCAAGTAATGATGCACGCTAAAAGTGTAGAGTATTTTGGATTGTTTATTATATTAATGAACACTCTTTTTAAAATCGTACGTCATGGTGACATTTTATAGGAACAATACGGTAATTAATATATTTTAACTCTTTTATTTCAAAACGTTTCGGCCATTGGCCTTCTTCAGTTGATAATGTCACAACAAGTGTACATTTTCATTTTTGCACATTACACATACCGAAACGAGTATTAATGATTGTATGATGTCACTAGCCCTAAATGGATACAAAAATTTTAAATACGGTAATTATTATTACCTGTAATTACGACCACGCAAGTCGCTCTAATACCAATTCATGTTGTCCTTGCATAAGGTAACACAGATACACTGAAGTCAATAAGTCTCTTCTTCACCGTTCTTATGTGGTCATAATAATAATTTAGAAAATGTAATAACAGGTAATTATTACAATTGTATAGAAAAATAGACAACGCAAATACGGAAGTCATTTAAAGAAATGAGACAACTAATTGCTTATTGTCTTCTGTTTTGGGAATAATATCAGCAGAAGAACACCATAACAGCCATTGTTCATTGTTGTTAAAACTGGCTTACAAAGGAAAGTAATAATATAGCAATCTAAAATACGGCAATTGTGTGTGTTACTGTGAAGTCCGGAGCGTAATGCAATAACACAGACAGGTGTGAGTTGATGACTGTCAACGTTTTGAAGTACAAAACATTACAAAATGTTACGTCAGCTTAAAGTCCATTTTAACAAAAGCTAGTCTGGATAGAGATTTAGCTTGACCAGAAATTTAAAATAGTTTTGGTCGTTTTAAAAACGGGGTTTAGCTAAAAGGTTCATTCCTGATCAAAGTTTTTCTATAAATGAAATGCATTTGCTGTAAATAAGCTGCAATCAATGACAATCACATCTACTGGTGTGTTACACATGTCAGCCATGGTATCCGTGTCATTGACTATATTAAAAACTTGCTGCATACAACAATACCACAAATGCGTTTATGAGTATATGAATGATTTAAGTTTCACCACAGGCTATTGTTGCGTGGAGAGACTTTTTATCACTTCTACAATGCTTCGAAACTGGAAACCACAAGAAAGTTTATTAGATTTATATTTTGTCTCTATTTGTTTTCTATTCATTTTGTTACACATGGAGGATTTCCGGTGGGATAGACAATACACGTTGTTAACTTTCAAAAGAGGAAAGAATTGACATTTGTCATGTAAATTTAGTCGCAAAGAGATTATTCGATGGTGGAAGTTGTTACTACAAGATGTTACCAAAGTTATTATTAGCCATTACTATCAGATTATTTTTGTTCCAAAAGATGTTGCAGAAATGATATCGATGCCAACTTGATCAATAAAAAAAATACTGCAAGATCCTGTGAGAATTACATCATATTTAAACGTAGACAGTAGAAGTAGTAGCACTAGACAGTGGTAAAACTGAGAATTAAATGCAGGTATGGAAATCATTAAGACGAGACACCGCACAAATAGATATAAACAATTACCGCCTCTGAATTGTCAGCTGGCCAATGGGGCTTAAAACTGTGTTACAACTCTTGAATAACACTTTCTGATGTTGTTCTTGTTTTTTCATAGAGAAATTGCGTACATAAAAACATACTATCACTGTAAGACAACCTACAGTGAGCAACTGCATGGTCGGAAGAAATGAACAAAGAATTTTATTTACCAGTAATGACTCATCTAAAATATAAACAATATGTACAAAAGGAGAATATCTCCTCAACTAACGTAAAGTATAATGCATAATGCTGTTGAAGTTCACAAGAGTATTACAATTTTAGGTGAAAATATGTTATGTACAATAGTACACCAGTGTTTAAGGTTACGCTAGTTAGGTTAAAGGTTGTTTACCGTTGTGGTTTTGATGACGTAGCATTCGCGTAACTGCTAGAAGAAAAGGATCATGCTAGAAAGTTCAGTTTATTTTTAACTGGCCTATAAAATGTTCTGGGTACGTGAATGTTCTGGAAATTCTTTTGGGTGTATATAAGGGCGTGTTTGCCGAATTGAAGTAAAGTTTGGAAGTTTGGAAGTTTGAATAAAAAGTTTACTTTAGAGATTGGACATATAATTTGGAAATACTTGCAGCTTCTATCTGAAATCTTTCTGTGTTGGAACTTACGTGGACTTACTATATTCTACAGTGACATAAATATTAAAGTGTTGAATTTGGATTATACAATTAACATTCCTGTATTGTTCTACCTTTGGATTATTTCAACTGTGCTTATCTACGAGAACATTCTACCGAAAACTCTTTAGGATTATTCGACGCTGGACCATTTGTTGCATTGTTAAAGGGACACCTCCTAAAGGGACAAACTGTAAGCTAATATTTATTTTGCCTTCTGAAATTTTGTTTCATTTATTTTTTATTGTTTTATTACGCCATATTTTTAATTATTTTTAAAATAAAACATTATTGTACTAGTTTGTTGCTGGCTTGTTCTTTCTGTTACACCATTTCGTCGTATTTGTTGCTGGCTTGTTCTTCGGTTACACCATTTCGTCGTTTAGTAAACGTGCCACTTTAAAAATAAAATTATATAGCGCGACGGGTCGTAACAAATTTTAAACATAAATGGAAGCTGTATTGTAATAACTTAGATATTAGAAGGTGTTTTGTTTCATGCATACATGCAGAAACCTCTGCCAACGGAACAGTTTGAAATATGGTAGAATTGTAAACAATGTAAAACTACTGCACATTTATGCTCAGTAAAGACCTGGTCAAAATTGACCTGAACTGCTTTACACTATATAGTTTTCAAGGGATCTTGCACATCTTTGCTCAAACTGTAAACTGTTTATTTCGACTTTTACTAAAGCATACAATAATTCATTGAGGGCTACGTAGCATTATATATTCATAATATTGGTAAAACTATTGAAACTAATCCCGGCATTGTAAGCCTTTGTTGAAAAATAATACTTGTAAAATGCAATTTGGGATGGCAGAACGAACGCTACAATAGTCTGGTTCCCAGCGTACTATCCTACGCAAAAGTACGTCTGGCTGATGCTAACAATGGCGGCCTCCGCTGTATTGGAAAATAACACGGTAATGTTTGGTGTTATAACCTTTGCAAGTGTGCCAAGAAGTTAAGACTCTATAATTAAGTATTGTAAAGACATAATTGTAAAAACATCGACACTATTCTACTAACAAATTTCTAGAAACAGGTAATGTACCATTTAAAATTACTTATTGTAATCGCTTATATGAACTATGTTATGATCATAATAAAAACATCTTTCGAATGGCACAGCGATAAATTATAACTCGTGCTTCGCTAAATATGTCTGTAAACTTACATTGGCGGTCGCCATTTTCAGCCTGTGCCTGACCCGATAACGTAGTGAAAGGGGAAGGAACTCCAGACTACCGTTACAAGTGATTTAACCTGGTTTATGGAGCTCTCCAACAATGCATTTTTGAAAAGGTTTCAGATGATAAACCGTGTAAATAAAAAATCCCACGAAAGTGAGACAACCAACAGTAAGCACATGCATCAAGAATCAAAAACGGATACAAATTTAATTAAACAAATAAACACTTCTTATACTGAACTATTAAATTATATTCAATATTACAGAAAATAAAAACATGAGCAACTAAACAGTACCAAACAGAGAATAGTCTAAATAAAAGGAAATGACGTCATATGATAAAGATGCATTAAAATGTATGTCAAAATTTAAATGTATAAATGTATTAAAAATAAATGAAAGAAAATAAAATATGTATTTTTTAGATTTTTAGAAAACCATTTAAACAAAATGTAGTATTGTAAAGCGATTATAAGTACTGAGATCCAAAAGTAAATATACAATTTATGATCAATTATAAATCCAAACAAAATTAATAATAAATACAGATAGCTTTGACTTTGATCCATCTGCAACAGTAACATATGGTAAGAGCACTGTGCTATGTCTGCAATATCAGGTGTCATATCATTCAAAAATATATTTACGGAGAATTCTACACAATCATATGGGCCTTTCAATGTCTCATAGTGTAGGATAAGATAACAACTCTTCCGCAGTTGCAGTAACAGTAAACAGTTTCTTACCTTCAACGTCAGGCACCGCTTGAATTACCGCAGCCAACAACCAGATAACAGAGCGAAGCGCCATTACCACCCGACTTTTGCCTCCATCAGTACAGTGCGACAATAAAAATAAGATTGGCGGTCTAGTGTTTGCCGCAAACGAAATACTGCTGTCTTATGAATGTCGCTTATAAAAGGTTGTAAAGAATTTATATTTTAAAGCACTACTTCCTCATCTGTAAGTAGACCACTTGTTTGTCTTTTTACACCTATCGGGAGATTCGTTTTGTCGATATTGTGCAACGATTATATCTTTGTTATTCAAAGTTTGTGGTCGTGTTTTTTAACGTTTGCAAATGAACAGTTCTCTTTGTTCCATCGTTTTTAAAGGACTAACAATAAAGCAGAAGAATATTTAACATGACAAGGCACAATCTACTAAGTGCATGCAAACTGCGATCATACGAATATAGCGAAATCAAAGCGCTGATTGGGCGGTGATAGTTTTACTCCGTAAGCGATTAAAGGCGTGCAAGTAATGGTCACTTTAAATTGTTTCGTGGTTATAAGATTGCACAACGCACTGGGAATCAGTCATGCTGCAAAATAACCGCATCTTTTAAATATAAGTTCTACATTGGAACTAAAGTTACAACGCAGTCATTAACATCCGATTAAAAAACAACAACACACTAATATATTAGGTAGATATATTAAGTTGATATAGAGGCACAGAAGGCAGTAAGGCATCGTATGGGATATCGAAGGTATCTCGACTTGATATATATAATGCAAAGTCAGTTGAACACTCGTTCTAAAATCCTATTTCTCCCTCCTTCCACGCCTATATTCTAGTCACTGGGGGATACTAACCTTACGCGATATTATTCATTCATAAATTTGTATTTAATGAATATCTGCATTGCACAATATAATCTTGATCATCAATTTTACCAGATTTACAATATTAATGTCAACATATGAAGCTCCTGGACACAATTAACGCACCTAGACACCTTCGATATTCAAACTTGTTTCTGTACTCGCACTACTTTTGTCCAGGAATGAAGACGGGTAGGTTAGATCATACAGGGACAAACCTTCGTGCTTTTGTAATTTAGCCTTCCAATAACTCAGGTTGACATTGCAAACAACACGGCCCCAAAAAAGTGGAATCTGTTGTGAATTTAATAAGTGTAAATGTCAGTTTAATTTTATTGGTGACGCGCTGGACCTCTGTATTCATCCACTCAGACTGAGTCTAACGTTCGGTCAGTTGTTATCAATGAACTCCGAGGGGCTGTTGTAGAACTAAGGGTTTAACGGCGTATGAGATCAGAGTATTTTAAAGTCCAGAGGAAAAGACAAGATAAATACAGCAAAGACCCGATATAAACCAAAACAGAGGTTGAGAGGGATGGGATTAGCCGGCATTTTTGCCGATACTGCGCAGCGACATTCTATCATCATAGCACAGGGGCACTTGTGAGGTGGCCAGGGACTGAACCCGGCCGGTCAATTATACTGACATCGACGAGTCAGGCATAATGCTGTCCCCTTAGCCCCGATCGTTAGGAGAGAAGCCATTACTACCAACTTTAAAGCCTTTGGTTAGACCCGGAGGGGTTCGAAACCACGACCTCCCGATCCGCAAGCCGACGCTCCTCCACCTGAGCTATTGCTGCCGGTCACAGAGGTTGACTGGACATGGATAGGGTGCACGGCAGCTACGTAAACCAGACACAAGATCGATGTTATAAATGCGGGGCTGAAAGTCATATCACTGTGAACTGTCCGAATTCACATGCCTATATAAACAAAAGTCAGAAAAAGCCAGAGAAACTGGAATAAAGCCAAGCATGCACAAACGTGTGGCAGACACATCGAATCGAATCGAAGCAGAAAGGTGCAGTAAGCTCATTTGGATACGGGGGATCGGGGTTGTACGGAAAGGGTGTAATAACGGGGCGCCGTGTCAATTGTCTCGTGGACAATTGTGCAACATTGACTGTTATTTCTACAAAATTCTGAAATGCTATCTCGAACAATGCCATCTAGAGTCATAGTTAAATAGAAACAGCAAGTTTAATGATGCATTCACTGTAGTAGCATGCTATGAACACCTGACATGATCACATATCCCATCGGAAATCCGACACCTCGTCGACCAGTTGTACCATTTTACTTATCGACCTAAGAAATGAGTTATTATTTTATATGATGACAACGAAACATTTTGTGCATAGCCAGCACCGAAGAACACACCACACGAACTATCTATGTCCCCAACTTTTGGCCTGATATAATAATTCCTAAAGTCGAGTGTCCATATGTGAAGTAGCGGGACAGCAGCGAAAAAAAAACGCAGGACAACTTCAAAAAGTGTAAATCGATTGAGAAACGGCATTTGAACAAACGATATGGGACAGTTAAGCGTATTTTTATACCTTTTGACGCGACTTCCTATTCTGGACAGGTACCGCAACCAAAAAATGCATAGGAAATTCCTATAATAGTTCCTATATAAGAAACCAAGTAATAATCACGAAATTATCGTTAAAACGTGTGTTTTGCATGATAAACAAGAAGTAGCTAATAATCAAAAGATGGGCATTTATTGCTAGACGTTGCATTTTTTAAATCTATAAAAAAAATTGCCTATTATTTTTTCGATTTAAATCGCCACGAAAGATGTATCCTTTAAATGTGATTCAAGATTTAACAAATTTTAATGTAACATGTCGTTTTAAGTCAAATATTGCAAGCAAAAGGCTGGTTTTCCGTTTACCGTGACTAATTTTAGATATCTCTGTCTCGTCCATTACATTTTTTTCACATATATCTACTTCATTTCAATGGAGTTGGTGGCGAGCGTGTTGTTATTTTATGTATTTTATGACATTTGCAATCGACAATGCCTCGTTGGATAATCCTTGCGTTTACCTAATTCACAAACATCGCACATGATATGTAAGGTCATGAACAGATTCCGGAGAATCTGCAGTCTAATCAATCAGTTTGCGCTCCGAAAATAGTTTATTTCATGTTCTCCTTAATCGCGATCTGAGTAGCTTTGGATTCCTTTTTGCTCGACCCTGTCCTTTTCTGCATAATCTACATGGTTTCGATTGGTTTTGAAGTTTTCCCCTGTTGTGATATATCAAAAGTATTGTTGTTCAAAGATATAGTTTTGACCCATCTTTTGCCAACTAAGTTGCTTTTGTTTTCCATTTTAGTCATGAGTTCCTTGCATAATCTGGGCTTAGAAACGCTTGAATTCAAATGCGTCAAGGACAAGATGCATCGACATAAAAAGAGAACACGAGAACTTCAAGCTTTTAATGCACGCCGCACCTTTTCCGTGCATTTTCGTATTGCATGCAAGTATGCTAGGCACATGCATGTATATTGATTGGTTTTTAAAATAAGCATTTTTGCTATTTTTGCTATTTGAAATGAGACGGTAAAGACGCTTTGTGGTTTTAACTTTTCTGCAAGTGTTCAATGAAGTAAAATCTGTTACAGCCTTATAAAACTTAAGGACATTTTTTCGACAGCATTTCAATTATGCGTAACCTTTTTTTAATGAGGTGTACCATTTCTCTTAGATAATCAAAATAAACAAATCGAAATTGAAATCGAAAGGACGGTGTATTAATTATTTGTTGACTATAAATGTAAGCCAAAATTTGTCATATTGGCGCCGCTTTTTTATGTATGGAGACGATAGTGTCCTGTACGAATAATGTTAAGCAAATGGTTTTCGTGATAGTCAATCCTTGGTTATACAAGTAAGATATTTGTAAGTGCGGTGGTAGATAAGTTGTTACAAAACAAATGGACACTTAAATTAAAGAATATTTAAATGTGATTATTATATAAACTGTAAACACAGTTGTGCATTTGATGCACACAAACGGCGCTGTTACTGTACCTTTTTGTAAAGAATATAAAAAATGTACAAAATAGACATCTTCTTTCATAATGTTTTATATTTTTCTGTACATATATTTTATGTATTTAATTATGTTGTTTTTTTATATTGATACAATATATATGCAAAACGTATATTCATGCAATTGTGTTTCCAGATATGTTCATGTGTCTTTTTTACAATTAGTAGCTATAAAGTGAAAACTGAGAGATCATATGATTTTGATATGAATTTGCAATACCAGCATTGGCTTTTTTCTCATATACACTTACGGCGTATTGTTGAAAAATGGCACCAATTACAAATGCACTTTTCTAAGCAATTTAGGTGTATGAAATACTATCATTTAATTAAAGAGAGAGCCATCTTCACCACTCCATATAATAAAAAAAGACTTACATGTGTCTATCTTCTACGCTCAAATTAAAATATTACAAAAGAGCATCTGGCATCAAATATCCTCTTAAATACAATGCAACATCGACTTTTCGTTTTATTTGAGTGTCAATCCAATTGGACACGTTTAAGTAGCTAAAATCAGTCGCAAAATACACGTAAAATGCATAAGTTTTAATGTAAAAAAAACCCCAGCCATTTTGGTAATTGTGTGTCATCGTATAGTATTGAGTTTTTAATCAAATGGTTTATATGAACAGATGTTAGTACACTGATGTAACTTTTGTCCCAATGTACGATAATCTATATTTTAGACGATGCGGTTTTGGCAGCTAAAGACATGTATGCTTTCCAATTTCCAATGCGTTGTGCCTTTGACTTACTGCGAAATAATATTGAGCACCTGTAATCGTGTACAAGGTGAAACTTACACCGCCAAACAGAGCTGCTGAACGCTTTGATTTTTAATTGGATCTATTGTTTTCATGTTAAATAAGTAGCCATTTTATTGAACTGGTACTCATTAGTTTTCATCTAGGTAATCGTCAAATCTAGGAACTAATGATTCATACATCAAACGAAAATATTTAACCTTTAATACGTATGTTGAGGAGTGTGGGGTTTGCTGGCCTTTTGCTTAGAATAAGTTCCTCGTGCAATACGTTCTAGAGTATAGAACGAGTGGACATGTATTTCCTCAGCTTGGACAACCAGTAATTAATGCTTTAAACGCGTTGGGTCAGGTATGCTTATATAAACCAGTATATACAGGCTGTTTATACGTACTTTACAAAAGGAGACTTGCCTTTCAGAGCACAGTAACATCGGTTACAAAAAGTCGTTTATTTTGCTTGCTTGTTTTGTTTCTTGTTAAATGGTACTGACACACTTATGGTCATATTGACGACGTCCTGCTATTTATAGGTTGAGGAAGATCCCAGACTGAAGTCATACGTATAAATCGCACTTTCTCACTTATTAATTACCTACAAGCACTGATTTCAGTATTGTACAACTTGTACATAAATCATGCGGATATGTAATCAACTTTAATATTGTGTTGTCCTTTACAGTACATTTAATTATTCTTAAGTATGCGGTCTGAAGGATACATCGTAACTGGAATGTATGCTCAACAGGAATGCATGCTCAACAGGAATGTATTCTCAGATGTATGCACAAGAGGTGAATGCCATGAAGTCAAAGAGAATCAAAAGTGTCCCACTGAACAGACAGGGAAGATTGTCAGCATGTTTCGTCATTTAATTACATACTTAAGCCATCTGTTTGGCGATATTTTAAAGGGTATTTATATAACGTATTCAACGAACATCACAAGGATAAACACGTAAATGGGCAGTCTTTCATAATGGCATAATTACCATACATTTAGGTTAATTTCGCCAATCTTGTAGCAGTGACGGTTAAGAAATCAACACACAAACATGATTATTCTTTTTAATTAAGGAAATAATGATAAAATATAAAAAAAACATGTAATACAAAAAAGTTATAGTAGATAGACGGACACACATTTAAAGAAGTCATAAGAAAATGAGTCCCATAAACGAACGTTTCAATGGTATTTTTCTGAGATGGCAGAATGTTAACATGCCAATGCTGCTTTAATTAATCCTTTGAACAATAAAACCTTTATACTTAACTATTTACGTTAACACTTTACAAATGAATCAACACTTGAAACGAATATGTAATTAAAGTCAATATAAAGGGAGAAATTATTCACTGAATTTCTGTTGCCCACAAATGCAATTCAATACATTATTATGGATGTGTTAGATTATATGGGTTAGATATAATAAATGCAAACATAACCAATTGTTCTCCATAGGAAATCCTGCACAGTGTACACTTCCTTGAATATATGAACGTCCCAATCACGCATGCAATTGTTTTATTTAGATAAGGACGGAATCTGCTCTGTTAAACTGCAAATATTTAATGAATTAATCTTATTAAAATAATATAAAAGACGTAGATTGTTTGTCTTTTTCATATTGTAAATACACATTTTACATACAAAGATAATATTTTACATACATGCATACAAAGATAATAGGCAATAATAATAATTTCATCACATATTAAGGATTTAAGCAAGGCTATATATGAAACGAGTTCACTTAAAAAATACTTTCACACGAATACAAAAATAAAAACGGGTGTCTGTATTTCTATTGTTTGTTTATTGGAGACTTAGCCTTTGGATTTCGGAACTGAGGACGGCTGACATCTGACCTGCGAACGTTTCTATGTTGCTGTTCAGAGTCCTCTTCCCAACAGGATACAGTGACATGGCTCCGTGAGGACAATGGTGTGTCCACCGCAACCCTTGTCTTGGTGCCTTTCTTGCAATGACACACAAGTACAATCAGCAGGATAATGATGATGGCTGCCAGGGCACTGGTGGTCGCGATCCAGACGTTAAAGCCTAGAAAATGTTATTGATTGATATTGATCAAGACACTCTCTAATGTAGCTGGGGAATTGAAGAATTTTTATCTTATTCCTCGTACTACCGAATACCTAGAACAATTAATTTGGTTTCAATTATCCAAATGCTGTCATCCTAAACCAAAATATCCGGTCAAAGCAATGTAAAATTATTTTTACTTGTTTTATAATATCCAATTTTGTTTCTTTAATGGATACACACACTATATGGATATTTTTGTTTCAGGGTTGATGGCTAAGGTTTGTTCCTTTAATGTAATTAGATGTTGGCTTATCTGAATCTACACAATTTATCTAAACCAGATTGAGTTGTACCTACCGTATTCACTCGTGTAATCGCCGCACTTTTTTACCGGATTGTATCGTTAAGGAGTTGAGGGTGCGGCCATTCTATAGGTGTAAGGCCTTGGGACATTTTTTCTAGAACGATTCTGCCGATTTTTGGGACGCCATGCGTCTAGATGAGCTCTCTAAGTAGGAGGTTGACGGACGATATGAACGGTAAATGTTTTAGAGTTTATTATTAAGAACAACATCTACATTTAAACAATTAAAAATGAAGCTGATATTTACCCATGATCTGCACTGTCTTATCTTGACTGTTATCTACATGTACCCTATAATAAGCAAAAGTTGTTTTAAATATACTTATACAACTTTACATCAAAATCTTTACTGTATATAATGCTTTCTAATCACATGTTCAACTAAAAATAAAATAAATACAATGAATGAATGAAGAATTTAATAATGAACGCACCATCAAACCAGTAATAAGAAATGGAGGTTTTCGCCAAATCCACTCTTACTAAATAGCTCAGTCATTATGACATTAAACGGTCATCTAATATTAACATGAATGAAAGCAGTTATGTTTCTTAAATTGTTTTATTTAAAAAGTAATAACAAAGTCTTTAAGACATGTTGTTACTTTTTTGCATTTTTTACACACAGAGCAACACTATTCATGCAATAAATTGGTCTCCTAACATAGGATGTGATAATAACTAAGAACTGCTTACAGCTGATATAATATTCCAAACATGTACTAGATTACAAAAACATTGGTGACTTTATTGATATTTTGTTTTGAAATGCGCCATATGAGTAATACAATTTCAATGTTACCGTTTGATTGGCTAACATGACCTGTCCGCCAAAGGGAAAATATGTGTCAAGGAAAATGTTACATTTGTGGACTCTCCTATGTATCATTCTTTGCACGGTATCAGCAACAATAATAAAATAATTCTTTGACTGTACTTTATTAATTGCTTTGTTATTATGTGGGTGTTATTATAAATTCGCTATTATAAATAGAAAGCTTACCTGCATCTCGGCTTTCCATTGGTCACTTCACAGTCACAATCATAGAGGCTTTGGTAAATGTCACATGCCTGACCTGGTTCAGTACAAGCAATCGTTACAACTCATCATGTTGATATATAAACAGTTAATGCAAGTCCTGATCGAGCTAGTATACTTACATAAAACTTGCAGTAAATATGCCCCTTTAGAACCCAAACAAAGATAGCATTAACAGTTTTATAATACCTTAATAATTTTCTTCAGACAAATTCAAAGTTAATTTATTGTGCAAAAAATCATTCTAAACGTAAAACAAGTCAACAGTATGAACCACATGTCTTAAATAAGAAACTACAATAAGTCTTTGTGGATTATTTGGATTGACCAATCAAATACTTGAGGTCGCTATTGCTTAAGGGCAATTCTAATGTCATAAAAAAGGTGGACAATTTAATAATATATTGATCTGGATAAGTTTAAGTTCCTACTAAGGAGATTTAAGTAAGTTCAGTTGTGTTTCCATTTTTCATTTCTTTGATTTTTCTTTTCTTTTTTTTCTTTTTTTAATTACAAGAAGACAAGAAACGCAGGTTTTATTTATGTTATTTTTTAATTGTCTTTTTAAAGATATATAAACTGGTATGTCTAAAACTGGTTGTTATGCAGAAAGGGCTGCCTACATGGTGAACAACCAGCTACATACCATTGTGCAGGTATGACAGCTCCATGACATCTGAAGTCCGTCCAAAGATTACCACCGTGTCTTTGGTGCCGTTTACAACCAAGTCCAGCAGCTGTTTGTCTAACACTTTATCATTGTCGACAAAGATTGCATGCTCAATTATTAGACTACCGTGTCTGTAAAGTAATTGTAGGTTACTAAAGTGAATTTGCATGCGTTAAAGGCAAATATTAGGGTAAAGTCTTTACTTGCAAAAATGTATAATTTTCTGCTATAAGTAAAAAAGAAATGCGCAATTACTTGTGCATTCTTTTAACCAATTTGGAATAAATAATTAACTACATTTGTGTTTAAAATGAAATAATGTTAGTCAAAACAATTTAGACTTACCTGACATTAGAAATGGCAAGCTTTACATCACTGAATTGCTTCCTATAGAACGTTTCTAGCTAAAACAGAATTAATACTTTAAAAATTTACTTGAAATCATACATGTGTATTTCTTTGATAAAGACATTTAAGGGCATATATTAAATAGAAAATAACAATACAGTTACAACTTCTCTTTATTTTGAAAATGAAATCTGCCTTTATACTTTCAGGTAATGTATGGTGAAGTTTATAGCTTCACACTTCAATATGCATTCATGTCATAGACAATGTTAAATAATAAAAAATGCATATATTTTCCAAAGATTAGATCAGCATTTCACTTATTTCTTTTAACTAAGTGGGTATTACAATATCAATAACTGTAAATATTAAATTATACTTTTTTAATTTTAGTGTACCACCATGTTATGGTCACTTGACAAAGTCCTTTTTTACGCATCAGTGCTTTTCTTGAACTTTTGTATTTTTGGGATTGGGATTGGGATTAGCCGGCATTTTGCCGATACTGCGCAGCGACATTTCTATCATTATAGCACAGGGGCACTTATGAGGAGCCCAAGGACTGAACCCGGCCGGTCAATTATACTGACACCGACGAATCAGGCGTAATGCTGTCCCCTTAGCCCCGAGCGTTAGGAGGGAAGCCACTACTACCAACTTTAAAGTCTTTGGTAAGACCCGGCCGGGGTTCGAACCCACGACCTCCCGATCCGCAAGCCGACGCTCTACCACCTGAGCTATTGCGGCCGGTTTTTGTATTTTTAGTAAATAAATAGAATTAACAGGTAAAGAGCAAATTATATCCACTTTGAAATTACATTACCAAACAATAAACATGTAGTAAAAATCACCCGAAATCAACTGTAAATGTAAGTGCCTGTCGGTGACCTGTCTGGTTTAACACTAACAGTAAATGTCAAGGCAGTACCTGAAAGAAAGCCTCGGTCTGGTACTTTTCTTGGGTAGCAACGTTCTTCAAGTTCTCACTGGTTTGATAATCAACCCTCATTACAAGTTGTCTTTCATCTGCCAATACCTTTATTTCTTATAAATGAAAAGAATAAAAAGTATGTCTCATTAAAGCCAAACTACATCAAAGTATAAGAAAAAAAGTTTGACTATGGCTGCCCCTTCTCTTGTTAAATAAACCAGTACATGTATTTATATTCTAAAGCATGCAACATTACACAAATGTTCGAACTACATAAAACACATGCTGCTTTCATAATCACTTCATGTTTTGTTGTGTTCGAGCATTGTATGTATATATGTAACAGCCTTGAATAGATAAAATAGCAAGAGATATATTTCAAAGACAATCTTCAAATTTATCAGTATCATCGTTGTTGTTTGCATCAAAATTTACATTTATTCGTGTGATGATGATGATGATGATGATGATGATGGCGGCGGTGCTGGTAGTGGAGGTGATAATGAACACTCAGAAATATTCAAAATATAATTTACTGCTTTTTTAGTTGGGCCAGTAATTGGTTGTGTATTTATTAGTTCAGTCTTACTTAAAGTCGTCCATTTGTCAACAGCCAGTTCCGGTCTACATATCTTGGTTGGAAACTTGGGTAGAGTGTCGCCATCTTTGTAACAGCGACCCGCAATGTGACATGTGCCATTCTGTAATCAGGATATGTAAGTACTTTTCAGACAGGATTATTTGTGACAGTGTTTATTTAAGTCCTTTTATGATAAATAAGTTTTGGTCCATGCTTTGTAAAAATGTATTTATATCTTCAAGTTCTTTAATCTCAAAATATTGCGTATCTAAAAATTCCACAACAATTTGAAGTTCATAAGTTAAAGGAATAAGTAATATCTATATTTGACACTTGAGGATATTTAATCTATACCTCATATAGCCTTCATATCATAACAGGGTTATTAAAACAAACAAAGACACGAGTGTCAAACAAAGATTGTTAAAACAGGTAGGTATTACAATGCGATTTTTTACATACGGTTACATGTATTAGCTAGTCAAAACTAAAAAATCAATACATGAAATAATATTTTTATTAAATTTAGACACTTGATCCTACATAATATTAAAATAAGGATTGCAGATAACGTGGTAGATTAAGGACAAAAGGAATTTTAAACACAAAAAGTTATCATTGATGTGCTGCATAAAAATCTACTCAGTACCAGGTACGTATATACTATGTTGGTTGTGAATTCAGTCAGAAGTTTTACCGGTATTTTTTCAGTAAGGAAAAAATAAAGTAAGGCATTATCTAAAGCTTGTCTTGAATCTTGTGAAGGACATTGCTACTCATCACCGATAACATATCAACCAAGTTTAAAAGTGAGGCCATTCAGGAGTTATCAAGTTTATCTCTGGACAAGCAAGTCGGATAGACGCATGCAGTACGAACAAAGGGTCAACTATGTGATCGTCCTTCAAGGAGCATGCAATATGCACATATAAGAAGCAGTGTAGATGTTACCTATAACAACAACAAGGTTAAAACAAAAAAGATTGTCAAAGCTAATCACACGTTTTCTTAATTCCAAGTTTAAATCAGAGTGTGATAAGAGGCTAATGCTGCAATCCCAAATCAACAATGGGGAAATGCTTTTACACGCTGTTACTTGCTGCATCACATGTTACCTATATTATAAGTTTATGTACTATCTTTATTTGGTCGGGCAACCTACAAATGGTACGAAACTAAGGTGTTTCTGTAAAGTATAACTCTAACGTGTGTCGTGATTGTTTACATAAATTTGCCTTTTCATACAGCCTTTCTCGACATCAGATTGGTAAATAATGAACTTGTTTCCAAAAAGCAAATGTAAACTTCGAAAAAAGTGTGATCCTTGATGCATTCATATCAAAGAATAGATTAATGGAATATTGAAACATGGAATCATAAAAAGTAAATGTATTCGTCTTAAAGTGATATTTTTTATTTCAACTAACCTTTAATGAGAATGTGTAATTCCCATCATTTTGCTTTACATATGTTTGACAGCTAGAGTCGTACACATAATATCGCAGCTCTTTGCCATATTTTTCTGTGTTGCTAACGGAGACATCATAATATGTCACCATAACGTCCTCACTAACGATCCTTCGTAGGTCTGTTGGTATTGGACACAGAACATCAATCAGCGAATCAGCTTGTCCATCTGTTATAATGGTGTTCGCATAGATGGGATTGCCATTAAAGTCAATCTGCAAAATTCACAATTGTCAATGATGTAAATGGTCATCTTTACTTTTAATATATCAGTTTCATTACTGTCTTTTTTCATATCAAGCTACAGGCCGCCGTAAAATTTAAATGACTATGGTTTTCTCTGTTCACATTTAATAAACATTTTTTGCAGTTGTGTAATGTTTAATTTAAGAAATATAGTTAATATAGGGTTAAACTGTGTTAGTCGATTAAAGTATATATTACATGTAATTTCATAACGTTTAGAAAATCGGAAAACACTTTCTATTTTTCATATTGATATTGTTATTGACTTTAAACATTTCTTATAGGTGCAAAACAAGCTTTTAATAAATATGATATGCTGATATTTTGAACAGTGGGAATTTACTCACATATGCCTGTTTAAACTGGCATGTGAGGTTCTTGTCTACAAATAGACTACCGTGACCAACTATTGTATCGCATGTGTCATGGGCTTTATCACATAGTCCATCGCCACTCAGAAATGATAGCTTTGGAGGTACGGAAATGTCCACAGAACAGTCAACTCCACCAAAACCAGGGTCACACTCACACATTCCTGGATAAAAGGTAACAAACATGCATAATATAGAGACTTGCTCAAGAGATTAGGATAGTTGTTTCTCGTTAAATAAGCTGTTGATACAGCTTACATCAAGCGTAGTTTATTTCATGTAAACGACTATGATAAAAATATTGTATGTCTGTCCAGGGAACCAAACTCTTAACTTGAACAGGAACAATGGGTGGTTTTCTGTCATCAAAGAACTATGCATGTTATACGTATGCATAGGATTAGAATAGATTTATTTCAGGATAAATGTACTTTGAGTTGGCAAGATTTCAACAAGCAACAAAAGCTCTAATAATCTTTTACAAGTGTACTTTATGTATTATAAATTTAATTTATCCTAACAACTTTTAATAATTCACAACAAATGAAGACAAATAGAACATTTGAAATCTTTTCCATCCCAAAGAGAAATCTGAGTTTTACAAGTATTAAAATTTGTGCACTGTCTAGCATCTTTGGGAATGTTTTCCACAGGACTGGCTGGTGCAGCTAACTTGAATTATCTTTGTCCATGGGTTGTTTGTTTTTTACGCTTGGAACATATAGAATATTGGCATATCTCAAATTGCATTTAGCTTCTTTTTACTACCATATATTGTAACAAAAGAGGTGTCAAGTTGTTTAGAACTTTGAAAGTATCAATATCCATTGATTGCTGTCTTCGAATGTGAAGAGCTTGAAGTTATGCTTTTGCCAAAAGTTCTTTATATAACATTTTGTAATCGTCGTATACACATCTCAAATCTATTTATTGTATCTTTTCTATTTTCCTTGCTCTTGATACTAAACAAAACAAGCCATGCTTAGGAGCAAAAATGAAATCTTGAGATTTTGCATGTATTAAAAACTGCAAGTCTTTCCAAATGATGCAAATGAGTCAGCTCTATGGCTGCCTTTTTCACAAGTCTTTTAAAAAAGCGTCAAACGACACTTTGAAGTCAATGTGAACACCAATATATCATCAATATATATCATCGCAATCTATTGAGGTGTCATCAATAAAGAAAGTTGGGGTAATACTATGGGCTTTTTCCCTACAGCCATAGCCCGGAATTTATTGGGGTTGGGACCAGTCGATTAGTGATTTGCTTTCGGATTGTAATGTAGACATTAAAGGTTGAAAGGTTCGGATGTGAAACGATAAGCAATAGTGAGAATATATGTTAATTAAAAGAAGATATAATTTATAAAAAACATTAATCCATAAGGGCTTATGAATGGAACCCAGCTACTAACCGATTCACTAACTTTTATTTGTTGCATTCTTTGACATAAATGCTTGAAATAAGTTTCATTGAGCTATAAGAAAGTTATGCAGAGAGTTTAGATAAAAGCATTTCAGGATGCAAACAATCAAAAGCCTTCGACAGATCCATAAGTATAGATGCAACATGGTGGTTTTTGTAGAGGCACGTTTCCAGTCCTCCAACAGTCTAAGTAAGGTTGTTTGAAATCCACGACCTTTACGAAATGCACAAAGAAATCTATGAAAGATATTGTTAAAATGTTCTGACAGCTGAGAAAAAAGGACCCTTTCGAAGATTTTTGAAGTTATTGGTAGGATACTAACTGCTGTGTAATTTGATTGGCTGATGGGTCATCTTTTCTTAATCCAAGGGATTACTTTGCCTCTTTCAGCCAGATAGGGAAAACTCCAGATTTAATTGTGGTATTTACTAGAACAGTAAAATGTGAAAGAAGTGCTCTGTCACTAAGTGTCAGTAGTTTTGCCCACATTTTATCAACACCAGTCAACTTTTGACATTAAAACCGTTAACTATGTTATAGACAGATACCTCGTATACTTTCAAAAAATTAAATGCGTTTATTGTACTATTTCTGAGTCTGATTTTAAGCTTCGGTGTGTCAGTGGATGAAAAAACAGCTTTTCCCAAGATCTTATGCCTCCACATTTACAAAATAGGAATTAAAACAGTTTGCTACTTCTTCAGTATTGTCTTGTTGTTATCAGCTAGAGTAATTTTCTATTGCTTTCCAGTTGAGTCAAACATTTGTAAACATACTCCCACATTCACATTGTTTAGTAAAATAGTTTCTCGAAGACTTTTAATTTTTCAATGTATTAACATGGATTCTTTGTTGTTTATAAGTATCCTAGATTTTGGAATAACTGCATTTTTGAAACTTAAAAAACAACATTTTCTGGCTTAAATATGGTGTTACGAAGGTCTATTCATGTGTGGTAACAGGTTTTCTTTATATTACAGTGTTTTAGCGGAGATGTTTGTTGATAACTGACACAATGTTGTTGTTTTTTTCAAACTGGCTGTATGTTTGGTTTATATGCAGTACAGGGTGTTCTTAACTGGAATTAGAAATTAGTTTGATATCTTACTAGTCGGAGATCAAATCTTTCCACCGGAACTGGCCGGAACTGGCTAAACCTTATGTAAAATAATATGTTTTTGATAAGATGGGGTTGTGGTATTTATGACAGTAGAGATCATGTTACGACAGTCACTTACACCTGCTGAAAAGTTTAGAGTTCTTAGACAAAGATTCTTTGAATTTGTTGGAAATACGTCTGAAAGAGAAGGTGAACATTTTTTCATTAACGTATTGGTTCTTATATAGTGCTGTTGAAAATGATATGTTAAATAATTCAAGAAGTTAAGTAGAAGTTCACAAGTGGTTTGCCATTACTTTTTGACAACAAATCACAGTTCAACAGCATAATGGTCAAATGGCGTAATGCAAGCATTTTTCTATGTTCTCGAAAAAGAACCACTTGCACTTGGTGGTTGATATACATGAAGGAACTTATTTTTGCTTAATGTCACTTCAAGGAGAATGTTCTAGGTCAGTTCTCCTTCTGGATCGAATGTCTGAGCATACAAACACTGCAAAAGCCACCGCCATGTATGCTCCGATCTTCTCTGTGAAGCTTATTGTCATTTATTTCAAATAACTTGTCCAGGTATGAATGATTAAGTTTTATCTCAGAAAGAAAATATGCCAATTATTTTGTCTAGCAGTATTTCGTAAATTTCTAAAAATTTCGACTTAAGGATATTTATATTCAGTTGACCAACAAAGAATTTCTATGGATGATCTTTTTTCTACAATTTCTAAGGTCTAAGAAAATACTGTGATCACTGGCATTGGTAAGGTTGCGAGAGTTATGTATGTCTATGTATATCTTGAAACGGAATATCCACATATTGTGTATTTTAAGCGTAATGTTAACAGACAACAGAGATATAACCAATATCAGTTTTGATAACAGAGTCAAAGTGTTTGTCGTGCAGTCACTACCAACCACGTCAATTAAGATAACTGTAAAATTTTCGGAGGTAAATCGATTGAGCAATGCATTTGAAAGCAGGTAGAATTCAGTTGTAATACAACTACCTCTTCTAAATAAACATTTTACATTGGAACAAAAGCTACAATACAGTCACTAGAAACCGATTATAAAATCTTTAATATTAAACATATAATATTTTAACTTTCTGTTATTAGTTGGCTTGTTAAACCACGAGAGTAAACATGTGACACGCACCTTAATCACGATTGCAAACCTGGTAATGAGCTGAAGAAGACAGAGAGTATCCATGCCGCTTGGCGTGGAATAATGCAAATTTGTGGGCATACTTTACAATGCAGAGCCAGTTAAACGCTCTTTCCGATAACATTGTTCTACCTCCTTTTGCCCCTTATGTCACTAAGTGATATTAACATTAACAAATCTGCATTTTATGTATTTCTGTATTAAACAATATAACTTAAACATCAAGTGTAATCAAATTACAATATTAATGTTAGCATTTGAAGTCTGCCAGGACACAATTGACAGCTGTTATTCAATGTCATGCAGGGTCAATGCTTGGTGCTTCCGAAGTAGAATTTTCTTTACGTGGTGGCATGAGACGACATCCAAAAATGAAATAAAAAGTTCTATGTCATATTATTCCAACCGACTTACCACTGTTACATACACCCCGTTTGTTGCAGTTGAATTTACAGGAAATCTCATCTTCTGCTATGATGTCAACAATGATGTCATAGATAGGATCTGTGACATTCATGTTCCTGTCAGTCTCTCGCACGGTTGTGTTTCTCTTGATGACGCTGATACATGTGTCCTGCATGGACTGTATGGTCAACGTAGACCAGTCAGTGCCATTGGTCAGCTGGGTACAAACAGTATGTAAATGTAGATTAAACATGTGTTATTTAGCATTGAACACACAGGTACAGGCAGTGGCTCAAAGAGAAAATTAAGTATTTGTAATCCAGCTAGTCATGGTGTAGACCCAAAACAGTAAGTATATTTGCTGTAAAACAAAAATTATGACACAATACAAAAAGGACGCAAAACACAAAGGTCTAAACACTAATAAAATAAATAACACTCAAAGCATAATCTTATGTCTTGTTTTTTTCCACACAAATACTGCGCAATCAATTTTATATCATACATTAAAGGTATTTTTCTCCAAATAACAACCCTTTTATTAACATGCAGCAATGGTCAGTTCTGGCATACTGTGCTGTGCTTTATCACTTTTGGGGCAAACGTTACTTTCTAAAACAGCCCTTGAATTTATAACTAACAAGATGTCACTTACGAGAATGTCTAGAACACAGTTGTGGAGGGCGATGTCAGTGTGAGTTGAAGGGACCTTCGCACACAAGTTGTACATCCTGTTTTGGTGCAGTAACCCTTCACAGTAACGTGTTGCCGTCTCATTGGTCCAGGGACCATGTGATGTAGTACTCCTCTGAATTAAAAATTATGACGAGGTCCTATTCGTACGGCAAAATGAACAAAAAATTGACAAGGCACAGGACAAAGGTATTTACATGCCAGTCAGTTGTAAAAGTTACAACAGAACTGTGACAATACAAAACAAATATAAAATAGAGAAAATCGATAGTTTTCCGCCCTGGAACAGTCAGTCAGCAAATAGGCCGACGGGGGTGCTTAAACCGGTTTAACAGAGCTCTAAACCAGCAATCCTGTACGGTTCCTTAAAATGCAATTTACCTAAGATTTTACATATTTGTGCGGCTGAAAATCTAGCAAATACCTTGACATTTTTTACGAAAATAGACTATAACGATGCTGTAAATGTCACAGTTCTTGTCAGCTAGAGTTAATTTATATTTTTAATTTAATTGTTTAATTACGCTGAACAGTAAGTTTATAAATTGATGTTATACACATTTTTAATAGTTTCCTTTTAATAGATAACAAATGTTCGCTTCTGATATGATGGCAAGAAGCAGTTATGTGACTGGGAAAATAGTATATTTTAAGTCTCTGTACTTCAATCAACAATTATTTTATATATCATTGTAAAACATGTAGCCTTTTAAGTTATGATTGAAAGATTGCCGAAGGAATGTTTCTTTACAAAAAGGTCCCTTTTTATCATACCTTAATCCGTGGCTTTGCAATCATGTTTGTTGGGATTGGAATCTTCGACGTGAGTGCAGGGTTGTTGAGAGACCTTTTGTTCCTGGATGGCTCAGTGGGACAGCTATGAGTTCCTGAGGTCACACCTGGGGAACATGACTGGACACTACTCACACATGGTAACACACCCTGTAGACCCTGTGTATCGGGATTACACACACATACAGGAAACAGCCAGGGTCTGTACTCTAGGGAACTGACATTTGGAGAAAACATGTCATATTCTTCAGGTACTTTCCACTTCGAGATGAACTCAAGCCTGCCTGCAATGTTGATAGGAATCTGGTCCATAGTGTTGTCATGGAAGTCATTGGTTGGATCGTCATCCAGGGTACCACAGAGCCCGCGACTGTTTCCCTCTTCGTCATGCAAGGATGGGTGGACAGTTAGATCCAAGGCCATACCGCCCTCTGGTCCCATCCAGGGCTGAATGTCAATACGGGCCCGCACTGCTGTGCCATATGGCAGATATATCTGTAAAGAACACTTAATTGTCAGAGTATCCAGTCTGTGGAAAGCATTGTTCATTTTAAATCATCACTTTTTCCCCAAACCAGATGGTTTTTGGTAATAATCTGAATTGTCAGCAAACATTAAATTTTATTAGTAATTACGCCTTTAATTTCTTACTGTGTAAGTCATGTCATCCTCCTTCTTCACCGTGAGCGAGTTATCGCCGCAGTGTTTGTAGCCAATGTCTATATAGCTGTCACAGACACTGATCACATAGACATCCCGTCCTGCCCTCACGGCCACTCCACAATTACACATGGCGGGATTATCGGGGGTCGTACACGGGGTCACACGGTGCTGGATCTAGTAAAGCGTTATTCAAAATTATGATTTAAATACAATTTAGGGAAATAACAAAATTGGTGATCAGTTATCAAAGCTGTAACACTTTTAAATATACATCATTGCACTCAGTGGTCTAGTATTGTCACCCGTATCTTGTATGTGTTGAGGTTAGAGCTCCGTAAAACCGGTTTAGGCACCCTAGTCGGTCCATATTGCCGACTGACCGTTCCAAGGCGGTTACTGTCAGGTTTGCTATTTTCGTTAAATGACTCATCACAAATTTGTTCTTATTTTTCGCTTGGCTTGCATGTGAAATACCTTTGTTCTGTGCCTTTTCGGAGTTTGGTATATGTTGCAATGCTCATAGGACTTTGTCCTATATTCTTAAATTGGCATGTATTCCCAATTTGTGTTTTTATGGAAAATCTCAGTCCCATTCATGAATAAATAACAACAATTAATATTGACTTATTATAAATAAAATAATAAATGATGATATCTATTCTTTGAACAGCTCTACCTTTTTAAGAAATTTAAAATGTATTTAAAAAAACACAATCTGGCAATATGGAATTTATTTATCACACTTCAGAAAAATGGATGAACAGAAGGTCAATGTGATTCCTGTATAACCCACATATTCCGCACTGGGAGTTCTTCCACAGATATTTATATAGTCAACAAACCCATTCATTTATGAATTACCACAAACATTATTACTTACCTCTACAGTTTCATACTTGATGTTTTTATACAGGGTAAACGTCCCTTTTGTGTGAAACTTTTCTGGTCCTTCACGCACATGATGTTCATAATGCCTGAGTTGAATAGATAAGTTATACTACTATATCACTGAACAATTGTTAACATTTAATTATACTTGAACTTGAGATCAATCAACGGAGTGGATCATATCTACGTATAATGGATGTTGATAGACCTCACAAGAATTCTTTTAATGTTCTTGTTTAGAACAAATAACATTAGTTTAATGTACGCGTCCGAGTTATTTTAACTGATAAAACATTATAACAATAATGTTAAAATGCGATAAGTGAATTATTATGGTAATATACATAAATGAACCAGTCAGCTTCAACAATATTTTAATCAATTATCATAATTATCATGGTATAGAAATTTGGTCTGTATGTTTTATAAACGGTCATCTTTACAGAATGAGATTTTTCATATTTAAAGATCTCGTCTTTATAAGACTATTCGGTAGCTTACTTTCCATCAAATGTGTACACATGAGGGTCATTTCGTGCAGCACACAACTTTCCTCGCCACTTCCGATCGGCCTCTGGTAAAATTGTTACCTGGAAAACAACCAAATATTAGGCAATTTATTATTTTAATAAGAAAACAAATACAACGTCAATACAGTTCTCAAGAGCAATATATGAGGGCTAAACATCAAACAACTGGACTAAATTGGATTAAATTAAGTGATACTTGTCAATATATTATGCAACATACACACTACACACTGTATTAATTGTTTCTTGAAATCCATAAGGAAATGTAAATTCTTACACATCTTAATAGCATACGTAAAGACTCCGAATTTCAAATAACGACCATGTCATTACAGTTCAAAGCAAGCATCACACTTTTTCGACATAGTAACCCGCAATGCAAGTTCACTTCCTGTACCTAAATACCTACATAGCTCATGTGTCTTTGTACCACTTGCTGTTGAAGAATCAAATTGGCTTTAGTCGCACAGCGTAGTCGCTGGATTTCCGCCCATAAAGACAAGCCTTAATTTCGGGGAAAATCAAAAGTCCATGGGGCTAAGTTATGAGATTAAGGTGGGTGCACCAGCAGTTGGAAGCCAAGCAGAGATAACTCCAGATTCTGTTGTTTTTTCCAACAGCTGGACTCAGACTTTGCCTCAGAATCGATGCGATAGATACATGTTTCGTCTACGGTAATAATCATGTCGCGACAACGTTATCCCTCCAGCTCAAACCGATACAGGAATTTTGTTAAACAGGTCACCTGCTGTTCTTTCTTGCTTTCCATCAAGAGTCTGAGCAGCCAAGTTTGACATGCGAAGATCACATTTTAGAATTCGATGTACCATTGAACAAGATATGCTTAAGTCTTCTGATATTGCTGAGCACTGTTTATCCAAAACAAGTTTCATAAACTTATCAAACAGCCTTAGAATTTATTGAAATTAATTTATTTCCCAATTTAATGACATCAAAGAAAGTGTAACTGTCAGATAGCATTGTGAGCAACAGTAGTAGCAGCACCACCACCAGCAATAACACCATCAATATAATAATCACTGCACTGTATTTTAATGACTTTATCACTCTCTCTGTGGAGAAAGTAACTTCATCTTACTTAAAATTGGTTTGGTGAATCCAAACTGACAAACAGCACTATTTAAGTCGTCCTTAGGAGTACCAAAATATTACAAATTTTCTTATTTGGAAAACATGTATATATATATATATATATATATATATATATATATATATATATATATATATATATATATATATATATATATATATATATATATATATAACAGCAATCCTTCATTCATATGGAGATTGTTACTATATATACCGAAACCTCCGAAAACATAAACTTTACCTCAATAGCGGGTAGTTTGATATCCTTCCAGAGTCCACTGAACTGTTGTGTTTGCAGGAAGACCTGATAATGACCTCCGACCCCGTATTGCCCGGTCTCTCCACTGGAGATGTTCATGTGCTGGATCTGGCCCACGTCCGTCTCTCTGACACTGAACCCACACATACCAGAACTGTGGCTGATCACATCTGTAACAACAACACACCTGATCACTTGTGTAATATGGCGCAAGTGAGGGTAAAACTTGGTCGATTGGGGTTGTACATGTTATAGATAACAAAAAGATTTAAACAGAAGTGACATGATGGCCCTTAATTGCTCACCTTGATATGCAGGCAAGCATTCTGACCAAGTTTTGTGAAGATTGGGCTATAGCTGTGGCCTTTAGCGTGTTCACCAGGTTTGTCTAAGATTTGTCTTGGTGGCCTATTTTGATCCCATGTAACCCAGTTACAAACTAGTTTAAGATATTGTGCAGGCAACCATTCTGGCCAATTTAGTGAAGACTGGACCATAAATGTGACCTCTAGTGTGTTCAAAATGATTGGGGTTTTTTCTACTTTTTACTCGACTAACCCAATTACATTTTACCCGACTTACTTAATTACAAACTTCTCTTATATTTCTAGCAGACAATCATTCTGACGAAGTTTGGTGAAGATTGAATAAAAACTGTAGCCTCTAGTGTGTTCACAAGTAAACTGTTGATGCAGCCACAAGGACGACGGTATAGAGTATCAGAAAAGCCCATCTTGAGCACATTGTGCTCAGATGGGCTGAAAATGAGAGAAGCTTTTAATAATTTCTATTATGTCTAGTTAATAAACTCTTTGTATTTAATATCATTTCAACACACATTGCTACCCTTTTTATATTTAATATTTCAGAAGGATATCTTTGTATTCAGTATGCATTTTACATATAAGCTTATTAAATGAATCGACAAACTTACTCTGGCAGTTTCCATAGTCAGGGGTGAATGACACCAAATCAAATGAACATCCTGGTTCGTCACACCTGAATGGCACGGTGAGCCTGAACTCTATGGCCTTAGTCTCCCCTCGGCGCATGTTGATAGAAGGTGTAAGGATCTGGATTCCGGCGTAGAACGAAGGTGAAGGGGAAGATAGTTTGCCTGGCGGACCACCTGGTACCGTGTATGCTCGCACTGAACACACTAACTATAAAATAACGTAATCATAAAAATCAAGTGTCAGTAGTTGCAAGTACTTAACCAACTTCCGATAAAAGAAGTGTTAACATTAATTATCTAAGTATTTATCAATTAAACATCTATTCCTGTTTACGTGATTATATCATTAAGCCCATTAAACTCAATCTGTACAGCAAAGCCACAAATCAAAGTCTGACATAAGTTGCATATTTTCGCCTTTCTGTTAAATTGGTAGCAAATAAAATGTAAATGGCACATGTCTTAATACAATGCTTGTAGGGTACAAGTAAGTGTCATTAAAGATATATGTAGACACACTGTTGTATTGAACATGATATTTGACATTTTTGTCAGTGTCATGCCTTTTCCTAGATTTCAGTTCTTTTGTTTTAGCGTTTTGCTGGCATTACAACATACTCTGACATCCATCTTCATGTTTTCCTTGATAAGATCACTCTCTGTGAGGTCTAGTAGTGTCATGTTGCTCCTATTGCAGTAGCCTTTAGTGAGACTTATGTCCCGGTCACCGTGGATCTCCCAGATTACAGAGTAAAACAGGTCATCATCGCTCTTGGTAAAATCACAAGAAAAGCTGTAGGTTTCTATTTGGGAAATTACTTTGACATGTTCGGCTACAAAGTTTGATGAATTACCTGAAAGAAAAAAAAATCATCCATACAAAATAATGACTGCTTATTAAAATTGCTTATGTTGTTAAAATGAGACCTTTATGTTGAATTATGTGTGAATTGATAGATTTCACACCGACAGAATTATGGTCATTCCAACATTTCTTGTAATTGTAATAGGCGGGGAAGACCCATATATCTGTCCGGTTAGAACCAGTTACATAAGGAAGGTCAACTTGACTACTTCCTCACATGAAAGTTTGGCACTAAGACTTAAAGCCATATGGTGAGAAACACAGCAAGGATTTTAGTCATAGGCCCTTAAATATTTAGCTATAGATTCCCGGACCCCTGAAATCTTGAATAAGAATTTATAAGACACAGTCCTATGAGCATTGCAACATATACAAAAATTGAAAAGACACAGGACCAAGGTATCCACATGCACGCCACATGTTAATGTGAGAACAAGTCTGTGATGAGTCATTTACCAATAAGAGCAAACCCGACAGTTTACATAAAGAACTCAAAAATACTTAAACAGCATCGCATCAATTTTGATTCCCACAAGGCAGAACATTCATTTTACTGATAGCATGTTGTAGTGATCTGATTATAATTTAAACTACAATTATTTAAGGTACAACAAATATATAATATATTTTATTTTAACAAACTTAAAAAGGAACTTGAACAACTGTAGCCTTGGCGCATTCTTTAACCATTCATACATGTATGACATTAATTACTTTGTAAGAAATAATATTGGTTTGATTTGACTAGACGGTATTGAAAAAAGCTTCTATTTTTCTTAAAAAATAACTGTCATGGAGGGATTCGAAACATTCGAAATTGTTTTTTGTTGTTGTATTATCAAAATTAAAATGTCTGTGTTACTTAGCAGATTAGATTTCAACTTACCTTCTGTACCGACACCTTAAAACAAATAGAAGAACAAACATGTTAAAATGTTTTCCATTCAGAAATGTATAATGAATATGAAAAGTTCTGTGTGACAAATATGCAATAAGTTTGTCTTCTCGTAATATGCTTCTAATTAAATAAATAAGTATACCACAGGCATACTTTAAGTGTATTTCAACAGTACTACACGTGTACTTACAATCTAGTGTAAGTGCACATCAATGGTACTACATATGTACTTCAAGTGCACTGTAAGTGAACATCAATGGTACTACATATGTACTTCAAGGGTATTGTAAGTGACATCAATGGAACAATACATGCATTTCAAGTGTACTTTAACTGTATATCAATGGTACTGCACATGTACTTTAAGTGTACTGTTAAATGTTCTACAAGAATACTAGCGATAACGGATTGTATGAACATCATCGTTTAAAGATCGGTGCAGTACTTAAATGCTCATGGTAAAATGTGCTAAGAAGATTGTATAAAATACCTAATATACAAAATTGCTTTTTGTATTTTAAAACAATTGTTTTGTTGATCAAGTACAAATAGATGAAACCATACCAAAGCAGTAGCCACTTTCCTTATATGTTGGCTCAAGCCTGTATACGTAGAATGAGGAACCGTCATAATTGGCACAGTGTTTGATGGACATAGAGTATAAATAGCTGCAGTTAGAAGTCTCGTTGACTTGACAGGCACTTCCCTGAACAATGCTGTTTGTTTCAGGCAGTAGTCCTAAACAAATATAAAAGCATATATTTAAAATTGTATTATCCCCGACAAAACAAGAAATTAGAAGAAGTAAACTCATTTTGCATTAGAAAATGTGCAGCCTTGAACAAGTTTGATGCAGTATAGCCTTGAACTTGTTTGATGCAGTACAACCTTGAACTTGTTTGATGCAGTATAGACTTGAACTTGTTTGATGCAGTATAGCTTTGAACTTGTTTGATTGCAGTATAGCCTTGAACTTGTTTAATGCAGTCTAGCCTTTAACTTGTTTGATGCAGTATAGCCTTGAACTTGTTTGATTGCAGTATAGCCTTGAACTTGTTTGATACAGTATAGCATTGAACTTGTTTGATGCAGTATAGCCTTGAACTTGTTTGATGCAGTACAACCTTGAACTTGTTTGATGCAGTATAGACTTGAACTTGTTTGATGCAGTATAGCTTTGAACTTGTTTGATTGCAGTATAGCCTTGAACTTGTTTAATGCAGTCTAGCCTTTAACTTGTTTGATGCAGTATAGCCTTGAACTTGTTTGATTGCAGTATAGCCTTGAACTTGTTTGATACAGTATAGCATTGAACTTGTTTGATGCAGTATAGCCTTGAACTTGTTTGATTGCAGTATAGCCTTGAACTTGTTTGATTGCAGTATAGCCTTGAACTTGTTTGATGCAGTATAGCCTTGAACTTGTTTGATGCAGTATAGCCTTGAACTTGTTTGATTCCGTATAGCCTTGAACTTGTTTGATGAAGTATAGCCTTAAACTTGTCTGATGCACTCTAGCCTTGAACTTGTTTGATGCAGTATAGCCTTGAACTTGTTTGATGCAGTATAGTGTTGAACTTGTTTGATGCAGTCTAGCCTTGAACTTGTTTGATGCAGTCTAGCCTTGAACTTGTTCGATGCCGTATAGCCTTGAACAAGTTTGATGCAATCTAGGCTTGAACATGTTTGATGCAGTCTAGCCTTGAACTTGTTTGATTGCATTATAGCCTTGAACTTGTTTGATGCAGTCTAGCCTTGAACTTGTTTGATGCAGTATAGCCTTGAACTTGTTTGATGCAGCATAGCCATGTACTTGTTTGATGCAGTATAGCCATGTACTTGTTTGATTTGAACTTTTTTGATGCAGTATAACCTTGAACTTGTTTGATTCAGTATAGCCTTAAACTTTTTTGATGCAGTATAGCCCTGAACTTGTTTGATGCAGTTTAGCCTTGAACTTGTTTGATGCAGTATGGACAAAAAGTTGTCAAATGCTACATAAATGTCACAAAAAGCACACTAAGGTGATGGTACTTAGCAACTGGGAAACAATCTTCATTCACATGCTACAAAGTAAGGAAAAAGAGAAAAATAAAAAATATATACTTGATATATATAATAACGTATACTTATGCCATGAACTTCAGCCCAATGTTATAGAAATAAATAAAATCTCTTTTAAACAATCACTACAATTTCATATGAAAGATGTTGGTAAAAACCTTTGAATATACTTGTAAAATATTTTTTGTGTGTGTTTCTTTCACCTGAAACTGTTCTAGCCTTATTTTTTTAATCATGACCCTAGAAACAATTAAAAAGATTCAACGATTTTCTGAAGTTATGTTTTTACTTATGCCTAAACGAGTATGTTTTATCTTGGTTTACCAGAGTTGTTTCTTACTCTAATCTCTTTCCTGGAATTCTGTAACTTGATGCCCATGAGCAAGTTATAAACCACTGTGTTTAAATAGAAGTCAAATTTAATTGCCACTTATGCCAACAAAATAGACTTATCTTTAAAATTTAAATAACTGATAACAGTTTATTATTTATTATTTAGCGAACTTACCATTCTGATAGATGGGATACTTTGTTCCACATGAAAAAACAGTTGGCATATGTGTTCTATCAGGCATTGGTTCCTTTCCCACAAAATACCACCTGGATACTAGGCGTGTATCGTTGTATGTAGAATTTATATTCTGCGTGTTGAAATTAATATATCTGTTGTCCAGGAAGGGTAGCTTGCGATGGTTGTGGCTCAGACATGGGTCAGGGTGTTCCTCATAGACTGTAAAAAAGTAAGTCATGTTTTTAAAGAGAAGAGCTACCCCAAATTCCTAGTATGGTGGGGAAAAGTTTTTTTCAATATGTGGTAAATCATGTCCTAGTGGAGAAGAATTACTTTGGAAGTATGATGGCCTTTGCTTAGTATAGAACAACTCTTTTTAATTTCCTGGGTAATAAAAATCCTGCAATTATTGTGGGTCGCTGCTTCAGGAAAGCAGTCACACTTTGAGAAAGCTAGAACATATGTAGATAAAGAGCGGAAAATCATTTTGTGTAAGATAACCGTCTCTCAAATACACTCCACTTTCATTTTCGTGGACATGCGCATAAGGTTAAAGGTCCTATCACAATACCACTGCCAACCATAACCGGTGTTAGGAGTGCGGCAAGTGAGCTGGTCACTGGTTACATCACACGTACCATGTTTCACTGTATGTTGTATTTCTTTGTGCTGTAGTGGGTGGTTTATTTATAAATTTGATGTAATTTAACTGTTGCATTTAATAACTTTATATCTAGTTAAAGTAGGTTAAAGTAGGTTGGGCATAATAAGGTAAACATTTGATAAGTCTGTTGTGGGAGTTTAAGTGTGTGACTCTGCCTTTCGTTTTACATCCTATTCTAGAATCACTTTTTGTTGCGATAAGAATAGTTGAACTTTGTTGACCGGCTGCATCAGCGTGAAGCAATAACATTGTATTCACTATTTATGCAGTGAAAACAAAATATATAAGTATAAATGCAAATATTATATAAATACAAAAGCGAACCAGGTGTTCGCATAACAAGCAAAACATATTCAGTTAAAGACTTACAAAAATTATCAATCAAACTTATATGATAGTATTTACAAGTATAACTTGTTTAGAAGACAAAAACATACTGCAATGAATAGCAACATCCTCATCATGCCCACAGTCATGAACGGTCCACTCCCGCGAAGGACACTGTGACACATCATGTTCATTTCCAGAGCAATACAAGTCATCCACTATTATCGGTCCTTGGCTTGGTCCAAACGAACCCTCACCATGCCAGTAATTACTGTATTAGAAATGCATACAATACAGTTTTTTAGAAAATGCACGTACTACCACTTGTTATCTTTCAGCATTGTAAGTGTATATTATATATGCTTTTACTACCACTTGTTAACTTTCAGCATTGTAAGTGTATAATAAAAAAGTGATTTTGAGGTTTCATTAGACTTTTCTTCAGCATCAAGGATTCAGCATTTACATAAAAATATGTTTTTACAATAACCGCACAGTCATTCTAAGATTTACACAAAATGTTACTTTTTCCTTAGAATATCCCCTCAAAAAAGAGTCAAGAAAAATAACAAGTAGTTTTTTTACTCACCCTGTACTGAACTTCATCATACGACATAGAACATACGCATCATCATCGTCAAAATGGTCATTACATATAGATCCCCATTCGTCATCATAGTTAATCTCTACGCGACCTGTGAACTCTACGAGTTCGATCGTGGACAGATTAAAAGATGTTGCTAGCACTGTGCTCTCTTCCATCAAACGAACTTTAGTTGTGGCTCCTGTGTAGAGTCAGTAGGTTTTATGTATTAAGTTTCTTTACTTATGATATTTGTTGTTGTTGTTTTTCAGTATTTACAGGCACAAAACAGACCTTAACCTTGAAAACCTTATATATTGTGATTTAAATCTTGATGTGAATGTTGTCTTATAAAAGTAGTAAATACTGAAATGTTTAAGATACATAACTGTACAGGTTTCATTTTAATACAGGCTGAAATTACTATTGTATGGAATATGTTTAGACAACCAGAAAAACTCACTACAGTTTAGTGTGACATCCTGATCGTGACTACAGCTGTTACTCGTCCATTGGAGGGTCCCACACTCATGAAGGTCTCCCTCATCTCCAGCACACTCAAGATTATGTAGTAGAACATTGCCTCCATTAGTATCATAATGGACACCATGCTCAAACACTATGTCTCTGTCAAGAGAAGGGTTAAAGGTCACATTATTTCTTATGAACAAATAATTGGCTTTCGCCATCTGTTGGTGTAGGAACACCCAAGTATAGACCACTGATATATGGTAAGTTGAACAGAAAGCTTAATTTATTCAAAGGTAAAGGTCTGAAAGGATATAGGTCAATAATATTCACTGCTTAATCCCGTGTGAGATTGTTATGATTGTCACAACATTAACATGTAACTACAATCAGAACAAGGGCAAATCGCCAGGCTATCACTAATTAATGAAAATAACTTTTGATCATATTGTAAATATCGTCATGAATTATTTTTTTGGCTTACACTGACTTATAAAAAAATCAGTTTATATAAAGCACCTACCCATCAGACCCGTTATTGAGACCAAGTATTGTACAAACAGCTCGGGCGTCATGTTTGTCAAAACCCTGACTACACACTGTACCCCAGCGTCCCTGATAGTAAACCTCCAGACGACCTATGTACTTGTTCCTTCCACCATAGAGGCGAATGGGCGTATCTGAAACAGCGCAAATACAAATACGCATCAATTACAATATACAAAATACCGATTTTCCAAGGTTTGTTATCCAACAGGTCTTCATATAAATCATATAATTCAATTTCCACTGTTAATCTTTGTCGATGTTTGTATAATAGTAACAATATGTGTGAAAAGACTTTAATTTTTAGCGTGTTTTTTTTGCAATCTTCTTAATATTTTATTGTATTCAAAATTTATCCATGGATACCGTGTTTTAAATTAATTGTTTACATTAAGTGACATTTCTGTCAATGGGCTCATATACTTAAAGATAGAAAAACATTTCAAATTTCTGGGGTATGTTCAGTTAAGGTTCACTTATAATACCATTTTATATATTCCTAAACAATGACAATGTTTATATCTTCATTAAATTAAAATTAAACCATGTTTTAAATCTCAAATCTTAATCAATAAACTGGTATTATATTAGTTGATACCCCAGGTAACCATGACTAACAATCCTTCATTAGGCATACTAATTTGTACTAACTTGAAGCCAAACTAGTGCTGCCTTTTGTGACAAAATGTATACTGCC
Source organism: Sinonovacula constricta (assembly GCA_007844125.1). Classification (NCBI taxonomy): domain Eukaryota; kingdom Metazoa; phylum Mollusca; class Bivalvia; order Cardiida; family Solecurtidae; genus Sinonovacula; species Sinonovacula constricta. The sequence continues at coordinate 35,720,240 of CM017564.1, read as the reverse complement.
ACAATATACGGACAACTAGTCGTGCAGCAACCCTTAAAAAGATGCGTATACCCTATGTCTTTCTACGCCTACGTTTTCTCACAATAGTAACAAGATAACGTAAAGCCGAGTTCACGTTTTTTATTGGTAAAAATGTGTATCAGCCTTTAAACACCATTTGCTTACCACACTCTATTCCAACCTCTCTGGTGTGATCACAGTAACCATAAGGAGATCCCCAGTCGTATGTGACGTCACATTCTGAGATGTCAGTCTCTCCAGAGTCACACTGAAGATGTGATATGGTGGCATTTAAAGGCTTCTGTCTATTGAATGATCTCAAATGGAAACGGAGAGACCTGAAAATATATAAACAACACACTTATAACAGGTTGATTGATTATTTGTTTCTGTTTTGAACGTCTACCAGCTCCCAGATGAAAAACGATAATGAAAAAATTGCACCATGGCCAATTTTATTACACAGTCTAGCATTCAGAATTTGACTTAGGGTTTGTATATTTTGTGTTTTGTGTTTTTGCCTTGCAAGTATCATATCAACCTTTTACCACCTCCATGATATAAATACAACTCCTAAACTACTTTAGTAAAATGTCCATTAATAGTAAAAGTAAAAATTCCATATCTATTACTTGTCGTTGTATCCAAGACTCCTGCAGATAACCTGCGCATCCTGCTCATCAAAGTCATAATCACAGATGGTGCCATTGTTACCCAGCGGATACTCTACCACCACCCGCCCGGAGTATTTGTTTAATCCTCCCACAAGGTAAATCTGTGTTTTGGGTCCTAGAAATAAATAGTTCCTAAAATATTACAAGTTGAATGTTTTAATTAAAAATGCACATTATATATCCTTTATTAATCATACAATTCAAAGTTTTGTTCGATAATTCAAACTTAGTCTTATAAAAATACTAGCTGAATCAGGCAATATGACTTCATATTAGGGTTAGCTTTTTAACGACATTTTTAAAGATTATTCACAAGATCTTTTATGGAACGTTCCATATTAAAAAGCAAACTTTGGTAATTTCCTTCCCCTCAACTATTATTTTGCTGTTTTTGGGGATGGCATGTGAAGCTCAATTATCATTGAAATGTTGAAGATACTTATTACTTACGGCAATTAATAGCAACTGATTGTTGGCTACAGGAAGGCGTTGAATAATTCCATGGATATGACTGGCATTGGTCAACACTATCTTCTGAGCCCTTACACATAAGGTCCTGAATCCGATGAACCCCACTGTTTAATTGTCTAATAGCCCCATACCTGTATATGGTTGCCTTCCTAAAATATATTACAAACATTGAATGGGTTTACGTTTCAAATATTAACATGACATGATCAACACTAGATTGTGATGAATAAAATGTTTTGCTTTCACCAAGAAATTTTTGTAGCATATAACTTAACCATTTATTATGATTAATGGTTCTTTAAATGGAGGTTCTGGAGCTAATTTTTTTGTAATCATTCATCTGTAATATAAAATGTTTATACAAAGCATATGATCTGTTGTTATTCGTATAAATAAATAAAAAGCCTCTTGTAGATTGTTCATCTAATGCCTCTTGAATTACTAACATTTTCTGAAGCATACAAAGTGTCAAATGAAATTAAGATGTATTAAATTAAATAATGTCTTTTAAGAACTTTCCAATACTCTTATACTGGATTTAAATGATTTAAACAAATATCTTACTGTCCATTGACCACACCCAGTTCTCGACAAATTACGTCTGTATCATTATGGTCCAGGTGTTCAGAACAGACGGTATACCATTGACCAAAATACTGTATCTCCACATGACCGCGGTACTTGTTGTGCCCACCAGTCAGCTTAACTCTCTGGTCTTAATATAGAAAAATATATTTAAATATATGTATAAATAATCAAATACATTGGGACAGATTTACCTCATAGGTCTATATTTTCCTTACTTTTATTCTGTGTGTCTGTTGTTGAACTTGAACTACAAGTCTAATTTTATACATATTTATATATATATATATATATATATATATATATATATATATATATATATATATATATATATATATATATATATATATATATATATATTGACTGTCATGTGACATTTGGATGCTTATCATTCCTAAATGCTAGCATTTACACCAATAAACTACTCAAGGGTCGCGACAGGTTAGAGGGCCTTCCATCAGCTCTTCTAAATCATAGGCGATCAGCACATTTCCACCTAGTATAGATGTAGGATGTTGAACACCTATATCAAAGGTGACACTCGAGGGACAAGGAAAGTCTATGGCTGTTGTTCCTGTGGTAAGTCCAAGACATCAACAAGTGCATTAAAGGGTATTAAAGCTATCGTCATCACAATGTCACCAACTGACTAGGGCCAATAAGGAAACCAAGTACAGTCAACTCTCGTTATCTCAAATTTCAAGGGACCGTAGAAAATAGTTTGAGATATCCGAAGTTTGAAATATCCGAATTTAAGAATAGTTTGTGTAAATCTTAAAAATCTTACCTGCTACACGATGACTGGTAATGACTGAAATTCCTTGTTATATCTGCCACTGTAAACTAAGTTTCTGCAAGTTTGTGTGGTTTTATATGTTTATAGTGTTATTAGACTTTTTACAATGTAATTTAATAATCTTCTTTTTATTGTAGGTTGTTGCGTCGTCGTAAGTGCATAGCCAAATTTTGTATACCTAAACAAGTACAAACTGAAACAATTTAATCAGCGTTAATTGATTAACGAAACTGTTGTTCATTAAATCAGCTAATTAAATAATAATCGATTAAACTCTTCTCTAAATTACGTAACATCCTGATTGCCGATAATTGGCGATAAAACTTCGCGAGTTTTACGGTAGGTGTGAAAATCACTATTGTTGCCGTTTTGCATCTTATAGCAATTTGAAGTTTGAGATAGTCCAACTGATTTCAACAGTTTTATACATGTGGCGACAAAGAATTTAGTTTGATATATCCGATAATTTGACACATCCGAATTTGAGTTAAGCGGAGTCGAACTATATAGAAACTATAGGGAAGAAACGGGACCGTAGAAAACAGTTTGACATAACCGGAAATTTGAGATAACCGATTTTGAAATAACGAGAGTTGGCTGTACGTAATATCTCTAATCGTTACTACCCCTCCAGGGAAACATACGTTAAACGAAACAACATTCCTTTTCTAAGGATTTATTGACTAATTACCATGCTTTTTTTTACCAAGTGAACAATAAGTAATACAATAAAATTATTATTATAGGACTATAATAAAAGTGAATCCTATTTAAGTTATGAATCAGTAGCAGATATTTTATACTTCAATTTTACATAGGTTTTTTTGTGAACAACATGATTGTCAAGTGCATAAACTGAGGTTTATCTTAAAGATGTTTTACGTGTATATGACATATGCCAACTGTCTGACATTATCTTTAAAAAACTGAAATAATACTGCGTAACTGGCACAGTGCAAATACAAATGTTACACTTAACTTACTATACCATCTTGATTTGTTGACACAATCCCACAAACGTGCAAATTTAGTATCCCCAACAAAGCATTTTTATAGAACAACGCAATACATATATCAGAACCTTAGCTGTTTACTCATATATATTTTTATATGTACTAAAAGACGTTATAAACCTTCTGTCACTCTTGGGAAAACGTTTTAGTTTTCATGGCAATATACTTTGTCAAGGTTTCTGGTCAGTGGTCAGAAGTTTTATTATAAATTATGCTTCAGTTTGAGTGTTTATTTCAACCTTTGTGCTATTTAATTCTAGGTAATATCAATGCTGCTATTGTGCATGTGTACTTTTGTTACATGCATTCCATATAATGAATGTATGGGATTTGACCATTTTTGTCAAGGCTACACTTCAGACGGGGTATGCGGTTCGAATACTTGTCCCCGAATTCCTTTAGGCAAGATATTATCCTAGATTTGTTCCACTTGCATATGTCCTTAATTTGTACATACGAAAACATATGGATATTGTACTTGTCTTCCTTGACCCAATTTATCAGCTGTGATATGCCATTTACAAAAGAAATTATCTGCATATGAGTTCAGCCGTGAAATGGACTGAACAACAATTGCCATAAAGCCAGATTACAACATGCAATTACCTGAGGAATCTGGTTAAATAGAAGTATGTGTTTTCTTTACATACCACTGCATTCAATAGCCACATCTTCACCATGACCGCAGTTGTGGTTTTCCCAGTATAACGAAGGGCACTCAGATACATCGTTCTCCATGCCAGTACAGGCCAGGTCATCTATAATGATTGCACCTGAACCCGGGTATTTCTTTAAGCTCATCACTCTAAAAAATCAAACATTTAAATGTGTGGTTTATTGGTGTCCTACATTATAATAAAGTTAACGTAAAACAAAGCACCCCACTTGTGATTGCAAAAATGTAATTCCTACCCGAGCCAGCTGCACAGAATTTTAATAAGAAAACCACATGACCACTTACTTTTGAGATTACTTTACATAATCATGTGGGTAATCAGCGTACAGTGTAATGTGCACTGTCTATCAATTAAGGTAGTGTTATAAACAGTAGTTTCTTAAACTAAAATATTAGTTTATGAAACAATACGCCAAAATTCCACATAACATAGTGTTATCATGTTGTCTCATTCGCCAGATAAAGGCAAACTGTCGAATACTATCTATAATGTTTATATTTGGCAAAGTTTTCATATAATGACACAATCATTTACCCAGCTTTATAGCCAAGCATTCTACAGAACACACTGGCGTCTTTGTCATCAAATGCATCATCACATACAGTTCCCCATCGACCTTGATAGAATACTTCTACTCTGCCTGAGGCGTTGTTAGGACCTCCTACCAGTCGCGCTGGAGTCACAGGTTCTACAATTAGACATAATGGTAGTGGTATATATAAACAGTATAATAAGAAGTAGGATTGGTAATAGCAAAAGTTGAATATGTATTAAAGTATCCACACTAATAGATGTCATTTTCCTTAACAGGTCGTGATTTTATTCATTTTCTCAATCAAATTACCTGCTTTGCTCTGTAATTTTTAGACACATACATTATTCATAACAACATATATTTTAGTATGTTTGTATGCCTGTTTGTATGACAGACTGTATTCCTTGTGGAAGGGCATTTGTCTACACACCTATGTGGATATTCGAATGTTTTGAATGAGTGCATTAACGAATGAATGGATATAGCGATTATTCTTTTCTCGGGTGTTACTTATTTATTTATTTGTTTATTTATCGATATGGCCGTTGAAACTCTTGCTTTTCGTTTCGGTAAGACTTTCAATCACCGCAAAAATTCTATTCACAACAACATATTTTTAGTATGTCTAATTAATACTCATTAAACATATTCTCTTTGTCGCATGTGCACTTGTGCATTTGTTAACTTGATTTCCATCTGATTAAATATGAGTCACTATTATCTCCTTGTAACAGTTCCTTTTAAAATGGCTGTGTGGGCATTTGAATGTTTTGTAAGAGTGTATCTGCGAATAAATGGATAAAGAGCTTTTTCTTCATGTTTCCTCATGATATTATTTCTTCTCGATAAAACTCATCACTATTTGTACATTTGTTACTTAAAATATGAATACACTTCTAAGTGGTGATTTATATATTTGTGTACAATCTATCATTCTATGTTAAACTTTTGATATGATAATGTCTTGTATGTATATATGTTTATCGCTCTTTTTATTCTTTCTTTTTTAAAATTGCTCATTTTGAACATCTTTGTGAATCTTCATCATTGGAGGAAATAAAGATTATATTGTGTTTTAATTACACATCAAATAAAAGTGCACAACAAAAACACTGGACTGTTTCGGCCAAGGTAACCAGCACTGCCCCCACCCCCACCCCATTAGTATCAAAACTTTATTACTAATTTACTCAAGTTAATTGACTTGCTGCAGAGCGCTTTTAATTTGTTAAGAGGTAGTTGCATCTATAGGCAGTAAACAAAGTACACGTAACAATGTATAATATTTTCTGTCTTTGTGCTGTCTTTTCATGGAAAATAGCTATCACTGAAAGTACCCTGCTGTTTGGCCATTTAACCGCTGATCTTTGAGTATAACATTGACTTTTATAGTAACAATCTGGTTTCGTGGTTATTATGATATATAAATGCAAAAACACCATTTAGCATGATTTGATCTCAACAGTTTTTGGCCTCAGACTTTCTTTTGTTTCTTTAACTTGAATTTTGAACTTAACAGGTAGTTTTTTTCATCTAACAACTTCTGACATGCTTTCTTTAAAGCAATTGGGTACTTTGGTGAAATGGAAATTGTCTCCCTTGTTAGTTAATAACCGAGGAATTCCAAACAGTAGGTAGGTCCTTTTAGTTGGAATCTTTGACTTTATCGCCTGTTCTTTTGTAGATTTTGCAATTACAAACTGTAAAATGTCTTACTTTTGCATTAATATAAGCTTAAAATCCATTTAAATACTTATAGAGAGATGTTATTTAAAAAAGAAAATGGAAGTGTTTGTTTATGATTGTTAACCTGGGTATCACAAGAAAAGCAGAAAAGTCAACATACACTCTAAAGAGTACAAGCATAAAAACCGAATAAAACAAATGAATGGACCTACTTGCATTTAAGGATTATTCAGCGGAGACTATTCATTAATGTCTATCATGGCTTATAAATGTGGTAACTGATATTCGGCTAATGTCAAATTCATATAACAATTATAATTGTCCCTGTGTATATGAGAATGGTACTGACCATTCACTCAATCTTTCTTGTAGGAAGGATGACTTTTAACATTTCCATGGGTAGATAGTGAAATATGAATAAGGATGTAATTATAATTTTAAATCGTTTTAAACAATTTAAGTAGCAAAGGGAATTTCCAATAATAAATAAAGACTTCGAATCTGACATCTGATCTGTCTTGTGACACTTATTTTCGGAGTCAAACAAATTACTTCAACGAAGTATTGTGTAGAAAGTCCTTGAAAAATGTTACCGTCATTTATCTTCTAGTCGGTTATCACATTTGACAAAAATTTGACAAATGAGACAAAGGGAAAGAAAACTCGCCATTTTAAAAGCTAACAATAATCTCAAGGTTAGTTATAATTATGTTTTGAAAATTTTTAAGTCAGTCAAAGTTGATTATTTTACCAAAAACTGTACAAAGGTCAAATCTATAGAAGACAGCTGTTTTCTTAAAAGTTGTCAACAACTTTTATCCATTTAATTTATGTCCTTTCTGAAATTCTAAGCATTTGGTATCAATGAGTTTCCATGAAACATGAAAAAGTATGAAACGTATAATATATCCAGAAATTTATCTTGTTCTCTACCATGCAATTTCCCACTTTACCATTTCTCTTTAAGTGACAAATGCATTTTACTTTAAACATTTAAACATTTATCTAGTGCTAAAGACAATTTAATAACAAACAATAATAACATGTGTCTGTCATCTATATTTTTTCTTACCTTTCTTTTCTTTATTATCCTTTTTATTGATGAAAAGATTTAATATAATTGTAAGTTTTAATTACACTAAAATATTTTAAGTGTATTAATGTTTTTAATGTACAAATTTTGCATTAAATATTCATGTCTATTGCAATAACAATATATGACAAAGTCCTATGAGTATTGCAACATATACCAAACTCTGAAAAGGCACAAAACAAAGGTATTTCACATGCAAGCCAAGCGATAAGTAAGAAAAGTTTGTGATGAGTCCTTTAAGGAAAAGAGCAAACCCGACAGTTACCGCCTTGGAACGGTCAGTCGGCAAGCCCTCACTAGAAAATGCGACACTGTTTTCAGTTATTTCGGAGTTCTACTAGGCTCAGGTAGGACTTAGAAATAATGGTTTAAAACTTAATTTCGATACCTTCATATTCATTTCATATCGAATTGATACAGAGCGATCTAGAGACAAATAATAATACAGAAGAAAGTATATTTTATTCATTAATAATTGTAATTTTTGACATGACGGTTGTTTCAGAAATGCAACCTCAGACAGTGTTTTATGCAGAAACATGTAATGTACGTATTTATGTAACAGTTAAATCTCCATGAAATGTGTCAGGGGTTCTACTCAGACATATGTCTGCGTCTTCCTCCACCAAAAATTAGCTGTAGATCGCAAGTATGACCAGAATTGTGTCAACGGGATGTAACAAAAACAATTTCAACTTCTATTTCCTTTCCCTATACAAAGGATAAACATTTGTCATGAACATTTAATCAGTTGGTGCTAAAGTTTTATTGAATAAAGAGTCTCATAAATATGCTCGGAAGAACTTAAAATACGGGAAAATAACCCCATTCAGAATCTTATATATCTCTTTCAAATCTACTTTATATTTTAAATTTAAACATTCTTTGAGTGTTTAAAAATAGCAAAAAAACTTTAATGAGTGCATAAACCTTATAAGAAAGCTCAATATTTGTACATCCAAGTCTAAATATAATTTATGTGGTCATTGTAATGTTATAAAAGTCCATTATGAAAGAAATATAAGAAGCTTACGACAATTCACTGAAGCCACTGTGCAGAAAGATGGACTTGTTTTCCAGTTTGAGTGGTTGCATCCTTGTACATCTGACTCATTTCCAAGACACCGAAATGTTTCAATACTTGAGCTGCTTGTGTAAGTGGATCTGTGGGACACCACTGGCTGAGAGCTTTAATTGTAAGTGGATTTAATATTATATTAAAGCATATTAAAGCATACACAGGATTACTGAAATTGTTTCTTTAAATTTTCTATCTTTTAAAACAGGCTAACAAATAAAAAAGCAATTTTGGAACGTTTTCATATAATTTCAGCTAGTTTATATACTTTCATCTCCAGCATTTAATTTTAGTGCAAAGTAATTACAATGGCACCTTTTTTTAAATACTATGTTTGGATATGAATCCAGAATACTGCTATTTTAATGTTGAAACTAAAGTTAATTAAGTAGGTTTGCGATATACATATTCTGCATCATTTTTTCTTCATAACGGTGATTTCTTTTTTTGCCTTGGACTAAACATTGTAGGTAAATTATTTTACATTTTCATAAATAATAGCAACACAATTATAAATAAACAGTACTCTATGTAGATGATGAGTTAACATTATAAATTATACGGTTATAGATCGTTTATGATTGTTGGTTATATTACTTTGAGAAAAGTACCAGGAGAGACTTCCCCACCCGAGCCATAGTAATGTGACTGAAGCAAAACTTTTCGGCACTATTTTTCCCACATATACAACACTTAATAACGGGAATTCATTTTCATTGATTACTACTCTACACTGATAACTACAGTAGTTTTTTTATAAATAGTACCACTTATGTAACAAACAATTTAACGTGTATATATATATATATATATATATATATATATATATATATATATATATATATATATATATATATATATATATATATATATATATATATATTAAAAATAAAATATTTTCATCTCCGGGTACAATTTATGTTTGGAAATTTTGAAGACGAAATTTTAAAAAATACCTACATTATTTATGTACACAGAAGAAAATTATCTACATCATATTTGTATTTTTATATAAACAATAAAAAGAAATTACCCACGTTACCCACATTACCTTGTAATAAATTATATGAACAAATTATATAGAAATAATATACATCGTAACCGAAAAATATATCTACATTGTTTATGTCATTATTTATGTAGACAAATCTTCTACTTGAGGTCTAGTGTTTGATGAAGATATGGACATGAAAAAAAATCAACAAACTAGGAAATTTAAAAGTTTACATGCTATCGTTTAATCTCTGTATTTTGTTTCATGCTACCTATATTTCGAATATGAAAATGCTTCCATTGAGAAGTCTGCCTGAATACTTGGATATATTCCTCCTATGTTAAAATAACAAATGTTAGCATTGACACTACCTGTTGGCAATAAATCCCAGTCTCAAGCAAATTTCCTTTGCATCGGCATCATCGAAAGTATCTGCACAAATATATTGCCAATTGCCAAGTGGGTTGACTCTGGCCCAACCATTGTATATGTTGGAACCAGATTTATATTGTACCTGTGTTGGCGTATCTGAAAAATTTAATTTTGTTCTGAACGAAAATAAATAAATATTTTCATAACCAGTTTTTTACAAACATTTACAATCACACTTAGAAAAGGTACTGTAAAATTTGTTTTATAAAAATATGATACTTTAACTTTTAAAGTGTCAACTTTGGCATAATTTTAGGAATGACAAACTCTAAACTTTTATATTTATTCAACTAGGAACAAGGATTCTTTAAATTTCTGGGTTTATTTGACAAAATTAAATAAAAATTATACCTGCTGCAGGCAAACATAGAATACAATTTTAGATCTTGGGTAATCAAAATGTTAATTTTAGAGATGTATTTGTCACGTATCATAAATTGTAGTAAGGCTTTTCATTCTATGTCAATGCAAAATCCAGGAAAATAGTTTTTGGGATATCTTTTACATAAGACACATGTACTTACAACAGGACAAGTTTGCAATTAAAGAACAAGATGATTCAATCCATCCATTTGTTGAACACTCGGAGATTGTTTGCTCTGATCCGGCACAGTTTACATTAGTCAGAGACAGGGAGATGTTATTGGTGTTTGGAATGTAAGTAATCACGGGGGATCTGAAAAATTAGGTGACAAATTGAACACAAGATGTTCCTTCGAAAAATCACCGGTAGAGTCTTTAACAATCCTCATTTGTTATATCAGCTTAGTCAGCTATCAACTACAGATAGAAATTCTAGACCACGCACATTTTTTTTATAAAATCGGAGCATCATACCTCAATTAGCAGTAACTGTTGAGGTTTGTTTTTGTTTTATGTCTTGTCTTTGTGTTGTCTTTTTCACTTTTACATTTAATTTGTTGTCTAGAGATAGTTTAAATTGTGTGGTATTTCTCATAGGTCAGCAGGACAATCTCCCCGTATGGAAGTTCCATGATCAGAACTTAAACCTGTGCAATTAGAGGCTGGAGAGTTACAAGTCACCTACTGCTCGCCCATAATATTCTTATTATCCCTTTGTTTATGTGAATGTAAATGCAATAGGTTTCAGGTTAGTATCATTCACATGGGAGATATTATCTATTTTCAAAGGTGGAATTAAATATGCCAAAACAGAAAAGCTTTATCGGAAAATACTGATGATGCCCGGCTGGACTCTGTTCAATCCTTTCCCTCCACAATTTAATTGGATTATCAAGAATAAATAATATCAAGTGTGTTGTTCACTGAAAACTTTAATATATACATAAAGCTGCATTCAACAATTTGTGCATATTATAGCTTGTCTTTACGAAGCCAACAACATAGCCTTGTAAGTTTTAATCATGCTTTTTTCACACAACTTTATCCCTATCGCTTATCAATGACATTTGTTTTTTCAAATATTTCACTCATAATTGCGTGATGTGCTCATACAAATATGTTACTCATATAAAAAGCCCTTTAAAACCAAATGTCAAAAAGCACTGCACCAATGTGAAAAATATATCTAATGGTAAGCTACTAATAAGCACATGCTTTAACTTAAAAATTATTTCTAAAATCAAATGTACACACATTTTACTGGCTATGTGACTACAGTCACAATAAGTCAATGCTTTATCTACTGCAAAACAGATCTCAACTGTATTGTAAGACTAATACTAGAAAATATATCTATCAATTACTTTACGAGCCTTATGATAGGCTAGTGAAAAGGGGGAAGAACACCTTATAAAAACAAAATATAACCAAGCATACTATTAAGATTGGAAGACATGTCCTGTTATATGCCATTTCAATGCTTAACTGACTGAGGTACTGAGTTTTGCTATATGAATGTTTAGTTTGTATTTATTCTATATTGCAAATATCTTAAAAGTCTACAGCTTTCAACATAAACGATGTCAGGATTTTGTTCGGTTTAAATGGGTATCCATCAGTTTATGTGGATGCAAGAAGGGTCAATCGCTATTGTTTTTGTCAGTCTTCTTTAGCTTATATTTTTTTAATTTAATTTTGTACCAATTACAATGTTTCTCGAGTTATTTTAAAGTTACACTTCAACTCTTTACTGGTTCACGTCAAACTAATTTCAAGAGATTGATCTATCTAAATATATAATATTGTGTTTTTGAAGTCAGTAATTTATAAATAACTTACGTCTCGGTAAAGCCAACAGTCCGACAGAGCACTTTGGCTACGTACGATCCTAGATAGTTACAAACTGGCCACCAGGTGTTATTGACAAACAGCTCAATGCGACCTTCATATGGTGTGGGTCCATCTATAATCCTGGCTGCGGATCCTATAGATAAATTGTATGCCAGTATTTATGCCAATTTATATATGTTTTTCTTACGATACTATAAAAATACAATAAGTAAATAAACAGTTTAGCCTTTTAATAATAAATGAATTTACCTTATACACAAGTCCGGATTATTATCCATATTGAAAAAAAACATCTGTTTTGTTTCAATTCTTTCATGAATATAGCTTATGCTGATATTGTGCAGATTAGAATGCATGAATTAAAATATATTAATTTTGAAACAGCTGCTAATTGGCTTTATAACAGTAACAGTACCAGTATTAAAAAGTTAATCTAAATGTAAATAATCAGCCATTAAAAGTAGTACCTTACTACAACATGTCTTTTTTCACATTTTTATTGGTAATTGCAAGAATTGTTAAATAAAATACGCTTAATAAACAAAGAAAAACTAATTTATATTATTTGCAATTAACAATGAAATGTTATGTAAAATATATATATATATATATCTTTTTGAACATCTGGGGAGACAATTTTAATGGTTGTTCGTTTACATTGAGGATCACTTTGATTTTTCATTTTTTTGTTTCTGTCTATTAATTTATTTATTTTAAGATATCTTCAAAAACAAATTTGTACTCTTATTGTTCTACCACATTAACACCTGCTTCAAAACAGTACGGAGTGTGTTTGTACTCCCGACAAATTGGTCCCCGTGAGTGACAATATTTTGCCTTATTTTCCTATTCAATAATATAACCATATAAATACTCCATATATCTTATTTTATAAAAAACAATAACTGGCAATTAACTTAAAACGATGACAATCAATCGCAATGCCATTTAGTCATTTTTCACTTCACTTCATCTACTTTGTTAGTTTTATAGCCCCTAAATAGAAAGTAACGTATCTAAAATGATATAAACCTGTAAGAAATAGAACTAAAATAGATAACAAATCTTTAGATTTGGTAGGCCTAAAATGGTGAAACGTGCTTCATAACACTTGGAAACACATAAATATAACAAATATTTTGAAGGCAAAACTAAGAACCAAAATCACAGGATTTCAGAAGTGGTATGAATGATGAATATATTTTCTTTGTAATTTATTCATTTAAGTGTAAATTTTGCAGTGTCATTTTTCATGGTTTCAAGCAAGCAAATATGTATTTTTGTGTTTGTCATATGAAAATTTGAATTAAAATCTGCTATGTAAAAATAAGAATTTGCATTTCTACATGCACGAATATAGCAATACGAACACAGTTAAGCCGTGCAAATGATATTTTACAATCAACTGATTAGTGCTACAACCATATTACAACCATATTTTACTTTTACTATTATGTCACTCATTGTCGATTTATTGAACTAAATGACATATTACAACTATTTTTTGTATTCAAAATTCAGTGCTACTAAGAAATGTCTAAAATACATGTAATTTGAAATATTTTAAGGCTTTCAATTATCAATCGAACTATTAATCGAAAACATCAAAATCTTTAAGGAAAACTGCTTTATACATGTATATTCAATTTAAAGGCAGTTTTTATTTATAATATTTATTATGACTTATATAACATTTAAAAGCACGTACTGCAGTCAATGTTTACTTGATGATCACACAGTTTGGTGTCCCAAGACATGTTGTTACACTGTGCTAGATCGTCTTCATTCCCAGTACACTGGAAACCTCCCAACAGGGCAGGTGTCTTGTTGTTTCTTGATGTAATAGTATGTATCGTGGTATTTCTGGAAAAGACATCGATATTTAATTGGTGTATAGAATACTTATGAGTGGATGACTAACTGGACAAGTTTAGCTAAAACCGTATCACGAGTTGATGTTGTGTTTGTTATGGTCATTATAGTGATGTCCAGCATGTCAACTGAAAGAACTTTTCGCATTAAGTACTTTGCCTCGACTGTGACTCGTATCTACAAGATACGAGGCCTCCTTAGAAGAGTTCTTAGCAACAACGGTTTACACAATCAATTGAAAAGAAACCAACGAAAAGCAGTAAATCTAGAAACAATTATATAACACCTTTATGCACAACCTCACATCAATTTAATCAAATTTTTAATTATAAAACTATCTAACCAATGGTAAATCCGTTGTCCTTGCAAGAACTTGCTAAGAAAAAACATAGGGCAATAGAGAAACAATTACAAATGTATAACTAGATATCAATATCAATACTCCATGCAAGTATAATAAATTTCAATTACTAATAAAAAAATTATCCGCATTGCTAAGAGACATACGGTCAAACGTAGGGCTGGTGATAACATTTTTTTAAAGATTGTGCATACATGTGCAATTGAATTATAAATGGCAATTATAATGATTTCAAAACCAAATAGGACAATCTTTGGACAAAGCTAAAAATAACGTATTCATTGTATTCAGGGTTAAGGAGTACGTCCCTAATGAATCGGTCAATATCGACTAATGTCGGGTAATATCGTGATAAATGCGATTTTTCGACAGTTTAAGTAATATGTAATTATATTTAATCATGTCACATGAGAGGGTGTTTCTTTCACAATGACTTGATATTTGAATGATATGGTGACTCACATAAGCGACAAGCGTGGTCAGTGGAAGACAAAACAAAAAAAAAGGTTATCCTATTGTAAGATGTTAGAGAGTGGGGGAAGAGATGGCATACAATGTACAGAACACATTGACTTGTAGGAACTCAAAAGGACAACTTTGTGTTACTAGTACAAGAAAGTTTGCCAGAAAAAGAGATTATATTCTTTATGAATATTACGAGAAATAATGTAATTTTAATGTATTTGATTGCAGTATTTGTGACGTAATCTATTCTGATGTAGGTCTACGTAAATTCATTTGTCTGTATCACATTATACTTGCACTGTTCAGAATAACTGTCACAGTTTGTCTGATTTCAAAGGTTCTGTTCTGTGTTTTAAAAATCTGTTCTACAGTTATCAAATATTAAACTTAAAGGTTAGTGTGGGACAAATGTTAGATGTCTAACTACTTTTCTGATTTTTCTTGTAAATTGTTTGAATAAATTTTGAATCAAAAATATCTTTTACCTCTCTATACGTTTTTCTTTTAATAAACTGGAAAAAGGGATATTCATGGCAAAATCTCCCATCGTTTGGTCACTCATTTTCTCAAATGTTGTAGAAATTAAATATTTTGATTTGACAAAAACTTGTATCTAAACAATAGTACACCATTTTTGTTTTTAGAATATTACCGGAGCTCTTTTTTGAAACATATATGATAGTGAGGATTAAAAAGATCAACCTTTTCTAATTTTTGCATGAGAATTTCCATGAGACTAATGAAAGTACAGTATTAAACATTTATTTAGATATTCTATTATTATATTTGAAAAAACAACAACATTGTTTTGTTATGTAGGCATCCTCTCAATTTTCTTGATTCTCTGAGCTTTGGGGCTACCATCTTCAAATATCAATATCTCGAGTTAAACATAATAAAATGAATTTTAAATCTGGAAAAAATGCATGTATGATACTTTTTAAAAATAAAAATAAGGCTTCACCAATTTCTTGACAATGCTCATTAGGGCCGGTGATCGTTAAATTATAAAATCTGATGAGTCAACCTATATCATGGGTCCTAATCGTTTCATAAGTCACCTGACATGAGAGTGCCCCATCATTCTACAGACGACATAGGCGTCCTTGGTTGTGAATTTGTCTGCACAGACCGACATCCATGTATTGTTAGAGAAGAGCTGTACTTCCCCGTGGATGTATGGCTGGCCGTTGATCACTCGAAGTGGTGTATCTAGAATACCAATATAATTGGATAATGACATTTCTCTATACACTTCTGAAGAAAAAATAGGAACACTTTAACACAAAAACGTTAACTTTATTTTGGTTTTTAATTTATACACTTAAACGTTTCATTAATAGAAAATGTAGTTTTTTAACAAACATTTTAGTTTAGCATTAGATTAATTTTACAGGAAGTTGTTGAATAATAGATTTTCTCTGTATCAATTGCTACTATTTTTTCGTTAATCTTTGTAAGCCTTTGGCTTGGAGCAGAAGTCATGTCAGAATGTAAAATATAAAGTAATAATTGAATTTTATTGAGCTGAATTTTATTCATTGTGAACACAGGTGGTCGCCCGATGAAATCAACTTTGTTTGCCAAATGCATCTTGGATTTTATCGCAAACCACATGCGGTTTTCAAAAAATGTACGTCATCAACATGAGATTCAATCCTTCAATCTCGTTATAGGTGATGTTGGGTTTTTGTGGAGATTTTGCAATCTAACTGATTTGAGGTAAACAGACGTTGGATGCATTTCTAGTCTTTTTTATATCTGTACTATTTAATTTCCCTTTTAATTGAACAATAAATAATAACATATACGAGTTTATTACTAGTGTTATTAAAGGTGATATCTGACAGTTTGCCTAAACAAAATATATGTAACTATATCTTACCACTGCTTTAGGAAATTTGACATATTTTTTGCATAAGCTCATACTAAGTGAAGATGATTTTGACACAGCCTATATTGTAACAAGTCGCGAAAGAACATTCCAGGTGTTCAATCTTTCCAAATCTATAAATAAGTATGAAAGTAAACTTTGCTAAAATAGATATTGACGTCAGCACGGATTATCCGGATGACAGTATACAGTTATATCAAAAGTTGTCACCTGGTTTTCTAAGTTTCAATATAGGAATAGGAAATACTTGTTTGCAATGGTAAGTGGAAATTTATGCTTTATTGTTCACACATATCTACTGCATCAAGGAACATCATTTTGCAAGACCTTCTCAGGTAACAATGACTCATTTGGTTATGTGAGAAATAATTTGGACGAAGCTGTTGGATACCACTTTTTAAGTGGGTTCTAACCTGCCAACTTATAAAATATGGACACTGGCACACTTACCTACTACGCAACTGTATTTACTTGCTAAACATTGGTTTTAAGAACAAATTAATAAATATAAGATTTACTGACTTTACCGTTTACTGATTTATCATTTTCGTGATGTAAATGGACCATACTAAATATTCATTAAGTTCCATTTCATTGTTGCCATATAATACATATATAAAATAACATAGTAAACATTGTAATGTATTATTTGATGAATTTTATTAGAAAAACATCTAATATAGATTGTATATCTTTCAAAGGAAAATCTTCAAATATACTGGAACCATTTGTTAATCCGAATTAAAGTACTTACGGCAGTTGATTTTCATGTTGTTGTAAGAGTTTGAACCTCTATTCTGCCATCTCTCAAAGTTCGGTATGCAGTCTGAAATATCACTTTCATTGCCGGTACACAGCAACTGGTCCACAACTGTCCTTGTGTAGTAATTATAAGAGAATCTAAGGTCTTCTGACCTCTGAAGCATGGCATTCCTAAAATAAATTGTTACAAATGTTTCAAAACATAATAATTATCCAACACATCTCATGTATTGTGAGAAAGAATGTTCTCTTCAAATAAATGTATATCTATTTATCTCTGTGTATGAACTTGTGAAAATAAATTCATTCGCAATATTTTTAATCAATGAGAAGAGTACTGCATCATTGTATCATTTGACATACCGTGTAAAGTTGTGGCCCAGAATCCTACAGACATGGTTGGCATCATTGTCGTTGAGGCCGTTTGGTGAAATCCCTCCAGTCTCACTCACTGAGAGTTGAACCTCTCCCATGTACTTGGTCCGTCCATACACCAGACTCAGCGGAGTATCTTTAAAAGTAAAACAGTAACCAAGTTTGAATTAGTGTCAGAGAATACACCAATCTATGCTGGAAGTGAATTTTTAACATAAAAACACATTTATGCTCGGGACAGAGCAACTAAGGGAGTTAATTGTAAATACAAATAGGATTTTTTTCGATATTTTTTTTTCATAATATATTTGTATTCCAAGCTTGCAAAGATTCTACAACTTTGTGACATAGATATACTCAAAACTAAAGATATGTATTCATAACATAACAGTTTAAGTCATGTATGTGCTGTGCTTGGGAATACCCTCGCCCACACAGCCTAATGTTGTATATAGATCATAGGATCATCTAGTGTAACTGATCATACATTTACACACATTTGTCATTCTTTACCATAACAGGGGAACTGTAAAACAAATCTCTTACTTTTGATTTAGCCTCAACGGCCGGTGATATTAAAAGTATTTTCAGTAGTTATCATAACAGTAAAGGAAATGAAATCATTCGCCTATAAATAAACAACATGTTATTCCAATTTTGACAATTTGGTAGGGATGTGTACATGTGTACATGTTGTATTGTAAAGTTGTTTGTCATTATTGGCATGAAATACGTAATGAATCTTAAAAGTTTTTCTTACTGATCGAAACATTTTAGGAAGTGATTGGGAATAAATCATTGAATATCTTTTATGCCAATGCAGTTTGTAAAATAGTGTTTTTCATCTTTTGTTTATTGAATCACTTTGAAAATGTTTTACAACAATAAACAAATAGCCATAGTATTTACCATGTAGTATATTTTATCGTTATATGCAGCAATCATAGTTACCGAAATACAACTGATACATAACTTTAAAAGATACACGACTACACAGGGGTTTACTAAGAAAATTAACCAAAGAAAATAACTCTTAAAAATTACAATACAATCTTAGTAAGCTCACTTCTATGAACAACTAGACATTAGTCAATCTTCCATGTGAGTGCAAGAATTTGCTTTGAAAATAACAGAGACTAATTACTTTTGAAAGAATAATGTTTGATTAATCTCTCTTTCTTCGACAAGTGCACATCAATATCAATTATCTATGCGAGTATGATGAATTACAAATTTATTAATTGAATTTTATGTGTTTAAAGGGTCTTTATATTTGGAATGTACTTTTGTATATAGTGTATTGTGCTTCGTATAAACAACTAAAACTATAACTACTTTTCACAATGACTTTCGTAAAATTATGTAATGTTATGTAAAATCATTTGATTTGGAATCCAGCATTTTCCGTCAAATGACATCATTGTTGGGACGTTATTGTCAAAGAGTGTGTGTGTGTGTGTGTGGTGTGGTGTGGTGTGGTGTGGTGTGTGTGTGAGTGTGTGTGTGTGTGTGGTGTGTGTGTGTGTGTGTGAGTGTGTGTGTGTGGTGTGTGTGTGTGTGTTGTGTGTGTGTGGTGTGTGTGTGTGTGTGTGTGTGTGTGTGTGTGTGTGTGTGTGTGTGTGTGTGTGTGTGTGTGTGTGTGTGTGTGTGTGTGTGTGTGTGTGTGTGTGTGTGTGTGTGTGTGTCTGTGTGTGTGTATGTCTGTGTGTGTGTGTGTTGGTGTGTGTGTTATTGTAAATTATTTTTATTTAATTACATATCCACAATGTGCCAATTCCATTGAACATTTCCGGTATGTTAGCAACATTTTCATCGAATCATTTTATAATCATGTTTAAAAAATATGTTTTCTTAAAAAATTCAGCATTAAATGTTATTTTATAACTCTTTTTTGCATACGCGATCTTTCTAGTTTATTCTTATTAAAATAAATATACATGTGTACCCTTTAAGTAGGCTTATCATTTACTGGATAAAAGGCTTCATCGACCAATAGTTTGTTTTTTCGCTTATGTCAGGTAGTCTAATGCATGGATCTACTAAATGTACCATAGTCAAGCATATCAACATACCACAAGCTATGCCTAATATTGGTCCATTGACACAGTCTGCCTCTTCTGTGTGACATAAACTAATATCCATCTCATTTCCTGTGCAGCGGATGTGTACTGTTGAATCATTGGCCGTGGTTGTGTTTTCAAATGTCCTCACTTGACTGAAAATATAAGCTTGAATTTCAATCTTCATTTACTCTTATTATGTTGTTACTATTAAAAACCAAGACAAGCATACACACATAGTCTTAGTTATTTTTCAAATAATAATTTATGAGTGAAATAATATTTCAAAATATTCAATTTAGAGATAATCAATTAAAATTCACTGTTTATGTTTATTGCTGTTTCAACCACTTGTAGCAATTGTGCTGCTACACTGAAACATTATTAGGTAAAGCATAAGACATTATATTATTGAAATAAATACGCACTTGAAACCACTTAAGAGAAAAAAAACTAATAGTTATTTTCCAGTAGCTAAATGTAATAATAATTTACCTTGTGCTATATCCTAATTCTCTGCATACAACCCTCCCTACATATGTAGGTTGCATTGAACTGTTAAAACAGACTCGAGCCCATGTTCCATTGACCATCACATGCACCTTCCCGACACGTGGGGTGGAGCCATCAGTCAGGCGTACTGGTGTATCTAAGTGATAAATTAGCATAAAGTTAATGGCTATTTATATACATAGTCTGCAATTTAATTAGTGCATCAAAGTGGTATAGCATTGATTAGCCTTAATAATTAAAGCAATAAATTTTAAAGTAAATTAGAAAAATAAGAATATATGACAAAGTCATATGAGCATCGCTACATATACCAAAATTTGAAGAAAAAAACACAGGACAAAGGATTTCAAATGCAAGCCGAATGTAAATGAACAAGGAGATTTTTACGACCGCCACACTGCAGAAGTATCAATGTTGTAATCATAAAAAAGAATATATGACAAAGTCCTATGAGCATTGCAACATGTACCAAAATTTAAAAAAGCAACTTAATCTATCATTGGTATTTGATGAATTTTTCTTTGCGAATAAATTCAAAATAAAAGCAAATGCATAACTACTAAGTAAGCAAATGAGACATTATTTTTTGTGTTCGAGAGTATATCCAAATGTTCGTGGACAAATGCATAAAACGACACTGTTTGAGCTTCATTAATATTTTGACATCATTTACCGTCAAACTGCACTCTGATACACTAAACAGACATTAAATTATGTGTATATAACAAACATGACCATACATGCACCTGCGCATCTCATATGATGAATAAGATGTCTGACGGTCGAGTCTCTTAATAAAACGCATGGACTATTTAATCTGCATGTGTTTATCCTAATCAACGTGACACCCAACTGTCATTAACCCGTCTTATTTCTAGTTCTTCTGTTATTATTTAAAATGACTGTTATGGTTCATATCTTTGGTACAGATTTTCTGTAGAGTGAAGCGCCAGTCTTCATCAAGCACGGATTTGACTTGTTTAACTTCACCGTCCCTATGACGCGAGACCGAACAGCCGCTTCTCTCATTGTCACAAATTGTTTTCTTTCACACAATACACTATTTGTTCCACATGCATATGAACGTTCTGGCAACTGTAGACTTTCAAATAAGCCGCTTTCATCATTTCCAAAGTTTGAATCGGCGTCTTACCCAAATTTTCTCGGAATAGTATGGTGGACCTAACGGTAGTTTTCAACTTTATTCTCGGGCATCTTTCTTACACAGCAACATAAAGATGTCAATTTTTAATCTTTGAATAAATTCAAGACAGCAAACGTTGATGGATTTTGGCGTCATCATAACGTAACTTATGATGTCTGGTTTTGTTACATCTATGGAACATATAAAAATACATTCGATTTTGATTATCTGCGCGGGTAAACTATGATTTACTATAGCAACCACCAATCATAACATATTTCTTTCACAATACAACTTAACATAATATTTGAAATATTTTTCTAAAATGTGTCAAATATTACACCGTCTGGATAAGAAATAAAAAAAAAGTTATAGCATTTGTCCACTAACTTTTGGATATACCTTGGTACAGCGCCTTATGAAATGCTTTTCTGGATCAAGTTTGTTTTGAGGATGCAATATCACCCTACCACCATTACAGATCTACCACTGTGTGCAAATCTTCGTCGATCTTACTTTATTCCAGATGTGTTACTGTCATTCCACACTGTTCGACAGTTTAACCTAATAAATTCAATGAAGATTACTCACCTACCCTCAAAAGTACAAACCTCATTTTAAAATTGTGTTACGTTAAACATAAACGTCCCATTAACCACTCACTACAATTGATCCCCACAGCTTGAGTCCTGGAACAATTGCTGTTAAATGTCCAAGGATTGGAGGGACACAAGTTGATATCCTTCTCATCTCCGGTGCACTTCAGTCCAGTTATGATACTGTTGGAGCTGGTTGCATACATATTTTCCTTCGCTTGAACGTTTCTATAGTAGACGTTATACTATTATTAGTAGTCTTAGAAAAAAAAAGTTGTTTGTGCATGTTTTATTTAGTATGAGAAAACATCAGTTTCTTGAACTTTGAAACAACAATTTTGTCTTCCATTTTAAAGTACTATTGATAGCTCACTGTCATTAAAGAAAAATAAACATATTTTTCTTAAGAATGTTTTCTGTAGAACAACAAAAGATTTCCAAGTGTTATGAAAATGTCTTCATTTTCATCCGAAGGATGTGTTGTGTTAAGGAAATGTATTTATGAACATTGTATTTTAATAACTTGAAGACATTTCCATCACGTTTTTATCGATAGTATAAGCTTGATTGTTTATAAATTAAAGTGATTAAAATTAATTTAGGTAACACAAACCTAGAGATCATACAAGTATGGAGTCCCATACATTTTTACTTAACTCAAAAAATAAATAACACCCTCCAAAAAAGGTGTAGCAACTTTGATAAAATTCTCTCCACAGATATTTTCTGTAACACAGATCTTGAGCATATCTATATAGTGTCAGATATTGGCAGAGTACTCTCTCATTGATCAATTAAATATTGATTGTGGAATTAAAATGGCCACTATCCTACATTTAACATTTACTTTCAGTTTAACATTTTATGTTCTGCGTAAAAATAATATTAGAAAAGTCTAACAATTTCTATCAACGGACCGCTTTTATATTATCATCAGGACTTTATATTCACAAAACGAACTGAAACCCAGTTTATCAAGGTTTGGTACTACTTACCACATGTAGAATCACTTTATTATAGTATATCATATAAAATGAGAATTTTTATAAATATGTCTACACATTTTTATATTTTTGTCGAGAAAAACCATTTGCACATACCTGGTGTAGTTATATCCAAGCATAGAACAAATTACTTGACCATCCTGCTCAGTAAAACCATCTGCACATATTCCCCCACTGGTGGAATTGTGAGTCATCTGAACGCTTCCCGTGAATTCTGTTCTTCCATGTAGTAGAGATATTGGGGTCACTTTGAAAAGTAGAAAGAGTGCAAACAACAAACATTGTACAATTAGAATGAAAATTTTAATTAGTGTGTGTCTAACGCAGTAGTAAAAATAGACTAGATAAACTTGGAAGGGTCATCAAAAATTGGCACATGCTCTTGAAACAAAATATTTAAGTGTTTAAATCGATACATCTTTTGCGCGTAAGATCTAAATTTTAGTTACTAAAACCTTTAATAAAATTGGACTTAGTTTGGAGAGTGTTATTTTTAATTGAGCTGTTTCATATAACACAACAACAATGTGTATACGTAGTATACTGCTTGTAAGAGGTATCTATATATTGAAATCTTCAGAAGCTTTTCTGGTAATATGCTGTACGAAAATGGCTTTTCTTTAGCAGGACCTTCTTGAAAATAGCAGGTTTCTGTTAGTTATAAGGTATTAATCAAATATTGTTTTTATTTCCAGTAACATTTCGGAGATTGAAAAAAAATAGAACATTTATATTAGCATAGGTTTGGTCTACTTAACATAAATCTATTTTTATCATAAATGCAGTTAAAGGGATGTAACCTACTGTCATTAGTCAAATACAGTACAAAGTATGACTATTTATACTTACAGCAGTTTATTGTGTAGTTGTAAGAATTGTTACATTTGGTCTGCGTGTCCCAGACATCTGAAGGACATTCAGATACATCACTTTCGTTACCATGGCACCTGAGACTATTTACCATGTAAGTGCGACAAACATAATGATCTCTAATTGTCCAGGAGGCATCTCTGTCAAGTACAGAAAAATGAAACTGTTGTTCTTAATTTGTTAAAAAACTAAATTTTAAAAAAATACCAAAATTGATTTCAATTACGTTTCAGACTAATGACTGTTCAACATTCTACCCATAAAATATATTATTAACAATTCAATTCTTTAGGAATTCATATATGTCATTTGGATTAACAAAACAAACAAAACACATGGCAGACAAGATCTTTGCTACTGATAAAGCATATATGAACCAACAAAATGTGCAAGAAATATATATATATATACGAAGCTAAATCTGCAGTCGGGTTACAATATATTTACAAGAGATTTTGTTGGATTTTGGGATATGTATGATGTTTGATGGCTCTCTGTGACTGTCAGCAGCTTTCAAGTGGAATACTTGTCTGCCATGAGATATCATCGAGATTTGTTCATATGATAAATAAGAGTTCCTATAAACATATGTACACCCATTATTATAATCCATTTTACTATGGGATCATTGATCATGAGAGCACAACATTATTACGGGATCTTCGTTACTGCTACATGATGAATGTTAACAAAAGCCATTTCCCAGAAGAGAAACATAATACCTATTTGCTGTACAAATCAAGTTCATTGAATAAACACACACTTTTTTACGTTTATTTCAAACACAGACTCTTGAAAGAATTGTTCTATTTGTGACATTTTCTTATTCTGATGACTTTATTTTTTACACATGTTTCTGAAGGTTGCATTTAGTTTAGTTTCTTTAATTCAGGTGTGATCACTTGCCCTTGTCTGTTTGGTTAGAATCAGAAAAGGTAGATGAGGTGCAACTCAATGCTAAGATCATTACACTTTACAAAGTATGTAAGGGTTATATATAAATTATCACATGTACAGTCGAACTTCGGTTATTCAAACTCGGGTTGTCCGAACCTGACGCATTATTCGAAGACATTGGTCTGTCCCAGTTTTTTGTCAAAATGGCGGACTCCTAGTCAGAAAATATTGTAAGTGAAGATAATTTGGATTATTCCAAACCATGCATTGTCCGAAGTAAATCGGCGGTCCCGAACACTTCCAATAACCAAAATTCGACTGTAAAGACATATTTAAGTTTGAAAAACTACTAGACACGGCAGACAAACAAGTTAATAAAAAGGTGACATAAACACTGAGACGAGGAACGACAGTAATCTATAGTAAGGATCAGTCAACAAAAAAAAGACAAATTGCGGTGCTAAACATGGTTTTCACTCAAATCTCTAAAGATATTGCCATAATTAGCTTTTAATCAATTCATTTTCTAATCAAAAACGGCCACTTTCAAACCTTAATATGGTTATCATACAGGTACCTTGAGAAATTGTATCCAAGATTCAAGCAGAGCACATCTACGTTCTGCTTGGTCATACCACTGTAAGAGATAGTCCCCCATTTGTTGTTGTGATACACCTCTACTCCACCGGAGTACGGTGTGATGCCTGTGTTCACAAGTCGGATTGGGGTCACTGGTAAAAATGAATATCACTTTATTCAATCTTTTCATTTGACAAAGAACAAGACTGTTAGTTTGGCAGATCTAAACAATCAGAAATGTTGTTAATTTCTATGAGATAACTGAAGAGTATTAAGGGGCTCATATTAGTAGGAATACAGCTTACATGCTTCATAAAACATAAATAGGATTGTTGACAAAATACAGGAACATCTTGTTTAAAAATATTATGTATTATACATATTATATATGTATGTTTAAAAAAACATCAAAGCGACAGGACTGGATATTTTAATTAAATTCCCCACCATATCTTGATATATTTGATGAAATCTTAAGAAAGAAAATAAAGAAATTAAGCATTGTCCACAGGATATGAGGCCATTTAGGCTTTATGTTATGTTTTCATACTCATCTTAAGACCAAGTTACCTTGTTTTCTGCAGTCTAAAGCAGCTGCCCCTTGACTGCATGTTGTAGCAGCCCAGGGACCCCCATGACACATGGAGATGTCAGCTTCTTCTCCCGAGCAATTCAGGTTGTTGAGAATGTTGAGAGAACCTCCACCAAACCGAGACGCAGCCAGCACAGTAGCATTCCTTAAATAAAAACAGCAAACTGATTCTAAAAACTACAAGAAATGTTGTCAACAGACATATGCCCCCGAAGTCATGTCCAGTAAAGCAAATTTTGTAATTGTTATAGAGGTATTTCAGTTATTAAAAGACAATATCATTAGATTTATGTATATAACCATATTGAATTTTTACCTTTTATCATTTTGTTTTCAGTAGGCAAAAATATATCAGATAAAAATAAAATAAAGGCTGCAACCTGCAATAGTTATTTGTCTTATAAACCTAAGTTTATGTGGCTAATCACACAAGAAACCTTATTTTCTGTTTATTTGTGTACAACACTCAGATTTGAGACTACCTGGTGATATTGACGACAAAATGTTACGCCCAGGAGAGGTCGTTGAAGACAGGTTTAAGTACGTGATTATAAATCACACAAGGGCAATGGGCCCAGCATATACAAACAGGTTTTGTGTAAACATGTTCTTTCAATCAAGACTTTATGTGTGTTACTTTCTGCACGAGCCAGAGTAACACTTTTATTTTATTAGTATATTTTCTATTAATAGAAAAAAATTGTCATGGATTCGGAATGTTGTATGATGAACATTGCATAAGACAGTAGATCAGTAGATATTGTGCCATCAGTTAACACACTGTAATAGATTATCATCAACAAACACCATTTGTATTATCACCAAAGACATATATAAATGTAACAAGAGGACCCTGAGGATCTTGGGTTGCTCACCTGAGTCTTCAGTACACCCGTACTATGGACTCGATTTTGACCTTCGGGGCAGTATGAATTATAAGAAACCACTAGTTAATGCTAAATGCCAACTATCAAAACTGTTGACATTGTGGTTGCAGACAAGAAGATTTTTTAAGTTTTCATTTTGAAAATCTATTTTGACCTGTAAGTGTGACCTTGACTTTCGAGTAACCGACCTGGGTCTTGTGCGCACTGCGTCGTCTTCATGTGTTTGACATTTCTGCCAGGTTATTTCAAAATCCCTCAAGCAATGACAGAGTTACTGAGCGGACACGACCACCAGTACACTTCTTGGGATTACGACTTTGACATTTAAGTTTGACCTTGACCTTCGAGTAACCGACCTGATTCTTGTGCGCGACACGTCGTCTTCATGAGTTTGACATTTCTGCCAAGTTATTGTAAAATCAGGAATGACGGAGTTCTTGAGCAGACATAAACATCGGAAAGACAGACACACAGACAGAGGGACGGACAGATGGACAGACGGTAAGATGGTCAGACGGCAAATGGTTCGACTACTATAAGCCGGCCTTTGGGTCATAAAAATATGCGATGAATAACATAACTGAAAGCTGAAAACGTTATGAACACCATCTAAAAGAAAGGATCATACTGACAATGCTACAGTCGCAAAAATCTTGAAAATAACTAACCAGAATCTGAAGCCAACACCTCTACAGAGGACATTGGCGACGTCACGATCAACAGCATCAGCACAGATTGATCCCCATGATCCGTTATGGTAAACCTCCACACGACCAGATCGCTCGTAGCTGCCGTTCACAAGACGGACAGGAGTTTCTGTACGACAATAAAACTTGATATAGAAAAGGCGGATAACTATACCCATAAATAAATAAAAAATAACCGATTCCTACAAAAACAGACTGTTTATAATTGATAATGGTGTTGCTCTGAAAACAGTATACAGTGTGCCATTTCATTTATATTTGTTTAAATATGTTTACAAACAAGGAGTTTATTAAACAGCCAGTAAAACTAAATAAAGCTACTTAAAGTAGAAGGGAAATGTTCAAACAAAAAGGAGCATGGAATACAAAAACCAAGAAACTTATTACAAACAACGGGCAATACTGTGCAAAATGCCGGTCTAAACACACAACTACATACCAGATCATGGTTTTTGGACTAAGTTTCATTTAATTTAAATCTGTGCATACATGCATGCACTTATTCATAGAAAGATGGACAGACAGATAGATTCAAAGGTCAAAGCCCTTCACTATTGCACAGAGGTTGCATAAAAACTGATAATTGTTTACAAGAGCAATATAACTTACTGCAAGCAATACCAACAGTTGAGTAATAGCAGTGGGATGTTGAAAGCCAGGTATCAGATTTACAGTTCGAGACATCAGACTCAGTGCCCATACATGTTAGATTAGACACGGTGTAAGGACCAGTCCCGGTTGAGAAGTAGGGTGTAGACATGGTAAGGGATCTGAAATAAACATATACAATATGTTAAACGTGTAATCATTACATTATATACCGATTGTTATTTCTTATCATAGGTAAATAAGAAAATGTCCTATCAAAATGTTCACAGATACTTAAATCCAATCTACCTCTAGACAAAGGCAAGCAACGTAAATGCAAATGTGACAAAAACAACACTTACCGCCTTGGATATAATCCAGATATATGACTTTATGTGACAATATATATAACAATACCAGTGTAAAAGCTTTTTTCTAGTTTTGTCAAAGGACCACTTTAGGTGAAAAATGTTAATCCTACGTAACAGAATACTCCTGTCTCTTACTTCATAATGATTTTATCCCAAGCAGTGTACATTAAGTAAACGCAAGAATTTACAAAGGAGGAACACATATTCATAAATAGGACAAACTGTATTTTAATGCAAGTATATCATTTAAAGCACCAGTCCGGTAGATTGTCCTCTTCTCAATATGTACAAACTCACCAGATAATCCTCTTTTATAAAACAAATGGAATAAATTTAAATCTAGTGATCAAAAATGAAAGACATAGGATTCGAACAAATGATAGTTTGTGTTCGACATAACCATCTTGAAAATATTCATACTTCTGTTAGTTTCAATAAAATAATGTGTAACTAGAATTATAACAAAAGTTCTGACGAACACCCCAACCAAATCCTTATCGCAAATCTCTCTCTTATATCGTCGCCTGCAATAGCGTTTAAATGGAAAATTAGTTTATCTGATCCTGAAGAAAAAATAGATGCACAATTGTCCATGGTACCATGGTAGTAAAGAACTTTTATAGCATAACACAAAACCAAACAAGAACAAAACCGGACAGAGAAACGTGAAGACAGACAGACAATCAGTTTCCAGTATATCATTCCTTCCAGCTTCGTAGTATTTATTAGATTTCTATAACGTAAACTATTTCTAATGATGAGAATAATTTTATAATGTTGTTAACGTTAGAAAAACAAACTCATTGTATACCTGTATGAAAAATTAATAAAATATTTCACGATGAAATAATGTCTGACGCCCGTAGCCGAGCTGTTAAAGTCACCAACTTTTATGTGAAAGATCATCCAGCTGACCTGCTGTGTGTGGTAGTTTTACTCAGACATATTGTCGGGGATCTTCCTCCACCAATAATTAGCTGGACGCCAGACTGCATGACTATAATTGTATTAGAGTGATGTAACACAAAAAAAGAAACTTAAATTAATCAATCATGCCAGTCTTATGGTTACAAATTTGTGACTTAGCAAATACAAATTTGAAAACTAAATACCCATTGTTGTGGCCAAGCATTCTACAGAGCACATCTCTATCTTGTGGATCAAAGTTATAACTACAGACACGCCCCCATGTGTTGTTGTACAACAGTTCCACTCTCCCTGCGCGTATGGACGGTCCGTCCACCAGTCGAATTGGGGTAACAGGATCTGTGTTGTGAAAGTCAGAGCATATTTTCTGAGTTCAATGTATGTGTTATTGTGATTATTATACCACCTACTCTATTTATAAATATAAACATAAATAATTCCAGTTCACAATTTCAATATATTAAAAAATTTTAGATGGAAAATTCATGTTGAAGACATATATCTAGCTCAGATAATTAATTAATCATACTTGTACATTTTTATATTTTGATCAATCAAAGAATATTAACGTACGATTATAGATAGTTTAGTAAATAGATCACCATAATTGTTTTTATGACGTTATTTAAAGACAAAAATGTCCTTATTTTACATTAATTGATGATAAAATAAAATTTTAAGTGCACCTACAGTGTTTTGTCAGTGATAATCATTTTATATTACCTTAATTACTGCATAGTGACCTTATAACAAAAATAGAACCTAATGTGCATGTTACAAGAATATAAAAGAACTCATTCAAAGATGTCTGCTTTCATAAAAAAAATTAAAAAGACAAATTCAAAGTTCTTTAACAGGTACTTAATATATATGAAAATATAAAATTTGTGTACCATATAAACAATTATCAATCTTCACACATGCTACAAACAGACATTTAGTTATTTAAAAACGTTTTGGAGTAGCCACTCTCTTCTCGCATATATTTTTGGGGTAAAACTTATTTTTATACTTTCACAAAGAAAACTAACATAGCATTCGATGTGTATGTGAATACTCATAACCTAAAATATTTTGACCCGTTTTAAAAATGTTTTCAATAAATGAGCATGTTTGAGTTAATGTCAAGTATGTAACATTTTTTCTCCTAAATAATCCACATATAGAGATTGCAAAGTTGTCCCTGACAATAATCAAGAAGAAATATTTAAAAATGTATTTGATGGCTTGAATAATAGATGAGTTATTAAATTTGTAATGTTACTTTCCAAAGTATTCTAATGAAATATCTTTTAGAGAGATCAATGCAAAATTAATAACGTAATTTCTAAACACAATAACTGCTTATTTTATCTTTTATCCTGTGGTCACAAAGGTGAAATATCTTCGATAGTAAACATGAGTAAGCGAACAAAAAAGCATGGCAAGTCATTCTTTTTAATACATAATTTTATTTATAATACCCACTACAATGTGTGTTATAAATTTGAAAAATTAAAAGAAAATCGAAATGCTATAATTCACTTACCGCAATTAACACCAACAAACCGAAAGTAGTCACAAGTTCTGTCTCCCCAAACATTAGAAGCAAGACAGTCAGAGATGTCATCTTCATTGCCAATACAGTTCAGGTTAGACAATCCTTCACCACGGATAGTGAAGTCATAAAAGTTGTGCGCTCTTAGAATGCTGGGATTGCTTAAGAAAGAAACCAACCAGACACATGTTGTTATAAATTACTTAAACACTCTAAGTAAAATGCACAATATTGAATTTAAGTAAAATATTTATAATTATAATATTACTAATGTTACACCTTTGAATGTTAAGCCAAATTTAAACCTTAAACATTGAAACCAGTTGTCTTAGGAGTTAGAAATTTCCATTTAAGAAGCTGACTTCGTATCGAAATTCTTTGGAAAGTAGTTAAAGGTGACTAATTGACTGTTTATAAGAACAGCCGTAAAAACACAATTCACCTCTAATAGCTTGTTTTCATTATCATATGTCGAACAGATATAAACAATAGTGGCTAACTAACTTTTACGAAAAGTCTTATTTATGAAGTTTTATTTATGTAGTAAAGCAGTTCCGCGGATATCACTGATGATGTAAGGAGCGAAATATGCGATAATGATAAGTCAAACATGTGTCCTTAAAGTTACAAGTGATCTGTTTTACTTGCTATTAGGTATCAGAAATAACAATGAAAGTATCAAAGTTTTTTTTATACCTTATGTATACGATATTTTTATGAAGAATCTCATCGGTTTCAGGATAGAGAACTAATCTCATCAACATCACCTTTTATGTTTGTCAAATTCATTTCATATACTATGGGCAACACACATTTCTATGATGTTCGTCTGTCTTATTCAGTCTCTCCTTTTTTTAAATAATATAATAAGCTTTTTGAAATGGCATCAATTAGTTCATACTGTGTACAAAGTGTGCTCATGCTCTGCTGATCTATTAATGGGTTTAATAAACATCCACGTGACACTTTCAATGAGCCAGTTTCACAGCACCGTAAAAGTAACAATAACCTTATGCTTGCAGTGTGACAGCACCGTTATAGTGCAAATAACCTTATGCTTTTAGTGTGACAGCACCGTTATACTGCCAATAACCTTATGCTTGCAGTGTGACAGCACCGTTATAGTGCCAATAACCTTATGCTTGCAGTGTGACAGCACCGTTATAGTGCCAATAACCTTATGATTGCAGTGTGACAGCACCGTTATAGTGCCAATAACCTTATGCTTGCAGTGTGACAGCACCATTATAGTGCCAATAACCTTTTGCTTTCAGTGTGACAGCACCATTATAGTGCCAATAATCTTATGCTTGCAGTGTGACAGCACCGTTATAGTGCCAATAACCTTATGATTGCAGTGTGACAGCACCGTTATAGTGCCAATAACCTTATGCTTGCAGTGTGACAGCACCATTATAGTGCCAATAACCTTATGCTTTCAGTGTGACAGCACCATTATAGTGCCAATAACCTTATGCTTGCAGTGTGATAGCACCATTATAGTGCCAATAACCTTATGCTTTCAGTGTGACAGCACCATTATAGTGCCAATAACCCTATGCTTGCAGTGTGACAGCACCGTTATAGTGCCAATAACCTTATGCTTGCAGTGTGACAGCACCGTTATAGTGCCAATAACCTTATGCTTGCAGTGTGACAGCACCATTATAGTGCCAATAACCTTATGCTTGCAGTGTGACAGCACCATTATAGTGTCAATAACCTTATGCTTGCAGTGTGACAGCACCATTATAGTGCCAAAAACCTTATGCTTTCAGTGTGACAGCACCATTATAGTGCCAATAACCTTATGCTTTCAGTGTGACAGCACCATTATAGTGCCAATAACCTTATGCTTGCAGTGTGACAGCACTGTTATAGTGCCAATAACCTTATGCTTGCAGTGTGGCAGCACAGTTATAGTGCCAATAACCTTATGCTTGCAGTGTGAAAGCACCATTATAGTGCCAATAACCTTATGCTTGCAGTGTGACAGCACCGTTATAGTGCAAATAACCTTATGCTTTCAGTGTGACAGCACCGTTATAGTGCAAATAACCTTATACCTGCAGTGTGACAGCACAGTTATAGTGCCAATAACCTAATGCTTGCAGTGTGACAGCACCATTATAGTGCCAACAACCTTATGCTTGCTGTGTGACAGCACCGTTATAGTGCCAATAACCTTATGCTTGCAGTGTAACAGCTCTGTTATAGTGCCACTAACCTTATGCTTGCAGTGTGACAGCATCAGTATAGTGCCAATAACCTTATGCTAGCAAGTTTGACAGCACTGTTATAGTGCCAATAACCTTATGCTTGCAGTGTGACAGCACCGTTAAAGTGTAATAACCTTATGCTTGCAGTGTGACAGTTCCGTTTAAGTGCCAATAACCTTATGCTTGCAGTGTAACAGCACTGTTATAGTGCCAATAAGCTTATGCTTGCAGTGTGACAGCACCATGAAAGTGTCAATAACCTTATGCTTGCAGTGTGACAGCACAGTTATAGTGCCAATAACCTTATTCTTGCAGTGTGACAGCAACGTTAAAGTGCAAATAACCTTATTCTTGCAGTGTGACAGCAACGTTAAAGTGCAAATAACCTTATGCTTGCAGTGTGACAGCAACGTTAAAGTGCAAATAACCTTATGCTTGCAGTGTGACAGCAACGTTAAAGTGCAAATAACCTTATGCTTGCAGTGTGACAGCTCTGTAATATTGCCAATAACCTTATGCTTGCAGTGTGACAGCACCATTATAGTGCCAATAACCTTATTCTTGCAGTGTGACAGCAACGTTAAAGTGCAAATAAACTTATGCTTGCAGTGTGACAGCACCATGAAAGCAATAATAACCTTATGCTTGCAGTATGACAGCACCGCGAAAGCAAATATAACCTTATGCTTGCAGTGTAACAGCACTGTTATAGTGCCAATAACCTTATGCTTGCAGTGTGACAGCATGATTATAGAGCCAATAACCTTATTCTTGCAGTGTGACAGCAACGTTAAAGTGCAAATAACCTTATGCTTGCAGTGTCACAACTCCGTGAAAGAAAGTCACAATAACCTTATGCTTGCAGTGTGACAGCACCGTAAAAGAAAGTCACAATAACCTTATGCTTGCAGTGTGACAGTTCCGTTAAAGTGCCAATAACCTTATGCTTGCAGTGTGACAGCACAGTTATAGTGCCAATAACCTTATTCTTGCAGTGTGACAGCAACGTTAAAGTGCAAATAACCTTATGCCTGCAGTGTGACAGCTCTGTAATATTGCCAATAACCTTATGCTTGCAGTGTGACAGCAGCATTATAGTGCCAATAACCTTATTCTTGCAGTGTGACAGCAACGTTAAAGTGAAAATAACCTCATGCTTTCAGTGTGACAGCACAGTTATAGTGCCAATAACCTTATTCTTGCAGTTTGACAGCAACGTTAAAGTACAAATAACCTTGAGCTTGCAGTGTGACAGCTCTGTAATATTGCCAATAATCTTATGCTTGCAGTGTGACAGCACCGTTATATTGCCAATAGCCTTATTCTTGCAGTGTGACAGCAACGTTAAAGTGCAAATAACCTTATGCTTGCAGTGTGACAGCACCGTGAAAGCAACAATAACCTTATGCTTGCAGTGTGACAACTCCGTGAAAGAAAAACACAATAACCTTATGCTTGCAGTGTGACAGCACCGTGAAAGAAAGTCACAATAACCTTATGCTTGCAGTGTGACAGTTCCGTTTAAGTGCCAATAACCTTATTCTTGCAGTGTGACAGCAACGTTAAAGTGCAAATAACCTTATGCTTGCAGTGTGACAGCTCTGTAATATTGCCAATAACCTTATGCTTGCAGTGTGACAGCACCATTATAGTGCCAATAACCTTATTCTTGCAGTGTGACAGTTCCGTTTAAGTGCAATAAACCTTATGCTTGCAATGTGACAGCACAGTTATAGTGCCAATAACCTTATTCTTGCAATTTGACAGCACAGTTATAGTGCCAATAACCTTATTCTTGCAGTGTGACAGCAACGTTAAAGTGTAAATAACCTTATGCTTGCAGTGTGACAACTCCGTGAAAAAAGTCACAATAACCTTATGCTTGCGGTTTGACAGCACCGTGAAAGAAAGTCACAATAACCTAATGCTTGCAGTGTGACAGTTCCGTTTAAGTGCCAATAACCTTATGCTTGCAGTGTAACAGCACCGTTATAGTGCTAATAACCTTATGTTTGCAGTGTAACAGCACTGTTATAGTGCCAATAACCTTATGCTTGCAGTGTGACAGCACCATTATAGTGCCAATAACCTTATTCTTGCAGTGTGACAGCAACGTTAAATTGCAAATAACCTTATGCTTGCAGTGTGACAGCTCTGTAATATTGCCAATAACCTTATGCTTGCAGTGTGACAGCAACATTATAGTGCCAATAACCTTATTCTTGCAGTGTGACAGCAACGTTAAAAGGCAAATAATCTTATGCTTGCAGTGACAACTCCGTGAAAGAAAGTCACAATAACCTTATGCTTGCAGTGTGACAACTCCGTGAAAGAAAGTCACAATAACCTTATGCTTCCAGTGTGACAGCACCGTGAAAGCAAATAAAACCTTATGCTTGCACTGTAACAGCTCCGTTTAAGTGCCAATAACATTATGCTTGCAGTGTGACAGCACCGTTATAGTGCCAATAACCTTATGCTTGCAGTGTGACAGCACCATTATAGTGCCAATAACTTTATGCTTGCAGTGTGACAGCATCATTATAGTGCCAATAATCTTATGCTTGCAGTGTGAAAGCACCGTGAAAGCAAATAAAACCTTATGCTTGCAGTGTAACAGCTCCGTTTAAGTGCCAATTACCTTATGCTTGCAGTGTGACAGCAAAGTTATAGTGCCAATAGCCTTATTGCTTGCAGTGTGACAGCACTGTTATAGAGCCAATAACCTTATGCTTGCAGTGTGACAGCTCTGTTATAGTGCCAAAAACCTAATGCTTGCATTGTAACAGCACTGTTATAGTGCCAATAACCTCATGCTTTAATTGTAACAGCACCGTCATAGTGTAATAACCTAATGCTTGCAGTGTTACAGCACTGTTATGGTGCCAATAACCTTATGCTTGCAGTGTGACAGCGCCTTTATAGTGCCAATAACCTTATTCTTGCAGTGTGACAGCAACGTTAAAGTGCAAATAACCTTATGCTTGCAGTGTGACAACTCCGTGAAAGAAAGTCACAATAACCTTATGCTTGCAGTGTAATAGCTCCGTTATAGTGCCAATAACCTTATGCTTGCAGTGTGACAGCACAGTTATAGTTCCAATAACCTTATGCTTGCAGTGTGACAGCACCATTATAGTGCCAATAACCTTATGCTTGCAGTGTGACAGCATTATTATAGTGCCAATAACCTTATTGCTTGCAGTGTGACAGCACTGTTGTAGTGCAAATAACCTTATGCTTCCAGTGTGACAGCATCATTATAGTGCCAATAATCTTATGCTTGCAGTGTGACAGCACCATTATAGTGCCAATAATCTTATGCTTGCAGTGGGACAGCATCACTATAGTGCCAATAATCTTATGCTTGCAGTGTGACAGCATCATTATAGTGCCAATAATCTTATGCTTGCAGTGTGACAGCATCATTATAGTGCCAATAACCTTATTGCTTGCAGTGTGACAGCATCATTATAGTGCCAATAACCTTATGCTTGCAGTGTGACAGCACTGTTATAGTGCCAATATCCTTACGCTTGCAGTGTGACAGCGCCGTTATAGTGCCAATATCCTTACGCTTGCAGTGTGACAGCATCGTTATAGTGCCAATATCCTTACGCTTGCAGTGTGACAGCGCCGTTATAGTGCCAATAACCTTATGCTTGCAGTGTGGCAGCTCTGTTATAGTGCCAATAACCTTATGCTTGCAGTGTAACAACACTGTAATAGTGCCAATAACCTCATGCTTGAATTGTGACAGCACCGTTATAGTGCCAATAACCCTATGCTTGTAGTGTGACAGCACTGTTATAGTGTCAATAACCTAATGCTTGCAGTGTAACAACACTGTTATAGTGCCAATAACCTTATGCTTGCAGTGTGACAACGCCTTTATAGTGCCAATAACCTTATGCCTGCAGTATGACAGCACCGTTATAGTGCCAATAACCTTATGCCTGCAGTATGACAGCACCGTTATAGTGCCAATAACCTTATGCTTGCAGTGTAACAGCACTGGTATAGTGCCAATAACCTTATGCTTGCAGTGTGACAGCACAGTTATAGTGCCAATAACCTCATGCTTGCAGTGTAACAGCACCGTTATAGTGCCAATAAGCTTATGCTTGCAGTGTAACAGCACTGGTATAGTGCCAATAACCTTATGCTTGCAGTGTAACAGCACTGGTATAGTGCCAATAACCTTATGCTTGCAGTGTAACAGCACTGGTATAGTGCCAATAACCTTATGCTTGCAGTGTAACAGCACTGTTATGGTGCCAATAACCTTATGCTTGCAGTGTAACAGCACCGTTATAGTGCCAATAACCTTAATGCTTGCAGTATGACAGCACCGTTATAGTGCCACTAACCTTATTGCTTGGAGCGTGACAGCACCGTTATAGTGCCAATAACCTTATGCTTGGAGCGTGACAGCACCGTTATAGTGCCAATAACCTTATTGCTTGCAGTATGACAGCACCGTTATAGTGCCACTAACCTTATGCTTGGAGCGTGACAGCACCGTTATAGTGCCAATAACCTTATGCTTGCAGTAATACAGCACCGTTAAAGTACCAATCACCTTATACTTGCGGTGTGACAGCACCATTATAGTGCCAATAACCTTATGTTTGCAGTGTGACAGCGCCGTTATAGTGCCAATAACCTAATGCTTGCAGTGTGACAGCACCGTTATAGTGCCAATAACCTTATGCTTGCAGTGTGACAGCTCCGTCATAGTGCCAATAACCTTATGTTTGCAGTGTGACAGCACAGTTAAAGTACCAATAACCTTATGCTTGCAGTGTGACAGCACCGTTAAAGTACCAATAACCTTATGCTTGCAGTGTGACAGCACCGTTAAAGTACAAATAACCTTATGCTTGCAGTGTGACAGCACCGTTAAAGTACCAATAACCTTTTGCTTGCAGTGTGACAGCACCGTTAAAGTGCCAATAACCTTATGCTTGCAGTGTGACAGCACCGTTAAAGTACCAATAACCTAATGCTTGCAGTGTGACAGCACCGTTAAAGTACCAATAACCTTATGCTTGGAGCGTGACCAGGCATTTTCCTTTGCTTTACAAATTGGTCAGTATGCAAGGTGCTATGAGTTTGATCATAAATGGCTAAGACAGGAGTAGCGATACTGCTTAAGAAACTGGTGGACATTTGGACACATAATGCCAAAACTATACCTTTTCTTTGCAGTCATGGTTCATTAACATCATCGAATAACGACAATGCATCCGGTCACTCTTGTTACTTTATAACTCCAGTGCACCACAGGAATAAATACATATAAATTATTATTGTACAATGTGAAGAGTAACTTACTCGTGTGGGTGTCCTAGCATCCTACAGACCACCTGAGCATCAGCCTTGGAGAATCCATCATAACACAGGGACCTCCAACTCTTAGAGGAAGTGTCAAGCATGAACAGGTACCGGGAGAAGACCTCTACCTTCCCCACCAGGGACTTCCAGCCACCCGCCAGACGGATTGGAGTCTCCGAAACTGTTCGGAAGACAGAACATAGGCCCCATGAGAATGGTATATATATATAACGAATAAATAACGAAGATGCTGGCATAGAATGCTGTAAGTACATACATGTTGAGACGCTGAATGTTTTCTTTTACACAAAATACGCTTCCTAATCTGATTGTCTGTTTCATTAATATCACTCTCTCTCTCTCTCTCTCTCTCTCTCTCTCTCTCTCTCTCTCTCTCTCTCTCTCTCTCTCTGTATATATATGTATATATATATATATATATATATATATATATATAGAGAGAGAGAGAGAGAGAGAGAGAGAGAGAGAGAGAGAGAGAGAGATGTAGAGAGAGAGAGAAAGAGAGAGAGAGAGAGAGGGGGGGGGGAGAGAGAGAGAGTGATATTAATGAAACAGACAATCAGATTAGGAAGCGTAATTTGTGTAAAAGAAAACATTCAGCGTCTCAACATGTATGTACTCAGAGCATTCTATGCCAGCATCTTCGTTGTGGGCACAATTAGTGTATATATTTCAAGGTTTTATAACACAGATATATAAAACACTAACACATTGTTTAAAAAAAGATGCCTATATTAATATATTATAAAGTGGCATACAGCAATTGATGCCAGCAGTGTTGTTTGGTGAACAGGCTGTATTCCTTGACTTCATTATACACTGGGCTATGTCAGACTCATTCCCAAAACACATTGGTGTATAGTCCACTGAGTTGCTGTTGGGTGTCTTATAGTAGGATCCAGTATGTACACCCACATTGCTGAAAACATACAAGTTTTTATTTTTAACAATCAGATTGTTGTTGTTTTATTTTTCTAGCCACACAAATGTACTTTTTTAGAAATTAAGAAGCCTAAATATGAAAGAAAAAACATACCTTACGACAAGCTGGTAAATCGTTAAGACAGATTGGTTTAAATATGCTCTATGTCCATTAAAAGATTTTATTTAAAACTGAATTGTGTACTTCGATGTTGGTGTGTTGTTTGTTTTTTATTTTTATGACCCATTTCCCACAGTTGTAGAAAGTTTTTTACTCTTACCCTTGCCTATGGCCGAGCATGTTGCAGATGACGGTGGCTGTGT
Source organism: Sinonovacula constricta (assembly GCA_007844125.1). Lineage (NCBI taxonomy): Eukaryota > Metazoa > Mollusca > Bivalvia > Cardiida > Solecurtidae > Sinonovacula > Sinonovacula constricta. The sequence continues at coordinate 35,680,169 of CM017564.1, read as the reverse complement.
TGTTGGTAAAGTCCTCATCACAGAAGGTCAACCACTCATTTCCCTGTTTTACCTCAACCCGTCCAGACGTATGAGTGGGGCCGTCAACAAGACGGACTTCGGACACTGTAGGTTGCAAAGAGAATACCAAGATAAAAGGTTAAGCTTTTAAGTTTACGAAACAATCTGATTAGGAAGCGTATTATATGTGAAAGAAAACATTCAGCTGTCTCAACATGTGTGTACTCACAGCATTCAACGCCAGCATCCTCGTCGTGGTCACAGTTAGTGTGAGAGAGCCAGGGATTGGAGCGACATTGGGAGACATCGAGTTCATCACCATTACATTCCAGTTCATCTATGATTATGGAACCATTTCCACGGCCGTAGTACGCACTCCCATAGGATATGGCATTTCTGGAAATCGTAAGATAAATACACAGCTTTAGAATGAAATATTATTCCTAATATCATTAAAATGATACTATTCACGAATGTATGATTCACTGGAATACTTATTTAAAACAAGAACACCGCAAGGCGAAGCAAAATACGCCGTCAAAAAGGCTATTTGAAACAAACTGCTGTGCATTCTGGTGAATGCAGTATAACAAACTTTTGGACTGCACTCTGTGTTATTGTAAAAAAAAAGAAATTAAAGTAGAATAACCTAATTGAACTCGTTAATCTACCAAACTGCAGTGTACTGTTGTACAATACACTCTGGCATGATTGTGGACTGCAATCTGGAAAATTGAAAAAGATATATACCAAAATGTACATGAAAGTAATGGCATTTGCGCAGAAAGGGGCATTATTAAAAAATAGAAAGAGGAGAGCGACTGTTCTTCTGCACTGCACTGTTTCAATAACATCTATCCACCTACGAAGTTTTAAGTCAATAGCTTTGATAATGTAGGAGTATGGTCCAGACAAACATAAAGTACGAAATTGAACTAAGGGTAATAACTCCAAAATCATGAAGTGTACATTGACGGTTCATATGCACTGCACTCAGCCTAAATGAGATCAATCTACCTGCGAAGTTTTAAATCAATAGCTTTGATAACATAGGAGTTATGCTCCGGACAAGAAAATTAAATAAAAGCGTATAACTCCAAAATCAACAAGTACAGAGTGACGGTTCTTGTGCACTGCACTCCGTCTTTATAAGACCTATCTAAGTATCAAGTTTCAAGACAACAGCTTTGATAATGTAGGAGTTATACTCCGGAAAGGAAAATTAAACGAAGGGCAATAACTCCAACATCACGGCGTGAAGAGTAACGGCTTTTGCACACTGCACTTTATTTCAAGGAGATCTATCCACCTATGAAGTTTCAAGTCAATAACTTTGTTAGTGCAAGAGTTATGCTCCTGACAAATATCTGTACGCCGCCCGCACGACTCTATTCAGGCCCGACCAACAGCTCAAGGGGAGTAACTCAAACACTAAAAGCCATATTTAGAGGTTTAATTTATGTCCACCTGTAATTTATGTTCTTCTTTCCCGTATCGCCCTGAGATCTTACCAGATCGTCATTTTATAGCTCAGCGAAATAACTTAGCATACTGGTGGCGATCAGAAATCATTTGAAAATTAAAATAAAAACGAGTTTTAAATGGGAGGTTTTCAACACTATATAGATCTACTTACCTGAAGTTTCATTCTGTTACCTGCTTCTAAATTGTCATACATACAAATCAATATGTTTGCTAAGTTGTTCAATTATATTAAAAGCAAAGAATTTAAGTTGTTTGTATAATGTTTTATTCTTAATGTTAAGCGACGGTATTTTATGTCTACATATATATATATAGAGAGAGAGAGAAAGAGAGAGAGAAAGAGAGAGAGAGAGAGAGAGAGAGAGAGAGAGAGAGAGAGAGAGAGAGAGAGAGAGAGAGAGAGATTATACATATTTGGATAATTAACACCACTGATGCATTGTTTTCCTCAAAGTTCCCAAGTATGCAAAGTTAATGAAGCATCTGGTTAACTATATAGTTCATATAAAACATAAAAGTCTATAGAAATAATAACATTATAACTCTTAGTTCCGCTATGGAGTATCAATTAGAGACAACTGATAGTATAAGGCGACCAATACAAATATGTTACTTTATTGGTTTGGCATATACTCTCTGAAATGTGTAATAAAACGTTAACCAATTTAATTATTCCACTTTTTTGCTTGTTTTGCTGTGAATGCTAAACTTAAAAACTAGCCAAGCTTTCTTCGTTGATTTTGCCAAATATTTTATTTTACCACTTGTTTTTCTACTTTGAATATTCCAGGTACTGAATTTAGTTAATAAGATGTTCGTAAATAAAAAGAATATAACCGATATTTGTTCATCAGAAATAATTGTTTATCCCAAATCTGGCGACAAAACATTATATTAAAATGGTGACCATACATGCCTATGGGTGAGAATTCAAACCAGCAACACCATATTTTAAATACTCTTAAATTAAATGTGGTGCTGTGCACAATCTCTAAATTAAGAAGTCAATATTTCCCCATGCTAATTATATTTTAAAATTTCTATTTAAATAATCTAAATTATTTATTTAAAAACTTGTTATTTATAACTTACAGTGGATTAAGGCCAAGGGTCCTGCAGATAACAGAGGCATCCTCATCGTCAAAGGAATCATCGCAGACTGTCCCCCACTGATCATCCACAAATATCTCCACCCTCCCAGAGTGATTGGTTGTCCCGTTCACCAGGCGAATGTTCGTGGCTTTTAAGTAAAATGTAGTTTACTCTCTTTATTCCCAAGCAACAATATTAAAGTACTTGTTTTTTTCTAAGATGGATAAGAATATATGACAAAGCCCTATGAGCATTGCAACATATACCAAACTCTAATAAGACACATCGACTACATCTATATAGATGATTGTAGGAATATTATGCAATAAATATATGTATACATTTTAAGTTGTTCATTATACATTTATTAAACTTAATAGAAGCATAGACTTATATTGTCATATGAATCATTTAATCATTGGAAACATCCTATATATATATATTACATTATAAATATACAACACCTAAAGTACCCTTTAAGCATTACAGATACGATTGATCATAATACATACAAAAATAAATAAATTATTAAATGATTAAATTTTATCTGTCTCGGGCTGAGGTTTGAAAATATTTTCACACGTGGACATACCCAATTCTCCGTCTCAGTCTGGTATTATACTATATGTTTACCTATTTACCGGTTATTGACTTTATTACAGAATCGACCATAAGTTTTCTAGAAATACTCTTTAACGACATATTTAAATACATTTAACGACAGTTTATTTTAAAGTTTTCACTACCGGTTGTGGCATCCTTTCCTCTGTTAGGAAAAAGTAAATGCCCAAACCAACAGAATACTCACGGCACTCTAACGCGACCATTTTCCCACCACAGTTGCCGGCATTGGGCGTTCTGGAGTTTTGGTTTATGCAACTTGATAGATCCACCTCGTGTCCTTTACAGTCAATGTTAGAAATAGCTGGAAAGTTACTGGGCGGCAGGGATGTTATCTTTGCTTTGCTGAAAACAACAACAGGCATGGAAATCGAATATTGAATTAACAAAAGCTGTGTAAGAAAAGTTGACTGAAAGGCTACAGTAATTGTTGTTTAGCGTGTTGTTGTTGCTGCTGCTACTGCTGCTGCTGCTGCTCAATTAAAACTAATCAACTGAAGCCAAAATGCAAAAATGACCAGCATCGTTATGCTTTATGGTCAGTTGATAAGAAAATGTGCATTTATTCTATTTGACACCCTGTATACTTATTATTTACTACGATTTGTCAACGACCAGTAAGGGGCAAACTATTCCATCACCAATAAACAAATGAACCATACTTATAAAAGTTCAGATTTATTTTGCATTTCTAAATGAGATAAAGTTTTGGTATTGTGTGTCAGAATGAATATTCGGGACATATGCCAGGTGTGGTTTCAATGGCATTTGCGTATTTTTGAAGGAAAAAAAACCCGAATCATAATTGGTTTAGTGTAATGTTAGTTAAAAGGCCAATTTTAATGCTTTGGCAATTTGCCATGATCAATGATGAGATGCCATCCGATTGTTCTTCCATTAGATGTACTTTGTACAAGATGAACTCGTTCAACTTTTTATTGGTGAATAAGGTGGTAGAGCGTCGGCTTGCGGATCGGGACGTCGTGGGTTCGAACCCCGGTCGGGTCTAACCAAAGACTTTAAAGTTGGTAGTAGTGGCTTCCCTCCTAACGCTCGAGGCTTAGGGGACAGCATTACGCCTGACTCGTCGTTGTCAGTATAATGGACCGGCCGGGTTCAGTCCCTGGGAACCTCATAAGTGCCCCTGTGCTATAATGATAGAAATGTCGCTGTGCAGTATCGGCAAAAATGCCGGCTTATCCCTTCCCATCCCATCCAATTGCTGAATGAAATAAACGTGAGAGGTTGTAGAGAGGTTCTCTTAATCACGTATGACTACACATCTATTGTATCCACACTGATAACTGTTAAGTTCAATGGACACTTTAACGGATGTTTATCAACCCTGACCTATTGTTATGCAGCGATTATGATGTCAATATGATTCCATAATGATAAATATCTCATCAAAACCATAGTTAACTGATAGGTGTGTGATAAGTATCGAACAAACCTCTAGAAACAAAACTAATCTCAAACTTTTAGTGGTATATATCTATATTATATAAGATCTACCACTTACATATCAGATAAGCCGAGCGTATCGAAGACTAAAATGTTTCTAGAGTAGACTAACAGCTCATACCACAAACACGAAAGTAGAACATGCCTTAAAGAGATGAATAATCATTCGATCATATTTGGGTAAACCCTTATCATACTTCAGGTAAATCAAATGTAATTCGTATTTTTTTCAGACGTAATTCATAATTGCATGTCCTCGACTCCAAAACTTGGTAAGATAAATTAAATTCATAAAGACAAAGCATTAAACGTTGGAGATCTTTAAAAGAAAGCTTGCAAATGGTTCACCTAGATTTATCCTTCTTACTTAGCTATTATCAAATTGCTTAGCAGGCGGTTTGTGGAGTATTCAAATCAGTCCACAAAGATAAAATATCTCATCTTAAACTCAAGTTCGATAACGGATTTCTTTGGGACATTTATAATCACAAAAATTGTGTGAGTTTTCGATCCCTGTTGAAATGAGCTTGATCTGTTTATTTGTATATTTAAGCCATACGTACACCCCTTCAAACACTGTAATCAGCATAAAACAACTTATAACTAAAGTATATCAGAAGACTGTCCAAAATAAAAACAATCGGCCCCTTCATTAGCTCGACCTAAAGCACCAGCACATGCCGCACCAGTCAGCACCAGCACATGCCGCACCAGTAAGCTCCTATAGAAACCATACAAATCACACTAGTGGTTTTTGCTTCGAGTCGTTTGTATACAATGTGTCAGTCGCAGTATGGAATTAAAACATTCATGTACCAAGAATGGGTACAATTGGTAGAGCATTGTACGACATTTCAAGTGAGCCCGAATTCGAATCATATACAAAACAAACAATTTAAAATATTGCTCCAATTATATATATAATTTTCTTTTTAATCCTTTTTTTGCAGACATGAATCGTACTTATAGCTCTTACATTAACAAAGCACATTTTCTAGCATAATTTAAACCGAAGACCACTTAAAGGTGATATCCGACAGTTTGGACCAAATCTTCTTTTTCTCAAATAACGAAATAAATAATTGTTACATGAAAAGGTCCTTAAAATGCTGTTCATTGATGTCCTAGATCTGCGTGAACAGTCAAGCAAACATCGCCACTCGTCATTGCAAAAAGGTATTTCCTCTCCGAGACATGCTGCAGAGATAGCTATTTTTAAATTATTTATAAACCACGTGCTAAGTTACTTTTGAGATCACGTTACAAAGTCATCCGGGTAACCTGCTCTGGCGTCAATATATATCTATTTGTAGCAGAGACCACTGTCAGTTATTTTTGTCTTTGGAAATTATCTCTTTCTAACAATTCAGTCAGTGTTCGAAATCCTATTTATTAAGACTACAGTATGGGATTGTATAAAAATTAAGCCCAAATTGCCCACAGCAGTGATTCAAAATTGTTATATGTATTTGATATAGGCAAACTGTCATATACCACATTTAAAGCCTGTTTGGAAATGTTAAAACAATGTTATTATGGCTCTAACATACTGCAACTGCAATCATAACATCATTCAAATGGAATTTAATTGTTGCTTTTAGTTAAAGGAGATTCCCTTAAATGATTCTTCAGACAACAGTAGGATGGTTTTATTTATATTCAAGTTTTAATATCCACTGCTCTAATGTTAATGCTCTTTATAAATATGTTCGTATGCAACATTTACGCACATATGGGTCTTGCTAAACTTGCATTATTTGCCTTTCTTATATCATACAAAGATAGCATAATTTACAGTATAACTATAAAAGTATGTAAATGCTTCTGCGGACCCACCCAGTACTGAGCCCCATCATTCTACAGACGACAACCGCCTCATCCCGAGAGAATGTATCATTGCAGACAGTATGGTTCGTCCCATCCACAGTCACCAGCAGCAGGTGGGAGTTCTCGTCCAAGTAAACAGGTGTCTCTGTAACATGTTGCGTCAAAAATCATTAAAAATATTTTTTAATAAACAGAATCGCCATTTGGCAATGATTAACGGTTCAAACATATGTGATGCACAATACACCTCATTAGGTTCTCTGTATGTTTTATGGGTTGGTTAAAATGTTATTATATGAGATGCAAAAGTCTATACTTACGGCAGTCTATGGCTACATCTTCCGAGTGTTTGCACTGGCTGAAATCCCAGTTACCAGAACTGCATTGCGCGACATTGGTATCGTTTGTGGTACAACCTAGTTCCGAGATGACCAGGCCGGTCCCCTGTCCGTACCGCAGGTCATTGTACCGGGGAATGGTCCTGAAAGGCATTAAGAATTGTGAACTGTTTGATAAAAATGATAAAACATAATGCACCTGGCAAAAAAATATCACATGCATGTACTGGTGGCACACTGGTGCAACAAAGTCAACAACAGAACTGCTGAAGTCAAAGTTACGTTAGCTGTCATCCATCATGAATTTGTTCAGCCTGTGGAAGTCACGGAGCACAGTTGACATCATCTAGACAGGAACTGGGGAAATGTGTATCAACACACTGGCTTATGGGAGTCGGGATATACGCTAAGACTCCCTTATAACGCTGTCGACGGGGTCCATGAAATTTATCAGCGTTCTAAAGGATCGCGTTATACATTTTATAAAGGTTTCATGCACTCAACTTATTCGTTTATACTTTTATACAGGAGGAAGCGACCACCAATACACATTTGGAACAATACTCATGTAGTAGAAAGTGTCTACAGGAGATTGTTTTAAAAGTTACTTGCTTTTTATCTTAACCATGAAGCATTTCTCTATCAGTTTACATAGTCAAAATACAAATTAAACACGTTAAAAGTGTAAAAGTTATAAAAGCTGTACAATATCGACAACTAAAATTAACGTTCTTGAAATTTGTGCAATAAACACATTTGGAAAACTATTTATCTATTGTTAGCATTTAATTTTCACTTCACGTGTTATTTTCTTGACACACAAAAAAAATAATAGCATTGACTTTAAACATCGTATAAATAATGCAATGTTTCAAATAAATGTTTAATCACTAATTCCGTCATCATTATTACACTGAGATGAATAGAATAATGAAGAAGTTATCTTACTCGATATTCGGCACGCCTAGCATCCGACATATTAGCCTGGCATCTGTGTCCCTGAAGTTCTTGTTGCACACGGTGGACCAGTGGCCGTTATTGTAAACTTCAACCCGGCCCTTAAACCGGTTAGGGCCGCCGGCAAGCCTGACCGGCTCCTCATCTGTTGCCCAAACATCATCATAATCATCATCATAAAAGATTACTTTCCATTTTCATAAATTTATTTACTTACTTTCTTTAAACAAAACGCAGCATTGAAGCATATTTAAATGTGACATGTCAGTGTTATAAGTATTTTATTAAGAAATATTGATTTAATATACATCTTTAGTACTAAATTACATCATATATATTTACGTATGTACGTATTTAAGTATGTACGTATGTACGTACTATGTATGTATGTTTTGTATGTATGTACCTATGTATGTAAGTTTGTACGTACGTACGTACGTACGTACGTACGTACGTATGTATGTATGTATGTATGTATGTATGTATGTATATCTGTATGTATGTATGTATGTATGTATGTATGTATGTATGTTTGTATGTATGTATGTATGTATGTATGTATGTATGTATGTATGTATGTATGTATGTATGTATGTATGTATGTATGTATGTATGTAGCTAGGTAGGTAGGTAGGTAGGTTGGTGGGTGGATGGGTGTTTGGGCGTGCGTGCGTGCGTGCGTGCGTGCGTGCATGCGCGCGCAAGTGTGTGTGTATGTATCTAAGGTACTGCAGCATAACGTTGTTACAACAAACTTTGCACAAGATTAATAAATACGTTCTTAGAAGGCTACTCGACTATTATTATAGATATAGAAGAATGTATCATATTCAATAAAACCGTGCAGATTGATTGATAAGTTGTTCGGATCGCTGCTTATGAGATGAATTATGCATTCTTCCTAGAGACCACACTATTTTATAAACATATCAATAACCTTAGACTAACCGCTTTGTGTAAACGATTACAGAATGGTTAGTTAAATGAATAACAGCACCCAAAATCTGCACATTGGACCCTAAATTTACATTCCGTGTGCGTAGCTATGAAGTGGTCTGAAAAATTAAATCTCTTTTTACAATTTGTATTGATTTTATTAGCATCGCTTGAAAATCAAAGAGCTCTCACAATTATAGACACAAAGCAACCTGTCAGAAAATGCACGTGTCTCATTTAAAACAGCCTTTTACATAATTGTATTGTCTGCTTAGTTTTATCATTAAAGCAATTATTTTCATAACTGTAATAATTTGGAAAGACTGTTATAAGAACAACATGCAGTCTGTATATAGATGATGAGGAACTTGTCATCGTTTATAATTTCAGATGTCTTTGGACAGGAGCTGTTTTCCGAATGAAAGTTCGTTAAACAGCACCGCATTACGACAAATGGGACTAAAGGTTTATTCCAGTATTTACACAAATACACAATGCTTATTATATTTCAGTATCTCTTTAAGCTTAATAGAATGACCGAGACATGTTTTAATATATTAAAGGTGTACTTTCTACAAATGAGCTAATTCGTTTTACAATATTCACATCTACATGAATCCGTGTCTGATTAATCAGTTCATCATAAGCACGAGCTTTATAACATTATAAAATAATACACATGTTTATTTTGCTATCAAACAATTAGGACTTTATATTCGGCCTGCCTAGAAATAAAGCGACTATTAATCTGCTTAAGGGGAATTCACCAGGTCAGGGTAAATGCACATCTTGTTAAGTTGCCTATCATATATTTTGTCAATTGACTTTACCACACTAAAAGTTAGAATCCAAATGTAGGGGCAGGAGAACGGCAGCGGTAGAGCAGCGGTACGGCAGCGGTAGAGCAGCGGTATGGCAGCGGTACGGCAGCCGTAGAGTAGCGGTATGGCAGCGGTACGGCAGCGGTAGAGCAGCGGTATGGCAGCGGTACGGCAGCAGTAGAGCAGCGGTACATCAGCGGTATGGCAGCGGTATAGCAGCGGTAGAGCAGCGGTACATCAGCGGTACGGCAGCGGTAGAGCAGCGGTACGGCAGCGGTAGAGCAGCGGTATGGCAGCGGTACAGCAGCGGTACATCAGCGGTATGGCAGCGGTTCAGCAGCGATACAGCAGCGGTAGAGCAGCGGTATGGCAGCGGTACGGCAGCAGTAGAGCTGCGGTACATCAGCGGTATGGCAGCGGTATAGCAGCGGTAGAGCAGCGGTACATCAGCGGTACGGCAGCGGTAGAGCAGCGGTACGGCAGCGGTAGAGCAGCGGTATGGCAGCGGTACAGCAGCAGTACATCAGCGGTATGGCAGCGGTTCAGCAGCGGTACAGCAGCGGTAGAGCAGCGGTATGGCAGCGGTACAGCAGCGGTACAGCAGCGGTACAGCAGCGGTATGTCAGCGGTACAGCAGCGGTATGGCAGCGCTTCAGCAGCGGTATGGCAGCGGTAGAGCAGCGGTATGGCAGCGGTACGGCAGGGGTGCAAGTGCGGCAAAGTGACAAGCGGCACTTATGCGGTACCATGTTCGAGTAAAAACATTTATGCGGCGCAGAAAATGAAAACAAAAAAAAACAAACAAAACACAGCTTTTTGTACATGTGCTTTGAGTACAACAACTGTTACATTTACATTTCATGCAATTTCTTCCACATTTTAATAATGTGTATCGTTGTTGGCGATTATATTCAGATATAAAAAAGTGAAGTTTTACAACGAATATATATAATCTGAGCAAGCCCACCACCCGCACCTGCACAACTATAACATTATGTATTATATAATCACGACCTTACCTTTAACAGCAACTGCAGCATTCAGTAGCGCCACCACACCGATCAATGAGCGAAGCGTCATCATCATCCCGCGGTAATTTAAATTTGTCTCATCATGGGAAGAATGAACATTAAAATATAGACTTTGAAATTATTTACGTTTGCCGACAACAAGATAATAACGTGGTATGAACATCTCTAAAAAGTTGTTCAGCTTTTATATTTTAAAGGAATACTTCCTCGATTCAGCGATGTCTACTTTGACCAATCGGGAGCTTTGTCTTATCTATATTATGAGCCTTTATAACAAGCCTACGCTAGTTTCTTCTTCCTTATTTAAATATTGTAGTGATTAATGATGTCGTTATTTTAAACTTTGATGGTAATTGTCAAAAATTAATTACTATCTTTTCGTTCTAATTAGTGTTTCTTTCTGTATATTTAGACTTATATCACATAGTTTTATGTAGTTATAATGCATATCATTTGTCGCCCTCCTTGCATTTTTCAATAAGGACAGATCTTCTTAATCCATGATCTATTATTATCATTAAGTACTTTACAAGATAAACCCTTCCCAAGTAAGCAATCCAGATAAGCGTCGGTGGATTTTTTTTATAATAGCATCAATTGTATGGCCTTTGTTGGACCTATCAGTACTTGACCAATTTAGATAATATGTAAGTGCACTTGTTTTAATCGCAGCAGCTTAACAGATTAAGGACTATTGATCTCTAAACTATGATAGGTGATTTATGCCACACCATATTCTTCTATTGTAACATGTAAGGCCAAGCTAAAATGATGCAAAGACGACATGTTGCGTTTGTTGGCGACTTTTTGTCGTGGTGTTATTTCTTCATTCTGTGGTGTCGTTTTATAGCTAAGGCCAATGTAATAGAACGTATTGACACGAATCCGCCACCTTACTATACTGTCTTCTATGCGGAAAGGGTGCGAAAATGTAATTATTAAAAGAATTAAATGCAAATACGTACAAAACCTAACACCTATTTTAATCCAACTTGAAATTTATTGAACTAATTGATTTATTACGTTTGCCCTAATAAATGGAAAGGAAATAAACAAACAAAAAAAGACCCAAGGGCATAACTGTGATGATATAAGAATCGCAAACGTGTAAATGTTACCTTTGAAAGTTTTGTTCATATAAAAAACATAGCTTAGCTATAACTTGTTTACATTATAAATTGTTTCATAACATTTAGAATGTTGCAGGTGTTATGTTATTTATTGTTGTTTACGGCCATTACAAGTGCATTGTGCAGTTATAACTTTTTGAATACATATAGTGTTGTTAAAAATGTATACATCGGGGCTTACTAAAATGTAACTTTCGAAAGGATTAGCTCTTATGGGGTTTTGTTAAAGCTTATGGCGTCCGTGGCGTGGTGACAGATTCGCCGTCTGGTTACTCCTCTAATTTCGTACCTCTTACCGCGTGGGATGCTATTTCGTTTGGGGCGGAGGATTTAATATGGAAAGGTCTTCTATCGGATATAAACCCAGACATTTTTTCGGGGTCTTCATCCACCAAAATAGCTGAACGTCGCTATTAGTAAACATAAATGATCGCTGCAATGTATTTCTGAAACAAGCATCAATGTTTCGTTTAAATAAGTGGCACGTGAACACATTGGTAATCGTTCAAAGATGCTTACAATAAAATAGTGTTTGTCACCAAAAATCTAAAATTTAAGCAATTTCTGATGCTTGTGTATTTGTTTTTATTTTGCGTTGGTAATATGTAAGAAACGATCCGGATTATTTGAAATGATAGACAAATTCTAATTCATAACATCTGGGCGTGGCTTCATTTATTCTCTATGATGAACAAAACATATGGGCGTGGCTTCATTTATTCTCTATGATGAACAAAAAATATGAGCTTGGCTTCATTTATTCTCTATGATGAACAAAACATATGGGAGTGGCTTAATTTAATCTCTATAATGAACAAAACATATAGGCGTGGCTTCACTTAATCTGTATGTATATACATTTAAACCTCATCGGTAATGGAACAATCATTAAATATAATCTATGGCGCATTTACCCCAAATGTTCCGAATGTATACGAGGACCTTGGCTCTTATATAACGTATTTGTTACGGAAAAAAGTCAGATTTTTCTCAGCTATATAGTTTTATTAAGATACAATCCCCAACCAACACCCCTACCTTTTGCAGACACCCCTCTCACTCCCCCAGAGATAAAAAAGAGAAACACGGTTGAACCAGATAAAGAAAGTATATCATTTATATTAATTTCCACTTTTTAAAGTAGTTGTAGAACGGAAATAAAAGTGACAAAATATGCGAAAGATGAGCATTAAAACAGTGAATTTGCATGATCATTAGAAATGTCGAAAACAATGTTGAGCAATTATAGCCAATAATACAAGCAATAATATTAAACTGTTTACCAATTGAATTGTGCGTATGATTATGTGACGTTGCAGAAAGAGACAACAAAGCAATATCAATGTTACGAAGATACTGGCTATAATTATGATATAACGATGTTTATTGAGGTTGAAATGGCCATAGTTATTTTGCTGCTTCTGCTGCTGCTTCTACTGATGCTTCTGCTCCTGCTGTTGTTGCTGCTGATGATGATGCTTAAACTAGATGTGCAAACACAGAATCTTGCCTAAATAGTAAGTGCAGTCAGTTTTATGTCAAATGTTCGGACAAATGTGCCATGTCTTTTACAAGATCCAAACATGTACATTCCTCAAATCACATCTCGTATCGATAATAATCATCAAATCATAAATCAAAACTATACACACATAGTTTATATTAGTTGAAATAAAAGGATGTTTGGATCTGTTGATCTGTTTGTTTGTATTTTTCCTATAGCTTCCAAATGCGTTATTCGACACCAGCAGCGAGTGTAAAAACATCATTAACGTACTTTGACAGGTAACGTAAATAGCTGATGCGTTAATCGTGTATGTTCATACGGTCCTGTCATCGGATATAACACATTAGATATCTTTACAGATCGTTTTAAACTACACGCGATAAAATTGTTTGAAAAATTATAATCCTTCCATTACAAATGAACGTATTGAATGTTTATTTAACCTATGCAGTGTGTATTTTTATAAAGATAAAACAACGCGATCAAAGAAGTGAGACGAATAAATGGCAGACGTATAAATAAATGTATGTTTCTGTCATTTTATATAAGGCAGAGGTCCTGGTGCAAATTCTGCAACACGAGGACATGTGTCCTTGTCGCAGACATAAACACCAATAAATATAAAAATAAAGTTATACATTTTTGCTACCCTCTTTGCAGCTTGATCATTTGTAAAAAGCACGGATGTTGGGCAGGACATATAACGTTGAGATCTTAAGTGGCCACACTGTCACTACACGACGACTCTCTTTTTTCTAGTTAAAGAAACTTATATAAGAATACTAATTTATACTAATTCATAGGGTTGTTGAGTACCTGTATGGTCATTTATCATGGACTGTTGGAGAACCAGGTATCTCTATGATAATTTATCGCAGGCTATCAGCGGAGAACCAGATATTCCGCACCCCCACCCCGACCCAATCCCCTCCCCAATCCCCAAAAGCCGCCACCAACCCGCCAACACCCCACCCCCTCCCCAATCCCGAAAATCCGCCCCCCACTTCCCCAATCCCCAATCGCTCAGCACATTTTGACTCTACCGACAAAAATCGAAACTATAATTATTGCCTAAACTGGAAGTGGAAGTGATGTTACTCGTCTAAGGACAGTAGGATAAATTTGTTCGGACAATTCAATGGGAATGCTACAGCAACTGAGCATGAACAAGAAGCAAATACAAGATAACATCTCCGATGGAGCTGTTGTCTTTTCATAAATGTGATTAACTGGAGATGAATAAATGTAGAAGTTTAACTTAAAATATAAAAAAGGGCCTGCAATCGCCAGCAAAGGTGGAGAATGAGGAATAGAGTAAGGCGAATTTTGTGCTGTTGGCTTTGATTTGATAGCGACATTCCGATATGAATTGACATTGTTAAGTACAATCTAATCGCGTATTGACATCCAAATTCCAAGATTATCATGTCTCCACGTGTTTACATTCTACATTTGTTTCCCACTTGTGTGTGTCTTACATTTTATTACATTTGTTAACGACACAGATAGTGTTTTCATAAGTTTTCCCTCAGATATGCAGCACTCAAAATTCATAAAGTGGCAAGATAATCGTTTTAGTACATAGAAAAAGGGTGTGACAATACAAAACTGCAGCAAGAGCAATCGAACAAGCGACTTTAAGAATGCAATAAGAATATATGACAAGTTCCTATGAGCATTGCAACAATATACCAGACCTTAAAAAGGCACAGGACAAAGGTATTCACATGCAAGCCAAACGTAAAAGTACGAACAAATCTGTGTCGAGTCATTTAACAAAAAGAGCAAACCCAACAGTTACTGCCTTGGAAGTGTCAGTCGGCAAAAAGGACCAAAGTCGGCGACGACTTCTCCGCAATTCTAACTGATGCAATTCAGTGTATAGTTTGTATAGTGTTCATTCGTTGCACTCTATAGATGCTCGACCTAATATAAAACACACGATTTGATCAATTAACCATAAATAAAATATCCCTAAATCTGTATTTTAGAGCAATAAATTATAAATTGAAGATATTTACAATATCGCAGTATTTTATAAGTGTAGTATACTTATTATTTAGAAATAATGCGATCAATATCATTGTTACACATTCTTTTTGTTTAAAAGTGAAAACGGTCTATCATTACACTATTAAATACATGAACATTTCAGGTATACACGTGTTACGTAAGAGTCCATCGTATAGTATTTGACCTTGTAACGGTCGGCATTTTAGGACACTGCTTGAGTCACTGCTATGTCACTCATTGATAAAATGTTTTCCGTCACGTGATTTTGATTTGTAAAAGCTTGTGGATTGTTTTAATGGTTGACACATCTGGTACAGTCTGCAATATTTTGGGGCTGTTTTCTCATTTTAAAACAGATAACCGCCATGCAATGTTATTGTTACAACAATGAGATCATCATATTCTCATAGATCTAAATTGAGCCTTGTAATGCAATCAATGCTAATTAGGACTAGGTCTGAATGGTAAGCGAAAATAGACTGTTGAATTGGTGTTGGTTCCAATTTAAGAACTCTTTATTTGTAGTTGCTGCACAAAAGTACACAGAGATAGATAAACAGAGTAGACACCATTTTCTCCCGACGCCATGCAACACGTTATGCTTATCAAAGACAAAAAACCAGTAAATATACAACCAACATGCTTTAAGTAAATTGCACTTTGTGGATGCACGTACATTGAAGATATATCTGAGGGATGGGGTGGGATGGAATTAGCCGGCATTTTTTGCCGATACTGTGCAGCGACATTTCAATCATTATAGCACATTGGCACTTATGAGGTGCCCAGGGACTGAATCCGACTGGTCCATTATACTGACACCGACGAGTCAGGCGTAATGCTGCGTCCTTAGCCCCGAGCGTTAGGAGGGAGGCCACTACTACCAACTTGAAAGTCTTTGGTTTGACCCGGCCGGGGTTTGAAGCCACGACCTCCCGATCCGCAAGCCAACGCCCTACCGCCCGAGCTATTGTTGCCGAGATGTAACGCTTTCACCTTGTAATGCATTCATTTTATTTTCAATAAAAGTACAAAAGTGGTTTCATAAACCATTCTGCTGTAGGATTTGGCTTCTCCGCGTAATTATTCATAACTTGTGTATAAGTATAAATTATCGAATTGTCGTTCTACCAAACTGCATCCATCAGTCATGTGCTTGCAATTATATAACGTTTATCAACTTCGTGAAACATGAACAATTTATATTTTTTATAATTATATAACCTTTATAATTCTTCGAACAACATAAATACGAAATGGATCCAATAGTTGGACGTAAGGTCAAATATATTGTCCGTGATGAATGCGAAGATTATTAGAATGTAATATTAAACGGCTTTAAAAAACCTTTCATTTAAACGTCTAGTTGTTTTATTTCTACAAAGGCAATGAATATAGAACAGCAATATGCCATATTCGCCTATTTGATGCTTAACTTTATTTGTAATACTTTTATAAGTATTAAATCTAATTATCACATGTCACAGAGTGTGATGAAGCGAGTTTTAAAGGAACAAACCATAAAACATGATTTTAGTTGAAGAAACCTTACTTTATTGAAAATAATTGTGATTCATAGTAATTTTAAATGATTCGTATTGACTTCATAACTATTGTTTGACATGTTGCATACGAGAACTAATTAAATTTCTCTGGAAATGACAGAATATCGGTAAGTTCGGGAAAACTTACTTTTAATCGGTAAAGAAACAGTTTATTTATATTTTAATCACCAAAAACTCCAATTTAATATTGCCTGTTTTATTATTTATTTTCTAAAGTTTTTGTCACACCAACAATATTTTAATTATTGGGCAACAATATCCACTTGAAGCAGTGTCACAGTGTCTGACATACCGTGAACACTGAGCATGCTACTACACATGGTAACATTATTCCTTTCAGCGCGTCTTTAAGACCTAGAATTACCCGTTTTGCTTGAGGAGATAGCAATGAGGCTTTACCACTACCATTTAACATATGAGGTATGTCGCGGCCCGGTTTCGAAACGGGGCTTCTCCGAAGCTGACCTTCTACTGAATGAGATAATTATATTCAATGCCTGTGAAAGGGAATCCGGTTTCTGCTTATAAATGTAATGTAAATGTTGTAAATGTTGCCATACATCAATTGATTCCTGTCATGCTTAAGAGCACCTGGTCGCTTTGTCCTCTCTTCATGTCATTTCCCAGTTTTACCTCAATCCACCCAGAGCGGTGGGTGAGACCAGCGACAAGACGGACCTTAGTCACAGAGTTAAAACAGAAATACTTTGGTTTAAAAGGGTCAACACTTTTATGTTAAAGGAAAATTAAATGAAGTGATTTTCACGCTACGTTACGTTACGACAATGTAGAAACATGATGATGTACTCACAGCAATTTACGTCAGTATCCTCGCCGTGGTCACAGCTGTTGTGAGACAGCCAGGGATTGGAGCGACGATGGGAAACATCGGATCAGTCACCATTACATTCCAGCTTGTCTATAACGGTAGGACCGTTCCCGCGGTCAAAGTATGCACTCCCATAGAACATGGCATTACTGAATATAGCAGGTTAAGATCTTCTGCATCTTCTTCTGGCTAAAGTATCCAACAAAATGAACAGAACTAAGGAAAACTATTTAAAAGGCAACATATTTACTGCATCACTTAAGAATCAGGCAACTGCACTGCGGAAAGCATTAGTAATTCCAATGAGAGACTCAAGAACATTGGTACACAAACTCTATGTTTATAGTAACACATGTACATACAGTGAACTGTTGCGATTTAAGAAGCCGTGGCGGTGTCAGTTACAGAATATTTGATGGCAATATCATATTCAAATGCTCGGCTGATTCAAACTTTGATGCTGATATGGCGTCACAGAATGAAAAGTCTCCATAAACTCTCTTGCTATGTTGGTCAAGCAGGTTGTTGCTGCCAATGATGATGCGAGTGTCAGTAGAATAGATACATTCAAAACTACACCAAGAGGAAGTAACCAAACCAGTTGAATATGGCCTCTCTGTTGAAAGGTTCAGGGAACCCAATAACCTCACCAATACCAGCTACCTGTGCAAGAAAAAACTGACATTGACAAAATTACCATGTAATGCGGTCTCAACACACCGTGTGGTGAAAAAGCAGACTATTACCGATTGACCGTTCCTAGGCGGTAACTGATGGTTTTTCTTTGTTTTATGTCTCGTCTCTGTGTTTTTGTCACATGTACATTTACATTGTTTGCCTTTGTCTACTAGTAGATAAAATTTAAATATCTGTGGAAATTTTGATAGGACCTTTTCTTATTTACCTTGCATTTTATTGTCATAATAAAAATGTCCTGAGTAAACTGGATAAAAACGAAGCGAATGCCATACAATTAGGAGCTAAAAAAGGCTGGCTATTTACGATAGACAGACATGACACCATCTGACCCTGACACCATCTGACCTTTACACCACCTGACCTTGACACCACCTGACCTTGACACCATCTGCCCTTGACACCTTAATACTGCACTTTATAAATAAACAAAGGGCCTCACATTGCAGTATGAGCCAGAATACACCGTTTTCACTGCAGACATGCATGTGTACAAGGTAGCTATTAACATTTAAGGGCATAGCCTGAACAATGTAGTGTGGAGGCTTGGTGGTATGAACATGCTGATGAGTTTCATTGGATCAGTAGGGATGTTGATGATTCCATTGAATGAATCTTTGGAAGACAAAGTATACGCAACAGCGGTAAAGGAACCAATATCCGTTCTTGGCGGGGTTGGATGAGGGGTTGTACAGCAGTCCGTGAAATAGATGCAGTGGTATTTTGACATTCTCAAATATCAGTTCTACATATTGTATTTTCTTTTTATTTGTTTACGACGCGCTGAAGCGCGGAGTCTATTGTGATCACGTTTGCTGATTACCACTGGAGAGTCACGTGACCAGGATGTTTACCGATATGATCTAAGCGGTAATCAAAAATACAGTTCATCATCAAGCAACAATATAAAAAATGTCTTAAATATCCAATGTCACATCAAAAACTGTCGTGATTGTCACAGTAAAAAACTGTCGTCAGATAATGATAGTCAAATATGTTTACTTTCGATTATATTCTGTTTACATAAAATTAAACCTTTTTCCTATACATTTATGTTTCTTTGTATTTTTGCCATATTTCTTTTACTGGAACAATACATACTTTTGTGTCGTCTTTGATGCTTTGCATCAATGTTCTTCTTGTTTATTAAGTGTAGTTACTATAATTTGTAACACAAACCGTAAACGAGATATATGTATCCTATAGAAGGGGGTAAGGTCAGGTAAAAAAACAGCAACATGAAAATCCCAAGGAAAAAATTATATGGGATTTGACTTCTTTCGGATTACGTATCATATAAGATAGTGATACTTTAGTGGACAGTTGGTACGAAAACAGGTGTTTGACTTGCCATATATATAATTTAACATAGTGATACTTTCTGGACAATTGGCCCGAAAACTGGCGTTTGTATATATACCCGGGCCTTAAACTATCTTCCAGCGTAAGTAGTTGATTGTAAATTGTAGTATAGTAAGCCTCAGTCTGGTTTTCGAAAAGGGACTTCTACTGCAGACAATATGTTTATTCTTCAGAGTAGAGTACGTAAATATAATTATGAGTAAAGTGAGAGTCGGGTCAATGGGACTTAAGCAGTGGTTTCAATTTGTTTAAACATGAGTTGTCTCTCTTACCTTTTTATAAAAATCATCAAAGTTGAATATTTTCTTATACATAAATACCCTACAATGTTTACAACTATGCACGATTCGGTTGACTTATTACTGTTTTTATGTTTAACAATGCGACTCGCAAACAACACCTCCGTGACTTGGGAATTGGCATTTACAGATATGTACTCGTAAAATCCTAACTGCCTCTCAGTTTATTATCATGGTTTCTTTGTTGTCTGTAAGTATCCCAGGTTTTGCAATTACTGCATTTTATTTATTAAACGGTACTTTCTTCTTGAACATGGCCTTGCAGATGGCTCTTGTAATTTATAAAGGTATTCTATGCAACAGCTGTTTGATGTATTTGTGTGAAAATAGATTAATATTATCACTTGTTTTATTATAGGTTTGGTTGTGTCGTTTTATATACATGGGTAATGGACTGAAGACTTATTTTAAAGTTATGGTTATCTGCCCCTTTTTATGGAAAATTCGTTCCTATTTACTGTGCTTTTATTAAATAATAACGATTTGTCGAAAATCCAGCTTATTTACAACCTTGAAACTCAAAATGTGTACTCACTTTAAAAAAAAGATTCTGCCAAGATGTCTTTTTATATAATGTTTTAATGTGTTAACATATACACTGAGCCAACTTATAAGAGATAAAAAATCTAAAATTTAATGTGGAATTAAGTTTCTTAACGTTCTGTTGTTGTTGATTTCTTTAAAAATGTTTACCGAACATTAAGGCAAAACAATGTTTTATTGCATTTTTGTTTATAAATCTATTCAAAATTAATAAAAAAGTATTTTCTTTCATTTTTGTAGATAAAATAGTTTTGCCTCTGATTTCTAACGTAAGATAAAATACTCTTTAGTAGTGAAAAGTACAAAATCAGGAAACCTTCCAAATGGAAAACTATTCTATCATTAAGTTCAGCCTGTACAAAAAATCCTTAAGTCGTGCTAGAGTTGTTTATTGGGTTTATCATCCCACCAACAGTATTTCAGTTATTTGGAGACGGTGGCCACTTGAAGCAGATATAGTGCTGCCTTCAATGTGTTAAGCATGTATAGGTATATACACCTGACATAATACAACACCTAGTCATTTTATCCTGACACCGGGCCAACCAGTCATGGAACTACCCTTATATTTGCTTGAGCGTTAGCAGGGTAGCTATACCACTACTGTTGTAAGTTAACGACTTTGGTATGTCATGGCCAGGGATCGATCCTGGGCCCTCCTGTCCCTAAAGCCAATGCTCTACTGATTGTGCTACCAGGTCCGGTCCATGCTAGAGTATTCTAACTGAAGTTGAGCTACTTCAGAATTGACCGTGTTATAGGGTTAAGATAGAATACTTTTGTATTCTTGGTTAAAGTTTGTTAAAGTTTAGATTTATTTATAATTTAGCCAAATTATTATTAAAGTACCTAGAATGGGCCAAAACACACTGAATTATCATAGAAAAACACTTTTAATTTTTAATATTTTCTATTGACCCATCAATTTTCAATGTAAGGAATGTGGATACTGTTAAAACAAAACAATGAATCCTACGGGAAATCAGAACATGACTGAAGATGATTGTTTCACAAAATGTGTGGGATGTGATCATGTAACTGTACACACTTGCAGATGTTGACAACCTCTTAAGTAATTTGTAACAAAATGTTTTTTATTACAATTCACACAAATCTAGAGTTTAAATCTCAGCATTATGAGTGCAAGTTAAAAAAAAGAGAACAAGAATTAGTACGATCGGAAACAATAAACTATATATAAAAAGGGTACGCCTTAAATAGTGATGGAATGTGATAAAGTCATTAGAGAAAAAGTGGATTTCGAAGATAAACGTGTTGTGATAGTAATTAACACATTGAGAAATACAAAATGGATTAAACTGAAGTGTGTATATCCTTCAGGGATGAACAGATCAAGTAATTATAGTTAAATACTTATGGTGTGTATGCCCTAATTACCACAGAATACAAACCTTTATTTATTATATTTAGAGGAAGTTGAAACACCATTTGTCCGATTTCATTAATTGTATTACAGATTTCAAATCAAACTTACTTTAAAAAAAACAATTTTTATCATTCAACTTTTTCTGCTAAAAGTCATATAAAACAATTTCAGCTTTGCGTTTTGTATCTCTTAATTGATACTATGGTTAAAAAAAAAGTAGAAAAATAATTAATAGAGCACAATCTGAATTTTCAGATCTCACAAAATTGGGCTTTGGATTTAGAATACATACCTAAAATCGCTGCGTGTTTGAATGAAAACATAATGTATGCACCTTTCTTTGACATAGGCTCTGATCGTTTTTTCAACTACTTTGGTATGTCGCAGTCCGGGGTCGAACCCGGGACCTCCCGTACCTAAAGCCGGCGCTATATCGATTGCGCTACCTGGTCAGGTGAGAAAACCATGCACTTGGGAATATAGAAAATAGAATATAGTGAGACATCCAAGGCACCGCAGAGAGCATGGATGCGAGACATCCAAGGTGCCGCAGAGAGCATGGATGTGAGACATCCAAGGTGCCGCAAGAGAGCATGGATTTGAGACATCCAAGATGCCGCAGAGAGCATGGTTGTGAGACATCCAAGGCACCACAGAGAGCATGGATGTGAGACATCCAAGGCGCCGCAGAGAGCATGGATGTGAGACATCCAAGGCACCGCAGAGGGCATGGATGTGAGACATCCAAGGCGCCACAGAGAGCATGTGTTGTTAAAAAAAAGATGGGTATCCCGGGAACTAAACATTCTATTTATACTTCTCTGTTCATTACGTAGAGTAACAAATTCTGTTTCTGTTGTTAAAAAAGACATCGCCAAACTGCTGCGAATTTCTATTAATGCTAACTACTTTTTATAATTGCAAGCTACACTTTATTGTTGCATGCTACACAATTATAAAAAAAACGTAATACTTTTCTATGAAAAAAGGCTTCCCTGAATAACTGCAGCATCGTGTTATTAAAAGCTACACTATCGTCCCCATTAAAAATCATTCCATAAGAAGCAACGCTCTCCAGAGCTGCACCAAAAAGAGTAATGTCCCTTCTTTATCTCTCCATGTGTTTTTAATACTTGCAGTTGTGTGAAAGTTACCATACCAGGAGTTACATTATTGTGATACATCATATATCTAACAAATGAGTAACTATATGGGGTATGAATCCTTTGATTAGTGCACAAAATGAACAGAAAGCTACCGTCACTGAAAAAAATCAAACCTTAACATGATAAAAACAAGTTTTTATAATAACCTGCATATATTTCTTGGTCATCTCTTCGACCACACAGTAAGTAAGGTGTGACAACTATACATGTATTTGTGTGACAAAATTGCCTCTACACTTGTAAACAAAAGTATGTGTGGCGAGTTGCCTTCTGCATCATGTCATTGTATAAATGAAATCAGTGATAGTACCTCTCACATTGCATTAATTGCAGGCTGTTGGTTATATTGTCTCAGGTTAGTGCATAAAGCCATCACAAGCAAGAAAACAGGAAGCTTTGGCCTTCCAGAAGTATCTCTAATGTTGAGTTAGAGGGGTGTTAGTTAGTACCTTTTTTCAATTGAATATCCGTGATAAACAGTCTCTATAAAAACAAAACTTTCTTTTTATATGGCCTGGTAGTAAAATAAAAAACAAAACATGTAACATACATAAATTTATTTTTATGACAAAAGGAGACCAGTCAACAGATCCATTGTAGAAATTATTGTTCTTAACCTATAAATATTGAACAAAAAAGGATATGCACACGACACACAAAGTCTGCACTTTGTACCATATCTTAAATATTGCATCACTAACAGACCAATCGGTGTACTGATGTTTGTACATTGTATCTTTACATGAGCACAGTTTGAATGTAGATTAAAAACTTGGAATTTCTTATAAACAGAAGGACTTAAAAAGACACATTTTTTAAATTTCCAACTTGAAGACAACAAACTTTTATTAAGGACAACAAATTGTACACAAATAAGTTGCATTTCAATAAATTATTTGTTGTGGTTTAACACAGTTCAGCCTTTGTAGACAAACCACACCAATAATTAAATGTCCCTTAATGGCTATTATGTAAATCTAGCAAAATAATTTTGTTAAAGCTTATAATTTCATGTGTGAACAAAATAAATATATATAAAAAGGGTTTTAAAAGAACACAGTTATTTCTACCATGAACATGTTGACCCTCCCCTTTATGACAACAATACATTGCACCATGGTCCCTATGTCAGAATGCCTCCCCTGTGACAAAGTCTGCTCTCGTGTCTACTGGCTGCGGGCTTGACTTCACACAATACATTAGCTTTCATGAGTATTTTAACAACAAATTCATTGCAATACAATACAAATTCATTCTACCTGTCCATTGTACTCACAATCACAAACACATCTATTATACAGTATATTGCAGTGTGGTTTACATACAAATTACACTACTATATACTTACAAATGCAGGGTACATTGTAATAAAACATGAAAATCTTCGTACATGGAAATACAATAGACACTTAGTGTACACTGGAATATAGAAGAATCACAAATTCATTGTCAATTGCAATGCATCAACAAATTACTTTAAAAAGCATGAGCACATTATTCAGTTTGTATATGTTATAGCCAAGTTTGTGATATAGAAAGAAATAGTGGGCACAACAAGCATTTTAATAGATGTTTCATATTTTAATAGACAAACATATTGTAAAAGATAAATGTCTTTATACTATACCAAAAATGTTAAATAAATTGCATTAAAATGATCTTGTGTATTTTGTGTTTCTAAAACCACAATAGCAATAATTAAAATGGTCAAACATGCAAATATTTGTGTGTCGTTCAAGAATAAAAAAGACAAACAAATGATAAATAAAAATATAGATGGGAAATTCCTTTTGATCAAATCTGATAAAAGACATTAAAAAACAATTAAAATACCTTGACCAAACAGTCAAATGCAACTTAAAAAACTCAACAGGTTTTGATAAGTAATATGAAATATAATAAGCTCAACAAAATGTAATAAAAGATGTTTATGACATTGAGAAAGTTAAAAATTGAGGGATACATGCCATAAAAAAACTGATTTCTGATTTGAAAACATTTTCACAGATAAAAGAAATGAGGAATGAAGGTATATATAAGGAATTTAATATTTCATTCAAACGCAATAAAAAAAACAATAAAAAAGTTTATACATATTGGCTGCATTAACATAAATAACATACACAATAATCATCAACACAATTACAACAATTTTATTTACCGAAAAGTTTCAACGATAGCAAAAGATCACATGCAAACGTACTAAAATAACCAATAGACTAAAAATTTACTCTTTTTATAAAATTGACAAAACAAAAGAATGTATTTGGGGGCATGTGTTTTAATTCTACAACTTTCTTCAATAAAACATTAATATTTAAACTGATGCTGTTAACTTGTTAAAGGATAAAATCAAGAATAGAAATTGACAAAAGTAACTAGTTAATGAAGGCAATAATTATCCTTATTCAATGTCTTTACTGAAACCTTGATTTCCATGAAATTTACATCTAGTACGGAAGATAACAACATTGTTTCAGTACGTTTAATTCAATTTAAAAAAATATATTTGAAGTTCCTGATTTAAAGTACAAAATTAAGCAGCCAGACAAATATACTTACAGAGGCTTTGGACAAGATCACTTGAGATTGTCAAACATTTACCCACCAGAATGTTAGTTTTAACCCCTTTAACACTGTGTACAGAAAAGATGAAAGAATAACCCAAAATAAACAGCAGCCCCAACTGTCCAGCAAGAATAAATACAATTAATACCTACTGCCACCACTATATAAAAAGCCATTTCAATAAATAATTCCTAAATGTATGACATACAAGAGTGTTGTCTTTTATTTCCAAGTCACAAATTTGATATATTTTACATATTAACCTTTACACATTTTAAGAAAAAAGTCCTTTTTCATGTAATAACAACTTTTTGCTAACTCACACACAGCTGAGATAATTACTGTATTTTAATAACTTAATATCATAAACTGGATGTTGATAAATTTTGACACTAAAAATAACAAGTTGCTATGGCAACCTAGGATGGCTACAGTCCACCATATTGTTCTGGAACGGGAGTGGGCTGACGAGGGCTGGATGACAGAGGTGTACTCTGCCCGTCTGTTATCTTCTTCTTCTTCTGCTTCTTTTCTTTCTCTGAAACTTTGTCACTGAAATAAACAAGATATTTGTGTGTATTATTAGACAATTTTAATTAAGAGATAAATACAAGATTTTCCCCCCAACTTCCCTTCTTTAAAGATAAAGACATGCCATTTAAGTCCTAAAACAGAAGAAAACTGGAATCTGACATATAACATCTCAGCATACTTGTGAATGCTCCCACTTTTTGGAGAGAGACTCCCAGTTTTTGGAGGGAGACTCTCACTTTTGGAGGGAGACTCCCACTTTTTGGAGGGAGACTTCCACTTTTGAAGGGAGACTCCCACTTTTGGAGGGAGACTTCCCACTTTTGGAGGGAGACTCCCACTTTTTCAGGTTCAAAATTATTTGAAAATGAGGTTTGTTTTACAAATTTTCAGAAATCTCCCTACTTGGAAAAAGGTAACTTCCTTTTTTGTTGAAATAAAAATAGCGTTTCTCCCACTTTGTAAGTGAAATTCTCTCACTCTAGCCTCAGGAAAAGTTCCCATGTATGTCTCAGTGATACGAGTTATCATTTGCTATTGTTTTGTTAATAAAAAAGTTGGTGACATATAAAAAGTGTGTCTTATAGTTTTACAGCAGTTAATACAGTAACTATAAAGTACATGTATGCAATCTTGTTTGAACACATTATTTCAAAAATTGTTAATTTTTTCTTTTATCTTACATGGGTTATCTTACATGGGTAAAAGCACTTAAATATCCTACTCCTTTTGGAACTATCCATTTATATACAGAAAGCAGAAAAAGTTAATGATATAAATTATTTTCCCCACAGAAACATTTCTTTTAAAACACAAAACACCACTTATTTCTGGATAAATAATAAATGATATGAGTAAATATAAACAATACAGGTGAATAGACATATAGCATTTGTTTTGGTTGTTGAAATACATCACAGCAACCAATTATGATCATTAAAGTGACATCCAGCTGTTTGGTGGAAGAAGACCTGAGACCAATGTCTGAGCAGAACCACCTCGCACTCCAAGTCAGCTGGGAGACCTTCCCACATTGAGACCTTCCCACATTAAGTTCTTCGTCCTAAACGGGACTTGAACCCTCGCAGTGGGAGGCTAAGCAGTCAGAGGAGTTACAAATCAGCAACTCTATAACTATACCATGGGCAACTCACAGACATATACATGAAAATAAATAATGCCATCATATCCTTTTGCCATTAACCAACATATGCAATGTTAATGAACAAATGCAAAAGCTAAAATAGCAATTGTATGTTCTTCATAAATTGTTACATATAATCGATAAATATTTGTTACAATTGTATTATTGTATTCTTAAGCAAATTAAATTAGATTAATTATTATTGTTATGCTTTGGTAATGTTATAAATGTCATTACATTAATAAACCTTTACACAAGAATGAATACAATTTATACCACTTAAAATAATACCAGTATGTACTACAAATGGCTTCTTGCTCATCAGTGAGTAAGAAAAAGAAATAATTAAAGGATTTCATGTGAGGTCAAGATCCCAACCCTCTGGTGTCCTATTTTAATGGAAGTTCACCAAGGCTCATTTCTTTTTAAATAGTTTACCATCAGTTTAGGCTCTTCCAACCTTACAGTCAATTCTAAGATTTATTATTTTAATCTCAGATTCAAATACATCATTTGAAACTACAATATTTAATATAGATTTGAACACATTATTTAAAACACAATAGATAAAGAGACACATAAAAAGTAGCATATAATTATATGCAGGCAGGGTGTTATTGTTGAAATTAATTCAATACATTTTCTTATTTTTTACTTTATCTTCAATTGCTTATTTATATCCAAGTTGCTTATATAATATAATATACATTTGATCTGTTTTAACTCCATAAATGTTAGATATTTCAGTGTATTTTATGTGTATGTGGTATGGGCAATACCAGTCCACACAACAGGGACGAATGGAGAGCTGGTGTTAGACGTTCAAGCCGCCTGCTGCCTACCTCAGTATCTGGGACACCCGCAGCAGATGACAAATAAACTCAGGATATGATGATGATGATTCACAAAACATTATCTAGCTGTATACAACTGAAAGTACTACAACAATGTAAAGTGTGCTTAGCACATGCTGATCCCGATAACGGACAGGCCAAGTTATTTACAAAAGATACAGGGTTGTTTATACTTGTCTGCAGTCAAAACCTCTCATCATCATTTGTGCATACAGAAATCAGGCCAGGCAGAAATGATGATAGATCTATGAGACAAGCGACCCCCTTTCATAAGGTCAACATATAAATCAGACCTTGTAAATGAGAATTATTATGACAAAAATACTTCCATTAGTATCTGAGTTAAACCCTAATTGTATAAAAACATCCAATTTTGAGACAATATTTTAAAAAGGAAAGATCCAACTTTACAATAGTGCATGTAGTGTTGTTAAATCATAGAACATTATGTCGTTCTTAAGCAAAAATTTAACTAAATGATTTGTATCAATGCACCATAAACAGCCCTATGTAAAACATGCATACACATAGAAAGTTACACAGAGGAGACAGTATCAAAGTGAAAAAAGGGTGCAGGATATGAAATATTCACAACATTAAAGCTACAGTATAATTATGCCACACACAGATGTTCATCAAATGGATGTCAAAAATGTTATCAAGACCGAGGTTAGCCAAGATGTAAAACTAAAATGGCAATATGTTTGTGATTTTTAAGCTTTTTATCAGTGAAAACATACACCCATACACACCTTTTTTAGCAAGCAGAACATGCATAACAAGAAAAGACCCCAACCAATGAACCGTTCTAAATCAGCTAATTTTAACCAATCAGAAAGCAGCAATTGATTTACCCCGTCAAACGTGCTCACAAGCCAACAAGGAAAATCTTAAATGCAACCTCAAGCATGTAAATACGCATGGCTCTAAACATGTCAGAACCTGAAGAAAAAGTTTTAAATAGCCACATTTATGAAATCAAAATCAATAATTATATATCAATAGGGTTGCCAATAGTATATAGTGACAAAAATACATTTTATATCAACAAGAAAAAGACTAAACACACTGTGTTTGGCTGTTGTATATTGGTGCAGTTTGCATTTAAAATCTCCATTAAAAGATAGCTTGTGTACCTATATCAACAGTTATTAAGGGCTTGCACAGAGTATTAGCTTGCAATGTAAAGCTTATTAAAATTTAGATAACTCTAGTTAGTAGTAATATTTATTTATTTGGTTCATCGTCCCACCAAAAGTATTTCAGTTATCTGGAGACGGTGTCCACTTGAAGCAGATATAGTGCTGCCTTCACTGTGTATAGCATGCCATGAACACCTGGCATGATACCACACCCACATTATTCTGACACCGAGTCAACCTGTCGCGGAGCTACCCTTATATTTGCTTGAGCGTTAGCAAGGAAGCTTTACCCCTATTGTTTTTAACAACTTTGGTATGTCGTGTCCCCAGATTGTACCTGGAGCTGACACTGAGCTGACCAATTGTGCTATTAGGTCTGGTGTTTTCTAGTAATATTTCTGTCATAAA
Organism: Sinonovacula constricta; assembly: GCA_007844125.1. Lineage (NCBI taxonomy): Eukaryota > Metazoa > Mollusca > Bivalvia > Cardiida > Solecurtidae > Sinonovacula > Sinonovacula constricta. Next base: position 35,650,453 of record CM017564.1, on the reverse strand, counting down.
ACTTAATATCTACTCATAAAACTTAATATCTACTTGTTTCTGTTGTTATTTTGCTGCTATTTTCTAAGTGGCACCAACAACATGGTAATGTTTTCATGATTTGTTGGTTGGTAGAGCGACTAATAAACCACAAACCAGGCAGAAAGACTATGCATGAACACGTTGTTCCTACTGTAACTTGCAGCCATGGGGCTGCGAGGTTTGATTGCTGTCTTATATCAACATGAAAAACATGGGTAAAAGTTAGAAATTATGAAAATCCTAAAATTCTGAAAATGTGTCAATTTATATAGGGAAAATAAAGAAAATCAACCATTTTCAGACACAGAATCCTGAATTCAGGCATAATCCTGAAAACTTTCACCCATGGGAAAAGGATGTATGCATTTATAAAACAATATTTTTTAAGTAAAACACAGTTAAGAAGAATTTATATATAGAAAAATCTTCATATTCAAGGATATTGAAAATAGTCTGAGTATAATCAAAATCATCAACCAATAAAATATGCTCATTATCAGTTTACTGTTTCATATAATACCTGTTCTAAGGCCATACTTAATGAACATTATTGTAACAACAACAACAAAAGAAAACACAAAAGATGCATGCAGAAAATAATAAAATTAATAATACTTCTATAGTGTAGAGTGAAGCAAACTTATGCTGACTATAAGTGTGAGCATTTAAAAATATATCTGACAAGAAATTCTTTAAGGGTGTTGACTTATTCCAAAGTATAATAGAAGCATAAAGTGGACAAAATATAGAAACTTAGGACTCTAGCCAACATACAAACCAGTGTAGCTACTTTCTAAGGCTTGCAACATCAGCACAGTCTACAAACACAGAAGAGTTCTTACATTTACTTCTTGTTATCTAGTTTTTATTTAGCTAGATTCGAGCATTCTAAAATTATCATGAGCCATCTTAAAATATACCTTATAATGTTCAAGAACTTCGGCTAATCTGTTTCTGATATAGCGGGCTCTTTACTGGTATTAACTCAAAGCCTGCTAATTACAAGGTGACAAACCTTAGGAAAATAGTGTAGGTCAGCCAGCACACTCTGAAAGCTGTATGATCAAGATCTACACTATCTGCTGCCAAATCTCTAGCAATATGTCTAGGCATATCTGTATGCCAATTGTAGAAGATGGCTTAGAATATGTTTTTGTTTTGTTTTTTGTTACATCGCAGAGACACAATTATGGTCATATTGGTGATGTCCAGCTGATTTTTGGTGGAGGAAGACCACAGAGTGAAGTATGGGTAAAACCACCAGCACACTGCAGGTTAGATTGAAAACCTCCCCACATGAAAGCTCTAAAAATAAATATAATTATTGTTAAAATGTAAAATGCGAAATAGTAATTCATCTTATTTATAGTTAAATGTTAGAATTAGATTAAACTAGTAATGGCAGACCTGGACAGTTGTAACCACATTATAACTATACAGTGTACATAGTGAAACCTTGACCCCACCCCCACCCCCCCATTTTATTTAATAATGCATTATAAGATAATAAGATTAAGGTTAAAGCCTGTTTTACAGCTGAAATATGTTAGTATTAGGTTAATCTCCTTCCTACACCAACACCTGGGTCTAAGGCTATAAAACTCTGAGCTCCAGTAGAAGGGAACTTTCCATGAGGTAATGGTTATTTTAATTTACCTATGTCCCATGTGGGTGGGTATTTTGAAATAATTTACCATGGTAAGAAGTGCTTATCGTGTTTATTATAATAATGCTCATGCAATATTCATATTTATTTAATATATTCTACAAAACATGTTACAGTCTGAAGCTATTGCAAAAGTAAAGAATAGGGAAATTAACTGCTGCTAGTTCGACTATACTACTACTACTACAACAACCACTACTACTACTGCTTTTACTTCAGTAAATATATATTGAATTCCTTCCCAAAGGGGAATAAAACAATGGCATTTGACAATAAAGAATGAAGTCCTGTCATAAATAAAAAAAAAGCAATTTTGTTAATTAGAACCTCAGAGTTTTCTAACCATGAGCCAATACAGTAACTGTGGTAAACATTTCACAGCATGCACTTTTCTAACTGTCTACCTTTACAATATATCAGTACATTTTGCATTCGGTATTAGTTCTCTTACCTGAAGAATGGAATGAACTCTAGCATAGTTTGTTTGCAGACATTGTTAGACAGAGAAGGGTTCTTCTCCAGTATATGGTTGATCAGAGCCCGCAGGTACGTTTGTAAGATGTGTCGTCTGATCTCTACAACCTTTGCATCCTAGGGTCCAATCAGAATGGTATTACTACACACAAGTTTGGAGATGTGCAGTGTACAAATATTTAGAGTTAGAAGTAAAAATATATTTTACAGTTTTGAGCATTTTCTATTATCAGCAATAAAGGCCAAGTTGTAAGAAATTTTCAAAAATTTCCAAAACGTTTTTTTAAATACCTGTATAGATATATGCCAAATAAGGGCATAGATTTACTGCAATTTTTTAAGTTATAATTTGATTATTCAATCTCAAAACCATGGATTTGTTCTTTAAGTTTATTTTCAATTAAAGTCACAAGATGTCAATGTTCAGTTTCTTTAAGGTGTAAGATAATGATTTCCTTTAGGGCATTCACCTAGTAAATTTTCTTGGTCCATTTTACTGATTTATCTCTTGTAAACTGAACAATCTTAAATGTTAATCAGTATATATTGTGGGGTTTAAACATAAACTGTTTTATACAATAAAGAATCACCAGACCTGGTACAGCAATCATTGTCATTAAAATAGTAGCGGTATAGCTCCCTTGCTGACGCTCAAGCAAATATAAGGGTAGTTCTACGACTGCTTGGCCAGGTGTCAGGATAATGTGACAGGGTGTGGCATCATGTCATGTGTTCACGGCATGCTATACACAGTGAAGGCAGCACTATATCTGCTTCAAGTGGACACCATCTCCAGATAATTGAAATACTGTTGGTGGGACGATAAAATTAACAAACAAACAAACATACCTTTTTGCCAAATGTTTTCTTTTGTGGGAAATCAAACTTAGCCGACAGTGGGTATGACTTTTTCATAGCCTTGTGGAGATCGTTAAACTGTTTGTAACGCTTGTATATATTCCATTCTTCATCTTTAATACGTACATATATCTGTAAATAAAATAGGCTTTTATAAGTAAAAACAAAAGTTAAAATACTTCAAAGTGTGTGCATTTACTGCCAAGTGATGTATGCCTTAATTTGCTCAATCAAAATTTAATGCAAAAAAAAAACTTTTCCACTTGTCAAGATAGTTATATACGTAAAAATTGTTTTAAATTGTAAGGTGATACAGTTCATTGATACAAAATTTTAAGAAAATGCCTTAAGAAATCTTTAGATGCTTACAACTTAGAACTTCTGAACATACTTTATGCATAGCAATACATACTTTTTAAAAAAAAGCCTTGTATGAATTTTAAATGTAAGAAATCGTATTGATAGATATAACCACTGAAACAAACAATTTAATGACATTTTGACGGAAATATCTACATTCTGTGTCTGCAAGGTCTATTATCTCTGCACACCCGACATGCATGTTTATTATCTCTGTACACAAGACATGTATGTTTATTATCTGTGCAGACCAAACATGCATGTTTATTAACTGTGCACACCAGACATGCATGTTTATTGTTTCTGCACACCAGACATGCATGTTTATTGTCTCTATACACCAGACATGCATGTTTATTATCTCTATACACCAGACATGCATGTTAATTATCTGTGCACACCAGACATGCATGTTTATTATCTGTGCACACCAGACATGCATGTTTATTATCTGTGCACACCAGACATGCATGTTTATTATCTGTGCACACCAGACATGCATGTTTATTATCTGTGCACACCAGACATGCATGTTTATTATCTGTGCACACCAGACATGCATGTTATTATCTGTGCACACCAGACATGCATGTTTATTATCTGTGCACACCAGACATGCATGTTTATTATCTGTGCACACCAGACATGCATGTTTATTATCTGTGCACACCAGACATGCATGTTTATTATCTGTGCACACCAGACATGCATGTTTATTATCCTGCACACCAGACATGCACATTTATTATCTCTATACACCAGACATGCATGTTTAATTATCCCTGCACACCAGACATGCACATTTTAATTATCTGTGCTACACCAGACATGCCATGTTAATTATCTGTGCAAACACCAGACATGCATGTTAATTATCTGTGCACACCAGACATGCATGTTTATTATCTGTGCACACCAGACATGCATGTTTATTATCTGTGCACACCAGACATGCATGTTTATTATCTGTGCACACCAGACATGCATGTTTATTATCTCTGCACACCAGACATGCACATTTATTATCTCTATACACCAGACATGCATGTTAATTATCTGTGCACACCAGACATGCATGTTAATTATCTGTGCACACCAGACATGCACATTTATTATCTCTATACACCAGACATGCATGTTAATTATCTGTGCACACCAGACATGCATGTTTATTATCTCTATACACCAGACATGCATGTTAATTATCTGTGCACACCAGACATGCATGTTTATTATCTGTGCACACAAGACATGCATGTCTATTTTCTCTATACACCAGACATGCATGTTTTATTATCTGCACACCAGACATGCATGTTTATTATCTGTGCACACCATACATGCATGTTTATTATCTGTGCACACCAGACTTGCATGTTTATTATCTCTGCACACCAGACATGCATGTTTATTATCTCTATACACCAGACATGCACATTTATTATCTGTGCACACCAGACATGCATGTTTATTATCTCAATACACCAGACATGCATGTTTATTATCTGTGCACACCAGACATGCATGTTTATTATCCCTATACACCAGACATGCCTGTTTATTATCTCTGCACACCAGACATGCATGTTTATTATCTGTGCACACCTGACATGCATGTTTATTGTCTCTATACACCAGACATGCATGTTTATTATCTCTGCACACCAGACATGCATGTTTATTATCTCTGCACACCAGACATGCATGTTTATTATCTCTGCACACCAGACATGCATGTTTATTATCTGTGCACACCAGACATGAGTGTGTATTATCTGTGCACACCAGACATGCATGTTTATTATCTGTGAACACCAGACATGCATGTTTATTATCTGTGCACACCAGACATGCATGTTTATTATCTCTGCACACCAGACATGAGTGTGTATTATCTGTGCACACCAGACATGCATGTTTATTATCTCTGCACACCAGACATGAGTGTGTATTATCTGTGCACACCAGACATGCATGTTTATTATCTGTGAACACCAGACATGCATGTTAACTATCTGTGCATGTCAGACATGAGTGTGCATTATCTCTACACATCAGACATGCATTTGTATTATCTCTGCACACCAGACATGCATGTGTATCATCTCTGCACACCAGACATGCATGTTTATTAACTCTGCACACCAGACTTGCATGTCAATTATCTGTGCACACCAGACATGAGTGTGTATTATCTCTGCACACCAGACATGTATTTTTATTATCTGTGTGCACCAGACATGCACGTTTATTATCTGTGCACACCAGACATGCATGCTTATTGTCTCTATACACCAGACATGCACGTTAATTATCTCTGCACACCAGACATGCATGTTTATTGTCTCTGCACACCAGACATGCATGTTTATTATCTCTACACACCAGACATGCATGTTTATTATCTGTGAACACCAGACATGCATGTTTATTATCTGTGCACACCAGACATGCATGTTTATTATCTCTGCACACCAGACATGAGTGTGTATTATCTGTGCACACCAGACATGCATGTTTATTATCTCTGCACACCAGACATGAGTGTGTATTATCTGTGCACACCAGACATGCATGTTTATTATCTGTGAACACCAGACATGCATGTTAACTATCTGTGCATGTCAGACATGAGTGTGCATTATCTCTACACATCAGACATGCATTTGTATTATCTCTGCACACCAGACATGCATGTGTATCATCTCTGCACACCAGACATGCATGTTTATTAACTCTGCACACCAGACTTGCATGTCAATTATCTGTGCACACCAGACATGAGTGTGTATTATCTCTGCACACCAGACATGTATTTTTATTATCTGTGTGCACCAGACATGCACGTTTATTATCTGTGCACACCAGACATGCATGCTTATTGTCTCTATACACCAGACATGCACGTTAATTATCTCTGCACACCAGACATGCATGTTTATTGTCTCTGCACACCAGACATGCATGTTTATTATCTCTACACACCAGACATGCATGTTTATTATCTGTGCACACCAGACATGCATGTTTATTATCTGTGCACACCAGACATGAATGTTTATTGTCTCTGCACACCAGACAAGTACTTGTCCATACCTGATAAACATGATGACTGTCTGCTCCAGAACCCCTTAAGAAAGCTGAGGGTATCCAAACATTTATCAGAGTGGATGTCTGCATTGTGGCAAACCTGAAGTATTGTTATGTACATTTAAACAAACAGTGGATAAGATCAATGGTTGTGTCATAAGAAACTTCATAAAACCATTTTATTCCAAATTACGAAGTTAATACAAATAATCATTTATCTCTAAACTTGCAGACTAATATATATCCTTTCAAAAGTTATGTTGAAGTCTTCATAGAAAACATTTAATGCAAATCTTACATCAACTTGTAGTTTTAGTTAAGCGTTATACCAGTAATAACTAACATCTTTGGACGGAAATGGTTTTATATTACAATGGATAAGAATGGATAATTTCCAGATCGTTGCGGATTTTTTCTAGGTACAAAAGGAAAGTTTAGGTACTAAAGAAATATCTAGGTACTAGGGATGTCAAGGGATACTAAATTTGGTATCCAGATATCCGTCGAATAATCCGAACGGGTATCCGGATATAAATCTTAGTTAATTCTGATGTTGCAGTCGGATGTGTGCGGGGTTACTAACGTTTCCATTGACATAATTAAATCGTCATTTCAATGGAAATAATTAAATCAACATTTTCATAGGCATAGGCACTTCATCATTTTAATAATTAATGAAATACGAACAATAAAAAAAATTTGGTAATTTTAATTCACAATTGCGTTGGATTTGTCTACGGACCTCACAAAATGACGCCAAACATCGGCCTGAAGATTGGAAGGCATAACTAATGATTTGTTTAGGAAGTGGAAGTGAATAAGTCAAAATCACCGTGATCGAATGAAAACATAATAAATTCATCAATTCATTTATACAATCTAAACGGACTTAATTAAACATGAGTAACTGATCTTTGCCGACAAACCTGTTAATTGTCTACAAAATTGTAGCTCTATCTCTTCTTAATAAAGCCGAACAAACGAAATTAAAGATCATAATCCTTAATCAAAATGGATAAGTAATAGCATCAAACAATGGCTGTTAATTGGCAAATTATTTTACATAAGCTTTAGCACATTTCTAAAACTGTGAAGTTCATCAACAAAATTAAAGATAGTATTCGCTTAACAAAATGAATCAGTAGAAGCTTCAAACGTTGGCCGTTAATTAGCATGTAGATGATATACATATCATCATGCTTTAGCACATTTCTAAAACTGTGAAGCCAAATATACGATACTGCGTGTCACCACCTGTCAATAATCCGTTACTCCTGCGTATGCGTGAATGCACACTATCATGACAGCAGAAAGATAACTTAGCAAAATGGCCAAAACATTTAATTAAATGTTTGAAATTTTACATTTTTTAAGCGAATATCCGGATACCAAAGTCGATTCGGATATCCGATGATTCGAACGGATATCCGGATATCCGTTGACATCCCTACTAGGTACTTAAAAAATGTCTATGTACTAAAAAAAGTCTAGGTACAAAAAAGTCTAGGTACTTAACAATGTCTAGGTACTTATGAAATGTATAGGTACTAAAAATGTCTAGGTACTAAAGAAATGTCTAGGTATTAAAGAAATGTCTAGGTATTAAAGAAATGTCTAGGTACTAAAGAAATGTCTAGGTATTAAAGAAATGTCTAGGTACTTATGAAATGTCTATGTATAAAGAAATGTCTAAGAATAAAGAAATGTCTAGGTACCGGTACTAAAGAAATGTCTAGGTATTAAAGAAATGTCTAGGTACTAAAGAAATGTCTAGGTACTAAAGAAATGTCTAGGTATTAAAGAAATGTCTAGGAACTAAAGAAATGTCTAGGTACTAAAGAAATGTCTATGTACTAAAGAAATCACAAAGTACTCAAGAAATGTCTAGAAATTAAAATAATTTCGAGGTAAAAAAGAAATGCCCGAAATGCATAGGTTCATAAGAAATATTTAGCCAAAAAATAAATTTCTAGGTACTAAAAAGTGTCTAGGTACCTAAGAAATGTCTAGGTACTTAGAAATCTCTTGGTACTTAAGACATTAGTAGGTACTATATAGATGTAAAGGTACTAACTGCTCTATACTATATAGATGTCAAGGTACTAACTGCTCTATACTATATAGATGTCAAGGTACTAACTGCTCTATACTATATAGATGTCAAGGTACTAACTGCTCTATACTATATAGATGTCAAGGTACTAACTGCTCTGTTCCTAGTGACATCGGATCATCTGTAAAGTTGATGTCATGTGGTAACTGAAAAGTATATACAAGATTTATATGACTGTATTATTTATTGCAAACACAATCGTTTTCTTTTGCAATAAAAAACCCCATATATTTAATAAATAACCCTTATTAAGTGACTATAAGTGAAAGATTAAAGCCAAACATTGATTGTGAACTTTATAAAGAAAAATAATTATATGTCTCAGAACTAAGAAAGGATATTTATTTTATATATATATAATTTTTATTTTCCTAGACTTATCATAAAAGATTTGTTGCAAGGTATCTGATGGGATGGGATTTGCCGGCAATTATACTGACACTGACGAGTCAAGCATAATGCTGTCCCCGTAACCCCGAGCATTAGGAGGGAAGCCACTACTACAAACTTTAAAGTCTTTGGTCTGACCCGGCTGAGGTTTGAACCCGCGACCTCTCGATCCGCAAGCCAACACTCTACCACCTGAGCTTTTGCGGCCGGTCAAGGTATCTGAATTCTGAATAAAGCTGGTTGCAAATTTATTAAATTAAACATTTTCAGGACAACTATTTATGATGCATGTTTTCAAGACATGAGTTAAAAATACCCACAGCATAAAACTAGCTTTATTAAAAGAATGGCCAGCATACCGGTCCTCTTAGGTCAACCAGTTCATTCTGCAGTCTCCGCAGCATGTGTTCCCGCATGTTCAGCTGACGATGTAACACCTCGTTAAACTCCATTAACTCTCCATGCATCTCTGCCACCTTAGAACAAGAAAAAGTCAAAGTGATAAAAATATTTGTACATTTTGTAAATAGAATATGACAACCCAACACTTAGATTTCAGCATGTGAGTGTCATACAATAATAGTTGACAAACACTGCCAGGAGCTTGTCAGAGCAGCTGTTAGTCTTCAGATGTGTTAGGTGCAAGTTTTAAAGTATACAGGTAAAAACCTTCCAGGAGCTTGTCAGAGCAGCTGTTAGTCTTTAAATGTGTTAGGTGCAAGTTTTAAAGTATACAGGTAAAACACTGCTAGGAGCTTGTCAGAGCAGCTGTTAGTCTTCAGATGTGTTAGGTGCAAGTTTTAAAGTATACAGGTAGAGAATAATACAGTACATCTTGTAAAAAATAAAAAAAATGCTGTTATGTTTTAGTGTATCAGTATACCTGGGAGCTACACCATTCCCAGTTATAAAGCTGGATTGTTTCAGCCTCTGTGTGATACCAAGGCCGTCCATACCAGGAGTCAAGATTCGATTATTCTGTCTCAATCTGTACTTAGTTTTGTTTGATTATTGCGTTTATCTTTCAGTTATCTGGAGATTGTCATAATGTAATAGAACAGGCCATAATTTAACATTCTATATGTCTCAATGAGTTTATACCTGGATAAGTTTCTTCTCATATTCCTCAGCCTCCAGACTGTAGTCTGTTTTAGGTCTCTCTGGTGGTATGGCCGGCTGGGGGTCCTCTATGTGAATACCGAGGTTGGCTGGAAACAAACAACTATTGTGTAAAACTTAAAAAGACTTTTTGTATCTAGATATATCTCTTATATAGATACATGTATTATGGCTTTCATAATGAGAGTAAGCATAAATCAGGAGGAAAGAATGAGCAAATTTGAAGCTGGAATTTTGACTGTTAATATATTATGCTGAGGTCAAAAGAGCATGTATGTTTTTATTATCATAGCATTCTATCGCAAGTTATTACTTAGCTTATGATGAAAAGAACTCTTATATGAACAGCTTTTTAGAATGAGACTGCACGATTTTGTGTAATTAATATCGTATTGTAATATAACCAGTTGATGAAAGATAAATTTGTAAAGCCTACCATCTACATTGGATCCCTCTGTCCTCAACATCTGGACTGCATTAACATACTTCCTCAACTGATGTTTCAGAAGGTCATTCTCTCTGAAATATACCCCAACTGGTTACTGACTGAGCCTATTTCAACAGGTCATTCTCTCTGAAATAATCTTCAAATGGTTACTGACTGAGCCTATTTCAATAAGTCATTCTCTCTGAAATATACACCAACTGGTTACTGACTGAGCCTATTTCAGCAGGTCATTCTCTCTGAAATATACACCAACTGGTTACTGACTGAGCCTATTTCAACAGGTCATTCTCTCTGAAATATACTTCAACTGGTTACTGACTGGGCCTATTTCAACAGGTCATTCTCTCTGAAATATACGTCAACTGGTTACTGACTGGGCCTATTTCAGCCGGTCATTCTCTCTTAAATATATTTCAACTGGTTACTGATTTAGCCTATTTCAATAGGTCACTCTCTCTAAAATATACTTCAAATGGTTACTGATTTAGCCTATTTCAACAGGTTATTCATTCTTTCTGTTGAGCATTGAGAATGCAGGCTTGAAATAAAGTGCAGGAGTTCAAGAACAAGAAAAACAGAGTGTTGGCCTTGTAATAAATATACAGGATGTATGATAGCAAATATAAAAATGCACCTTTTTCCCCATTTTTTTAATAAAGCACCACACCATTTTCCCCTTCTCATAGGTCACAAGCCCCTTCCCCTTTTTCAGAAAAAAAAAACACACCTGCAGTTCAGCCTAGGTAGTGTAAAAGTTATGGGTAGCACAAACAACTCAGTCCAAAACAGTGTAGGGTTTACGGGTAGCACATGATGAATTCAGTCCTTGGCAGTGTAGTGTTTAGGGGCAGCACATGATGAATTCAGTCCTTGGCAGTGTAGTGTTTAGGGGCAGCACATGAACAACTCAGTCCTTGGCAGTGTAGTGTTAAGGGGCAGCACATGAACAACTCAGTCCTTGGCAGTGTAGTGTTAAGGGGCAGCACATGAACAATTCTGTCCTTGGCAGTGTAGGGTTTAGGGGTATCACATGAACAACTCAGTCCAGGGTAGTGTAGGGTTTAGGGGTAGTACATGATTAATTCAGTCCAAGGTAGTGTAGTGTTTAGGGGCAGCACATGAACAACTCAGTCCTTGGCAGTGTAGTGTTTAGGGGCAGCACATGAACAACTCAGTCCTTGGCAGTGTAGTGTTTAGGGGCAGCACATGAACAATTCAGTCCAAGGCAGTGTAGGGTTCAGGGGTATCACATGAACAACTCAGTCCAGGGTAGTGTAGGGTTTAGGGGTAGTACATGATTAATTCAGTCCAAGGCAGTGTAGGGTTTAGGGGTAGCACATGAACAATTCAGTCCAAGGCAGAAGTAGTTGTAAGAGGAACAACTCAATCCATTTGAGCATGTGCACTCCTAGGTGTTCAGCATTGTAAAATTAACATGCTTAACTGTACATATGAACTATACTTTCCCTTCAAATATGACAGCAACAGTCCAGGGTAGTGTAGGGTTTAGGGGTAGTACATGATTAATTCAGTCCAAGGCAGTGTAGGGTTTAGGTTTAGGGGTAGCACATGAACAATTCAGTCCAAGGCAGAGTAGGGCTGAGGGATAGCACATGAACAATTCAGTCCAAGGCAGTGTAGGGTTTAGGGGCAGCACATGAACAATTCAGTCCAAGGCAGAGTAGGGCTGAGGGATAGCACATGAACAATTCAGTCCAAGGCAGTGTAGGGTTTAGGGGCAGCACATGAACAATTCAGTCGAAGGCAGTGTAGGGTTTAGGGGCAGTACATGAACAATTCAGTCCAATGCAGTGCATGAATTAGGGGTAGCACATGAACAATTCAGTCCAAGGCGGTGTAGGCGCTAAGGGGTAGCACATGAACAATTCTGTCCAAGTCAGAAGTAGTTGTAAGAGGAAAAACTCAATCCATTTGAGCATGTGCACTCCTAGGTGTTCAGCATTGTAAAATTAACATGCTTAACTGTACATATGAACTATACTTCCCCTTCAAATATGACAGCAATGACCTAACTTTGAAAAGACAACAACTCACTTCTGCATTGCTTGTATCTTTGCCTGCTCTTTCTCCTGTTTGACTGCTGCAGAGTGTTTCACTTCCTCTATCTCCGCCCTCAATACTGAAGATGTCTCCATCTCTTGTTCAAGCATTGCCTGGAGCGACCTGCATAAGAAGCAAAATGGTGATATAAACATATCAGGTATTATTTTACTATTCGGACCTGGGGAGAAACTTTAATCACAGCACTTGGGTAACACAGACATCAATGCAGACATTAGTGATTGGGTGAGTTAATAGCTATTCATAGCTGTAGAGTGGTAAAGCTAATGAAAGCATTACAAACACTGTGGTATTACATGTTGTTGTAGATAAATTGTCGTATACCATTTTATGTCAGATAACTGTTAAAAAAACAGAACATCACCATTAATGTTATTGACTTATGTAGAGGGTTGTAGGTCAGATCACAGTACTACAGACAGTAAAACATAACTGGTGTGGGGAGTGTGGTATAGGTAGTCAATGATTACATGTACACTATAAATGACACACCTTCAATTATATCTTTGTAAAATGGTTAGGTGTGATTAATATTCTCTCAACAACATAGACATTATGGCTTAGACACAATATATATCATGAGCAGCAATTTCTAAGTTATTTTCTTGAATATTACATAATCTTTATGGTTGCGCTAGTAAATGTTACGGGCTTCACACCTTCAAGTACATGTTTTGTAAATGTTACGTGCTACACACCTTCAGGTACATGTCTTGTAAATGTTACGTGCTACACACAACTTCAGGTACATGTCTTGTAAATGTTACGTGCTACACACACCTTCATGTACATGTCTTGTAAATGTTACGTGCTACACACCTTCATGTACATGTCTTGTAAATGTTACGTGCTACACACCTTCATGTACATGTCTTGTAAATGTTACGTGCTACACACCTTCATGTACATGTCTTGTAAATGTTACGTGCTACACACCTTCATGTACATGTCTTGTAAATGTTACGTGCTACACACCTTCATGTACATGTCTTGTACATGTTACGTGCTACACACCTTCATGTACATGTCTTGTAAATGTTACGTGCTACACACCTTCATGTACATGTCTTGTACATGTTACATGTTACTCACCTTCAATTACATGTCTTGTAAATGTTGCGTGGTACACATCTTCATGTACATGTCTTGTAAATGTTGCGTGGTACACATCTTCATGTACATGTCTTGTAAATGTTACGTGCTACACACCTTCATGTACATGTCTTGTAAATGTTACGTGCTACACACCTTCATGTACATGTCTTGTACATGTTACGTGCTACACACCTTCATGTACATGTCTTGTAAATGTTACGTGCTACACACCTTCATGTACATGTCTTGTACATGTTACTCACCTTCATGTACATGTCTTGTAAATGTTGCGTGCTACACACCTTCATGTACATGTCTTGTAAATGTTACGTGCTACACACCTTCATGTACATGTCTTGTAAATGTTACGTGCTACACACCTTCATGTACATGTCTTGTACATGTTACGTGCTACACACCTTCATGTACATGTCTTGTAAATGTTACGTGCTACACACCTTCATGTACATGTCTTGTAAATGTTACGTGCTACACACCTTCATGTACATGTCTTGTACATGTTACATGTTACTCACCTTCAATTACATGTCTTGTAAATGTTGCGTGCTACACACCTTCATGTACATGTCTTGTAAATGTTGCGTGGTACACATCTTCATGTACATGTCTTGTAAATGTTGCGTGGTACACATCTTCATGTACATGTCTTGTAAATGTTACGTGCTACAGATCTTCATGTACATGTCTTGTAAATGTTACGTGCTACACACCTTCATGTACATGTCTTGTAAATGTTACGTGCTACACACCTTCATGTACATGTCTTGTAAATGTTACGTGCTACACACCTTCATGTACATGTCTTGTACATGTTACGTGCTACACACCTTCATGTACATGTCTTGTAAATGTTGCGTGGTACACATCTTCATGTACATGTCTTGTAAATGTTGCGTGGTACACATCTTCATGTACATGTCTTGTACATGTTACGTGCTACACACCTTCATGTACATGTCTTGTAAATGTTGCGTGGTACACATCTTCATGTACATGTCTTGTAAATGTTACGTGCTACACATCTTCATGTACATGTCTTGTACATGTTACTCACCTTCATGTACATGTCTTGTAAATGTTATGTGCTACACACCTTCATGTACATGTCTTGTAAATGTTACATGTTACATGCCTTCAAGTGTATGTCTTGTAAATGTTGCGTGGTACACATCTTCATGTACATGTCTTGTACATGTTACGTGCTACACACCTTCATGTACATGTCTTGTAAATGTTGCGTGGTACACATCTTCATGTACATGTCTTGTAAATGTTACATGTTACATGCCTTCAAGTGTATGTCTTGTAAATGTTACCTTTATTATGTATAATATACCAACTGCGGATAAATCCTCGGCTTTTTATGATATGTTATTTTTTTTAAACTTATTAACTCTTAACAATACTACATTTTATTTTGTTGGCAGGTTGTTTTGTTAAAATTCAACGATTTCTTTCATATTTTTTACATTTCACTTTTGACACTTTTGGCATATGACTTCATGGCATTGTATGACATAACTAAATTGATCTTATTATATATCAGCCCTTGGGCTGTTTTATTTGTTCCTGTAATATATCAGCGCTTAGGCTGTTTTATTTTAAACTACTCTCTTATTGGAATTTTTACATTGCCGAGGCTTTTATCTACTGTACATACTGTACATATGTTGATAGTTTATTTTATTACTAGATATTATGTGTAAATAAGTTCATTGTATCTGTTTTAACTCCCAATAGATAGTTTCCACATCAGTAAAAATCCCTTGTCTTGGCAGCCATCTTTGATGGTAACTTCAAGGGATTTTCATATGAATTGTATAGAAGGGTAAATTTTATTTTCTTCTAATTTTTTCATTTGTGGTCCGAAAATTAAAAGCTATACACCACTGGAAAGCTCTTGCAATTCATATTTTTAGAATACAATATTTTTACAACTGATAAATGCACACAGAATTAATAAACATAAATAAATAAAACTATTGGCTCATACTTAAAACAAAATGAACAGTGTATCATTTTCGGTTGTATTTCTTAAACCTTTTAATCTGTTAAAATATAGTTTTGATATTTAAAATACTTTATAAAAGCTGTTAAATTTGATATAAAATTCAGTAAAATAGACTGAAAAATAAAAACACAGTGGTGAGTTTAATACAGCACATATTTCCCGATTTTGGCCTGCATTATCTTCTGCCCACAAAGATGGCTGCCTTAAACTGTCTTATCAGTGTCGATGACATCACATGGAAACTATCTATGTAGGTGCCTACTGTTAGTTGTTTCACTTTGACAGGATATTGTTATTTACACTGTTTGAAGTGTGAGGTTGGAGCACTCCACACACCAGGTTTAAGCACCCAGTCGGCCCTTTGCCGATTGACTGTTCCAAGGCGGTAACTGATGTTTTTTCTTTTTGTGTGTTATGTCTCGTCTCTGTGTTTTTGTCACATAGACATTTACCTTGTTTGCCTTTGTCTACAGGTAGATAAAATTTAAATATCTGTGGAAATTTTGAAAGGACCTTTTCTTATTTACCTATTGTAAATGTTACATGCTACACACCTTCAAGAACATGTCTTGTAAATGAAGCAAATACTGTGCTGTTTTCATTGTTTATAGCATGCCGTGAACACCTGGCATGATACCACACCCAGACACATTATCCTGACACTGGGCCAACCAGTTGTGGAACTACGCTTATATTTGCTTGAGCATTAGCAAGAGAGCTATACCACTACCATTTTTAACGACTTAGGTATGTCGCACCCTGGGATCAAACCCAGGGCCTCCCATACCTGGAGTCGATGCTCTACTGATTGTGCTACCAGGTCCTGCCTAAACAAATGTCTTGCAGATTATGTTGTGCTATCAATTAAGATACATATTTTGTCTTTTGTCAATTAGATGCAACAACTTTTTGTATGCTAATGAAACATGAAAAGTAAAGTGGCAAAGTATGAACAAACAGTTGTAATTCTGTACATATTCCTCCACCAGATACTACCAAGGTGTGATTGTCCCGAGGACAGAATTATCCGAGAAATTCTGATCTGAAGTATAAGAGTACAAAACTTGTCCCATACCAAATAAACAGAGTTGAAGAAAGGTAACTAAATTGATTAAGCAATTTTACATATTTTTCATTGTGTAAATGGTGTGCAAATAGCAGTACTAGTTCATCCCAAGATGTAGTGTAAGATTTTTTTTCCCAGATTTAATCTTTTTTTTTCTTTAGGAACAATGAGTTTGCAACTGCGCATTTTACGTACAGGCAGATATGCACATGGTATAAGCTACATCCCATTCTTCCGCATCTGATTGGTTCAATCATTACTTGGGGTGTCTTGTTTCCAATTATTTCTATTTACTGTAAGTCTTAAAAAAATACTTCTGGAAGGGTGAGGTAAGAGCTGTGTTGCATTTTAAGCAACCAATTGTTCCCTTTGCCAACAGCCGACGTGTTACAAGGTGTTTACTGTTTAGTTATCTCTACCCATGTAAAGTGTCTTGTCTTTTTTCACTTTTACACATAACTGGCATGTGGATACATAACGTATGTTAATATATGTTGTATTAGTCATAGGGCCTTGTTCATATTTTGGTACAACTCCTGTAACATATTCAATATGGTATACCAAGAAATTCAACTTTACAGTAAGATTCAAGATTGGTTGTATGATAAAAAACGTGATGTTTCCACAAACAAAACAGGAAAAATTATTTAAATTGAACTCATTAAGCTTTAATGAAATATATGTAAAACCTAGTGGCATAACAAAGGGAATTTGAAAGTGATCACTTTGTAAAATTTGGTTTTCAAAAATGTGCCAACAACTATCACTAACTTTCATGAATGTTTTCAAGGGAAGGGGGAAGGTTAGTAGTCTTGTAGGATGCAATTAACAAATCAGAGGAAAGAGCATCGATGCAAAGCAAATCATTAAAGGTTGCCGTTGAGGTCCTGTTCAACAACTGAACATTTTCGCCAAACAGCAAACAGATCAAGAAACGGCTAAATCTTGTTGTTATATAAAGGTTTACACTGCTGTCAAATTTCCATGTCTTACAATTATATGCATTATTAAATGTATTTGGACACATGGGAAAAGTCCGTGATACAGACAACAGGATAGAGCATAACATATGACAAATCCATATTTCATTGTTTAATTGCAATGTAAATTAAACAAATCATATATATACATATGGAACAGTAACAATTTCAAGTAACATGTAATGGTGTAGCAACATTTTAAACGACAATTTAATTTAATTCTAATATTCACCAAAGGTGAATAATAACCGAAACGCATGTAAGCGCCGCAATTTACTTGTTTATAGGACTTTTCCAGGAACAATTACCTACAGACACCACCCTCATGTGACGAGACAATAAATTTAATATTGTTTCTTCAATTCTGACGTAAGCAGAATGTTTGACCCAGGTATACCTCTAGTGACTACTGAAAGTATGTGCAGTCATTCAGTGACCGGAGTCAAAGGCCTGTTAAATGGCTTATCTTGTGAAGTCAACCGTTTTAATCCTTTTGTTCAAATATTATATCCTAGTATTTGATCTTGCTTATGAAAGCAATTGAAATTAAAAGTCAGGTCACACACGTGGAACACTGTACATGTAGTATACAAGACATATTTAAGTCGATTGTTGCGAATGTGTTTCCTAAACAAAATTCATTCCTAAAAGTGAGAAAATAGGTAACATTCCAGTATTCACTTATTTAATATTATCACTATTTACACAAACAAATATACACACACCAGTATTAATTTATTAGATTATATTGTCAATTTTTATATAAAAAACATGTTGTGTTATTAGAATATTTACCTATATAACAAAAATACTTATAATTCAAGATATATATTTCAGTGTTGAAATTTATATGGTATGGCAACAGAACAAGGTCAATAGAGTGAAACCATTACTGTGGCATGGCATCAGAACATGACCAGCAGAACAAGTCTTGGCAAGGTGGATTTTTTATTGCAAAAATATGGTGGATTTTCCAACGCAAGGACAGAAAAAATATTATTTTATGCAAAAAACAAAAAATATCAATAAAAAAAATGTTGTTGAAAAAATTGTACAACTAGTAACTACAAATAAAAAAAAAAATGGGACATGCATACTGAATGTTTGTGCTATTACAATCTCAATTTTCATACCATTTTGGCATATAGATGTCAGTGCCATCTCTTTGCACATTTATTGATTTTCACTTTTAGTTGGTATTGATTTTATTGCAATTTTAATTAGACAATAAATATAAATGTACATACAGGCATAAGACTGACACACTAGGTAGAAAAATAGCACTTAAATCCTTATGTAAAAGTATTTGTTTTTTCTCCACAACCCTCTGACCAAGGTCCAAAATCAATTTGAAAGGGCTACTATGTTATGCACCAAAGCTTATACACTAGTAATGGCTATTAAGCTGTTCAACAATACAGTCCTACGTAACTGAACTTTCATTTAAAAGGATCAATAAATTTTGAAAAAAAGAAAACCATTGTAGTGGCATTAAAGTGTGAACAGATAATGTATTGTACATGTATATATTGGGCAAAGAGTGGTGTAAATGGCAGTTAGCTACAAATAGGTAGTGTGATCATTTGAGCGACTACAAATCAACTGGTGACGTGAGGGTCACACATATATAGCATGCCCCAGTAAATTGACATCATAACAGGAGGGCAATAATTATCTCAGCTTATTTTTTTCCATTGCTCAAATCTAACATGTTAGGAAAATATTTGCAATCCTTGTAGTTGATTTAACCCAATCAATGCCATATGACTAAGGAGATTAAGTGTGGCGTCAGTAACCTAGTGATTGAGTCATTGGACTCCGGATTGGCCTGAGGTTAAACCCTGAAAGATCACATGATGTTAGTCCTTGAGCTATTTACTATTTACTGCACATTGCTACAGGTACTCAGTACCTGAGTACTGGTTCTACCCAAAAAGTGGGCCATGTGATGGGTTAAAAAGCTTCCCTAATCAACTATCAAAACTATCAAAAAATAGGTTTACACTAAATCAGTGACACCATGATCCTGCAGCTGCTGTCAGCAGTCATTACCAAATTTCAATGTAAACAATAGGTTTGGCCAAGTAACCTTAAGTGAGATACCATTAACCATTCTACAATATAAGAAACCATTTTTTCCCCACAAGTTTTAGACACTTAAGGGCAATTTTTCTATAAAATGTTTAGACATATGATTTTTAGCCCTATATTAAACCTATCAACTATTTCTAATGATAGGCTGCACCTAGCTTACCTTGGCATGAATACTACCTAACAACCCACTTAGTCACATGACCATCTAGATAGGGCTGTTGACCAATCAGCGGGCTGTTAACCAATCAGTGTTTAATAAGAGGTTCAGTACTATTTCTTCTTTAAATATAATCACCAAAATACCAGTGAGGCGTATTGGAAGTTAACCATGGATCTGTTGGTTAAAGACTTGTACTTTTAATTGACATTTTTTGTGACATACTTTACTAACAATACAAACATTTGGAAATGGTTTTAGTGAAGTAGTGATAAACATTCAATATTTTAATCTTTATTTGTTATGAATTTTAACATTTAATAAGGAGTGAAGTTTATGTCTTAAAATTAATGGGATGGAAGGACAAAACAAATGCACTTGAGGATAAATAACTAAAGAAGAACGTGTGAATAACATTTACATTCAAGCTCACAGATAAGCTATATTTGTAATGGACACATCTGTCAAGAAAAAGGCCTTTGTTTAAAAAAAATTGCTTATTTAAAAAAATCAACAAAACCAATAAGATAACCCTAGCCAGTGTTTATTTTTAAGCCTTTTATTTATTCCAGCAATTGAATTATTATTTAATTATTACAACTTGCTACTTGGATTTCTGTGTATAAATATCAAGCCAGTGTCCAGAATGGAAGCATCAAAGGTCCTGCTGGCTGTCTGTTGTCTGGTGTCTGTCTACTGGATACCCAAGGTGGAGGCTGGCACCTACACTGAGGCAAACACCCTTCTCACATCCCTGCTCAGTGGCTATGACACAAGCTTAAAACCTACCACAGACCAATCTTCAACTCTGCAAATAAACATTCAGCTCTTCCTGTTGGCAGTGACTAACATGGACACAGTTGAAGGGACCCTGTCTACAGCTGTTGGAATCAAATTGGTCTGGACAGATCAGAATCTTGTCTGGAATCCAGCCAGTCATGGCAATATAGGGGCTCTCTCCATAAAACAGGACAAGGTATGGTTACCACCAATCACTGTATCAAACAATAGAGATTTGAAGAACTTTGGGGGCTCGTGGATGTTTGTGAAAACCTTCTTCAATGGTCTTACCATTTGGGCCCCTCCAGCTAAGCTGGAAACTCTGTGTGACTTTAACATGAAGTACTGGCCATTTGACAAACAAATCTGTGAAATAAAGTTTGTTACTCTAGCACATGAAGAGAATGAGGTTGTTTTCACTATAGAAGGACTAGATAAAAGTGCTTACTCTGACAATGGTGAATGGGTTTTGGAAGATTCACATTTCTACAGGACCACACTGTACGACCAATCACAGGCTGTGTTTGTCTTGAAGTTCCGACGGCTTGCCTTGTTCTACATCCTGACTATCATCCTGCCAATACTGGGAGTGGCATCAATGAACGCCTTGGTTTTCATGCTGCCGAGTGACTCGGGAGAGAGAGTGGGATTCTCTATAACAATCATGCTCTCCGTGACTGTCTTCCTTACCATCATCAGCACTGAGCTTCCACGAACAGCCAACCCTGTCTCATTGATGGCCATCTACATCATGATTACAATGGCAATCTGTTCCTTCTCAACCGTCTGTGTCATATACAACCTGAATCTCCACTATCGGAGTGACAAGGTTCCAATCACAAGAAGATTCCGGATCATTTACAACGTAACTAAGTACTTCTCAGGCATATCATTATGTCGCAAAAAAATAAACCCTGAGCAGAGAGAATGTGTCTCAGCATGTACATCGATTGCTGAAGTTGAAACTTTGGACAATCCAGGGAAAGAAAAAACTGTTTTTATGAAGAATGGTAATGATAAAGATGATAGAGAAAGCATGTCTACAAAAAATGAAGAAGAAATAACCTGGCAAGATGTGAGTGCCGCAGTTGACAAGATGCTGTTTGTGTTGATTAATATCTTAACATTAATACCATCTATTATTTTTCTCTTTTACTTGGCACTAGCATCAGATTATCCCAGTTCTTAAATCAGACATGAAAAACTGATGATTGATGATTTGTTAAAACATTTAAAAAATAACAATAATCGGAACTTCACACAAAAAGCCTGCCAAATCCTATTTATACCGATAAATTGTTGTTGTTTTTGTTGGTACATCACACTGACACAATTACTGACATATTGGCGAGGTCCAGCAAATCATTGTGGGAGACAGACCTGACATAGATATCTGGGTAGAACCACCAGTGCACTGCAGGTCTGCTGGGAGCCTTCCCATACTTAAGTTCTAGCACAGACAGACATTGACAATTTTAGTATATTGTAAGAATATTTCACGTGTTTTTAGCTGATGAGTTAAATATAGTGCTTAAAGATAATATATTGATAAAGCAGCTAGAAAATGAACCTTCCATGTCTTGTATCAAGACATTATTGTCTTTTTTTATTTTTGTAGTGAAAAAACCTTTTTACTTTGGCATATTTACTAACCTGTACATTTGTTTAAAAACCACTTTTATCAAACTATTCTTACCAAGCTTAAAATATTTCAGTAAAATGCCTCTTATAGGCCTTTAAAATGGGGCTCTCGTTTGCTTAGCTCATGTAAATAGGGACTGGATTCGAACTTTCGTCCCTGAGTTACACAATAATAAAAGATAGTAAGGTCTTTAATCATACTAAGGATTTAAACAACTTGGATGTAAGAGAGGTTTTGATTGGATGGTTACTGTTTTTACAGCTAAATGCACTCAAAGTTACTTTGTAACCTCTTTCATCATCTCTTTCATTCTGCCTTGCCACTTTCTGCTATCAACAATCCTTTGATATGTATTCTTTCAAATATTATTTTCTGTAATAAGTGTTGTATAATTCAGTTATTCCATATGTTACAGTTATGTGAGATATGTACATATGTAATGCTTTTTCATGGTACTGGCCATTTTAGTATATAATTGTGTAAAAAATTATTTGACTAAACTGCATCGTCGTAATTTGTATGATTGTTTGAAGACTGTTTCTAGACATTTACCATAGATATTTTATGTACTTTATATTTTAGGCTTTATCTTCTAAGTTCATTAAAATGGTATAAATTCAGTGGTCGACTTTGTTCAAATTAAGCCCTTGTACAATACGAATACATCACATACAAAAAAACATCTATGAGACATATACTTATATAAAAAATGAAAGAAAAGAAAAGTAACTGCAATCATCATAAGTTTTCAGACATTAATGTTTACATTGAATGAATTTCCAGGACTAAAGGTAATACACTTCAGTTGTAACACACTATTTTATGTCATACCTTTTTTGAAATAATATTTAAAAACAAAAGACACTATGGTGTCACAAGGAGATTTGTTAAGCAAAGCAACATTTATAATTAGTAACTAAAATTTTTTGTACAATTCCATTTTTAATGCTGAAAGATGTAAAATAAAATTATAAAACACCATGTAGTTTCTATTGTAACTTTTGACCAAGATAGAAAAAAATATTTTTTTTATAGTAACAGGTACCCTGATGATGATATCAGCCCTATGCAAAAACATTATTGCCAAAATAATAATAATAATAATAATAATAATAATAATAATAATAATTATAATAATAATAATTATATAGAACAACTGTGATAAACACAAACAATTTAAAATGAAAAAAAAAAGAAGAAAAAATGCCAAGTATTGTTGTGAATAGTATCCTGTTATATATAATAAAATAAAATATAATATAAAATATAGGCTTTTTATAGTTAACCCTTCATCAACCAACATCTCTGGGCAAATTTTTAATTTAAGCCTATAAGCTCACCTTTGACCATCTACACAGTGATGCCAACATGCCCTAAATAATATCTCATAAATTTCCATTGGTATAAATTGACAATACTTAGAAAAAACATAAAAGCACCACCCATATATTTCTTAGAAAAGGTTATAATTGTTTGTAACATGATCATTTTATGCAGCTCATTGTAATATATGTTATGCCAGAAAAAAGATATTGATGGAGAAGGGCCTCTACCACACTTACACAATACAATTAAAGTAAGGAAGATGATATTGGTTGAGAAGGGCCTGTATCACACTAACACAATACAATTATAGTGATGTAGGTGATATTGGTAGAGAAGGGCCTCTATCACACAAACACAATACAATTATAGTGATGTAGGTGATATTGGTAGAGAAGGGCCTCTATCACACTAACACAATACAATTACAGTGATGTAGGTGATATTGGTAGAGAAGGGCCTCTATCACACTAACACAATACATTTACAGTGATGTAGGTGGTATTGGTAGAGAAGGGCCTCTATCACACAAACACAAAACAATTATAGTGATGCAGGTGATATTGGTAGAGAAGGGCCTCTATCACAATAACACAATACAATTATAGTGATGAAGGTGATATTGGTTGAGAAGGGCCTCTATCACACAAACACAATACAATTATAGTGATGAAGGTGATATTGGTTGAGAAGGGCCTCTATCATACAAACACAATACAATTATAGTGATGTAGGTGGTATCGGTAGAGAAGGGCCTGTATCACACAAACACAAAACAATTATAGTGATGCAGGTGATATTGGTTGAGAAGGGCCTCTATCACAATAACACAATACAATTATAGTGATGAAGGTGATATTGGTTGAGAAGGGCCTCTATCACACAAACACAATACAATTACAGTGATGTAGGTGATATTGGTAGAGAAGGGCCTGTATCACACTAACACAATACAATTATAGTGATGTATGTGATATTGGTAGAGAAGGGCCTCTATCACACTAACACAATACAATTACAGTGATGTAGGTGATATTGGTAGAGAAGGGCCTCTATCACACTAACACAATACAATTACAGTGATGTAGGTGATATTGGTAGAGAAGGGCCTCTATCACACTAACACAATACATTTACAGTGATGTAGGTGATATTGGTAGAGAAGGGCCTCTATCACACTAACACAATACAATTACAGTGATGTAGGTGATATTGGTAGAGAAGGGCCTCTATCACACTAACACAATACCATTAAAGTGATGAAGGTGATATTGGTAGAGAAGGGCCTCTATCACACTAACACAATACAATTACAGTGATGTAGGTGATATTGGTAGAGAAAGGAGTGTTTCACACAAACACAATACAATTATAGTGATGAAGATGATATTGGTAGAGAAGGGCCTGTATCACACAAACATAACACAATTACAGTGATGTAGATGATATTGGTAGAGAAAGGAGTGTACTAACACAATATGATTAGACTGATTAAGTCAAAAAGCATAATTGAATTGAATTTTAAACATCAAAAGGACTACAGTGTAGAATAAAACTTCTTAGCAGTTAGCCTTATATATTCTTGTTCAGAAAAAAAAACCTTGAAAAAAAAATCTACAATATTTATCTTTGTTTTTATTTTCTGTACAAATGAACAATAATAACAAATCTCATCAGTTCCTTTACAAATGTTTGATATATTTTGCTATAAATATATAACATATAATACAAAAAGATGTGTTTCATATCATCCAATACAATGGAACATAGCAGGTATTTTAATGAGAGTTTAAGTACACTGTTTCAAACAAAAATAAATGACACACACCGTACCTGGTAGGGCAATCGGTAGAGCGTTGACTCCAGGTAGGTGAGGCCCTGGGTTCGATCCCAGGCTGTGACAAACCAAAGTTGTAAAAGATGGCAGTGGTATAGCTCCCTTGCTTGCTAAAGCTCTGCCTCAAGCAAATATAAGGGTAGTTCCAAGACTGGTTGGCCCATGTCAGAATAATGTGATTGGGTGTGGTATCATCCCAGGTGTTTATGGCATGAGATACACAGTTAAGGCATCACTATATCTGCTTCAAGTGGACACCGTCTCCAGATAACTGAAATACTGCTGGCCGGATGACAAACAACCAACAATAAAAGTTACATATCTGTATAAAAAGTAGGGGTTCTGTTAATAATCTACTAACATGAAATATGATAAAACTATCAATACACTACAAACTAAATATTATTGAGAATTTTGTTAGTCTATTTGTTATTTTATATAAAATGAAGTAGTTTTTGTTAATTATGTTGTTTTTTTTCCTTCTAATTATTAACAATTTCATTGCATTATTAAGTAAAAATGGTAAAAGAGAATCATACGGTGGGAAGAGAATGAATCCATAGGTCTGTTCATAAAAGTACGATATTACATGTACTTTTTATTATTACTTTATCTAAACATAAACATTAGTATAGTGACATTGGGAGTAGCTAAATGAGTGTGGCGTTACTCTTTATGTCTTTCAAAGCATGTAAGCAAGGAAGCATGTAAAATGTTAACTTTCATTTGATAAACCAACAACATTTAAATATAAAACCAACTCTTCTAAAATACCGTATGTTAAACTGTATACTGGAATAGCTTTTACTCAGTGAAATGTAAATGTATAAATATAACATGGATCTTGGTTTCAATTTTGGAAGGACGCAGTAGGAGATGAAAAGAAATAAATGGTAAGCAACGAAAATGAAAATGGATGTGTATTGTTATGTATTCTATGTTGTAACAAATGTATCCTTTGTGTTTCTAAGTCCTTACGTCAACAGTACAGGATGAACAATACAATATAAAAAAGAGGCTACTATTCCTATGTAAAATGTCTCAATGTGTTTCAAAAGGATTGAACGATGAATAGGATAAGGATCAGGCAATTACAATGAAGTGGTGTCTATGTTGTCAGCAGAATGTATAAAAATATTAGTTTTGTTCTTTTAAATAAGGCTGTCTATCTCACAGTCAGAAAGTCTGAGGCCATGTTAGGTAAGAACAAATGGTGGTGAGGTTAATCTCATCTTATGTAAATAATTACTAGAACAAATATAAAGATAACATAACCCAGCTAAACAGCACACAGACAATAATTGGCTTTCAATGTATTTGTCCAATAAAAAATACTTACAAAGATTGTGACAATTTTTTTTTCTGGCTCCACCACCAAAAGGAATTAATAATTAATATTCATAACACGCCAATAGTTCTGTGTACAAAGACAAAGTTTTATGACAGTAGAAACTGAAAGTTTTCAGTATACTATAAATCCTGAGAAAAAGTCTGTATAACTTATATTCCTGAGACCATAGAATGTTTGAAAATAAAATAAAAAACAAAACCTGACTACATTTAATAGGTTTTCTAAGATGTTACATATGCAGAGGTTACATATGCAGAGGTTACATATGTAGATGTTACATATGTAGTATGTAGATGTTACATATGTAGATGTTACATATGTAGATGTTACATATGTAGGTGTTACATATGAAGATGTTACATATGTAGGTGTTACATATGTAGATGTTACATATGTAGATGTTATATATGTAGATGTTACATATGTAGGTGTTACATATGTAGATGTTACATATGTAGATGTTACATATGTAGGTGTTACATATGTAGGTGTTACATATGTAGATGTTACATATGTAGATGTTACATATGTAGATGTTATATATGTAGATGTTACATATGTAGGTGTTACATATGTAGGTGTTACATATGTAGATGTTACATATGTAGATGTTACATATGTAGGTGTTACATATGTAGATGTAACATATGTAGGTGTTACATATGTAGATGTTACATATGTAGATGTTACATATGTAGATGTTATATATGTAGAAAAAACAAGCAAATGTATTATAATTAACTATAAAACTAAAGTGTACAAGCAGAAAATGCACATGTGCAGAAACCTCACATTACACAAATAAGTATTGTTCAGATAGTATTTTCTCGAATGTACTATTTTTTCTCAATATCTGATTGTTGATTTTCAAAGATATTTTGAAAGTAGCAGACAAACAATAATACAGACAGAAAATAAAAAAAACAACAACATAAAATAGAATGCCGTTTACCGAATTAGGACCCGTATTTATCAGGTTTAGAATGTCCGCAAAACAAACTTTGCCCATGTGCAAATTTCAGTGAGCATTCCATATACAGGCGTCACACTCCAGTGCAATACTAGCTTTTATATTTCTTAGTAAACATTTATATGACAGATTATATAAGCCCATCCAGCATGTTCCCAATCATAGACATATAGTAACTGGACAACCGACTCCGCAAGGTGAGCGAACATCTTCCAATTTCGCAGCGCAACCACCAGGAGTCATAGAAAGACAGATAGTCTTTTTCTTGAATGTAGGATGCTTTTTCTTTCTGAGTATCTTATTATTTATGAAAATATATTGTCCAAAGCTTATGAGAAATGTATCAGATTGCAACAGTTTTTGATTTAAAAGCTGATTTTTGTCCAACTGAACATCAACCAGAAATTCAATCATCTGCAGTTGTCACAACAAGTTGAAACAAGAACCATTGCAACGCAACGAAACCAGGTTTTCATTTTACATTAAGATTAAGAATTCTGTGTAATGTGAATGAAATCCCTTCATGAGATACAAAGCATTGCTCCAGAAACTATAAATTTGCACAATTTTTGACTTTAGAACTCTGAAGTGTGACCTTGACAGTTGCGGTAGGGCCATGGTTCGTGGATGCAAAACATTGTTTCATTGAGAGCAACATTCCTTTATACATCTAAGCTAAAGTACCTTTTTTAAGTACTGAACTAAACTCTGGAAGATACATTTTGGCATTTTTAAATACTTTATACCCTAGGAGTGACCTTGACCATTGAGGTAGGGCCATGGTTCTTAGACAAGACACTCTGTCATATTAAATGAACACTTGTGAGAAGATATGTTTAGTTTCAAAGCTCTTTCATGTATGGTTACAGAGAAAAACTGAAACAAAAACTTAATAAAAATGTTAAGTGAAAAAGGGGCATAACTACGACAAAATATGGTCAAGAGTTATGAAACTTTTCCTGATAATTACTACTGTAATGTCAGACAACTGTGTTAAGTATCAAATCTCAACCTTGAAAGGTTACTAAGAAAAATACAACTTTCACAAAAAAACTTATTGAAAATACTAAGTGAAAAAGGGGCATTACTTTGGCAAAATACAGTCAGGGATTATGAAAGTTGTCCTGACAATTGCTACTGTGATGTCAGATAACTATGTTAAGTTTCAAAGCTCTACCTTGAACGGTTACTGAGAAAAAGACAACTTTGACAAAAAGCATGAAAATTCAAAGAGAAAAAAGGGGAATAACCTTGGCAAAATAACGACATACCCTAATCTAATAACCAGAAGAAAGCCTGGTAAAAAATTGTAAAATTATTTGAACACATTTTTTCCTGACATCCCTACACAAATGGAGAACATTTCATGAGGTAGATATGAATAGTGATAGATCAATACAACAAATCCAACTACATGTAGATAAAAATTAACTTTCTTAAAATCAACACCAACACCATCAGAATTATAGATTCATATTCAAAACCAAGTATTGTTTATTCCATCACACAGCTGTAAAAAACCACATATGTTACAAATTTTAACGTATGGAAAGGGTATAAAAATGCCCATTTACACATTTTTCCCAGTAGACTCTGCCACT
Organism: Sinonovacula constricta; assembly: GCA_007844125.1. Taxonomy (NCBI): domain Eukaryota; kingdom Metazoa; phylum Mollusca; class Bivalvia; order Cardiida; family Solecurtidae; genus Sinonovacula; species Sinonovacula constricta. Next base: position 35,620,904 of record CM017564.1, on the reverse strand, counting down.
ACAACATGGGCGCCCATATACCAAACCGACCATCGACCAGGGTAAAAATGAATTTTATCATGAAACGCTGACATTATTAGAACATAAAGTGGATCAGGGTCATGTTTAACATGCTGATACAACAAGTTAAGCCTATTTCTGAATTTCTGATATCTTTATGTCAAAAACAGATTTCTTGTTATGGCTTAATATAAAATGAACGTTTTAGATTTTGCTGCAAAAAATAGTCATTTGGAATAATAACTTCCAAATGTTTATATGTTAACTTAAAATACCTCTAGAAAGAGTGTCTTGCTCTAGTACTCGCAAACTTGAAATTCAGTATCTTGAAGTTTATAGCAATATTCTTCAAAAATTTTATCTCAAAGTTTAACATATCACAGGAAGTGACAATGTAATTAAAGATGCATGGTTTTATTTGTAAAAAAAAAAACAGCTTCAAATACTGTTGTTGATCATGTTCATTGCTGGACCATACTATTATTTGTATGTTGCTGCTTGCAATTATAGTATCTTCATGTTCTAGAAGATTTTATTGCTTAGATTTATTTGCTATGTTTCAAAACATTGTTTATTAGTATAGATATTGCACATATTCCATGAACTTATATACACCATTCACATGATCATAGTTAATCATAAAATAAGCAGTGTTTTAAAACTCAACAGGGTAGAATTATATCACATGTTTACAATTAGTGTCTTGGAATTTTGAACATTATGTCACCATCTTTCAGACTTTTCTTAATGCACTGGAGTTTAAAAAGAGTTTTGGACTTTATTTAAGCAACATACAATAATAAGAGAAGACGGAATGAAAGACCAGCACCATTATTTGTTAAAAAGTTTTTATCAGCAAGTTTCAACCCATATGAGGGTCTTTTTCAGGATAAACAAATGGTTAGTTTTCATTCCTGAAGTACATATATTCTGGGATTGGGTTTTGCTGGCATTTTTGCTGATTCTGTGCAGTGACATTTCTATCATTATAACACATATGCACTTATGGGGTGCTCAGGGAATGAACCCGGCTGGTTCAATATACTGACACAGACGAGTCAGGCGTAATGCTGTCCCCTTAGCCCAGAGCATTAGGAGGGAAGCCACTACTACCAACTTTAAAGTCTTTGGTGTGACCTGGTCAAGGCTTCAACCCATGACCTCCCGATCCGCAAGCCAACGCTCTACCACCTGAGCTTTTGCGACCGGTCATAATTACGGTTGTTAAATCAAGTGACTGAAAAACCCTTTTATCTAGAACAATAGTGTTAGTGCTGTCATTTTCTTTAGGGGCTGTACTGATGTCAGTCTATGATCTGGCATCTGTTGGTGAGCTGATAGGTGTTATTATTTTCGGCATCTGGATCATTTCTTGTACATTTAGTATGTTGTTAGTTTCTGTTTCCTTTAGCTATGATTTTTGTCTGGGGACAATTCTGAATTTAGGTCTAACTTCTGGTGGTAGTATCCCGGGGGTATCCAGTTTACTTAAATCAAGTTAAGTTGAATAAGTTTTAACTTCATTGGAGATAAATATGTTGTTCAGCTATGCTTTTAAGTAAGGCAGGACTTTGGCAACTCTAGAAGTGCTAATAATTTGGCTGATCCAGTGGTCATTGACAGCATCATAACTGGATTATACAGTAAGTTTTTAGTTGTACTCTTATTTTCTTTATGTTGTTTGATTACATAAACTTCAATTTTACAGTAAAACAATAATTAACATAACAATGTTAACCTACTTTTTCTGCATTTTGCCCACTTTGAAATTTAACAACAAATATTGTTATTGTGACCTATTTAAACATGATTTCTTAGCTCTACATAACATCAGTTTTGAGAGATGTCAACTTGTACTTAGTCCACATGCATGTGTGTGCTAGAAAACTAACCACTTAAGTCACATGACGAAATAGATAACCCTGTTGGCCAATCAAAGTTCTTTTTTGTGGAAGGATTTAATTCTCTTCCTTAAATACCACAACCTATCACTGGGTGTCTATTTGAAGTCAACAAGGTTGATCATTCAACAAATAAAGAAAAACTGTCTCTTAACAAAAGAGAAGTGTGTGCATGACAATTTGGTAGTATTGGTTTTGCAATTTACACATTCCAAGAGAAATTTATTTTTTAGCATATCAAGACTGCATCAGTGCCTACTGCTGTTTCTTTATTTTTTCACTTGGATTCCTGTGTATAAAGATTTGTCCAGGATGCGAGCATGGATGCTTCTGCTGGCTGCCTTTTATGTGGTGTCAGTCTGCTTGGTGCCCCTGGTAGAGGCAGGCACCTACCAACAAGCAACAGAACTGCTTCTTAAGTTCAGAACGAACTACAACAAACATCTGCGACCAGTCAGAGACCAGTCTCAAGTCTTGAAAATAAGTTTCCAGCTCATTCTAGTGGCAGTGACTAATCTGGACACAGTCGGAGGGACCATGACTACAAATGTGGTGCTTGACTTGACTTGGAATGACGAGAATCTTTACTGGAAATCAGCAGACTATGGCAATATAAATTCTGTCTCCATTCAACAGGATGAAATATGGCTACCACCACTCCTTGTATCAAATGGTAAAAATATCTTAAAGCTATATTCGGTGTATGTGAAAGCGAGGCCATGGGACATCGGCTGGACCCCTGGTGGTGAGGTGACATCTCTGTGTGACTTTAACATGAAGTACTGGCCATTTGACAAACAAATCTGTGAAATAAAGTTTGTTGCTCTATCATATCTACAGGATGAGCTTGACTTTATTATAAGAGGTTTGGATAAAACTTTTTACTCTGGCAATGGAGAATGGGCTTTGGAAGGTACTCATTTCTACAATAGCACCATTTACAAACAATCACAGGCTGTTTTTGTCTTAAAATTCCGAAGACTTCCCACTTTCTACATACTGACCATCATCCTTCCCCTGCTCATGGTGGCATCATTGAATGGCTTTGTTTTTATGCTGTCTAGCAGCTCAGGAGAGAGAGTTGGGTTCTCTATAACAATCATGCTCTCAGTGACTGTGTTCCTCACCGTCATCAGCACAGAGCTTCCACGAACAGCCAACCCCACGCCAATCATCGCAATCTATGTCATCATTGTCATGACAATCTGCTCCTTCACAATCGTCTGTGTCATATTAAACCTGCTCATCCACAATCGAAAAAAGGAGGTTCCAATTGCAAGTTTGTTTCTGATCATTTACAAAACTACCCAGTTTGTTGAAAGAATGGGCAAATGTACATTGAAAGGAAGCGCCTCGGTAGGTCCACCAGAAGAAATTGAATGTTCGCATAACTTGCAAGGAAACGTGAACGATGACAGAGGTGGTTCTTCAACAAAACATGAACAAATAACTTGGAAAGCTGTAAGTTCAGCCATTGACAAGATGTTGTTTGTGCTGATTAACATTACAATAATTAGTGCATCCACCATACTTTTCTTTCAACTACTACTCTCAGACTATCCGGACAAGACCGACTGAACAGTAAAGCCTATATCCTCTAAAGAAGGTTTTGTTTAAATACATATTTAGCATATTTCTGAAATATTAGTTAATTTGCACAAAAAATTCAAATGTTCACTATTCTTTAGAATTCATGCATGATTAGCAAGTAATGTATATATTTTTTGTTGAAATTAAAGATATATGCTTTGAACCAAATCTACACTCACATAAAAAAAAGTGTAAGTAACAACCAAACTTTGCTAATTTGGTAAATTGCATAACTATAAATCATTAAGAGATATTAGGTTCCTCAGTTTCTTTTGTATTTTAAATTTTTACTTTTCTTGCCATTTGAAACTTGTCAAAATACTTATACATGGAAAATGCTCAGACAATGCAAATAACATTTTCTTTAGAGTATTTATTGATTTTATATAAAAAAAAATTATACAGATCAAATAAGAATTATTTCAAATTTTGAAAATTAGCTGGAAGTTTTTTATATTTGTATATTGCTTTGTTTTAGTTACCTTTTATGTTTTATTTGGGGATGGGATTTGCCAGCATGCCGCTATTGTGCAGCGACATTTCTATCATTATTGCACAGGGGCACTTATGAGGTGCCCAGGGACTGAACCCAGCAGGTCCATTATACAGACACTGACGAGTCAGGCAACTACTTCCAACTTTAAAGTCTTTGGTTTGACCCGGCCAGGGTTTGAACCCATGACATCCCGATCTGCAAGCTGACACTCTACATCTTGAGCTATTGCGGACGGTGTGTTTTATTTGTATATGATCACAAGAAAATATACTTGACATTAGATCAAAAAAAAGTTTTTTGAATCCAAATATGAAAAAAAAATAATAACAACTTTGATGTTATTAAATCCATACTTTCAGTTTTCTTTATATTTAACTGGTTTAAATGATATATCATTTTACTATTGTTTAATGATATTATATAATGACTTCATAAAAAAATAATAAGGAGCCAGTAGAACCGGTTTATGCAGTTTGAAAGTATAAACCAGTCAAAAACTTTGTAATGGTTCTTGTTCACTGTATAAAAAATAGCACAAATACATTACCAGTGATCACTAAAAATCAATGCAGATTGAATTATGTTTCTTTGGCACTGCAATTCTACTCAATACCAATAAAAGAGATTATTTCTTTTTTATTCAACATTTGGGATAGTTATTTTTAGACTAGAGCTATCAGACAAGCTTCTCTACAATTAAAACTAAGAATAACTACAGAATTGAATGATATTTTTGTTATATTTCAGATAAAGCTGTCCTTTATTATAGACAAAAATATTGTAATAGTTTTTTTTATGATCAAGGGTGTTTGTGGGTTCGTGACGTAGTGGTAGAGTCGCCGACTTCTTACTCCTATCACTGAGTAGGTTTGAATCCCAGTCAAGGGGCAGAACTCCAGCTGACCTATGGTATGCTAGTGGTTCTCTCCCCTTCCCAGGGTCTTTCTCCAACAAAACAGCTGAATGTTGCGATAATTACAGCAATTGTCTTGCGTCAATGTGTTTCAGAAACAAAACAAAATTATAATGACCCTTAGAAGTACTCATAAAAGTGTGTATACTATTACAAAATGTACCAACAAGGTTGCATGACCCTAGATCTGTGCAGATCAGATCTTATTCATATAAAACAGCCTACAAAAATCTGAATCAACGGCTTACACAATAACAGCAAGTTTAATTAAGTTAATTAGCATAAAAATAATGTATGATAATAACTAATATCTTGTATAGTTTTTTAGACAGTGCTAATTCCTGTATAGCAAATTAAAGTGAAGTGCCGTGCTGACAAGATGGAGACAGAAATGCTTATAAGAGTGTATGATACTGGAAGGGGAGATAATTGAATGGATAAATGGGTGATATAGATTAATCACGAACATGCTAACTGACTGACTGAGATAAGCTGGCAACTATTTTAATGTGCAACTGGTCAAGAAATTGAATCTTGAATAATGTGATTGTGTTCAGTGAATGGTGAATAAATGTTAGTTTTTGTACTTATGTATCTCACATGCATTATATGTTTCAACAACTTTTTATAGGCTATCAATGCAGAAGCGACGATTTATAGAGTATTGCTGTGTGGAATTTATCATAACTTAATGGACTATTGTATAATTATGACATCATTTTAAATGCATTTAGTATTTTACCTGACATTTTATGCTGATTTTTTACTAATTTGCATTTTTTTCGGTGCAAAATGTATCAATATATAACTTACCTGTAATTTTTAAGATAAACATGTATGTGTTAGATGACATGATGATAGGATGTGCTTGTTTATTTTTAAGAAATGCACATATAAGGGTAAAATATTTATTTAATTTAATACACTGTATGTTTCAGTAGACATATTTGACTGTCAATTATTGTTTTCTTTTTTTGTTTGTTTTTGTTTTTTGTTACATCGCCCCGACACAATTATAGTCATATTGGCGAAATCCAGCTAATTATTGGTGGTGGAAGACCACAGATTTATGCCTGGGTAGAACCACCAGTGCACAGTATGTTAGCTGGATAACCTCCTCACAGGAAAGTTTTCACCCAGACTGGAACTCAAAACCACGCTGTGAGGGGCTGAGGAGTACTGTTTTCTTATGTAAGTAAACAACATTTGAGATAAAAGAACAATTTAATAATTTGAATTTATTAACATTACAACTATCGTTTACTTATGTAAGTAAACAACATTTGAGGTATAAGAACAATTTAATAATCTGAATTTATTCACATTATAGAATGTGCCTGTTTTATGCCATCATGTTTTATACAACATCCTCTATGAATTTGTAGCATTTTAGTTGGTCAATTCCCGAGGAAGTCAATAAAAAGTTATAAAAACACTTGTACGTAAGGACCGCGGGTCATTTACGTTGGGCACCAATGTAACACAGGGAGAAAAATGTGCAGCCAGTCCGGGACTTGAACCTGAGACACTTTGCTAACAGGGCGAATGCTCAACCGACTGAGCTAACCGGACCGCTTACACATTCTCTCCCTATCACCGGGCTACACAAAGTAATCCCTTGAACAAAGAAAAATATAAACAAGGTCACATAGACAAATTAAAACACTTGAGCAATCCTTGCCGCTGTTAATTTCTTGTCTTTTAAGAGAAACGTCACTTAAAATTATTGGGATCTTTACAATTTTTCTATTGATATAATTCTGATAAAGACTTGGTTTGTATTGTTATTATCTGTATGGATCTTTAAAAAAAAATAGAAGTGACAATTTTGTTACCTTAAGTTATGACATAACTTAAGATATGGTAGTCTTGTGAAGTATTAATTGAAAGGTAAACATATAAACAATGTTAAATTGTTGTAAATTTAAAGGGTACATGGCAAGACTTATGTTTCAGTTAGTATCTCCTTTTAAAGATCTTGTAAATGTATAGGCCCTTACATCTATAATAATATTGACCTCAACATATATGTATAATTAATTGCATTGGTTTGATTTTTGTGTATAAATAATTATTACTATTTGGTACTGACTTTATCCTCGAAGGCAGGGTTGTCACTAGAAATATTTTGAGCAGGATCAATTAACTTTTGAGGAGGCTAGGCTATGCGAGCGCCGAAGGTGCGAAGTGTTACTAGGGGGCTCCGGGGGCATACTATTGACTGATTTTCATTTTTTTTTTCAAATTTGAGGCGGCCCGATTTTCATTTGAGGCGGTCAAATCGGCCACCAGCCGCCTCCTAATGACAACCCTGGAAGGTCTGGAAAGGGAAACTAACAACTTATCATTTACATTGTATATATTTGATATTATTTATCATCATTATCATTATCATCATCATGTTAGCCCTTTTTCAACATCATCAGTGCCTATATAACTGTATTATGGCACACAGACACTTGACAAGTCATACAGCGCCAACAAATAGATCTAAATTCATAACAAAAATGTCTCTTGCACGTTTTATTTTGGCAAGATTCTGTCTTCCAACATCTAATTAGAAAAACTTACAAATTATTGTTGACCTTTTGTATATATGATATAATATTTTATCAAAACTATAATAATCATCATCATCATCATCATTACAATCATCACAGGCAGCAGCCAAGGAGGAGAAGTAACAGTTTTTCTTTGCATGTTTAATGATTTCATTCATGGTACTTGTACATTATTTTAAAACTTTACATGTTTTTTTCATGTTTTTTAAAACAGTTCAAAGTGTTTCTAACACCTGTATGTTTCATCATTTCATAGTAAATCCATGGTCAAACCGGGCAACATATAAACCCCAAGTAGTGCAGATTTTACTAAAGATAAGACTGATAATTGTGATTGCTTCACAAAGGGGCAAAATGGCCAATGCATGAGCAAAAGGGAGAATAAGGAAATCTTTACTATTAATTGTAGACCTGGTGTATTTTTTATCATTTTCATTGTAAATCTTATTATCAACTTCCTCATTTAAATCAGCCACAACAACAACAACATCATCACAATCTCTAAATAATAATAATAAATAAAAGTTTATTTTATATAGTGTAAGTTCCTTACAATAAGCTCCAAACGCTTTATACAATAAAAGTAGTTACTGATTACATAAAAAGTTATTTAATTGAAATTGACATATAGGATTAAAAGCAACATTATGACTAGGAAAGTTCAATATATAGTTCACATAGAATGATAAGCACCAGTTATAATATGCAGTTCTTTATCACTTGGCATATGCCTCTATGAATAAATGAGTCTTTAAATTTTTCTTAAAAAGTACAATGCTGGTAGCAGATCTAATTGCACATGGTAAAGAGTTCCACAGTCGTGGGCCTGCCACACTGAAAGCTCGTGATTGCACCAAGCTGGATGAGGTAAAGGGTATGTTGACTAGATGTTGACTAAAACCATCATTATTAACTTAAATATAATCATCTTTTTATTTTGCTGTCTTAATTTATGCCGCATACCCATATGTACAATTAAACATGTAAATAGTTTATTATTATTATTATTTCATTCAGTATTATTCAATATTGTATCCCACATTTCTTATAACCATAAAAATTTACAGCTTATCAGTTCAAAAGGATTAACATCAGTCTTACAAAACCATGTGATTGAAATTCCAGACAAAGTTGATAAAATTAAGTGAACCTCCAATGAAAATATGTCAACAAGCTTTGATCTTTTACAATTTTAATTTTCCTTTTGTATTTCATTATAGGTTTTTATCCAATCTGGATAAATGATGGGTGAGCATTTGTCCATCTTGGGAAAGTAGGGATGTCAACAGTTGACCGGTTAACCGGATACCTCATGTGTGTCCACATATCAATTAACTATCCTGTTAACCTTATAAATTGCCCACAGCTTTAAAATAAGTATTATAAAATGTCCGACATCGCTTAACATACAGTTAGATCTAATCATTCAACTACTACATAGACTTCCTTCTTCTCTAACAGTTTCCAATGAGCACTGCAATATCAAAAATTTTCTGACCCCGTGATCTTTTGCTTGACGTTTTTCATGACTTTCTAAAGTATATTATTTTTTTTTTTTGTCATAATGTTACCAAACATTAATTTCAAAAGATGACCTTAATCAAACAGAATACAACTTCAATCATCGTTATTTAAATGCTCCAATTCTACAGTGCGAAATTGTTGAGTTTCAAAATTGTGATTTTTTTATGCCTTTATTTACTTGTCTGTTGTTGTCATTGCATACACTCTTCCTTATTTCCACAATATCAATCTGAAACATGTTGATGTCCAACCAATTAATTAAAGCAAGTAACCATTAGCAGTAGAAATATGTAAAACTGTCTATAGTCTGTCATTTTTGTAGCATAGCAGTTTCCATTTAGTAGCACGACATCTGTGATATTTGACGCCATGATTTTACACCTGTTTTCGCGACATCACAAAATTCAAACATATGTTAAACTTTACTGCCCCAGTTTTGATATACATGTCAAATTCTTAATGTAACGACAACACAATGTAGTAAAATGGAAGGTGCTTATCAATTTATATCATCGTAAACATGTATATACAGCCGTAACATCCTGTTAATTGGATAGCATCCAAAAAGTGTTTACAGTTATCCAGATAGCAAAACAGGTATTTGTTGACATCCCTATGGAAAAGTTATAGGCCTTGAAAATACATGGGTGAAAAGTTGTCTATGTTGAACAAATGATAATCAAACTTGCATCCAGTAGAGCTTTAGTCCATGATTGTGTTTAATGCTGTTTTTTTTTTATTCCAGCACAATCTTTTATATAAATGTGAAAAATCAGAATAGAAAAGAAGACACTGTAGTACACATCCTGAATATTTTAAACAAGCAGTTGAATGAAATAAAAATTGATAAAAATAAACTTTGGACTTGATTATATTTTGAAATACCCTTTTTTTAGTATTTTGAAACTCCCTAGCCATTTAATTTACCTTTTTTAATGTATTTTGAAACTTCCTAGCCATTTAAGTGAACAATCTAATGTATTTTTAAAGTCCCTAGCCATTTAATTTAACAATCTAATGTATTTTGAAACTCCCTAGCCATTTAATTTAACATTCTAATGTATTTTGAAAGTCCCTAGCTATTTAATTTAACATTCTAATGTATTTTGAAACTCCCTAGCCATTTAATTTACCTTTTTTAATGTATTTTGAAAGTCCCTAGCCATTTAATTTAACAATCTAATGTATTTGACACTCCCTAGCCATTTAATTTAACATTCTAATGTATTTTGAAAGTACCTAGCCATTTAATTTAACAATCTAATGTATTTTGAAAGTCCCTAGCCATTTAATTTAACAAACTAATGTATTTTGAAACTCCGTAGCTATTTAATTTAACATTCTAATGTATTTTGAAACTCCCTAGCCATTTAATTTAACATTCTAATGTATTTTGAAAGTCCCTAGCCATTTAATTTACCTTTTTTAATGTATTTTGGAACTCCCTAGCCATTTAAATTAACAATCTAATGTAATTTGAAACTCCCTAGCTATTTAATTTACTTCTAATGTATTTTGAAAGTCCTTAGCCATTTAATTTAACAATCTAATATATTTGAAACTTCCTAGCCATTTAATTTAACAATCTAATGTATTTGAAACTCCCTAGCCATTTAATTTAACATTCTAATGTATTTTGAAAGTCCCTAGCCATTTAATTTAACAATCTAATGTATTTTGAAACTCCCTAGCTATTTAATTTAACATTCTAATGTATTTTAGCTATTTAATTTAACATTCTAATGTATTTTGAAACTCCCTAGCCATTTAATTTAACATTCTAATGTATTTTGAAAGTCCCTAGCTATTTAATTTAACAATCTTCTGATGCCAGGTGGAAATTATTTTAAAGAAACATTTAAACAACAAAAACTATGAGACTTTGGACAAGCCTGATCAATTCTCTTCACTCTGAACAGGGAAATAGTTTTGCATTGCCTTTATTGAAAAAAGTAACTAGAAACTAAGAAATTACTTGCATCATGTTTTTTATTTCAATGATAACAGTGGATAGCAAATGATTTTATCCAAAACATTTTGACATATCGAACTTAGCATAAACTTCTGCTTTAACTTCCAAGGATTTATTATTGACATGAGTGAATGTTTATGGATTAATGTTTAGAAACATTGAAAATACTGAAAAAAGAGTTGGGAGCCTGGGAGGCCCTATGCCTCAATTTTGGCACCACCCCACCCACCTCCTTTAAGCTTATGACAAAAAAAACAACAAACACTTTATAACCTCTAGAGTTTAAATGTTAATTGAAACAAAAGTGTTCCTGTCTGAGATATGAATGAATAACAAAATGTTCCTATTTATTACATGTGGTATGTCATTAGAAATAACCTGGCTTAATATTTTTTTCTAAATGATAATTGTTTGTTTGTTTGTTTGTTTGTTAGGTTTATTGTCCCACCAACAGTACTTTAATTATCTGGAGATTGTGACAACTTGAAGCAGATATAGTGCTGCTGTAACTGTGTATAGTATGCTGTGAACACGTGGCATAATTCCACACACAGTTAATTATCCTGACACTGGGTCAACCAGTCATGAAACTATCTTTATATTTGCTTGAGCGTTAGGAAGGGAGCTATACCACTACCATTTTTAACAACTTTGGTATGTTGCAGCATGGGATCGAACCCGGAGCCTCCTGTAACTGCAGTGGATGCTCTAGTGATTCTACCAGGTCCAGTATTTCTAAATGATATGGCATTCATGATAAGAAAGAAATGTCTAGAAAATAAGCAACATAAAATGCTGTACGTACATGACAATATTTATAAGATTTGTAAAACACAATTTTTTTTTATAGATTGTCTGCAGAGTTAGGGACTGTTTGGAGATTTTAGTGGAATTTGCAAAGATGGCGTAGTTTGGAGGTGCACAAATTGCAAGTGTGACAAGAAAGCAAGCATTAGAGAGGTTCTCTCAAACTCAAATGCTCAAATCAGAACAGGCCTTCAAATAGACTTACTATTGGGTTAACCAAACATCTAGAGTGATTTCATAGCAAGAGAATACAAAAAAGTGAAATGTGTTCAAATATTGGGACAAGTTAGTGAGAGAATTGGTAGGTCAGATAATATGTGGCAATGGAGCACTGCAACTCAGTTGAGTACTCAGTGAAAGTAAGTTTAAGAAATGGAAATATCACAGAAGGAGGATGTTTGATGGAGTAAACATAAAGGATGAGCTTCCAAGAAAAGTTTTTCTGAAATTGTGGATGACAGAAAAGCCAACACTTACAGTATATACATACTATTGCATGCACAAATTTAAATAAGTCAACCTTGAACACAGTAAAGTGATCACTCACCATAACAGGAACACAGAATCAGCTTTGTGTCTCAAAGCACTATTTTATAGACACTTATGATGAATTTTAACTTTTCTAGACCTAATAAATAGGGTCTACTCTTATAAGAAAAAAACTCCATAAACCACAGTTTGCTTCCTCTGGCAAGATTTCTCCTGTTCCTACCAGTATTTATACTTTTTAGAGACTGCCATATTCACTCCATGAGTTAGGTCACTTAAAAAAAAATTATCATCCCAAAACTCCGATTCAAATATTTTTTTTTTTTTTTTTTTTAAGTGATAAATACTTAATTGTCATCAGTCACAAATGACCAACCAAATGCCACAATAAAAAAAAACTCGAGAAGAAAAGAATGTTTAGAGCCATGGGAATTTTCAAGGAGATGTTAAAAATGTGCAGATAAATGAATATTAGTAAATAATATACTAATATCTGCTTGTAAATCATATCTATCTGATACTCAAGATCTATCTTTGTTAAAGGTTTCTTGATGATACAGGTTTCTTGAAGATTCATCATTTTATTTCTCACTTTACCTAAAGTGCAATATCTGGCCGATGTCAAACAGCCAATAATTTGTTATTTGTACATTTACTTTCTAAAATTAACGAAACAAATTGGTAAAACAAACAGGTAAAAATTATTGACAGCCTCATTCTGACGTTATTTTTGCTGCTTGTGTATCATGACATTTCCTCACTATGCATGTCACTACCAAATGTTGACGATAGTCAAAAGTAGCTCACCTTTCTGTCTACTCGAGGCGCTCAGGACATTTCAGTAGTAAAAAGTTTACAAAGATAAAAACATTCTGAAAATTTAAAAATCTGTCAGTGGGTTCCGTCAGTCTTTTGAGGGTTTTAATGGCTTTTTATCAAATGTGATATTTTTCAAGACCTTGAATTTTAGGACTTATTTAAGATCCATGCAAAATTTAAACAATTTTACAATTTTCATAAAATGAGGAATAGTTACTCACTTGTTCTGTTCCTCAACCTCATCTTTACGTAGCATCATGGTGACAACAGCTTTCTTCAGTTCCTCTGTGTTGGTATAAAGGTAATATGTATGTGATTAAATATCATCAGCATTTCTTATAAGCATGACATGAAAAAAGTAAAAGATGAAATAGTTTTACAAGAATGAAACCATTATTTTTATTGTTCTCACAAACACATCTTGAATTTAGAAACAAAAATTCAATAAAACTTGAAATTGTCAATAAACATACAGAGTTAAAAACAAAACTGTCATAAAGTAAAATCTTTAAAGTATTAGATGTGTAATAGTGACTAAATTGAATCCTGATAAAAGATTAATCACTTTATTCAGCATTGTATTCTGGGCTATTTTCCAAATTTTAACAACTTTTCACCTCAGCTAACTTGAGTTTTGCAATTTTTTATGAACAAAATCATCGTCCTCAAATCTGACATTTTTATAATCTCAAACATGTCAACATTGGACAAATAAAAATTAAAGAAAACACAGTAATGTCATTTGTTTTTTACATTTTTATTAGAGTATACTTTTCTACAAAATACTCCAAAAACATGTGAAAAACACACTTCTTTCTTTCTTTGCTTTAACTTTGCTTTTTTTTACAAATCTTCCTCACCGACTGCGATTCCTTGTCGCCATTTTGGAGTGAAGAAATTGATGCGATTTCATTGGATAAAATTGGATAACTAAAATCTGGTGATTTTAATCTCAGAAGGCCGAGTGTTGACATAAATGATCGAACATATAACATCATAAAATGCTAAATGCCAACATTACGCGAATATTCATGAGATTGACAACACATCTAATACCTTAAAGTTCTGGTTGAAATCGTAACCTGTTGTTTTACATAAAGTTACATTAACACATGGTCAATATGACAACTTCTTGACAGTACTGGTGGAGCCAAGTCCCTAGAGTAAAGTCTAGGTAGAACCCCAGATGCACAGCAGATCAGGTAAAGAACCTCCTTATATACAATTTATTGCCTTGACAAGTTGTCCTGCACACATGGTGAGAACAGGTATGTTGATATTGCCTTGACAAGTTGTCCTGCACACATGGTGAGAACAAGTATGTTGATATTGCCTGACAAGTTGTCCTGCACACATGGTGAGAACAGGTATGTTGATATTGCCTGACAAGTTGTCCTGCACACATGGTGAGAACAGGTATGTTGATATTGCCTTGACACGTTGTCCTGCACACATGGTGAGAAAAGGTATGTTGATATTGCCCTGACACGTTGTCCTGAACACAGGGTGAGAACAGGTATGTTGATATTGCCTGACAAGTTGTCCTGCACACATGGTGAGAACAGGTATGTTGATATTGCCTGACAAGTTGTCCTGCACACATGGTGAGAACAGGTATGTTGATATTGCCCTGACACGTTGTCCTGCACACATGGTGAGAACAGGTATGTTGATATTGCCCTGACAAGTTGTCCTGCACACATGGTGAGAACAGGTATGTTGATATTGCCCTGACAAGTTGTCCTGCACACATGGTGAGAACAGGTATGTTGATATTGCCCTGACAAGTTGTCCTGCACACAGGGTGAGAACAGGTATGTTGATATTGCCTGACAAGTTGTCCTGCACACATGGTGAGAACAGGTATGTTGATATTGCCCTGACAAGTTGTCCTGCACACATGGTGAGAACAGGTATGTTGATATTGCCTGACAAGTTGTCCTGCACACATGGTGAGAACAGGTATGTTGATATTGCCCTGACACGTTGTCCTGCACACATGGTGAGAGTATGCGGACAAACTGTTATTACAGAGAGGTAACTATAATGAAATATTACCTGTAGACATTCTGTCCCCTTTGATGTGTTCTGAAACATTTCCCCCATCACCATCTGTGCGATGGCTGAAGTGATTGAAGCACACAACATATAGGTGTTGCTACCATATTTTTCTTAGATCATGGATATAATAACAAAGTTAAATGCATAAATATCATCCTTTGTGCTTTGCGTCATTGGCAGATCTTACAATTTAAATGGCAAACTAAGTTTCAGCTGTTTATTTCTTTAGTAAAATATTAATAAATAAAGATAGTTTACCAACAGTATAAATACAACCCTTATAGATGGTTTCCACATCAGTGAAAATCCCTTATTTTGGCCACCATCTTTGTTGTAACTTCAAGGGATTTTCATATGCATTGTGTAGAAGGGTAGATTTTATTTTCTTGTAATTTCTTCATTTGTGGTCCGAAAATTAAAAGCTATACACCATTGGAAAGCTTTTGAAATTCATTTTTTTAGAATACAATATTTTTACAATTGATAAATGCACACAGAATTAATACACAGAAATAAATAAAACTATTGGCTCAAACTTAAAACAAAATGAACAGTGTATCATTTTCGGTTGTATTTCTTTAACCTTTAAACTATCAAAATATAGTTTTGATATTTAAAATACTTTATAAAAGCTGTAAAATTTGATACAAAATTCAGTAAAATAGACTGAAACATAAAAACACAGAGGTGAGTTTAATACAGCACATATTTCCCGATTTCTGCATTAGCTTCTGCCCACAAAGATGGCTGCCTTAAACTGTCTTATCAGTGTCAATGACATCACATGGAAACTATCTATTGCTTACAAGTGATTGCAAGGGTTTAATGCTTTAAAGTTAATTTATTCACATATGAATGGGTGTGAACTAATTTACAAAAGTTTGGTTCATGGTATACATGTATATGCAAGTCTATGTTAATGTTATTGCTATGTTAAACCTATTTATGTGAAAATATATTAAAGCAAGTGGGCATTTAGGAAATAAACTTGCACAGCTTCAGAATCAGATTCAATGTGTTTTAATTTAAGTAAATATTGACCATTCAGAACAATGACAGAATTAAAGAATAAGTTTATTAAAAGAGTGTTAAGGGTCTTAGTCTTGGGTACAAAGGTTTAAATTATTTTTGAAAATAGTCAAATATACATTGGAAAAGGTTTGGAGTGGGTACCTTTCTTTAAAGCTGAGTTGAGCTTGCTGCAGAGCGAAAGTTGCAGCATGAATGTCATCTCCATTGTAGGTCATCATCCCACTGGACTCACCTAAAAATAGATGGCTCACTAATGAAACAAAGAGTGACCTCACTAGGCTGTCAAACAAGCCAAAGTAGGCTCACTAATGAAACAAAGAGTGACCTCACAAGGCTGTCAAACAATCCAAAGTAGGCTCACTAATGAAACAAAGAGTGACCTCACTAGGCTGTCAAACAACCCAAAGTTCCAAAGTTATGTTCCATCGGCTTCATTTTCATACTTGCAAACAAATATTACATGTCATAATTAGTTGATACAGACAGTTTTCTATTATCTGATTCAGCATTGCAATCATTTAACATGAAAGAAGTACGATATTTGGAGGTGTGTTTTTTTCAGACCAGGATAATATAGAACAAATTTAATAATTTATGGCAGGTTTTTTTGTATACATTTTAAAATTGTTTAACTGCACAGGTTTCAAAACATAATTTCTTATTTTGCCTTATGAAGTGTCAATATTGGTTACTTAAATGTTGCAAGGAACAATCTTTATTCTTCATATTCTTGAGAAAAACAGCTTAAAAACTTTGGTTTTTGTGCACTGTACAAAACATTTATCAGTTTTGTTTTATGTTTTAGAAATATACTGCAGCGACCATTTATGATGCGCACAGCAAGTCAGCTGGAAGACCTTCCAACATTAAGTCCTTAGTCCCAATTTGGGAATCAAATCCACGCGGTGAGAGGCTAAGCAGTCAGAGGAGTTACAAATCGGCAACTCTACCACTATGCCACTGGCTCCCCAAAACCTTGATCAAGTACTGTTGTTAACAATTTTCTCTTTTCTGAACAAGGAATAGTAAGTACTGTTATTTTTTTAAACTTTTAATTGACAAATTTAAAATAATTGATAATTATTACCATTAAACAGAAATTTGTAAAAAAAAAAGGTGACTAAATTTTATTCTTTGTTTAACAACAATAGTTTGATAGACTAAAGACTTTCAAGAATTGATGGGAAATCACATTATACTTGTTGACAGAAATTAAAGTTACTCATTTACTTTAACTTATAACACATAAGTGATGCTTGAAATATAACATTTTTTTATATTCAGTTATGTTATGACAACTATTCAACACAGATATTATTTTTTACGTAGTGACAGATAGATAATAGCATTTTCATTTATTGCATAACACATTTTTTCCTTAAAGAATTATACATAATCCGTCATTAAAGTACAGCTGTCTTACATGACTGTCCAAAAGGTGAATCATCTGCCTCGTCATCAATGGCTGGTTCCCCGCTTGGTGTGATCGGGGTCATCACCGTGCCACTCAACTCCATGCTGCAGTCACCATGGAAATAAAACAACTTAATGACTGTAACATGGACCAACTAGTTAATTATCAATTTGATATGTACAATCCATACATATGGTTCTTGATAAGAATTAAAGCATCTATCTACATGTCAATTAGCAAATAATTATAGTTACTCTTCCCCGGTGGTGCATAATTTTCAAATCTTGATGTATTAAGTTCTAAATCTTACAGAGAATAAAACTCATAATATACTTTTAATTCCTTGCTGAAATAATATACAGAACATAAATGAATTTGTTCATATCCACTTCAATCATGCTTTTCTGAATATGGTTTTGTATATTTGTACTTGTACTGTATTTTATACTGCCATCTTCTCCATTTTCTGTATATGTTATTGTTCTTGGCAATAGCCAAAACGGTTTTGTCAATAAAAGTTTGAATTGAATTTTAATCTTAACTTTTATGCTTAAGTGAGTCAAGACGTTCAAATGATATGAAACCTCAACAGTTTTAAAGCAAGACTAGTCCTCATGTGTGTTAACTAAGTTAACTATTAACCAGAAATAATATATTTATATGTAGACTGAAGTCCTTATGTGTATGTGTTATTGTGCCAGTCATCCTTCAACAAAATATACATTGATCTGTAGACCATAGTCCTTATGTGTGTTGATTGGGTCAATCACCTTTCTCAAATTATTAGCTATACATAGACCATAGTCCTTATGTGTGTTGACTGGGTCAGTCATCTTTCCAGAAATCATGGTTATACATAGAACATAGTCATTATATGTGTTGAATGGATTTACCATCTCACCAGAAATGTTAGTTATCCATAGACCAAAAACCTTATGTGTGTTGATTGTGTCAATCATCTTTTTTAAAAAATGGTTATAAATAGACCATAGTCCTTATGTGTGTTGATAGGGTCAATCATCTTTCTCAAATTATTAGCTATACAAAGACCATAGTCCTTATGTGTGTTGATTGGGTCTATCATCTTTCTCAAATTATTAGCTATACATAGACCATAGTCCTTATGTGTGTTGATTGGGTCAACCATCTTTCTCAAATTATTAGCTATACATAGACCATAGTCCTTATGTGTGTTGATTGGGTCAATCATCTTTCTCAAATTATTAGCTATACATAGACCATAGTCCTTATGTGGGTTGATTGGGTCAATCATCTTTCTTAAATTATAAGCTATACATAGACCATAGTCCTTATGTGTGTTGATTGGGTCTATCAACTCACCAGCAATCTTAGTTATCTATAGACCTTAGTCCTTATGTGTGTTGATTGGGTCAATCACCTTTCTTAAATTATTAGCTATACATAGACCATAGTTCTTATGTGTGTTGATTGGGTCAATCACCTTTCTTAAATCATTAGCTATACATAGACCATAGTCCTTATGTGTGTTGATTGGGTCAATCACCTTTCTTAAATTAATAGCTATACATAGACCATAGACCTTATGTGTGTTGATTGGTTCAATCATCTTTCTCAAATTATTAGCTATACATAGACCATAATCCTTATGTGTGTTGATTGGGTCAATCCCCTTTCTTAAATCATTAGCTATACATAGACCTTATGTGTGTTGATTGAGTCAATCACCTTTCTTAAATTATTAGCTATACATAGACCATAGTCCTCATGTGTGTTGATTGGGTCAATCACCTTTCTTAAATTAATAGCTATACATAGACCATAGACCTTATGTGTGTTGATTGGGTCAATCACCTTTCTTAAATTATTAGCTATACATAGACCATAGTCCTAATGTGTGTTGATTGGGTCAATCACCTTTCTTAAATTATTAGCTTTACATAGACCATAGTCCTTATGTGTGTTGATTGGGTCAATCACCTTTCTTAAATTATTAGCTTTACATAGACCATAGTCCTTATGTGTGTTGATAGGGTCAATCTTCTTCTTAAATTATTAGCTATACATAGACCAGTCCTTATGTGTGTTGATTGGGTCAATCATCTTTCTTAAATTATTAGCTATACATAGACCATAGTCCTTATATGTGTTGATAGGGTCAATCATTTTTCTCAAATTATTAAGTATAAATAGACCATAGTCCTTATATGTGTTGATTGGGTCAATCATTTTTCTCAAATTATTAAGTATAAATAGACCATAGTCCTTATATGTGTTGATAGGGTCAATCATTTTTCTCAAATTATTAAGTATAAATAGACCATAGTCCTTATATGTGTTGATAGGGTCAATCATCTTTCTCAAATTATTAGCTATACAAAGACAATAGTCACAGTCTCCAGATAATCAAAATACTGTTGGTGGGACAATAAACCCAAGTAACAACATAACATAGTCCTTATGTGTATTAATTGGGTTTATCAACTTACAATATTCTTTTAGTTATCTGCAGATCATAGTCCTCATATGAAACCTTATAAACTGTTGTGAAAAAGTAAATCTCTTAACAAGGTATACAAAAACTTGTCAGCTACACACTTAAATAGTTTGTTTCAGCTCCCACTATAAACATTAACAATTATTTGCCTTCTATTTACAGTTTCAAAGAGGCATCTATTATACTTGCACAAATAAAACTTTTAATGCACAAGCTGGAAAATAGTTCTTACTTAAAACAGATTTTGTCCATGTGTCTCAAAAGCAGTGAGGGACATTTGGGTATGCAAGTCAAGGACACTGACCATTTTAACACAGACATCCTATTTCAGACTGAAACATTGACTAACCTGAGTTCAAAATCTGCTGAACTAAATGAGCCCTGACTTCTGCGTGAATCAGACCTGCCTGACGCTATACTTGGTTCCCGCTTCATCATGTACGCAGTGTCTGCAGCCTTGCTGCTGGGTACCGGTACCCCAAACTGTTCAGTGTTACCTACACTACTTTCAGTGTTCTTTTGATCTGAATCTGTTGTGTCTGCACTAGTCTTGTATGTACTGTTTAACACACTGTCTGTCACGGGTGAAATTGTAGAAAGTTCTGATGGGGATCCATATGTGAAACTGTCACTCCTGCCTGATTGTCTTAATTTGGAAAATGTCCCTGATCCGGATTCATCCTCATCAAAACTAACAATATGGGACACTTTCTTTTTCTTCTTCTTGTCTTTCTTCTTTCCTGCAAGTAGTTTCATACACACTGGGTATGAAGGAAGGCACACTATCACACAACAGTGCATGAACAAAGTAATGTTGCTTCAAAAGCTATGTAAATATATATTACTTATGTGCTTAATGAAACTATTAAAGCTTGGATAACATTAGCAAAATAAAATGAATCAACATTTTTTAATGCCCATTCAAGTACATTTAAAATCATTTAAACTATACAGTTAAACACACACAAAAACAAACAATTTTAAACACCTAAACGGTATCAAATTAAAATCAACAATAGAAAAATAAAGGTAAAAAAAACACACCAATGTTACCACCTTAATTTGTACTCCATAATCATCTGATCTACATCCTGCATGTTGTTCAATTAACACATAATTACATGATTACCCCCGCACCTTGTGTAGTGATCAACAAGTAGTTAATGGAGTATATTATACATATATCTCTGCTCACGTTGAGAGATAACTGTGTCAGACAATGCAGAATGGGTCACTGTAAACTCACAACCATCCTCATTAACCTGATAGTGTCAGTCTATACATGTATTATTTCATCAATATATCCCATAATTCTCAAGTAAACCTTATCATACTCAATAAATTCATAATTAAAGACACAATGGCAGCGAGTACCAACAATAATAGGATGAGAGTACTCTGCTACAAAGAGGAATAGACTTCAAGTGGCTTTTATCAGCTGTATCTACATTGTTAAGTGCACAGTGCAGGTAGATCTATATCTTTACAACTCCATGACATACAACTGAAAGAAGGGAGAAAGGCTGAAATCATGTGACACCCCTCACATGCTGATAAAATACCTGAGCTTGACATTGTACCCAGTTATGCACACACATTGTGTAGGGGTATACATGGTAAATTAAGGTCAAAGATATCACTTATTTGTATGATAAGTGAAACAGGTAAGTAAATATCATGTATTTAAAGAGGTTTAATCATCTGACTGCTCACATGTTCATAGAACACCTGATTGGTTTGTTGTTGTTTTTTTTGTTACATCGCACCGACACAATTATGGTCATATTGGCGATGTCCAGTCCAGCTAATAATTAGTCAAAGAAGACTAAATCCTGGTTAGAGCGCCCGGCGCACCACAGATTAGCTGGAAAGATGTCCCACATGAAAGTTCTCACCCTGACATAGACCCCAACCCATGCGGTGAGGAGCTGAGGATTTACAAGTGGGCAACTCTAACTGCTTAGCCACAGGGCGCACCCAAGAACACCTGACATGTACATACAAACACACATTGTTTAACTATGTATTGGTTATAATTGATTGGAACAAAGTTAAAATGAAGGCTATGATGAAACTTAGCTAATTAAGACAAACAAAAAAGTATGTATGTACTTTACATATTAAACATAGAAAGAAACTGTGCATTTAATTACTTTTCTTTTTTTTTAAACCACTTTTTGTACAGCTGTTTGATATGTTTCTCATCATGTACACAAACAGTGCTAAAGTTTAATAGAGCCTTTAACTTTACCTTTGAAAGTGCAAATAGTGTGTAAAAAGCATTAAATAAAGCAAAAGAAGGATAGATAGTCACAAAAAAGCAATTCTGACACCCAGATAATACATGTAAGTATATTTTGAGTAAGACACAGAAACATATGTTGGCATCAAGACATTTGACTGTAATTTGAATGATCTCTGACTTTCTTTCACCAGTTTTGTCTGATGAAATTATATTTGGCACTCTGAAATGTTTATTTTATCAGTAAATGTGACCAAACAATGTGTCCATTTATATCAAGTTGTTGGAGGTGTGGAAAGACTCCAGATAAACGTGCAGAATACCTGCTCGTAGCAGGTCAGTTAGAAGATACTTCTGTGACAGTAAGTTCTTGATCTCTTGATGGTGAATAGCTAAGAAAGTTATGAGACAGCTGTCTTAACTTGGTCTAAAGAAGCGCCCCCACCCAGAATTGATACCAACCAATTATCTCCGCTGGCTCAGTCTCCCCAGCAATAACAGGTCGAAGTTCATTGTCAGGTTTCTGAGGAGAGTTAGTCATCTGACCCAACATAACATTTGTGGCAGGAACAGTCCTTACTGCATTCAACTCAGCGTTGTCAACAACAATGGCAAACAAGATGGAGTCAAGTCCTATAAAATAAATATAAGCAGCAGTTGTTTTGTATGCCAAGAACATATAATTTATGTAGAATCAGAGTGAATTGGTGATTACACGGGATCAGATGTATGCAGATTATAAGTGAATTAGTGAACACATGTTTGTTTGTTAATTTGTTGTGTTTATCATCCCACCAACAGTATTTCAGTTATCTGGAGATGTCCACTTGAAGCAGATATAGTGCTGCCTCCACCGTGTAAAGCATGCTATGAACATCTGGCATGATACCACACCCAGTCACATTATCCTGACACCAGCCCAACCAGTCGTGGAACTACCCTTATAATTTGCTTGAGCGTTAGCAAGGGACCTATACAATACCATTTTTAACAACTTCGGTATGTAGCGGCTCGCAATTGAACCGGGGCCTCCGGTACCTTGATCCAACACTCTACCAATTGTGTTACCAGGTCCGGTGAACACACGTCTTGATGTATGTAGGTATTAGGGTGAATTGGTGTACACACAGGTTTGAATGTTTACTGAGTAAAAGTGCAACCATAAAAGTATTTTTAAAAGAAAGTGCTAAAAACAAAGTATTTCTTACGAATAAAATGATATAAGTGGTCCTTCAAAAAACCATTTTCAAGGTCAATGAATGCGAAACAATATAGACAAAAACATATACAAAATATATGGGTGCATGTGTCTGGATCAGTGACTTTAAATCTTGATCTTAACTATGAACTCTTTATTCAGAACACCCTTCAATACAAACAAGTGATTTAAAATCTTACCACGTGCCATCATAGGCAGCATGCTACTTTTTTCCTGGTCCCGTAGGAATGCCCAACTCTCATAGTAACGGCTGAAATATTTAATGGGTGGTAGTGAGAGGAAATTGCTTTACCTTTTTCAAGTCACTAAAGTGTTTCCGTATTATTTTACTTAATTATTTAGTATATTTATATCCTCCTTCTGCGTTTATAAGATTTCTTAACAAGAAATGACCACTATTAAAATTAAAAATTAAAAGATATGTTTATAACAGCTGCTCCAGAACTTTCTAAAAAGCTGTCTTTGGCAGACCCTTGTATTGCTATTTTTCAACCAAGATATTTTTCAACCTCGCACTTCCTGAAGGTTTCTCATCAAACAAACAGTTTAAATAAAAATATGTCATCAAAGTGAGACAACTCACGGTAAGCACATGCATCGGGAGTAAAAAACTGATAAAATGATCTTATATACAGACGAAATAACTAGTTATATAATAAACTATCAATATATGTACAATATATACAGTAGATAAACTATCAACATATGTACAATATGTACAGTAGATAAACTATCAACATATGTACAATATGTACATATGTACAATATGTACAGTAGATAAACTATTAACATATGTACAATATGTACAGTAGATAAACTATCAACATATGTACAATATGTACAGTAGATAAACTACCAACATATGTACAATATGTACAGTAGATAAACTATCAACATATGTACAATATGTACAGTAGATAGACTATCAATATATGTACAATATGTACAGTAGATAAACTACCAACATATGTACAATATATACAGTAGATAAACTATCAACATATGTACAATATGTACAGTAGATAAACTATCAACATATGTACAATATGTACATATGTACAATATGTACAGTAGATAAACTATTAACATATGTACAATATGTACAGTAGATAAACTATCAACATATGTACAATATGTACAGTAGATAAACTACCAACATATGTACAATATGTACAGTAGATAAACTATCAACATATGTACAATATGTACAGTAGATAGACTATCAATATATGTACAATATGTACAGTAGATAAACTATCAACATATGTACAATATGTACAGTAGATAAACTATCAACATATGTACAATATGTACAGTAGATAAACTATCAACATATGTACAATATGTACAGAAGATAAACTATCAACATATGTACAACATGTACAGTAGATAAACTATCTATATATGTACAATATGTACAGTAGATAAACTATCAACATATGTACAATATGTACAGTAGATAAACTATCAACATATGTACAATATGTACAGTAGATAAACTATCAACATATGTACAACATGTACAGTAGATAAACTATCAACATATGTACAATATGTACAGTAGATAAACTATCAACATATGTACAATATGTACAGTAGATAAACTATCTATATATGTACAACATGTACAGTAGATAAACTATCAACATATGTACAATATGTACAGTAGATAAACTGTCAACATATGTACAATATGTACAGTAGATAAACTATCAACATATGTACAATATGTACAGTAGATAAACTATCAACATATGTACAACATGTACAGTAGATAAACTATCTATATATGTACAATATGTACAGTAGATAAACTATTAACATATGTACAATATGTACAGTAGATAAACTATCAACATATGTACAATATGTACAGTAGATAAACTATCAACATATGTACAATATGTACAGTAGATAAACTATCAACATATGTACAATATGTACAGTAGATAAACTATTAACATATGTACAATATGTACAGTAGATAAACTATCAACATATGTACAACATGTACAGTAGAAAGACTATCTATATATGTACAATATGTACAGTAGATAAACTATCAACATATGTACAACATGTACAGTAGATAAACTATCAACATATGTACAATATGTACAGTAGATAAACTATCAACTTATGTACAATATGTACAGTAGATAGACTATCAACATATGTACAATATGTACAGTAGATAAACTATCAACATATGTACAATATGTACAGTAGATAAACTATCAACATATGTACAATATGTACAATAGATAAACTATCAACATATGTACATATGTACAGTAGATAAACTATCAACTTATGTACAATATGAACAGTAGATAAACTATCAACATATGTACAATATGTACAGTAGATAAACTATCAACATATGTACAATATGTACAGTAGATAAACTATCAACTTATGTACAATATGTACAGTAGATAAACTATCAACATATGTACAATATGTACAGTAGATAAACTATCAACATATGTACAATATGTACAGTAGATAAACTATCAACATATGTACAATATGTACAGTAGATAAACTATCAACTTATGTACAATATGAACAGTAGATAAACTATCAACATATGTACAATATGTACAGTAAATAAACTATCAACATATGTACAATATGTACAGTAGATAAACTATCAATATATGTACAATATGTACAGTAGATAAACTATCAACATATGTACAATATGTACAGTAGATAAACTATCAACTTATGTACAATATGAACAGTAGATAAACTATCAACATATGTACAATATGTACAGTAAATAAACTATCAACATATGTACAATATGTACAGTAGATAAACTATCAACATATGTACAATATGTTCAGTAAATAAAGTATCAACATATGTACAATATGTACAATAGATAAACTATCAACATATGTACATATGTACAGTAGATAAACTATAAATATATGTACAATATGTACAGTAGATAAACTATCAATATATGTACAATATGTACAGTAGATAAACTATCAACATATGTACAATATGTACAGTAAATAAACTATCAACATATGTACAATATGTTCAGTAAATAAAGTATCAACATATGTACAATATGTACAATAGATAAACTATCAACATATGTACATATGTACAGTAGATAAACTATAAATATATGTACAATATGTACAGTAGATAAACTATCAATATATGTACAATATGTACAGTAGATAAACTATCAACATATGTACAATATGTACAGTAGATAAACTATGAACATACAGTCAACTCTCGTTATCTCAAATTTCAAGGGACCGTAGAAAATAGTTTGAGATATCCGAAGTTTGAGATATCCGAATTTAAGGATAATTTGTGTAAATATTAAAAATCTTACCTGCTACACGATGAATGGTAATGACTGAAATTCCTTGTTATATCTGCCACTGTAAACTAAGTTTCTGCAAGTTTGTGTGGTTTTGCAAGTTTTAAGTGTTATTAGATTTTTTACAATGTAATTAAATATTCTTCTTTTTATTGTAGGTTGTTGCGTCGTCGTAAGCGCATGGCCTAATTTTGTATACCTGAAGCTGATACCTGCAAGTTCTCAAAACTTTTACAACAACAAGTACAAACTGAAACACTTTAATCAGCGTTAAAAGATTAACGAAATTGTTGTTCTTTAAATCAGCTAATTAAATAATAATCGATTAACCTCTTCTCTAAATTATGTGAAATCCTGATTGCCGATAATTGGCGATAAAACTCGCGCCCAAACCTTCGCGAGTTTCACGGTAGGTGTGAAAATCACTATTGTTGCCGATTTACATCTTATAGCAATTTGAAGTTTGAGATAGACCAACTGATTTCAACAGTTTTATACGTGTGGGGACAAAGATTTTAGTTTGAGATATCCGATAATTTGACATATCCGAATTTGAGTTAAGCGGAGTCGAACTATATAGAAACTATAGGGAAAAAAACGGGACCGTAGAAAACAGTTTGACATAACCGGAAATTTGAGATAACCGATTTTGAGATAACGAGAGTTGACTGTATATACAATATGTACAGTAGATAAACTATCAACATATGTACAACATGTACAGTAGATAATTATAGGTTATTATACATTTTACTGTACAATACGGGAATATATTTGGACAAGTACACAGCTAAAAAAATCATATTGGACGAGCCGATAGGCGAGTCCAATATGACTTTTCAAGCTGTGTACGAGTCCAAATATATTCCCGTATTGTACAGTAAAATGTATAATAACCTTTTTATTATATATCTTTCGTTAAGTTTGAAATATACATCATCATCATCCCCAACAGTGTTTTTGTCCGTCAATAAAATTAGACACTTCATTTGTCAACATTTTGACTTCTGTCAAAACAAAACAACGCTTCCTGGTCAGCTGGACGTTTTACAAGCAGTTTTAAACATATACTAACAAGCGTTTTTATGCACGCTTGGTTCCCGGTCTTCAATTCGTTAGAGATTGAAATCGGAAACCAGACTAGCATCGTTTAGTGCACATGTACCCAACCGTCCAAGATGAAATTAATATATTTTTTTTGGAGCCAATACGGGAATATATTGGACGGACACATGGTACAAATGCAGATTGTCGATTGGTTAGATTTATTAGATATATAATAAACTATCTATATATGTACAATATGAACAGTAGATAAACTATCAACATATGTACAATATGTACAGTAAATAAAAGCCTAAACCAGCACCCAACCTGAGGAGGGCATCACTCTCAACCAGCATGTGCATGTATCTCTCCAGGGAGTGCTCATTGAGGCTGGCACGAAGCCACGACCTCCCACGACCTGAGTCTGTCTGAATGTTCTTAAGGTTCTGGAACCTCTCTGCCTCATGCTTGGTCAGGATTTCCTTTACATAGCCCCAGAATGCTGCAGGAAGGTAAAAAACATTGTGTTAGACCGTATTTATCTTCAACATCTTCATTTAGTTTAGTTAAGGGTCAGCACATCCATCCAGATTTTATTGTTCGCCCGCCATGCTGCTCAGGCATGATTTTAAAGAACTGGCTGAGCCAAAGTGCCAGAAGTAGGCTCCTATCAAGTACCTTACTTTTGGTACCTTATCAATTGACATTTACTCATAATCAATACAATACTGCTTACAACTTCATGCCAATGTAAATATACAGTAAAACCTTGCTAAGAGGGACACCTGTGGTTCTATTTTAAAGTGTCCCTCTTAGCAAGGTGGTCCTCTTAATGAGCTCATACAAATCAATTCATTATATTGCTGCTTATACCAGAAAGTTTCAATATTATATTGTCTTTAAATTGTTTTAATATTTAAGTAAACTTATTGTGTTATAGATTATTTGTTTTAAATTTCTTTTTATGTTTTACAGTATTTTTTAATATTAAAATTTAGCTAATTATGACAAGAATATAATTTAAACATAAAAAGAAAGTAGATTTTCTGTATTTTTTATTTGTTGTAAAAGAAATTAAAATGTCAGTCCTGAAAGAAAAGTTATGAAAAGATTGATTTCTTAAAATTTTATGCACCCTAAAACAATCAACAAATGAAATCCATAATGAAGCTATAAAGATACGTAAAGCCTCTTACACAACAAACTTATGATCCCGTATCAGTATGAAAACATCCAAGAAATTGCTGACTTTTTACGATTACCGTAAATGAACTGGCAATGTAGTAATTCATAAAGTGTACAAATAATCTTGAGCACTCGACCGTTGTTTGCAGGAGTGGTAAACTAATAAATGACAATGGGATAACTGGGCTACCTGGTGCTTTGGTGGTGATTAAGAAAGGTGTGAATTTGTTAATTTGTTCTGAAATAACTGTCCCGATGTAGCTGGGTGCCCCGCTTTCCGAGGATGTGACACATGAAAATAAAGAACAGAAAAAATGGCTCTGGCAAAAAGTGTCCTACATAGCAGCTTGCCCCACTTAGCAGGTTGATCCTTTGGCGAGGTTTTACTGTATGCAGAGGTTAAAAATCATATTGCTAGAGACTCAGCAGTAGATAGTATAGAAGCAAGTTGAACCTAGTCAACACCATTTACTTCAGCAGGGTCAGTTTGTGCTAAGCAGCTTTACAGTAAAATTTACCCAAAATTCAGTCAATCTAGCAACATAAGCCAAGGTTGACATTAACTTGCCATGATCAAACATTCTATTCTATCGCCATCTAACATTCCATTCTATCACCATCTGTGTGGTGTGATATTTATATTGTTATACCAAACATCACGATCAAATCAACCAAAAACATTTTATTCAATAGTAAGTATAATCAACAACATGTTACAAAGTAGCTGGAGCAACAAAAATGTTGTTTGGAAAACAATGCAAGCGCCGGAATGGATGCAAAGCACACATTTTAATAAGTATTTTGGTATTCTGTGTTTTATTGCACACTGCACTTGATAGGTCATTTAGCGCTGAATACATTGAAGTTTAATGTGATTTGAGGTATAAAAAGGTAAAATTAAAATATGTGCAGGGAAATAAAAAAAATCTATCAGGTTAAAATAATGTGAAATATAACTGAAAACATATAACACAGTTTAAAAATATATCACATTAGCTTTAGCAGGATTTTTAGCATTTGGTTTAATTTTTTGTATTTGTATTTTGGGTTTTATGGCACACGGACACTAATTTTATTAAGTGCTCATTGGCACAGGCTATATGCATTTAGCTCCCTTGATAACTTGATCAGGAAAAAGGGGTGTTCTATTTTTAACAGCATGCAATAATGTGGCATGAGACATTACAGATTGTTGAATGGCATGTTTATGGCAATTTTATAAAGCAAATTCACGTAAGGTATGATAATATCAATTGACACAATTAAACATTTGTTAACCAAACCAAAATTAATATTAGCATTTGCATTAAAGAAAATCTATGATCCAACCACCACTAGTTTTGTGTCAGAATAAAGATCAAACTGTACAAAGATAAAATCTTATTGGACTAAAATAATATATTTAAGCAGTGGCATACCGGTGTCTTTCTCAGCAGTCTTTTCTGTGAAAATACCTGTCACTTTATTAAGCCCTGTGATTTCAGTCACTTGCCTGTAAGTAAATGATTTTTTAGACATGATTACAATATTTAGCAAAATTTATCTTTATGGTGATCAAAAGGAAGCTCTGTCAATTTATAAATTATAAAAAAACACAGAAACACCTTTCTTTTTCATCTTTGTGGACAAGTAGACACAATGTCTTTGACAATTTAAATGCAAGGGCATGCAAAACCTTATATAAAATGTCAATGCAAAGACATAACTTCACAGCTCTATTAAATACAGAAAGACCCACATGGCTCCATTAAACATGGATACATGTAGAACCACATGACTCCATCAGACATAGATATAACCACATTTCCCCATCAAACATCGGTATAACCACATAGCTCCATTAACATGGATAGAACCACGTGACTCCATTAAATAAAGATAAAACCACATGGCTCCATCAAATAAAGATAGAACCACATGGCTCTATCAGGCATAGATAGGCAAACATGGCTCAATCAAATAAAGATAGAACCACATGGCTCCATCAAATAAAGATAGAACCAAATGGCTCTATCAAACATAGATAGGCGAACATGGCTCAATCAAATAAAGATAGAACCACATGGCTCTATCAAACATAGATAGGCGAACATAGCTCAATCAAATAAAGGTAGAACCACATGGCTCTATCAAACATAGATAGGCGAACATAGCTCAATCAAATAAAGATAGAACCACATGGCTCTATCAAACATAGATAGGCGAACATGGCTCAATCAAAAAAAGATAGAACCACATGGCTCAATCAAACATAGATAGGCGAACATGGCTCAATCAAATAAAGATAGAACCACATGGCTCTATCAAACATAGATAGGCGAACATAGCTCAATCAAATAAAGATAAAGCCACAAGGCTCCATCAAACAAAGATAGAACCACATGGCTCCACCAAACATTGATAGAACTGCATGGCTCCATCAAACATTGAAAGAACCACATGGCTCAATCAAAGATAGATAGAACCACATGGCTCTATCAAACATAGATAGGCGAACATGGCTCAATCAAATAAAGATAGAACCACATGGCTCCATCAAACATTGAGAGAACCACATGGCCCCATCAAACATTGATAGAACTGCATGGCTCCATCAAACATAGATAGGCGAACATGGCTCAATCAAATAAAGATAGAACCACATGGCTCCATCAAACATTGAGAGAACCACATGGCCCCATCAAACATTGATAGAACTGCATGGCTATATCAAACATAGATAGACTAACATGGCTCCATTAAACATTGATAGAACCACATGGCTCCATCAAACATTGATAGAACTACATGGCTCAATCAAGATAGATAGAACCTCATGGCTCCATCAAACATTGATAGAACCACATGGCTCAATCAAACATAGATAGAACCACATGGCTCAATCGAAGATAGATAGAACCACATGGCTTCATCAAAAATAGATAGAACCACAAGGCTCCATCAAACATTGAAAGAACCACATGGCTCAATCAAACATAGATAGAACCACATGGCTCCATCAAACATTGATAGAACCACATGGCTCAATCAAAGATAGATAGAACCACATGGCTCCATCAAACATTGATAGAACCACATGGCTCAATCAAAGATAGATAGAACCACATGGCTCAATCAAAGATAGATAGAACCACATGGCTCAATCAAAGATAGATAGAACCACATGGCTCCATCAAACACAGATAGAACCACATGGCTCCATCAAACATTGATAAAACCACATGGCTCCATCAAACATTGATAGAACCACATTGCTCAATCAAAGATAGATAGAACCACATAGCTCAATCAAAGATAGATAGAACCACATGGCTCAATCAAACATAGATAGAACTGCATGGCTCCATCAAACATAGATAGAACCACATGGCTCCATCAAACAAAGATAGAACCACATGGCTCCATCAAACATTGATAGAACTGCATGGCTCCATCAAACATTGAAAGAACCACATGGCTCAATCAAAGATAGAAGGAACCACATGGCTCCATCAAACATAGATAGAACCACATGGTTCAATCAAAGGTAGATAGACTAACATGGCTTCATTAAACATAGATAGAACCACATGACTCAATCAAAGATAGATAGAACCACATGGCTCCATCAAACATAGATAGAACCACATGGCTCCATCAAATATCGATAGAACCACATGGCTCCATCAAACATTGATAGAACTGCATGGCTCCATCAAATATAGACAGAAACACATAGCAACATGAAACATAGACAGAAACCATAGCAACATGAAACATAGATAGACCAACTTGACTCCATCAAAAATTGATAGAACCACATGGCTCAATCAAAGATAGATAGAACCACATGGCTCAATCAAAGATAGATAGAACCACATGACTCCATCAAACATAGATAGAATCACATGGCTCCATCAAACATAGATAGAACCACATGGCTCCATCAAACATTGATAGAAACACATAGCAACATCAAACATAGACAGAAACCTGCATGTTTACAAATTGAAGCAGCTAAACATAGATTTACATCAATAAAGCTAGAGTGATCTGTGCTTCATGTTTATTTCAAACATCAACATGGATAGAACCACATGACTTTATTAAATAAAGATAAAACCACATGGCTCCATCAAATAAAGATAGAACCACATGGCTCTATCAAACATAGATAGGCGAACATAGCTCAATCAAATAAAATAAAGCCACAAGGCTCCATCAACCATTGATAGAACCACATGGCTCCATCAAACATAGATAAGACTAACATGGCTCCATCAAACAAAGATAGAACCACATGGCTCCATCAAACATTGATAGAACCACATGGCTCCATCAAACACTGATAGAACCACATGGCTCCATTAAACATAGATAGAACCACATGGCTCCATCAAACATAGATAGAACCACATGGCTCCATCAAACATTGATAGAACCACATGGCTCCATCAAACATAGATAGGCGAACATGGCTCAATCAAATAAAGATAGAACCACATGGCTCTATCAAACATTGATAGAACCACATGGCTCAATCAAATAAAGATAGAACCACATGGCTCCATCAAACATTGATAAAACCACATGGCTCCATCAAACATAGATAGGCGAACATGGCTCAATCAAATAAAGATAGAACCACATGGCTCTATCAAACATTGATAGAACCACATGGCTCAATCAAATAAAGATAGAACCACATGGCTCCATCAAACATTGATAGAACCACATGGCTCCATCAAACATTGATAGAACCACATGGCTCCATCAAACATAGATAGAACCACATGGCTCCATCAAACATTGATAGAACCACATGGCTCCATCAAACATAGATAGAACCACATGGCTCCATCAAACATTGATAGAACCACATGGCTCCATCAAAACATTGATAGAACCACATGGCTCCATCAAACATAGATAGAACCACATGGCACCATCAAACATTGATAGAACTGCATGGCTCAATCAAATATAGACAGAAACACATAGCAACATCAAACATAGACAGAAACCTGCATGTTTACAAATTGAAGCAGCTTAACATAGATTTACATCAATTAAGTTAGAGTGATCTGTGCTTCATGTTTATTTCAAACTTTACATCACTTTCATTGTAATGTATCTCATGAAGACATAGGTGCACATGATGCATATATTAGTGTAGTGGGATTATGACGTGTGATTCAACATCATAAAGAGTGATTTATTATTATGACAGGCAATTATGCAGTGTGAAAAAAGCTTAAAAATTACAATGATTGTAACTCTCCGTAAACAAAAAGGTACAGATTTTAACAACTTTTATAAATGTGGTATTAGTAGTGGTGACTTTATCAATCATGATTTTATAAAATATTTCCATTTATTTGTGTCCTGATCATTTTAAAAAATAAGAACATAAACATACAGCAGGGCACTGATGGCCTTGGGGTTTCCTCTCAGTCCATGCAGCAAGACAGTCTCCCAGGCTGAACAAAGACATGATACCCTAGAACACAGACACAAGATACTGGCATGTAAATGGGAAGCACCAGCTGAAAGATAATTCTATCTTGCTACAGTTTTAATAACCACAACTCAATTCTTTATTATTCACTCACACTTGTAAATATACAGTCGTGTTTATTTAAAATGTATCTATTTATTGCAAATCTTAGCTTTATTTGAATGTCATTTCATATTCAAAATGCATATTGTTGATGTTGTAATGAATTTGAGCTAAGTACTCAATTTAAGGCTTTACTTGAAATAAAGCCGTGAACCTCTGGTGTCAGAAGAGTTGACTGAATATAGTATCAAACATTAAGTTTACTTACCTTGCATCTGAATCAGTCGCCAACTCTGTCCGACCTCCAAATCTCACCTGACACTGTGAAGCAAACCGTTTGAAATGAAGTCATTCACAGAATAAATGTCATTCAACCAAACATACAAAACTTTTTCCACAACAACCTTCAAAAACAATGATGTTGTCAACCATGATTTCTGTCATCAAAAGGCTATCCAAATACCTGGGGATTTATATAAAAATGGCATAAGCATACTGCAGAGTGAAACTATACCCAATGCAATACCATTATAGTCAATTACTGATTTAGATGTACAAAATTAACCCTCTACTACCACTGTTGTGGGTGTTGATATTGCAGCAGTAAATGGAACATAATATGGAATTCATATATCAGGTATAAACTATAATAATATAATATCTATACCTGTTGGTCATAAACAAAAGAGGAAAATGCTAAAAATTTGCACACACACACAAAAAAAACACTCAGCAGCTTTGGAAATAATGGACAACTCCACATCAATGGAGAGAGCTTTCTTCATTCTGGTCGTGAGTCATTATTGTCTTGTTTAGGGATTGGGATTGGGATAAGCCGGCATTTTTGCCGATACTGTGCAGCGACATTTCTATCA
The DNA here is from genome assembly GCA_007844125.1 of Sinonovacula constricta. Classification (NCBI taxonomy): domain Eukaryota; kingdom Metazoa; phylum Mollusca; class Bivalvia; order Cardiida; family Solecurtidae; genus Sinonovacula; species Sinonovacula constricta. The sequence continues at coordinate 35,585,384 of CM017564.1, read as the reverse complement.
TTATAGCACAGGGGAACTTATGAGGTGCCCAAGGACTGAACCCGCCCGGTCCATTATACTGACACCGACGAGTCAGGCGTAATGCTGTCCCCTTAGCCCCGAGCATTAGGAGGGAAGCCACTACTACCAACTTTAAAGTCTTTGGTTTGACCTGGTCGGGTCCCAATCCGCAAGCCGATGCTCTGTCTTGTTTAAAACAGTTCTCAAGACGACAATTCACTCACTGAAAGATAATCTTAATATTTTTTTAAACAAATGGAAAAAAATCAAATCTATTTTTTTTTTTAAAAATACCAACATTATTCCAACTAAAAAATCTGCACATCAAAAAAAATCAAACTTGCAGGATTTGGGGGATGCAACAGCGACCGCAAATATGAGAGTTGAGTCCGCTAACCATTCAGTCATCCTAGCAGAGTCAAATTGCCATTCATATAAATATTGTTCACTTAATTTACTGAAGTTTAACAACATACTTGTTTGACAGCATCCAACAACCTGGTCTGTAAACTCTGTCGTTCGTTAGCATAAGGCTCATCCCCTGAAACATAAACATTCATTGTCAAACCCAACCTGCTCCATGTAGTTTTCCTTACACCCACCTCTATCTCATGCCAGAACAATCAACTTTTGTACATTTTACATTGTACAGGAAAGAAATTGACTGTACCTTACTAAGACTACCTAGTAAAAAAAGTATAAAATCACGAAGCATGCAATTTTTAATTAAATATTAGGTATATATAAATATATATAAAATATAATTATCACAGGATATATATACTCTGAGATACAGGTAGCATCCTCATACAAAATCAGAATTAACACCATTTTCTACTTTCAACCAAGAAAGTTTGTTTGTTAATTTATTGGCTTTATTGTCAAACAAACAGTATTTCAGTTATCTGGAGATGGCATTCCCTTGAAGCAGATAAAGTGCTGCCTTCACTGTGTATAGCATGCTGTGAACACAACAATAAGTAATCTATCATTAACAAATTAATCTATGACAATACACCTTTGAGTTATCATGGTATGTGCTTATTGTGTAATTCTGTTTTAAATGTGGTGCAAGTAACAAGGCAATTATTAAAAGCACTGTTTAAGGGCACATGTGCAAGACAGGTGACAGCACAACATGTGCCGAACCAACTCGCCCCAGGTAAAATTCGTACAAATAATGGACAACTCATCCCAGTACAACATTACCAGGGGATATGCTGGCTGCTTGTGCAACCGTACATAGATTAAAAAGGATGTTCACTACAGGTGGTTCTCCAGTGAGTTGTCTAATACAATATATGTCTCTGTGATAGAGCTATTGATATTAAACAGGTTAAGTCATGACTGGAGTATCTAAAAACGTCATCATCTTCTTCCATCGCATTGTAGTCTAGTCTCTTTTCCCTCTCCAACAGCTCTTGGTGCTCAGTGCTGGTGAGTTCAACTAAGTAAGAAGTGTGCATCCTGCACGGGACAAGGAATGTTCTATTTTGCCTCTGACCATCTGTTAGTTAAGTCCTGTATATATGTTGTCAACCATTACACTTGTTGCATTGCACAGCATGTCATACTGGTGCCGTTCAGCTAATCATAAGTGGAGGAACTGCCAAGATTAAGATATATGTCTGGGTAGAACCACCGCTGTACAGAAGGTTTGTTCTTGCCCAGACTTGGACTTGAACCCACACAGTAAGGAATAGAGGAATTACAAGCCGATGAATCTATCCCCTTGGCCACAGGCACCCTAATAACCAATATCTAATTAGCATTCAATATCTGACTGATTTGTAGAGTGTGTTTCAGACTGATTGGATCATGAATATATTATATATATAAATAAATATACAGTAAAATCCCTCTAAGACCCCCTTTGTTTCTGACTCAAAGTGATCTTTGCGATCTACAAGTGAGTTGGTCTTAATAATAAGTTTAGATGATTGCGTGGAATCACCATTGTTTATGTATTACAGTGTCCGCCTCATGCATCTCTGACCATTGAGAAAAGGCATTAAAAACAAAACACACATTCCTTTTCAAAATGTTTACAACAAAATTATGCTACATCATTTATGAAATGAAAATATTTTACCTCGTATAATTCACTGATTCAATAAAAATTACTTATGATAATCATTAATTGACAGAGGAATGTTTCTGGTAAGAATGCAGAAGCAAGAATGAGCTTGATGATGTGCATTTCATTCATTTGAAGTTTGTCATGTGCGTAATCATTTTTTTCTCAATAAAAACCAAGAGCTAATCAAGACAATGAATGAAGTCTTCGACTTCTTATTTCACTTTTAATTGGCACTAATGACAAACACATTTATGTCCAAGATAAACAACCTTTAAACTCATAATTTGGTATAACCATCACACTTATACCAGCACCTAATAAGCGCCTGATTGACTAAGATCATGACCTTTTGTAACTTGGTGTCCTAGCTGGCACATTGAAAACACGCTGGAAGGCATTATTTTGCCAATTAGCAGGTGCAAATCAGACCATGGGTTACTTCTTGTTCCGGTCAGGATAGTCGCAATTGAGGTCAGTGATTATATAAGAAATATACAATACATTCTATTAAAACTGATCATTATATCGGATAAGCGGCACACCCATTATTGTGGTCAGGTTTCTCACTGATTAAAAAAGCCTAATAGTTTGCTTGAGTTGTCTATCCATTTTTTGTTTGTTTTTGTTCTTGAGTCAGTTGAGATACATCATAGTGACTAATTATGATCATTATAGATACCTCCAGCTGTTTGGGTGGAGGAAGACACCAGTTAAATGTTTTGACAGAACCACCAGATAACCGCAGGTCAAATGGATGACCTTCCCACAATAAGTCCTTTGCCCCGAATGGGTTGAACCCATTAAGACAAAGCAGTCAGAGAAGTGACAATTTGGTGACTACCCCTACACCCCACTGTCTAGTCTTCTACATGACGCATAAGCCATAACAGATAGGTTAATTATGTGCGAAGTAAAATGTTTTTTATAAGTGATAAAATCATCACTCTATTTGTCAAGGTGTCTAGCATATAGAAGTAGGTAGCATACCTGTATAAATGAATGAATGTCTTGGGGGATACCAAAATTCGACGTCCTCCTAAATTCGGTGTAAAGTTGAAATATTAAGCTATAATTCACTAGTTTTAAGATGTTTCCAGTTTGATAGTTACAAATGAACGGTTGTTACTAAAATAGTTTATGATAAAAATTAGGCTTATTAGGAAAGACGCCAAAGTCAAATTGTCTTAAAACGTCGAATTTAGGTAGTACCAGGATATAAGTGTTTTGACTGAAACTCACCACTCATTTTGGAACATTATATTCTAGTTTGTACGCGCTTCGTTTAGCAGGTAAGCGTGTAAAGGTTTATCATTTAAATGAATGTTTTATGAATCAAGCAGTGGGTTACTAAATAAAATGAAGACATTGACAAGAAAATTGCAAACTCCGTAAGTGAAAGTTGGGAACAACCCACAACGTATCTTGAGCTGGGAACCAGGTGAAGGAAAGCACAACTTCCGGGTCAATCAACCGGAAGTCCGTCCTTTCTACCGTGGTAAGTACAGAATATGGACGTGAACGCGAAACTAGAAATATATCTATTGACATCTTAATAGTTTAGTTATAATCGTCTTTGACATACTGTTTTAATGAATAAGTATATTATGTTCTAACCTTATACGTTTATATATTAACGCTAATACTTCATCTTTTCTTATTTTCAGGTCAAAATGGGGCGCCGACCAGCTCGGTGGTAAGTTTATTTTCTCATCTCGCCATGATTTTATAACTTAATGATGAAACATTTTCTTATTCTATTTATCTATTCTTGATATACTTTTTTTCTGTACATACATTAAATTTAACTAAGTATTCATGAGCAAATATTTGACTGGGTCCTATGTTTTAGTTCTAGTCCTTACTTCAATACTTGATTAACCTGTGCTGGCCACATTCAACTAGACCAACATTTTGCGATACTTAACTTTAAATAATAGTATTAACTCAACTCAAACTTGTAATAAATTTTTGACTAGGGCTTGGTTAAATTCATGATATTTAAACAAGTATGTTCCAGAAAGTTTTGGGGGCATGTTCTTATTGTTCCACATTCTGAAGAAATGCTTCCAGTTGTCTGTTATGCTTGAAGTACTATAGTATGACATTTTAGTGGAATGTAACCTACACTAGTAATTTGTAAATCTAGTTCACTTGAGTGGTCTACATTCCTACAAGCGACAGACTGCTTCTGTCCATAGGCACTCATTTTATGTATGATGCGGCAATTTACAGCTTGCCACTGTATAGATATATTACTTAATGTAATAACCATTCAATATCTTGATGGCTTCTGAAGTGATTACACTGGTTTCTTATTTGTACAAGAACCGGCTTAGCTATTGTCAACTGAGAGACGCCTGGGAATCAGTTAAGAAAATTTTGTTGGCTGTTGTAGCTGGTACAGTTTGTCCTGGAACACTTTGAAAACTGCCAAAACCAATCTGCCAAAATATATTGTTTTCCTTATACAAGCTTTTCTTTAAATTGTGAATAAAACCCATGTGTAGTAGAAATTAAACTAAGAGCAGATGTACACATTTTTTAAGGTTCATAGGTCACCTAAAAATGTCAGAAATTTGCTTAAAGTTTGAAATACAAATTGACACTCAAAAGCAGGTAATCGAGAAAAAAGATGGCAGCATTAGACTTGATTTTCTACTTTGAATTTTTCTTTTTGATAATTGTGAAGTCTACTTAGCCTTTGTTTATTTTTTTATAAATGCATCTTTTTCATTTTTTTACAGTTATCGCTACTGCAAAAACAAGCCATACCCCAAGTCCAGATTTTGTCGTGGTGTTCCAGGTATGTTTTAACTAATTGGTAGAAAACCCTTTTATGTTGTCAAATAATCTTGTGATGTTTTTACCTACATTGTCTGAATGATCATGACGATGAACAAATTCTGAAGATTATATGACAAATGTTCTTCATTTTGACTTGTTTGAATAAATAACTTATTAAATTCCGTTGTTAACACTCAGCTCAGGTTAAATCAACCGTCCATGGTGTCCATTTGGCAACCCGGATGACTGGAATTTTCATTTGCCCTAGGCTGGGGATGACCAGAATATTCCAGTGGTGCATGTCAGAATTTATATTGTCATATTTTGTCCCCCCTGCTGCTATGTATTTTTAATATCAAGTGGAATTTGCATAAATTGGTAACTTCATACCATTTGTCTTGATGTTTCTTTTAAGGTTAAAATCTAATTCCAAAAAAGATTCCTGTACACAGGAAATATTATCAGTTTAAATTTATTTAAACAAGTCCTGCAGACAAGTCGTGCAGCTAATTGAGCTGTTGATGTATTTGCTTTTGTGTAGATGTCCTTTTTATAAGTTACTGTTTTTCTTACTTATAGCCAATAATTGATCTGTTGAGATCTGCTTCCATACCTGATTACTTATCAATGTCAGAATCATTACTTCAGATGTCGTTGAAGACAGCAAGCTTAGATGTTTTTTGTCAGACTGTTGAGGGAATAAGAACTAAAATGATCCTGGGAATATTTGCATTTTGAGGCCATTCTACTGATTCTTACTGTTTGATTGAGATCTGTACAAATGTCTAAGACACCTGATTATAAACTCCATTTGATCATGGTTAATTTTCAGGAAGTTTTATGTGATAAAGAAAGACCATCTATAAATCCTTTTTGCCTTTATTGTCACTCTGTATTAATTTTATGGGCAACTGAGATAAAGGACTTGTTTAACTTGCCAGTGAAACTGAATTGGCCAAAATGTTATCTGGTATTGAGTTTGTTTTCTGCTGTTGTAGATCTTTAAGGAGTTGTTCTAATTCAACAAAGGTATTTGTTGGAATGCCATTTTGTTCCATATGATGCTAGAAGTAGGTTGTCTACTGCAAGCGAAAAATGGTTGCATCTTTTGTAGTAAAAATTATAGATGAAAGGTATTAGGTTGTACAATCAACAAAGCCAAGTTTTGAGTAGGGCACATATAAAAAAAAAACGATGTGATAAGCCCGAATAACTATTTCTTTTTTTAACTTAGTATTTTTTTTGTGAGTTTTGTTGCGCTAGTGGGCAAATCTATTTCATGTGTTTATTTTTTAAGCGCAAAAACTGTGTCCTCCGCTTTTCTTGGGCCGATTTTCATTTTTGTCTCGTTCATAAATTGCCAATCTTATGATGCATTTTACCTACATTGTCAGACTGCTGTGATGATGAAACTATACTGAAGATTGGTAACCAATTGTGTGAACGTTATTTGTGTATCTGAATGATAATTTAACAAGAAGTTTTTAATGTTGCGTTTATTTTCTTAACTACAGACCCCAAAATCAGGATCTATGATTTAGGCCGAAAGAAGGCTAATGTTGAGGACTTTCCTCTGTGTGTGCATCTCGTGTCAGACGAGTATGAGCAGCTTTCCTCTGAGGCCCTTGAGGCTGCCAGAATCTGCGCCAACAAGTACCTGGTCAAGTTCTGTGGCAAGGAAGCTTTCCATCTCAGGATGAGACTTCACCCCTTCCACGTCAACAGAATCAACAAGATGTTGTCCTGTGCTGGAGCTGATAGGTAACAGATGGTTTTTTTGTTTTTGTATTCCGGTATTATAATCACTCCAATATTTGATTCCATTTTCTGATTTTTACAAATGTATAAATTTAAATGTTTTAAATTTATCTTGTAGGCTTCAGACTGGAATGCGTGGTGCCTATGGCAAACCTCAGGGCACTGTTGCACGTGTGCATATCGGACAGCCCATCATGTCATGTCGAGGCAGAGATGGCAACATGGCCAACATCATCGAGGCTCTGCGACGTGCCAAGTTCAAGTTCCCAGGCAGACAGAAGGTATGTAATCAAGAACAAAGACATTGTAATGTAGGTTCCCCCTTCTCAGAGTTTTCCTTCAGCTAAAGTTAAAAAATGGAAATCTTTGGATCTTAACTGGAACTTGGAATTGTAGCTGGGTTACACAAAAGATATTTGTAAGTATAGATAGATAGGTTGTTCTTGGAAGTGAATGTATTCTTCAGACGTTCAGTTGTTATGTATTCGAACTGATGAAAACTTCAACACAGATTTTATGAGAATTGGCCAGTCCCAGCTCCAAGTTAATCTGTCATAGATAGTTTGGCGTTTCCACACTGGTATATTAACACTAGAAATAGCTATGTCGGCGTGTCTTGGTGACACTGTGATACGTACTTCTAGTTACATTTGAATATGTATAATAAACTTCAACTTACCTTTGGTTGGACTGACCATTTTTGCCCTCTCACTATTCCAAGGCGAAAACTTCTGCTTTTTTGTCCATCACATTTCTTATCTCGTCATATGGGGAACTTTTTTGGAACTTTAATAAATACATCACAATATGATAAATTACATTTGTTCTCCCCCTGTCGTAGTTTGAATTTATGCTAGTCTAGGTATTAAGTACTAAATTCCAATTATACAGACCTGTCCAGTCCCAGCTCCAAGTTGGTCTTTGTTGACAATTTGGCGTTTCCACACTGGTATATCAATGCTAAATCTTCTGTGTCGCTATGTCTCTGTTGATGTTTCGATTCTTAGCTTTAGCTACATCATAGCATTCATAAATATTTGTCACATTGGTTATTTTTATGCTTATCGCAGGCATATGGTTTGATTGCTTTCATCTGCTTCTACAAAACTGTCCAGTCCCAGCTCCAAGTTAATCTGTCTAGATAATTTGGCGTTTCCACACTGGTATATTAATGCTAGAAATAGCTATGTCGTTGTGTCTTGGTGACACTGTGATACGTACTTCTAGTTACATTTGAATACATAGCTGAACTTGGTTATGCAACCACCCTTAATTGACAACCTGCTGCTGTACAAGACCCTTTGTGTAAACTCTTTACCATTTAATGAAACGTGTACCTAGCGACTACATCACACTGTAAAATTTGCATTTATTACCTCCAGTTAAGGACCATTGTCACGTGGCGCTTTTAGCATATGGTGGTAACGTTTGCCAAATTGTTTAATTTCTGTTAGTGCATAGTCTCTCGCCATGTGGCCTACAAGTCCCTTTCGGGGTCAAGGACTTGATGTGGGAAGGTCTTGGAACTGACTTGCAAGGCACTGGTGGTTCTACTGAGAAAATTATTATGAGGTGTTCCTCCACCAAAATAGCTGGATGTTGCTATTATGACCATGCTTGTGTTGCTGCATTGTATTTCTAAAAATAAAGCAATTTCACAGTTGCAGAGTTAATATATAAAAAGTTGCTAATAAATTGATCAGAAACAGTCCAGTCCCAGCTCCAAGTTAGTCTGTCATAGATAATTTGGCGTTTCCACACTGGTATATTAATGCTAGAAATAGCTATGTCACTGTGTCTGGATGACACTTTGATACGTACTTCTAGCTACATTAGAATATTTATAATGAATAGAATTTCTTCTTTGGAATGAGGGTTTCTGCTGATTTGATGTTGCACGCAGGAACTTTGATTTCTGCTGATTAGGTAACAGAAAGACAGAAATGCTGGTTTCTGTTGATTTGACAACAGCAAGGCAGAAACTGTGTGTTTTTCTTTAATTAAGTCATATCCTTGTATATTTTGTATGTGTTGATTTTGGGCTCTTTAACACTGGCATAATCAAAGGTACATTATTTATAGAAATAGCTATCGCTGTGTCTTGTGTGGCGTACATCGAATGTATTCTGGATTTGTTTGTCTCAAGGCTTCTTCTGAGTTGGTATTGGCACCCTAGCATGTCGATGCTAGAACTTGGTGTTGCAGTGTCTTCGACACTTTGATTTCCAATTGTCCGCTACATTTAATTATATTAAGTAATTATTAAGCTACAGATATTTTTGATGAATTAAGTGTCCTCTATACTATTACTGGGAATTTGGTGTTAGAAATGTTATTTAAAAAAAACAACAGATACTCAATCATTGTTAAATCGATTGCCAATGGATAAGCTTACATATACAAAAACAGTCCAGTCCCAGCTCCAAGTTAATCTGTCTAGATAATTTGGCGTTTCCACACTGGTATAATAATGCTAGAAATAGCTATGTCGCTGTGTTTTGGTGACACTTCGATACGTACTTCTAGCTACATTTAAAATATATTTATATATTTTAAATAATTATCAGGGTGTTGTATAAAAACATCTGGTTATGAAAACTGACTGCTCCTTTATTTTCTAAATAATAGCTGGAATTGATCAGAACTGTCTGTTCCCCAGAGTGGCAAAATACAAGAACAATCTTGCTTGTGCACAGACTACCAAAATCTAAAATTGTACTTGCTGTACACAAAGTTCACTTGAATGTATAATTTGGACATATGCACATCTGAAATATTTTGATCAACCACAGAAAGATGAAAACGAAAATTCAATTTGTTCGGATCGCCAGGTGGTCAACACGGGACGAATAATTTTACCACCAGCTCCCAGCTCTAAGTCTGTTCACTCTGGAGATCTTTTGGCATGTCACGGTTTTAAGTTTTCAAGCTTTGTCTCAGTTCATGTTTTGATGCTTAGCTTTTGCTGCATCAAAAAGTTCATTATTACTGCTCAATTTGGTTTTATGTCAATATGTATCACAGGCACAAGGTTTGATGCCCTTTTTTATATTCTACAAATCTGTCCAGTTCCAGCTCCAAGTTAATCTGTCATAGATAGTTTGGCGTTTCCACACTGGTATATTAACACTAGAAATAGCTATGTCGTCGTGTCTTGGTGACACTGTGATACGTACTTCTAGTTACATTTGAATATGTATAACAAACTTCAACTTACCTTTGGATGGAAGTAGTTTTTTTGCCCTCTCACCATTCCAAGACGAAAACTATCACACTTCCATCTCAGCATATTTTGTTTTGTTTCACAATTTTATGCATACTTCTCAGTATGATTATTTTCATTTGTTCTTTTCTTGTAGTATTAATGCATGCTGATCTAAGTACTAAGTAACATCATCAGATTTTACAGAATTATCCAGTCCCAGCTCCAAGTTAAGTCTGTTTATAGATAATTTGGCGTTTCCACACTGGTATATTAATGCTAGAAAAAGCTATGTCATTGTGTCTTGCTGGCACTTTGATACGTATTTCTAGCTACATTTAACAGTCTAAGCAAATGCAAACTTTCCCCTCTTTTTTCACTGTATTGAAGTAACGATGTGTTCAAAAGTAATTTCCTTTGCCTTCATCCTAGACACCATTTATGTGTTAAATTATTGCTTCTTCAGATTTTTGTCTCCAAGAAATGGGGCTTCACCAAGTTCAACCGTGATGTGTACACAGCACTGCGTGAGAAGCACCAACTGATTCCAGACGGTGTGACGGTCCAGTATAAGCCTGACAAGGGCGCTTTGAACCTCTGGAAGCAGCGCATGGAGAAGATCCTTGGATGAACTTAATGTATTGTTACTGAACACCCCACACAAATAAATGGTCTGGAAAAGAGTCTTTCTTGTTGGCTTTCATTTGTGTTCCATGTGGTAAATTAATAATGATAAATTAATGTTAATTTTAGAACAATAATATTCTACAATAAACGAAGTTTTAAAGATAATTAGGAATTTACCATATGAGAGAGATACATGTACTGGTAATTGTAGAGAAAAACTTTAAACCAACAATGTTTAATTGAAGGTGTTATTACTGGGCTACCGTCGTCAGGATAATGTCTGGGTGTGTTATGCCAGGTGTTCATTGCATGCTAAACATGGTATGGGAGGCCCCAGGTTTGATCAAGCTCATTGAAGGTTATTTCCACAACTGGTGTCAGGGATTATGTGACTGGGTGTTATGCCAAGTGTTCACGGCTTGCTATACGTAGTAAAGGCAGCTCTATATCTGCTTCAATACCGTCTCCAGATAACTGAAATATTAGTGGTGGGATGATAAACCAAGCAAACCTGCTATTCACAGTGAATGCAGCACTATATCTGCTTCAAGTGAACAGTCTAGTAATGTTGATGGGATGGGCAAAATTAAAAGGTTTTGAAACTAATGCAAGGGCTATTTGGCTCGGGTTTACCAACTATTGAGGCGATCCGATGACCAGTAACAAGTCTTGATGTACCAGCAGATGTGGCAATGAAGTACGTTTGAACTTTTAAGAAAACTGCAGGATTTGGGGCATTCATTTTAATATTAAACTTGCCTCCTTGAAACTGCTTCACATTTTGAAAATTTCTAAATGTTCATCTTCACATTTAAAAAGAAGTAATCGTAATGTTATGCATGGATTGTTAGAAAATTAATTCGCCATTGCCTCTTTTTCCTTGCTATTTAGGAAAAGGTTATGCTCTAAATTAGAAACTTGACCAGAAAAACAATGTGCGATGTTGACTTGATTAAATTAACATTAATCAATAGACATTTACAAATAAATTATAATTATTAACAAATAAATTATAATTGAAAGATTAAAACAGAAGAACTTAAATACATCATGACTAATTTTAACCTTAAGTGACCAATTTTTGGTTGAGACAGGATTCTATTGATAATATCAAATTCATATTTACACTTTATGGAATGATATTAATTGCATATCATTTAATAGTCAAAATATTGGCCTCAACTGATTTTATGACTGCATAAGTGTTTGTTCAGTAAGCTTTTGTTAGTTTCTGTTTTCGTGAAATGCCTCCATTATTTCTACATTGACTACTAGTATAATATACAGTATTGACAACTAGATAGACACATTTTACCATTTCCTCTTGAAAATACAAGAAATCAAAATGATATGAGCATTGTTCAATTATGTTTGTTATTAAAGATTTCCCAATAAACCACACTTGTGTAGGCTATAGATTAAGCAGAGCATTTTACATATCCTGCCTGCTTTGCAATTGTCAAAATGGCTTTCTTTTCTTGGCTCTTCTGTGTTGTTTACAGTCGTCTTGATGAATCTCTAGGGATATTTAACAAGTGGATGATTCCATTATGGAACATTGTGGTTTAGTATGATTGCTTGAGCCTGTGTTCTATAGTTTTTTACCATTTCTTCTTTCTATGCAATGGAATTTAAAAAAGCCTAACTTTGTACACAATATATTGCTACAGTCATGTTTCAAGCATATCTGTGCTGAAGCACCTACCATCTCTAATATATATCTGGTTTATGGGATGTATTTTCATTTTTGGATGCTGGGATTAGCTTCATGTATCCATATATCAACAGACACTTGTGTGGCTGCTGATAGCCATTCAAGGGTTAAAAGGACATCCTCTTTTCAGTTGTTTTTTAATCCAAATTATAGGATTGTATTTTGTAAATTGTGTGTAGTACATAGTCTATAAGCATTGTTTGTGTGCAAATAGCTAATCCTGTAATAGGATCACTCATAGAAAATTGTTCGTATTTGCACAAATTGGTCGATACAGATACATACTGTGCTTATAATCTATAAGTTTTATTGTTCATTCTGGACTTATTGCCCCTAATAATTAGCAATTTAATAAATATTGTTTAGGTAACTATTATTTGGGAAAAATTTTATGTTGCATGGGAGATTTATATGTTGTGGTTGTGCATAAAGTTGAGAGAACTCAATTTACATGGTTCATTCTGGAGGTACTGCCCACTTGCTGTGCTCTTTTTTCATTTCAGCAAAAGCCATATGGAGCTAAACCAGGTTATATTAGATGGGTGATGCATAAACTGAAAGATTTTTTTAGACAAAGTCACAACTGCCAGTTAATAGACTGAAGTGTTGTCATGCTGTTAATGAAAATCCAGTATTCCCCTACTCATCTGCTTATTATCTACTTTAGGTTGTGTTTTGCTATATATTTGTATTACTTTTCGAATAACCTTGACACATCTTTTAAGTGCCATCAGTTATTTACCAAGAACAATTAAATTTGAGATCTGCCTTTATTCTTTGAAAATGCCATCAATGCATATACAAATCAGAATTTATTTCTGAACAAAATGTGCCTGAGTATTTTACTGAGGATTTTATAGTCCTAATTTTTTACAAAATCAATAAAGCAACACCAGGTTTGTGTAACCATTGTTGCAAAGCCTGGGCTCAGTTAAGAATCAATTCTTTCAAATGTTCACTTAGCCTCACATTCTTCTGTAATATGGTTTGTAATGAAAAGGACCACAGGCATAAATACTTTTTTTTTTTTTAAACAAATCATTAAAACTAGAGCGACACCATTTTTATAACATCTATACCTATCCATAAGGGAGGTAACACTGTAATTTAAATAGAGCAACATCCCTTTATAAAAAAAGAAAAGAAGTCTGAGACATTGAATTAAAGAAAAATGTGCAAAACCTATGATTTATTTCAACAACAGCATTGAAAAAATAATTCCTATGAAGTATTCAGTCTGGTGTGCCTCTTTTTTTTTTCATGTCTTAATTTTTTATAAATTTACAAAAGCTCCTGTTTCTGTCTGAATTTAAGGTATTTGAAGAAAAACAGTCATTATATGAAATATTATTTACACCTATGAAATTATAACTACATGTACTTTTGAAGTGCTATTCAACAAAGGAGAGCATTTTGTAAATGGATGATTTATTTGTCATTTAAAAAGATAAGTTCATGAACATAACAATCAATCTTTAACAAATATATGTATGGCATGTTTATCGATGAATCAGTAAATAGAAGAGCAAAAATATAAAGAATCGGTAAGTAAAATGCTCTTGCAGAGACCAATCATTCCAAAATGGCATGTGCTGTAAAACATCTGATTACAGCACATACTGCTACATCACTTATGGTCTAACTATTGTCCCATTGCTGTTAATAGTCAAGGGTCATGATGGGTTCATTTTCATGACACCGCTAGGGTCAATGGTGAACTTGGAAGGATCAAACTCCTGACCCTTAAATGGAGATCCCTCTGCGTTCCAGGCATTTTTTAACATGTCATGCATTTTCTGAAAATAAAAAACAAAACATCAAAAGCATACATTTTAAATGAAACAACAAAAGTCACATAAGACATATTTTAAAACAAGAAAAGTGGCTATGCCACGAAACCAGGTTTTCAATGATTTAATAAATCCAAGCTAGGTCTTCTTGCAAGCTTGCTATATCAAAAGTTTGAGCAAGATTGGTTTATCCAAACTAAAGTTATTAACCAGAAAACCCCTGTTTGACACTGCCCGCCCAACCGAATGTCCGCCATACCCTAATTTAATGATCAGGATTTTTGTTGAAAACCTGGTCAGCAAAAGGCCCATCAGGACGTAGATTTGAGTCCTTCCAGGCAATAGCAATCACATGATGCCTTACAGCTGACCTCCAAATGAACCAGTGATTCTTCCCAAATACTTTATTGTGTCATTCTCCACCAGTTTAGTAGCCATCACAGTGCTGCTGTTTTTTATTGTTATGTGTGTGTGTTTTTTTAATAAAACGAAAACATAATTAGGTTCAAAAGGTTTTTTCAAGTATGGTTAAAATTCTGGTTAAAATTCTGATCAATTTCAATGTTTAAACCTAATGTTTTTCTCTATAATTTTGTAAATAAGTTATTATTATTTTCATAAGTTTTAGATGGAAAGGTACACCGATTATCAATGAAAAGTGAAAAAAGATTTACAATATGATGATAAAACCAGCACATATATTCAGTTTGAGTCATTATGAGCAATACCTGGACCAACTGCTCACAATTCTGTCAAAGGAAATCCCTTGCTGAGAACACATTGTTAAAAAGAAAAATGAATTATCGTATGAGACTTTTTTCTGAAGATCTAGATTTTCTTTTTACAAATCATCTGAACATAAAATAAACCATAAATGTTGACTTAGAAGAGTGAACCTGTCCCTTCTGCTCCATTATGATAAGTCATAACTTTAAATCTAATGTTTCATGAGGAACATGTCTTTTATGTACCTAAAATGCTTCACATTTGACCTTGAAATATGACCTTGACTGACCATCATTACATATTTATGAATGGAGATCTATCATTATGTGAATTGAGATCCATCATGTTAATCCATCATTATGTGAATAAAGATCCATCATTACGTGAATGTTTATCCATCATTATGTAAATGTTAATCCATCATTATGTGAATCTTAACCCATCATTATGTGAATATTAATCCATCATTATGTGAATATTAATCCATCATTATGTTAATGGTGATCTAACATTGTGTGAATGGTGGCCATCAGGGCAATGATGATCTATCATTATGAGATGTTGTATGAAGATGTACTACCTTCTGTGCAAGGCTCTTAGTCCCTGGATGGAAATGGCCCAAACTGTTTGCTAAATTTCTGTTGCTTCTGACAGAACTAGTCACATACTAAAGAGAAAAGCAGCCTTCATCACACCTATGCTATATCTAAAGGTGTACCTGCTCATGTGTTTGGGGTAGGCCCAGTTTCTTCTGTCGATCATTGTACATCATTTCTTCTATCTTGGCCTGGGCAGCTTCATCCAGGTCTGACATTGGTCGACTGGCATCAATCTTCCTAACACTGATCTTGGGCTCATCCACCAGTACTGCCTCCCACCATCGCTCCTGCTTTTTCTCAAAGTTTATCTGTGAACAAAAAGAAAATATAAACTACTGTGGTGCATTTTTTAGATTAAAGGACCAATCTCACTAAAGGCAGATCTTACAAAATGTAAGATCTGATGACAGCCCGCAAATACATCTATAAAAAAAAAATGGTTTTCCTGATTACTATTTTTATAACAGCCAATCAGAGAGCGTTATGCATTACGCTTTTGGTAAGAGTCGCAAAATGGATCGTCATTTACTTTTGCGATTTTGTAGGCGACAATCTGATTGGTTGGAAAGGTTTTATTGACATGTCGTCAGATCCTAATAGCGGAGCTGTTTTCAGGATATGATTTTAATCAGACTGATTAAAGGACAACACTGCATATAAAACAGATAAAAGGAGTCTATTGATTAAAATTATTCACCTGTGACATATAGACAAAGCCTTATATACACATAGATAATAGGCAGGTTGTGGAATCAATAAACTTAAACCAAAAGAAAAATCAAACACTAACCAATAAGGGTGTGTGCAAATTATAGTAATGATGCAATAACCTATCATAGTTTCTTTTTAGTAGAACAGGAACTGAGGTCTTCTTCATCCTTTTTAACATCACCTCCATGTCAAAGAAGAACAAGGACTTTGACTTGACAGAGAATGTATTAGACAAGCCTGCAAATGTTCTCAAAAAAAAAATCTACTTCAAACATACATGTATAATTAAAAAAAAAAGGTTTAAAAGAAATTTGAATAAAAAACATTCTGTTTTTAAGTCAACTGACCATCAGAGGTCAGAGAAATTGGCACAACTCCCATTTAATTATGCTTTTTTTTAACTTTTATTTTTTATAAAAAAAAACACACAACCACCCTTCTTTAGACATTGAAATCAAGAAAATATACCTGGCACTCATAAAATAGTCATGTGTACGAAAAAAATTATTTTGAAAACTTTGAAAATATGATGAAAAAACAGCACAAAGAAAAGGCACTGAAGAAAATGTCCAAAATGCACAGTATGTTCTTTCAGCCAACAAGCAAATCTTATTTTTCTAATAAAGTTTGTAAAATATCATACTTATGTACCATATGCATTAAAAATATATATATATACATCAATACTTGTAGTAAAAAGTAAGACATTTGCACTTCAAAACTTTTTTATATTTGACCAGTCCTGAAACTTACTGATGGTATTTGGTACAGAAAATTTATACCTTCTTGAAATGAATCAAAGTATTTTATATCTTCAAAACTTTGTTTCTGAAACCATAATCTGTGAGGATATTACTAGTCTAGGCTAACTGAATGTAAAAGTTTAATGTTTTCATCATCCAGTTTAAAGTTTTTATTCTTTAATTCCAATGTTGTTGTTGCTGTTTTATTAGGCCAAGAACTGTTTTACATGTTAACAGGTATATTTAATACTGAAGAATATGAATCGGTTCTTGACTTGTAAATGTACTTGCAACTTTAATTTATGACAATGATGTTGAATAAAACTGAAACAGTTTGAGGACAATATTCTAAAACTTACCACTGACAAGAGTCCTTATGTTTATTTTAAATGTTACATGAAACAATACACTTAATATATTCATATTTATCATTATACTACACACTGGTCGAGTGACAAGAGTTGGCAGCAGCCTTTGATCTTCCCAGTCAAGCGAGTTGGATTAGTAAAAGAAAACATGATCAGGGGCCCAGCCATTACTTTGAATTAAAGGGGAATGCAGCTGAAGCAAATTTTTCTTATGCAGTGTTTTTTTTTATATGATAAAAAAGGAAACAAAATGGGACTGGGAAAATAGTTTGAGTCAAGCGGAATTTTATCTCAAGTCATAAGAAAGTTCAACTGTATATACCTTTAACTATCATGCTAAATTTAACTTCACAACATTTATGTTACATCGGGAAAAGAAAACCAGGACAACAACATTACTTTTTGTCCAAATAACCTCTATAACCAGACAACTGAAATATTGTTTGAAAAAAACACTAAATCAGCAAAATTGACTCACATGTACGTGTTTTCCGGGTGTAAGGCTCCAGATACATTCATCCTTGACAACGTCCCAGGTAAGATCACCATCCACCACACACTCCCAGCCTCCCTCCAAGCCTCGATAGCACACCTTCACATGCTTTCTGCCGATCTCAACCTGCACTTCCTTGCCTTTTTTGATGTATGATGGAACCTGTCAACGGATAAAAACAATAAATGTACATGAAATTTATTTTCAAAAGTTACTTCTGGTAAAAACAGCTGTTTATATTGACCGCAATCAAGCTACTATTTAATAAGGTATTTTTTTGTATTTGGCAACTCCAGCTGCTTGTAATTAGGAAGAATAGTTTATACATTTGGGATCTCAATCCCTTGAAGGGAAAACTCTTCAACAAACAAACAGTCAGTTAGTGATTTCAAGCTCCTACTGTGAACTGACTAATTAACTGACCTACTAACACTAGCCTGTGTGAGGAATAATAATAGTGATAAGGATGATAAAAGACAGCCTAACCATGTTTACTTAATTTCCTTAGAATTGTCCTCAAAACACATAGATATCTCTGTTTTAATTTAAGAAATGTTTAAAATTTCTGCCAACACATGCTTTCAAGGGCTGCTTACAATGATTGGTGGATAAACACAAAATATAACTTTATACCTGATACAATCCTTAAACATACATCATAAAAGGAAATAAAAAACAGATAAAATGAAAGCACATAATAAGGTTATATGGTTACCCATGCGAATAGCACAGGCAAGTAACACAAGTAGAATAAGTTCAAAAAGCACATGCATTGTGGTTTAAAATTATCTCTTGGCATATCTAACAAAGCATTGATTCATGTGATATGTGGGACTTTAAAATGAACAAAAAAAAGTCAAGCCCAAACTTATATATCTTCCCTGAATGCATTTAGAACTTATGACAATGGTTGATAAATCTTCTTCTTGATAGATAGCTACATATGCAGCATGTATACCTCATATCATGGCTTCTTTCTTTTACCTTTTACTATATAGGCATATATGGAAATTGGCCAAACCATTGGTGACCATGTTGTTGCAGAACAAAATTCTTGAAAAAACTTTTTGTTTCCCATGTCAGTGAATCTTCTGATAAAGTTTGGTTGAGTTTGTACCAGTGGGTTTCTGATAAGAAAGTCATGTGAATAATACTGACAGACTTGAGACACTTGATGCCAAAGGGCGAGTTATGAACTTAAATCTTTATTGGACCTTAAAATGTATCTTTAAATTGCTTTATGATGAGCTGCAAACTGTTTAGCAAAGTGACCTATAATTTGTTAACTCCAACAATAGCATACCTTTACTTTAGGTCAAGGTCAGTGATGGACTGGGACCAAGTTTAGTTGTCACGAACAGCACCATTGTACATACCTTTACTTGGAGGTCAAGGTCTGTGATGGACTGGGACCAAGTATAGTAGTCAAGAACAGCACCATTGTACATACCTTTACTTGGAGGTCAAGGTCTGTGATGGACTGGGACCAAGTATAGTTGTCATGAACAGCACCATTGTACATACCTTTACTCAGAGGTCAAGGTCAGTGATGGACTGGGACCACGTATAGTTGTCATGAACAGCACCATTGTACATACCTTTACTCGGAGGTCAAGGTCTGTAATGGACTGGGACCAAGTATAGTTGTCATGAACAGCACAATTGTACATACCTTTACTTGGAGGTCAAGGTCTGTGATGGACTGGGACCAAGTATAGTTGTCATGAACAGCACCATTGTACATACCTTTACTCAGAGGTCAAGGTCAGTGATGGACTGGGACCACGTATAGTTGTCAAGAACAGCACCATTGTACATACCTTTACTCAAAGGTCAAGGTCTGTGATGGACTGGGACCAAATATAGTTATCTCGAACAGCACCATTTTACATACCTTTACTCAAAGGTCAAGGTCTGTGATGGACTGGGACCACGTATAGTTGTCATGAACAGCACCATTGTACATACCTTTACTCAAAGGTCAAGGTCTGTGATGGACTGGGACCACGTATAGTTGTCATGAACAGCACCATTGTACATACCTTTACTCAAAGGTCAAGGTCTGTGATGGACTGGGACCACGTATAGTTGTCATGAACAGCACCATTGTACATACCTTTACTCGGAGGTCAAGGTCTGTAATGGACTGGGACCAAATATAGTTATCTCGAACAGCACCATTTTACATACCTTTACTCAGAGGTCAAGGTCTGTGATGGACTGGGACCAAATATAGTTATCTCGAACAGCACCATTTTACATACCTTTACTCAAAGGTCAAGGTCTGTGATGGACTGGGACCACGTATAGTTGTCATGAACAGCACCATTGTACATACCTTTACTCGGAGGTCAAGGTCTGTGATGGACTGGGACCACGTGTAGTTGTCACGAACAGCACCATTGTAACTCTCAGGGTTGTCTTGAAACACTTTCTGAAGTCTTAAAAACAATAGCAAAGAATCTATATATTTCATGTCTAGAATATCAGCAGTAATTTTATTAAATAGTCTATGTAATAACAATAGCAAATAATCTTATTCAAGTTTGTATACTTGTAAGTTCAGTATCAAATATTAAGTGGAATCTAATGGTGATCATTGTTATTGAATATATTGTTTTCATGCCCAGATCACACATTCACAGATCTCCTCTCTGGTTCCACTATGGATTAAATCTTACAGATGACCCAGGAAATGCAAAATTCTGTAGTCCAATAAGGATGCACAATGGATAATGATAGGATAATGGAAAGGACAAGTAAAATGTATGGAAGAGGTCATTTGGCAAAATTATATGAATTGTTAGGGTATGGGTATGATATGGTTAAATACGGAAATAACACAGTTTAATGCAGAACGACACGTGTCAGGGTGTGTGCACTGTGGATGAATAGTTTGCTATGGTATAAATAAGGGTTTTTATGAAGGGTAAGAACTAAGTATCTGATACAGAACCGTATGAACCACCATGGAGAGACATGGAGCTATCAGCAATACATACATATATACACACGCTCGCACTCATGTACTCAGTTCATATTCAAAATGCCAAGTAGAAGGAAAGCATCCCTCAAATGTCCGGCCATGGAAACTAGGGCCCAAAAAAGCCAAAATGTGCCTGATGAAGTGAGTTCTAGTATTGAAGCCATGGCCCAGACAAACCAAAATGTGCCTGATGAAATGAATTCTGGTATTGAAGCCATGGCCCAGACAAACCAAAATGTGCCTGATGATGTGAATTCTGGTATTGAAGCCATGGCCCAGACAAAGCAAAATGTGCCTGATGATGTGAATTCTGGTATTGAAGCCATGGCCCAGACAAAGCAAAATGTGCCTGATGATGTGAATTCTGGTATTGAAGCCATGGCCCAGACAAATCAAAATGTGCCTGATGATGTGAATTCTAGTATTGCAGCCATGGCCCAGACAAAGCAAAATGTGCCTGATGATGTGAATTCTGGTATTGAAGCCATGGCCCAGACAAACCAAAATGTGCCTGATGATGTGAATTCTGGTATTGAAGCCATGGCCCAGACAAAGCAAAATGTGCCTGATGTGAATTCTGGTAATAAAGCCATGGCCCAGACAAAGCAAAATGTGCCTGATGAAGTGAATTCTGGTATTGAAGCCATGGCCCAGACAAAGCAAAATGTGCCTGATGATGTGAATTCTGGTAATGAAGCCATGGCCCAGACAAAGCAAAATGTGCCTGATGAAGTGAGTTCTAGTATTGAAGCCATGGCCCAGACAAACCAAAATGTGCCTGATGAAATGAATTCTGGTATTGAAGCCATGGCCCAGACAAACCAAAATGTGCCTGATGATGTGAATTCTGGTATTGAAGCCATGGCCCAGACAAACAAAAATGTGCCTGATGATGTGAATTCTGGTATTGAAGCCATGGCCCAGACAAACCAAAATGTGCCTGATGATGTGAATTCTAGTATTGAAGCCATGGCCCAGACAAAGCAAAATGTGCCTGATGATGTGAATTCTGGTATTGAAGCCATGGCCCAGACAAAGCAAAATGTGCCTGATGATGTGAATTCTAGTATTGAAGCCATGGCCCAGACAAACCAAAATGTGCCTGATGATGTGAATTCTAGTATTGAAGCCATGGCCCAGACAAACCAAAATGTGCCTGATGATGTGAATTCTGGTGTTGAAGCCATGGCCCAGACAAACCAAAATGTGCCTGATGATGTGAATTCTAGTATTGAAGCCATGGCCCAGACAAAGCAAAATGTGCCTGATGATGTGAATTCTGGTATTGAAGCCATGGCCCAGACAAACCAAAATGTGCCTGATGATGTGAATTCTGGTATTGAAGCCATGGCCCAGACAAACCAAAATGTGCCTGATGTGAATTCTGGTAATGAAGCCATGGCCCAGACAAAGCAAAATGTGCCTGATGAAGTGAATTCTGGTATTGAAGCCATGGCCCAGACAAACCAAAATGTGCCTGATGATGTGAATTTTGGTATTAAAGCCATGGCCCAGACAAACCAAAATGTGCCTGATGAAGTGAGTTCTAGTAATGAAGCCATGGCCCAGACAAACCAAAATGTGCCTGATGAAATGAATTCTAGTATTGAAGCCATGGCCCAAAAAAGCCAAAATGTGCCTGATGATGTGAATTCTAGTAATAAAGCCATGGCCCAAACAAACCAAAATGTGCCTGATGAAGTGAGTTCTAGTAATGAAGCCATGGCCCAAACAAACCAAAATGTGCCTGATGAAATGAATTCTGGTATTGAAGCCATGGCCCAGACAAACCAAAATGTGCCTAATGAGGTGAATTCTGGTAATGAAGCCATGGCCCAGACAAAACAAAATGTGCCTGATGAGGGGAATTCTGGTAATGAAGCCATGGCCCAAACAAACCAAAATGTGCCTGATGAAATGAATTCTAGTATTGAAGCCATGGCCCAAAAAAGCCAAAATATGCCTGATGATGTGAATTCTAGTAATGAAGCCTTAGCCCAAACAAACCAAAATGTGCCTGATGAAGTGAGTTCTAGTAATGAAGCCATGGCCCAAACAAACCAAAATGTGCCTGATGATGTGAATTCTGGTAATGAAGCCTTGGCCCAGACAAACAAAAATGTGCCTGATGAGGTGAATTCTGGTAATGAAGCCATGGCCCAGACAAAACAAAATGTGCCTGATGAGGTGAATTCTGGTAATGAAAGGGCCTTGAATTCAATTCACTGCCCTCCTAAATGAGATGCAGCCATGAAGAAAGATAAGTCCCTACATTTAATTTCACAGCAGCAGGATGCCATACTATGGTTACAAGAACACAACTTGCTTTCAGACTTATACGGTTAAAATACGGGCTAAAATAGATCAGTTCATTCTAATACAGTTTAGTTAAGAATTTACTACAGTTGATTGATCTGTGATCAAATTTTTAACATGTTCAAAAATTGTCACGGATATACAAGTACTACTATGTATAATCACATGGAAAGTTATAGATTAATACAGATTGTCATGAACGATGCTAATCCAGTGTTAATCCATGACAGTGTGACGTAGGCATAAGTACTTGATCAGTCTTGATTTCTTTCCCATTTGTAGGTTCAGTTGATTGATTGGTATTTGACCGACCGACCGAGTTATTTATGGGTCAACACATACATTCATCTTTTATCGTGACCCTGTATTTTACTAACCTGTTTTCAGAAAAAATTCTTACTAAGTTACAAAATTGAAGAATTACATAGATAAAAGACTGAATCCTTATTTACCAACAAAAAAGAATCCTTACTAAGTTACATGACAGAATCCTTATTTAGTTACAGACAGAATCCTTACTTAGTAACAGACAGAATCCTTACATAGTTACAGACAAAAACCTTACTTAGTTACAGACAGAATTCTTACTTAGTTAGACAGAATCCTTACTTACAGACAGAATCCTAAACGAGTAACAAGACTGAATCCTTTCTTAGTTACATGACTGCATCCTTACTTAGTAATAAATAGAATCATTACTTAGTTACAGACAGAATTCTAACTGAGTTACAAGACTGAATTCTTACTTAGTTACAGACAGAATCCTGACTTAATTACAGACAGAATCTTAACTTAGTTACAGACAGAATCCTTACTTAGTTACAGACAGAATCCTTACTTAGTAACAGACAGAATCTTAACTTGGTTACAGACAGAATCTTTACTTAGTTACAGACAGAATCCTAACTTAATTACAGACAGAATCTTTACTTAGTTACAGACAGAATCCTGACTTAATTACAGACAGAATCTTAACTTAGTTACAGACAGAATCCTGACTTAATTACAGGCAGAATCATTACTTGGTTACAGACAAAATCCTACCTTAGTTACAAGAATGAATCCTTACTTAGTTACAAGACTGAATCCTTTCTTAGTTACAGAAAGAATTCTTACTTGGTTATAGACAGAATCCTTAGTTACGACAGAATCCTTACTTAGTTACAGACAGAATCTTTACTAAGTTACAAAAATGGTCCTTACTTAGTTAACTCTGGGTCCTCATTGGCATCCTTTTCCTCTGATCTTTCTGATGTAGGTGGATTATCCAGAGTTTTATCCTCACTGTCCATTTTCTCACTAGATTTTTCACTATTAACCTTAGTTGAGTGATTATCTCCCTTAGCATCACTGTTACAGGCGCCAGTCCCTGGGGCTATATGATCAGGGGCTACACTAACTGGAGTCTTTAACTCTGGTTTGTTTGCAGTAGCTGCAGGTGGTGCTTTAAGCAAGAAGACAAGACATGGATTATACACATGGCCCTCATGTACTGTCATTTATTTGCTTTATAATTTTAGGTGGTGAGATGTCGTAGCAGTAAACTTTCATTCATCTTGAACAGTGTTTCCTTAAAACAGATATAGAGATGCTTTCACTGGGATCTCATGTCATGGAAAGCTTACATGATACCACATCCAGTAACATTATCTAAACACAGTGCCAACCTATGTTGATCTTTTCCTAAAAACTGAACATAAGCAAGGAAGCTTTACCTGTGCCATTAAAAATGGTGTTTACATTCAGGTCAGGTTTTAAATCTAAGTAATTAAGCACCCAAGACTTATACTCTTCCTTTTGTATAAAAAAGTGATTGCCTTCATAAATGCTTTTTGCTAAAAAAAGCTTTTATGCTACACAATTGTAAGGAAGTGTGAAACGCAGTAGCTGACAAGACCAGGCCTTGCTTGCAGAATCCTTTCTCAACTGAGATTTTGTTCAAGCTCAAATTTTGTTTCCTTAAATACTTCAGACAGGGACAGAGATTTATCAATCTTACTTTCTATACACCATAAGCATGGCAAGGTTTAAGTTTTTATTATAATACAACAAGATTATTATATTATTTAGAAGTAAACTCTGAGCATTAAAAATTTGAGATTGAGCAAAATCTCAGTTGAGAAAGGATTCTGCAAGTGGCACCAGAACTTATGTCTTACATTATAAGCTATTAAAGGGTCTGTTTATTGTTTGGTGTATTTTTAAATAATTAAAAAAAAAAAATTGTAGTTTTACTATGTTCGTTACAGAAAATAAATATATAATAAATTAACTCCTAATTAGTGTTTATTGGATTTACCATCCTACCAACAGTATTTCAGTTATGTGGGGTGGTGTTTATCTGAAGCTGATATAGTGCTGCCTTCACTGTTTATGGAATGCTGTGAACACCTGGCAAACCACACCTAGTCACCTTATCCTGACATCGGGTCAACCAGTAATGTAAGCTTGTATTTGCTTAAGCATGAGCAGGGGAGCTGTACCCTTACCATTTTTATGACTGGTATGTCTCGGTCTAGGTTTGAACTCTGGGCCTCATGTATCTTGAGCCAACGCTTTACCAACTGCACTACCAAGTTCAGTACTAATAATTATGATTTGTTATTTTATTTTGATAATATAGCAAATCCACCCAACAAGAGCCTTAACATTTGGTGGAGAATTTAACTAAATATAGCTAAGCTATTTCTTTGAACAGGACCATGCATGCTTGTTGATAATCTCCATACTCCTATTATTTTATTGCTAAAAACACCTTATATAATATATTGTGGCAAATCTACAGACGGTTCATAAAAAAATGTTTTACGAGTCCTGACAACTGTTTTTACATACATACAAACAAACATTTATATAATACAAATAATTATATACAACCTTTCAGTAGAACCTGTCGTGCTTTAAGTAATTCTATGACAAATATGTTGCCCTTTTAGTCTTCTCAGGGAAACCCATTTTCTAGCCATATGGAAAAAAATAATACACTTACTTTTAGATATTTCAGTCTTCTTCCTTTCTCTTTTTTCTTTCTCTTCTTCCCTTATCTGATCATCCTTTCTTGTTTGTTCATCATACTTTTGGAAGATCTGTAAAACAATGGAAGTATTGCACACTCACAACATTATTCTGTAGTCTTTACATATTTTTAATGCATTATAGCTTACCTTAGAAATCATTACAGTTTAATTAAATAAAGCATAGTATTCCATGTTTATTTCAGTGTTCCAGTCATTGAAATTAACACTCATCCTTTTGCCCATGGCGACTTAATTTAAGACTGACTGTGGTCATGTGAACTTTATGAAGTTTGTCGCCCGATGGGCAAGCATTTTTTTTCTTCTGGACCTTGAAAGTAAGTCCAGAAAGAAATTGAATTAATTTTTCACTGATTGTGCCTTCAGTTACAGTACAATTACAAAGAATAAACCTCAAAAAAGACCTTGTTGTTTCTGGAAACTTTGGGCATGTAAGATGTGTTTCAGGTCAGTGAATCTCCGAATGTTACAAGTCCAAATGGCATGTAACTATTGATTGTTAATTTCAAAGCCTGGTGTTCTGTTATTAAAATATTTAAAAGACTAAGAAAATAATTTTTGGAAAGGCTAAAAGTATTCAAAGAAGAAAACAGTTCAAATATAAATGTATTATCTGAGTGACCATGGTAAAAAAACATATATAATCAAGCTGATAGGTAAGAAAGCATATGTAAATACATACCCCACACAGCATTCGCAGTGCAACACCTGGAGGAAATCCCAGTTTGTCATCTTTACTTTTCAGGAGCCTATAGAAGTCAGTTCTAAAAAAAAGAACTCAAAGTAAGTATAACTTAATAAAACGACAATAGAAGTTGTCAAGTAAAAGAGGTTATAATGCAGGGCTTTTTTTCTTCTATAGTAGCAGCTGTTTACAGATGCCTTCCCCTCAGAAAATGTCTTTAAAATCATGCAGTTTTCCCAAAAAGTAACTTTACATCAGGTTTTTTTCATTCCACTTTAAGGAAGAAAACACACTACTTTCTTAAAAATTAAGGGGCATGGGCCCCTTCCCCTGGCAGTGAAAAAAGCCTTGTTATATGAAATATTGAGCAGCATAATAATTTCAATAATTTATTATTTAATAAGCATTGCAGTTAAATCCTGTAAACAATGTTTGTTGTAATGGAGTTTTAGTTTATGCAAAATTTAAATAAATATATGTAGTGTTTACAAAATGATCTTTTAACTTAAGCTTTTCTTTTGCAAGATAAGAACAGGAAACAATCATGTATCTGTTAAATATTAACAACATTTCTTGTAAACAACTGCTACAGAAAAAAAAGTTTTGCTAATATTTACAAATTACATTAACAAACACAAGTGATTGATATTAGAGTTTGTTTGTTTATTGGGTTTATCAGCCCAGCAACAGTATTTCAGTTATCTGGAGATGGTGTCCACTTGAAGCAGATATAGTGCTGCCTTCACTGTGTATAGCATGCCGTGAACACCCGGCATGATATCACACCCAGTCACATTATCCTGACACCGGGTCAACTAGTCGTGGAATTACCCATATATTTGCTTGAGCGTTAGCAAGGGAGCTATACCACTACCACTTTTAACGACTTTGGTATGTCGCGGCCCGGGATCGTACCTGGTGATATTAGAGTAAAAAATGAAAAGTGTAGACAGATTGACAGATTTCCTTGGGCACTGAGGCTGGACTGACCGTTTATGATCATTTTTACATGTGTCCAGGGTTAGTTTGGGGCTGTAACTCGACTCGCCCAGGTGCAAGTTTGTTTGGGCAAGATGTCTTGTCACCCCCATGCTTGACATAATATACTTTCAGAAAAAAATTTGATAAAAGAATTGAATAATTAGAGGATAATACTGAAGATTATTCTTTGAAGTCATATGCAACCTCTTTCTAGTCTCTCCAATTAATACTTTCTTTATTTCTGCCGAATTCTGGTGAAAGGTTTCAACATTTTTCACAAACCGAATACAAAATAATAACCATGAACAAACATGTCAACCTCCGATAAAGAAAGCCTAGGATAGTCTCTAAGAATCGTTCAATCTTTCCCTCGCTCTGCAAAATGCCAAGAAGAGCTGCGTCATATTTTTCTTCCATTTTAATCTAGAAACTTCAGATACGGCTTCTTTTTGTTATGATTTTTCTGGTTCCCGTTTTAATCGATCTGACTCAACAGGGCGATTGTTCGGAGTCATCAAGCGTTTTTCGGTGTGATGGCGGGTGCAAAGACTTTCGTGTTTGCAATCTTTGTTGTCTTCCTGACAGTCATCGGAATATTAGACGTTGTGACCAACTATGAGGAGAACAAATGTTACATGACGTATATGTTTCAGCAGCCAGAATATTTAGTAAGTACGCAGATGTTTGCTAAATAGCGATGATCAAGTTTTAAACGAGCCGCAATTTTGGAAATTGGCGGAAATGATTATTACTTCCGGCGTCATTAGACACAAATAAAATTATAATAAAACTGAATATTTCTTTATTGACAGTGGTTTAAATGAAAAATTGAATTCACTTCAGGGCTTTTTCAGGGGGTTTTGGGAAAAAGGCCCCAGCCCAAATTGGGAATTTTTGATGCGGTAAATAGTCAAATTTGGGAAAAACATATCGACAAATCAAACCAATTGGGAAATTTCAACATTTATTTTTCTGAATTAAAGCTTAATCTGCCTTGCTTTTGTGTCCCTGAAAGTGTTACAGAGCTCTTCCAGAGTTTGTTCAGAAAGCTCTGCAGCGCTTTCAATACAGATTCTCATTAAATTGGAGAGTTTTTCCTGGCCAAGGGAGCTTCTCAAAGAAGTGCATAGTAGGTTCAAGATGCTAAACCCTATCTCCACAGCTTCTGTGCTGGATGGTATTATGGTCATCATCTACAGAAGTTGGTAGATTCTAGATCGCGTAGTATTTAATATTGTACGAATTTTTCGTCACTATATTTCGCGGGTCAGTATAAAAGCCGGTACTGCATGTACCGTTTTTGCTTCATTACTTCTTTCAGTTTTATACGCAGTCAAACAGTTATGGCGAAAATACTTTTGTTTATGAAATAAAAAATAATTCCTGTTAATTTTCAAACCATATACCGTATTCACTCGTGTAATCGCCGCACTTTTTTACCCGATTTTATCGTTAAAGAGTTGAGGGTGCGGCCATTCTATAGGTGTAAGGCCTTGGGACATTTTTTCTAGAACGATTCTGCCGATTTTTGGGACGCCATGCGTCTAGATGAGCTCTCTAAGTAGGAGGTTGACGGACGATATGAACGAGATAGCGCCGTTCTATGCTTTTGTCTTACCAATGAGAACATATTCCATAATTTATAAATGACCTCTTAGTTTTATCTCTTGTATCATATTTCTGAATGTTTGCATCATCAAACATTTTCACCCAGCTGTCATGTGCAAACTGCCATGCAGATCAAAGGATTTCATAGTATAGCCGATAAAACAACACAGCTTTGATACGAGGCGACAATCTCCTTGACGAGGTGAAAAATGAACAGGAGCGTCGACCAGTCATGCTGTCTCAACAAAAGGGTTAATTGGTAAACTGTGACTGTATTTTTGACACGTTGCGAATGTATCTAGTCTCAGTCGCACTGCTATCCTGTAGCTCGTGGCGGCATGAAATTAATTTCTTTGATCTACGTCACCAAGTCTGGTATGACAGTACACGATATATCGGGGAACAGTGCATGAAGAAATGTAATCGGCAGCTGCTAATAAAAACACATCGTTCACTCCCTCACTGTCAAACTGCTCCGATCGATATCACCTTGACAACAGCTTATCTCAGAGTCAGTCACTTGACCTGTGTAATGAGGCAAGTCTACACAGAAACGCCAAGTAAATTACAGCTTGGTGTATTTAGCAGACTGAAGTAAACTGTGCGGCCTTCATATTTTGTCTTCAAATTTTGCGGTCATTTTGGGGGTGCGGCCATTACATTGAATTAGGATTTTTTCTTCAAATTTTGCGGTCATTTTGGGGGTGCGGCCATTACACGGGTGCGACCATTACACGAGTGAATACGGTATTAATTACAATCTTATCTAGAATGGCTCCGTGACGCATCTTCAACTTGCGTTACGGTATACGGCTGGGTAAGAGTCTATGTTTTCACCGGTTACATTCATACATAAATTCACGGAAAGTAGTTTTCACAGATCACCGATCAAAAGTAAACAAACGATTCGCTTAATTGGAAATGTCTCTTGATTTTATGGTTTCTTGGTTATTTATTTTTTAACAGTCAAAGGCATTTTGGTTCAAATGGGAATTAATTTATGAGATTGGGAATTTTTTTCTTGAAATTGGGAAAAATGGTCGCTATTTGGCATTGGGAACGGGGCCGAATATCTTCGGCCCTGTGAGACAGGCTGAAAAAGCCCTGCACTTACAAACATACACAACCACATATATTATGTGGTATGACTATTCCCAATTTGGTTCGATATGGTAATGGTACGAGATTGTAGTAGAACGACTATTCCCAGAGCCATATATCTTGAACACAAATTTATATATTGTAAAATCAATCCACCAGATTATTTGTATGATGTAACAGCAGGTGATTCTAATCAGAAATCAGGAGACTTCACATTGACAACACAAAATTATACCAATCGGAGCTCCTCAGATAATTCCGCCTTCATCCCTATGGTGTATCTGGTACAGTTATACTTACAGTCATGATTTTTTGTTCACCATGAAAAATAATGCGGGGTATTTTTGGTACTTGATGTTGTCACTGGGGAAACTAGTTTGTGCTCGGCCTGCCAGATCATTGTACCGGGACAGAGTGGAAGGCATTTATCCGGTCATGTTTTTATTGATCAGCCTGAATTTCTGCAAGACATTTGTCTTGAAACATCTAGGCATTAAAACCCCCGTCACCATTGAGTACATTAGCTGGTGCTAGGATTCTCTCAAAGACTTTGAAGCCATGGTTGAGTAGCTTCATATCACTTTAGTGTAATGGTTGTGGCACATCCTCTTTGCCCTTGAATATGACCAGGGTGAGAGATAAGTCCAAGCCTGGCATGGTTCTGGTCTGAATTGTTTTGTTGTAGATATCCACTAGAGCCTAGAATAAAGGGTCCCCACCGACACGCAGCAGTTAAATCTCGATTTTGGTTGGTCCTCAGGCTTTGCCACTTTTTGCCAGCCCTATGTCTGCATGGCTGGTCTGCTGGACACAGCCATGTGCTGGGATTTCCCATCTGAGGTCTACTCTGCGAAAACCATGATTGATCTCCATTCATTCTGGAATCCCTTGATGTGCTTGATGATGTCTCTAGAGTGGCCATCAATCAACTCCTTGCATTTTCTCCGCCAAACTGTACCTGGTATGGTACACAGCCAGTTTTATTTCCCTCTTTGAGTCCAGGTAGGGCTCTAGGGCTTTACCAGTCTACAAATTCATCCATGCCAACTTCTAAGTTTGAATGGCAGCTTCAACTTCTGCATTCCACCAGTTGGCACCTCCATGCAGTGGTGGCACCTGAAGTGAGCTTGCAGACCTCTTCCCTACTCTTTGTTTTTGTACTATTCATGGGTCTCACGTTTCATGAGGAAATTTCAAATGTTTATTTGCAAAATTGCTTTTGAATCCCCGTAACTCTAGCAATGAGCTGAAAGATCCCAGATCCCAGTTTTACATTCAAGAAGTGTTATTTGGGATAGATTTAGTCTTCATTTGCAAAACAGATGAGAAGGAATCTGTCTGCCTTAGAGAAATAACAGTCCAGAGTGATTTTCACTCAGGAACTACAAATGAGCATTGTTCCTACCGTATTTTGCGGAATATAGCCCGCAACTTTTTTTCTCAAGATGGCGGCCTGCGGGGAATATTCCAGTGCGGGGAATCTGTTGACAAAATCCAATTTTTGTCAGCTGCCACTCCTTAACCTAAGATCAGGAAAACTGATTGCAGGTTTAACTGAACTCCTTAACCTTTTTGCCGCTTAAAAGTGTGACCTTCAGTTTAATAATAGTCTTTGCACAGAACATTTACAAGATTTGCAACCACTTTGGTCTACAAGTGTAAAATAAACAGTTTCGTGCATCAGATGGTGGTTCATAATTTACAGCATACTGACTGGGGTCAGAATTAAGGACCATCTCACTAAAATTCGCAACCACTTTCGTCTCCTTGCGTAACGTGAACTGTTTCGAGCATCGAGAGTGGTTCATGACTATTTTGCATACATGTATATGCACTCGTTCGTGACGCTTTTTTCAGTACATTAGCGGGGACATTGTGAAAGACGAAAAAAGATTAGTTGTGTAAATTTTAATTAATAGCAAACTAGAACAATATGATAAAGATAAACAACAAAATTTAAAAACTAGATGGGCCGATTTCGGTTCTCTTTCACATAGCTGACTACTTCAAGCTTGAAGCTGGCAATGTAGCTTTCCCATGAAGGCATCTTGAAAGTGTTTCCAATTTTGGGCAAAAATATATACCGGTACCCAGTATGGTATGTTGTTTGCATTTCTGTTTGAACACATATCACGCCGATAATTACGCTGCACAGTTACATCAAACAATCATCTTTAATTGACACTTTTGTCGGTAACATAAACTTAACAAACAATAATTTACATTCTTTCTAATGCCACTGCACGGCAATTAAATTTTTGCACGTATCAGCCTATCGTGTCCTGTTTTTTCCAATTAAACACTTAATGCGTTAACATCAAAATAACTACCCCTATCGTATTGCACCATCCCATTATCTATAAATAGCTCTCACTTTACTGACAAAAGGTCAGCTTTTGTGTAACAGCAGAAGGCGAGAAGGAT
This sequence comes from Sinonovacula constricta, assembly GCA_007844125.1. Classification (NCBI taxonomy): domain Eukaryota; kingdom Metazoa; phylum Mollusca; class Bivalvia; order Cardiida; family Solecurtidae; genus Sinonovacula; species Sinonovacula constricta. The sequence goes on along the minus strand of CM017564.1, from coordinate 35,552,653 downwards.
TATCGATCGATATGCATTGTAGTGTTAGGTAACACTGTGTAGATCATGCTGACTTGGTGTGATACAGTTGACACATGTTTGACCTGGGAATATGGCTTCTTTACACATAAATTATCAGCACAAAGGGTGCGGGGAATATTCCACTGCGGGTTATGTATTTACAAAATTTAAAAAAAAAACATTAAAAAAGGGTTATGCGGGGTGTATTCCAAGGGGGACTTTATTCCGCAAAGTACGGTACACAGCTGCAGAAAAACTTAAGGTACGCTGAAGCCCACGGGAATCATGCTACTGGAAGAGAATTCAACATCAACAAGTGCTCGATCAGGCAAGATGGCCAATTATCGACATGAACCATTTCATCCAGAATTGGAAAAGAAACTGCTGGACTGGCTACATGATAGTTGATTGCGAGGAATCACCGTAACTGGCATTGAGCTTCGTCTTAAAGCAAGGCTGCTTGCAAAGGAGTCCGGCTTCACATTATAGGCCTCTTCTGATTTGAGCTACGGTCTTATGAAGCATCATCAACTTAGCTTCAGAAGAAGAACCCACATAGCGCAGAAGCTTCCCAAAGACTTTGATGACAAGCTACAAGAATTTCAGTGCTTCATCCTCAAAATGCGACAACAGCATGACTATCTCCTCTCCCAGATAGGGAATGAGGAACAAACACCCCTGACGTTTGATCTCCCTCAGTCGATCACCATCAACATAACGGGAAGCCTAGATGTCAACATCAGCACGACGGGCAATGCAAAAGACTGGTTTACAGTCATGCTGGCCTGTACAGCCGATTGGGGAAAGCTTCCCCCTTTCATCCTGTTTAAGAGAAAGGCATTTCCCAAATGCATGAAGTGGCCCATGGGAGTGATTGTCCGTTGCCAGGACTACAGAAAGTTTGATGATCGCCTGATGATAGACTGGGTCAGGACTGTCTGGGCCAAATGACTGATGGGGGCCATTAACAGAGGCCTGCTGGTGCTAGACGCCTTCAGGTGTCATAAATAAAGTCAAGTAAAAGAGACCCTGCGCTGCAAAGCCAACTCCCACGTGGCGATTATAGCCGGAGGTATGACCTCGATGTTACAGCCCCAAGATGTCAGCATCAACCGACCTATGAAGGTGCTGTTACGTAACAAGTGGACAACTTGGTATGCCGAGGGCCAGCATAGATTTACACTTTCCGAGAAGATAAGAAAGCCAGAACTGCAAGAAATATGCCATTTGATAAAGGAGGCGTGGGACAAAATCAACCCAGGGATGATCAAACACTCATTCAGGAAGTGCTGCAAATCAAACAGCATAGATGGATAAGATAATGACATGAAGCAGCAAAGAAGGAATACTAAAATGAAGACGACAAGAAGACCGATGACTTCTACTAGGAAACTCAACCGACACTGACAGACGAGGAATTCGACAAATCGTTCGAAAGCAACTACGACGAAGAAGGATTTGACAGCTTCTAGACAAAACTCCACAACAACCAACAGCCCTTTTAGGGCCAATCAACGGTCCTTTTCAGGGCCAAACAATGGCTCTTTTTCAGGGCCTCAAATTGGCACGAAAAGTGTGACTTCAATTGTCAAAACAAAAATCATTTCCCTGACCGATTTAAAAAACAATATAAAGATGAAATGAAAAATTCCCTGATCCCGATTTTAGTTTTTTTATTTTAATTATTGACATGATGATTATCATTCATCTCTCAATTGTGTAGTGCGGGGATAGCCGCGAGAACATCCTGTCTGGCATGTAAACAATATACTGGGGCAGAGTGTCATTAAGTAATACAATACACACGGTCTTAGGCAAACAGTCACAACATATTATTCAAGCCACTTAGAGAATAATAAGCAGTTAGCGCACACACCGATTTACGGAACAATTGGAACACGTTCCCTCGAGTCAAATAAGCAATTCAGCGACACAGATATTGTTTCAGTAGCGGCCAGCTGGATTAGTGAATAGGTTATGCGTCTTGTCTTTGAGAATTTGCTTTTTTCCTTGAATGTAGACCTCAAATTATTGTATTTCTCTTCTGGATACATAAATCAAAACTCAAATTTTAAAAACAGTTTTATAGCAATTGTTGGATCATATTCCTTTTTCATCTTTTGGCCTGGGTTCAGTACCAGGCTGCAACATACCAATGTAATTAAAACGGTAATGGTATAGCTCCCTCGCAAAAACTCAAGCAAATAAAAAATTAATTCCAAGGCCTGGTGTCAGGATAATGAGACAGGGTCTGGTATCATGCTAGGTGTTCATGCTATACACAGGAAAGGCAGCACTATATCTGATTCAATTGAACACCATCTTCAGAAAACTGAAATACTATTGGTAGGATAATTAACCCAACAAATGAGCAGTTCCATATAAAAAATATTACTGAAAGAACATCCAGTTGCAACAAAATAACATTAATCTATTTGACAGTCCTGATATAACTTTAAAAACAAGATGTTTGTAACATATTGTGAACGGACTGTTTCTTAGTTATTTTTATGCATTTACATTAAAAAAAAATCAAACTTCTATAATATGTTAATTTATTTTATACTTCTTTTGAAAAATTCAGAAAAGGTGATTGAGGGTGGGAAGGGTCATGAAGATTACAAAAGTCAATGTTTTAGATAATTTTCCCAATTTTGTGACATTAATCCCTGACACTTTAAACTCATAGCTTTCTAAGCATGAATTTTTATGGCTTAGAAATGCAGTGTAGATCTAGATCTGCTAGAAACTTTCTGATCAGGATCGGCAATATTTGCACTAAGCCTCTAGCAGTAAGGTTTTTTACCCTAACTTGAAGACTTTTGCCAAGTTTAGATTGTTAACACATGTCACAGGCTAAGAATTCTATACTGTTTAAATCTTCTAAAAATCAGTATGGATAATTGAAAATATACATGACTAAGGCATTGATTGTATAATAAAATCCCTTATCATGGATATGTATTACATTTTAGAACATTCTTGACTGAAATATCTTAATTCATAATAATTATGCTGTCCATTTTATCATAAAATACATGCTATGATAAAAAGGACTATTTTCAGATATGTTTTCTGTTAAGGCAGCTTAATTGCAAATTGCTCAATGTTATGTATATTTACAGCAAATTCCACTTCCCAGAAAAGTCCGACAGGCCTTCCCAAATTATGGGTTGTATGCGTATGGTGAGGGGTAAGTTTCCATGCTATTTTACAAGCCAGTTTTAATAAATGCAGATACAAAATGTTTCATTTTATTAATTTTATTAAGCTCAAAGTAAAGAAATTATTTACATTTCTTGTTTTTCCCTGAGGTCAATTGTGTATATTTGTATTATTTTTTAATTGCAAATTGTCTCTGTTTCAGGAACTATGCAAGAATGCTGTCGTAAGTATTGTGTTTAATTAGCTTGTTATGTGTAACATTGTTTTGCCCATGAGCTACATGTATCTTTAAGGTATATACATGTACATAGGTACCGGACCTGGTAGTGCAATCGGTAGAGCGTCGGCTCCAGTATGGGAGGCCCCGGGTTCGATCCCGGGCCGCGACATACCAAAGTCGTTAAAAATGGTAGTGATATAGCTCCCTTGCTAACGCTCAAGCAAATATAAGGGTAGTTCCACGACCGGTTGGCCAGGTGTCAGGATAATGTGACTGGGTCTGGTATCATGCCAGATGTTCACGGCATGCTATACACAGTGAAGGCAGCACTATATCTGTTTCAAGTGGACACCATCTCCAGAAAAATGAAATACTGTTGGTGGGACAATAAACCCAATAAACAAACAAAAATGTAAGGTGAATTATACACATTATATTTTAAGCCATAAGTAATATAGGAGTTTAAAATAAGCTAATCAGAATATCATGTTTTTCAGAAGAAATCATCACAAATCTTGAAGTTGACAAAATCATTTTCCCATTGATTATTTTTTACCATCGTATTATGCAATTGTTTTGCCTTCTGCCCTAATAAGAAGCATAGTGCAAGCCCCCTTAAAGTTACCAGGCCTAAACTGCGAATCCCAGTTTAAACAATCTTTGTATCCGCAGAGTCTTCTTCAACTCCTATTGATATAAAGTCATTGAGTTGTTTTCCATTATGATTGAGACATTCCTTTATAAAAATGTTCATCCAAGATGGTGAATACAATTTAAAAACAAGCTAAATCCATTTATTGTGGTTTCAGGTCTCTACAATTTACTGGCATCCCTGTTCTGTTTATACCCGGAAATGCTGGCAGTTACAAACAAGGTGGGAACTTTATGTACATTGTTGTTACAAACTCTGCAACATACACAATCTGAGCTGTAGTGAAGAGAAATTCATGACCACATGCTGATTAGACACAATATCTGCCTTTGTCCATTCTTTATTAGTTTTAGTTCTGTGCAGTCTTTCATAACCTGCCACAATGGCTCAATTGGTAGAGCGTTGACTTGTGGATCGGGAGGTCGCGGGTTCAAACCCCGGCCGGGTCAAACCAAAGACTTTAAAGTTGGTAGTATTGGCTTCCTTCCTAACGCTCGGGGCTAAGGGGACAGCATTATGCCTGACTCATCGGTGTCAGTATAATGGACCGGCTGGGTTCAGTCCCTAGGCACCTTACAAGTGCCCCTGTGCGATGATAGAAATGTCACTGCACAGTATCGGCTAAAATTCCAGCAGATCCGATCCCAATCTTTCATATTTGTTTCAAGTGTTCAATAACAAGAAAACTCTAAGATGGTGCTATAAAATATTATCCTTATTTTACCCTGTCTTACTCTTGATTAAAACAAGTAAGATGCAGTAAAAGCAGAACAATATTTCACTCACAAGGACTGTAGTGATGTACTTTTTGTTCATTTACAGAGTCTGCAGATTCACAGGCTTATATTATCCATGTTTTTAATAAAACAATAATTTATCTGGGCTTATATTAGGTTACTTATAGCTTGTTAGTCCATGACAAGCACATGATTTATCAAGATTTATCTTTTTCTAAAATCTTACAACTTTTCTGCTTGAAAATTGACTTTATCTTGAACTGTTTGCTTTTTTGTTGTTGTGTTTTTTCATATTTTGAGACCATGTTAATGCAAGCCCATGAAATATACCGACCAGAGCAGGATTTATATGTTTACACAGAAATATATAGTTAATGACTATGACTTCTTGTTTAGATTTGAAATCGGTGATTTAAGAACCAGACAAGAGTTAGGCTCGTACACTTGTCATTAAACATAAGGAAACACTTGTACTTGACTTTGTTTTTATTATGACAAAAGGTTATTTTGTTCTTCTTAAAAACAAAGCGTATTGTACTTGAACTCTTGGGGACGGGGACAGGTGTTAGGTGGTAGACTAGTACCTTGTAATTCCTTTAACGTATCGGCCTGTAACTGCATGGGTTGAAGTCAGGATTGGGGAGAGAACTGTTTTGATAACTACAAATTTAAGTATTATTCTATATATATTAATGTACTTTAGTTGTTCAGATTTCTTATTTAACAGTGGAAGTTGGCTGATCTTAATCTGCACTGTTTAGCCTGATTAATTCAAGCTTAGACCCAGACTTAAATCGAGCCATATTCATACTGATGTTCTTTTGCACAGTTAGGTCCCTGGCGTCTGTGGCCTTCCGGCGTGGCAATGACAAACAGAAGCCTTATGTGTTCAATTTCTTCTCTGTTGACCTTAATGAGGAGTTCACAGGACTATATGGCCAGCATATCTGGGACCAAACAGGTATAATAACATGTCATTTTCACACCACCCTAACATGTTTCTTATCTGAAAGATTGTTGACAATATATATTAATCCATACGCATTCATTAATGAACCATGTAAAGTTTCAGTTATTTCTTAAAAGTTCATGCAAAAGGATCAAGATACACCACCAGTGACTCAGCAGCACATACTGCAGATCCTGACAGTGACTCAGCAGCACATACTGCAGATCCTGACAGTGACTCAGCAGCACATACTGCAGATCCTGATCAGACAACTCCTAGCTGGAGCTGGTTGATATGAATCTACACATTTAATATGCCATTACCAAGTCAATTGAAAGAGCAAGTTTGTTCACACCCAGCCCAGGGCCATCGCTGACAAACATCAAAATATTAAATGCATAAAAAAATTGATCAGCAACACAATTAAATGAAGTTTGGTATGCAGCATACTATTGGGTTATGGGTATAAACATATACATTGAAAACATTTAAAATTCATAAATTGAACTCAGGAACACTTATTTCTTCACTTTGATCAACTGGATTGATTAATCATTTTGATTCGTTAAACAACCACATTCAGGGTCTACACACAGTGCTCTTTGTCTAGGATTTGAGGGGTGCCCATGGCTTAGTGGTAGAGTCGCTGATTTGTAACTTCTCTGCTTAGCCTCCCGCCATGTGGGTTCGACTTAATGTAGAAAGGTCTTTCAGCTGACCTACAGTGTTCTACTTTTCTTTCCAAATATTTGTCTGGGGCTTCCTCCACCAAAACAGCTGGAAATCGTTATATCGCTATAATGACCATAATTGGTCGCTGTGATGTTTATCAAAAAATGAAGGATTTGTAAACTTTTTAATAATTCCTAAGTATAAATGTCTTCAAATCATGTGAAACAACTGATCTAAATCCTGCATAGCCATTGATCAGCCAGTTGGTGCTTAGCATGCTAAGTTTTAAACACGCCATCATGCACCTACTTTGGTTATTAATTATCTGGTTGTTAGTGAGACATTTTAACCAACACAAGTGTGTTGATTAAGTGTCAATTCATTTCAGTGTATGAATACAAACAGTCGCAGTAATCTAAGTATAGATACATATAAAATAATCTGATAACGGCACATCTTAATTCTTTCTGATAGCTTTTTACTGTTCACAGTTTAAGACTATCCCATTAGTGTTCCCCATTTTCGAAATGAAAGAAATGTTTTAGTTATCTCCCTTGTACGATGGTATTTTCATAGACTTTATAATAAAAATATAATAAATTGTATGCTATTCTTCTAAATCAAGCAGACGATTTCTCATAAATTCGTGACTTTTGATTGGATGGCAGATGTTTCCATTGGAAATCACGTGACTTATTTTTCTGTACTGCAATAAATTAGCTAGGACTATTTACAACGTTAGGTGTGAATCAGGTTATGGATTTAGCACTATTGTCTGGATCAAAAGAATATTTTCAACATAATAAGATTTTAATGATAATCAAGATTTTTTATAATAAAATTGAACATTGGACAATATTTACCTGCTTAGACCGCATGTTTTTGGTCGAATAAATATTATTAGCATTCTTGTCAAAGTTGAGTAGTATTTCGGACAATCTCACAGATCGCACGAGCGCGCATTCCGTATATATTTAATGACGTCACGAATTTATGAGAAAACCCGAAAATATGAGAAAGCATTATATTTATAATGTGCTTTTTTTTTTTTTTGTAAAGTGCTCAAGCTTTTTTATTTATTATTATCTCAATCAATAAGATTCCATTTTATTTGCATACATCAGTCTTAAATGTTTTTCAAAAGATTAAAAAGTGGAGAAATCTTAAGTTTTCTGCAGTAAGTATATACCAAATACCTACCCACAAAGGAAACAAGAATGTAGTTTTTTAATAGTAAGATTTAAAGTCCCTTTAAATAGGAAAAAAGGGAATATTGAGTGTTAGTTCATTTCATTTCGTAAAACTCAGAAGAGAAGATCATTACTTATTTTCTTTATTACACATTAATATCTTTTGAGTGAAATTGATAAGAAAGAACGAAAGTTGCACTAAAAGTTTTACAATTCACAAACCATTTTAAACTAGACTATCAAAAGTTGTACATATAAAATTGCCATGCTCTGTATAAATACATTTATATATAAAACTTTTCAGAATTTGTCCATCTGGCTGTTCAGAAGATATTTTCCTTGTACAAAAATGCTGAAGTAAAACCTAAAACTATAGTTCTGGCTGGGCATTCAATGGTAGGTAACACTTTACTTGTTGTAATTTTCTCATATATGGAAAAAAAGAAATAGAATAAGCAACAAACATTAGAATTACAAGCTTTGAGCATTTTTCCATTTAGTGTAAGCTTTATCAGCAGAAGAATAATATGAAGTGAAAGTGAGGCTCAAGATTGTAACCTACTATTCCTTGTTATTTTCCATGCAATCTTTCAATTGTTCTATGTGTTTGCAGAAGTAAGTGATATTTATAGATAAGGTGTAAGAATCTTATATACATAAATGCAGTATGAACATTTTTAGCTCAAATGACTTTAAAGCACTGGCACTAGTTGCAGGAGACTGGCACATCCCAGTGTTGGTTAATCAGCTGTTTAGGTGTAACATATTTGCAAAATGTAATAATTTATCTCAAGTAACAGTTTACTTTAACTCTTTCATTCATAAAACATAGGATTTTGAAAATTTACTTAATTTTGTTGATTTTGATAAAAAAAAAATAACGAGTATTTTTAATAAATGTATGTTCAGCATTCAAGGACCAAACAGTCTTTCAAATAAACCTTTAGTTGTGTAAATTTTGACAAAGATAAGAGTGATAATTGGGTTAGCTATGCATAATGCAAAATGTATGAACAAAATGGTAAAGAACCTTGATATCTGAGGGTTATTTCTGGGATAAAACACATGTAGTTGACAAATTTAAAACAAGAACAATGACTGAAATGCTGGCAATCCTGCTGGTTTAGCCTATCATGCTTAATGTTGTTGAATTTTTAGAGTTGATTGTCTGAGAAGTTCACTCAGCCAGACCTTGATGCCTTTCAAGTTAAGTTATTTGTGTAACATTTCGGGTAGGTTTGACTTCCAAAAGATTGTTTATTCTGGCAGACATTGGTGCCTCTCTGGTTGTTGTTAAAGCTAATTCTTGTCACTTAATGTGTACAATTTCACTGAGGTATGATTGCCCAGGACTGTTTATTCTGGCAGACATTGGTGCCTCCCAGGTTGTTGTAAAGCTAATTCTTGTCACTTACTGTGTACAATTTCACTGAGATATGATTGCCCAGGACTGTTTATTCTGGCAGACATTGGTGCCTCCCAGGTTGAATTTTAGCTACCTTGTGTCACTTGTTGGGTAATATTTCTACAGGATGGGTTGATTGCCCAGGGACTGTTCACTCTGTCAGACATTGGTGCTTCCAAGGTTGTTGTTTAACTACATTTTGTCACTTATTGTATAAATAGAGAGTACTAGTTTGGCGTTGAATTAAGAATATGTTATCACACTGGGTCTGAGACCGATATAAATTGCAAGGCTTGCTGAGCGATTTAGTTTTATCATGCCTAGTATCATAACATTTTCTTTGTCAAAAAATAACCTGGTATTCTATTTATCTAACCATCTGTTTCTGAAAATAGAATTCCTGTTCATTTATGGATGCTATGTTTTCATGAGCTCTTAATAGTAGTAATAAAAAATAGCAAAATTTAATAATCTTTCATGAAATACAATCTGTAAAGAAATGTAAATAAAATAAAGTTTAACTTACTTATAGCGGAAGTCACGAAAACTTAATGGTAGGAGCATTGCTGTATTATCACAGACTTACTCATTGAAGGGAGGGGTACAGAGTCTCTGGACCATAGATGGGAGGGGTACAGAGTCTCTGGACCATTGGTGGGAGGGGTACAGAGTCTCTGGACCATTGGTGGGAGGGGTACAGAGTCTCTGGCCCATTGATGGGAGGGGCACAGAGTCTCTGGACCTTTGATGGGAGGGGTACAGAGTCTCTGGACCTTTGGTGGGAAGGGTACAGAGTCTCTGGACCATTGATGGGAGAGAGTCTCTGGACCATTGATGGGAGGGGTACAGAGTCTCTGGACCATTGGGAGGAGGGGGTACAGAGTCTCTGGACCATTGATGGGAGGGGCACATAGTCTCTGGACCATTGGTGGGAGGGGTACAGAGTCTCTGGACCATTGGTGGGAGGGGTACAGAGTCTCTGGACCATTGATGGGAGGGGCACAGAGTCTCTGGACCATTGGTGGGAGGGGCACAGAGTCTCTGGACCATTGGTGGGAGGGCTACAGAGTCTCTGGACCATTGATGGGAGGGGTACAGCATCTCTGGACCATTGGTGGGAGGGGTACAGAGTCTCTGGACCATTGATGGGAGGAGCACAGAATCTCTGGACCATTGATGGGAGGGGTACAGAGTCTCTGGACCATTGATTGGAGGGGTACAGAGTTTCTGGACCATTGATGGGAGGGGCACAGAGTCTCTGGACCATTGATGGGAGGGGTACAGAGTCTCTGGACCATTGGTGGAAGGGGTACAGAGTCTCTGGACCATTGATGGGAGGGGTACAGAGTCTCTTGACCATTGATGGGAGGGGTACAGAGTCTTTGGACCATTGATGGGAGGGGTAAAGAGCCTCTGGACCATTGGTGGGAGGGGCACAGTCTCTTGACCATTGATGGGAGGGGCACATAGTCTCTGGACCATTGATGGGAGGGGTACAGAGTCTCTGGACCATTGATTGGAGGGGTACAGGGTCTCTGGACCATTGATTGGAGGGGGTATAGAGTCTCTAGACCATTGGTGGGAGAGGTACATAGTCTCTGGACCTTTGATGTGAGGGGTACAGAGTCTCTGGACCATTGGTGGGAGGGGTACAGAGTCTCTGGACCATTGGTGGGAGGGGTAGAGAGTCTCTGGACCATTGGTGGGAGGGGAACAGAGTCTCTGGACCATTGGTGGGAGAGGTACATAGTCTCTGAACCATTGATGTGAGGGGTACAGAGTCTCTGGACCATTGGTGGGAGGGGTACAGAGTCTCTTGACCATTGATGGGAGGGGTACAGAGTCTCTGGACCATTGGTGGGAGGGGTACAGAGTCTCTGGACCATTGATGGGAGAGGTACAGAGTCTCTGGACCATTGATGGGAGGGGTACAGAGTCTCTGGACCATTGATTGGAGGGGTACATAGTCTCTGTACCATTGGTGGGAGAGGTACATAGTCTCTGGACCATTGATGGGAGGGGTACATAGTCTCTGTACCATTGGTGGGAGAGGTACATAGTCTCTGGACCATTGATGGGAGGGGCACAGAGTCTCTGGACCATTGGTGGGAGAGGTACATAGTCTCTGGACCATTGGTGGGAGGGGTACAGAGTCTCTGGATCATTGATGGGAGAGGTACATAGTCTCTGAACCATTGTTGGGATGGGAACAGAGTCTGAACCTTTGATGGGAGGTGCACAGAGTCTCTGGACCATTGGTGGGAGGGGTCAAAGTCTCTGGACCATTGATGGGAGGGGTACATAGTCTCTGGACCATTGATGGGAGGGGTACAGAGTCTCTGGACCATTGGTGGGAGAGGTACATAGTCTCTGGACCATTGGTGGGAGAGGTACATAGTCTCTGAACCATTGATGGGAGGGGTACAGAGTTTCTGGACCATTGGTGGGAGGGGTACATAGTCTCTGAACCATTGATGGGAGGGGTACAGAGTCTCTGGACCATTGGTGGGAGAGGTACATAGTCTCTGGACCATTGGTGGGAGGGGTACAGAGTCTCTGGACCATTGATTGGAGGGGCACAGAGTCTCTTATCATTGATGGGAGGGGTACAGAGTCTCTTGACCATTGGTGGGAGGGGTACAGAGTCTCTGGACCATTGATGGGAGGGGTACAGAGTCTCTTATCATTGATGGGAGGGGTACAGAGTCTCTTGACCATTGGTGGGAGGGGTACAGAGTCTCTGGACCATTGATGGGAGGGGTACAGAGTCTCTGGACCATTGATTGGAGGGGCACAGAGTCTCTGGACCATTGGTGGAAGAGGTACATAGTCTCTGGACCATTGATGGGAGGGGCACAGAGTCTCTGGACCATTGGTGGGAGGGGTACAGAGTCTCTGGATCATTGATGGGAGAGGTACATAGTCTCTGAACCATTGATGGGAGGGGTACAGAGTCTCTGAACCATTGATGGGAGGGGCACAGAGTCTCTGGACCATTGGTGGAAGGGTACAGAGTCTCTGGACCATTGATGGGAGGGGCACAGAGTCTCTGGACCATTGGTGGAAGGGGTACAGAGTCTCTGGACCATTGATGGGAGGGGCACAGTGTCTCTGGACCATTGGTGGGAGGGGCACAGAGTCTCTGGACCATTGGTGGGAGGGGTACAGAGTCTCTGGACCATTGATGGGAGGGGCACAGTGTCTCTGGACCATTGGTGGAAGGGGTACAGAGTCTCTGGACCATTGGTGGGAGGAGTACAGAGTCTCTGGACCATTAAATTTAGTTTTATTTAATACTTTCCGCCAAGATCGAAATTGAGAGAAACTAATGCAATTGCACATTCTATCATCTAACTAATTTAATTCCATAATGTACCTGTATATACTGGCCTTTTAGATGAAGAACACCAACTTCTTTTGCTTTAAAACCTTGTTTTACTGACATAGATAAAAGACATTTTTTTTTTGATAGATTTTATGTCACCATATGTGGCATCATTTGACAAATGAAGTAATAACAAGCATATTTAAATCCTACTAAACTGTTGTATTTTTGTCATAAACTATTGCACCACTGAAATCTGATTTTTTTGATGTTTGGAACTCCAAAGTGTGGCATGGAATTAATGCATTTAAAAAGTAGTCTGTCCAGAAGTGCATGACAGGTTTTACATACTGGGGTTTGATAAAGCAAATGTCACATGGGGCTTTATATATCTAAAGTCCGAGGTGATGGTAAGATAAAATCTCTTTACTCTGCCAGACTTTGGTGCCTCCATTGTTGTTGTTTAGCTGCTATTTTATCACTTTTTGTGTTACATTTTAGGGAGGTTTAATTGCCCGGGGACTGTTTACCCTGTCAGACTTCAAAGCCTCCCAGGTGAGCCACATCTACATGCAAGCAACCCCCAATCAAGCTCCAGGTAAGATTCCTAACAATTATTATTAGTGTGTCCTTTCTACAGTTCTGTTCACAGTATTGCTACTGGCGCATCTGCATAGCTCAGGTTTATAGCAAGCCTTCAAGGCTCAAACTATGATCGAAATTCATTTTCAATTGATGTGCTCTGCCAAACTCCATAAGCTTTGTACCTTCTGAACTGGATAACAATCTCCTAGCATAGTCTCAAGCCCAACTCAAACAGCTATTTAAGTTAAAACCTAACTACATGTCTATGGGAGACCCCTTATAATCTTATCTTGGATAAGTAGCCTGTTATGTCTTCAAAGAATATTTTCTGCTTACAAAATATATATATATAAACCATAAAAATGAAAGCAAATAAAATCTTTTATTACTTAACTTACAATTTACAAGTGTCAGTAATGGATGAAACATTTATTTTAAAATATTCTCAAACTTCATCCATTACTTTATTTTTAAAGTTCTGATCCTTTCCATCACTTCTCCTCAGTGGTGATCCTTGATGCTCCGCTAGCTGAGTACCATCGTGTTGTAAACAATTACTGGGCTGAGAATGGGAACCAGTCACTGGGTCATATTACCCTGGTGTCTATAGGGGGAGGCGATTATGATGTACAGGTCAGGGGTGGATTAACTTCCCTGGATGGGGTAAGTAGCAGATGGTTAATTTGTTAGCTGCCATCTTTTAAAGGTGGTATCCGACAGTCTGCCTACATTTTATATGTGTAACAAATATCTGTAAATAAGAACGATTGGAATTCCTGCTAAAAATAGACATCGACATCACAGTGGATGATGTGGATAAACTAAAACTTTTGTGGTCACATGGTTTTCTTGGTATAAAATTAGCCAACTGTGCAGCGTGGCTCAGATAGGAAATACTTTTTTGTTATGACGATTGTGGCATTATGGTTCACTTTTCCGACAGGTGCAGGACACCAATAAACAGCATTTTTAGAGATCTCTTCAGATAACAATGGTTTACTAAGATGTACAATGAAATTATTTTCAGTCCAAACTGTTGATATCACCTTTAAAAGAATAATAACTACTATTTTGCATAGATTGATGAGGTTAGGTTTTAAATTGTATGAGATATTTTTGTAATAGTCTGATTAGGTATGTCAACAAATCCATTTGTATATCCATATACCGTATATTTGTATATACATGTATACAAAATGTACCTTTTGTTTGTTTTACATAAAATTTTTTGGCAGGTAAATTAAAACTGGGACAGCAAGGTATTATATATATATAATATTGTAGATGAACACATTGGTAAAGTTACAAACTATAGACATTTTTTAAGATGTTAACTGCTGGCTGTTAATCGCGAGGATAAAATTTGGGAAAGTGAAATATGTTATAACTTTATATAGTGGATTTTGGGAAAACTCCCCACTCCTCACAAAAAAAAGTCAATAAATCACATTGTATAAATTTACCAATGTCACACTTTTGAATGGGAAAATTTCTGAAGAAAAAATACCAAAATTATAATTAGTGTACATTAGTGTAGAAATTTATGTGTGTTAAGTTAAATTAAGGAAATATTATAACAGATATATTACAATCGGTAAAAAATGAAGTTGCAAATCGGTGATAGTGATTAGCACATCACATAACTTGGTAAGTTAGTTTGCGACTGCCTTACTTTGACTATTGGTCCTTACAATATACACATGTTTATTGCCATCTGACCCTCTTTCCGACAACAACATTTGTCTCACACTGTGTGAAGGCAGGATATGGTGAAGTGGTTGTGTGCATTGATGTTTTACCTTAAAATGGAAAATCAAATTTAATGAAGATGAAGATTGGAAAATATTTTTTCATTGTTATGTACATTTTGTACCATTATCCAAAGCGCTATCCAGATACCCAGAGTGAAAAACCATATTTAAGTGTCGTTTTTTGTCCAAAGATATGTGCATTTTATATATATAACATACAATATATAGCAAATCACTATCCATAATTCTTGTGCGTTAACTGGTTCACTGTTATCATAACAACAATTTCTGATGATATGATTATGTTGTCATAACAACAATTTCTGATGATATGATCTAAGAAATTATTTATTAAATATTCATGAATGTTTGGACTGTGTCTGTTATCTGTTTGGTTTAGTGAAGCATTTAAAAAAGAACCAAAATTAAGGGTATAATTCACCATAGTCAAGAGTAATATAAAGCATGATCTCTCGAGCAACTGCCTGCAATAGTTAGATATAATCAGCACTCTTCCCCTTGTTTTCCATTTAATACACCCATTTCATATTTTGTTATGTTACACTTGTGTTATACCACTTTTTGATAGATGACAACATCGAGGTCATCATAATGCAGATTGTCTCATCTCACTATTTCACCAGTTATTGTTGTTCAATGTTTGTAAAATCGTATATTGGCGATTAAAATCATGATAAAAAGTAAAAAGAATCTGACACTCGTCATTTAATGCCAGCATTTATAAAAATCGTCCAAGAAAAATGATATTATGCTCACTATAAGCTCACTTACTAGTATTTTTCCAGAATTTGTTTTATAAAATGTTTGTATTAAATGACAACTTGTGTCAGATCCTCCATGTGTCCACTTTTCAGATTGTTGATGAGGACCATGGTATTAGCACATCGGTAAGTACTCATGTAGACAGCCATCGTCGGATACCCACTGTTGATTCTATTACGTTACTCTCCATTTATCACCCGTGGGCAAATTGCTACTCATTCCGTCATTCTGTTTGAATAGAACAAAACAGACATTATCCAATCAAATGATAGGTTACAAAATTAAATACTCTTCAATCGGAAGATCAATATGGTGACCTGAGAACGTTAACATGGCGACCGGTACAGCGCATTGCAAGTGTAAAATATGTCTGTCAGCGATCCCCGACAAATGTTCTTACAGATCTTTGGGCACTTCAGCAAGTATTGAAAAATAACACGTCGGTTTTAAACGAAATTGGTATCCTTACCCATTAAGACAGTGACGTTGCTTGTAATTTGTGCGTAAATAAACTTACGACAATGCTATCGAAGTGGTATGAAAGCGTAAACTTGATTGATTGGCAGATTCGCTGGATGGTCTCAGCGAACCAATCGGATTGCGGCATTTCATAGTTTACAAAGCGGCGAAATGAGTAGTAATTTGCCCACGGGTGATGAATGGAGAGTAACGTAATAGAATCAACCGTGGGTATCCGACGATGGTAGACAGCACATATTTACGTTGATTGATTTGTAACTCCCCCGACTGCTTAGCCTCTCACTGTGTTGGTTCGAGTTCCTTTCAGCACGAAGGATTTAATGTGAGAAGGTCTTCCAGCTGACTTGCGGTGCACTGATGGTTCTACTCAGACATGTGTCTGGGGTCTTCCTCAACCAGAAAGCTAGACATTGCTATAATGATCATAAATGGTCATTGCAATTTTTCTAATTTTTTTTATACAAAAAACAACAACACTGATTGATATTCATCCTAATGTTTTTTCTTTCAGAAAACATTAATAACTTAATTTTGAATCTATTTGATATTAAGGTTTGAATGCTATTTTAGTTAAGGTCTAGATATTTAGTTACATGAATGAACATGGTACATATTGACTATTTTATTTTAAAAAATTCACTTTTAAAAGTCATAATTGATATGAGTAAGAAGATGTTTTATCATTAAACACTTGATACTTTCCTATTTGACATTGTAAAACAAACATTTAAAGTGGCAAAATAAGATTTAATTTTCAATTGTCTTATAAAAAAAGTAGAAGAAAATTCATTATATTATTTTTGTTTCTATGGTCGCTTTATCTTGTAATTTCTTCGATTGCCACCTATGAAAATACAGATCTTTTATTATTTAGGTTTTTTCCCCCATATTTTTGTCCTAATTATATATTGCTAACATTAAGAATATGGACAAATATTTATAAAATATAGTGCATAGCAAGATCAAAACACGGTTTGCATTTATTTTAATGGTCCAAACTCAAATATCTTACTTAAACACTGTGTCTGTGTTTCATCCCAGACGACCCATATGCCTCTATCCTGGGTACCTGCTGACCACCGATGTATCGTCTGGTGTAAGCAGGTAGTGATGGCACACATACGGGCCTTGTTTGACATCGTTGATGAGAGCAAGATGCAGGTAGGAGTTGAATGTGACTGGTCTTATATGTGATTATTATTAGAAAACTATAATAATACTAGTAAAACAGGGTTAGTTGACTGGATAAGTCTTTTTAAAGAATGACACTAATTATTGATGACTTTTATTCTTCTAATTTTTATACTTTCAGTGCTAAACTGTGTGCCAAAACATTGTGCCTCTATAAATTGATTGATACATACTTTGATAGATGTAAAAGCCCCAGTTATTCGTCATTTTCGAAATGAAAGAAATGTTTTAATAATTTCCCTTGTGTGAAGGTATTTTCATATACATAATCTAAGAAATAAAATAATATTTAATTTTTTTTTGGCTCATTTATTTAAATTAAGTCTTATCAACACTATCTAGTAATGGCGTAGTTGAATAAATAATTTCATGTGGTAAAGGTTTCCATGCCAACTTGCAATGTGTCAGTCTCCCAACACATATGTCTGGAGCTGTCTTCTACTAACTGGTTGCCATAATTTACTATAACTGTTTTGTGATTTATGAAAAATAGTTCATACTCCTTTTTGTGCTCAGACTGAAAGAATACTAATGATCCTCATTATGTTTCAGATCTCTGAAAGCGTCCCTTACAGGATGTCAGTGTTTCAACACCATTTCCTTCACCACGCAGGATCAATAGGTCATGTGACCACTTGGCCAGCAGAGATCAAGCTAGACAGTAAAATTGGTCTGACAGAAATGCCTGACAAATTATGGAGGTGGACAAAAGATGAGGTAAGTGTGATATGCCACAGTAATGTATTGGGTGTAATCATGCAAAGGATTTTTTTTTAAATGAACTTAGGAGAAAAGATGCTTAGAAGACTTTCACCCATATTTACAACAAAAAAGTCTTGCTCACAAAGTTCGTAATTTGGGTTATTTATGAGTTCGGTGTATTAATACTGCAATAAAAGAGAATGGCTGTAACATTGTCACTTGTTGCTGTAATGGATTGAACAAATACATTACACATTAAATTTCTATGCTGAGTGTTTATAAATATCTTAAAATTAACTTTAAACTTGCTCATCATTTTCTTCATTTTTCGCCTTTGCTACAACATTGTGTCATAAAATGGACATAAACCCAATAAATTATTTTCTAGCTGCGATTGTAAACATATTGCCTGACAACTTATGACTTGTTAAGTATTCACTCCTTGAAAGACAGCATGTCGATGTAGAATTGGTTCTGTCACACAGAAAATGTTCATATGTGCAATGACATAAGCAATGAAGGGTACAGTACACATGTTCGGACTTGCAGGTTATATTTCACATGTAAACTTTTTGTACCGGCTCTAAACAGTGCAGTTGGTGTGAACACATTCTTTACTGCTATGAATTTTGTCAGCCATTTTTGTTACAGGCAAGGTCAGGATGCTGTACTCATAATATGTATATTTCTATAAAACTTCAGAATTTTAAATGTGAGTTTGCACAGAAAAAAAAATGATGCAAGTCAAAACAAAAAATGCAATTGTAAACTATTACCGTGCTTTGCGGAATACAACCCCCCTTGGAATAAACCCCGCATGGCCCTTTTTTAATTTTTTTTTAAATTTTGTTAATATATAACCCGCAGCGGAATATTCCCCGCACCCTTTGTGCTGATAATTTATGTGTAAAGAAGCCATATTCCCAGGTCAAACACGTGTCAACTGTATCACACCAAGTCAGCGTGATCTACACAGTGTTACCTAACACTACAATGCATATATCGATCGATAATCCTTCTCGCTTTCTGCTGTAACACAAAAGCTGACCTTTTGTCGGGGAAGTGAGAGCTATTTATAGACAATGGGATGGTGCAATACGTTAGGAGTGGTTATTTTGATGTTAACGCATTAAGTGTTTAATTGGAAAAATCAGGGCGCGATAGGCTGATACGTGCAAAAAATTAATTGCCGTGCAGTGGCATTAGAAAGAATGTAAAATATTGTTTGTTAAGTTTATGTTACCGGCAAAAGTGACAATTACAGATGATTGATTGATGTAACTGTGCAGCGTAATTATCGGCGTGATATGTGTTAAAACAGAAATGCAAACAACATACCATACTGGGTATCGGTATATATTTTTGCCCAAAATTGGAAACTACACTGACGGCTTCAAGCTTGAAGTAGTGGTTATCTTTATCATATTGTTTTAGTTTGCTATTTATTAACTAAATTTCACACAACTAATATTTTTTTGTCTTTCACAAGGTCCCAGCTAAAGTCTCCGCTAATATACATAACTGAAAAGTCACATAAAGCATCAAGAACGAGTGCATATACATGTATGCAAAATAGTTATGAACCACAATCCGATGCGCGAAACTGTTCACGTTACGCTTGGAGACGAAAGTGGTTGAGAATTTTAGTGAGATGGTCTTTAAATCTGACCCCAGTATGCTGTAAATTATGAACCACCATCTGATACACGAAACTGTTTATTTACACCTGTAGACCAAAGTGGTTGCAAATCTTTGTGAGACGGTCCTTAATTCTGACCCCAGTATGCAGTAAATGTTCTCTGCAAGGAATATTATTAAACTGAAGGTCGCACTTTTAAGCGGCAAAAAGGTTAAGGAGTTCAGTTCAGCCTGCATTCAATTTCCATGATCTTAGGTTAGTGGCAGCTGACAAAAATGGATTTTGTCAACAGATTCCCCGCACTGGAATATTCCCCGCAGGCCGCCATCTTGAGAAAAAAAGTTGCGGGCTATATTCCGCAAAATACGGTATATTTCTGATAAGTGAGTGATACTTTTCAAAACCAATCTCTCAGTATTGCTTTTCTGGCATGATTAATGCATTAAAGAAATTTATTTTTATTATTTTTTGTGATGATTTTTATTGAAATTCTGAACTCCTTTATTAAGTGATTTAGTAATGAATAAGAGGGTGTCCTGGTGTATAAATGGAACAAACAGTTGTGGTCAGGGATGTTGACTCAGTTTATTAATTGTACAAATTGTTGTTATCTCAAACGTGTAACCTGTATTTTATTTAACAGGTCACTATGGAAACCTACCTGAGTATCCCAATTTATCAGCATGAGAATATGGACAATGTAGTGGTCGTGTCGAACATCGTAAGTCCGCCATTAATAGCCCTACTTAACTAATAAGAAATACACAGTCAATTGTAATACCACATGGTTAATTTTGAAAGTCCTGTATTATTTCATTCTTTACATTCAGAAACAAAGCATAAACTAAACACATTCATATAGAAAACAAAATACTGCATGGTAATGAATTGCATATCTAATTAAACACATATTTAAACGTGCAACACTCACAAATGTGTTTTTTTACACCGTTCGTGATAATTAGTGACACGTTATTCGTCATACCCAGAATAATTGTTAGAATGTTTAAAAACCTTTTGATAACATTTGCAGTATGATTCGATGTGCATCTGAATCAACTTTGTAAATTAGTATTTGTCATTTAATATTTAAATTATTGAAATCAAAAACAAAAACGTTGGGATAGTATGTTATGTTTATAACCAATTTATGTTTGTAACAAAGAACCATGGATATGTTTACAGTATAAATGTTTTTGTGATTGTTTTTCAGGTACAAGATAGTTGGGTCTGTGTCTGTAACATGGGGCACGAGGAAAAACATTGGTATGTTCAAAAGGTTGTTGTTCATTATAATTCACTGTTGTTGCTTGTCTGGTCAGATATGGCTTTCTAACTTGGACACTTTATGCACAAGTATTTGGAAAGGTCAAGAAAATTTAGTAGGCTGTTTAAGTAGGCAGCTTTTGCATAGAGTAATGAATAAGGATATGTTTTAACAATTCATATTGCAACCAGTTACCTGCAGGCACAAAAAGGTCTTAGTCAAGACAAAAAACAAACAAACACGATACTCTCGCCAGGAATGTTTTAATGTAGTGTGCAGGTGCCCCGGTGCAAAGGTGAAAGGTTAACTTGGCAAAAAAGGGTCCAGTATACCTACACCAAAAGTATAAGGGGTTATACAATATGATGAGATATATATATAAATTAATGTACTGGTGGTATAATGAGGTTTGTATTTAAGATTGGCATAAGTAAAATTTAGTAATAAGAATACGAAGATGAGATTAGCAATTAGATGCTTAATGATAGTTAGAAATAATAATGACTCTACTAAATGTTGGAGAAGATGAGGATGAAGAAAGAAAAGTAAGATGATTTAGTTACAGATTGAGATTGTTACATAAGACAATTATTGAATTATCACCTTGTTTCAGCACTAGCTGTACAGACATTTCATCCTCAGGAACAGTCATTCCACCTCTATTCTCTAATAAAAAGGTAAGATCAGCCCTCATATGGCCATTGTTATAAGAAGAAGCACAATCATGCACACAACATTCATATTACCTCAAACAACTTTACACTTGTGTTTAAATTTTCTTTTGCTCTGGTTATGTCAAACCCATTATCACATACATTATATAAGTTAAACCTGACATTAAGTTTTGCCATGAAACACAAGCCACAAAGAAGCAAGCCATATTCTTCCTTAATTCTCTTTGTAAGTTATTACTCTAAGTATGCAACAGTAATGGACTTTAAAATTCTATTTAACTTTATTGTCTGTCATGCTTCTGGTATGCAAATTAAATATATACCAATCAACATTCAGTTTATATGATTATCTGCAAATGATGTATTGTATAAATACTTGATTGCTTTATGAAAAGTATTTATTATCAGAAAAAAGGTATTTGTTGTCACCTCAATTTGATTGATTTTGTAAAATGGTCATTATTGTTTTTCATCTGTTTTTAGGCTGTCCACATAGATCTGGAAGCGGAGTCTATGGCTAGAGTGACACATGTCATTATTGTGGTTCCACCCACCAAGAAACCAGTAAGTGGCTGTTCATATGTGAACAATAATTTCAAACTTGGCTTCAGGTATTGTTGCCTCATCATTTTCTTCAGGCTTATTTTGCATTGTTCATGCTTAGCCACCAAAGGAAGGTAGACCAGCTGAAAAGTTTAATCACATGATAAGCTTTCCTACTTTCTAAGCCTTCTTGCCAAGATTGTTAAGGGCAAAACTGAAATTGTGTTTTTGTTGCTGGTTTTTTTTTCCCCAAAATAATGAACAACAAATAATTTGCATCCCAACTCGAAACAATAGACAATAACCAGTGTGCCTTCATTTGTACAATTCACTCTTAGGTTTTTTAACAAGACAACAACATGCATTTGTTTATAAATAATTTAATCATGTTAGTTATACTGAGATGTACTTCAAGCAAATCTTTGCTGTTTTGGTAAAATAAAAGTTCGTAAAAAGTCATGTAGGTGATGAAAATGATATCCTCAATGGTAAGTTTGTCATTTTAGGTCGAGGTGATGGCTGAGGTGTACAGTGGGGACAAGAAGCACCTGAGCAACTCTGTGCCAGGGATGATGGAGATTTTAATGTCACTGCCTGAGAGCGTGACACGGGGCGCCATGGTTCTGGACCTGGGTACCAATAGCTCATACTACCGTCTCAAACTATACAACCTCAACAATGTACTGAAGGTCTTCACAGCCAATTTAGAGACATCCAGGTGTAAACTCTCAAATCCAGGTGGGTTTAATGGGCTTTGTTATAGAATCTATAAATAAATAAAAAGGAGTTCTGACAACTCCAAAATCTAATCCATTTTCCAGTTTTCACTAGTCTGTAAAAAAGCGTTCCATTCAATTTGGGTACAGCTAAATGTTTGTGGTACAAATGGTTGAACAGTTAATTATTTGTTACTGGATCAGCAGCCATGCCCAGAAAATACTATTCCCTGGACTTGAGTACCGTATTCACTCGTGTAATGGTCGCACCCATGTAATGGTCGCACCCGTGTAATGACCGCAACATTTGAAGAAAATCCTAATTCAATGTAATGGCCACACCCCAAAAATGACCGCATAATTTGAAGAAAAAGTATAAAGACCGCACTGTTTATACAGCGGAGCTCCGCTATATCGTCAATACCGCGTATATCGATAAAGACAATGACGGTCGTTCAGTTACGTACCGAATCATTGAGAAAAAAAATTTAGATATTCGGCGATTTGAAGGTTAGGTCAGCGTGACAATATGAAAGATACGCTATGTTTGACAATTGGGGAGAATTAATTGTTAAAGTTTGGTAGGTATGTTTTTAAAGGGAGATTGAGCTACTCATGTCAATAAGATATTTCACACCTTCTCAACATGTCACCGTCTTCTCTGGGGTCCAGCAGACAGGTGAGAATAACTTGTCAATAAGTGGCTCTGAGAGATAAGAAAAGCATGTCAATTAGTGACAATTAACAGTAACAGGTGATGTACAAACTTGTACCTATGATTGTGATTCTTAGTTACGTATGAATGGACATTGAACTTTACATCATTTTATTTTCATAGAAATATAATAAAAACAAAATTCCGTATAAATTAAAAATATTTCCGTATACATGTAATTTCACAAACTTGTTTTAAAAAACCCTTAGTTCATATATGTACATTTTGCTTTGATCAACTGTCCTGTTAATTTCATATGGAGGTTTTGTTTTATTGACAGGCTGTATGGAGTTTAACATCGATATTTCCTGTCTATGAAATGCAACTTCAAAGAAATTGTCAGCTCGTATCAAAGCTGTGTTGTTTTATCGGCTCTACTATGAAATCCTTTGATCTGCATGGTAGTGTGCACATGACAGCTGGGTGAAATTGTTTGATGATGCAAACATTCAGAAATATGATACAAGAGTAAAACTAGGAAGTCATTTATAAATTATGGAATATGTTCACGTTGGTTAGACAAAAGCATAGAACGGCGCTATTTCGTTTATATTGTCCGTCAACCTCCTACTTAGAGAGCTCATCTAGACATATGGCGTCCCAAAAATCGGCAGAATCATTCTAGAAAAAATGTCCCAAGGCCTTACACCTATAGAATGGCCGCACCCCCAACTCCTTAACGATAAAATCGGGTAAAAAAGTGCGGCAATTACATGAGTGAATATGGTAAATAGAAAATGCAATGCTTTTATAAATAAATATTATTGTTCATGTATATTTATATTACATTTACGCATTGGACAGTTCAATGTTTGTCAGAAATTGACCCGCGACCTGTCAGGATCATGGTTAAATTAGCTTTATTAATTGATTGGTCAGTTGGTTATTGTTTGATTACAGGTGAAAATGCAGGAAGTGTACTGCGGTTTAATGTCCCATGGAGCAAAGAGGACACATATAGATACTTCAAGTAAGTTCATGAATGCTACACATCATTCAGTGTAAGGGTGTTGTTGGAAGGTTGGCCTATGCCTGCCATGTTTTTGTACATATTTATGGTAAATATCATCATAAGTCAAAGTTGATAATTAAGCTCAGTATGATTTATGCAATTGAGATGCATTTTATGTTTTTACTGGTCATGTGTTTAAAATATTAAGTTTTGGTTTAGATGGTAAGGAATCAGACATATTATTTATTAATGGGTTAGCACTTGAACAAGTATAAAACTTATAACAATATTTTTTTTAAATATCTAAAGTATGTTCTTCTTGTTTTATTATTCTTCGACCTCTCTTGACCTTTGTCAGTCTGTTCTATTGGCACAGATATGGTAAGGGAGGTAACCTGACTATGAAGGTTCAGTTTGTTCCCCCTGCACCAGTGCTCTCCCCTGAGATGATGGACTACCAGTTTGGGCTCCCTGGAGTTACATATGACTCTGTTGAGCTGGAGATTTATCTCGACCCGTCCTGTGCATACAAACTGAGGGTGACTGCTTCCGTCAGTCAGATGATAGGCCAGGTAGGACTGTTGCTTGTTCATGTGATCGTCAACAGAGCTTTATAATTGATGTTGGAGATGGGAATTTTCCCTCTTTCTCTAGGTGATGATTTGCTACTTGTTGAGAAAAAAGGGATTAAAGAAAGTAAGGTTGGTGTCTTATTATGGAGAAATTATGAACATTACAAGCCCAGAATGAAAAGTGATTTTGAAAAGACACCTGCAGTAAAACCTCGCTAAAGGACCACCCGGCTATACAGGGCACCCGCTTAGCAGGACACTTTTTAAAGAACCGTTTTACTTTTTATTTTAATATCCCACTACCTTGGAGAGCTGGGCAGCCCGCTACCCGGGACCCAGGACAGTTATTTCAGAACCAGTGACCAAATTCACGCCTTTCTAAATCCCCGCTAATCTGGCCAGCACCAGGTGGTCTAATTATTCAAGTGTCATTAATCAGTTGATCCTGCCTGCCAACACCGTTTGAGTAGACAAGATTGTCTGTACAACTTTTAAAACTTCAAAATACAACATTTCTGATTCAACTTATGGTAATCGTTAAGAAGTCAGTTATGGCGGTGATTTGTTAGATGTTTGCAAACTGATGTCAGATCATAAATTGTATGCATTAACGCGGGTACAAAAGAATCCGCGTGAAATTGCCTCACCTCTTCTTAACATAGAGGTAAACTTCCAAAACAGGTAGTTAAAGTCTGGACAATTTCAATCTGGCTTATGCTGGTTAGTAAATTAAATGTTCTATTAAATGTATGTGCTATCATATAGGAAAAACAGTTAATGACAGGTTCTGTTTAAAATTTCAAATAAATTTGAAATAAAATAGCAAATACTGAATATTTACATCATTTTATATTAAAATATATTCTTGTGAAACAAATAAACTATAACAAAATAAGAACACTAGATAATATGGGTACAATTTAAATACAATATTATATTACACCCTTTAATAGATATACTAGTATGAACTCACACAGAGGACCACCTTGCTCAGTGGGACACTTTTAAAAAGAGCCACAGGTGTGTGAGGTTTTACTGTATATGAATATGTCGAGGAAATACAATGACTATCCAGCTGGAAGTTTATCTGGACTATTCCTGTGAATCCAAATTGCTGCTCTTTGGACAGATGTTGGGCAAAGCAGAACTTCTGGCTAGTTCTAGCTTCCCATCCGTCTCCGCCTATGATATCAGTGATCATATTGATGTTTATCCTTGTTTTTTAAACTGAAAAGTGCTGTTTGAGTGGTTAAGTTTAACCCTTTAAGCCATTAAAGGTGTGCAAATTATGGTCAGAATTATTCCATAATAAATAAAATGTACAATGCACAGTGAAAAGCAGGCAATTTTTCAGCTGCAGAAAAACATATATGATTGCATTTTTAATAAAATTGTCGCTAAAATAAATGCCCGTAAATGCTACCAGCCATGACAAAAATACGCTGAGTTTGAAATTAACCCCCAGTTTATTTGGTCAATACTACAATTTCTACTGCGCCCTTATTTTTCCGAACATATGCAGTAACTTCAGACTGAGATTCTGAGATGATACAAATAGCCTCTGCCTTACATAACCTGTTGCCTAGTAACAGAGGGCAAGTATATTGCAAATATCACGGCCTTGCATATAATGCATAGTCAGTGGAACACTGACAGTTTGCTTGCCATTTCGACCCTTTCCTCTAGTCAATGAGTGATATTCCTACACGGTATTGTTAATTCATAAATCTGCATTCAATGTTCATCTGCAAAACACAATATAATAATTTGAATGATCTTCTAGTTTAAACAGATTATAACATTAAAGTTTACATTTGAAGCATGCCTGGACACAACTGATGCATCTAGTCTCTGTACAAATACATATTTGTTCTTTGCATACACTACTTCTTCCCAGGCATGAATAACTGACCACGGGTTGTCAAGGTCATGCAGGGTCAGTCCTTGGTGCTTCTGAAATCCAGCTTTCTCGTAACTCTGGACAGTGTTGCAAGCGATACCGCCCTAAAACTTCACTTCAAATGAAGTATTATGTACCTAGTGAAAGGTAGAAACTCGGCCAATGTTTTATTATCTCCCTTCTGTCTGTCTACTAGTTGTTTGATTAAAGATGCATCATTTTGACTGGCTTATAAATCTATGTTCAAAATCCCCATGGAGAATATAACTTGGTTCTACTGTCTCCTAATTGGCTTATTTCAAATAGTTAATGAAGCTGAGATATCACTTTTTGTATCACTTGTTTGTATAATTGTGAATACAGTATCCTTTCTTAGTATGTGGAAACATTTTATTTCATTTGAAAACTTTCGGGGGGGGGCTCGGGGGGGGAGGGGGCTGCAGAAAGATGGACCAATGAGCGTGAGTCATTTACATAAAGTTCTATATTCTACTGTTCCAGACTAGAGAATGGAAAACCCTCTCATACTTCTATTGCGGATCACCATCCGATAATCCAAAAAAATATACAACAAACACTTTTCTTGTGTAAATATCCCTCATTATTTTAAGGTTGTATCTGACAGTCTTGACAAAAAAAGAGTCTCAAATAACCAGATAATTCACTGTTGCCTGACATGGTCCTGCAGTATGCTATTCATTGATGCCATAGATCTGTCTGAACGGTGAAACAGAAATACTCCCATGTAGTTGCAAACAGGTATTTCCTATCCAGGGTTGTCATTAGGAGGCGGCTGGCGGCCGATTTGACCGCCTCAAAGGAAAATCGGACCGCCTCAAATTTGAAGAAAAAAATGAAAATCGGTCAAGAGCATGCCCCGGACCCCCCTAGCAGCGCTTCGTGCCTTTGGCGCTCTCATAGCCTAGCCTCTTCAAAAGTTAATTGAGCCTGCTCAAAATATTTCTAGTGACAACCCTGCTATCTGAGCCTCACTACACACTTAGCTTTTTTTTAAACTAAGAAAAACCATATGACAACTTTCTTTTAAGATCGCATTTTGTTGTTATCTGTTTAATCCACTCTGACATCGATATCTGTTATTAGCAGAGATCACTATTGTGCTTATTTATATGTTTGGAAAGAATGAACATTTAGAGTGGAACCTTTGCATGTTGAAAACTGACTCATAATTAGTATGAGTGATTAAGTAATGAAAGCATGTTGATAGTTTATATAATGGTTCTCTATTTATTTTCTTCAAACCTATTCTCTTCCCACTGTATATTCATCGCTGCCTGCTCTGCAATGTCAGACCAATTTAACAAATAATACAGTAAGATTATTGTGCATGTATAAATGCTTTATTAATCAATAGCAGTCACACTTCTCTACTGAAATTTTTACACAAAGGGAAAGTTCTTCTATCAATTGCATATAGGAATGGTGTAAAATAAAACTTTGTAGATTTAAAATCCAGACTAAAACAGGTGCCATCTAGCAGTCTGTGAAAATTAAGGGAGCTGGTTTGGTCCCTGTCATACAAAACCTTTTAGAGGGTGCATTAAAGTGGTGCGAATTCTGATCAAACAGCTCCTTGCAGAAGCTGGCTGATCTGGATCATAACTACTTGCCCAAGCCTGACCAAGTTGTGTTAGACAGGTTGTTGGAATGGGAACGTGATGGTTAAGACATGTGAGGATGAATAACTGCCATTGAATTATTCCTGAGACAAGAGAACATAGATGCTTAACAATGTTATGGCATCATGTTACTGATTATGTCCTCTGATTTGTATGTCTGATGTGCAAGGAAATGAGATAATATAAATGATAAATCAATTAAGACAATGTACCCACATAGTAGACTGTCTAATGATATACAGTAATTTTAAAACAAAACCAACAAAAAAACAAATTGAAGTTTCTCCATCTACCAGACGAGCTATTATGCAATAAGATGACTGTCTCTTTTTTTCTTTTATCATTTTCTTTTCATTATTTAATTCTATGTTTACTTATGTTTTACACACACAATATGTTAAAATGCATATATATGTGCTCCCAACAATAATTTTAAACATTATGAAAATATTCCAACTTAATCTAATCAAGTCAACCTTTAAAAAAAACAACAACAACACTATTGATATAATACCCCAAGTTTTATGCCAATTTTTAAGTTTTTAAGTTTATACTTTTTTTTCTATTTTATTACAGCCACAGTGACCTATTTTTTTCCATTTTATTTAATCAACAAACACAAAACTATTTAAGTTTGTTTTGTTTTTTTGTGGCAAAATATTGACTATTTATACTATTGCCAACAACTGCATGAGTGTTTCTTTTGTCTGAAAAGTAAGCCAGAACTGCATGTAGCCTTTCAGTATTTGTAGTACAGTAACCTAGATATTGATCTAGATATTTTTTGTGTTGTGTTTGTTGGCTCTCAAGGAACACAGACAGTTTACAACTAGTGAGAAGAGTTATGATATTTCATTTATTGATTAGAACATTTAAATAATCAATTAAAATTGAATAATATGTACATTGAATTTGTATGCTTAAAAATCTATGACAAATTGTTGCTTAGCCTGTTAACAAAATGGTTAAGTCTTAAGCTAATAATATAGAACCAGATCAGGAAGGCAAATAGTGTAAATCCATTGGGAAGGGAAGGGGTGGGGCAGGTTGTGGTGGATGCAGATAGTGTAGTTTGAGATCAGTCAAATAGTGTAGATCCAGATCAGCCTGATAGTGTAGATCTAGATCAGTCAGATAGTCTAGATCCAGATCAGCCAAGGTAGTGTTTATCTGGATCAGCCAGGTAGTGTAGACCTAGATCACCCTGATAGATCCAGATAAGCCTGATAGTGTAGATCTAGATCAGCCAGGTAGTGTAGATCCAGATCAGCAAGATAGTGTAGTTCCAGATCAGCCTGATAGTGTAGATCTAGATCAGCCAGGTAGTGTAGATCTAGATCAGTCAGGTAGTGTAGTTCCAGATCAGCCTGATATTGTATATCTGGATCAGCCAGATAGTGTAGATCCAGATCAGCCAGGAAGTGTAGATCCAGATCAGTCAGATAGTGTATATCTGGATCAGCCAGATAGTGTAGATCCAGATCAGCCTGGTAGTGTAGATCCAGAGCAGCCTGATAGTGTAGATCCAGATCAGTCAGATAGTGTAGATCCAGATCAACCTGGTGGTGTAGATCCAGAGCAGCCAGATAGTGTAGATCCAGATCAGCCTGGTAGTATAGATCCAGAGCAGCCTGATAGTATAGATCCAGATCAGTCAGATAGTGTAGATCTAGATCAGCCAAGTAATGTATATCTGGATCAGCCAGGTAGTGTAGACCTAGATCATCCTGATAGTGAATATCCAGATCAGCCTGATAGTGTAGATCCAGATCAGCCAGATAGTATAGATCCAGATCAGCCAGATAGTGTATATCTGGATCAGCCAGGTAGTGTAGATCCAGATCAGCCAGGTAGTGTAGATCCAGATCAGCCAGATAGTGTAGATCCAGATCAGCCAGATAGTGTATATCTGGATCAGCCAGGTAGTGTAGATCCAGATCAGCCAGGTAGTGTAGATCCAGATCAGCCAGGTAGTGTAGATCCAGATCAGCCAGGTAGTGTAGATCCAGATCAGCCAGATAGTGTAGTTCCAGATCAGCCTGATAGTGTAGATCCAGATCAGTCAGATAGTGTAGATCCATATCAGCCTGGTAGTGTAGATCCAGAGCAGCCTGATAGTATAGATCCAGATCAGTCAGATAGTGTAGATCTAGATCAGCCAAGTAATGTATATCTAGATCAGTCAGATAGTGTAGTTCCAGATCAGCCTGATAGTGAAGATCTAGATCAGCCTGATAGTGTAGATCCAGATCAGCCAGGAAGTGTAGATCCAGATCAGCCAGATAGTGTAGATCTGGATCAGTCAGGTAGTGTAGATCTAGATCAGCCTGATAGTGTAGATCCAGATCAGCCAGATAGTGTAGATCCAGATCAGTCAGGTAGTGTAGATCTAGATCAGCCAAGTAATGTATATCTAGATCAGTCAGATAGTGTAGTTCCAGATCAGCTTGATAGTGAAGATCCAGATCAGCCTGATAGTGTAGATCCAGATCAGCCAGGAAGTGTAGATCCAGATCAGCCAGATAGTGTAGATCTGGATCAGCCAGGTAGTGTAGATCCAGATCAGCCAGGTAGTGTAGATCCAGATCAGCCAGATAGTGTAGATCCAGATCAGCCAGATAGTATATATCTGGATCAGCCAGGTAGTGTAGATCCAGATCAGCCAGGTAGTGTAGATCCAGATCAGCCAGGTAGTATAGATCCAGATCAGCCAGATAGTGTAGTTCCAGATCAGCCTGATAGTGTAGATCCAGATCAGTCAGGTAGTGTAGATCTAGATCAGCCAAGTAATGTATATCTAGATCAGTCAGATAGTGTAGTTCCAGATCAGCCTGATAGTGAAGATCCAGATCAGCCTGATAGTGTAGATCTGGATCAGCCAGGTAGTGTAGATCCAGATCAGCCAGGAAGTGTAGATCCAGATCAGCCAGATAGTGTAGATCTGGATCAGCCAGGTAGTGTAGATCCAGATCAGCCAGGTAGTGTAGATCCAGATCAGCCAGATAGTGTAGATCCAGATCAGCCAGATAGTATATATCTGGATCAGCCAGGTAGTGTAGATCCAGGTAGTGTAGATCCAGATTAGCCAGGTAGTATAGATCCAGATCAGCCAGATAGTGTAGTTCCAGATCAGCCTGATAGTGTAGATCCAGATTAGTCAGATAGTGTAGATCCAGATCAGCCAGGTAGTGTAGGTCTAGATCAGCCTGATAGTGTAAATCTGAAACAGCCTGATAGTGTATATCTGGATTAGTCAGATAGTGTTGATCAAGATCAGCCAGGTAGTGTAGATCTAGATCAGCCTGATAGTGTAGATCCAGATCAGCCAGGTAGTGTAGATCCAGATCAGCCTGATAGTGTAGGTCTAGATCAGCCTGATAGTCTAGATCAGCCTGATAGTGTAGATCCAGATCAACCTGATAGTGTAGATCCATATCAGCCAGATAGTGTAGATCCAGATCAGCCAGGTAGTGTAGATCTAGATTAGCTAGACAGTGTATATCCAGATCAGCCGGATAGATTCTCTACGCTAAAACTTCTGTAAACCAAAGTCTTTCTCAGTCTGTTACAAAATTTTGCATTATTTTTAGAAAAGTGTGTATTTTTCAGCTCAAAAGAAGTATAATAGTTACCATAGTACATATATTGCATCTTATAACTTTGTCCAGATATATATTCTATCTTTTTATTGTTAATGTATGCTTATTTTGAGAGTTTAATAGTGACAGTGATTTGTATCAATTTTTGTGATAAAGGCAAGATACCTGCATTAGTAAAAATGAATTAGAGACAAACAAGCATGGCAACCCATACTGGAACCTTTTATGACACAGCTCTATTTAAAAATATCTGCTAAAAATTACCCACTAGAATATGTGTGTCAAATTAGAAAAAAAAAATGCATAGATTCTCCAAGACAGTAGATTTTCTGTCATCTTTAGATCTGTCTACCTTATGTGAATGCTGGATTTTATCTCCACCAATGGTAGCTAGCCATAGATACTGGTGTATTAAACACTTGTATTGACTAATTAACATAATTTAAATTCTGTAACAGGGTATGGTGAATGGAAAGGTTTCAATCTACTAAACCATATACCTGTTCTAGGTATCTGTCTTTCATTTTGTTTGAAAATAACAAAAAGATGAGAGCAATTATTTAAAATGAAACACATTCAGCCTTTACTTATATGAATTGTATCTTCAAATATAAATTTGGAAAACACCAATTGTTCCACTTTTTGAGGTGTGACATGATTTAAGGTTTAATATTGACATTAGGACAAAAGAATTAAGTATAAAACTTTCTTTGGTACTGTTTGACATGGTGTTAAGCAGACAAACTACCACAGTATTCTAAAATACCAGCAGCGTGTGTTATCTCTAAGATACATGTGAGGGCTTAATTACAAAGCCTGCAACATTTGTTAATAACCCAAAATATTTTTCTAGTTCTTTGCTAGCAGTAACAAGAAACAGTAACAAGTTATATTGCTGGAGACTGCTGCAAATAGTGCAGATCCTGGGCAGACAGCTGCCAGAGGCGGCTGGCTTATCTAGTTCTATTTTATTCGCCTGTGTGTGATGCGTTAGTGTTTAGCAGTTAGACTGATTTAGTGACAGTCTCGCTCAAAGCACATACCAACCATTCACACTTGTATCTTTTATACACTTTGATCATACGTTTTGCCAACTCTCTGAACTATGAACTGATTAGCTTAATCTCCTGATCACATTAAAACTTTCCTTCAGTTGAAGCGAGGGATTGGCTCTCTTGTCATTATTTCTGTGAGATTTAAGGGCTTTTTGTCCATCATTATTGCATTAAATAACTGATAAGGAGTAACTAAACTTATGTGAAATAATCTAGCGCCTGTTAGATCTTCAAAAAATTCAAATGCACTCTAGAAATTTTTATTTTATAGAAAATTTTATAGATGTTATTTTTTTATGATATTTGCTTTAATATTAACTACAAGAATGAAATAGAACTTTTATTTTTTAAAATAGACATTTCAGCAAGATTTTTCAATATCTTGTAGATAAACTAAACTGTCAGCAGCATTATAAAAGCAATCCAAATGTGTACAGTGATCGAAATAAACACACGTCTGATCATTTGTGGCTACTAAGTTTAAGAGTGGACATGTGAATTTTATTAATAGGTAAATAAGAAAAGGTCCTATCAAAATTTTCACAGATATTTAAATTTTTATCTACCTGTAGATAAAGGCAAACACCTACGGGCAAGTGTTTTTTGTGGATCTTAAAATTAAGTTTAGAAAGAAATTGGTTGGATTTTTGCACTGCTGGTGCCTCCAATTACAGTACAATTACAAACACTAAACCTAAAAAAAAGACCATGTTTTTGAAACCAAACTTGGGGCATGTAAAATGTGTTTTGGGTCAATGAGTCTCCCAATGTTACACGTCTGAAAGGTAATTATGTGTGTATATCTGCATGTAGATTGATGTTTAATTTTATCAATGTTTGGATGCAGAGAATAACTAGAACCCTGGTAAGCCTGTTATTGAGTGGTGCACTTGATGTGTGTGTTATGAAGACATTAAGAATGCATTAAACACATCATTTGTCATGTATAGAAGATACTTTATAGAGACAACGGATTACCCGCCAGACTTGTAAACTGTTAGTGCTACCCCCTGGTGGGGGTTTCATTGTCAAGATCTAAAACAAGCTTGCTGTTACTGCTTCAAATGTCAACTTTTGTTTTCTCTGACAATGTATTTGTGAATATAGATTATTGTCAGTTGTCATTGCAACAGATTGTAATGGACACCTTTTGCAATTTGTTTGTGAGGAAGTTTAAATGAAATGATAATGAATTTTGTAATGATAAGTATAAGGGGAAAGTCTCCCTCCCTAAATTTCTAATTTTGGGGCTATTTATTGACCGTTTCAGGGGTATTGGACCATTGTGGGGGTATTGGACCATTTTGGCTGTATTGGACCATTTTGGGGTTATTTGACCATTTTGGCTGTATTGGACCATTTTGGGGTTATTTGACTATTTTCAGGGTATTTGTTGACCATTTTGGTGGTATTTGTTGACCATTTAGGCAGCATTTGACCATTTGTTGGGCGATATTTGACCGTTTGGCAGTATTTGACTTTTTTTGGGGTATTTGTTGACCATTTTGGTGATATTTGACCATTTTAGGTATATTTGTTGACAATTTTGGCAGCATTTGACCATTTGTTTGGCGATATTTGACCGTTTGGCAGTATTTGACCTTTTTGGGGGTATTTGTTGACCATTTTGGAGGTATTTGTTGACCATTTTGGGGATACTTTACTATACTGAGGGTATTTTACCTTTTTTTTTTTTTTGCAGTATTGGACCATTTTGGCGGTATTTGACCATTTTGCCAGTATTGGTTTACCATTTTGAGGGTATTTGTTGTCTATTTTGGGGGTATTTCTTGACCATTTTGGGGGTATTTGTTGACCATTTGGGGGATTTTTGACTTAACTGGGGGTATTTGACCATATTGGGGGTATTTAACCATTTTGGCAGCATTGGACCATTTTGGGGGTATTTGACCATTTTGGGGGTATTTGACTATTTTGTTTTTGCAGCAATAACTTAATTAGACTTATCATTTTTTTTATGACAACTTAATCTCCATCTTCATACACTTCTTCAATGTTTTTGTTACATTACACCAACACAATGGTCATATTGTGATAGCCAGCTAGTTAATAGTGAAGGAAGACCCCAGACCAGTGTCTGGGTAGAACCACTGGTGCTCCGTAGGTCAGCTTGAAAACCTCCCTGCATGAAAATTCTTATTTGTATCATTTTATATATAGCTGTATAACAAACAATGATTACTTTAAAAGATTATGCAATAGATTTTTGTATTTTAACTGCTAGCAGAACAACCTCTAACCATGGTCTCCACAGACAAACACATGTATATATTGTATGGAAGCTATGTCACTCTGGTTCAGTTATGGCAAACATAGCCTTATGTGCATGTTAGTATGAGTATCAGTATAATTTACATGTTAGTATGAGTATCAGTATAAGTTATATTTTAGAATGAGTATCTGTATAATTTACATGTTAGTATGAGTATCAGTATAAGTTACATGTAAGTATGAGTATCTGTATAATTTACATGTTAGTATGAGCAGGGCTTTTTCAGCTTGTCTCACAGGGCCGATATTCGGCCCCGTTCCCAATGCCAAATAGCGACCATTTTTCCCAATTTCAAGAAAAATAATTCCCAATCTCATAAATTAATTTCCATTTGAACCGAAATACCTTTTACCTTTAAATAAATAACCAAGAAACCATGAAATCAAGAGACTTTTCCAATTAAGCAAATTGTGTGTTTACTTTTGATCGGTGATCTGTGAAAACTACTATTTTTCGTGAATTTATGTATGAATGTAACCGGTGTAAACATAGACTCTTACCCAGCCGTATAACGTAATGCAAGTTGAAGATGCGTCACGGAGCCATTCCAGATAACATTGTAATCAATATATGGTTTGAAATTAACAGGAATTATATTTTTTCATAAACAAAAGTATTTTCGCCATAACTGTTTGACTGCGTATCAAACTGAAAGGAGTTAAGAAGCAAAAACGGTACATGCAGTAACGGCTTTTATACTGACCCGCGAAATATAGTGACGAAAAATGTCGTACAATAGTAAGTACTACCTGATCTAGAATCTACCAACTTCTGTAGATGATGACCATAATACCATACAGCACAGAAGCTGTGGAAAGAAGGTTCAGCACCATGAACCTACTATGCACTTCTTTGAGAAGCTCCCTTGGCCAGGAAAAACTCTCCAATTAAATGAGAATCTGTATTGAAGGCCCTGCAGAGCTTTCTGAACAAACACTGGAAGAGCTCTGAAACACTTTCAGGGGCACAAAAGCAAGGCAGATTTAGCTTTAATGCAGGAAAATAAAAGTTGAAATTTCCCAATGGGTTTGATTTGTCGATACTTTTTTTCCCCAAATTTGACTATTTACCGCGTCAAAAATTTCCAATTTAGGCTGGGGCCTTTTTCCCCCAAACCCCTGAAAAAGCCCTGATGAGTATCTGTATAATTTACATGTTAGTATGAGTATCAGTATAAGTTATATTTTAGTATGAGTATCAGTATAATTTACATGTTAGTATGAGTATCAGTATAAAATACATGTAAGTATGAGTATCAGTATAATTGACATGTTAGTATGAGTATCAGTATAATTTACATGTAAGTATGAGTATCAGTATATGTTACATGTTAGTATGAGTATCAGTATAGGTTACATGTTAGTATGAGTATCAGTATAGGTTATGTTTTAGTATGAGTATCAGTATATGTTACATGTTAGTATGAGTATCAGTATAGGTTATGTTTTAGTATGAGTATCAGTATAGGTTATGTTTTAGTATGAGTATCAGTATAGGTTATGTTTTAGTATGAGTATCAGTATAGGTTATGTTTTAGTATGAGTATCAGTATAGGTTATGTTTTAGTATGAGTATCAGTATATGTTATTTCAGTACAAGTTTTAGTATTAGTAAGATTAGTTACATGTCAGTATGAGTATTAGTTACATGTTGGTATAAGTATAACTTACTTGTAAGTTTGAGTATTAGTATAAGTTGAACTGCAGCAGCTGAACAATTAAAGCTAAAATCAGCTTACAATGAGTAGACATATATTGTTTTTATTTACATGGCTGTGTTTACAATCTAAACAATGGCTTCGCCCTGGACAATGAGATGTGTGTGTTTATAAACTTACTGCCTGCATTTTGTTACAGTCTATTTGTCTTTGTTTCATGAGCACTGTGATCAAATATGTGAACAGCTGAAAACCTTGTCATTCATATATAAGCTATACACAGTCTTACTTATTTGCTGAAAACTTCGTGTAAAATAAACTTGTCATATTGCCATGAACTACGCAAAAAATGGTACCCACCTGCTGAGAGCTGGCTGATCAGGATCTGCACTATTTGCCGAGGCCTTAACAATATGTACATATATTTAGCAGTATTAGAGTCAAAGCTTTGTCAACAAGTTATATGAAATATATATATAGGATTGGCAACAGAAAGTGTGTGATTTAGTTTGAGACATTGTGTGGACAATGTTTTATCAGCTAAGGTTAAAATGGTGTGTTTGATTGTCCTAGGTTAGTATGTCATAGTTTGATTGTCCTAGGTTTGTATATCATAGTTTGATTGTCCTAGGTTTGTATATCATAGTTTGATTGTCCTAGGTTTGTATGTCATAGTATGATTGTCCTAGTTTTGTATTTCATATTTTGATTGTCCTAGGTTTGTATGTCATTTTGATTGTCCTAGGTTTGTATATCATATTTTGATTGTCCTAGGTTTGTATGTCATTTTGAGTGTCCTAGGTGTGTATATCATATTTTGATTGTCCTAGGTTTGTATATCATATTTTGATTGTCTTAGGTTTGTATGTCATTTTGAGTGTCCTAGGTTTGATTGTCCTAGGTTAGTATGTCATATTTTGATTGTCCTAGGTTTGTATATCATAGTTTGATTGTCCTAGGTTTGTATATCATATTTTGATTGTCCTAGGTTTGTATATCATTTTGAGTGTTCTAGGTTTATATATCATATTTTGATTGTCCTAGGTATGTTTGTCATAGTTTGATTGCAAATGGTTTGAATGCCATGGCTGGATTGTTCTAGGTTTATATGTCTTAGTTTGATTGTCCTAGGTTTGTATGTCATAGTCAGATAGGAAATACATGTTTGTAATGACGATTGTGTTGTTATGGTACACTTTTTACACCTGTGTAGGACATCAATAAACAGCATTTCGGAAGTTCAGTTCGAGTGACAATAATTTATGTGGTTGCTTAATCAAAAAATGTTGTTCCACACTCTCGGATACCACCTTTAAAAAGTCAAGTTGAGCAGTGGTATATCAGGATCTGTCAGGGTGTCTAAACCAGAATATTTTATTTCTTTTTCAAAAAACCGAAGATAATCTTGTCATTTTCATGAGCTGTTAAAAATGACATCAAACTAATGGAGAGGACCTTTAATAATTCTGGCTGTGTAAAATGATTGGTGGTATTTGTGTTTTATGTTATTTACATTAAACATGGTAAAACTGCTTATTGTTTTGATATTTCAAATCAGTTTGATTATTGTTAAACAATGCTTTTGAGTATTTGTGTCAAATACTGTTTAGTGATATTGTGTAAGAGATTCTGTCAACCTCCCATCTAGTTATTTTAGGCCTTGAACAAGTACAGTATAATTCTATAGTTTTATACACACACAAATCACTTTTTTATATTACATTTTATTCTTCTTCTTAAATGTTTGCTTAAATTTGATGTGAATCTTTGGGGGGGGGGGGGGACTCACACTTAAGCTGTATATTTTAACAAGTTTTATTTGCACAATAATGTGATAATAAATAAGTACCAAATAAATAGAAACACAAAACAGAAATACAATAGAACTTAAAGGTAGCTGATGTACAGACACAAGTCAGATTTATTATTCAACAAAAAATAATTTTTCAACAATAAAAACAACCTATTGTCCAAACAATTGTGGAAATGAGTTCATTGTCAATTAACAATCTGCAATCAAACAAATGGCTATACTTTTAGGGAAATAAGAAATCAAACTGTCCTACTATAACACCTCTACTGTGTGTGTGTTTGTGAATTGGGTTATACTGCATGTTTATATGATATTATCAGACCATACAGAACGTACATGTACATATACAGAGTATTTTTAACATCTCGACAGAAGTTAGAGAGAAAAAAGGTGTTTATAATATATTTCTGTGACACTCTGTTACAAGCAATTAAATATTATTTGTAATCAGTTTAAAGATTTTTATGAGTAAAATTGAATCTTTCACTCAACAAAAATAAGATATATTGATTATTGCAATGTATAAAAGATGCAAGTATTTGAGAAAGTGATGTTAAAATACCTTTTTTGAGTCCAAAATTTAAAGCATTTACTTTTTCTAATCCATTAAGATATGGGTTTCTTTATCAAATGTATTACAGCTAGTTTAAAACCAAAGCAGAGTACACAAATAGCACTAAAACTCACTGTATATTTAATGGTTCCACTAGGCTAATTGTGAAAGTTTAAACACCAATCATTTTGTAGTATTTAAATTGTTTTGTACATTATTGAACAAGCTGTTACATGAAATTTAGTAGGAAAAAGTCCTTATTCTCATTTTGATGATTACTGTGTATTTTTTTCTTTTAATTTACAAGTCAAAAATTCAACAACACTTGATATTAAGCACATTTAACACACTCAAATACAAAGTGAATATTAATCAGACGCCATTTTCATTTTGTTGAACTTATGGCACTATTTTTTCTGCGTTTCTCATAAAATTCCATTGTCTTCAAAGCACTATGTGTATTAACATATGTATCGATCTGCTTCCGCAGTTTTGAGTGAATCCTTTTGAAAGTTTCACTCCCTTCAGATCTGTCCACCTTGGTTCGCCCAAACACTGCCGTTTTTGTATCGAAGTCCCTGTCCATTGGTTTGAGCACGGTTCTCTCCGTAACGAGGTTGTTAATAGCTTGGTTAATCTGACTAGCTCTAGACGGCTTTTTCTTCAGCTTGTCTTCAGTGTGAGAGTTTGAGCTCTCAGAAAGTACATCGAGATCAGTTATCCTGCAAAAACTTGTACGGCTAGTGCCCCTAGAGCTGAAATTATGCACACCATTGGTGATTGGATACTCTACTGTAGAGTTCTCTTTTCCTGCCAAAGGTTTCTTTTTAACTTTAGTTTTAGAACCTGACTGGCCATCATAGATTGAACCATTTTGAACATTGACAGTATTTGGATCAGGTTTATCTCCAGCATGATTAGTTTCTCCGTTGATTGTTATCCCTTCTCTGTTAGGCATGATTTCGCTATTGCATCGCCTTTTTATATTATCATCACTGCTGCCTCCCTCATCATCAGCTTCATGACCATTCTCAGCATTTGGCTCTTCTCCACTTTCATCATGGCCGTTCATTGTAACATTTAAACTTGTATCACTGTCACCTTTAACAACAACTCTTATACAATCTTTATTACTATTTACATACACCTTTTTTTGTTCTTGCTTAATCTTTCTCCCTTTACTTTGCGAGCTAGGTGTTTCTTTTATAGTCTGAGGCCTATACCTGCACGTCAGCTTGCAGTCATCTATTGAGATGACATTTAACATTCTATTCGAGTAGGACCTGGCCACAATTTTGGGCTGCATGATTTCTTTGTCTATATGCTCAAGGTTCTGAGGTTCGGTCAGTGTGGACGTAGAGCTAGATGTGGAGCCTTCACTGCAAGCAATGCTGGACACTGATTGGATCTCCAGCAGGTCTTCTGGAAACACTTGCTCACCACTTTTACCACTGGTCACTCGCGACCTGCTTGGTATGTAGATATCCTTGCGCTGGGCTGAGTAGTGAAGTTGAGATTGCACAAGGTTATTACGCACTGTGTGAATATCATTGCCGAAAAATCGTTTAGGTGCCACACTGTTTGGTGTAGTAAACAGTCCACCATTGATAGAGTTGGCTGGGTATATAGCAGATTTGACCCGTCTAGCATCCTTTACCTCATCCTTTTTGATGTTATATTTGGACACATCTATTGTCATGAAGCTGCCAGTTT
The DNA here is from genome assembly GCA_007844125.1 of Sinonovacula constricta. Lineage (NCBI taxonomy): Eukaryota > Metazoa > Mollusca > Bivalvia > Cardiida > Solecurtidae > Sinonovacula > Sinonovacula constricta. The sequence continues at coordinate 35,511,545 of CM017564.1, read as the reverse complement.
TTGGTCTGCATGTATGTTTAGGAAGGTAGTACTTGTTCACATCCTTGGTCCAGTACTCTATCTGAGCCAGTTTCTTGGTTGGAAGATATACATCACCTTCCTTACTGCTAGTCATAGTAAGGGCATGCCTGTGGGCAACAGAAGCTACATTCTGAGCCTCATTCCACTCATACAGCTTGGTGTGGAAGGTCAAGGCTTTCTGGTCCATCCTGGTGCCGTGGTATGACTCAGTATGACTATGGGTTTCAGGCGCAAGTCCTGGCACATCCCTCATCTCCAGTAGATAGGTGGTGGGCACCAGGGTGCCACCTGCAAATAGATATACACACAGGTTAGAACAAATTGTTAAAGGTTTTCCAGCATTATTTTCAAAACAAATTAAAACTTATTTCATTTTCATTCTTTCATGAATGTTATAGTATTCTTTAGGCATTTGGTCCTGTTATGAATTGGAATGACGGTATTTTTTTACAGTTTACAAAAACACAATGCCTTATTGAACTTGAATTGGAAAATGAAGAATCTGGAAGGAAGCAAAGATCTGGGTCTGCTCTGTAAGTTAATATTAATAACATAATAATGTTATTACAAGTTCAAGTATTAAAAATTAACGCTAACTTTAGACTGAGTTTTTCATATTGATTGAGACTCGATGTTTCTTTAGAATCTAGAAACAGAAATAATGGTTCACCATCGGGTAAAGAGACCAGACTTGTTTTGTTAGATCTATTTTATGCTTATCATCAGTTTTTTAATGGTACATGTATAATTTGCACATTTGCCAATGTCATGTCCATACATTGACACATCTTTACATAGTTCTGTATGTGGATGATTGAAAACATCCATCGGTTGAACACGGATTGAAATATAAGGTGCATGTGATTGACTGGATGCATTTAACCACTTATTATATATACCCCAGCTGAGAAGGGTGGTTGGTAAATACAACATAACAACAGCTTATGAGACATGTCTTCCTTTGATCTATTCAACTTGTTATGGGAATCTTTTAATTGATTGTGCGTGGCCAGCTGTTAGGGTAAATAAATCCTCAATGACTGGAGTACTAGAGGGTTGGCCAGGGTCTCTGCTGGCTGCTGCTCACAAGATTGTGAGCCGATCCAGTAACAACAGTCCCTTAAAACTGGCCAGTCTAAATGGTCTGAAGATTTTCGTGGGGATTCATTCAGTATTTTACTTTATTTGTTTCACTTTTGTCTTGTAATCATGTCCATTCAAAACTTGAATAAGGACGAGGCAAAATCTAATCAATTTTCCTTGTTTATCTTGGCTATTTTTTAAATTAAAAGCTGTGTAATCAAAACATGCATAAAAGCGAAATCTAATTTTTCTTTTATTTTGTCTTGCTAAGATTTACATCTGCAACAGCTCAATTTAACAAGCAATTAACAGAGATTGAAAAGATACCAATATTTTTCTGTAATGTTGAATTATTTGCACTGGCATTTAATACATTCTTTTTCTCTTTGAGCTGTGTGTTAATATGTGTGTCATCATGATCAGACATGAGTCATAAAATAACACGTCCTTATACAATAAATTTGGACATTAACAATATGACAGAACACTTCCACCGGGTAACTTTCCCAGCCAAAAAATTTACAAACTGTTAAATGAGTGATTGTTTACAGTTTCTAGATTATGGGTTTAAAAAATGGATTGGTAAATGATACAGAGTGTATTGCATATTGAAAATTTCTTAAGTGAACCAATGTTTCTAATGTCATTAAGTTATATAAAATAGGTCATCACACACACCAATATTGAATTGTATACTCATCACATAGATATAGAACTGTCACCACACACACCAATATTGAATTGTATACCCATCACATAGATATTGAACTGCTACCCCACACACCAATATTGAATTGTATACCCCTTACATAGATATTGAACTGACTCCCCCCACACCAATATTGAATTGTATACCCAGTACATAGATATTGAACTGCTACCCCACACACCAATATTGAATTGTATACCCTTCACATAGATATTGAACTGTCATCCCACACACCAGTATTGAATTGTATACCCTTCACATAGATATTGAACTGTCATCCCACACACAAATATTGAATTGTATACCCATCACATAGATATTGAACTGCCATCCCACACACCAATATTGAATTGTATACCCATCACATAGATATTGAACTGACATCCCACACACCAATATTGAATTGTATACCCATCACATAGATATTGAGCTGTCATCACACACACCAATATTGAATTGTATAGCCTTCACATAGATATTGAAGTGCTACCCCAAACACCAATATTGAATTGTATACCCATCACATAGATATTGAGCTGTCATCACACACACCAATATTGAATTGTATAGCCTTCACATAGATATTGAACTGCTACCCCACGCACCAATATTGAATTGTTTACCCATAACATAGATATTGAACTGTCATCACACACACCAATATTGAATTGTATACCCATCACATAGATATTGAACTGTCATCCCACACACCAATATTGAATTGTATACCCATCACATAGATATTGAACTGACATCCCACACACCAATATTGAATTGTATACCCATCACATAGATATTGAGCTGTCATCACACACACCAATATTGAATTATATACTCATCACATAGATACTGAACTGACATCCCACACACCAATATTGAATTGTATACCCATCACATAGATATTGAGCTGTCATCACACACATCAATATTGAATTATATACTCATCACATAGATATTGAACTGACATCCCACACACCAATATTGAATTGTATACTCATCACATAGATATAGAACTGACTCCCCACATACAACAATATTAAATTGTATACCCATCACATAGATATTGAACTGACTCCTCACACACACCAATATTGAATTGTATACCCATTACATAGATATAGAACTGACTCCCCACACACACCAATATTGAATTGTATACCCATTACATAGATATAGAACTGACTCCCCACACACACCAATATTGAATTGTATACCCATTACATAGATATAGAACTGACTCCCCACACACACCAATATTGAATTGTATACCCATCACATAGATATTGAACTGACATCCCACACACCAATATTGAATTGTTTACCCATAACATAGATATTGAACTGCCACCCCACACACCAATATTGAATTGTTTACCCATAACATAGATATTGAACTGCCACCCCACACACCAATATTGAATTGTATACCCATCACATAGATATTGAATTGTCATCCCACACACCAATATTGAATTGTATAGCCTTCACACAAATATGGAACTGCCTCCCTTAAGACCAATATTAAATTGTATAGCTTTCACACAAATATGGAACTGCCTCCCTTAAGACCAATATTAAATTGTATAGCTTTCACACAAATATGGAACTTCCTCCCTTAAGACCAATATTAAATTGTATAGCTTTCACACAAATATGGAACTGCCTCCCTTAAGACCAATTTCGAACTGTCAACCCCTGACACCAATATTGTCCAGTAAAGTATTTCTTTTACATTTTTTTTATATAATTATTTGTCTAGTGTCATTGATCTGTCTGGGGCCTCAACAGACAAACTATATAACACCTTTATAACAACTATATAACAACTATATAACACCTAAATAACAATATAACACCTATATAACAACTATATAAGACAAACTATATAACACCTATATAACAACTATATAACAACTATATAACACCTAAATAACAATATAACACCTATATAACAACTATATAAGACAAACTATATAACACCTATATAACAACTATATAACAACTATATAAGAACTATATAACACCTATATTACAACTATATAACAACTTTATAAGAACTATATAACACCTATATAATGCCTATATAACAACTTTATAAGAACTATATAACACCTATATAGCAACTATATAACACCTATATAACACCTCCATAACAACAATATAACACCTATATAACAACTATATAAGACAAACTATATAACACCTATATAACAACTATATAACAACTATATAACACCTATATAACAACAATATAACACCTATATAACAACTATATAAGACAAACTATATAACACCTACATAACAACTATATAAGAAAAATTATATAACACCTATAAAACACCTATATAACAACAATATAACACCTATATAACAACTATATAAGACAAACTATATAACACCTACATAACAACTATATAAGAAAAATTATATAACACCTATAAAACACCTATATAACAACAATATAACACCTATATAACAACTATATAAGACAAACTATATAACACCTATATAACAACTATATAACAACTATATAACACCTAAATAACAACAATATAACACCTATATAACAAATATATAAGACAAACTATATAACACCTACATAACAACAATATAACACCTATATAACAACTATGTAAGACAAACTATATAACACCTATTTAACACCTATATAAGAACTATATAACACCTATATAACACCTATATAACAACAATATAACACCTAGCCTTTCACTTGCTAAGCACATGTGATCAAGTTTAGGAAAATAATATAGGTTTAGATCATGTCTTATCAGGATCTAGACTGTTTGTCACTTTGTCTCTATCACAGTGTCATGTTACCCATGTATAAAGTTATTAACAAACAAAAATATAGCATGGGTTACGTAACCAAAATTACAGATTATGAGTTTTTAACAAGTGGACCAATGGTGACATCAAAGAAAACAAATTGCTTAATTGAATGTCTGTCTTTGTAACAGTTGTCTAGGATATGGAACCATTTGCAGTTTGTTTGATCTTTGATGTGTCGTTTATGTTACAACTGAACTATTCTATACCCCATAATATAAATATAGATGCAGCTACATTCATATGCCTAAAATGTGATCCGTATTTTTTGAGCAACAAAAAAAATGTAGGTTGGAAAATTATTTATTTTATAAGAATAAAATGCTGTTGTTGTTACTTTTGTACTTGACTGATGATAACTATCATTAACATTTTTTATTGTACACATGGTACCTCTGAAGTAATATTATAAAATTTATATTAAGATTCATAATTATAACAAGATCATGAAAGACCTAAACTTGCAAACATAAATCCATTTGAGTTAGAGTATGTACGATGCATTTTATATTTCAGCTTTTACACAACAATGACATATCTAAAATCTTGAAAATATGTTACAGTACATTCCATTTAAAAAATTTTATATAAATATAGGTATTATCCTTATTTGATTTTTTGCATACATTTATTTCGGATAAATGCAAGTCTTTTTTGTAAATACGAAGGAACTATTTATACTCCAATACTACTACAATACACAATCAAAGGACAACATAGAGAGTCTGCCTGATCCGGATCTAGTCTGTTTGCCTTGCTATCGAGTGTGTCTGTTAATGGCTTTTAACAAACATTCATAAACAGTGTCAATTACATCTTGGCTTAACAACTGATTTGTTCACACACTCTGCTAAAATTGGACAAAGGCAAATAGTGCACATCCATATTAGCCAGCTCAAACTGGGAACTGTCGGATCATGTTCTTCACTTTAAGCTGTGGAATCTTGAACATAGTCTATTTTTTTAGCATTGCCTGCAATTTGTTTAGTCAGTATCTAAGACTTTGTGTTACTTACTGAAAAATGAAGCACAATGAGGGTTAAACGAAACAAATAATGTCATTCATTGAACAGTGGCTGGGCCTATCATATAACATTTGGATGGTCTGCCACAATGGCCATACATATTTTGTAACAGTTGGTAGTAGATCAGATTGCATGGTCAGAAGTAGGACTTTGTTTAAACAATAGCTATATATCAGGGGATTTATTTCTGGTATTGAATCAGGCACGTCTCACATTGGGCACTTTGAGAATAGAATACAATATTTAGTCAGTTAAAGCTACTTGAATCAGATTACCCCCTTTACTTACTACATTTAGTATTGTTAATACCTCCCAACTATTTATTATCTTATCACCCATATGTCATATTGAGAAAAAATAGGCAATACTAAAGACTGGGAAGCATTTAGTGCAGGTCCTGAACGGACAGCCCCCAGCAGGAACTCTGTGTGCCTAGACCTGATCAAATCATGATCAGCAGACAGACAGCCCCCAGCAGGAACTCTGTGTGCCTAGACCTGATCAAATCATGATCAGCAGACAGACAGCCCCCAGCAGGATCTCTGTGTGCCTATACCTGATCAAATCATGATCAGCAGACAGACAGCCCCCAGCAGGATCTCTGTGTGCCTAGACCTGATCAAATCATGATCAGCAATTACAGCCCCCAGCAGGAACTCTGTGTGCCTAGACCTGATCAAATCATGATCAGTTGACAGACAGCCCCCAGCAGGATCTCTGTGTGCCTAGACCTGATCAAATCATGATCAGCAATTACAGCCCCCAGCAGGAACTCTGTGTGCCTAGACCTGATCAAATCATGATCAGCAGACAGACAGCCCCCAGCAGAAACTCTGTGTGCCTAGACCTGATCAAATCATGATCAGCAGACAGACAGCCCCCAGCAGGAACTCTGTGTGCCTAGACCTGATCAAATCATGATCAGCAGACAGACAGCCCCCAGCAGAAACTCTGTGTGCCTAGACCTGATCAAATCATGATCAGCAGACAGACAGCCCCCAGCAGAAACTCTGTGTGCCTAGACCTGATCAAATCATGATCAGCAGACAGACAGCCCCCAGCAGGAACTCCGTGTGCCTAGACCTGATTAAATCATGATCAGCAGACAGACAGCCCCCAGCAGGAACTCTGTGTGCCTAGACCTGATCAAATCATGATCAGCAGACAGACAGCCCCCAGCAGGATCTCTGTATGCCTAGACCTGACCAAATCATGATCAGCAGACAGACAGCCCCCAGCAGGAACTCTGTGTGCCTAGACCTGATCAAATCATGATCAGCAGACAGACAGCCCCCAGCAGGATCTCTCTGTGCCTAGACCTGATCAAATCATGATCAGCAGATTAGGAGTTAAGAGATTATGACTGGTCTTAGGGTCATGACTCTCTTCTGTTGCCTCTCTGCTGTAATCCTATATACTCTGACAGATCAGCCAGTATAAACAGTTTTGATATCAAATGTTTAATATTCATGGGAGCTGTGATGCTGGAAAATATCCTTACAAATGGTGTTTGATTTGGTTGGAAAAATATATGATTGAATTCATATTAAAATCTCTTGCTTAAAAATTGAATCATCTTATAAATTGAGAATGAATTTTGATGCTATAATGTTGATGATTATATTTTGTGATTGCTATGTGGTATAATGTAATCCTTCTTATGTTAACATGTTGTAATAGATAATCCATTATTATCTCTTGCTGCCATAATAGGTCAAATTCCAGTATAACATGTACCACATGAAAATCTGACAGCAGTTAATTTTTTCACAGAAAAAATTACTATATAACTGGTATTGAACAATAGGTGAATTAGAAAAGGTCCTATCAAAATTACCACGGATATTTCAGTCCATTTTGCATCTAGACAAAGGCAAACAGGGTAAATGTAAATGTGACAAAAACACAGAGATGAGACATAACACACAAAAAGAAAAACCAGCAGTTTCTGCCTGAGAAAAAGGTCAATCTGAAACAATGTTGAGTTCATAACTTGAAATCAAATCAGCATTTTATCAATACAGTTTACTTTCAACATCATTAAAATGTTCTTTATGAACTGAAGTAGTTGAATTAAAATTGTATTTAAACTGTAAGTCTTCAAAAAACAAAAAACAACAACATGCCAACTTGGATCTTGGAGATTTATGCGTTAATTGATCAGATTCTTATTGATAACAGTTTGGTGAATAATATTACCCAATGTGACTTCTGTTTTGAAAACCTGTATATTATTATTTGAAATGCTCTGTTATGGGATCCTAGTATGGCCTTGTGAGAGTGAATTATGTCCACTGAAGGTTAACATTTTGAATATCAATGATAGTGGTGGCATAATGGTAAAGTCGCTGATTTGTAACTCCTCTGATAGCTTAGCCTCCCACTTCATGGGTTCGAGTCCCATTTTGGGGCGAAGGACTTAATGTGGGAAGGTCTTCCAGCTGACCTGCAGTGTGCCGGTGGTTCTACCCAGACATTTGTTTGGGATCTCCCTCCACCAAAACAGCTGAATGTTGCTTTAATGATTACAATTGGTTGCTGCAATGTGTTATGTCCAATGTAAAAAAATATCAATGATTTAGAACTTTAATGAAAATATACTTTTATGAATTAATTTAGTTATAAATTGTGTCTTTTTCTAATAGTGTTTATTTCATTCTGTTCTTCAAATGATTTTAATGAATGTCAGAAAAAATTTATCGTAAAAAAAAATTTGGACATTATCACATAGCATTATATGTAGAAAATATATAGAGGCATAACATTTTGTAGCATGTATTCTGTAGTTTTAACTTTTCAATGAAATAACTCAGCAAAACCTATTTGAGTTGTGCAATTAGTAAATTTTGTAAAGAAAATATGCTTTTTAAACTTTTTTATGAAGTTCTTCAACCTTTTCCAACATGTCCTTGAAACAGACCATTTCCCATCAGGTTTCACACCGATCCAACGTAGAAGGTACCCTTGGGACTTTATAGCTTTACCTCATTTTTGAATTGTGTTTCTGATAAAGAGGAACCTTAAACTCGATTGATCTTTCGGCCAATTTCTTTTCATTCTATTGTCACAGCAAGTTATCGTCCTACTGTGGTTCCTATTTATGGCAGTCTAAAGTCAGTATTGTGGACGACAATTACTGAATTGATGTGCAGGTGATTGAGGACAAATGTTGTGGTAAACTCTTCTTGCCTTATGATTAGGAACAATGAAATATGTAAAAAATAAAAAAATAAATAGGTATTCGTGAATTGAAAGATTGGCATATGAAGTAAGGTTGTTTTTTAATAAAGGGAATTTAAAAAAAATCATGTATCAAAGAGAGTTTAAGTAAGTTCTATTTGGAATAATCCTAAGTTAAATTAATAATTTAAATAAATCTTTTATACACTTGGTAAGGGTAAAGAAATATTCTGTTGTATGAAATAATTTTTCCAAAAGAGAAAAGGTTTCTTTACTGCTTTTTGACAACCTTTATTAATCACAACTACTGTGTAGCATTACAGTCACCATTTTCAGATGATGTTTGTTTATTGGGTTTATTGTCCCACCAACAGTATTTCAGTTATCTGGAGATGGTGTCCACTTGAAGCAGATATAGTGATGCCTTCACTGTGTATAGCATGCCATGAACACCTGACATGATACCACACCAAGTCACATTATTCTGATACCGTGCCAACCAGTGGAACTACCCTTATATTTGCTTGAGCGTTAGCAAAGGGAGCTATACCACTACCATTTTTAATGACTTTGGTATGTCGTGGCCCGGCATCGAACCCGGGGCCTCTACCGATTGGGCTAGCAGGTCCAGTACATTTTCAAATGATATTTTCATTTAAAATATGATTTTGTTAACCCTTGCATTGGACAATCTGCTGTGTGCCATAAAACCTTAAAAAGCAAAAACCTACTATTAGACATAAACTACCTTGTGTGCCCATGTCTGTTATTCCAGGTGTCTCCGTCTGCACACCAATTCCTTCCTGCAGCCCAATCATACTAAAACACTGGGAGGTGGTGGGCTTCAGCCATGAACTTAGGGATTAATTCTCTAGTCTACATATTGTACAGGCTCTGTATCCATAGTCAGACATGAAATTATTTTGACTTGAACTTCAAACAACACATAGTTCTTTCCCTTATTGCTATTCCCACTGCTATTATACACATGCAAGTTATACACTGTTTATCACACAGAAGACGATCATATCAGTATATTACTAAATCCTTTTTATAGCTGATCAGTAAAAAATAACCCAAAAAACACTGAAAATATGTCACTTTTGTATCCCGTCAAATATTCTGATCCTTGTTATTTTACTCCATTTCGGTGATATGCACTATACAGATAGCTGGACAAATAGAACTGTATTACAATTTACAGATAAAGTTAACTCGGGCAGCTGTCTCTTCTATAACAGCAATGCTACTGGAGACCGAAATTGGTTATTAGGAAGCCCCTACAGGTACAAGAATATGGTTGTCGTCTTAATATTGATTTTACATTGTTAACTGGTCAGATAATCCCTGGACACTGCTCCCTAATCTGGGTCTACCCTGCCGAGATCTAATAATAAGATTAACTCTTAGCTGGCTACATTTGTGAACAATCCAAATTCTAATTCTTAGTTTGATACAACAACATGTACATGGCACAGCAAACAAAACCTGCTGCTAGAGATTTAGCAGCAGATAGTGGAGATCCTAATCAGACAGATTCGACTCTAGTTGCCTTATGGTAATATAGTCACACTAATCCAGAGAACTCTTTCATATCATACCTAAAACTCTGTTGCATAGTCAATAATCTCAACACAAATCAAGCAACCCAATTATTTTAAAATCAGACATAAACTGATTTGTAAAACCGATATGTGCAAGTCTTAAAATTCCTGAAGCAAACCGTCTTTGATGTCACTTGTGTGCTTAATGCATAGCTGTAGCTCAATCAGGGTATATATCTTTAAAAACCACAGGTATATCTCCGGTAAACATTTTAGACTGCCATTGTTTTCCATTGTTTCCATAACACAAACTGCTTACCTGTGTTATAATCAGTAAAAGGTCTACTAGTTTTTCTCTCCCCCACAGCACTGAGATAATGAAAGAACGAAAGTTGATAAGTCTTTATATACATTCAGATCTGCAAGATCTGCTTCTTGGTCAATTATATCTTTACAAAGATTTGTACATTAAATCAGTTGATGAAAAGGGTCTCTAATTGTAGTTTAGCATGCTTTCACTGTATCCTCTTATGTCAACTGCAAATAGAAAACTGTCATCAACTCCATGATATGAATTAAACTTGAAGAAAATGTGTCTTAAATTTTGACAAAGGATATAGGATGATTAAACAACAAGCCACTGGGTTCATTGACTGTCAGTAGTTCAAAGTTATTGACAACCCAGGTTATAGAGACTGGATGGAAGGGATTACGTAATGTCAGCAGTTGATCAGAAGTTTAAAACCATAAAAACGCTCACAGATCCAATAATTTCCATAACAATTTAAAACAGTATGTGGTATAAAATAGCAATATCAAAAATTATTGTTGACACATTAATAAACTGTGGGGGGAAAAAAGCCTGTGAGAAAAGAGTGAAAAAGAGAAAAATGTTATAAAAGCAAAAGGAGAAAAATGCTTTGTTTATGGACTGTTATTTAGATTCTAAGTCAGACTTTTTGGAGGTCAACCACTCTTGTTCACTATTGTTCTGACCCATCATCTGTGCCATATAGTTCTAGTTTCGAATTGTTTTGTATTGATCACATGGTTTCTTGAGAGTTAGTATGGTTTTGATACCTATTAGTGTGAATAAAATATTATGGGTGGGGTCTTTATACCAAATACGAATACAATAAAAAAAATACAAATAAAAATACAAATATTGTGTATAATAAATAGTTGATAGATAGGTTCAGTTTTTTCTCAAGCAATTTCTTCTTTAACAATGACAATTCAATTAATTTCATAAAACATTTAGATATCATTCTAATTAAAAAGATAATTGGCAATTAAATGCATATAAAATAATGTTCATTTTGTTAATGATTGATTAACGAGGATTGCAAACCAAATTAGATTTCTTGATGTCTTTTGAATATTGATAGCAATTGACAGTCACTTCATATTTTATGGATAAATGAAATAGCCTTTATATTTCCTATGATATTTTTTCAGCACTCTTTGTGAATCAAACTAAACAACCCGATTCCTTGCAGTGCCATAGTTAGAGGTTTATATATTGGTATTTGGTATTTGTTAAATGTATTCTCAAGGGGATTCTAACACATACATGTTAAATTATCAGACAGATGTAATGTTTGTATTTATACCCCAAATGGTGAAGTGCATCATTATTCACTTAGAGTTGGTTCAATAATCTTTAGTCAACTTTAAAAAGTATTTGAAGAAAGAATTTTGGTCATGGAGTAATGTCCAACAATTACTGGTGAAGGAAGACCCCAGATAGAAACACAACTGCACAGCAGGTCGACTGGATATCTTTCTAACATGAAAGTTCTCACCCGACCATGATGTCTACTGCTAGCCCACAGGCAATGTTCCCTCCATTATGGATAATCTCTGTTTTAAGCACTTTCTAAGCACATATTGACCTACCGGACCTGGTAGTGCAATCGGTAGGGTGTCGTCTCCAAGTATGGGCAGCCCCGGGTTCATTCCTGGGCCACAACATACCAAAGTCGTTAAAAGTGGTAGTGGTATAGCTCCCTTGCTAACGCTCAAGCAAATATAAGGGTAGTTCCACAACTAGTTGGCCCTGTGTCAGGATAATGTGACTGGGTGTGGTATCATGCCAGGTGCTCACAGCATGCTATAAACAGTGAAGGCAGCAGTAACAGTGCTTCAAGTATATACAGTCTCCAGAAAACTGAAATACTGTTGGTGGGACAATAAACAAATCAACAAACACATACTGACCAGTTTAAGTAAATAGTGCTCATCCTGGTCAGCTTGCTGTGAGCTGTGTAATCAGGTGCTGCACTTTTTCCTGCCGAGTCTCTAGCATTATGTCTAATTGGCTTAGATGTTGATGTCAGTAGTGAACAAAGACTAACATGAAGTATTGGTTGTTAACAAAATGTAGCAAGCCAAGAGTGAAAATATGGTACATAATGACGTTCCTTCCTTAAGATCAGCTTATAACTGTTTGGTCCCAAGAACTGTTTTTCTGGGTTTCATGATAATGTAATGCAAGTGTTAGTGGCAAGCAGTCACAGATCACAATTATCATCGTCAAGAGACAAAGGGAGTGACTTTAGATTCTGGTAGGATGTAATGTATAATATAACATGTACAATCACTATGACTTATGTATCTAGATTAAAATAAGTTTTCAATTTGTATTATATTTGGTATGTAATATAATGTAATAAGTGCACAATAGTTATTAAGCACAAATAGTGCAATATTTCCATAGTAGTACTTTGTTGAGTTGGACTTTTAAGATACTGAAAAAATGGGCTTTTCAACTTTGACAGATGAATTGCAGCAACACAATCCATGTGGTGTAGAGCCATGGAGACAGAGGAGTTAGAAGTCTGTGACTCTAACCACTAGGCCCTGTTGTTTATCTACTGCTTGGCCTTTTCAGTTGACAATAATTTGTATAGATGTTGTATGGCAACAAGGGGCTACTTGTTTGCTTCTGTTTACATTCTTTGTTACAAAGCTTATCAGTGATTTATCCTTTCCTATAATTACTGTTCCTTGACACTAATTATTGGTCATTTTGTTGATTGATGTGTGTCGCAGACTCCCATTTCCTTGGAACCAATTACCATAAATTGAATCAGCTGACTGGTTCCCAATCATTATTTCACTGCGTTTAGAGAAGAATATCACCATTGTCAGGACCTGGTACAAAAGTATGTGTGTCTGAAGAAACTGAATTACAATTGTCCTCATTACAAGTGAGATCTTGCCTTCGTGTCTTGGCCTAATTTCATTTATTAAGTCCAATGGATATGCATTGGTTGCACTGTATCAAGAGCATAAGCTTTTGTTTGAACCCACATTGTGACTGATTACAAAAAATAAGATGGTTGTAGTATAGCTTCTTTGCTTACAGTCAACAAATAAGGGTAGATTAATAACAACTGGTAAGGCTAGTGTCTGAATAATGTTACTAGATATAATATCATGGTAAAGAACTATTTTATGTTGTAAATAAACAACACTGGATAGTGGAAAGATTGTTGGTAAGACAATGTAAATCTACAAAAAAAAAGTTCATAGAATGTTTTTTGATCACATATTAAAGAACATGTGAAAAATTTAATGTTGCCTACAAAAATGTCTCTTAAACTCACGTTAATATTTTATCCATGTTAAAATTTAAGAAATATCATTCATATATTGCAGTCTTACCTTTGGTTCTTGGTTATCTCAAAAACTGTATGAATGAACTTTTACCATCGTTGATGTTTAAGTTTTATTCACAAAACATTCTCTTCCTTGCTATTTCTCGCACAAAGTTGTATAATGGCAGATGCTTGACTATTGCCAGCTTAACCACTCAAAATACACATGAAACAGAAAACATGATCAAGTTCTTTTAAAAGAGTATCAAATTCAAGTAGGGAAGAAAATATTTTTTTAAACTGACAAGAACATTCACACAAGGTAGAGAACCCAATATGGGGCAAACTCTTCGTATCATGGCGACATTTGAGTACCAATTAGTTGAAGAAGTCTTGGATTACAACAACATGCCACAGTGTTACTGCCCCCCACTGTGGTACCACTCCCCATACCCATTTGTTCCCCCATACCCAATGTTATCACCCTTTTGCCACTATGTTACCACCCTCATACCATTTTGTTAACACCCCATACTACCATGTAACTACCCCTATACCATCATGTTACCACTGTGTAGCACCATGTTACTACCTATATCACCCTTCTACCACTGCTATACCACCATGTTACTACCTATATCACCCTTCTACCACTGCTATACCACCATGTTACTACTACCTATATCACCCTTCTACCACTGCTATACCACCATGTTACTACTACCTATATCACCCTTCTACCACTGCTATACCACCATGTTACTGCACCTATACAATCATGTTACCATCTCATACCTCTTTGTTACCACCCCATACCATCCTATTTTCACTCCCATGAGCTGTCTGCTCTGGATCTACACCCGCTGCTCAGTGGTGATTAATATGTCTTATTACATATGTATGACATGTTAAGAAGACAATTAAAAAATGTAGGGGTTAATTACCATCCTTCTGTCGTCACCAGTAGTTCGGGGAGACGCATCTCTCACAGTGTAGACATTACTATAAACCATTACTTTTGCCGAACATCAGTAATGGCACATGTTAACTACACAAACATTATAACAATGTTTGATCAATTAATTTGTTTCAACTGACATTTATAAAAACTTGCACCAAATGGTACAATGTTAACAATAAATACATAGAAGACAAAAGTGAATATCTCGTCAGCGTGTGACATGATAATTGGAACCTGTATTTACCTGTTTATCCTTACAATGGATCACATTATGTCATTATAAATCTGTTGTAACTGAGATTTACTTTTCTCACCAGTTGTATTTAATTAGAGAAATCAGTATTAAAACATTTGGTTGCTTTGTAATTTGTAATTTAGGCCTTATTTGAATAAGAAACATATAATTATATCAGGAAACGAACATGAGTAGAATTTATTTTTTTCTTATCCCTTTGACTTATACATTGACCATGATAATGTTTCTTCTCAGCCCCTCACCACGTGTTTCTTATCCCTTTGACTTATACATTGACCATGATAATGTTTCTTCTCCGCCCCTCACCACGTGTTTCTTATCCCTTTGACTTATACATTGACCATGATAATATGTTTCTTCTCCGCCCCTCACCACGTGTTTCTTATCCCTTTGACTTATACATTGACCATGATAATATGTTTCTTCTCAGCCCCTCACCACGTGTTTCTTATCCCTTTGACTTATACATTGACCATGATAATGTTTCTTCTCAGCCCCTCACCACGTGTTTCTTATCCCTTTGACTTATACATTGACCATGATAATGTTTCTTCTCAGCCCCTCACCACGTGTTTCTTATCCCTTTGACTTATACATTGACCATGATAATGTTTCTTCTCAGCCCCTCACCACGTGTTTCTTATCCCTTTGACTTATACATTGACCATGATAATGTTTCTTCTCAGCCCCTCACCACGTGTTTCTTATCCCTTTGACTTATACATTGACCATGATAATATGTTTCTTCTCCGCCCCTCACCACGTGTTTCTTATCCCTTTGACTTATACATTGACCATGATAATATGTTTCTTCTCAGCCCCTCACCACGTGTTTCTTATCCCTTTGACTTATACATTGACCATGATAATATGTTTCTTCTCCGCCCCTCACCACGTGTTTCTTATCCCTTTGACTTATACATTGACCATGATAATATGTTTCTTCTCAGCCCCTCACCACGTGTTTCTTATCCCTTTGACTTATACATTGACCATGATAATATGTTTCTTCTCAGCCCCTCACCACGTGTTTCTTATCCCTTTGACTTATACATTGACCATGATAATATGTTTCTTCTCCGCCCCTCACCACGTGTTTCTTATCCCTTTGACTTATACATTGACCATGATAATATGTTTCTTCTCAGCCCCTCACCACGTGTTTCTTATCCCTTTGACTTATACATTGACCATGATAATATGTTTCTTCTCCGCCCCTCACCACGTGTTTCTTATCCCTTTGACTTATACATTGACCATGATAATGTTTCTTCTCAGCCCCTCACCACGTGTTTCTTATCCCTTTGACTTATACATTGACCATGATAATATGTTTCTTCTCCGCCCCTCACCACGTGTTTCTTATCCCTTTGACTTATACATTTACCATGATAATGTTTCTTCTCAGCCCCTCACCACGTGGGTTCGTTTGCCGGTCAGGGCGAGAACTTCCATGTGGGGTGGTTTTCTAGCTAACCTGCGGTGCGCCAGTGGTTCTACCCAGACATAAGTCTGGAATCTTCCTCCACTAATAATTAGCTGGACGTCGCCAATATGACCATAATTGTGTCGGTGAAAAAAAAAAAAATGTGTTAATTAAATTAAATAAGTTTAAACCATATGTATAATGTGTTTTATCATGGTGAATCAAAATTATACTGGACTTCTTGGACTTAAGTATTTAATAAATGTATATTAAAGATGATTAAATTATTTATGCAAATTTTCAACAGTATTGTAAAAAAAAAAAATAGAATGTAAAGGATATATAGTAAATATTTGTTTATTCAAGTTCATTTATCGCAGAGAAGTAAGAATGTTAATTGACATATAGATCAATTCAAATTAAAATCAACAATAACAATGCTCTACTTGTCTCATGTCTGTCAGAGTTTAACTGAACAATACAGATATTTCTGACTATAAATTTATTCATGAAACGGATGCAGTTGTTTGTGAAAGAAATTTATTACAACCCATGTGTCAGCTGGGAGACTCATTAAAACCTGCCTACACACCAAACCAGGGGGTGATATGAGATTTTAAAGGCACAATTTAGACACTTCAAAGGTGGTATCTGACATATATCAAATTCATCTAAACAATACCTTTCCACTGCTTTGGAGAATAGGGGCATCATTTCTGCATAAACTCATACTTTAGCATAAGTAAAGACGGTTTTAAACACTGCCTACATTGTTAGACTGTACAAATCGTGATAAAAACAGTTCAATCATTCCAATTATATAAATAAGCACGACAGTGATCTCTATTTAAAATAGATATGGAGCTCAAAAGCAAGTTGTCACATGGTTTTCTTAGATAAAAATAGCTATCTTTGCAGCGTGGCTCAGATAAGAAATACCTGTTTGATGAATGGTTTGCTATGAGGAATGGTTTGCTATGAGGAATGGTTTTTGAATGGTTTGCTATGAGGAATGGTTTGCTATGAGGAATGGTTTGCTGGTTTGCTATGAGGAATGGTTTGCTGAGAAATGGTTTGCTATGAGGAATGGTTTGCATGAGGAATGGTTTGCTGAGGAATGGTTTGCTATGAGGAATGGTTTGCTATGAGGAATGGTTTGCTGGTTTGCTATGAGGAATGGTTTGCTATGAGGAATGGTTTGCTATGAGAAATGGTTTGCTATAAGCAATGGATTGCTATGAGCAATGGTTTGCTTTGAGGAATGGTTTGCTGAGGAATGGTTTGCTATAAGGAATGGTTTGCTATAAGGAATGGTTTGCAATGAGGAATGGTTTGCTATGAGGAATGGTTTGCTGGTTTGCTATGAGGAATGGTTGCTATGAGGAATGGTTTGCTGAGGAATGGTTTGCTGAGGAATGGTTTGCTATGAGGAATGGTTTGCTGAGTGCTATGAGGAATGGTTTGCTATGAGGAATGGAGGAATGGTCTGCTGAGGAATGGTTTGCTATGAGGAATGGTTTGCTGAGGAATGGTTTGCTATGAGGAATGGTTTGCTATGAGGAATTGGGATTTATGTTTCACTGTTCACACTGATCTTGGGCATCAATGAGCAGCATTTTGCTGGATCTTTTTAGGCATCAATGACTTATTTGTTTATTTGAGAAAAAATATTTTGGTCCAAACTGTCGGATACCACCTTTAAAGGTTGTTCTCTCAGCAAATATTGCAGATCTCATTATAGTTTTAATCTGTTTAACTTGATTATGTCCAAGCTAAGACAAACAGTAAGAGGCAGATCCTCTTTCTGTGCGAGTTGTGGAATCAGGAACTGTATTATTTGCTGCTAAGTCTCAGGCAAATTGACAAGTTTCATTTGTGATAAATGTATACATGGTTTTGAATTTCATCATCAAATTCTGTTTCAGATACATTATATGATATATGAATGGCTATTTGTCCAGAGTTGTTAACACCATTTAACATGACTCAATAAAAGATAATGAAATCTTTTAGCACTGTCATAAATTTTTTTAAATTATTTGAATCATGAAATGTTCCCATCAGTTACATAAGCATATGATTATCCTGCGACTGGTATTTACTTTTGTCTGTGACCCTTTATTCGTAATTAATGATGGAGGAGGAAGGAAGCCAGATGAAAGAGAGGAAGGCCAGCTTTGTCTTATTCAGGAAAAAAAATCATAATCTCAAAGGATAGAACAGCACAAATCTAGAATTCACCTCAGGTTGGAAAAACACTGAAGACACTGTTTACTTTCAGCACGTTTAACCAAAATGTCCAATGTAATCATCGGCTATGATCAACTCTGGCAACAAAAGTGAAAGTAGGGTTTTAGTTATATACAATTATTTGCTTAGTGAAAAGAATAAATGTTATATTTTACTCATTTTGAGTATTAAAACATTGCACTTCAATATCATATAGGTTAACACACAGTGTTTGGCGACAGAAAACCATCAATTCTGAAGCTACATATGACTTTTAAGTTATAAGTACAAAAAACAAACAAGCGTATTATGTACAGACTGAAAATATGAAACACCACTTACATCATGGCAAATATAAGTCATTAACACAATACTTACATCATTGCAAATATACACTCCTCCATTATGAATCAAATCAGTATGTTGCCACAAGAAAATCGTTTGTTATTGGTAGTAAATAATCAGCCTTTGCTACTGTCCTGCTGTTTGTAATGTAATTTATTAATCAAAGAACGTTTTAAGTAGTTTCTTCATTTCATTTTCCAAACTCGAAAAATAATAATATTTGTTTTCAGCTGAATTACTTCTATTTATCAATTTTACCATGACACAATAACATTTTTTTTCCATATTTTTTATATTTTATTTTTCAAAACCCTCGTATACGTCCAAGAAGTAATTTTAATTTCTACTTATATCACATTTACAAAAAAATGTTTATTTTAATCACTCATAATTCTGGCCACTTAAAATAATTACGATTATTTCTTCAATAACACATTTTCCCGTTCCCAATATGTCTGAATAATGTCACATGATCAGTTCCTTATGACCATTGGCCAGTACCATCTGTGACAGCCTTGGTCACGGTGCCTCCGCCACGTTTCTCTGGCCCGTTGTTTGTACAGTCGTGGGAAATAATCCTGTCTAATGTGTAACCATCCACACAAGTCAGCTATTAATCATTGAATCATTTGTTTCTATATGTAATATCTTCCTGATTAAATCTGTCAAATCCTTTGTTTGCAGTCAATGTGACATTCAATGATTGCACGATCTAAGCTTGGCAGTTTTTCCTATTTCCACTACAGGTACCCAACTCGTGATATCAGTGTGGTATGGTCATATAAGTCATTGAAAACCTGCTGATGTAGCAAGGAATTTGTCTTCCTGACCTCTTAGCCTGCTTTATGTATAACTTAGCAAAAGAAAATCTTAAAATATTTGCTCAAAAACTACATGTTACGGTAAAAAGGCATATTTTTAACTACTCTGAAGCAATTTGCACAGATTGTGATCAAGCTGGTCCCAGCAGAGACTGAACATTTATTGAGCGCTGGTCCATGACCCTATGTCCTGAATCTCGCAGTAACTGAACATAATTATTCCTGAACATTTGACCATGGGTGAAGAAAAAAAAGTTCCAATGTAGACCAAGAGTTATAAACATTTGAATGTCATTTTGTACAAGAACAGTTCAACTGATTTCCACTGTAATTTCTCTGAACTGGTTTGTATGTAGTTTCTGTTAAAGAATAGAACTTTGATCATGTCCTCAGAGTAAGTGTCTTTAAAACATACAGGCCTTGCCCTTAACTTTTGACAAGATAGCCTGGGGGACTACTTATTTTTCATACCAACTAGCCTTCCAAACTTAAGTCTGTCCCCTTAGCATATACACACAACTTAGAAATAGGTAGCACGTTAGACTAACTTAAAAAAATTACAAATGTCACGGGCTAAAGGCTGGTTTAAAGAACGAGACTAAGTAGTTTATTCCACAGTTTGCCAAACCCAGTCAATGAAAACCAATTTATTCATCAGGAACATAAATTTCCACAAGTATTCAGGAAAACACAATCATCTGTACATCCCTACTCTCTAAATCTGAAGTCCTTGAAGCTGTACCAACACCTGAGTTGTCATGGCAACAAGGATCACAACTTTCTTCAGACATGCTGAGTCTGTTTGTCATCTTTTTATCTGACCATACCAAAGCAGGATTGTTTACCACTCATACTAATTTATTCATTCCCCCATTAATACCTGAACTGGTTAATTTCCGGAGACATTAGCACAATGGATGCTAGACATGGTCCATTTATTATATCTCTAGGAACTCTTTAAGTTTGTAATGAATAGATAAGCACACTTAGTTTTCAGAGGTTAATACCCTATGTTGTTGTGGAACAAGGTATATAATGTATAACTTTTTGTTGTAAATAAAAAAAATAACATATACCGTAATTTAAGCATTGGCCTTGTCTTTTGAATGTTTTTGCCATTTATTTAGTACTGTTGCCAGTTTGAATAATGGCAACTTTGATTTAATTGGATGTAAAGCAGTGTACAGTCGGCACTCGTTGTCTCGACTTTGTTCGGACCTGAAGAAAATTATCGAGACAAAAGTAGTTCGACAGATAAATGCTTACTTATTGACTGTCCGCCGGGACCTTCTCCAGATTTCTCAAGCGCCGCAAAGTTACGTGTCGTATTACAACAGTCGGAAGCCATTTTGAAAGTAATGCAACAGTCAGATGTATCGGGCATTAAATACGTGTAGCAACAGTCGCGTGGCATAATTCACTCACAATTAAGGTAGGTTTGAGTGAATGCAATCACGCCAATCAATTATGTATGAGTACTTTATGGAGCGTCCGTAAGCAGCCTGATTGAACACATGTTAGTGATCCAATTAAGTGTATTCACACCTCGGCAAACCGTGAAGCAACTTCGAGTAAGGAGTGGCAAACAAAAGGTGTTGAATAGCTACAGGGGATTGGGAAATAGGTCGATATACCGAATAATTCGACACTTAAAATATCGACAGATAAATGCTAAATGTATATAGATAAAGAAGCAAAAAAAGTTGGGACTTTGTCAAAGGATCGACACATCGAGAATATCGACTTTACCGAAGTCGTAACAACGAGTGCCGACTGTAGTTAAATTGCAAGCAACATTATGTTACAATACAATGTACAATGTTTTAATAATGTCCTAGACCTCCAGTCAAATTCCTATCATCCTTGCAGGCCGTAAAGCTGAGTGTAACTAGGGGATCAAGGGGAGGTCACGTGTTCAAAACGTGGTCAGCAATAGCAGTGATCATACTGAGCTGGTCAGCAATAGCAGTGATTATACTGAGCTGGTCTGCAATAACAGTGATCATGCTGAGCTAGTCAGCAATAGCAGTGATCATACTGAGCTAGTCTGCAACAGCAGTGATCATACTGAGCTGGTCAGCAATAGCAGTGATCATACTGAGCTGGACAGCAATAGCAATGATTGTACTGAGCTGGTCAGCAATAGCAGTGATCATACTGAGCTGGACAGCAAAAGCAGTGATCATACTAAGCTGGTCAGCAATGTCAGTGATCATACCGAGCTGGTCAGCAATAGCAGTGATCATACTGAGCTGGTCTGCAATAACAGTGATCATACTGAGCTGGTCTGCAATAACAGTGATCATACTGAGCTGGTCTGCAATAACAGTGATCATATTGAGCTGGTCTGCAATAACAGTGATCATACTAAGCTGGTCAACAATAGAAGTGATCATACTGAGCTGGTCAGCAAAAGCAGTGATCATACTGAGCTGGTCAGCAATAACAGTGATCATACCGAGCTGGTCAGCAATAGAAGTGATCATACTGAGCTGGTCAGCAATAGCAGTGATCATACTGAGCTGGTCAGCAAAAGCAGTGACCATACTAAGCTGGTCAGCAATAGAAGTTATACTGAGCTGGTCAGCAATAGCAGTGATCATACTGAGCTGGTCAGCAATAGCAGTGATCATACTTAGCTGGTCAGCAATAGCAGTGATTGTACTGAGCTGGTCAGCAATAGCAGTGATCATACTTAGCTGGTCAGCAATAGCAGTGATCATACTGAGCTGGTCAGCATTAGCAGTGATCATAATCTGTGATATTAACTAAAGGAGGTTTATGTCTGCAGAAGGCATAATCAGAGGGGATTACTACAAATTATTTACATTAAAAATGTTTTGGACACGAGTGTCCTGAGAAACAAACCAAAAGAATGATCACAGAACTGCTTTAATAAAGTTTATGTAATAAATTTTTTAAAAAGTGTTAACTGACAAGGCAAGATATAAAGAACATGACATTAACTCTGGTTTGCAAGTCTTAATCTTTATTATTGTAATCATTACATGTTATTCTTATCAAGCATTAATTTTCTTAATTTGCTGATTTTTTTTCTTTAATTTTCATGTCTATTTGACAAGCGCTTAATGTCTATTTTCAGATTTTCTATTTTATATCCAGACCTCTTCCAGTTTGTATGATTGAATGTCTCTTCAAACCTGATATTTCAAACTTTATTGACTTGAATCTGTCAGAATTTTCTTTAGCAGTTGATAGAACCATACTGGCAGAAATAAAAAAGCATTGTTTGATCACAGAGGTATAATGATTATGTCAGAAGAAAGTGCAAGTTGATCTGTGATCAATATTTCAAGAATGTCTCCTCTGTTGATTTTCCAGATGATACACTGGAACTACTTCATATGTGTGAAGAATTTTCATATTGATAATTATTT
The DNA here is from genome assembly GCA_007844125.1 of Sinonovacula constricta. Classification (NCBI taxonomy): domain Eukaryota; kingdom Metazoa; phylum Mollusca; class Bivalvia; order Cardiida; family Solecurtidae; genus Sinonovacula; species Sinonovacula constricta. The sequence goes on along the minus strand of CM017564.1, from coordinate 35,488,098 downwards.
GCAACTCGCCCTGGAAGGTTGGTGTGTGTCTGTCTCATCAATTGGCATAATTGTACTGTTTTTATTTTTGTTTCACCAACACAAGTATAGATATAAAGGTGATGTCCATTAATTATTTGTGAAGGAAGACCCCAGACATATGTCTGGGTAGAACCACCGGCACAGCGCAGATAAGCTGTAAAACCACCCCACATGAAAAATCTCATTGTGACTTGGACTCAAACCCATGTGGTGAATGGCTGAGGAGTTTCAGATCGGAGACTATCTGCTTGGCCACTTGGTCGCAGGTGCCTCTCCATAATTTTATGTCCAACTTTTTTCTGTTTTGCTTTCAAAGAAAAAGTTTTGGGTATAATCACTCTAGATGACAATTGTCAATCTATAGGTATTCATCATGTAAACTAAGCATTTTTCTTATGCTTGCAGTACACTTTGGTGCCTATAGACTAATGCTTGCAGTACACTACGGTGCCTATAGACTAATGCTTGCAATACACTATGGTGCCTATAGACTAATGCTTGCAATACACTATGGTGCCTTTAGACTAATGCTTGCAGTACACTACAGTGCCTATAGACTAATGCTTGCAATACACTATGGTGCCTATAGTCTAATGCTTGCAATACACTATGGTGCCTATAGTCTAATGCTTGCAGTACACTACAGTGCCTATAGACTAATGCTTGCAATACACTATGGTGCCTATAGTCTAATGCTTGCAGTACACTACAGTGCCTATAGACTAATGCTTGCAATACACTATGGTGCCTATAGACTAATGCTTGCAGTACACTACAGTGCCTATAGACTAATGCTTGCAGTACACTACAGTGCCTATAGACTAATGCTTGCAATACACTATGGTGCCTATAGTCTAATGCTTGCAGTACACTACAGTGCCTATAGACTAATGCTTGCAATACACTATGGTGCCTATAGACTAATGCTTGCAATACACTATGGTGCCTATAGACTAATGCTTGCAGTACACTACAGTGCCTATAGACTAATGCTTGCAATACACTATGGTGCCTATAGTCTAATGCTTGCAATACACTATGGTGCCTATAGACTAATGCTTGCAGTACACTACAGTGCCTATAGACTAATGCTTGCAATACACTATGGTGCCTATAGACTAATGCTTGCAGTACACTACAGTGCCTATAGACTAATGCTTGCAATACACTATGGTGCCTATAGACTAATGCTTGCAATACACTATGGTGCCTATAGACTAATGCTTGCAGTACACTACAGTGCCTATAGACTAATGCTTGCAATACACTATGGTGCCTATAGTCTAATGCTTGCAATACACTATGGTGCCTATAGACTAATGCTTGCAGTACACTACAGTGCCTATAGACTAATGCTTGCAATACACTATGGTGCCTATAGTCTAATGCTTGCAGTACACTATGGTGCCTATAGACTAATGCTTGCAGTACACTACAGTGCCTATAGACTAATGCTTGCAATACACTATGGTGCCTATAGTCTAATGCTTGCAATACACTATGGTGCCTATAGACTAATGCTTGCAGTACACTACAGTGCCTATAGACTAATGCTTGCAATACACTATGGTGCCTATAGTCTAATGCTTGCAGTACACTACAGTGCCTATAGACTAATGCTTGCAATACACTATGGTGCCTATAGACTAATGCTTGCAGTACACTACAGTGCCTATAGACTAATGCTTGCAGTACACTACAGTGCCTATAGACTAATGCTTGCAATACACTATGGTGCCTATAGTCTAATGCTTGCAGTACACTACAGTGCCTATAGACTAATGCTTGCAATACACTATGGTGCCTATAGACTAATGCTTGCAATACACTATGGTGCCTATAGACTTATGCTTGCAGTACACTACAGTGCCTATAGACTAATGCTTGCAATACACTATGGTGCCTATAGTCTAATGCTTGCAATACACTATGGTGCCTATAGACTAATGCTTGCAGTACACTACAGTGCCTATAGACTAATGCTTGCAATACACTATGGTGCCTATAGTCTAATGCTTGCAGTACACTATGGTGCCTATAGTCTAATGCTTGCAGTACACTATGGTGCCTATAGTCTAATGGTAGTCGCCAATTTTAACTCCTCTGGCTGTTTAGTCTCTCACTGCATGGGTTCGAGTCCCTGACGGGGCAAATGACTTAATTCTGGAAGTTCTTCTAGCTTACCTGCTGTGCACCAGTGGTTCTATCCAGATATTTGTCAGGGGTCTTCTTCCACTAAAATAGCTTGAAATCACTATGGTAACCATAATTTTTTGTTCTTATGTATATTAAAAAACTAAAACATGCTTCTTTTAAAAAGCAAAATGAGCAAAAAGGTACTGACACCTAGCTATTTATAAATATTATGTTGCTAAAAGATCTTAAACTTCAAACTAAGTTTTAAAGTTGTCTTTTCACTTATTCATCAAATTAAAGTGCAATGATATGTAAAAAAAACAGGTTTAACTATCTCAATAGATTTTTGTTAACTTGTTATACATCCATTTAGTCTTTTAATTGACCACTTATCCATTAATTAATTATAGTTCTGTGACAGTTGGGCCCATTTGTTATCACTTTAATCAGACTTGCTGAAGGTCTGGAGTCATTAAAAATGCAAACATCTAATGATTTCAAGGCACTCTGATACTTTTGTTTGTTAGCTAGATACGCCATTATGCATGAACTGGAATCTCTAAGGTACTGTCAGACATCTGTCAAGGACATATTGCACCAGTATTGATGTGTTAACAGATAGAGGTATTGGCTCATTAAAATAAAAATCTTTCTAACAGTCTTGCTTGGTTTTACTTCTGTGTTTAACTTTACATTTCCAAAAATTGCATTTTTTCTGTTAAATTAGGATCTTGGATCAGTGTTCGTTTTTCCGAAGACAAAAAGGGAACATGGCCTGGAAACCTTTGGAATGGGGAAATTTTGTAGCGTTTTTTTGAAAATAGGGGGAAAATATGCATGTTTAACTTTTTTATTTGTTATCATACATTTCAAAATGTTTTCTTGTTTTTAAACTCCTTCACTAGATTATCACAGTCCACTTCACTCACCGGCTGCACTAGATAAAGTGGTAGAGTGTCAGCTTGTGGATTGAGAGGTCGCGGGTTCAAATCCCGGCCGGGTCAAACCAAAGACTTTAAAGTTGGTAGAAGTGGTTTCCCTTCTAACACTTGGGGCTAAGGGGACAACATTACGCCTGACTGGTCGGTGTCAGTATAATGGACCAGCCGGGCTCAGTCCCTGGGCACCTCATAAGTGCCCCTGTGCTAAAATGATAGAAATGTCGCTGCACAGTATCAGCAAAAATGCCGGCAAATCCCATCCCACTCAAGCTACAACTGTAGTCACTGATCCGGATCAAATGCGTCTTATTTCTGCATATCAACAATGAAATATTGAGTGTTATCATATGGGAATTTTCATTATAGGGGAAAAGCAAGGCTTATTTTCTGATAGGAAGGAGCCTTTAAATGGCTCCTTCTATATAACGTAAAAAAATCCTGTTGTTAATCGTCTTTACAACATTGATTATTTAATTAATTTACTTGTATTATTATAACTTGTCCATCTATTTCCTACTTATTAATTTTTTAAAGACTTGAGGTGTTACCTGTTGTGTTGTGTCTTAGTACCGGAATATTTTGAAGAACATTGCCTGCGTTACTAAAATAACTCTCTTTTAGATGTGAAAGAACAAAAATACTGATGACTTTGGTCATCTAATGTTCATCATTAGGTTTGATATTAGGTTCTGTCCTTTCCCTCCATTAATTCAGGGGCTCCCCATGTAATCCCTGTATTGTAACCATGTGTCGTTGGTGTACAGGTGTACACTGAATGTGCAGCTAGACACACCATCCTGCCAGCTTTGTAGTGCCAAATAAGGAGTGGAATAAAACAGAAATAGAAAGCCAAGTTTGACGTTAATCCTGTAACAGTTCACACAACAATGCAAACATCCACTTTTGGACAATTTGCAGTCAATTTCTTTTTGCAACACATCTGCCAAACGTCAATTTGTCAAAACTGTTCACTGAAAATGTCTTAATTTGATCCTAAGTGTCTAAATGTGGGGTTTGTACTTGTTGCCTTTTGTTCTTAGATACTGGACATGGCTTAACTATTTGTTACTCTCTGTGGAATGTAAGACAAATAGATGAACACCCCCTCTGTAATTTAAGTACAGATGGGGTTCATACTGTTATACCAGCCAGACTGCATGCTGAGTAATCTCACCTTTTAAAGAAATCTTTTATTTAATGAATTTGTAAGTTATATTTCAGTATTCTATCATGAAGGGAAGGCCTTATAAATGCACATGTTGCATTAATTTCTGAATATCTTTAACTATTGATGCTGAATCTTTAAGTCAATGAAATCACTACAAGCACTGTAGTTTTCACTGCTTCTGAAATATAGTCGCATTTTAAGACAATTGCACCCAGTAGATATAAACTGCCTTACATAATGTTTGTGTTTAATGAACCCTCCATTCTTAAGCTATAAAACTTCTTCATTCAATTAAGTGGTCATAAGCAGAAAATTAAGTGTCAAGAACCTAAAGTTGGTTAACCCACTTTACCCTGGGAGAGTGTCAGGAATGGAAGTTGATTGACCCACTTAACCTTGGGAGAGTGTCAAGAACCAAAGTTGGTTAACTCACTTTACCCAGGAGGGTGTCAAGAACCAAAGTTGGTTGACCCACTTTACCCAGGAGGGTGTAAAGAACCAAAGTTGGTTGACCCACTTCACCCAGGAGGGTGTCAAGAACCAAAGTTGGTTGACTCACTTTACCCTGGAGGGTGTCAAGAATCAAAGTTGGTTGACCCACTTTACCCAGGAGTGTGTCAAGAACCAAAGTTGGTTGACCCACTTTACCCTGGGAGAGTGTCAAGAACCAAAGTTGGTTGACTCACTTTACCCTGGAAGAGTGTCAAGAACCAAAGTTGGTTGACTCACTTTACCCAGGAGGGTGTCAAGAACCAAAGTTGGTTGACCCACTTTACCCGGGAGAGTTAAGGTCACTGTCACCTTATGCTGGTAATGGCACAGAAGGACCTCTCAAATATCCTGTTGACATCTTGTATAAACCACATGGACATGACTTTTTTGTAGGCTACAGAATTCTAACTGTTTTTCTCTGCCTTTTTTTTTCATATAAAGGCATGGAAATGTGTTAAAATACTTTTGTTTTAGAAGTACAGAAACAAATTTAGATGACAAAACAGAAAGGTCTTGTCAAATGTGATTTATAAATGGCAAATTTGAGCAATTAAAAGCTTTAATTGCTAAGCTTGAATCAATTAGGCCTAGATCAATGGCATAGATCTAGATCAGTAGCTCGTGCAGAAAGCTGACTGATGAGGATATATACTGTTTGCTGCAGTACCTAGCAGTACCTGTGTAGTGGTTAGAAGCAACATGTAGAAGAAGTAAGGGTTGGTAACAAATGTAGCAGTATAAGGGGGGGACATGTAAAGCAATTTCACCATCTTGTTCATATAACAGTTTAGGTTTACTAATTATTAAAATTCTTCCCCCCACTGTGGCAGTTTTGTTTGTTTACTCTGATTAAAGTAAGCACTGCAGTTAATATCTACAGCAATATCTGTTGATTCTAATAACATTTTATACATTAAAACAAACTTCAGATGTGTATCTAATAATGAGTCATCCAGTTTATTTAGGTTGAAATCTGTTTATCAAATATCTTGTGAAAAACTCAATTTCAAAAGATAAATGATATTGTAGTTGCATATTTTTACAGTCTAGTGAATTTAAGGTCTTTTTTCATTCAACAAATGGAATAGATGAGTTCCTTTTACCGCTTGCCTGCTTGTACATATTGACGAGGCTTAGACAAATAGTATAGTCCTGATGGTGACCCTGATCATGTTCTTTGCTATTTCCTGCAAGGTTTCTAACAATATGGTCTGTCATATTTGTATGAAGTTGTAAGCAAATAACTAAGAATTAATAAATTGGCGGATTCAATAAATGTAGCTAGATTTGGATTAATTTTTTTTATTTACGGTGTGCTTGTATATCCTGGTGACATTCCATGCTCAGACTTTGCATATAATATCTGTCTCCCACAAGCAAATGTGAGCAAGTCATTTCTCAATAGCATGACACTTCACTGTTTTTTTTCAGGGAGAAACCTTCAAGTTGTCTGCATTTAGAAAATGTACTTTTTCATTTTTTGTGATTATACTCTTGCGATCTGTATCTATCCTTCAGACATATTAAAAGAGACAGTATAAGTATTGTTTTTAACGTGTGGGCCCTGTCATGGCTTTATTAATTAGCCATAATATGTAGTCATATAAAAATTTCTTTAAAACATTATGGTATACGCTGATATAAAAATAGGAAAATTAAAGGTCAATAAAGATAAGTTGGCTCTATAAGTGTAAATGGATAGTCTTCTATCCATTTATGTGTAGCTACATGTACATGTACCTATTTCCTTAACCCAGCAAAAGCTTCATTGTAAGACTCAAATCATATCATTATACCTTGTCCATGCACTGGCTTTCTTTTCAGTGTTAAATCTGTATTTTTAGCAGTATGAATGATACTGTTTCACTCCATATACAAAATACTAATAAGTAATTAAACATGTTTACTTTAAAATAATAAATAATTAGCCAACCGGAAATTGTTCATTTAAAGCCATTCTTGCATCTGTGAAGCAATAAAATCATTACAGAATAATTAAAACACACCAGTATATGTAACAGAAGACTGACCAGTACAACAACAGTTTACTGCCTCCATGGGTTCCACTTTTAGATAACTGATAAACATCATTCAAAACCTGTCAAAATCATGACTTAGACTATGTTGAAGTTAACAGTTCCCAAAATTCAGAAAGTTCAGAAACCTCTGTATAAAGTTGTGAGCCTTTGACTGAGAAACAAGATATTGTATAAATATTCACATCCCATTAAGGGGGATAGAAGATAATGTTAACTTGAGACAGTAAATGTCGACTGAGGTGTAAATAGGTAAATAAGAAAAGGTCCTATCAAAATTTTCACAGATATTTAAATTTTATCTACCTGTAGACAGAGGCAAACAAGGTAAATGTAAATGTGACAAAAAACACAGAGACGAGACATAACACACAAAAAGAAAAACCATCAGTTACCGCCTTGGAACGGTCAGTCGGCAAAAGGGCCAACTGGGGTGCTTAAACCTGGTTTGTGGAGCGCTCCAACCTCACACTTCCTGAAGGTTTTTCTATCAAACAAACAGTGTAAATAAACATATCCCGTCAAATTGAAACAACTAACAGTAAGCACCTGCATCAGGAGTTAAAACAGATATAATGATAATTTATGATATAATAAGCCAAGGTTGATCAACTGCTGAGGGTGAATATTATATATATATATATATAGTCACCCTAACTAGGATCAGATATTTTACTAAATATATAAAAACAGAAAAAAGTGTTTGATTCACATTTAATCTGCAAACTCTTTTCCATCCTCCTAATTGTCCCAATGATAATTCATTATTGTAACAAAACAATTTTGGATTTTTTTTTTATATGATCAATTATCTAAAAGACAACAGTTTTGTTGTGGTAAATATCTTGGGTTGTCACAGACTTTTCAATTTTCAATTCGATAAGTGCTTAATGTCTCTGATTTGTGTTATTCCTCTAAAATGTACAAAATGTAATGTCTCAGGGTAACATCATGAATTGGTACATGATGTGTATATGGGAAGAAGACATGGGAAAATCATGTGAGGTTTAATAATAACAACTGTAGCATGATAAGGTGTGATATCAACTTCCCACCAAGCTCTTGTCATAGATGGTAGAAGCTTATACCAAGGAGTTATCTCTCTCTGCTGGGCCACAGATTTACTGTCTTCAAGTGCTTACTTGAGATGTTCAAATTTCAATCTTTGCTTTAATTTACTACAACCATGTCACATTTGTCGCCTCTCCTCATGCAATTACCTGTGAGGAAATATCGTCAGACAGGATGATGTTTGTTTGTCCTCAGGTCTTGTGTTGATCCTAGCATGCTTTAATGTGAGATCATATATTATTAATGGGTCCTCCAAGAATAAACATGGTAGCTCAACTTCTACCAAGGACATTAATCAGTCTTGTATTAGTGGGGGGAGGGGGGGCCATGGCGTAGTGGTAGAGTCACCGATTTGTAACTCCTCTGACTGCTTAGCCTCTCACCGCCTGGGTTAGAGTCCCGGTCAGGGCGTGGGACTTAATGTGGGAAGGTCTTCCAGCTGACTTGCGGTGCGCCGGTGATTCTACCCAGACATTTGTCTGGGGTCTTCCTCCACCAAATAGCTGGACATCACTATAATGGTCATAATTGGTCACTGCGATGTATTTCGAAAAATAAAACAAAACAAAAAAAAAAATCATTGAAGACAGCAATGTCTACCTTTCTTTCAAAGTTTTTCAGACAGTACAGTAATTGTACAATGTGAAATGTATAAGTTCACAATTCATGTACCGAATTAGTATATAGTATATTAGTATATACTTTTTGTCCACTCAACATTTTTTCAGACCAATTTTTGTAAAATGCATTGCAAAGATAATTACATTAAACATTTACTCTCTTTTTTTTTTGGCCTGTGTATAAGCATGTTATGAATTAAAAATTTATTCCTACATTCTCATGCAGTATAAATAATAAGATTTTAGTATATTTTTTAATCTAGTGAAGCAAAGTAATATATGTTGTTTAGTTGATAATTTTGCATATTTCTTTTAGTTACACATCCTTTCGAAAGATATGCACAAAATAATCTTTTGCTTGTTTTAAAACAAATCAGACATTTATTCAAGAACTTACTGTTACTTTGGGTCCTTTGGTCGAGCTTCATCCCTTGTTGGTGAAGATTTTACCAGTAACAGTAACAAGTAGGTCCATAAACAAAACCTCTGTCTGTGAAGGAGTCCATGCAACTTGCCCCTTATTATTCCATCTACATTCCCCAATCTTGTATCAACATCACTGTTCTTGGTTGCTAGGTATGCTGGTACGGAACTCAAAGTGTCCAAGGGATAGGAACAAATCCTTTGACACACCTTTGTATTTTCCTTGCCAGTTTTTATTATGCCCTTGGTCTGTTATTTAAAGTACTCTTCACAGCATTGGGGTTAATTTTTAAAGTGTACACAGGTTCCTTTGATGTCTTTAATTTTAATTACCACTTTCGATATTTGGTCAATATTTATTTTGAGCTGGCAGTGGTCACTTTAAAATGTATAAATAAAATGTACATCAAGATGGAACAACAATCTTTTACCTTTTGTGCAAGAATGGCTTAGCCCATTATCCAGTATACAGAAGGTAGAGTGTTCTGGCTCTTCATTGTTGAATGGCAACATGGATAGCTGGCCATTATTTGAACGCTAGAAATATTGCTATACTCTGTTTGTTTGCTTTTCTGCTTGTGTAATGGTCTTGTTTGTTTTCCAACCACTATTGATTGGTGTACAATGGACCAACAATAATTTGTGTACAGACTTATTGAATGAACCACAATACTTTATCATGAACCATAACTTTATTATATTAAAATTAGAGGCATGGTAAGTAAATCACAGGGTATGGGTGGACACGCCTCCGCACTGTACATACTCTGGTGTGTTCTATACATGCTTTGGAGCAAATCACAATAAACATTCTTTGTCTCTTATCTTGGACTCTCCTACTTCTGTAGGAGATGTTTACAGCATTGGCGATTCTTGTGACTAAAACATAGTTTAAAAGAAATAAAGAAAATTGAAGAAAACAAAGAACTTGCCAAAGCCCTTCTTAACAACAGCATGTTTTGTCACAGAGGTGCCCTTAAAACTTTTGCCAAAAATATTTTCATTGAAAAATAAATCATTTTCACACAATGTAGATTTTCTTATTAACTATGTATTTTAAAGATTTTGGTTAACATTTTGTATTTATCACAAGGATATATATATATATATAATTTCATTTTTTTTTATAAATCATTTTACAAATCAGTTTAAACAAATTAACTTTATTTACAGACCGGGTAGCACACTCAGTAGAGCGTAGGCTGCAGGTACAGGTTCGATCCCAGGCCGCGACATACCAAAGTGTTAAAAATAGTAGCGGTATAGCTTCCGTGCTAACGCTCAAGCAAATATAAGGGTAGTTCCATGACTGGTTGGCGCGGTGTCAGGATAATGTGACTGGGTGTGATATCATGCCAGGTATTCATGATATACTATGTACAGTGAAGGCAGCACTATAGCTGCTTCATGTGGACACCGTCTCCAGATAAGTGAAATACTGTTGGTGGGAAGATAAACCCAATAAACAAATTAAATTGAACAATACCATCTGTATTTCTGTTTCAGTTTGTGCGGTTCTATGGCCTTTTAATGCCAGTATTCTGTGTGGTCTACCTGTTGATGTGCATGGTCCATCAGTTGAGGACACTCGCCAAAGGTTAGCATCTTATCTCTTGTTTCTTTTGTTTTTATCTTCTAGTTCAAGTCCGTGGGTAGCAAGACCATGCCCAGACTAAACATCTCTGGTGATACAATCCAAATCAATCAGAGCAACACTGCTAATTCAATTAATTCAATATACTTGGTCAGCTCTATATCAGATATTGGTGTTATATTGATATATATTTTGTCAGCTCTATATCAGATATTGGTGTTTTATATTGATATATATTTTGTCAGCTCTATGTCAGATATTGGTGTGTTATATTGATATATACTTTGTCAGCTCTATATCAGATATTGGTGTGTTATATTGATATTGGTATTTTGTCAGCTCTATATCAGATATTGGTGTTTTATATTGTTATATATTTTGTCAGCTCTATGTCAGATATTGGTGTGTTATATTGATATATACTTTGTCAGCTCTATATCAGATATTTATGTGTTATATTGATATTGGTATTTTGTCAGCTCTATATCAGATATTGGTGTTTTATATTGATATATATTTTGTCAGCTCTATGTCAGATATTGGTGTGTTATATTGATATATACTTTGTCAGCTCTATATCAGATATTAGTGTGTTATATTGATATTGGTATTTTGTCAGCTCTATATCAGATATTGGTGTGTTATATTGATATATATTTTGTCAGCTCTATATCAGATATTGGTGTGTTATATTGATATATATTTTGTCAGCTCTATATCAGATATTGGTGTGTTATATTGATATATATTTTGTCAGCTCTATATCAGATATTGGTGTTTTATATTGATATATATTTTGTCAGCTCTATGTCAGATATTGGTGTGTTATATTGATATATACTTTGTCAGCTCTATATCAGATATAGGTGTGTTATATTGATATTGGTATTTTGTCAGCTCTATATCAGATATTGGTGTGTTATAATGATATTGGTATTTTGTCAGCTCTACCGGTATATCAGATATTGGTGTGTTTTATTGATATTGGTATTTTGTCAGCTCTATATCAGATATTGGTGTGTTATATTGATATATATTTTGTCAGCTCTATATCAGATATTGGTGTGTTATATTGATATATATTTTGTCAGCTCTATATCAGATATTGGTGTTTTATATTGATATATATTTTGTCAGCTCTATGTCAGATATTGGTGTGTTATATTGATATATACTTTGTCAGCTCTATATCAGATATAGGTGTGCTATATTGATATTGGTATTTTGTCAGCTCTATATCAGATATTGGTGTGTTATAATGATATTGGTATTTTGTCAGCTCTACCGGTATATTTTAGATATTGGTGTGTTGTATTGATATTGGTATTTTGTCAGCTCTATATCAGATATTGGTGTGTACTATTAATATAGATTTTGTCAGCTCTATATCAGATATTGGTGTGTTATATTGATATAGATTTTGTCAGCTCTATATCAGATATTGGTGTGTTATATTAATATATATTTTGTCAGCTCTATATGAGATATTGGTGTTATTTTGATGTATATTTTGTCAGCTCTATATCAGATATTGGTGTGTTATATTGATGTATATTTTGTCAGATCTATATCAGATATTGGTGTGTTATATTGATGTATATTTTGTCAGCTCTATATCAGATAAAAATTGGTGTGTTATATTGATGTATATTTTGTCAGCTCTATATCAGATATTGGTGTTATATTTATATATTTTGTCAGATCTATATCAGATATTGGTGTTATATTTATATATTTTGTCAGATCTATATCAGATATTGGTGTGTTATATTGATGTATATTTTGTCAGCTCTATATCAGATATTGGTGTGTTGTATTAATATATATTTTGTCAGCTCTATATCAGATATTGGTGTGTTATATAAATATATATTTTGTCAGCTCTATATCAGATATTGGTGTTATATTTATATATTTTGTCAGATCAATATCAGATATTGGTGTTATATTGATATAAATTTTGTCAGCTCTATATCAGATATTGGTATGTTATATTTAACAAATAATACATGGCCTTGAGGGCAATATGCAAGTTTATAGACTGGTTGGTCAGACCGAGGAAGGAATATGGCCTGAAGCACAGCTGAGGGCCATATACCCTCTGAGGTCTGACCAACCAGTCCGTAAACTTGCATATTGCCCGCAAGGTCATGTTTAATTTGTTATATTATACCGAATTTTAATCCTTTTATCCCTTTTGTTGCTTTCATTTTAGTATGATTTGCTTTTATAATTGTATTTGTTTAGTGTGTGAAATATCTCAAACCCTAGTCGTTGTTTTTATTATTTTCAAGCGATGCAGCAAAAAAATCATGCTCTTCTTTTAAAATTCCATTTTTGTTGATCAAATTAAATAGTAATTGCTACTAGACAAAAACCCGGACTTTTAAAATTTCGTTCGTGTAGGTTTCAAAGGAAGAATCGTGGCTTTTTTTCCTGCTAAATATGTTCGGAAGAGTTTCAGTTTTGTCGCGTTTTTTTTTTTTTTTTAATCCTTAGATTCGCTGAGTTTAACTAAATCTGTCTCCGATAAAGAGGCGAATCACTTGACAGTTTGACAATACCGTCTGTTTGTGTTGTCGTAAACTTAGCACGTCGAAAAAGTCGCGTTTAAACCGTCAAACAACTGGATGACGTCAGAAACAGTCTGTATAAGAATTATGGACCGGGTAGCCGGTCTGTATGCAATTTATGGACTGGATGACGTCATAATAAATATAGAAGGGCGTATGCAAATGAGGTATAATATTGCTATATATTTTGTCAGCTCTATATCAGATATTGGTGTGTTATATTGATATATATTTTGTCAGCTCTATATCAGATATTAGTGTTATATTAATATATATTTTGTCAGCTCAATATCAGATATTGGTGTGTTATATTAATATATATTTTGTCAGCTCTATATCAGATATTGGTGTTATATTAATATATATTTTGTCAGCTCTATATCAGATATTGGTGTTATATTAATATATATTTTGTCAGCTCTATATCAGATATTGGTGTGTTATACATGTATGATATATATTTTGTCAGCTCTATATCAGATATTGGTTTGTTGTATTTATATTGGTATTTTGTCAGCTCTATATCTGATATCGGTGTTTTATATTAATATATATTTTGTCAGCTCTATATCAGATATTGGTGTGTTATATTAATATATATTTTGTCAGCTCTATATCAGATATTGGTGTGTTATATTAATATATATTTTGTCAGCTCTATATCAGATATTGGTGTGTTATATTGTTATTGGTATTTCATTTATAACCCGTAGCTTATTGAAACATTTATTAATACCTCTGTTCAATTTTTAGTTTTGGGATTACAAAATCAGATAAAAATAACCAGATATATTGCTGGGGCTGTCTATAATCCGGATCTACTATTATAAACTTGTGTGAAGCAGGCTCGGAGTTAATTTCAGACCACCATGATCACCACCTTACTCATGTTATTGTCGGTCTGATGATTCCACTTCTTGAACATGTACATGTTGTTTTCCAGCTGGCTACTGCCCCAGTGTGCTTGACTCAACATGGCAAATAAGGCCCTACATGGTGGTTCCTGTCGCACTCTTTACTCAGGCTATTCTACAGTAAGTTGTTGGAACATTTTCATTTTCAAGTTTATTATTATAAACGTCTATCATCATCTTCATTATTCAGACAGAATGTAATGCAGTTTTAATGCGATGTGCCAGTTTGTCTTGGGGTTACCTAAATCAGTTAAATTAATTGTTAGACTTTTGCCGAGATTAAATTATTTTCATGACAACTTACTGAATATTAAACTAGGAAAACATTTAAATTTGTCTGTGGGCAATAGCTACAGTGTTTCAGAGGGGCTTTTTATCAGTAATTTTACAAAAAATCTAGGTAGACTACTTCTAGATAACTTTATCTGTGTTATAATAGTTTGACAAGTTTGCTTTATAAATGAAGAAAATGTGGCAATCCTTAGATATTTATGTGGAATGTGTTATCCATGTTGAAGGAGGTAAGCAACTGTATTGTTTAAAGACATGTTAAAGTTTGTGGGTGAGAGGTAGCTTATGCCATAATGGTCTTGAAGCTCCTGTTTAGGATGAAAGTTTGATTTATCATCTTTATCTTTAAATAAGTTTCCTCTACTTGGTAAGGTATTCCACTAAATGTCCAGTTCTGCAGATGTAATTTAATATGTATGCTATTGCCAATGGCATCTGTGATTGTGTGGTGTGTAGCCATCTTGTAACGACACAGCCTTTCCTTACTTACGATCCTGAAGAGAAGCATAATGTGAAAGGTATTCCACATGTTTGCGGGCACTGGTGATTCTTTCTTCACATCTAGACCTGGTAGCACATATTGGTAGAGCATCGGCTCCAGGTACGAGAGGCGCGGGATTTGAACCTGGGCTGCGACATACCAAAGTCATAAAAAATTGTAGTGGTATAGCTCCCTTGCTATCATCATGCAAATATATGGATAGTTCCACGATTGGTTGGATCAGTGTCAGGATAATGTGACGGGGTGTGGTATCATGCCAGGTGTTCATGGCTTGCTATACACAGTGAAGGCAGCACTATATCTGCTTCAAGTGGACACTGTCTCCTGATAACTGAAGTACTGTTGATGGGACAGTAAGCACAAACTGTATTCATAGTTGTCTGGGTCATCTGCCACCAGTATTAGGTCAACATCGTTATCATGACCCTAAGCTTCTTACTGCAATGTCATACCATATCATACACTATATTGCCAACCTGCACACTTTTGATTGAATGTGATAATACAAATGATTTGTATAAAATATGAAGCATGGCATATCATTTTGTAACAGGTTATCTGACTAGTTGTCAATACATGTCTATACATGTTTGAGGTGCTAGATTAAGTATGCAAACATAGCATTGATACATTAGAAACAAAAATATTACCCCACACCAACCTAACCTGTTTGAAATGATGATAACCAGAAAGGGGTAACAACGTTCTTTCAATAAACTTCAGTTGTCAGCAAGTGATTTAAAGGCCATAAGTAGTAATTTTCATTTTCCAATAACATAATCCACGTCTACTTTGATTCCTGCAATTTGTGACAAATTATGGAGTCATCCCTTTCAATTTACAACCTGCTTGAGTTACTCTGGTGAGTTTTATCCCCCCATCTATACCACTGACTGTATCATATACCAGGTAAGAACATTACATTGTGATTGATTAGTGAGGGGCCCTATCTGTGGATGGCTTAACCTTCTGCCTACTAGACACCATGTTCAGCTATACAAAAGAAAAACAAGAAGACAAAATGGAAAAAAATATGTAATCATTTACCCTAACACAGGTAAACAAGATATAAATTTGGAGCCACATTCGAAAAGATAAATCTGATATGTAGAAAGATTAACATATGTATACACAAGAAAGTATTTTGTTTTAACAATAATTTGTATAAATGCTTAGTATTAACAGCAAAACGAAATGTTGTAGATCTGCAGAATGTGACTAAAATAATTAATAGCCAGTGTGAAAAGTTAAAGGCAGTTTGTAAATAATTCTCTAACATCATTTACATATTTAAGATTATAGAGCAAAGCTATAAAGTTTTATTTTTAATTTGCTTTTCAAAATTTAGAAAATAAGTACTCTCATTCTCTATATGTTTTTAAACAAAGCAAAATATGTATGTCTAACAAAAGACAATAGTTTAAATCTTCCAGAGCTCTGGTGGTTCTACCCAGCTTCCGGTAAATGTCTGGGGTCTTCCTCCACCAAACATTGTGGGACATTGTCAATGTGACTATAATTGTGTCCTTGCAATGTATCAACAACTTAACCCCAAAAATTTGTTTCAAAATCCATTCATGTAGAAAGTTCTGGAATATGTATGTTTTGGAAAAAAGGAAGAAGTATTTAGAATAAAGAAAGAAGTTTTGTAAAAAAACAATACATTATTTATTTTATGCCAAACTGCCAAAACAGAAAATATCAGGACTTTTAGATAAATAAAATGATTTTGGCTATATAATGAGTTCCTGAATTCCCTACTGTTACAATATTTGTTATGTCCCTGACCAGTAGCAGTCACACTGTCTGGCCTACTGTGTATACTTTTGACTTGAGTTCAGCAAAAATGTATTCTCTAATGAGAATATTATTTTGCTAAAACTTTTGGCAACAAAAAATCCATTTTACACTATGTACATCTTACACTGTGTATGTGTTCTAGAATGAAGCAGGTTCAGCAGCAACTCCAAGGTCTTGGTGTCCCCAGCCCAGACATTGCTCTGCTGGACAAACAAGGCATCATGTTTAGAGGGGCACAACTCTTACTCTACCTCGTGGCTGGGGGCCTGGTCACATTCCATGCTTGTGTTATCTCCCTTGTTGTCCAGTTCAACAGCAGGCTGCTAGGCCTTATATTTGGCTGGTAAGAGATGATAGAATTGTGAATGTATGAAAAACTGTTAAGCTGTTGATTTGAAAAAAAAAATGTTCTTATGTTTGAAGATAAAATAAATGAGATTTTTGTAATTAATGTTTTCAGTCCCTTGGAATGGGTTTTTTATTGTTAATAAAAATAAGAACAAAAAAAGTTTCTAGAAAGTATCATATGTTGTGTGTACTTTTCTTCCAAAAACACAGTTACAAAGGCTTATATGTTATATTACAGAAAGGTTTTTATTTTTATGCCATTAATTTAAAGGATCGTATGCAGTTTGGAATGGTTCTATCAGTAAACCTATTAAAGGGAGAGAAACTAAAAAGCATTGTGCACATTGTAGAATTAGTATAAACTGTATGTTTTCTATTGTTTTGAAAGGTGCCCTCCAGCTGTATCTCGGCTGTGTGACTATCTGCTGGTAATGGGAACTATTCTGGCAGTCGGCATGGCAACAACAGTGTGTGGAACTCTGGGTATCCTAACAACATACATTCTCTGCTTCATACAGGTAAGAGTACTGGGCTCTTACATTCATTTAACTCCTTACCCTAAGCCAGCTATATTTTGTTAATAACCCATGCAACAATCTTCTGGCTTCTTCAACATTTTAATGCCCATTTTAAAGAAAGTGCACAGTTATAAAAATTGCAGGAGTTATTGCCCTTTCAATGAGATTTAAGACGTAACAAAGACATTTATGAAATAGGAATCTTGTTAGCCTGTGGATAACTGTTTTAGTTCACAATGCATGCAGCTGAAAGTTAACAATTACAGTATTTAACTATGCTAGAATAATATGTGAAAAGAAAACGTGAATAAAAAAAAAATCTAAATAATTTAAAAAAAAAAAATCAGATTGCATATATAGGTAGCTTTGGATTACATGTTAAGGTCATAATGATAATTTACATTATGCAACATTAATAAAGGTATTATACAGGTTTTGTAACTCACAATTTTCTATTAATTTAAGAAAAGTTCCATTTTGCAGAAAAGAGCTCACTGGCTGTGTATATTTCAGTTACTGCGGTACAGCTACCAGACCCGCCAGACATCCCCAGGTGACCCGAGGTCCAGGTATCAATTCTACATGACAATATTCATGCTCTGGATGTGGCTCCTCCTCCTCAATGGTACCCCGCTTGTTGTCTGGGCCAAGGCTGTACAGTAAGTACCCTGGTGTAAACCCTTAGTATGCTGGATCTATTGATAAACTGACACTTAAAGGTAATATCCGGCAGCTTGGACCAAATTGTTTTTTTTTCTCAAATAACAAAACAAATCATTGTTACCTGAGACCGGACCTGGTAGCGCAATCGGTAGAGCGTCAGCTCCAGGTACGGGATGCCCTGGGTTCGATCCTGGGCCGCGACATACCAAAGCTCAAGCAAATATAAGGGTAGTTCCACGACTGGTTGGCCCGGTGTCAGGATAATGTGACTGGGTGTGGTATCATACCAGGTGTTCACGGCATGCTATACACAGTGAAGGCAGCACTATATCTGCTTCAAGTGGACACCGTCTTCAGATAACTGAAATACTGTTGGTGGGACGATAAACCCAATAAACATTGTTACCTGACAAATTCCTACAAAATACTGTTTATTGGTGCCCTATATCTGTGTGAACAGCAAAGCATAAATCCTCACTTGTTTTTGTAAACAGGTATTTCCAATCAGAGCTACATTGCACAGTGTAGCTATTACTGAACTAAAAAAAACACAACATTGCACAGTGTAGCTATTAGTGAATTTGAAAAAACACTACATTGCACAGTGTAGCTATTACTGAACTAAAAAAAAACACTACATTGCACAGTGTAGCTATTATTGAACTAAAAAAAAACACTACATTGCACAGTGTAGCTATTACTGAACTAAAAAAAAAACACAAAATTGCACAGTGTAGCTATTACTGAATTTGAAAAAACACTACATTGCACAGTGTAGCTATTACTGAACTAAAAAAGAACACTACATTGCACAGTGTAGCTATTACTGAACTAAAAAAAAACACTACATTACACAGTGTAGCTATTACTGACTTAAAAAAAAACTACATTGCACAGTGTAGCTATTACTGAATTAAAAAAAAACACACTACATTGCACAGTGTAGCTATTTCTGAACTAAAAAAAAACACTACATTGCACAGTGTAGCTATTACTGAATTAAAAAAAACACTACATTGCACAGTGTAGCTATTACTGAACTAAAAAAAAACACTACATTGCACAGTGTAGCTATTACTGAATTAAAAAAAAACACTACATTGCACAGTGTAGCTATTACTGAATTAAAAAAAACACTACATTGCACAGTGTAGCTATTACTGAACTAAAAACAACACTACATTGCACCGTGTAGCTATTACTGGACTAAAAAAAAAACACTACATTGCACAGTGTAGCTTTTACTGAACTAAAAAACACACCCACTACATTGCACAGTGTAGCTATTACTGAACTAACAAAAACACTACAATGCACAGTGTAGCTATTACTGAACTAAAAAAACATCACTACATTGCACAGTGTAGCTATTACTGAACTAAAAAAAACACTACATTGCACAGTGTAGCTATTACTGAACTAAAAAAACACTACATTGCACAGTGTAGCTATTACTGAATTAAAAAAACAACACTACATTGCACAGTGTAGCTATTACTGAATTAAAAAAACAACACTACATTGCACAGTGTAGCTATTACTGAATTAAAAAAACAACACTACATTGCACAGTGTAGCTATTACTGAATTAAAAAAACAACACTACATTGCACCGTGTAGCTATTACTGAACTAAAAAAAAAACACTACATTGCACCGTGTAGCTATTACTGAACTAAAAAAAAACACTACATTGCACAGTGTAGCTTTTACTGAACTAAAAAAAAAACACTACATTGCACAGTGTAGCTATTACTGAACTAAAAAAACAACAACACTACATTGCACAGTGTAGTTATTACTGAACTAAAAAAAAAAACACTACATTGCACAGTGTAGTTATTACTGAACTAAAAAAAACACTACATTGCACAGTGTAGCTATTATTGAACTAAAAAAAAACACTACATTGCACAGTGTAGCTATTACTGAACTAAAAAAAACAACACTACATTGCACAGTGTAGCTATTACTGAACTAAACAACAACACTACATTGCACAGTGTAGCTATTACTGAACTAAAAAAAGCACATGACCTCTTACTTTTGAGATCACTTTACATTAATGTCACAAACAGCTTTTACTTAAACTAAGTTATAAGTTTATGCAGTAATAGTTCAAACATTCTCCAGTAGTAAGGTACTGTTACATATATTAATATATTAGATATAGGCAAACTGTTGGACTTAGTATGCATAAAACTACACAAAAACTGGTCTGTCAGACACTCATTAGCAAAAAGTGCTGATCCTGATGAGGCAGCTACCCGCAGATTCTGGCTATCTGTTTGCCAATGCCTGATTCGTTTGTCTTTATCAGATCAATTTAAGATTTCCTTTGCTGAACTCAGAGATTAAAAGAAAGCATAATTATTTTTATGCAGTTTTTTTTTTATTAATATTGATTAAAAGCCCAGTAAGAGTTGTGTTTTTTTCGGTTAACTTGTCTTTTATATCTTTTTTTTATGGCAGCTTAAAGTCTTATCATCAGATTATTTTTTTTACATAAAGCATTGTTTTGCTTCCTTAATTAGAAAGCAGGTTCTGTACTAGAACACACTTTTGGATTTTTGATGCATAAAAATAGCATCTAGAGCCTGATAAATTCAGGAACTTGCCAATCTGTCTGCAAAGTAAATTGCTAGAACATTGCATACCAAACCCAATAAGAGACATTGGCAGATAGTCTCCCCTGAATAATCCCTAAATGCAAGTTGGTCCTTTTATTTGGATTACCCGCTTTTTATGCTTATACTCCTTGGAGTGTAGTTGAATTTTATAGGTGAACCATAATTAACAGGCAATTCCCTTTTCTTGTTGAAATAACATTTGGATAAGTATTTCAAAGGTTTTGAAGTTTAAATTTATGCAAATGTAAGAAGTTTGACTGGTTGTAATTGCACCATTAACAAAAGAACAGGCGATAAAGTCCAAGAATCTCAACTAAAAGGACCTACTGACTATTTGGACTACCTCTGATATTACTAAACAAGGGAGACAATTTTCATTTTAACACTTCATAAACAAATACTGACTATGACCAAGTGTGCTTTGACAGTAATGCCATTTTGTTAAGGCATTTGTGAATAGCGGAGACATTTGTTATAATTTATACATGCACATGACCGCCAAATAAATAAAACCTGCATCATGTTATGATGATTGCTATTGTCAGTTATTAGAAAATTAAGGAAACAATGTTCCAATGCAATATTTATACAGACAATCTAAACAGCACAAAATATTAAATGAAAGCTAAGAAAATCAAAACTTTCAAAAGGTTTGGTTTTTAAAATTTCCATGATTACACAACAGTGTTGTAGTTTATAAAAGCGGTTGTTTCCTACTCTAAATTAAAACAGTGTTTTTGAAATTTTATAAATTGGTGTACTTGTTGGCTAACAAATAAATATAAGAATAAGAAAATGTATCATGTATGGTTTGAAACCTGATGGATTAGTTTTAAAAGTGCATATGGTACAGTTAATGGTAGTTTTTACTGGTTGAAAATTATTTTCTGTTTAATTTATATTGACACTTGTTGATTGGTTTTTTTTGTTATTAAGTCTACTATTTGTACCATCGGTGTATGCTTTGACTGATTTTATTTCAAGAATGAACCCTGAAAAAGTGGGATGCTTTCCTTTAAGTTGACAAATGAATGATTTGGAAAATTGAAATTCATAAGTATAAATGTAATTTAAGCATTAATTGTCAGTTAATACTATAAATTATTGTAATTGTTTAAGCTATGTTAGCAAACCATGAAGGGCAAACCAAGACAACAAATTTATGACAATATTCTTATCACAATCTGTATTACCTTTTCAACATACTGATTAATTTTAACAACCATTCCATCATTTTCTGCAAAAAAAGTAAATAAAGACTGGAAAAAAAAGAAGAGAAAGTCAAAATTAATTGTAACGTAAGCTATGTTTGTTGTTTTTCTCAGGGCATCAGAGGGTATGTACTTCCTACCACATGATCCTAGCAGACTGCCGGGTACTGTCGCCTCCCTGTCATTCCTCTGTTTTCTAGTCTGTGATACACCTTTCGTAGGCAGGTAAGTAGCGGATTTTGGCATTTCTATTTTGTGGCCTTAGTTTTGTATGTTTGAAGGGTAACACCAGCAGAACACCTTATTGTGTGTAGAACATTGACACCTGTTGCCAGGGTAGAAACACTGACCTACCTAAAAATGTTATTTAATTGATACACACAAGATTAAAAAGTTTTGTAATGAAACTATGCCGTGTTACTCAAAATGATACACAAATTATGTTTTTTAACTATTTTTAATAGATAAATCTGGGTTTTTTTATTATGTTTAAATTGTTTTTATTTTGGCAACCTAGGATTCTATCTTTCTTGAACTGGATGTTTTGGTAATATGTTTGAATACTATAGAATTTAGATTTTCTAATGAAAAAAAAATGGTTGGTTTATCTTAGTAATCAAATCAAAAAGTACACTCATCTTGGTATCACATGTGATAAAGTGCTTTCTTTGAGTGGCAATATAAAGGATGCAACAGCACAACTCTGTGGTACCTACATGTTCCTCTGTACTAATGGAATGCATTCCTCAGGCATTAGACCCAGTACTATGTGTACAATTTATCCTAGTGCAGTGATATCCAAAACAATCAACAGTGGTGAGGATTGAAACTAATATTTTCCAGGTGACAAGGTGTACTGGTTGTTACTTGCTCTAAACTTTAACCCAATAGAGGTAATGACAGAAAGCTTCAAAGCTTGGCACACTGTGTCATTTATCACCAAGCTATTGATCAAAGACACAATGTCTTGTCAGAAACTACATTGGAATCAGGCAGCAGGATTTATTTAAGATGTACCTAGACTACTGAGAAAGTTACCATGTGAACCATTGGGCAGCTGGTATCTTTGGACTGTTAGAGTTGTTTGCAAATGATCGAAAATGAAACAATCGACCTTCTTATATTCTGCAAGAAAAACAAGCACAAACGTTGTGAATTGTGGGATACTATAATCCACACCTTTAGAAAAGTCGCATTTAAGGATTACATGTGCCCATTTGAATGTGATGATACTGTTGTACTGGACCTTGTTCTATCTATTCTATCTAACAATGAAATAAACCAGTAATTACATGAAGATTATGGATAATACTTTAATGGTGAATGGTAAATTACAGTAATGTAGTAATACTGTAAATTGGTAAAGAATTTACTAGTAATATAACAAGTATTTGATAACATGTAAGTCATCTTCATAGTAAAGAATTACATTCAGTTTAAGTTCTGTTCTTTTGTAGGTATTCCATGCGGTCGATAGGTCTGCTTACTTATCTTGCATGTACTCAGTTGCTGGTGTTTGGCATGGTGATGTTGTACCGGATATCGTACGTTGTCATAGCAACCGTTGCTACGGTAGCAGTGGCTCAACTATTGGCTGAACTGAAAGGACGATGGACTGCCAGGCCCAAGACAGAGTAATCTCAAGAGAGGGAATACATGAATTTACCAAGCCAATGCAGAAACTCCGAGATGAATTTTAAAAAATTGTCACTAACATTGCCATTGACAAGTCATTGTTTGTTTATTGGGTTTATCGTCCCACCAACAGTATTTCAGTTATCTGAAGACGGTGTCCACTTGAAGCAGATATAGTGCTGCCTTTACTGTGTATAGCATGCCGCGAACACCTGGCATGATACCACACCCAGTCACATTATCCTGACACCAGGCAAACCAGTCGTGGAACTACCCTTATATTTGCTTGAGCATTAGCAAGGGAGCTATACCACTACCATTTTTAACGTCTTTGGTATGTCGCGGCCCGGGATCGAACCCGGGGCCTCCCGTACCTGGAGCCGACGCTCTACCGTTGAGCTACCAGGTCTGGTGACAAGTCATTGTGTCAGCTTATTGTCATCATCATATGTCATCATTGTAAATTGTTTCATCTGTTGAAACAGATCACTGTAGGTGTTTGATTGACTTTAAATATACATTTCGCTTCACAGGGGCAGATATATGTTGACTTTGATTTTAAAACTGAGATTTGATTAATTTAATGTACATCTGTATATTATTTAAAATATAATTATGCATTTAGTTAGGATATGGACAATGCATTTTAATTAATTATTTATGTATTATACAAAAGATCACCTAGAAAAACACATTCATCATTAATTTAAAAATGCTTAGCCTTTATTTACCAGTATATTATCATTTACATGTAACACATGTAATATATATATATATATATATATATATATATATATATATATATATATATATATATATATATATAATATATGAGCTAAAAAATAAGAGATACTGTTTTTTATAAAAAATGTACAATGAGTCAAAAGATGTCATTATAAATATATTAATTCATGTGGTTGGGTGGAATTTCAAATACCTCAAAGAGATATGGATAGCATTGTTCCATCAACTAAGTTGTCTTTCTTGAAGACAAAAATTGATATTTTATAAAACTTTGAAATGATGCAGTTAGATACGTGTTTATAATTCTAATAAAGAACTGCATGAGTGCAGCTCGGGAGCATGAAGAAGAACTTACAATTCAGAGTCAGTTACTAATAAACAGAAACTTTATATTGCAATATGTTATAAAAACACAATTGACAAGTTGATGTCATAAAGACGATGCATGTTTACACTGATTTTGTATGTGTAAAAGGACAATTATGTTGTTTTGTTAAATTTATGGATTTGATTAAAATCAGATTTTGTACATGACTTTGTATATAAGCTTAATTTAAAATAATACCATTTGAGATGCTGCTGGTATATTGCATATACTGGTGAAAGCAGATGAAGCATCATAATTAGACATTTAATTAATTTATTTAAGTTTCTGTTGAATATTTAGTTGAGCAGTACCAAAACTTAAGATAGATTTAGGTCTATTTTATCTGCTTTTATCATACTTTAACACGTCTCAGATTGTCTCCCTTTTTCTATACATATTAAAATATTTTCAAGTAGTTGCATTTGTAAATGCATACAATTTGCCATCATTATAGATTTTTTTTATTGTTTTTACATTTTCTCAGAAAATTGTGGAAGTGAAGTGTAAATAAAACTTGATTTGTGTGCAAATTGCTCAGACTGTACTTTTTTAATTATTTACATGCTTGCATTAAGGAATGCAATATTGTTTTCATTTATAATTTAAAAAATTGGTTATTTTAGCATGGTTTGATGTTTATAAATTTATAGGCAAATAATATTCCATATACTTCAACTTTTGTAGCTAGTTATAAGGTGATATACACACTACAATGAAAGAGTTGAGGTGTTTATAGCTTCAAAACATGTCACATTTGGCACATTGACAAATGGTGCAGATAAACTGCAGTGTCTGATTTGTGTGTTAGATAACAAATGGTGCAGATAAACTGCAGTGTCTGAATTGTGTGTTAGATAACAAATGGTGCAGATAAACTGCAGTGTCTGATTTGTGTGTTAGATAACAAATGGTGCAGATAAACTGCAGTGTCTGAATTGTGTGTTAGATAACAAATGGTGCAGATAAACTGCAGTGTCTGATTTGTGTGTTAGATAACAAATGGTGCAGATAAACTGCAGTGTCTGATTTGTGTGTTAGATAACAAATGGTGCAGATAAACTGCAGTGTCTGATTTGTGTGTTAGATAACAAATGGTGCAGATAAACTGCATTATCTGATTTGTGTGTTAGATAAACTGTTCCTACACAAACTATCCATCTCTGCTTTCAATGTAGTGGGCAAAAGGTTAAAGGTCGAGCACTAAGACCAGTGGACCCCCAGAACTGCTGAAGAGTAGGTCGCTGACACCCTATGATAACAACGTCAGACACCTACGACCTCTCCATTCTGTTACTCTCCTTTCATCTCCTGTGGGATATATCATTCACTTTTGGCCATTTCTGGTCATGATATTTCATTGGTTGCTTCAAAATCCGATTAAGATTTCAGTCCAATGATAAAGCTTGTTTCTTTCGATTGTGACACTGGGCGCATTATTGTTATACTTCTAGTCTCCACGCACAAGAGTATGGATTTTGTAAGCAATTTTTGCCAATTGTTCTATTCCTCTTAATAAGATGAGAGAAAAGTTACCCACGGTTGACAAATGTAGTAAAACGGAAAAGTCAAGCGTGGGTATCCGATGATGCCAGTTACATCACACGTACCACATTTCACTAGAATGTCTGTATGGTGTATTCTTGTCCACTCTAAATTGTGGTTGATTCAGTAAATATTGTATTTCATTAAGTATTGTATTTTATTAATGACATTTGTTGTAACTTTAAACCAATGGGATATGTAACTTCGATGAGTTTGCTCTGTTACAGGATATTAACTGTGTGATTCTTCCTTTCACATCTTACCATTGAAATATTTAATACTTTTGTCCACTTGTAAGGGATGAGCAGATTCGTTTTATTTCCATTAGTTGATTTTGTAGGTTGTTTTGAAACTGCTTGTATATCAAAAGATGTATACAGTAACATTTTACAAACATGTGTTTTTAGTATTTTTTCTACATGTAATAATAATGCGTGCATATGGTATGTGGTCCAAACCTTTGTATGAACATTTTGTTTCATTTGTTTATTAATTTACTGACAGTAAGCATTTGATTTTGGTGTTGTTATCAGCGCTATTTAGTTTCCTTTGTCCAACTATGGAATATGGTAACAGGCATTAAGAATTTCATGAGATGCAGAATAAAAGTAAAAAATGTACTACCTACTTATGGGAAAGGGGGGTGGGGGAGGAGGGGGGTGGTGTATTTAATTGTGTCTTTTCATACTTCAAAGACATTAAATGTCATGTTAATAACAGGTAATTTTGTGTTTAATACAATAATGGACACTGGTATAGGAAAATGTATCAAATAGTAGTTATTGTGAACAGATGTTTTTCATGAAACTTATCCAGTGTTTATACAATTTTAAATAAATTTCCATGAAAACTTGATTCATTATTGTCTTTTTTCATTGTCAAAGGGGTTGTTGTATGGATGAAACTATGAACTCATTTTAAAATAACCCAAATAAAACAATAATTGTGTTTTGTGAGGTTAATTTAAATTAACATATTTGTTCTAACACTATAATGGAATAATTTAATAAAATATTTTAGTAAATGTGATTCAGTTATGATTATTTCAGCAACAATTACCCATCACTCCCTGCCACTAGAAATACAATCGGTTATTATATGGAAGCTGACATTGAATCTTTGAATGGTCTTTGAACTCTTGAAAAGAAGTCACAATTTTTATATGTGTCATTTAAATGATGGAAATGGTATTAACATGCACTTAATACAACATTATTTTAATTGTTTTATATTTCTAAGTAACACACTATTTACTTCCTCAACATAATTAAAACAGTTGAAACAAACATAAACTGCAGTGGCTCTAGGCCTGCTGACAATAATGGATTGTCTCCCCTGAATAATCCCTGAGTGCAAGTAGGCCATTTCATTTGTTTTACTCGGTTTTCATGCTTGTGCTCAAAAATTACTCACTGTGTCCAGTATGTAGCATTACATTTGTGTGGATATTCTTTATTATAACTGGTCTTAATTATCATACAATATATTCAATTTTATTTACAAATGTTTAAGAAAGGTGTGTCTATGGCTATGAATTGCAAGTAATTTGTATTGGTATAGCTTTATAATGTATGTTGGCTTATACTTACGTATGTGTATGCAAGCCTGTTAAAACGACTTTGTCGTGCAACTGGTTGAATTTGTATTTTTAAGTTTTGTTATAAAAGGCAAAACTTTGTTGAAATTCGATTATTAAAGGACTGAAATATTGCCTCAAATCACTACCATCAACACGAAAATGATTTTCTTCAAATGATTGTGCTGTCTTTAGGTTGGGAAATAAGAAAAAAATCGCAACGCATGTTATTAGACATGCTAAGACCAAAGCGCAGAATCTCTTCGGCACGGTACATGTATATATGTCATCATAGGTTGTATGCTCTGTTGCATCAAACATCGCGACAAACGCCAATACAATTCATAGACATTTAAATAGTCATATTATTACAATATCTTAATTTTCCTTGTTGGCGTAAGAGGTAGAAAACAACACATTATATTAATCAAAAAGTAAAATATATGAGGGCAGAAACAGCATCCAGTATTGGTGTTGCTCTTGTTAACTAGTAGTCTGTTGTTCCAAAGTCTTATCATTATTTTAACAATATCGTCATTTATGCAAATGCTTTTTTTCTGGTACGAACTAGGCTAATCTTGGTAAACATCGTCGTACTAATTTTTTAAAAAGTCATTGTTATCTTTGCTCGACGATATTTTTACATATTTGTTACAAATTATCGTCGTTTGCGCTCAAACACACATTGTTTTAGGACATTATATTAACTGTCAAAACAATATTTTTATTAATTTGTAATAGTAGTTATTTAAATAGAGACGTTTATTTGCAATTAAAATAGTGATCAAAGATTCTTGGTGTGATTTTGACAGTTTATGGAAAACATCTAAGTATTAACTTTTGGCTTCAAGTAATTGGTAGCCCATTGAAACTTACTCAGAAAGTACGCTTCATACGAATTTGAAAAAGCAACAGTAATACAAATTACAAGAAATTTAGAAACGAAAGTCTTTCACAACCTCTTGGTTTTTAAAGCTAGCTTCCCTTTGATATAATGGGCTGTTTTAGCTGACCAATCACATGATCGTTTAGCTGTGCTCTGAACTTATCGAACGATCCAATAGTATCACGTGATCAATGGTTCATAGGAATGAATAATAACAAACCAGCAATGCATAGAAAAAAAAACTATGATGTTATTTTTATTCTTTGGTTATAATTGACCACTTGTTTTCAAGTTCAGAACAATGGGCCTATTGTATTGTGTTTGTTGACGGAACTATTACAGTATCAGAGCATCGCACCCAGACAGGATGGCTGACACATGTGAATGTTTGCTTTCCCTCCCACAACTTCCCCATCAAACAACAACAGTAGATTTATGTGTCAATGGGGTGAGAAAATTTAATTCTGATATGACCGCAAAACGTGATATTAAGGATTTAAAAGTATAAAAATGAATTGTGTTCCTTAATTTTAATATTTTGTATAATCTATTTATAGATCTTACACAAATAAAGAAATTGACATTCCCCTCTAAATGACGTTTATGGTAAATAATAATGACTTTATCCTATGATTGCATTAATCACTTCATATGATGTAGATACTTAGCGGTTAACTACGTTTTCTCACGGTCTATTGGCGCCGCGCGGGATGTTGATTGTCGTCTTCATTCGGAACACTTCGGCTTTAACTTTCTGAAACGCCATTTTCCGAACTTGTACGGAAAGTACCGGTGATGGTGCGAATGTGTCATCTGTCTTGAAAAAGTAGTTTGCCTAATGTCATGTTTTCTGTAGACTTAAAGACTTCTTGCACATGCCTGTAAATGGTAAACTCGACCTATTACAAATAAAATGACAAGAAAATGTGTGTTTTCATAATCGATTGCCTCCATTGATTTTATCCACCATCTACATAAACAGTTTATTGTTGTTGTTTTATTACATGAGTCACCATCCCAATTCTAGAATTTATCACATTTTTGTTCTCTTTGAGATCGTGAAAAGAAAATCTAAGGATATTTAGGATAATACATGGTTTTACATCAAATACAGTCTGCGTCCATTACAATAAGGTAGTAGATTGTGGCGGTTTTCATGAATTTCATGAAATATTTTTACGAAAACCCGGCAAAATGTCTGAATATATTTTGGAATTTCATTAATACTAACTCAAAATGGTTTCTTCTCGGGAAATGATTGAATCCAACAACTAGCTATATTGACATTTCATTTGCTATGACCTCCACAATTAATACCTGCCTATAACATTTGAAAAAATAACTCATATGTATCTAAATAATTAATTTTCCAAATGGCTTTAAATACCGACGCCTTTCTAATCAGGTTGTTTGTCATATGAAACATCAACAAATTCGACATTGCGAACATGTGCACAAGTGGGGCGAAGATATCCAGGCCGCGCTAGAACGGGACCCACTGTTATACATTTATAAAAAAAAATGGCTATTACATTATAATCACAATTTATTACTCTGCATAACTTTCCAGCGTCATGTTTATTACTCTCACGGCATAACTTTTTAGTGTGATGCTTATTACTCTCAAGGCATAACTTTTCAGTGTAATGTTTATTACTCTCAAGGCATAACTTTTCAGTGTAATGTTTATTACTCTCACGACATAACTTTTCAGTGTAATGTTCATTACTCTCACGACATAACTTTTCAGTGTAATGTTTATTACTCTCACGGTATAACTTTTTAGTTTGATGTTTATTACTCTCAAGGCATAACTTTTCAGTGTAATGTTTATTACTCTCAAGGCATAACTTTTCAGTGTGATGTTTATTACTCTCAAGGCATAACTTTTCAGTGTAATGTTTATTACTCTCAAGGCATAACTTTACAGTGTAATGTTTATTACTCTCAATGCATAACTTTTCAGTGTAATGTTTATTACTCTCAAGGCATAACTTTTTAGTGTGATGTTTATTACTCTCAAGGCATAACTTTTCAGTGTGATGTTTATTTCTCTCAAGGCATAACTTTTCAGTGTAATGTTTATTACTCTCAAGGCATAACTTTTCAGTGTAATGTTTATTACTCTCAAGGCATAACTTTTCAGTGTGATGTTTATTACTCTCAAGGCATAACTTTTCAGTGTAATGTTTATTACTCTCAAGGCATAACTTTTCAGTGTGATGTTTATTACTTTCAAGGCATAACTTTTCAGTGTAATGTTTATTTCTCTCAAGGCATAACTTTTCAGTTTGATGTTTATTACTCTCAAGGCATAACTTTTCAGTGTAATGTTTATTACTCTCACGGCATAACTTTTCAGTGTGATGTTTATTACTCTCACGGCATAACTTTTCAGTGTGATGTTTATTACTCTCACGGCATAACTTTTCAGTGTGATGTTTATTACTCTCAAGGCATAACTTTTCAGTGTGATGTTTATTACTCTCAAGGCATAATTTTTCAGTGTGATGTTTATTACTCTCAAGGCATAACGTTTCAGTGTAATGTTTATTACTCTCAAGGCATAACTTTTCAGTGTGATGTTTATTACTCTCAAGGCATAACTTTTCAGTGTGATGTTTATTACTCTCACGGCATAACGTTTCAGTGGGATGTTTATTACTCTCAAGGCATAACGTTTCAGTGTGATGTTTACTTCTCTCACGGCATAACTTTTCAGTGTGATGTTTATTACTCTCAAGGCATAACGTTTCAGTGTAATGTTTATTACTCTCAAGGCATAACGTTTCAGTGTGATGTTTATTACTCTCAAGGCATAACGTTTCAGTGTGATGTTTATTACTCTCAAGGCATAACGTTTCAGTGTGATGTTTATTACTCTCAAGGCATAACTTTTCAGTGGGATGTTTATTACTCTCACGGCATAACTTTTCAGTGTGATGTTTATTACTCTCAAGGCATAACTTTTCAGTGTGATGTTTATTACTCTCAAGGCATAACGTTTCAGTGTAATGTTTATTACTCTCAAGGCATAACTTTTCAGTGTGATGTTTATTACTCTCAAGGCATAACTTTTTAGTGTGATGTTTATTACTCTTAAGGCATAACTTTTCAGTGTGATGTTTATTACTCTCAAGGCATAACGTCTCAGTGTGATGTTTATTACTCTCAAGGCATAACTTTTCAGTGTGATGTTTATTACTCTCAAGGCATAACGTTTCAGCGTCATGTTTATTACTCTCACGGCATAACTTTTCAGTGTGATGTTTATTACTCTCACGGCATAACTTTTCAGTGTGATGTTTATTACTCTCAAGGCATAACTTTTCAGTGTGATGTTTATTACTCTCAAGGCATAACGTTTCAGTGTGATGTTTATTACTCTCAAGGCATAATTTTTCAGTGTGATGTTTATTACTCTCAAGGCATAACTTTTCAGTGTGATGTTTACTTCTCTCACGGCATAACTTTTCAGTGTGATGTTTACTTCTCTCACGGCATAACTTTTCAGTGTGATGTTTATTACTCTCAAGGCATAACGTTTCAGTGTGATGTTTATTACTCTCAAGGCATAACTTTTCAGTGGGATGTTTATTACTCTCACGGCATAACTTTTCAGTGGGATGTTTACTTCTCTCACGGCATAACTTTTCAGTGTGATGTTTATTACTCTCAAGGCATAACTTTTCAGTGTGAAGTTTATTACTCTCAAGGCATAACTTTTCAGTGTGATGTTTATTACTCTCAAGGCATAACTTTTCAGTGTGATGTTTATTACTCTCAAGGCATAACGTTTCAGTGTAATGTTTATTACTCTCAAGGCATAACTTTTCAGTGTAATGTTTATTACTCTCACGGCATAACGTTTCAGTGGGATGTTTATTACTCTCAAGACATAACTTTTCAGTGGGATGTTTATTACTCTCAAGGCATAACTTTTCAGTGTAATGTTTATTACTCTCAAGGCATAACTTTTCAGTGGGATGTTTATTACTCTCAAGACATAACTTTTCAGTGGGATGTTTATTACTCTCAAGGCATAACTTTTCAGTGTGATGTTTATTACTCTCAAGGCATAACGTTTCAGTGTAATGTTTATTACTCTCAAGGCATAACTTTTCAGTGTAATGTTTATTACTCTCAAGGCATAACGTTTCAGTGTGATGTTTATTACTCTCACGGCATAACGTTTCAGTGGGATGTTTATTACTCTCAAGACATAACTTTTCAGTGGGATGTTTATTACTCTCAAGGCATAACTTTTCAGTGTAATTTTTATTACTTTCAAGGCATAACGTTTCAGTGTGATGTTTATTACTCTCAAGGCATAACGTTTCAGTGGGATGTTTATTACTCTCAAGGCATAACTTTTCAGTGGGATGTTTATTACTCTCACGGCATAACTTTTCAGTGTGATGTTTATTACTCTCAAGGCATAACTTTTCAGTGTGATGTTTATTTCATCTTAAAACTTACTTTTGCAATTTAAGAAGACTGTTCATATTTTATTTCTAAATTTAAACGTGTTCTATTGAATCAGTTGAGGTATGTTTTTATTTTTAGACAGACAACAAATATTTCCGCATTTAGCTACAGTCAGTTGTTTTCTCATAATACTATCATTAAAACATTATAAAAAGACATCGAAATCAACGACATACTCCCTCGTTTTCCGCCAATTGTTAGACTTAAGTACAATAATGATACCAAGATTCCTTACAACAGAACAAATACTTTTTCTAAGTGCATAGTACCTAATGACCGATTTCCTCACAAAATACCGCCACTGAGCCACGGAAGCACTTTAAACATTAGGATTGTCATGGCATGTGAAATAAATGTTCACAATGTTAATGAATGTTTTAAAACAATCGAGAGTATATCAGAGACGTCAACAGGTCTGTGAATCATTATCCTGGTACATTGTGTACCAACTTATATAAGCGAAGATATTTGCTACAACTTCCTGCACACTATAAGAAGAAATATCCCTAAAGAAGACTAAATTATCTTCCCCATGTATTTTTATGTTAGCCGGAATAAATCACAGACTGTTTACACTTGTCAATGATAATCATTATGTGATAATCTACAAGACCTTAATGAACGACATTCTATGATATCAGTATTTTCATATCGTTCAACTAGAAAGCTGTAAAGGTGTCATTAGACTTCGCCGTTTCCCAAGTGGTTTAAACGTTTATCAACAAATAGATTTGTTTGACATTTAAACTAAGCTTTCTTCTTAAACGAACAATCACGTTGTCTAGACAATTTAATTGTGTGTAGATATACCGTCGTTATTTCTTAAGCGATTATATACTGATGGCAATGAATAAAACATTCTTAATGTTTAAAGTGAAAAAACTTATTCTCAGTTTATTTAAATGATCCATAATGAAGGATCTCTTTAGGCGGAGTAATAAAGTTCAGCAAAGACCAAACCAACAAACACTTACAACAAAACTCGGCAATTCAACCACCAGCAACAAACCAGTGCAGACGAGAGCCGTGTAACCTACATGTCTAACACAATGAAAGCCATTGGGATTTCCTCCCAGTCGATTGAATCCAACGCTAGTGTGGTAATGATGACAACATCTTCGACGATGGCTACTTCATCTCGAGCTTTGCGACAGAAACTTCCATTTTACCACTTTATTTTAAACACTTCAAATTAAATACTTCAACTTAAATACTTCAATGTAAACACTTCATTTTAAAGTGTTGTTTTTCATCCGTCATATTGCCAACACACTTGACATTTAAAGTCACCAATGTAGAACAAGAAACTAATTATGCAATTTTCTGGGATAACACGTGCTACAATTTCAGAAACGCGACAATTTTCGTGCACATGTTTTAAATTATCACAAAGGTATTCATTGTGATAACTTTTTTGTCTTCGTCGCTTGACACAAACAAATGAAAATAAGAATATAAACAACCATCACAATAGCATGATTAAAAAAGAAAGTTGGAACAAGTAAAATTAAAAACAACAACTTTTTAACTTTCGTTTAATACAACAGAGACGCAGAAAATATATTTGATATCATGACAAACGAAATATTGTGATAAGCAATTGTGGTGTTAAACTTAAAAACAATCAGAGAAAAATAATCAATTCCTAATAATGCTAATCTCAGCAAGTGTTTATATACATATATATTTTCCTCTTCACATAAAAGTTGTTTAAATATAAAGTTTACCGCTGGATCTTAAATAGTATCTTCCTATGTGTGTGAAACATGTATGCAAACGAACAACAACATGTTATTTTAGTTAAATTTTAGTTGCAGAAAATAACGAGAACTTAGTCTACTAAGCCTTGATTTGGCACGCTGTTTTTTGGTACATTCTAAGTATTGCGCAGACACGTATATACACCATTTATATTCATGATGTGTACATATAATTTTATAATATCGTTGTGCTAAGACAAAACTAGATGTACAATATTTAACGACTCTCTCATATCTGGCTGTTATATTTATTGATCAGCAAATCTATTGAAGTATTTTATCGTGACCATTTTAACCTCACTAGCTATAGTGACGATCATTTAATCGATTTGAAATAATAAGCTGTCAGATTGATTAAAAAACGATCACATAAACCATATTTTTTTAATATAAACTATTTCACTTGTATTGATTATCCACTCGTAATGACTGTATGCAATATGTGTCAACTTTGACCACGATTCCTAATGCATAACGTTCTAAACTACATAGCACAGAAATACATTTATGCATTACTTTCTGCCATTTGGAGGCAAGACATTTCATATAATGTGATTACAATGTAAACGAAGAGAGTCAATCACAACAATTTGCGCGATTTGAGAAGAATGAAAGCAAGCACTGAATATCTCGATGAAGGGCCTGCTCTCGACTGTTTAACCTCTCTTGTCGTGGATGATTTGACACTTGTCAATGATGGCGTCTGGAAACCAGAAACAAAAAATAGTATTTTTAATAATTACATTTTAAGTATACGGATATACATGTAGGAAAAAGCATGTTTTATAAATGGTAAATAATTACTTAAAATAGTGAATGCTAAAGAGCTGTCTGAGGTCTATCAATAACATTTAATGGAACGCCCTCTTTAGAAAGTAAGTATTTTTCCATCCATGAAGTGACATTGGTTTATCTTTTTGTGTGCACAAACATCAATGAACTTTCAGGACAGTTTCATTTCCGTACACTGTACACTGAACGATACGAACTTTGCTATTCTGAGCGTATGATTTTATTCGGATTTTTTACGATATAATCCACGCGTGACTTACCGTGGCCAATGCCGAGACACGTTCCCCACTCCTCGAGACTGATGCTGTTAGAGTCGTCTGCATCACACTGGTTAAGGAAGGGAACCAGGCAGTGTTCCATGGGCTTAATGGACGCGATGATGTACATCAGCTCTCGTCTGGTTACAGATCTTGGGAGGGGGAGAAAGCATACATCATTCTTAATGTGCGACATTTATTGACCAAAACTATATTCATAGTTGTATGCCACTTATGTGACAAAATTAATTATGATTGTAGTCAAGAACTAGGTTAGACAGCTGTCAGTGGAAGATGGCTGGATCCTTCAAAGTTTGCCCATGCCTAATCAAATACACCTCGAATAAAAATGATTAAGGGAAACAGCTACATAAGGAAATATTTGTTCTGTGCATAGCACTAAGATTGTTTGGCACTGATTTCATTTAAGAAAGGAAAATTACAGACACCATGGCTATCATCTGTCAATTAATGCTATCTACATTATGTAATACAATCGTTTCAATAGTTACAAAACGCCATGCATCTCTAAATGACATTTGTTTCATGTCTCAGATTGGCACCAATACCTGTCTGTGGGATGGACGTCAAGGTCACAGAACTTCCACAGAACGGCATCGGCGTGTGTGTCGTCGTGAGTGGCGGCCTCTACCAGATCTAGGTAATCGTCCAGCTCCTGTCGGTTAGCCTATCGGAAACACGCAAAGGTCAAGGTCATGGATCAATGCCATTCAAAAGGTTGCGTGTTTTCCAATGCATGCATTATAAAAAAAATTGACAATGGACTTAACTAAGGTCAATTACATTTACACGAACCAGATAGTTGAGATAAATCTTAAAATATCAAGGCCAATAACAACCTCAAATTAAAGAATTAAA
The DNA here is from genome assembly GCA_007844125.1 of Sinonovacula constricta. NCBI lineage: Eukaryota > Metazoa > Mollusca > Bivalvia > Cardiida > Solecurtidae > Sinonovacula > Sinonovacula constricta. The sequence goes on along the minus strand of CM017564.1, from coordinate 35,451,221 downwards.
GAATTCATATTTAAGCGGATGTTAGCTAATGTAGAAGATACTTTTCCAGATCAGTTAGCTCCAATGTCTACACTAATGGCAGCAAGGTTATCATCGAAACGTTTAAAAAGCAATTGTATGTAGGCATTTAATGACATAACAAAAATCACCATTGTACGGTGGTTTACGTACCAGATCCCTCATGACCCTGAAGAGCCAGTCCCTCATTCGCTGGGGGAACTGGTTAAACTCCTCCTCTGGGCACTTAGACAGCTCTGAAAACACGTTGGCGGGACAGTGTAAAGATGTCAATGTAAACAGAAATCAAATAAGAAATAATGGTTTATCACTGAACTCGATAGCAGTTGCTGTCATTATAAAATTTAAATACATGTATAAACTATATTTTTTGTGATGTGAATATACAAATGCTAGAAGAAAAGATCATGGATGTTATGCCCCGCAAAAACGTATGGTAGACTTTTGGTGACTGATTGATAAAATTGCAGTACCTTATGGCAAACGATCAACCCTTAATCAAATATAACTGAGCACACCATGTCTTCTCATCGGTGCAATAAACAGGTTGGTATATTCTTGCTTCTTTCTAGTACTTTTACGTATTTACATTTAAAATAGATACATAAATCGATACATTTTCGCAGCAAGAAAAAATCTAGTTTGTATTCTGAATGCTAATTTATGCAATGTGTTTGAAGGCTGATGTTTCTGTTATTGCCTGCTACGCTGATATCAAATTTATTGCTTGCTATTGTAAACACTAGGAATATATAGCATAACTGTTTTCACCAATAAAAGTGCTTGCCCTATGCCTAAGAGTGAAAGGCGAGGGTACACAATTCGTTCGTTCGTACACAATAAAACTAACCAGTTGCGCAGTCCTGTATTTGGCTAGTGAATACAAACTATCATAAAGGCACTGCTCTCATGGGTGACACGAAGTGAGAGGTAAACTTTACCCTATACATGTATGTCTAAGCAAGGTGCTGGTGCTTGTATAGAGCTAGTGTCTCTGGCAATCTGATCACCTCGGCCTTTATGCTATGCAAGAGACCTCTGACATAATAAGGCGCCATCTTGGATCTACTTTGTGTGTCTTAGTTTTAATACTGGGTATTTAATGTTGACTTTTCAATTTTCCGTAAATCATATAGATTGCATTGATAAAAAAAATCGTTGTTATTGCAAGATATACTCAACTAAATGATATATATATAATTTGTTACTTTCTCGCGAACGGACACTGTTTCATAACTCAGGCGACGCACTTTGGTGTATTCTAGAGCTATGTACGAGGTGTATTTTACGAACCATACGGAAATACCCGAAGTTTTACGATTGGTGTCTCTGGTTAAGACATTTGTCTACGTGGTATTGTTAGGTACACTATGTTCACCGCTATATTTTAATTTTAACATGTACCCATAGTATAATTTATTGTTGTATATTGCATTGTATTTTCTTGTAGTATATTGCTTTGTATTTTATCTTTATATATTGCATTGTAGTTTTTTGTTTCATTTTAGTATATTGCATTGTATTTATTGTAGTGTATTGGATTGGATTTTATTATAGTTTATTGCATTGTGTTATATTGTAGTGTATTGTATTGTGTTTTATTGTAGTACATTGCATTGTATTTTATTGTTGTATATTGCATTGTATTGTATTGTAGTATATTGTATTGTATTTTATTGTAGTACATTGCATTGTGTTTATTTTTAGTATATTGTATTGTATTATAGTTTATTGTATTGTATTGTAGTATATTGCATTGTGTTTTTGTATTATATTGCATTGTATTGTATTTTAATGTATTGTATTTTATTGAAGTATATTGCATTGTGTTTTATTATAGTTTATTGCATTGTGTTTTATTGTAGTTTATTGCATTGTGTTTTATTTGTGTTATTGCAGTATATTGAAGCGTATTTTATTGTAGTGTATTGTAGTGTATACATAAGTCGCACCTTTACAGGCGCTGTAGTAGTCGAGGCGGACTCTGTCCAGCTGATCATTGCTACATCCGGGCTGTCGACTCTTACACAGACAGTGGTCTCGGTCCAATTCACATTCCGTGTTGTACGTCACGTTATTGGTACTGCACACCTGCACATACACAGGATAAAATACATTACACTTTATACGTCTAGTCAAAATGTGAAGACAAATTACTTGTTTCTTTCCAAACCGAGAGAGTCCCGGTCGGTCATTAAACTGACTGTGGAGAGGTTGTAGATGACCGGGGTTGGCCGGTTCCTCTGTTCAATCACTGTGGTTGGCTGGTACCTCAACTCAACTACTGTGGTTGGCCGGTACCTCAGCTCAACTACTGTGGTTGGCTGGTACCTCAACTACTGTGGTTGGCAGGTACCTCTATTCAACTACTGTGGTTGGCTGGTACCTCAACTCAACTACTGTGGTTGGCCAGTACCTCAGCTCAACTACTGTGGTTGGCCGGTACCTCAGCTCAGCTACTGTGGTTGGCCGGTACCTCAACTCAACTACTGTGGTTGGCCGGTACCTCAACTCAACTACTGTGGTTGGCCAGTACCACTGTTCAACTACTGTGGTTGGCCGGTACCTCAGCTCAACTTCTGTGGTTGGCTGGTACCTCAACTCAACTACTGTGGTTGGCCGGTACCTCTGTTCAACTACTGTAGTTGGCCGGTACGTCAGCTCAACTACTGTGTTTGGCCGGTACCTCAACTAAACTACTGTGGTTGGCCGGTACCTTTGTTCAACTACTGTGGTTGGCAGGTACCTCTGTTCAACTACTGTGGTTGGCCGGTACCTCAACTCAACTACTGTGGTTGGCCGGTTCCTCAACTCAACTACTGTGGTTGGCAGGTACCTCAACTCAACTACTGTGGTTGGCCGGTACCTCAGCTCAACTACTGTGGTTGGCCGGTACCTCTGTTCAACTACTGTGGTTGGCAGGTACCTCTGTTCAACTACTGTGGTTGGCCGGTACCTCAACTCAACTACTGTGGTTGGCCGGTTCCTCAACTCAACTACTGTGGTTGGCAGGTACCTCAACTCAACTACTGTGGTTGGCCAGTACCTCTGTTCAACTACTGTGGTTGGCCGGTACCTCAGCTCAACTACTGTGGTTGGCCGGTACCTCAGCTCAACTACTGTGGTTGGCCGGTACCTCTGTTCAACTACTGTGGTTGGCCAGTACCTCAGCTCAACTACTGTGGTTGGCCGGTACCTCAGCTCAACTACTGGGGTTGGCCGGTACCTCTGCTCAACTACTGTGGTTGGCCGATACCTCTGTTCAACTACTGTGGTTGGCCAGTACCTCTGTTCAACTACTGTGGTTGGCCAGTACCTCAACTCAACTACTGTGGTTGGCCAGTACCTCTGTTCAACTACTGTGGTTGGCCGGTACCTCAGCTCAACTACTGTGGTTGGCCGGTACCTCAGCTCAACTACTGTGGTTGGCCGGTACCTCAGCTCAACTACTGTGGTTGGCCAGTACCTCAGCTCAACTACTGTGGTTGGCCGGTTCTTCAACTCAACTACTGTGGTTGGCCAGTACCTCTGCTCAACTACTGTGGTTGGCCAGTTCTTCAACTCAACTACTGTGGTTGGCCAGTACCTCTGCTCAACTACTGTGGTTGGCCAGTTCTTCAACTCAACTACTGTGGTTGGCCGGTACCTCTGTTCAACTACTGTGGTTGGCCGGTACCTCAGCTCAACTACTGTGGTTGGCCGGTACCTCAGCTCAACTACTGTGGTTGGCCGGTACCTCTGCTCAACTACTGTGGTTGGCCAGTACCTCAACTCAACTACTGTGGTTGGCCTGTACCTCAGCTCAACTACTGTGGTTGGCCTGTACCTCAGCTCAACTACTGTGGTTGGCCGGTACCTCTGTTCAACTACTGTGGTTGGCCAGTTCTTCAACTCAACTACTGTGGTTGGCCAGTACCTCTGTTCAACTACTGTGGTTGGCAGGTACCTCAGCTCAACTACTGTGGTTGGCAGGTACCTCAGCTCAACTACTGTGGTTGGCCGGTACCTCAGCTCAACTACTGTGGTTGGCCAGTACCTCAGCTCAACTACTGTGGTTGGCCGGTACCTCTGCTCAACTACTGTGGTTGGCCGGTACCTCTGTTCAACTACTGTGGTTGGCCGGTACCTCTGCTCAACTACTGTGGTTGGCCGGTACCTCTGTTCAACTACTGTGGTTGGCCAGTACCTCTGTTCAACTACTGTGGTTGGCCAGTACCTCAGCTCAACTACTGTGGTTGGCCGGTACCTCTGCTCAACTACTGTGGTTGGCCAGTACCTCTGTTCAACTACTGTGGTTGGCCAGTACCTCAGCTCAACTACTGTGGTTGGCCGGTACCTCTGTTCAACTACTGTGGTTGGCCAGTTCTTCAACTCAACTACTGTGGTTGGCCAGTACCTCTGTTCAACTACTGTGGTTGGCAGGTACCTCAGCTCAACTACTGTGGTTGGCCGGTACCTCTGCTCAACTACTGTGGTTGGCCAGTACCTCTGTTCAACTACTGTGGTTGGCCAGTACCTCTGTTCAACTACTGTGGTTGGCCAGTACCTCTGCTCAACTACTGTGGTTGGCCGGTACCTCTGTTCAACTACTGTGGTTGGCCGGTACCTCAGCTCAACTACTGTGGTTGGCCGGTACCTCTGCTCAACTACTGTGGTTGGCCAGTACCTCTGTTCAACTACTGTGGTTGGCCGGTACCTCAGCTCAACTACTGTGGTTGGCCGGTACCTCAGCTCAACTACTGTGGTTGGCCGGTACCTCTGCTCAACTACTGTGGTTGGCCAGTACCTCAGCTCAACTACTGTGGTTGGACGGTACCTCTGTTCAACTACTGTGGTTGGCCAGTACCTCAACTCAACTACTGTGGTGGGCCGGTACCTCTGTTCAACTACTGTGGTTGGCAGGTACCTCTGTTCAACTACTGTGGTTGGCCGGTACCTCAACTCAACTACTGTGGTTGGCCGGTACCTCAGCTCAACTACTGTGTTTGGCCGGTACCTCAACTCAACTACTGTGGTTGGTCGGTACCTCAGCTCAACCACTGTGGTTGGCCAGTATCTCAACTCAACTACTGTGGTTGGCCGGTACCTCAGCTCAACTACTGTGGTTGGCCAGTACCTCAACTCAACTACTGTGGTTGGCCGGTACCTCTGTTCAACTACTGTGGTTGGTCGGTACCTCAACTCAACTACTGTGGTTTGCCGGTACCTCAGCTCAACTACTGTGGTTGGCCGGTACCTCAGCTCAACTACTGTGGTTGGCCGGTACCTCTGTTCAACTACTGTGGGTGGCCAGTACCTCTGTTCAACTACTGTGGTTGGCCGGTACCTCTGTTCAACTACTGTGGTTGGACGGTACCTCTGTTCAACTACTGTGGTTGGTCGGTACCTCAACTCAACTACTGTGGTTGGCCGGTACCTCAGCTCAACTACTGTGGTTGGCCGGTACCTCTGTTCAACCACTGTGGTTGGCCGGTACCTCTGTTCAACTACTGTGGTTGGCTGGTACCTCTGTTCAACTACTGTGGTTGGTCGGTACCTCAACTCAACTACTGTGGTTGGCCGGTACCTTAGCTCAACTACTGTGGTTGGTCGGTACCTTTGTTCAACTACTGTGGTTGGTAGGTACCTCAGCTCAACTACTGTGGTTGACCGGTACCTCTGTTCAACTACTGTGGTTGGCCGGTACCTCTGTTCAACTACTGTGGTTGGCCAGTACCTCTGTTCAACTACTGTGGTTGGCCGGTACCTCAACTCAACTACTGTGGTTGGCCAGTACCTCTGTTCAACTACTGTGGTTGGCCAGTACCTCTGTTCAACTACTGTGGTTGGCCGACCCCTCAGCTCAACCACTGTGGTTGGCCGGTACCTCTGTTCAACCAATTTGGTTGGCCGGTACCTTTGTTCTACCACTGTGGTTGGCCGGTACATCTGTTCAACCACTGTGGTTGGCCGGTACCTCTGTTCAACCATTGTGGTTGGCTGGTACCCCTGCTCAACCACTGTGGTTGGCCTGTACCTTAGCTCAACTACTGTGGTTGGTCGTTACCTCAGCTCAACCACAGTGGTTGGCCGGTACCTCTGTTCAACTACTGTGGTTGGCCGGTACCTCAGCTCAACTACTGTGGTTGGCCAGTACCTCAACTCAACTACTGTGGTTGGCCGGTACCTCTGTTCAACTACTGTGGTTGGTCGGTACCTCAACTCAACTACTGTGGTTGGCCGGTACCTCTGTTCAACTACTGTGGTTGGCCGGTACCTCTGTTCAACCACTGTGGTTGGCCGGTACCTCTGTTCAACTACTGTGGTTGGCCGGTACCTCTTTTCAACTACTGTGGTTGGCCGATACCTCTGTTCAACTACTGTGGTTGGCCGGTACCTCAGCTCAACTACTGTGGTTGGTCGATACCTCTAATTGTCTGTGGCCCTCCGCCTCCAGCAGTTGTTAGTTGGAAGTTTCCTTATGACACATAAATGCCTTAAGATGTATTTTAAAACTCATTCAAACAAAAGTGAAAAGTATTACATTTTAAACACTGGCATTCCTTATAGACTACTTAGGATAACTAAGTAAGGGTGGTGTAACTAACACACAATACTAAGGGGGATGGTGTAACTAACACACAATACTAAGGGTGATGCTGTAACTAACACACAATACTAAGGGTGATGGTGTAACTAACACACAATACTAAGGGTGATGGTGTAACTTACACACAATACTAAGGGTGATGCTGTAACTAACACACAATACTAAGGGTGATGCTGTAACTAACACACAATACTAAGGGTGATGCTGTAACTAACACACAATACTAAGGGTGATGCTGTAACTAACACACAATACTAAGGGTGATGCTGTAACTAACACACAATACTAAGGGTGATGCTGTAACTAACACACAATACTAAGGGTGATGGTGTAACTAACACAAAACTAAGGGTGATGGGGTAACTAACACACAATACTAAGGGTGATGCTGTAACTAACACACAATACTAAGGCTGATGCTGTAACTAACACACAATACTAAGGGTGATGCTGTAACTAACACACAATACTAAGGCTGATGCTGTAACTAACACACAATACTAAGGGCGATGCTGTAACTAACACACAATACTAAGGGTGATGCTGTAACTAACACACAATACTAAGGGTGTTGCTGTAACTTACACACAATACTAAGGGTGTTGCTGTAACTTACACACAATACTAAGGGTGATGCTGTAACTAACACACAATACTAAGGGTGTTGCTGTAACTTACACACAATACTAAGGGCGATGCTGTAACTAACACACAATACTAAGGGTGATGCTGTAACTAACACACAATACTAAGGGTGTTGCTGTAACTTACACACACTAATAAGTGTAATGCTGTAACTAACACACAATACTAAGGGTGGTGCTGTAACTAACGCCCACTACTAAGGGTGATGCTGTAACTAACGCCCACTACTGAGGGTGATGCTGTTACTAACACACACTTCTAAGGGTGATTGTGTTTGCTACTAGCAGTCACCATCAGACTGTCATACCTTGAAGTCGACATCTACAGGTTCCAGGCAGGTCTGACACTCACATTTCGGTGTTCCTTCCTCCAGCTTACAGGCCTCCCCGCGGCCGCACTTGATCAAGTTGCACGGGTCTGCACGAAACATAAGTACAGTCAATTTCTATATATTACTTTTCTATGTTTAAATTCTGTATATTAAATTAATATGTTGAACAGTAATTGAAAGTCTTTTTATTGCCAAAATGCGAATATCTTCAAAATGATCACTGTCGGTCAGAGGTTGGCCCAAACACCTGTCTTATATCGCCACAGCGATCATTATCGTGTCTCCAAACCAAACTTGCTCCGTTGTAAATACATTGACATTATATAAGCAAGGACCCTGCTTGTTTTGATTGCCATAAAAGCAATCAACGATGATATTATACATCTAGGTGATCAACCAGGGGCGTAGCTAGACATAATATGATGTGTACGCACGACATGCTCCCTCGGAAAAGTGTGTATTTCTAGATCGTACATGGTGGCTTCTGGTGAGGTTTCGGTATCAAGAGATTACTAGATTTTAAGTAAAATATAGTATGTGTGGTGAGGACGGAATAATCAGAGAAATTGTGATTTGAAATATATGAGTACAAAGCTTGTCCTATACAAGGAGCTTCAGAAAAATTACTAAAGCAATTGTTCATGGTTTAAATAAGGGTACTAGCTTATTGCAGTAAATATACACCTTATCCCTAAAAGTGTAATATTTGTTTTACTGCAGATTTATTTTTTTATGTTTTTATACTTTGGGGACAATGTGTACTCAGCTGCGTATTCTGCGTGCAGGCAGCTACGCGCCTGTAAACATTGGTCTACTGACCCACCTTTCGTCAATAATTGTTTTACTTCACATGTGGACAATTAACAAATCGCGTTGCCATTCTCAAACTGATTAGCTTGCTTAATCTGCAATAACACTATTCACAATAAAAAATCTCATCGAACTGTAAGCAATATTTCACTGGTAAGATTTTTAAACTACACAATTTTCTTAACATATTCCAAAATTAAATAAAATTCACGTATATACGTACGTGGTGTTCCCTGCTGTTCCTGAGTGTCTACCGGCAGTGCCTGCAGCTCGTCTTGCCCTCCCTCCTCCTGGTCCACCTGTCAATGGACATCACTCGTTATTGGACTCTTATCAAGGCTACAGTTATTATGAAGCATTTAAGAGGAATTTGCTTCAGAAACAACATACAAAAGAAATCAACGGCTGAAACAGCCACATTGTCTTCGAGCAATAGAACAACTAAAACGGCTGTCGAAAGCTGAACATGACAAAATAATGACTAATGAAGCAGACCTAAATGGTTAAAAATCGAATATATACTCTCAGTCGTTTGTTTGTAATCGATAATGTAGACATATTTATAAAGAATGGACATACAACAAAGCAGTAATAATAATTATTATCGTTTCTGTATGTTTGCCCAAGTTCTAGATAAAAATGTACATTGTTTTATTTTAAATGTTCAGAATTCTTTTTGGAAAATCTTGCAAATTGATAAAAATGTTTATCCTACATCTATGTGTTTTCTACCATTATCACATTACAGTTAGTTTATAACTGTTTTCTTGAATCACAAATTGAATGGAAGATTCTGGCTTCTGTTTTCATATTCATTAACATTAATCAATATGCATTCACAGTTAAATTCTAATTGAAAGATAAAAAACAAACGGCTTATTAAATAGTGTGATTTATACAACATTTTATATCCAAGTTTTGCTGAATTAAGTATTATGTTGATCATTATTGATTTCAAAATTATCAAATTTTATGCATTTTACACTGTCATGTAGTGGTACGAAACATGCGGGTACGACATTGAAAATCCTTTAACATATGCCACAGGGTGAAAGTGTAGGCCCAACCTGATTTATTGCCTACATAAGTGTTTGTTTGGCTAAGCTGTTCTTATTCTGTGCTTCTGTTTTCGTGAAACGCATCAATATTTCCACACTGGCAATTTGTAATTTACCGAAAAGTCAACATTATAAATCGACAACTAGATCAGACACATTTTACCATTTCCTCTTTTTGTAAATGCTAGCAATCACTAATAACACAAGCAATGTACAGTTATTTTGTGGTGTTTTAACATTCCTTAATATACCACGCACCTATGTCGGCTATATTTTACATTTCCAGTTCGCTTTGGAATCGTCAAAATTTTCAGCGCTTTTCGTGTTGTTTACAGTCAGTCTCAATGATTTTTCCTCGATATTTTCTAAGCGGACAATTCAATTATGGAGCGTTGGTTTTTAATACTCCTTTGTTCTCACATGCTGGGGTATTTAAACAGATACAAAGCCTAACTTTCATAACGGAGATATATCGCTAATTGTTTTCCAGTGTACGTCTGCTGCAACACGTGTCACCCCTAATATGTGTTAGATCTATTCCTCCATCAAAGTCATTCATTTATAAATGTTACTGTCTTCTTCCGCGTTGAAATAATGTAAACGTTTAGCATAACTTTCATTTGTACATTACTTTTCTTTGCCATAACAGCAACACTCACCATCAGTTATATTAAAAAGTTTATGAATAGAAAAACAATTGTTCTTGCAGCTATGACACCAATTAATCCTCCTACGAACTACTTCTTGATGCTGCGTTGTTCGGTGCAGAAAGTTAAGACAGCATGTTCCCTATATGTCCTCGAGCTTCAATACTCTGTAGCAAAAAGTGCAGATACTGATCAGATAGTTTCCGTAGATTGGCTGGTTTAGATCTACACTTTTTTGTTTTCGGAAAAAAAAACACGTACGAGTAAAAATGCACATTGTATTACAATAAGTCCTACATTTTATTTGATTAGTCAAAATATTACTAGAGAATATTACTTTACAAATAATATAATGTTTTTCGGATGTGGTGATCTTATACGAAATTTCTTATCTAGTCGATTTTAAATTTGTCTTATGGAGCCCTAAGTAAACAAGACAAGAACTGACATGAAGAATGAGTATCCTTAATCACTGTTGATTCCTAGGTTTTCAGGGACATTATTTGAAACGTTCATTAGTTTTTGTCGGTCGGAAGTTGTATAAGTGGCACATTTTTACATTTTCCTTGCTGTTACTAGACATTGCCGGTATAATCAGGAATCCTCTTGCCACAAATAGACATTTTCCAGGTCAAACCTACTCGTTAGGGTCTCCAATGTTTTGACGACAACTAATAAGGTTTCTCGTGCGTCTTCATGCTTCAGTTTGATACAAATTCATCACAGTCTCGGGAGAAAAACAATACTTCAACCATTGATGATTCTGTATTTTGTGTAAGGCATATAAACATTTTGAATAATCGAGAAAGACTGGAGAACCAAAGAAATAAACGTTTGGGAAATAAACTGCAACAATATAAAGTTGTAACTATACTTACAACTAGAAGGGTGAAGAGAAATGTTTAAACCTGTTTTATTTTAAACCATGCGATTATTTATCTTAATATATTCCAATGCCGCTGGTGAATAACTATTGGTTTTGCATGCAGACTCTACACTATTATATTGCACTGCCATTCAACACATTCACATTCATGCATGTTTAATGAGTTGAACATCCAAATTTTATGAATAATTCAATAAATACATTGACATTTTAAGGTTTTTAAACACAACTCTAAACATGTCTCATAACATTAAGATACATTTACTTATTTCAGGTTAAGACAAAAACAACTGTGGTATTGATAAATATTTATCTGACGAATACACTCAAAGAACTCACAGATGAGAAGATTTTTGAGTAACATTTTACATTGGGAATGACACAGCTTAACAGTTTTATATTTTATATTTTGGAATTGTATGAAAGTGCCAACTTTAAATAATGTGTTATACGACAAATGGTTTTAAATTAATATCAATTCTTTTCATCTAAGGTCAAGTGATGCCGACTAAGCAATTAATTCTGTTATTTACGTGTAAAAATATAATGTATGCATTTATTGGATAAAAAAGGATTTTCTCATGTAAATCTTTGATTGCAATTATGCCGCTCTATGTGTTTAAAAACAGAACAAACAAAAACTGATTGTTTGATTATGTTATGAAGCCAGGCTGCCCGGAAATTATCGTTAAATGATTGCTTCATTAACCCGCATTATTAGACCTTCAGCAATCGGCGCCACTTTTTAAGGCCATTATCTGCCTCTATAAAGTCATTGTCACCATGTTATCATCTTGCTGAGTATTGTTGGCCAAATTATGACAGAGATATAAATAAAAAAGTATAACAAGTTGTTGAATGTTTTTATGATTAAAACATATGGCCATGCATAATACGTATAAGTTTAATGAATATGCTTCTGTACGACACATAATTAATGGCGTCGTTGAAGTTACATACCATATACGTTCTTTTTTCTTCTTTAAAATAAATACATCAGAAGCGACTCAATAATGATCATCATAACGACGAACAGCTATCTTGGTGACGAAAGACCGCAAATGTCTGGGTAGAACCACCGGCGTACCACAAGTCAGCTTGAAGACCTACCCACTTTCAGGCCACTGGCCAGACCGGAACTCGAAACCACGTCATGCGGGGCTGAGAAGTCGGAGGACTTACAAACCAACATCTACACAGGAGCGCCCTCACCCCGCCCCCTGTTGGCTCTTCGTAAGACATGTCTTCAATGGCATTTTGGAAAAAAAAACAGAAATCAATTACAAATAAATCCCAAAAATGCACACAGGCAATGGAAATAATTCTTTATCTAACCGAAACAGCCTTTTAAGACATAGAATTTCCTTTTGTGTACTACTTGTATGAGTGTTTTGGAACAGAAGCAAAAAGTAGGGAATTGTTATATAGACAAAACATGAACTCAGAGCACAATTGTGTCTCCCAGCAGTACTCCACCAATTGTCTTGTCAATAAAAAAAAAAGTTGATTTTGGTTACATTAGCGACTTCTCTGTATCATGCTAATACAGTAACAAGCGACTTCAACCTCATGCACACACTGTTAAAATTTAACTACGGACGAAAGCCTTCTCGATCCAAAAACATACACACATAAAAATAAACTTTAAATACAAAAAGTATCATTCAATTCAGTTCCGCTTTATATTTTCGCCTTCTTCACTGGCTGGATCCTTCCTGCAAATTAGCGTTACAACAGTGACTCATCTATCTACTGAAGCTGGCCTGCTATACTTTACCACAAACCTTGCTTGGATTGTCAGCTCTATCCTCCCGCTGGCGGTCCAACCGCTTGTTGCGGGACCTATCTTTGTTCTTCTGCCAACACAATCACATGTACCAAACTTTTATCACAACTCCAACTTTTAAGAACCACACAAATCAAGATGCTTTTATTTATTAACTTCAATAGAAATTGCGCCACCAAATACATCGTGAAATAATATAAATACAACTTTAAATTATTTTCACCTTATATATTCCCAAACTTCCGTCAGCGGTCGAATAAATAGTTAAAAGATGTTAGCTGTATAATTGTTGTTCTTTCATTTTTTTTTCATTCCAAAAACACAAAACATGTCTCATATTTACTAGTACGAAAGGTGCTGCAAGGTCTTATAAAATAATTATCTTAAAAATGTCGAGCTATTTAATCAAGCTTTTCTTGAAATTGCCATGAACAAATGACAAATTTTACTTCCATGTAAAAGTTGTAAATAAAGACTGATTTTACTGTAAGGAGGCAGGCAGTTATGGTAACCATCAGCCACAAATTGACTCGGTAGTTATGGTGCGTGTTATTGTTTCAATAACAAAGAATCACCGGATAAAGTGAATGTGTTAGCAGTTGGTGAACAACATGCAATCACACGTATTATTCATATCCAAACGCTGTGAAATATAAAAACTAACATGGATACCTCTTTGAGATTGATTAGTTTTAAAGGTTGGGAAATAGTATGCATGGATTGTATAGCTATGATAATAAATATAAATACATGTATGAAAGTAGACATATAAACATTTCAATAAAATTATAAATAAACGAAAATAAAACGACAGAAAACAATCCGAAAAACTTTTATCTGTATATTTACAACTACTTTTACAGTCGAGTGTTACCTTGGCCACGACAGCCGTCACGACTAGCGCCAGCAGCAGCACGTATCGCAGCTTCATGGTTCAGTTTGGACACTAGCCTGTAATGGAAACATGTTCTTATATAACAATTGCCTGTAAATAAAACTGTCTCCATATTCCGTAAGGCTTTTAAGTACACGCTTAAAATTACTGACATTTAAACATCCCTTAATACATTTAATTATACGGGTATAATTATTGACATTTTAACGCCCCATAATAGTTTCAATTACACTGTTATAAATATTGACATTTAAACATTCCAGAAAAGTTTCAATTACACTGTTATAATTATTGACATTTAAACACTCCATAATAGTTTCAATTACACTGTTATAATTATTTTCATTTAAATACCCCATATTAGATTCAATTACACGTTATCATTACGGACATTTAAACACTCCATAAAAGATTCAATTACACTGTTATCATTACTGACATTTAAACACCCCTTGATAGATTCAATAACATCATTACGGACATTTGAATAACACATAATAGAATCAATTACACGGTTATCATAACTGAAATTTAAACACTCTTAATAGATTCAATTACACGGTTATCATAACTGAAATTTAAACACTCCTAATAGATTCAATTACACGGTTATCACTACTGACATTTAAACACCTCATTACAGATTCAATTACACGGTTATCATTACTGACATTTAAACATCTCTTACTATATTCAATTACACGGTTATCATTACTGACATTTAAACACCTCATTACAGATTCAATTACACGGTTATCATTACTGACATTTAAACATCTCTTACTATATTCAATTACACGGTTATCATTACTGACATTTAAACACCTCATTACAGATTCAATTACACGGTTATCATTACTGACATTTAAACACCTCTTACTATATTCAATTACACGGTTATCATTACTGACATTTAAACACCTCATTACAGATTCAATTACACGGTTATCATTACTGACATTTAAACATCTCTTACTATATTCAATTACACGGTTATCATTACTGACATTTAAACACCTCATTACAGATTCAATTACACGGTTATCATTACTGACATTTAAACACCTCATTACAGATTCAGTTACACGGTAATCATTATTGACATTTTAACACCTCATTACAGATTCAATTACACGGTTATCATTATTGACATTTAAACACCACATTACAGATTCAATTACACGGTTATCATTACTGACATTTAAACACCACATAATAGATTCAATTACACGGTTATCATTACTGACATTTAAACACTCCATAATAGATTCAATTACACGGTTATCATTACTGACATTTAAACACTCCATAATAGATTCAATTACACGGTTATCATTACTGACATTTAAACACCACATTACAGATTCAATTACACGGTTATCTTTATTGACATTTAAACACCTCATAACAGATTCAGTGAGATCAAGACCAAAGTCTTCGCAGTTAGTGATTTCACAAGTTTCTCTTTACGGTTCTATAGGTTTACAATTCAATTCAATTCAAACTTTTTTACAATTCAATTCAATTTAAACTTTTATTGACATAACCATTTTGGCTATTGCCAAGTACAAAATGATATACAAAAGTTGGAGAAGATGGCAGTATATAACACAGTACAAAACGACCAAGTATTTATAGAAAAGCATGATGAAAGAGAATATGAATATTCATTTATGTTATACCTGTATTATTTCTACAAGCAATTCAAATGTTTCATGAGTGTATTATAAGTAAATACATCATTTAGCAGTTATGCACCATTTGCTACAAGCGGGTACAATAGGGTACATGATCGGTGGTTGTGTTAGTTAAGGATACAAAAACATATGACAATGTTCATTTAGTAAATCGCTAGATTATCCGCGTTGACAAAACAAACAGTCGATAAGTAAGTATTGTATTTTTCATAACTAAAATATATTATGGCAGTTTACGAAACCACGCAATTCCTTAGTTTTTTTTTTATTGCGATGTTAAAATACAATTTAGCAACTACCGGTTGTGAACTAATATATACGATGCCTGGCATTAATACACTATGTTAATGGTTGTTTATTACAACAACTAAAACATTAACATATTATGAACGTATGATAACGAAACTTGACTCCAGAGTCCCCCTATAATCGTATAGATCTAGCCAGGTTATGCCTAAGTACAAATGGCGTCGATGTTATATTAATTTCCTGAAGTTTCGATGCAATCAACAGGCCATGGTAACACATTGACACATTAACCCCAATGTCATCGATACGGTCCACGCATTTGTTGCTGAATTCCAGTACAGATAAAAATTGCTGAAGATCTATCAGTAAACAGCCTGGGTTACATCATCACATAAAAACATGTCAGATAACCAAAATGTATACCCTTGAGTCATATGTGTTGTTTTAATTTTCATGCGGTAACTGCTTTTGTGATCACAGTGAATACAGTGTTGCTGCATAGCGCTAAAGCTGCGGACCTAACAATATGCTGAAATACATGATTGTAGCGACGATTGTGGCGTTATGGTTCACTTTTCCGACAGGTGTAGAACATCAGTAAACAGCATTTTACGGGATCTGTTCAGATAACAATGGTTTACTAACATGCATAATGCAAATATTCTTTGGCCCAAACTGTCGGATACCACCTTTAACATTCCGCTTGTGTGCCTTTTTCCGCAGCATTGTGTTGTACATGTTTATACGGGACACTGATCTTACACATATATAGTAACACATGACAGTTAAATATACACCGGTTCCATTTGTCTAACAAAATATGACTACTCCTCCGAAACAGTGAATACTGCAGAGCTTGTGGCGTGTTCATAGGCGTTGCCAGAACGTTTATGGAAGATCTCTTTAGAGGATTATTTTCCTATTGATTTTTTTTTTATATTTAATAGATTTTAGGGTTTAAATGTATCAAGAGTTGTTGTAGAATGTTAGGTAGATGCTTTCCTGTAATTATTCTAGAAAAAACGATAAATATTCTGGCAATGTGATTTCATTGTTTCTTGTTCATTTATGTTCAACACGTTTTGGGACAACGCTTGGCTTTAAAATAATATGCCACTTGTTATGTTCCCATCTGCGGAACTAAATTGATAAAATTTTATCAAATTACTAATTGGTTTAAATGTTTCATATACTATCACTAAAATCAATGAACTGTACCATTTTATGGCAGACATTTTATTAAACTTACTACATGATATTGTAACTGAAGGTTGCACCATGTCAAATGTTTACTGCGTGATATTGTAACTGAAGGTTGCACCATGTCAAATGTTTACTGCGTGATATTGTAACTGAAGGTTGCACCATGTCAAATGTTTACTGCGTGATATTGTAACTGAAGGTTGCACCATGTCAAATGTTTACTGCGTGATATTGTAACTGAAGGTTGTTTCATGGCAAATGTTTACTGCATGATTTTGTAACTGAAAGTTGTATCATGTCAAATGTTTACTGCGTGATATTGTAACTGAAGGTTGCACCATGTCAAATGTTTACAGCATGATATTGTAACTGAAGGTTGCACCATGTCAAATGTTTACTACATGATATTGTAACTGAAGGTTGCACCATGTCAAATGTTTACTGCGTGATATTGTAACTGAAAGTTGTTTCATGTCAAATGTTTACTGCATGATTTTGTAACTGAAGGTTGGACCATGTCAAGTGTTTACAGCATGATATTGTAACTGAAAGTTGTGCCATGTCAAGTGTTTACAGCATGATATTCTAACTGAAAGTTGCACCATGTCAAGTGTTCACTGCATGATATTGTAACTGAAAGTTGTACCATGTCAAGTGCTCAGTGTATCTTAATAAAATGAAGCACCCTATTATCTGTTTCAAGCACACAGACAAAAATGCAGATTGTTGGATTCATGTTGTACGTGTAGTTTTGCATCGAAGGTTTTGTTCACAGCCAATATTTAATATTTTGTCTAAGATTCGCATATTGGCAACACTTCCACGCATGCAATATCCTTGTCCATCCCAGGGCCATAAAACCGACAATCCAACATCAAATACAATTTTCCGACATCCACTGTAACCCAAGACGATAATAAAATACAGTTAACGCCTTGAATATCTCCCTATCCCACCTCAGACCAATTGTTTTCGAATTACACTTCTTGTTGATAGTCCCGTAGGAAGGACTGCAAGAAATTCTTTGAAGTCGATATGCATTTAGATTGATTCTATATCAATTAATGAGACGTCTTTTTTTGTGTTATTAAATTAGAGAAAGCATACTACTCGAAGAAATGCGAAGAGAGTATTGCTAATTGAGTATAGAACATCAATGTTCACTGCATAAAACATAAAAACAAAATTTACGTCCCGTAAGAAATCAAGTTTTCATGTAATTGTACAAATTAAAAAAAAATCATTAAAATTAGTTTATTCATTTATTTCAATAACAAACAGATGCAGTCAGGCATATAATATCTTCACAATATTTACATTCCGATCTAAAACATGATTTACATAAAATAAAAATCTATTACAAACAGTTAGCTAAAGTTTTCAGAAAGCTGATGCTGATTCTGAATAAAATGTATCAGTTGTAAATCTCTACAATTACATCACTAACAACACATACAATTTTTTCATTTAACACTTGCTAGAAAATATCTTTTGTGTGTACCTTTGGGTGATATTGAATTGTCCCGATATTTCACTGTAAATACAGTCGTCCCAGCACGACTTTGCGAATTCTTCCGTTAGAAAACACTACACTCACAGAACGAAATCCTTCGGACCAAATATGCGCAACAGTCACCGAAAATAAATGCATCAAGAAGGGTAAATG
Organism: Sinonovacula constricta; assembly: GCA_007844125.1. Lineage (NCBI taxonomy): Eukaryota > Metazoa > Mollusca > Bivalvia > Cardiida > Solecurtidae > Sinonovacula > Sinonovacula constricta. Next base: position 35,432,741 of record CM017564.1, on the reverse strand, counting down.
TCAAATCGTTACTTCTTTGCGATATCTACTTAATACAAAACCCTACAAACATAACCGAGGTTGACCGACTCTTACCGCACAAACATTCCGAGGATTTCCGAAAATAGACAATTTGTTTGTTTTCGTCTGGTTATGTAAGTTCAAGAATGCGTCGTTGTCAATCCATATAAGTAGAAAGCAGGAAACCCCGCCTCCATTATGACTGGGGATGGGGGTGGGTGGAGGGAATGCTTAAAGGCATCTCAAGAGCCTTATATAAGTGACCCCCCCCCCCCCCATTTATTGCCCCACCCAGCATGTGAGGGCATCTGTTTTCTGATAAGCCAGGCTGCCACAGTCTGTAACGATGTGTCTGTCACACAGGTATTGTTCAAGATCCAAGTGTATGTATGCTATATCTGGGGGTTGAACATAGTCATTCACAGTTTGTAAAGGAAACAGTTGTGAATATACCAATTACGCAATCCAATATATATATATATATATATATATATATATATATATATATATATATATATATATATATATATATATATATATATATATATATATATATATATATATATAAATCTTTATTTGTTTTCTTTCTTACTTTGTTGGTGGTTGATTTTGTTATTTCTTATACATTTTGTTATTTCTTTCATTCTTTTAGTTCTCATATATATTTAAAGTTATATTTTATTTTGATTTGTAAAATGTAACGAAACGTTTCTAACAAAAGCAATTTAAAAAGTCATTCATTGTCAGAATATATCCTTCAGAGTCATTTTGAATACTAAAACTTGTATCTCTCATGTATTTTCAAAATTAAATATTTAGCTATGAAATAAATACATAATCTTGCAGTTACAAAATTGACACCTAGTAATTAATGCAATAAAGAATTTGTAAGGGATCATATAGTAAACAACCCACATTATCACTAACAATAATGTTTGTGGCTTTGTGTAAAACTAGCCTACTGTCTCACATCCATACTAGCAGGTAATTTAGTTTTGCATTAACCCATCAGAGGTATTACTGTGACAGATTAGTACTATGTTGGCTAAAGACTCCCTGCAGTGATGACCAGCAATTAGCAGGTCTGGTCATAGCATGTGGGGGCCTGGCTCAGTGGGATACCACATTCCTTTCGAGATGCCTTTAAGCCCTCAAGACGGGCAGTGAATCTGCTTTTATGTAACGATACAAAATATAATTTTTACCCCAAGCTGTGTCGGGGGTAACCATAAAGTAACTCACATTTTGACAGTCATTTTGAGAACCGGTCAGTAATCTTAAGAAATGGGGGAATACATAAAAAATAACTTAAAGGCATACTTTTGTATACGATGTTGTTGACCTAGACAGATAAATATAATTAATGCGAAATTCCTTCCTGGGCCGAGGGCACAATGTATTTATTTGAAATCGGGTCTTCTTTTACGAGGAATATTAGCAGACGAACTACGCTGGAAAAGTCAATCTATCACTGACTTGGAGCTATTGTGTATGCTGTGTATATTATGTTACTGCAGGGACTGCCTCGGAAAAGCTATGTCATATTGGATCACTGTTACTTACATCGATTTCAAAGTCGGTAACCGTCTAAAGGCAAAAATAGGTAAAGCTTACTTGGAGATCCTACTAAACGTTGTTTGTTGATGTCCTAGATGAGTGTCGGAGTTGTATCAAAAATATTTACATTTGGTAAAAGACTGCAAACCCTATTAATGAAAACACAGCGTATTTTTAATCAATTACTTCATATAATCATAATATAATTTTGAATATCGAGGAATCAGCCAAAAATTCTACTAAAGAGAACCCGATGTCGCCTAATTTGATGTTATGGTCTGAAAGCACCACACGTCGTTGGGTTTTATGATGCCTTTCAGGCAGTAAGACAGCAATGATCGAGTATCAATTAAACATATAAAGAATATTTACGTTTGACTAAACTATTACTATATTGCTAAATTGTTATGGCTTATATGCCCCATTTGGAAGTGACGCTCGGATATGTGAAGTAATTTTATAGGCAATCCAAACTTTACAGAAATATGTATTTACCTCGTCAGCACGGCTCTATCATGTACTTCATTAGATGCGATGATATTATTGGAGGGATTCTTGTTTATATTTCCGTAACATCGAAGTAACTTTGTTGATATCGTCATTTACGTGGTTTAATTTAGTCTTATACTTTACGTGATTGCATGAGCATATTTTAAGATAACGTCCGGGTGCTCCTTTTTTCAAAATCAGCAGTCTTAAAGCCTTATGTAGGATGTTTACATGTCATCAGGTTTATCGTATCATTTACATCTTACGTGGACATTTATAGGCAAACCATCAACACGCGCTGTTCTGTTTCAATTAACTTTGCTCATCGTTTGCTTTTCATAAACTGGTTCATTCGGTAATGTGAAGTTTCGTAAGCTTTGTAGAAAAAAGACCCCAAATTTCTAAGCATCTAAAAATGACACCCCAAAAAACAACATAACTCACATGACTAGTTTTTACTTTTACATTTGGGTTGCATGTTAATGTTCTGTGCCTTTTTATTGTGGTTTTAGTTGCAATGCTTATCGGATTTTGTCATATTTACTCATTAGAACTACCGATTGGTACATACTGTCAGAGGTACATACTGGTCAATAATGATTGTGCAATGTTGATGGATTTTCTTCGCACTGAATAGAATATATAACAGTTACTATGTTTATCGAGGTTTGCCTTCAAGCCAAACAACGAGAAATTGTTCCCCGTGTAATAATGCACCCATGGTTTGCCATAAAAGGCATTGACTGTAATTTCCGGCCACTTCTAGTCAAGGGATAGAATGGAGGGCGAGGCTGACCATGGACATATCTGACGGATTCCAGCACTTAGCATTGGTTACACAATTGTGGCGACATAGAAATGGATAATTTACAAGTATAATTAATGATTTAGATATTTGCATTTGTGCATTTATCGCTTTGACAAGGATAAGGTGATTGCGACCTAGACAATAAGTAAAACAAACGTACGAGTAGTTTTATTGTCCTTTTTTCAATAATTAATAATCAACTTAATAGTTACTTAATAGAACCAAAATAGGTATCAATTTTGCTTATCTTAACTAAATTCGAGTGCAAATGAAACGACATAATGTTATATCTGATAAAATACGTTCAAGGTGAGCAGAATGAATTAGATCAGTGCATATCGACAACTGGGGTGGGGGTGCTGTACGTGGATATCCCATACGTACACATATCTACATTACCGGTAAATGATGCGATAATCTGGGCATCATTATAAACAGTTTACTTTATTCTCGGAAGTCTGCTGACGTAGGAAATACCGACAACCGGAAGTAATCTGAAAGGAAAGGTCTGCATACTTTTTTTAAACAGTGAGAAATTTCGGTATACATGCACTTCTTTTAAATCCATGCATTATTTACCGATTTATTTATTTTTAGATATATACTACTCATGGAAGCTACATAAAATATATCTACACGGTGTTGTATAGGTTGCATTTCATGGTATTTACTTATATAACAAACCAAAACATTAACTTGCTCTGTTAAGAGATTTAAAATATATTTCATTAAGCTCTTTCTTGGAAGAGTAACTCTTGAGGTACCACTGTAACGCCATGTCCAAAGGGTGTATATATAATTTCGTTAAGCCTCAAATGTCGGGGTATAAAGAGTGCAAACTTAAATCTTCATCACGTGATGAAAACTCTTGGTAAGACATAAACAAATTCAAAGGATAATCATTTTTTTTAATTGGCTATTTTCCACATAAAGAAAACAATTTCCCCGAGCGTTGGCGTACTTTCATGGCCGCACGGAATGAGTCATTACCAGGCAGCTTATGGTTTTGCCATCGTTTACTGCAGGATGGGAGCACGTATCTGTGAACTTTCTTCTGGAATATGTCCTATACAGTCGGAATGAAGTTAGACAAAACCGCGGAAGCAGTTTTAAGTATTTTATTGTTTAAGTATGGTTTTCAGATGTTATGCATCTTTGCGGTGCCTTTATTTTTACAATCAATATGTCGAAAACAGCCACATTTATTCAGTATTGGACAAAAGCACGATTTCTAAAACACAATAACCGTCCATACATTATTTGCAATAACAGCGACTTTCACTAGTTCTAATTCGGTAATAAACAAAATGAAGGGAAGAAGTAACGTTACATTTTTGTTTAAATACACCATAGAGACAATCATTGTTTCCTGGTTCATGTATATGTGTTCGTAAAAAAAGGTTGAAAATGAAACGGTGAGAGAACAAAATGGCTGACTTGTTTACATCAGTCAACTACAAGTAATAAATGTACATAAAATAAATTTGGATTTTAAGTGTATGTATTGCAATCAAACATCTGTGCATAAATCCTTACTAGCATTGCTTGCGGTTGTTCTCAAGAACCACCTAGTTGATCTACATCAACACAGCGATAAATGTCTATACACCTTACTTATTTGGACTTATTTACCCTCGCCGTTAATTATGAATTATTTGGCGAGCATTAGTTTCAAGTTGGTTAAAATTTTAATATCACAGATGGTTACTAATGGCGTGAGGGTTGCTCTTAGCTGTGGTGTTTAAAATTGTAAATAGAGTTAAAAATTCATGATATTGTTGTTAAAAATGTTGCTTAGCTTCGAGCAAATTAAATTTTAAAATGAGGTTTGATTATGCATTGTTTGATGGTGATGAGCATGAGGTATGATATCATGAGTGCTTTGTTGTATTCTAATTATAACTATGTTCAAGTCAATATTTATTGTATGTATAGGGTGCACAGTTACAAATTACATTTTTTTTTTCCTTTTTTCCTACCAGACCATTGTTTATTAACGATACACATATTTATCTTTTTATCGCATTTGGCTTAGGAATGTTAAAACACATTTGTAAAAATAGCAAAATAAAACCATTCCGACTTATCAAAACGGCTAACTTTCTAGGGCCTTATTAAAAGTATATGAATCTAATAATAATTATATACATTATATACATGTCCCATAGAGGTGCCAGACTGCGATAAATATAACTGGGTGAAAGGGATGGTTTAAATGGTACATAAACCCCACTGGATGCCTCTCAAACCTCCCGACGTCCCCCTCCCGGGCCCCTTCTTTTGGTCAGGGTATATGTAGAAGACCCGTACAGCCTCTTCGCAGTAAATGTTGTTTAAAAAAAATAATTTAAAATGATACAATAATAAAATATAACTAAGAGTGGATATAATTATGTAAAACTGATTTCATATTAAAATGTTGTCTAAGGGATAAAATGAATTATGACATATTTATACTAAGAATTTATGAACTAATTTTGGCCAATCAGGTGTCTATACACCCTGTGAGAACAGTGGGGTTGTTTGGAAGATAGCCGGAACTGGCAGCATACATGGCACGACCACGTGATCAACATATGTCAGACGACTTCCAGCACAGCTGACTTTTGTTTACATTTCTGATGTACTTCATTACGAATATGTTAATGAAATATACCAGACAGACGTTAATTTTCAACGACACGTGACTAAAATGAATTCTGTCAGTACCAGATTAATTACGTTTCCCATGTTTAAGTATGTGACAAATAAGCGTTTCCGGCAAAATGAGGATTATTTAGAGATGAAAAATTATGAAGCTATAAACAGTTTAAGAAGTGTTTATGAAAAATTACCATGGTTACGCGAGCTTATTGAATAAAATACTATAGAAGTACATCTCTGTATATGTGCGTCTTTTAAAAACGTGATTTAGTAAGCATTAATCAATAAAATAGGACATTGCACACAGATAAAACACTTCTACGAAACCATTTAAATGCATGATTGTCTTACCACACTTTGTCGGAGAATTGATCAAGACATGTTTCCCTCGGGTTTCATTCTTTCGCCCACTCATTTTTATGTCAAGTTTAATACCAGCTGTCGTAAATGTCAGTATTTTAGGCACCTGAAGCTAGTCTCCCTATGAACGCCTACTAACGTTTATATTTATGTCCCCAGCTATGCCTTAAGAGTACAATCTTGTGAATGTTTCCATAAGTGGGTAATTGATATCAAGACACTTAATCTTAAAAACAAAAACGGCAACACTCAGAGGATAAGTGCACATGAAACAATTCTTCATTCAGAATGTCCTTAGCTTGATGAGTTAAGTGACATAGCATATAGTTAGAAATGTTTGGATGCGAAATTAGAAAACGTTTTAAAATTATAAACAAACATATATTAATATATGCAGCCCCTGTATTAAATAATGGTATTTATAGGGTACAACATGTTTGGTTATAGCAAATCATGATCCAGTTATAATAGGATATTTACCCTTTTCTTTCTTTAGTATATCACTGTAACATAGCACCATCCCTTGTATTTGTTTGTAAGTTTTTTTTGTTTCTAATAGGGCTTTTAAAAGTGTTTTAAAGAAATTAAATATGCTATAGATATATCCATGAGTGAAAGTTAGAAATTATGAAAAAACCTGAAATTCTGAAAATGTGTCAATTTATATAGGGAAAATAAAAAAAATCAACCATTTTCAGACACACAGAATCCTGAATTCAGGCATAATCCTGAAAACTTTCACCCATGTTAATAATATCCTCTAAAATGTAGAAAACTGCGAAGAGATTGTATAAACAATGTAACAATTGACACCATCTTACGATGCTGGAAAAACAACAACAAAAAAAACATATCTACATCTCAACTACTTGCAATGATTAAGCACCATCACCATTCCTGCATGATGTAATCATTAACACATTAGTCTTGCGCTAATCGTACACGACCAGAATCGTCACAGATTCACAGTTGGGAGCGGATTTTAGCAGCAGGTGGCGCTAATTTGCAACACGATGAAAACTGACGTATGACGGTGACACGTGCAATCAGTTACGATTAAAATGGTTGAAACGATAGTCGCTTTTTGGGGGCACATCCACTGTAACTGTGCAAAGGACAGTTGTTTCAAAATGCCCATTTTGGTCCATAGTTAGATATCTATTTTTTGATATATTTAACCTAAAACGAATTAGGGATTGTCATTTCTGGATCCAAATAAAAAAAAAACGTTGATCAGCCATTCGCTGTTTAATACTTTTACAGTGAATATTTGTTGGGCAAAAAGTTTACTTTATAATTTCGCTTTAACTAAAAGCTGGTTAAAAATGTGATAGTTTTGAATTGGAATGACAACGTTATATTGTAGCTAAATGTCCAGTCATTTACACGGAATGGCGGTTTTTTTATGTCGTTTCTAAATGCTCAATTTACTGAAAATGTAAGATTTATACCGCTTGGAAATGGATTTATCACGTTCAACATGAGCATATAAAAGGGATACCTTATTAGTAGATAATAAATTGTGGAATTTAGAAAGACATGAAGAAAATAATTACGATGTTTTATTAGCGCAAGTGTTAATAGCTTGCACGTAAATGTCATCTCTCTAAGCTAGGTGTCTTTAATCGCAGTATAAGAGTGTCTTACCTTTAGTCTGCTTCACGTGAGTTGATCAATTCTTTTCATGAAGTGTTTTATCAAAATGAAGTAGAATTGAACATTTTTTTTAGTGCAAAGTTAAACCACAATGAAGGGTTGATTCTTGCCGTTCAATTAACAGAACTCGATTACGAGACGTGGTGCAAAAATAAATCATGACATAGTAATTAGTTATCATTAAAACACTGTAAAAATGAATTGTTGTTAAGAATATGAATCAATGGTAGTTCCAGTTAAAGTTATAAAAGTAGTTTTAAACATTTAAAAAAAATATTCCTCACATCCATTCAATTTATCTTCATTTCTAGTGTACATAGTGAAAGAGGATGGTTCGCTCGGCAAGTCTGCTATTCCACATATAATGTATTCCCATATTTGGTAAATTACCTAAAAAGGAACTATATTAAACATGGCTCTAGCCTGTCACAATTAAACATTCCCATAAGTAAAATTTTACATAGTAAGTATTCACTACTTTACAGTATTTGCCAAATAGATAGACAGCCATATCATTACCGAAGAAACACTCTGTTGTGTATGAAAGCACTAAGTACGAGACCGAATGTTATCCTAAATCTCTAAACACAGCCTTTACATCTGTACAGTCCTACAAATAAAGCTTGTCAGTAGATCTTTAAATATACATAAGATAGCTTGTCTTGAAACTCTAGAACTGTGATCCTTATTTTTCTCCTTTGATGAAAGTCAAAACAATATCAATATTTTATATGAATATTTGGTCAATAACATCATTGTACTTTATACATGAAAACGTTCCGTTTAACCCTTTAGCTCATGCTTCGCCATTTTACGCCTTTGTAAAGCACTCACAACTATTCCTTTTATCTTCGGCTGCATCAACACAAGTAAGGGTTTATTTGCAGACTAGTTTAATGTATGTTATATAATTATATGCATGTGTTTAAAATTATTTAAAACTATTTCAAAGAAAATCAACAAAATCAGTGAAGTTTTTATACCATGTACATTTACTATGAATAAAAGGAATGAGAATCTATGTTAGATCGTATCTTTTAATCAAGCAGCTTTTGATCTCAAGCTGTTTTCCTTCCTCATCTTTTCGAATGAATGAATTCAAATGCTGCAAAAATAGTTTCATGAAGACAAACTGAAAAAAGCATACGCGTATAAACATAAACAAACTACAGACCCTTTGTAACTTGTACACTTAATGTGTGATGTGTTCTGTAAATATAAGACACAAAGGAACAATAAGATTGAATACAATCTGTTCATTGGAAACTTTCGAGTAAAAGTTATCACAATACCTTCCGCTTAAACAATTACTTTAAATTAGTTGAGGCAAGACAGATGTATGTGCAATCATTTACTGACTACTGTTTATTAGAATCGGTGCAATCATTTACTGTTTATTAGAATCGGTGCAATCATTTGATGTTTATTAGAATCGGTGCAAATCATTTACTGTTTATTAGAATCGGTGCAATCTTTTACTGTTTATAAGAATCGTTGCAATCATTTGTTGTTTATTAAAATCGGTGCAATCATTTGATGTTTATTAGAATCGGTGCAATCTTTTGCTGTTTATTAGAGTCGCGCTCATCTAAACTAAAGCTGGATGATCATCATGTTTACTACCGCACCGTACATATGGCTTAAACTTTCAAGTCGCAATAAAATGTAAGCAACATCGATAAATTGAAATCATACTGAATCAAGACTGAATCCCTTTCCTCCATCTTGGATGCTGACGACTGCAAGGTAAACAAATCCCAAAGCAAGTTTAGTGAACACGATTTTCAAGTTTCGCCTTTAGTTTTAAACGAAAAAGATATAAAAAGGAAGAAAGTTACAGGTTTTACAGAACACTTACCCCCAAGTTCTAATTCTGATACTCTGTGACCTGGAAACAGAAGTGTGGACAGCGTTAAACCAACAAGAACACTGATCACTAAAGATATGTCGACTCCTCAAGCCTTTGTGCAGGCCAAGTTCTCGAAACTGTGTGTTGGATGGATCGTCCCGACCTGAGCAAGAAATATGATCCTACTCCCCACCCCCGGGGTGCCTGGCATCTTACCACAGACCAGCTGGTACCCGGTTTAACTCATCGTTATTCACCAGGCGTCGAATGATGATGCTTCACACTGGGTACCAAATACCTATCTGTCTGTTACCTTGGTTCCCGGCCGATCTGACACGATCAAGCAAACCTCTTCAGCCTCGGATAAGTGATGCAACGCGCCGGGTGCCAGTCAACATTTATACCGAGAATATATTAAGCTTTGGCGGAAGCTGCCCATCGCTGGGTACAAACAATTATTTATCCGTCTTAAATGCACCGGTCAGTGTAATGTTTTATCTAAAGGAGAGATCGACTTGAAACCTGATCTTTCCTAGTACCATTTTGAAACAATTTTTATGATATAGTTGATTACACGTACGTACACCTGAGCTTATTTTTCCTTCACTAAACTTTAAAAAAAAAGTATAACAGCCTAACCGTAATTTACTGTATATTAATTAAAGTATATATGAGGCTCAAAATTTAATTGCCATTAAATCTATAATACTTAATCATGATTATAACTTCCATCGAGGACTACCATACAACATTGTAAATCTTAACAGTTGAACAAACACAAATAATGAATATGAATCTTCATCTTTAAAATTTTCTCGCAAAACTATAATTATTATCACAAAGGAAACTTATAATTGAATCCAAAAGGACACGTTTATGAAACGTTTACCTTATATATTAATAAGAAAATGTTATATTATTATTTATTAAATTAAATGTTCATTTCGAATGAAATACGTGTTTCTTTTAAACATATTCACTTGTTTGTAAGTAATGGTTGAATTATTCAACGTGAACATTACTTATTAATTTCACATCGATCAATGCGCAAAGTTAACATATCGTACGGAAATACACGATAACGTTAACGGAAAATGCCGAGCGCGATTTTTTTTTAAATACATCGCAGCGACCATTTATGATCATTAAAGCGACGTCGAGCTATTTTTGGTGAAGGAAGACCCCAAACATATGTCTGGGTAGAACCACCGGCGCATCACAGGTCAGCTGGAAGACCTTTCCACAGTAATCCCTTGGCCCAGAACGGGACTCGAACCCACGCGGTGATAGGCTAAGCGGTCAGAGGTCGGCGACTCTACCACTACGCAACGGGTACCCCCGCGATTTTGCAAATAGGGCATGTTCATGAAGTAATAAACACCAAAGAGTTGATATTAAAATTCCTGCATAAACAATTGATGTTGCTTGTATTCAAACATCGTTTTTCGTTATGTTTTTGTTTTGTTATGTGTTTTCATTCACCGGGAAGTAATAAAAAGTGGTTTTGGCTGAAAGTTGATTTTAACAGACACCAAAAAGACAACAGAAGACATTTCTATTTAAACTGACTTTCATTAATACAAATTAACATAAGCGACATTTATATAAAAGAAAATATGGCTGACATTCATAAATTGTGTTGTTTACCACGTCAAAGAGATACAAGATATTAATGACAAGATAATGAATTGAGGATCGAAACACATATTCTCGTACAGTCAAATATTTACCGTAGAACTCACATGGGATCGTGATTTTTTCTTGCTAATAGGGGACGCCCAACCAAAACGTTATATTTAACAATAAGGAAGTGCCGAAATACTACAAGGGTCGTTTAAGCAGAGCGCATAAGCGAAATGAAGGTGTGTGGGTGGGGTGTATGTTGAGATTTAACAAGAACGAAACATACCGGTTTGAGTAATCTAATAGTTTATTATCGAAAACATATCCAACAGTACAAAGTGTTCTTCAAATGACGAAATAAATGAATTGATAAGTTTTGCACTTTAAATCCAAATTACGCTGTAGGAGTATTTGTTTCTTATTACAACAGATAGTAGTTAGTCACTTTCAATGCAAATATGTGACATATTAAGGATAGTGGCTATAATCTTGAAAGTTGAACTATTAACTGATATACATGTAAATAACATAAAGAAAAAAAGTAAAAATACAGACGAACATGTAGAGATGCCAATATAAATTTAATGTATTTTAAAAGATAAATTTATTTACTACGGTTTTTATATTACTTTCACTTGGTGAATTTGAAAAGTTCATTTTTCAAACGTGTTTGTGTGTGTGTAACTTACGATAATACTATATATATGAGGTGTATGGCACCACATTTAACTGCACTCTACAGAACAGAATGTCTTATGTCGAAGTAAAATCAGAACAATTACAAAGGGGTCCAATCAATATCCAAGTAAGCTCATTCGACAGAAAACGTAGATAAAAGCACGTATTGAGCGTGATACTGGTAAAATGTTGAATTCGCATTTTCTCTCAGCTGAAGATATATTTCTTTATAATACATTTTTTTTTAGAAAATACTGGTCCATTTTGAAATATAAGAGCATATTTTACAAATGAAATTCAAGTTTGAAAATTTATCAAATTTAAAAACAAATCAAGAAATGTATTATGTACATTTCGTCTGATGATATATGTTCACTTATGTTCTGTCGTTAATACTTTCATATCATATTAACTATACAATAAAACTTACACATTCTTCAATATTGAAAAAAAAATTAGCCACAAATGTTCAACATCGTCTGAGAAGTACAACATTGTTTATAATAACAATATATAGTTATATGTTTAATATTTATGTAGTTATATATATTATAGTACATATATTTAGTACCATATTTATCAATCCTAAATCTAACAGTTTCAATATTTACAGATTCCATCTAAATCGACGCATTGTCACGAACGCATCCTTATGTAACAACAATATTCCACCTTATACAATACTTATTAAAATTGCACACAATGTGACTTATAGCTATTGGTAGTTTCAATGTACACGATTCAAAATCCATTCATTCACGCTAGGAATTTTCCAAATTTAAAACATGAATATAATTGTATATTCTTAATTTTATGTTTTACATCTTTAACGTTCATTCGCTGTATTTTATTTATTTTGTTTTGCATAGACAACTATTCGTTTATCTTTAATTTATCATTTCAAATAGTACTGACAATGTGCATTTAAACTTATTGATAATATAATGATATAAAAAATTAAAATAATTGTAGAACAATGCCTAGGAAAATTAAATTTCGCTAAAAAGAATTATTGACCAAACCATCTACTCATAATCCGACATCACACCCCGGATGTTGATCCATTGCCAGGACGCCCAACAGCCCATTCCACAGCATGAGCCCAGGGAACCTTTCCACGCCTTCTTCATTGAAGATCGAATCAAAACGGCGTTCCTGATTGGCTGAGCGAGCCGCTTCTGGCGTTTGATTGGATGAATATTGAGCGGCGGAGAATGTAAGGAGTTAGCATCGTCAGCACCGTCATGGCGTCCGGCGATGATTCTACGGCTGAACCTTTGACGCTTCTTTGTTTTTCTTGACGACAGCTGCTCCATTAATGCATCGATTTCTGCATACTTGCGCTTTATTTCCTCTGCAATGGCCTCTTGAAGATACTCTTGTGGACTTTTTTCACTTTCAGGTCCGATTTCCGACAGGACAGGGACCTTTTGTAGCTGGCTTAAGCCTTCGGATCCGATATCTGTATCTGTAGAAGCAGAAACCTCCAGGATATCGCTAATTGTGGACCCTTTCTGAGTGGAATCAATGTCGGAGAAGAGCCAAGCAAACTCATCTTCATTAGCTAAAATTTCATTTTTATCGCTTGTGTCGTTCATGTCCGGTATTTGAGTATCAATGCTATGCTTGCAAATCTTTCGTCCAAAGCCATCTAAAAGTGGCTTTTCTCTATAGGATATTGCATTATAACAATGGTTATCTTCTAGAGCTTTTATCGGGGATCTACATTTTAAATTGCGCTTCTTATGCTTGCGACGTGTTTTGCTTCCATCTCTTTGTGTCTTGTCAGGCTTCTTCAGGGACGTGTGAATAAAACTGCCAATGAGCTCAGCGTCCAAATCTCCGTGGGAGGGGATTCGGTACCGGTTCCTCATGATTGGCTGAAGTAAAAAATGTCAAACTGAAACTATCACTGGCATTATAATTTTCAGCAGTAGCCGTATATCAAAGACAACAACACTAACATATCAAAATAATGACTATCATCAACAACATCTGTAAAAATTAACATTACATGGACCACTGTATTATCGTCGTATTTGTTTGACTTCTCTATGATGTGTATGCGTTACAACATGGACTTATAAACTTTGAATTTGTAAAGGACAACTAACCTCTAAACCAAAAAATAAAATCAACAAATTTTTAGAAATCTAGGTCAAAGCCATTCTGTGTTGATTTGCATGTTGAAATATTCGGAATACGTCGGTAATAGAGATGCGTCGATAATACACAGTTTTTGTTTAGCTTAATTAATTATATGTATAATGTCAGTTCGAAACGGTCTTTTACTTTTATGACTTATTGTTTAGCGAATAGGCAACATTTTCTAAAACAGTTTCATGTAGACTTCTCACCTACTAAAATAAAAGAGCTAGAGGTAGTCCCAGTTTCCTTAACAACAGAAAATATTGTCGACAAGAAGCATACCATCAAGGGTTTTAACTTTCTGAGACACATTAAATGAAAACCATCTAAACTGAGGACTGTCAGTCTTGCTACTAAGCATCTCGGTCACTAAACCAAAAACAACATAAAAACACACGCCATGAAAGAAATGTGTTTTCTCAAAAAATGAGATAATATTTCTATAAATTAATTATCTACGGTCATACTGTTTCCGCAGCTCGACCATGTGTTTTTATAAAATTATACATCTGCATCTTACGTTGTCTCAATCACACTCATTACTATAAAACTCATGGAAAAGAACACAGTGCCACAGATATCAATGATGTCAATAAGAAATCCATGCAGATCCATGCCGACAGTTTTCTACATACTGGTAAATTCTATCCTCATTTATCTATTTTCTTTCTTATTTTTGCAGTTTTTTTTTTTTCCAGTAAATATTAGTCCGACATGGAATTTATTTATTTACTCGGCACAGTGGGCCTTTTTTCAAATCACAGAACAGCGATGACAGACTCTATATTTTGCTGATCTTTTAACAATCAACAAGAAGAATTAAAATGGCCTTGTTTACCATTTATTATTATTTATTTATTTATTTATTTATTTATTTATTTATTTATTTATTTATTTATTTATTTATTTATTTATTTATATTTATTTATTTATTTATTTATTTATTTATTTATTTATTTATTTATTTATTTATTTATTTATTTATTTATTTATTTATTTATTTATTTATTCATTTATTTATTTTTATTATTATAAAAATCATTTTGTTTTTACTTTTATAAAAATACCTTTAAATTCATATTGTTTAAAATCAAAGTTTTTGATATCCTCATTAGATTCGAGCTATCATGAGAAATAACTCAAATAAAATTAAACATAACTTTGAATGACGTGATAGTGATACCATAAAATAATTATACAAACTCATCTGTTATTTATTATATCTATGCTTTAGAATCACTGAAATTAACGTAGCGAACATTGAAATACAATATCTATTAATTCACTTACCTGGCACATTTATTGCGACATATTTCCATTCAACGTTGTTTAAACGGAAGTGACGTTGTGTCTGCCATGACGTCATATTTCTAAAATACGCTATAAACGCGCCTTAACGCATTGTCGTGTTTAACGTACAATCTAGCTTTTCCAAGACCACGTTATTATATGGATTTATTTAGAAGATATATCAATTCATTTATATTTAAGTATGTGCATGAATTTCATTTAAATGTGCTATCCGAAAATTGGCATATATCAATTACACTTATTTCTGGCCTTGTGCGTTAATGATTTTTTTCTTAAATTATTAAAAGAAAATACTATCAAATTTGATATTTCCTATATTCATACATTTACTATGACGAAAACAGCTTCGAATCGGATGTGGAAACTTTTGTGACGTCTCAATGACAGAATTTTGTGAGATATTTATCTTTTAAAATTGTGTCCTATTTTCATAACGCAGATAAACTATTTTATCCATGCGCTTAAGGTCTTTTGATGCATAGTATATGATGACTGATCCCAAAATAAGTTATCTATACATAGTTATGGGTCTCACAGCGAAAGTACTTCTTGTGTTTAATTGTTAATTGTTCTTTAATTAAGAAAACCAACAAAAAGACCCAAGGAAGACCTTGATTAGACAATATGACAAACAAACAAAATCATGTTTGCTTTTAACTAATGCCATTTTGACACACAGGTCGGATACCACAGGGCGAATGTAATAGAAACTATAGAGAATCAGAAAAATAACACTATTATTTTGTTGTATACCTGTTGATAAAGACCTGCATTTTTTACAAAAAAAAATCACTATCCGATTCCGAAATTATGAATATTTCAATTATCCAAAAACACAGACAACACAGCCATACCACTTTTTGTAAACAATGTCATCGGTACAAAACAATTCAAAACAAGAAGTATGTGGTTCAAGAGGCTAACAGAAATATAAGAGCCATTTTAGCGACTTCTCAGTCTTTTGGCTAGACTTTAATTAAAATAAAATCATAAATTAATTAACACGTGTTCTAAACAGTTGAAATCCCAATGATGTATATGTAAAGTACAACTTAATCCTTTCCTGCATGTATACTCCATTTTACACCTTTACAAACCATTCACAATCATATTCCATTTTATGACTTAACAAACCATTCACAATCATATTCCATTTTACACCTTTACAAACCATTCACAATCATTAGCAGAAACTGCATGACTAACGGTTTATGGGCAGACTGGTAGAATCTTATATCCATTATCATTAGAACAATTGAACATACCTTTAATAAAAACCTTTTATCTCTTTTGAAGAAAAACAAAAAAAATGGAGAAGTGTCAGAATTATAGATGAGCCATGAATGAAAGTGTTAATAAACCAATCCTGTACAAAGACTCAGTATTGGCTACCACTGGGTCACCAAATCAAGCTGTAGCTTCGGATAGCCTCCGTGGTTTTGGTGAGTCTACTCAACTTCTGATCACGAAAGTACAGCTCGCGATTCAAATGACCTTATTCTTGCTGCATGCACATATATTGTATATAGAGCAAGAGTTTGTATCTCCCACAGCAACGACATACCCAATAATTTAACAAAGTTATTACTATTATTATTATTATTGATATCGTATCTCCCACAGCAACGACATACCCAATAATTTTTAAAAAATATTATTGTTATTACTATCATTATTATTTCTTTTTTTATTTTATTTTTTTTAAAATTATTATCCTAAAAAAACTGTTGCTCATTTCCAATTTACCTAATTACTTTTTCCACTCCACCCCGCCCCTTTCTTCAAATATTACTAAGCATTCTATCCTTTGTATAATTCTCCATGCTGTATACTTTGTATACTTGGAAGAAATAAAGATATGTTCTGTTCTGTTCTGGCTATCTGACAGAGATACCGGGTTGGAATCTTACACAAGCCAAGGAATTCTATCATTTTCACTGGCTATCTTGTTTACAGTTCACACGTTTATCAATAAATCATACTTCCAGTATAATTGTACCTCGGATCATTCAAAACTGTTCCGTGCAATGGAATCTAAAAAAAATTGTCGTTGTCAGATTTTCTATGGCTTCAAAGTGTCTATTTTAGAATGATGGAATTATAAAAAAAGCGATGTTAAATTCTTTTATGAAAATTGTTTTGCTACTTAGTAACATTTAAAACGATAACAGCATTTTGCCAACAAATTGAACATGTTTTTGGTCAGTTTGACCAAAAGAACTTAAATTATTTATTTATTTTATATCCTACCAAACCTGTTTATTTGACGAAGTTTTATTTCCTGATCAATGTTCTTTACTGTAAAGTCGCTGAGATAAGAATCAATTAAACGTTTTACAATTTTTCCATATATTGTATTAGATGATCTAGCCATGTAGCAAATGAAAATTGGTTTGTCTAATAAATATTTATTTGTAAACTAAATTAATAGTTGTCTGTACGTGATTCAAACAACGGCCACTAACACGGTTATTGATAACATTTTAAATCTATATTTGGGTATTATTTAAATAGAGGTGCTGCAATTTGCACTTCCTTGGATATTTTCACAAAGAACATAATGTGTTTGTTCGATTACAATTCAAATACATAAGCAACGCAATTACATTGTTCGCCTGAGCTTTATTGCATAACTGTGATTTATAATATTTATCCGATGATTCCAATGTGAGAACAGATGCCATCTGATGTGATCTGAGCACTCAGCTGCTTGGAAGCTGAAATGAAAATAATTTTGACGAGGTGAATGGTGATTTTTATTTTGTACTGCCTCGCGTTAAACATGGCGGCTTTTATGGTAGTCTAAATGGGGTCCTACCGATATACGGAGTTATCCTTGATTTCGCTACGTATTTACCTCCCTTGAGCGAGGTGGCGCTTCTTTGGGTAGTTCCGGTTTCGGTTATATAAAGTAAACTATATTGAGAGTACGCCGATTTTATGTTGAAAATAGCTGTGGATTAGGAAAAAGCGTGGTCACATGTAAGGTTTTTATGGCCTGAAATATATGTATTGGAATTTCATGTAACCCGTATGTAAACACAATGAATTAATTATGTCGAGACAAAGAAAAACGGCGTTGTGCCTTACTGTTAGCTTTAAAATTCCTATTTATATGCACATGTATCGGCGGATATGTGGAATTACCTGTGTCAGTTCCAATTATAATATAATTGCAAATATCAACAGATCAAAAGACAAAAGCTAACGCTTGGAAATAGCGGAAGTTTTCAATCAAATATGAAGTTTAAGATCGGGTTATAGATGAACATTGCACTTTTTATGACATGTTGATTTGCTGAGTTATATGTTGAAGGTGTTTTCAGGCGTGTATGGGTTTACCATTACAAAACAAAAGCTCTATCCTGTTCTAGCCTGTAAACGTATCCTGTTCTTACGAAATGTCGGACAAAAAAACCTCCCGGACAAAAAGCATCCCGTGTAACCCAAATACATTTTTGTTGTTGCGTATTAGGTTGTTGTTTTTATTCCAGCCTTCTGCGCATTTCTTCATTAGGCTTAAGAAAATTCTGATAATATTAATTTATTCTCAATACTGGGTGATGTCTGAACAGGACCTACACTAGTTTTTGATAATCTCTACAGTCAGGTGATGTTGCAATTGAACGAAGATGTTCATCAGTAATACTAATAATATGGGTTAAAAGTGCGCAGTCTTGGAGTAAAACCCTGGTCCTTATAAAAGTTATCAATAGATAGTTTCCACATCAGTGAAAATCCCTTATCTTGGCAGCCATCTTTGATGGTAACTTCAAGGGATTTTCATATGAATTGTATAGAAGGGTAAAAAAAAATTCTTATAATTTCTTCATTTGTAATCCAAAATTAAAAGCTATAAACCATTGGAAAGCTCTTGAAATTCATTTAGAATACAATATTTTTACAATTGATAAATGCACACAGAATTAATACACAGAAATAACTAAAACTATTGGTTCATACTTAAAACAAAATGAACAGTGTATCATTTTCGGTTGTATTTCTTTAATCTTTTAAACTATGAAAATATAGTTTTGATATTTAAAATACTTTATAAAAGCTGTTTAATTTGATAGCAAAATAGACTGAAAAATAAAAACACAGTGGTGAGTTTAATACAGCACATATTTCTCGATTTCGGCCTGCATTAGCTTTTGCCCACAAAGATGGCTGCCTTAAACTGTCTTATCAGTGTCGATGACTATCTATACTTACTGATTTGACGGGTCTGTGCCATGTACGAACAGAACTGACACACGTTACCGAATGTCCTACCGGCGTAGCAGACGTAATGGCGTGTGTCAGTCTGGCACATTCTATTGTCCACAGTCAGTTGCATGTCCGTCTCCAAGGCCAGTCCAGAGTTGTCGACGACATATGGCGAACAGTCAACCTGCAACATAACACAATCGTCATATTCCGTGATTTGTCGACTTTTCCGGAATTTTCCATACCAATTTTGACAAAACATAAAAATTTGTTACTATGCTAATTATCAGGCTTAAGTGAAAATGCCAGACGTCATTTGTTGAAAAACAAAAATGAAACCTTTGTGGTTTTAATAAAGATGATGATTACGATGATTATTATGACGATGTTGTTGTTGTGGATATGATGATGATGATGATGATGATGATGATGATGATGATGATGATGATAATGATGACGATGAAGATGATGATGTTGTTGGTAATGACGACGACGATGACGGATATCATCATCATCATCATCATCATCATCATCATCATCATTTTTATTACATACCGTTCTGGATCCGTTAGTGGCCACTCCGTTACATGGGCCAGTGTGATCCAGAGACAGCTGGTTTGAACTGGCTGACATTCGGTGGCTGCAGACTGTGTGCATGAATACACACATGCCGTCTGGAGAGAAGATTGGGACAAACTTATCGTTTGTAATACGAAAAGACATTGAAGAAAACGTTATTTCGTGTGCGAAAACAAACATAAGAAAGAAAGAACCTATATCATGGGACGATATTGCTCGACGCATAGAAATTGTCTGGAAGGGGAAGAGCGAAACAAATACAAACACAATGGCAAACACTATTGTTATACAATGTATAGGAGTGGGAATGGGGAGGAAGGAGAAAGAGATGTGTTATCTAGACATCTCTAAACATACACCACTTAGTCTTGTATATACCATATATATCTAACATTAAATGTTCACGTTTCAAATTTATGACTGAATTGAGTAGGCATGAAGGCATTGACGAAGAAAGTAGACAATGCAAATTATGTTTATGAAATGACATTAGTGTGAAAGAAAATTAATATCATTTTCTTATAGCATGTACAAACTTTGACGAGGTACGAAGCTTGTACGTAAAACCCGGTTGGGTGTGCTGCTATACCCCCAAAAAACTTGTTTGAGATTGTAAAAGCTTATTACTCGATAGAAGGCATATAAAGTAATTAAAAATATCTACAATTACTTTTAACCTTAGAAAGAAGTTACTTCAAATAAACTCTTGAAAACTGTCGATGAAAGGCATATGAATACAAATGACACAATACGTCTATTAAAATTGATTTTGAAAATTATTTACATAAGACAATACTCACGCATGTTAAGTTATAAACTAACATGTTTATTTTATTGAATTTTTAGTATAGCGTGCGGTTATAAAAAGATAGCAGGCATTAATAAAAATTCGCAGCTGTATGGCGAGGTCATGTTTCACAAAAGAAACCGACTATACAGATAATGCAAGCTTACAAAAACAAGCACTTAGCAGACAACAAGGAGGAAGACAATGTACCCATCCTTTATTAAAACATAATACACCAGCCTGGTATTACCGAATGTAAAAGATTTAAGACAACGTGTCTTTGGCGTTTACTATTTACCAGGAAACATATTAAAACTCGCAACATTTATTTTGTCGTTGAAAATGCAGACGAACGACTTCTGTATACACATGTAATACAACTTGTTTACCTAAGCAAAGACCGACGTGTTATTTTATTATTAATATTTTCATATTTAAGTCGGACTTTGAGAAGAATTTTTTAAATATAAATAATGCTCAATGAAAAAAATTCTACAAGGCACACAAAGAAAGTTTTACGTTGAGGATCGTCCTGTTACAGTCCGTACTGACCATAATATATAGGGCGCAATAATGTTTTATCAAAGTGATAACAGGATTAAAAAAAATGCTACTGATGTGAACATATAGCATACACAACGATATGGATATTCTATAAAATATTTCTTATAAAATAGTTCTTATTTTTAACTGCTATATTGCCCATGCATCAAATCGAACTATTGGTAGAAAAAGTATTGCATAATTACATTCCGGATAATACACACGTACGCGAACAACTGTGTCTCTATTTCTATCTTATAGCTAACCTGTATTATATACACATATAAACAAACTCACTAACTGCACATTGGCACATACTTTCAAGAGCGCACTTATTCAATCTGTTGTAAAGAAAACAGTAGGAGAAAATCAATTGATGTTTATCTCTACTATACCCTTTCCCTTAAAGTTATTGCCATTGTAAAAAAACGAACTATCCTGTTAACTGTTAATTGTTCCATTTATGTTTAGGACCATGCTCTCTACGACTACCGGTGATTTAAAACTAAAACAACAACAACAACAACAACCAAAACAACAACAACAGAATTATGTTTTGTTCACGCCATTAGTTATAATATTAATGTTACATATTGTTTCATTTGTGCATGTGATTTGAATAGGTTAATAAGAAAAGGACCTATCAAAATTTTCACAGATATTTAAATTTTATCTACCGGTAGACAAAGGCAAACAAGGTAAATGCAAATGTGACAAAACACAGAGACGAGACATAACACACATAAAGAAAAAACATCAGTTACCGCCTTGGAACGGTCGATCGGCAAAAGGGCCAACTGGGGCTTGACATTTCTCAATGAAGCAAAACTGCAATGAGATTATTCGACACGAACATCTAACAAAAAGAACAGCCAAACCGACGTGTCTTACACATTATATTTTCTTTGTTGAGTTCAAAACAAACAATGAGGTCGCTTCGAACTGAAAAACAATTCTGACAATACTTACTGTACGTATGTCCGTCAGATCCGCACACTTGAGAAGAAGTGTCAGAGTTCAGGGTTGTCCCGCCTATCACCGCCCCGCCTCCAGTCAGGATTGGGTTGATCATGCCAGGGTTGATGTACACGTTATTGCAACGTGTTTTCATCACCTGGTCACATGGCGTGTTTTCTGTGACACAGTCGCCACTATTCTGCATATACAGCACCTTACCCTGCTTGCGAGCATTGCACATGGCATTGTTGAACTCGCAAGTAGAACCTGTATCAGGAAGCAATGGAGATGTAAGAGTATGCAAGTATAACCTTTTTTGTTATACAGTCATGTTGCGACTGTGATGATTATTTTAGAAGTAGCAACAAGATTCTAATTTGAAATGGCAATAATGATCTTAGCACTTTTCAACAAAAACTATTTTATAACACAGTCGCGGTGATGTTAGAATTCGTAAGCCAAGCCTGTATGAGGGGGATCTAGAAATACGCGACAAAAGTAACTTTTTAAACATTACCGTATTTTCTCATCTTAAGTATATGTTCGGAATGTACACAAAACCTTGCTGAGTTCAGTCATATAACAGAAACTACCAATAAGCATCCTTTATACATATATTGCTGTTGGGACATGGTCATGGTGGTTTTAGAATTGCACTTGGGACATGGTCATGGTGGTTTTAGAATTGCACTTGGGACATGGTAATGGTGGTTTTAGAATTGCAGTTGGAACATGGTCATGGTGGTTTTAGAATTGCACTTGGGACATGGTCATGGTGGTTTTAGAATTGCACTTGGGACATGGTCATGTTGGTTTTAGAATCGCACTTGTGACATGGTCATAGTGGTTTTAGAATTGCACTTGGGACATGGTCATGGTGGTTTTAGAATTGCACTTGGGACATGGTCATGTTGGTTTTAGAATCGCACTTGGGACATGGTCATGGTGGTTTTAGAAATGCACTTGGGACATGGTAATGGTGGTTTTAGAATTGCACTTGGGACATGGTCATGGTGGTTTTAGAATTGCACTTGGGACATGGTCATGGTGGTTTTAGATTCGCACTTGGGACATGGTCATGGTGGTTTTAGAATTGCACTTGGGACATGGTCATGTCGGTTTTAGAATCGCACTTGGGACATGGTCATGGTGGTTTTAGAAATCCACTTGGGACATGGTAATGGTGGTTTTTAGAAATGCACTTGGGACATGGTCATGGTGGTTTTTGAATTGCACTTGGGACATGGTCATGGTGGTTTTAGAATTGCACTTGGGACATGGTCATGGTGGTTTTAGAATTGCACTTGGGACATGGTAATGGTGGTTTTAGAATTGCACTTTGGACATAGTCATGGTGATTGTAGAATTGCAATTGGGATGGGATTGGGATGGGATTTGCCGGCATTTTTGCCGATACTGTGCAGCGACATTTCTATCATTATAGCACAAGGGCACTTATGAGGTGCCCGGTCCATTATATGCCGGTAGATATGCAGTGCATATTTGTCCTATGTCCCGATGCTTCAGTTGACCTCTTTCGACTTCCGGATTAAGCCTTAAGCATAATATTTTTATCTCTAAAATGGGAATTATAAAAGACCATTGAAACACTGCCAGCTATAAATTTGTCTTCATAATGTCAGATACATTTCTATGGAGAACACACTACACGCAAAAGCCGATGTATCTGCAAATGTTTATATTGTATTGCTTTATGCGGGGTGAAATTTGAACTATTTGACTTGCTGGGGAATTGGCTAAGTTACATTTATTTTATGATTTTTATGTCGAAAACCACTATTGTCGATGACATCTTATCAAGTAATACCGTATTCTACATAAAGTCACTTTGCTAATACTAAAGTTCGGTAGATCAGTTATCAAACGACCACGCTGTTCATACCATTTCAATAAAATTATTTTATCATAACAACATTCCATGCATCAGGCATCAACAAATACAAACACATATACATTTTTATCTATCGTATCTAGAGTATTTATAGAATTGAAATTATTTACTCATAACTTCATGCATAGAAAACAAAACGTACCAATAAAGACTTATAAAGCAGAAGAAAATGTACAAAAGAGCTGAGGTTTCACTTTTAACTTATTCTGACAAGGCATGCTTAACGGTCTAACATTGAATGCACATTATTGTCTACTTACTGTAGGTGACACCATCCGTGCCACACACCGTCTGCTGTAGAGGGCTCTCGTCATCACACAATGTGTCGCAGTTCTGTGTGATCTGACCGGTCACCAAGTACACGCACAATGCAAACACTGAAATACACAGAGAACACAGATACACACAATAAAAGAACTAAAGTACGGTCAATACACTGATACACGCATAGCATCAGAACTGAAATACACACAGAACACAGATACACACAATAATAGAACTAAAGTACAGTCAATACACTGATACACGCACAGCATCAGAACTGAAATACACACAGAACACAGATACACACAATAATAGAACTAAAGTACAGTCAATACACTGATACACGCATAGCATCAGAACTGAAATACACACAGAACACAGATACACACAATAATAGAACTAAAGTACAGTCAATACACTGATACACGCATAGCATCAGAACTGAAATACACACAGAATACAGAAACACACAATAATAGAACTAAAGTACAGTCAATACACTGGTACACGCACAGCATCAGAACTGAAATACACACAGAATACAGAAACACACAAAAATAGAACTAAAGTACAGTCAATACACTGATACACGCATAGCATCAGAATTGAAATACACACAGAACACAGATACACACAATAAAAGAACTAAAGTACAGCCAATAGACTGATACACGCATAGCATCAGAACTGAAATACACACAGAACACAGATACACACAATAATAGAACGAAAGTACAGTCAATACACTGATACATGCATAGCATCAGAACTGAAATACACACAGAACACAGATACACACAATAATAGAACTAAAGTACAGTCAATACACTGATACACGCACAGCATCAGAACTGAAATACACACAGAACACAGATACACACAATAATAGAACTAAAGTACAGTCAATACACTGATACATGCATAGCATCAGAACTGAAATACACACAGAACACAGATACACACAATAACAGAACTAAAGTACAGTCAATACACTGATACATGCATAGCATCAGAACTGAAATACACACAGAACACAGATACACACAATAATAGAACTAAGGGTAAAGACACTACACTGATACACGCACAGCACCAGAACTGAAATACACACAAAACACAGATACACACAATAATAGAAATACAAGGGTACAGACAATACACTGATACACGCATAGCTTACACACATAACACCAGCACTGAAATAAAGAATATGCAGTGATACACACACAACACCACCAATAAAATACAGATTATACAGTGATACACACACCACCAGCAATAAAATACAGATTATAAGAGTGATACACACACCACCAGCAATAAAATACAGGTTATACAGTGATACACACAACACCAGCAATAAAATACAGATTTTACAGTGATACACACACCACCAGCAATGAAATACAGATAATACAGTGATACACACAACACCAGCAATAAAATACAGATTATACAGTGAAACACACAACACCAGCAATGAAATACAGATTATACAGTGATACACACAACACCAGCAATGAAATACAGATTATACAGTGATACACACAACACCAGCAATGAAATACAGATTATACAGTGAAACACACAACACCAGCAATGAAATACAGATTATACAGTGAAACACACAACACCAGCAATGAAATACAGATTATACAGTGATACACACAACACCAGCAATAAAATACAGATTATACAGTGAAACACACAACACCAGCAATGAAATACAGATTATACAGTGATACACACAACACCAGCAATGAAATACAGGTTATACAGTGATACACACAACACCAGCAATGAAATACAGATAATACAGTGATACACACACCACCAGCAATGAAATACAGATAATACAGTGATACACACAACACCAGCAATAAAATACAGATTATACAGTGATACACACAACACCAGCAATGAATACAGATTATACAGTGATACACACACCACCAGCAATGAAATACAGATAATACAGTGATACACACAACACCAACAATAAAATACAGATTATACAGTGAAAAACACAACACCAGCAATGAAATACAGATTATACAGTGATACACACACTACCAGCAATAAAATACAGATTATACAGTGATACACACAACACCAGCAATAAAATACAGATTATGCAGTGATACACACAACACCAGCAATAAAATACAGATTATACAGTTTACACACACCACCAGCAATGAAATACAGATTATACAGTGATACACACAACACCAGCAATGAAAAACAGATTATACAGTGATACACACAACACCAGCAATAAAATACAGATTATACAGTGATACACACACCACCAGCAAAAAAATAAAGATTATACAGTGATACACACAACACCAGCAATAAAATGAAGATTGTACAGTGATACACACAACACCAGCAATAAAATACAGATTATACAGTGATACACACAACACCAGCAATAAAACACAGATTATACAGTGATACACACACCACCAGCAATAAAATACAGATTATACAGTGATACACACACCACCAGCAATAAAATACACATTATACAGCGATACACACACCACCAGCAATAAAATACAGATTATACAGTGATACACACACCACCAGCAATAAAATACAGATTATACAGTGATACACACACCACCAGCAATGAAATACAGATTATACAGTAATACACACACAACACCAGCAATGAAATACAGATTATACAGTGATACACAAACAACACCAGCACTGAAATACCGATTATACAGTGATACACAAACAACACCAACACTGAAATACCGATTATACAGTGATACAAACACAACACCAGCAATGAAATACAGATTATACAGTAATACACACACAACACCAGCAATGAAATAAAGATTATGCAGTGATACACACAACACCAGCACTGAAATACAGATTATACAGTGATACACACACAACACCAGCAATAAAATACAGATTATACAGTGATACACAAACAACACCAGCAATGAAATACAGATTATACAGTGATACAGACAACACCAGCACTGAAATACAGATAATACAGTGATACAGACAACACCAGCAATAAAATACAGATTATACAGTGATACACACAACACCAGCAATGAAATAAAGATAATACAGTGATACAGACAACACCAGCAATGAAATACAGATTATACAGTGATAAACACACAACACCAGCACTGAAATACAGATTATTCAGTGATACACACAACACCAGCAATAAAATACAGATTATACAGTGATACACACACCACCAGCAATAAAATACAGATTAAAAGAGTGATACACACACCACCAGCAATAAAATACAGGTTATACAGTGATACACACAACACCAGCAATGAAATACAGATTATACAGTGATACACACACCACCAGCAATGAAATACAGATAATACAGTGATACACACAACACCAGCAATAAAATACAGATTATACAGTGAAACACACAACACCAGCAATGAAATACATATTATACCGTGATACACACACTACCAGCAATAAAATACAGGTTATACAGTGATACACACAACACCAGCAATAAAATACAGATTATACAGTGATACACACAATACCAGCAATAAAATACAGATTATACAGTTTACACACACCACCAGCAATGAAATACAGATTATACAGTGATACACACAACACCAGCAATGAAAAACAGATTATACAGTGATACACACAACACCAGCAATAAAATACAGATTATACAGTGATACACACAACACCAGCAATAAAATAAAGATTATACAGTGATACACACAACACCAGCAATAAAATACAGATTATACAGTGATACACATACCACCAGCAATAAAATACAGATTATACAGTGATACACACACCACCAGCAATAAAATACACATTATACAGCGATACACACACCACCAGCAATAAAATACAGATTATACAGTGATACACACACCACCAGCAATAAAATACAGATTATACAGTGATACACACACCACCAGCAATGAAATACAGATTATACAGTAATACACACACAACACCAGCAATGAAATACAGATTATACAGTGATACACAAACAACACCAGCACTGAAATACCGATTATACAGTGATACACAAACAACACCAGCACTGAAATACCGATTATACAGTAAGACAAACACAACACCAGCAATGAAATACAGATTATACAGTGATACACACACAACACCAGCAATGAAATACAGATTATACAGTGATACACACACAACACCAGCAATGAAATACAGATTATACAGTGATACACACACAACACCAGCAATAAAATACAAATTAACAGTGATACACACACAACACCAGCAATGAAATACAGATTATACAGTGATACACAAACAACACCAGCAATGAAATTCAGATTGTACAGTGATACACACACCACCAGCAATAAAATACAGATTATACAGTGATACACACACAACACCAGCAATGAAATACAGATAATACAGTGATACAAACACAGCACCAGCAATGAAATACAGATTATACAGTGATACACACACAACACCAGCAATGAAATACAGATTATACAGTGATACACACACACCACCAGCAATGAAATACAGATTATACAGTGATACAAACACAACACCAGCAATGAAATACAGATTATACAGTGATACACACACCACCAGCAATAAAATACAGATTATACAGTGATACACACACCACCAGCAATGAAATACATATTATACAGTAATACACACACAACACCAGCAATGAAATACAGATTATACAGTGATACACAAACAACACCAGCACTGAAATACCGATTATACAGTGATACACAAACAACACCAGCACTGAAATACCGATTATACAGTGATAGAAACACAACACCAGCACTGAAATACAGATTATACAGTGATACACACACAACACCAGCAATGAAATACAGATTATACAGTGATACACACACAACACCAGCAATGAAATACAGATTATACAGTGATACACACACAACACCAGCAATAAAATACAGATTATACAGTGATACACACACAACACCAGCAATGAAATACAGATTATACAGTGATACACAAACAACACCAGCAATGAAATTCAGATTGTACAGTGATACACACACCACCAGCAATAAAATACAGATTATACAGTGATACACACACAACACCAGCAATGAAATACAGATAATACAGTGATACAAACACAGCACCAGCAATGAAATACAGATTATACAGTGATACACACACAACACCAGCAATGAAATACAGATTATACAGTGATACACACACCACCACCAGCAATGAAATACAGATTATACAGTGATACAAACACAACACCAGCAATGAAATACAGATTATACAGTGATACATACACCACCAGCAATAAAATACAGATTATACAGTGATACACACACAACACCAGCAATGAAAAACAGATAATACAGTGATACACACACAACACCAGCAATGAAATACAGATTATACAGTGATACACACACAACACCAGCAATGAAATACAGATTATACAGTGATACACACACAACACCAGCAATGAAATACAGATTATACAGTGATACACACACAACACCAAAAATGAAATACAGATTATACAGTGATACAAACACAACACCAGCAATGAAATACAGATTATACAGTGATACACACACAACACCAAAAATGAAATACAGATTATATAGTGATACAAACACAACAACAGCAATGAAATACCGATTATACAGTGAAACAAACACAACACCAACACTGAAATAATATAAATATATTATAATTTACAGATTGTATACTGATACACGCACAACGCTAAAGCTAAAAAACAACCTTGTATACTGATACACACACAGCACCAGAACTGAACTTTGCGAAATTGGTGCGTACTTATAAAATATGACAACCTTTTACGAATAACACGAATTTGAGTTTTTCAGAAATCAAAAATGCTTGCCATATTTAATGTATGTTCCTTCGGGTAAAACATTTCTAGAGTATGCCTTCCCTTATTATTATAACTATATTATAAATAACCTGCAGAAGAACTTACCGAACAACTTCATTGCCATTTCTACAGCACAGCTGTTTATCTTCCAATTACAAAGATAAAATGGATTTAGGAAAGAGTCTTATCTCTGTTCTAACTGCTCCCATGTCGTGACAGGCGTGTCCAACATTGTTATGTATACAGGTAGGTATAGTGTCGGGACTGCGCCAAAGTCAAAACTCAAACGGACACTTGACTCTCATTAGTCCAAAAGGTCAGCTTAGATCTGCAAATAAAGGAAAATAAAAACTCCTTTATCAGGACACATACTCATAGCTGTCATGTTTCAGACTTTATTGACATTTTTGCATCCGAATCTGTCAAACGTAAGAGATAAGCCGACATACAATCTATTGAATGTCAAATTTTAATCCATCAGTACTTATTGTGGTTAAACACATCTGTCATTTGTGTACATATTTAAAATATGCCACTTTCACCCACCATGGTCAAGGTGTTCAGGATAAATAATGTTTTCACATATGACTACTTGTTTTATTGACATAAGTTGATACTCGATTTTCAAACCGCCTGTCATTTAGACATAACATCGTTTCATTTCCCTTGCGATTGGTACCCTAAAGGTCCCCACCAGCTGTTTGTCTTTAAGGTGTTCACTTCCGAAACATGAAGTAGATTTTATAGCGAAAAAGATACAAAAGGATACCGTTAAAACCATCGTTAAAGAAATTAAGGTAAACTTACCTTATCACAGCAACTACGGTTTAACTTTTCTTAAAGGTGGCAGCCGACAGTTTGCCTACACTTTATATATCCAACAATATCTGTAAATAACAACGATTGGAATTCCTGCTAAAAATAGACGTCGACGTCGAATCGGATGACGCGGATGAGCTAAAAACAATAGTATTTTGTTGTTGTTTAAATATAGCTAACTGTGCAGCGTGGCTAAGATAGGAAAATTATGTTTGTAACGACAATTGTTGCGTTATGGTTCACTTTTCCGACAGGTGTAGGACATCAATAAACAGCATTTTACAGGATCTGTTCAGATGTCAATTGCTCACTTAGATGTATTATGCAAATATTTTTGGCCCATACTGTCGGGTATCCACCTTTAATTACTTTCTTTCTTTCTTTCTTTTTAAATATAGATCAAACTGGCGGATAAATCCTCTAAGGCCGCAATGCCATGTCATAGCCTGTTCCCTTACCAAGTGAGGTTCAAGTCCCGTCCAGGGCGAGAACTGCACGTGGATAGGTCTTCTAGCTGACATGACAGCGCCGGTCGTTCTAACAGACATTATTCTGCGATTTTCATCCACTTACCAATGCTGTTGACTTCTATAATTACAACGGATGTGTCGATGCAATGTATCAGACAACAACAACAAACAAACAAACAACAGCGAACACAAATAACAACAATACTGTTGAACCATCTAGAGTTTGACTCGTACGCTTCACCATTGTGTGTTCTGCCACAGAAATAAGTCAAAGATTATCATGGTGACTGTCAACATGAACTGATAGGACGGCGACATTGACACAGAAATGTAACTAGATCACAATGTGTATTTTTTTTTACAAACGTGTCAGACTAAAAAAATGTAATTTAATGAAAGGTTAAAGTAATTAGTTTAAACATATTTTAGCGCTAACATCACAGATAAGATAACATGGTTCGATGAGTTTTTATCAGGTGGAGTTTACAGTTATGTATGGTTTGGAATTTCATCATCGAATTTGTAAAAAAAAACGTTTCAGATACATTATGTGACGTATATAATGGTTGCTTGTCAGTTAACATTACTTCAAATGAGTCATTTAAAAAAAAGTACTGGGGTGACTTAAAATACGTCGGCCGAATCCCGAAATGTTCCGATCAGATACGTAAGCTTTAGTATTATCCCGTGATCCGCATATACTTTCGTCCGTGACCATTAATTTGTAAATAACAATGGCGGACGAAGGAAGTCCAACTCGAAAGAGAGGAAGGCCACTTTTGTCTTTTTGGGAAAGACAATTAAGGTTATTAACTCATAGGATAGAACAACACAAATCCAGAATTCACCTCCGATCGGAAAAACACCGACGACACCGTTTACATTCGGCTTGTTTAACGGAAATGTCCGATAAAATTATCGGCTATGATCGACAATCGTGACGAAAGCGAAAGTGAGGTTTTAGTCATGTATATTTTTTTTGGTTAGTGAGAATAATAAACGCTATGTTTTACTCGTTTTGAGCATTAAAACATTCGTTCAACAATATCAAATAGGTTAACACACAGTATTTGGCGACAGAAAAACGTCCATTCAGATGCCACCTATGACAATGATAAAAAGAGCAATATGTGATGCAATAGCAAAAGGTACCAACATTTACTTGCATGTGTATACAGATACACTTATTCTCTCACAGAAAATAAAAACAAAAAAACAAAAACAAATAAAAGACACTTATTTAGAATCCGCATCTTTGATTTGTATTTGAATTCTCGGATGTGGCCAAAGTCTCATTCTCAGTCAAATGACAACAGTATCATGGCATGGTGACACAATTGTATCCACAAGTCGGGTCTTGTAATAAAATTGGTTGGAATAGCTCAAAATAAAACGACACATTTGCGTTATAATGATAAGATCTACGGCAACCTTTGTGCGGGAAGTGTTCAACACGCAACAGCCTCAGACCAACTGGGGCTCCCGTGAAATATGACAATGTAAACCGTATTGAAAACAATAATGCTTTAATTCAGTAAACTTTAAGTGTTGTTTGTTCTCTTTTTAATATTTTATTATAATAAATTATACACTGGTTTTATATTCCTGGATCGTTTTCGTCCATTTCGCCAATATATTGTCATTCGATTTATGCATTCGTATCTCCTGCTTTGTTTGATTTTTTGGTGAAAATAAAGCCCATGTTATTCTATTCTCTGTCCAAATTGATCTATGCCAGTTGTGTAGAGAGTAGAGACACAACTCCAGCGAAGTTTTCTCGTTAAATAGTTCGGTCAGGAAGATAACGTGTTAATGTCTCAAAACTCGTATATTTATGTTTAAACTCAGAAAATATACACTGTAGCCTTACAGTTGGAATACAATTTTATTTCACATTAAAAGGTACGCAAATGACTGTCAAATGTAGTTTAGACGTTTAACTGTATATATATATTGGCCTTTGACAAAACTAGCTTTCATCCCTTAAACATTAGTTCCCCTATTAGTGTACTGTGCGTGTTCGATAAGTTTTCGGTAAATGCCACTTACTTCCGGCGACGTCTTCAAAATATTCACATTAACATTACATGGACTTGCTGTATTTACGTGCGATCAGTATGTCTTGATTTGAAATCTAAAGCAAACTTTATTCCCATCTGCATGCTTCAAACGTTTACACTGGACACTGAGCAATCAACCATTTACCCCTATTAAAGTATTGCAGCATCGTCCTTTGTCAATCAGGAAATTTGATTAATTATAAGGTTTTTTTTTATTATAATTAGCACAAGTTTATAATGTTATAAAATACATATTGACCAAATGAAAAATTGGTATCTTGACATACACGTAATTATACACTCAGATATAGAATGCAAAGTCTTGGTTCAAGAACTCGTTACTCGCAGCAAAACTAATGGGCGAGTTTAATCTAAGTCTTTGTGCATACAAGAGATGTATCGCAGTATATTTTATCCTCAGTAACGGGTACACTGATATTTCTAGCACTTAATCAATCAAGACCACCCCGTAGGTGTTTAAAAAAATCAGGTCAATAAAACCCCAATGTGCAAGGTACACGTGTATTTTTTCTTATCAGTAACTACGCTTCTCCAACCACTTGTTGACTTCACACTTTACATGCACGCAGCATGTCTTTATTTGGAGTTTACCGTGACACAGAAAAACATACAAATGTGGTAAGTTAGGTCTAAGTCGTATCTCTCATTGCTCGATATATATGATATACATGTACATATATATGATATAATCATCTTTTCTTTGTGTGCATAAGTACAATTTAAAATAAAACCGTATATCATAGTTTTAATTAAACATATTTATTCTAGATTACTATGCACCAATCCGACATACGCACATGCTAGTACAGTAGTAGAATACCTATGTTTTCACTACAATCACGATCCCTGTTAAGTTACGAACTGTACATCATATCGTATTATTGTCAAAGCACACTTTATTGTTAGAGTGTTATTGCTATTTCTAACCACATTTTATTTCAGCTATGATATATATTTGTATAAATCGTATAAAGTACTTCAAACAGTTTTATTTGAACAACTGTATGATAAGACAGAAAACCAAACGAACAGTTACATGTATATATTTTACTGGCGCCGGTATACCTTATGGAATAGATTTTTATGGGAACGATTGTGTAGCAGGCAATAACAAGAAGCTTGTAGCAGCTGTTCTGTCAATCGGAACACTTCGGATAATTCACGAATCATCTCTCGGGTCAATCGGAACACCTCGGATAATTCACGAATCATCTCTCGGATCAATCGGAACACCTCGGATAATTCACGAATCATCTC
Organism: Sinonovacula constricta; assembly: GCA_007844125.1. Classification (NCBI taxonomy): domain Eukaryota; kingdom Metazoa; phylum Mollusca; class Bivalvia; order Cardiida; family Solecurtidae; genus Sinonovacula; species Sinonovacula constricta. Next base: position 35,397,824 of record CM017564.1, on the reverse strand, counting down.
TCGGATGTATATAGCTTGTCGGATTACCTCGGCCATTTCCCTAAATGGGACTTCTTTTGTGACAGACGTCTAAACAAAGATGGCAGCTCGGATGACAGCTCACTGCAGTACGATGCCTGTAAAACTTCAATTTGTGCCGGCCTCAAATTAAAAAAACCAAGTTTAATTTACCCAGCGCAGCAGACACGCAGCTGTCAAAGGCATTGTTTATGTTTAGTGCGAACTACATTTTATGGATATTCTTCCGACTTCCGGCGAACAAAACGATCGTGATTTGAGTAAGTATCATTGCCCTAGATACATCCAAGGAATGATTGTCCCGAGGACGGAATTACCCGAGGAGTTCCGATTGCTATTCTGTGAGACCTTTTTCAGAGAAAATAACCGGGTATTCCGTTTTAATAGTCTAGCTTGAAACAATAAAGTGTGGTTTGCAATTATAAAAATTACCAGACATTAATAGGAATTCGCAGTTGTTTGGCGGAGAATTGTTTCACACAAGAAACCGAGTAGACCGACATTCACAATGCAGCTTGCAACTACAAAAAGATGTAGCAGACAACAAGGAAGAAGGCAAAAAGGCAGATATGTATCCAGCCCTAATGATAGCATAGTACATCAGCAAAGAGATGTCTGTAGCAATTGTCTTCCAACTTCACATTTATCACACTATACCCATTGTGGTGTTTTGGATGTCTCCCATAGATGGTCTTTATTGTAAAATGCTCAACTCTTGTATTTGTAAGCGGCGTTATCTAGTTTTGGGAAAGGTCCATAGAAGAGCTCTTGGGAAGTCAAATCAGATTAAAACAGTTGCAAAAACAATCCATTGGTTTTTATTAATTAACACACGTTTATCGTCATAAGATCATCTTCAATCATAAACAAACCAAAACACTTATCGGATTCCACTTATATTTACAAAATCTTCATTATAATTAGTTTTAAAGAGGCCCAGTCACATTTGAACATATTGCTCAAACATAAACAATGACTGCTCCTCTGGACCACCTAGGATATAGGTCCTAAGACTAATCTCTTAGCCTGCTGGGCAGTAATTAACCAGACTGAGGCGACTTATCAGACACAAACCAGGCAGGCCATGCAGGGACCTCTCTGGTCAGGATCTACACTATTTGCTGCTTAGCTTTTATCAATGTTTTATTACATCTGCATCTGTATTGACTATTTACTCACGTTGATAGCCAGTCAATATCGAGTAATACCCTTTTATCGTCTCTTCCTATTGTGATATTCATGAAATAAAGTCGTAAACAGGTAATTTCTTCAAGGACTGGAATCGTTGGCAGGTGAAAACTATTATCCCTAGCAAGATTTAACGGTATATGATTGTCACGTGACCGTGGTGCGTTTTATTACCAATCAAGTAGACCTTAACATAGAATCTATTGTATGTACGACACAGTTATGAGTATCCATGGTCGAGTCGACATTTAGGCCATCTCTGACTCTCTGTATACATGTAGTGACCAAACTTGCAAACTATTTCCATTATTTCGAAAAAAAATGCATACATAGTTTAAATGATTTTAAGACATTGGTTTTGAAAGTAAACAACGTGCTTTTTTTCTGACTAGACGCCAGAGATACACAGGGGCATCGCCCTAAAGGCTCATACATACATGTATTTATGTAAAATGCTCAGAAGCGCTGTTTAGGCGGTGTCAGTTACGCGATTACAGGTGTGCAAACTATGGTCAAAATTATTCCATTATAAATCAAAAGTACAATGCTCATACATAACATTGAAATTAACCCCTACCTTTACGCCCTTGTGATCTGAATCTAAATATCCCGAGTGCGCGAGCGGTAAGTTTAGACTGAGATGCTGAGATGGTACAATTGAACTATGTTATTACATGCCCTGGTTCAGAGCTACAGAAGGCCACACGAGGGATATCTCAATTATCTCGGCCTAGAAGATGATGCAAAGTAGGTGGAACACTCATTCTAACATCAGTTCGCTCTCCATTTCGGCATTTTCGTCTGGGTAATGTGTGATAGCTGAAGCGACATTGTTCATTCATAAATCTTAATTTTATGTATATCTAAATTACACAATGTAATTAACTTCCTGTTTAAACAGATAACAAAATTTACAAATGTTTACATTTGACACATCTAGTCTCTTTGGGCGTACTTATTTGTTCTGTACAAGCACTACTTCTTCCCACGCACTAATAAATGACCATGAGTAGTCAAGGTCATGCATCAATCCTGTGTGCTTCTGAAATCCATTTCTCATAACTCAGGACGTTGTCGCAAATCGCATCGCCCCAAAACTGCTATAGTAAGCGTGTATTATTTATAATTATAATATTATAATAACTATATTGACGCGCACAATATGTATTGATATATGTTCTGTATGTGATATATACGTTCTGTATGTGATATATAGGATCTGCATGTGATTTAAAGGTTCTGCATATGATATAAAGGTTCTGTATGTGATATAAAGGTTCTGTATGTGATATAAAGGTTCTGCGTGTGATATAAAGGTTCTGCATGGGATATAAAGGTTCTGATTGTGATATAAAGGTTCTGTATGTAATATAAATGTTCTGCATGTGATATAAAGGTTCTGCGTGTGACACAAAGGTTCTGCATGGGATATAAAGGTTCTGTATGTGATATAAAGGTTCTGCATGGGATATAAAGGTTATGTATGTAATATAAATGTTCTGCATGTGATATAAAGGTTCTGCGTGTGATACAAAGGTTCTGCGTGTGATACAAAGGTTCTGCGTGTGATATAAAGGTTCTGCATGGGATATAAAGGTTCTGCGTATGATATAAAGGTTCTATATGTGATATAAAGGTTCTGATTGTGATATAAAGGTTCTGCGTATTATATAAAGGTTCTATATGTAATATAAAGGTTCTGTATGTGATATAAAGCTTATTCGTGTGATATAAACGTTCTGCATGTGATATAAAGGATCTATATGTGATATAAAGGTTCTGTATGTGATATAATGGTTCTGCGTGGGATATAAAGGTTCTGCGTGCGATATAAAGTTTCTATCTGTGATATAAAGGTTCTGCATGTGATATAAAGGTTCTATATGTGATATAAAGGTTTAGCATGTGATATAAAGGTTCTGCATGTGATATAAAGGTTCTGTATGTGATATAAAGGTTCTATATGTGATATAAAGGTTCTGCATGGGATATAAAGGTTATATATGTGATATAAAGGTTCAGCATGTCATATAAAGGTTCTGCATGTGATATAAAGGTTCTGCATGTGATATAAAGGTTCTGCATGTGATATAAAGGTTCTGCATGTGATATAAAGGTTCTGCATGGGATATAAAGGTTCTACATGTGATATAAAGGTTCTGCATGTGATATATAGGTTCTATACGTGATATAAAGGTTCAGCATGTGATATAAAGGTTCTATATGTAATATAAAGATTCTGCATGTGATATAAAGGTTCTGCGCGCGATATAAAGTTTCTGCATGGGATATAAAGGTTCTACATGTGATATAAAGGTTCTGCATGTGATATATAGGTTCTGCGCGTGATATAAATGTTCTGCATGTGATATAAAGGTTCAGCATGTGATATAAAGGTTCTACATGTGATATTAAAGTTCTGCGTGTGATATAAAGTTTCAGCATGTGATATTAAGGTTCTGCATGTGATATAAAGGTTCTGTATGGGATATAAAGGTTCTACATGTGATATAAAGGTTCTATATGTGATATAAAGGTTCTATATGTGATATAAAGGTTCTGCGCGTGACATAAAGTTTCTGCATGGGATATAAAGGTTCTATATGTGATATAAAGGTTCTGCATGTGATATAAAGGTTCTGCATGTGATATAAAGGTTATGCATGGGATATAAAGGTTCTGCATGTGATATAAAGGTTCTACATGTGATATAAAGGTTCTGCGTGTTATATAAAGTTTCAGCATGTGATATAAAGTTTCTGCATGTGATATAAAGGTTCAGCATGTGATATAAAGGTTCAGCATGTGATATAAAGGTTCAGCATGTGATATGAAGGTTCTGCATGTGATATAAAGGTTCTACATGTGATATAAAGGTTCTGCGTGTTATATAAAGTTTCAGCATGTGATATAAAGGTTCTGCATGTGATATAAAGGTTCTGTATGTGATATAAAGGTTCAGCATGTGATATAAAGGTTCAGCATGTGATATAAAGGTTCAGCATGTGATATAAAGGTTCAGCATGTGATATAAAGTTTCTGCATGTGATATAAAGGTTCTGCATGTGATATAAAGGTTCTACATGTGATATAAAGGTTCTGCGTGTGATATAAAGTTTCAGCATGTGATATAAAGGTTCTGCATGTGATATAAAGGTTCTACATGTGATATAAAGGTTCTGCGTGTTATATAAAGTTTCAGCATGTGATATAAAGGTTCAGCATGGGATATAAAGGTTCAGCATGTGATATAAAGGTTCTGCATGTGATATAAAGGTTCAGCATGTGATATAAAGGTTCTATATGTGATATAAAGGTTCTGCATATGATATACAGGTTCTGCGTGCGATATAAAGGTTCTGCATGTGATATAAAGGTTCTGCATGTGATATAAAGGTTCTACATGTGATATAAAGGTTCTGCGTGTTATATAAAGTTTCAGCATGTGATATAAAGGTTCTGCATGTGATATAAAGGTTCAGCATGTGATATAAAGGTTCTGCATGTGATATAAAGGTTCAGCATGTGATATAAAGGTTCTATATGTGATATAAAGGTTCTGCATATGATATACAGGTTCTGCGTGCGATATAAAGGTTCTGCATGTGATATAAAGGTTCTGCATGTGATATAAAGGTTCTACATGTGATATAAAGGTTCTGCGTGTTATATAAAGTTTCAGCATGTGATATAAAGGTTCTGCATGTGATATAAAGGTTCAGCATGTGATATAAAGGTTCTGCATGTGATATAAAGGTTCAGCATGTGATATAAAGGTTCTATATGTGATATAAAGGTTCTGCATATGATATACAGGTTCTGCGTGCGATATAAAGGTTCTGCATGTGATATAAAGGCTCTATATGTGATATAAAGGTTCTGCATGTGATATAAAGGTTCTATATGTGATATAAAGGTTCTGCATGTGATATACAGGTTCTGCATGTGACATAAAGGTTCTGCATATGATATGTAGGTTCTGCATATGACATAAAGGTTCAGCATGGGATATAAAGGTTCTGCATGTGATATAAAGGTTCTGCATGTGATATTAAGTTTCTGCATGTGATATACAGGTTCTGCATGGGATATAAAGGTTTTGCATGTGATATGTAGGTTCTGCATATGACATAAAGGTTCAGCATGGGATATAAATGTTCTGCATGTGATATCTATGTTTTCCATGTGATATAAATGTTCAGCATGGGATATAACGGTTCTGTATGTGATATCTATGTTCTCCATGTAATATTCAATCAGATTTTATGACATTTTAACACCCATTGGAATCTCTTATAGTAAATCATGTGCATATGTCTTTTCCCGACTTGGATTTAACACTATTTCTCATTTTAATAAAGAATCAGTGTATGCATATACAATCCGCAGTATTACTGCAACCCCTTTATTGCGATGGAGTCTTTCAGATGACAATTTGTTTGTCGACCTTTCTTCCCAGATGCTCGTTTTTTGTCGTTGTTTCTCCGCAGTTTCAGTACTGATGTTGTTTCTCCGCCGTTTCAGTACTGATGTTGTTTCTCCGCCGTTTCAGGACTGATGTTGTTTCTCCGCCATTTCAGTACTGATGTTGTTTCTCCGCCGTTTACTGATGTTGTTTCTCCGCCGTTTCAGTACTGATATTGTTTCTCCTCCGTTTCAGTACTGATGTTGTTTCTCCGCCGTTTCAGTACTGATGTTGTTTCTCCGCCGTTTCAGGACTGATGTTGTTTCTCCGCCATTTCAGTACTGATGTTGTTTCTCCGCCGTTTACTGATGTTGTTTCTCCTCCGTTTCAGTACTGATGTTGTTTCTCTTCCGTTTCAGTACTGATGTTGTTTCTCCGCCGTTTCAGTACTGATGTTGTTTCTCCGCCGTTTCAGTACTGATGTTGTTTCTCCGCCGTTTCAGTACTGATGTTGTTTCTCCTCCGTTTCAATACTGATGTTGTTTCTCCTCCGTTTCAGTACTGATGTTGTTTCTCCGCTGTTTCAGTACTGATGTTGTTTCTCCTCCGTTTCAGTACTGATGTTGTTTCTCCTCCGTTTCAATACTGATGTTGTTTCTCCTCCGTTTCAGTACTGATGTTGTTTCTCCGCCGTTTCAGTACTGATGTTGTTTCTCCGCTGTTTCAGTACTGATGTTGTTTCTCCGCCGTTTCAGTACTGATGTTGTTTCTCCGCCGTTTCAGTACTGATCAAATTGTGTCAGTGTGTTATATGTACTGTAACATTAGAAGTGTGTTGTCTGTACTGATTATATTGTTGACTGAATGTTCCATCTCCTTTAATTTATGGCTGCTCAAGTGATATATTGCCCCACCGTTATAAAACAGGTACGCAAGATATTCACCGGTAGTGCATACAGTGAATACAGGCAAGAAAAAGACGGATAAGAGTATACGGATAAAGAAAGGTCACGTTGTCGTTGTTGTTCTGATATTATTAATTTAAATTTATTAAAGATATATGGATTAAACAAATACTTTTGCAGTGCTTTATCAGCTTTTGAACGGAGATATCATAAATAAGGAAGCAAAATTAGATTAGCTGCAACAATTTAATTTATGTTTACCGCTCAAATAGGGGCGGATCAAGAAAACTTGGGGGTCGTGGGGGTATAAATCAGGATCCATTCAACTTTATCGCAGTAAATACTATATATATATATATATAATTTTAAAACATGTATTTGTTTTCACAACTCTCCCCTTTTACCTGCTTGGAGGTGGGGGAGGGGTGTGTGTGTGTGTGTGTGTGGGGGGGGGGGGGAACTTCTCGCGAAAAATAAAACGCTTAATATGTCTATAGTAGGTTAAGCTCCTGTAATATATCCAGGATTTGCCACAATGCCGAATACTCCAGTAACTTACTCAAATTAACATCTTGTAAAAATTATGCCCTTCAGAATTTCAGCACATATAACACAGAAACGTGCATGTTTTCATGTCATTTATGATAAATTTGGTGCAATCGCAGCCGTCTGCAGTTGAGCTACAGAATTAAACTGTTGTTCATGGTCAATTTTGCGGGCCTGAGGACATATATGAACACATTGTTCTATGTATGCGTCATTCATTACCATCACATATACGACCGCGGGCCTTAGGCCATATATCAACACATTGTTGTACGTATGTGTCATTCATTACCATCACATATACGACCAGTGGGCCTGAGTTTATATATGAACACATTGTTCTACGTATGCGAGATTCATTACCATCACATATACCACCCGCGGGCCTGAGTTTATATATGAACACATTGCTCTACGTATGTGTCATTCATTACCATCACATATACGACCTGCGGGCCTGAGGACATATATGAACACATTGTTCTATGTATGCGTCATTCATTACCATCACATATACGACCGCGGGCCTTAGGCCATATATGAACACATTATTGTACGTATGTGTCATTCATTACCATCACATATACGACCTGTGGGCCTGAGTTTATATATGAACACATTGTTCTACGTATGCGAGATTCATTACCATCACATATACCACCCGCGGGCCTGAGTTTATATATGAACACATTGCTCTACGTATGTGTCATTCATTACCATCACATATACGACCCGCGGGCCTTAGGTCATATATGAACACATTGTTCTACGTATGCGTCATTCATTACCATCACATATACGACCCGGGGGCCTGAGGACATATATGGACACATTGTTAGATACGTATGTGTAATTCATTACCATCACATATACGACCTGTGGGCCTGAGGACATATATGGACACATTGTTCTACGTATGTGTCATTCATTACCATCACATATACGACCTGTGGGCCTGAGGACATATATGAACACATTGTTCTAAGTATGCGTCATTCATTACCATCACATATACGACCGCGGGCCTTAGGCCATATATGAACACATTATTGTACGTATGTGTCATTCATTACCATCACATATACGACCCGCGGGCCTGAGGACATATATGAACACATTGTTCTAAGTATGTGTCATTCATTACCATCACATATACGACCTGTGGGCCTGAGGACATATATGAACACATTGTTCTAAGTATGTGTCATTCATTACCATCACATATACGACCTGTGGGCCTGAGGACATATATGAACACATTGTTCTAAGTATGCGTCATTCATTACCATCACATATACGACCTGCGGGCCTGAGGACATATATGGACACATTGTTCTACGTATGTGTCATTCATTACCATCACATATACGACCCGGGGGCCTGAGGACATATATGAACACATTGTTAGATACGTATGTGTAATTCATTACCATCACATATACGACCCGCGGGCCTGAGGACATATATGAACACATTGTTCTACGTATGTGTCATTCATTACCATCACATATACGACCTGTGGGCCTGAGGACATATATGAACACATTGTTCTAAGTATGCGTCATTCATTACCATCACATATACGACCCGCGGGCCTGAGTTTTTATATGAACACATTGTTCTACGTATGTGTCATTCATTACCATCACATATACGACCCGCGGGCCTGAGTTTTTATATGAACACATTGTTCTACGTATGTGTCATTCATTACCACCACATATACGACCCGCGGGCCTGAGTTTTTATATGAACACATTGTTCTACGTATGTGTCATTCATTACCACCACATATACGACCCGCGGGCCTGAGGCCATATATGAACACATTGTTCTAAGTATGCGTCATTCATTACCATCACATATACGACCCGCGGGCCTGAGTTTTTATATGAACACATTGTTCTACGTATGTGTCATTCATTACCATCACATATACGACCCGCGGGCCTGAGTTTGTATATGAACACATTGTTCTACGTATGCGTCATTCATTACCACCACATATACGACCCGCGGGCCTGAGGCCATATATGAACACATTGTTCTACGTATGTGTCATTCATTACCATCACATATACGACCCGCGGGCCTGAGTTTTTATATGAACACATTGTTCTACGTATGCGTCATTCATTACCACCACATATACGACCCGCGGGCCTGAGGCCATATATGAACACATTGTTCTATGTATGCGTCATTCATTACCACCACATATACGACCCGCGGGCCTGAGGCCATATATGAACACATTGTTCTACGTATGCGTCATTCATTACCATCACATATACGACCAGCGGGCCTGAGTTTTTATATGAACACATTGTTCTACGTATGTGCCATTCATTACCATCACATATACGACCCGCGGGCCTGAGTTTTTATATGAACACATTGTTCTACGTATGTGTCATTCATTACCATCATATATACGACCTGTGGGCCTGAGTTTATATATGAACACATTGTTCTACGTATGTGTCATTCATTCATTACCATCACATATACGACCTGTGGGCCTGAGGACATATATGAACACATTGCTCTACGTATGTGTCATTCATTACCATCACATATACGACCCGCGGGCCTGAGTTTTTATATGAACACATTGTTCTACGTATGTGTCATTCATTACCATCACATATACGACCCGCGGGCCTGAGTTTTTATATGAACACATTGTTCTACGTATGTGTCATTCATTACCATCACATATACGACCCGCGGGCCTGAGTTTTTATATGAACACATTGTTCTACGTATGCGTCATTCATTACCACCACATATACGACCCGCGGGCCTGAGGCCATATATGAACACATTGTTCTACGTATGCGTCATTCATTACCATCACATATACGACCCGCGGGCCTGAGGACATATATGAACACATTGTTCTACGTATGCGTAATTCATTACCATCACATATACGACCCGCGGGCCTGAGGACATATATGAACACATTGTTCTACGTATGCGTAATTCATTACCATCACATATACGACCCGCGGGCCTTAGGTCATATATGAACACATTGTTCGACGTATGCGTAATTCTTCACCATCACATATACGACCCGCGGGCCTTAGGCCATATATGAACACATTGTTCTACGTATGCGTCATTTATTACCATCACATATACGACCCGCGGGCCTGAGGACATATATGAACACATTGTTCTACGTATGCGTAATTCATTACCATCACATATACGACCTGCGGGCCTGAGGACATATATGAACACATTGTTCTACGTATGTGTCATTCATTACCATCACTTATACGACCTGCGGGCCTGAGGACATATATGAACACATTGTTCTACGTATGTGTCATTTATTACCATCACATATACGACCTGCGGGCCTGAGTTTATGTATGAACACATTGTTCTACGTATGTGTCATTCACTACCATCACATATACGACCTGCGGGCCTGAGTTTATATATGAACACATTGTTCTACGTATGTGTCATTTATTACCATCACATATACGACCTGCGGGCCTGAGTTTATATATGAACACATTGTTCTACGTATGTGTCATTTATTACCATCACATATACGACCTGCGGGCCTGAGTTTATGTATGAACACATTGTTCTACGTATGTGTCATTTATTACCATCACATATACGACCTGCGGGCCTGAGTTTATATATGAACACATTGTTCTACGTATGTGTCATTTATTACCATCACATATACGACCCGCGGGCCTGAGTTTATATATGAACACATTGTTCTACGTATGTGTCATTTATTACCATCACATATACGACCCGCGGGCCTGAGGGCATATATGAACACATTGTTCTACGTATGTGTCATTTATTACCATCACATATACGACCCGCGGGTCTGAGTTTATATATAAACACATTGTTCTACGTATGTGTCATTTATTACCATCACATATACGACCCGCGGGCCTAAGGGCATATATGAACACATTGTTCTACGTATGTGTCATTTATTACCATCACATATACGACCCGCGGGCCTGAGTTTATATATAAACACATTGTTCTACGTATGTGTCATTTATTACCATCACATATACGACCCGCGGGCCTGAGTTTATATATAAACACATTGTTCTACGTATGTGTCATTTATTACCATCACATATACGACCCGCGGGCCTGAGTTTATATATAAACACATTGTTCTACGTATGTGTCATTTATTACCATCACATATACGACCCGCGGGCCTGAGTTTATATATAAACACATTGTTCTACGTATGTGTCATTTATTACCATCACATATACGACCCGCGGGCCTGAGTTTATATATAAACACATTGTTCTACGTATGTGTCATTTATTACCATCACATATACGACCCGCGGGCCTGAGTTTATATATAAACACATTGTTCTACGTATGTGTCATTTATTACCATCACATATACGACCCGCGGGCCTGAGTTTATATATAAACACATTGTTCTACGTATGTGTCATTTATTACCATCACATATACGACCCGCGGGCCTTAGCCCATGAAAGGCTAGGGTCTTAGTTTAACCATGATTTTTTTTTAAGTTCACATTTGCTGTATTCTTAGTGTTTTAATTAAAGATATTTTGTTTTGGTGTGAATATATTATATACAATTCTACTACTTGAAAAATTTTAGCAATTAATAAGGAATTAATTCCTGTTTTAATTACGATAATAACGTACGTGCATATGAAGATTCAAGAACGAAATTAAATACAAATTGTCTTTTTTTTTTAATTTAGTAATATTGAAATAAATAATCATTATTCCATTTAAATATTATAAACTTAGCATGTAGCTTTATCGAAACTTCAATTTTAAAATTCTGTTTAATTTGAAGTCATATTGAGTCACCTGTCTTATAGTCTATTAAGCCTGCGACAGAGGTAAATGCAATTAAGCGATATTGTAAGATGATATGCACATAATACAATATTTTTTTTAAATATTTTTCTGTGTCTTGAATTTGAGTATCATTTTTGTTGGCTTTCGATTTAAAGTTGTTGCAGGTGGGATAAGGGATTAGGGATTAGCCAGCATTTTTGCCGATATTGTGCAGCGACATTTCTATCATTATAGCACAGGGGCACTTATGAGGTGCCCAGGGACTGAACCCGGCCGGTCCATTATACTGACACCGACGAGTCAGGCGTAATGCTGTCCCCTTAGCCCCGAGCGTTAGGAGGGAAGCCACTACTTCCAACTTTAAAGTCTTTGGTTAGACCCGGCCGGGGTTCGAACCCACGACCTCCCGATCCGCAAGCCGACGCTCTACCACCTGAGCTGTTGCAGGTGGTATTCGACAGCTTGTTTTTATCAAACACACTTCACGAAACCTTACCTCTGTCTAACTTCTGCGCAAACTCATGTCTTAGTCTAAATGAAGACTTTCTTTAAACACTTCCTCATGCAGTTGTACGACAGTACAAGTCATAAAAATCATCAACATCTATGTGTTTATTTTTCCAAATCTATAAATAAGCACGATAAGGATTTCTGCTTAAGGTAGATACAGACGTCAGAGTCGATTTTCCGGATAATGATGTAAACTAAAACTTAAGTCGTCACGTGGTTTTCATAGATTAAAAACAGGCCCGGATTTACCCGGGGGCCGAGAGGGGGGGGGGGGGGGGGGTGGGGGGGATGGGCATTCCCGAGACTTAAATGACTGTGCGAACCAAATAAACATTATTGCAAAATGTGGAAAATTTACAGGAGGATTTATCCGCATTGGAAACATTACGAGAGGTTGTTTGCTGCTCTTGCTAATATAAACAGGAAGAATTGTGTTACCGATTTTTTGTCCCTACTCCGTTTGTAGCAATAACCCAGGGTTCAATAAATATGTATCAAGTTGCAAAAAAGAGACAAGGGAAGATATATTGCTAAGTTGTGAGTAATTTTATAATTTGGTAATCTGCGGGTTAAGGAAGCACCATCTGTCGCAACAGTACTTAAAGGTGGTAATCAACAGTTTGGACCAAAACTATTTTCATTAAACATCATAAAACAACGTTGATGCCAGAACAGATCTCACAAAATGCTGTTTATTAATGTCCTACACATATCTGACAAGTGAACCCTAACGCCATAATCGTCATTTCAAACATGTATGTCCTTACTGAGCCACGCTGCACAGTTAGCTATTTTTAAACTACGGAAACTAAGTGGCTACTTATGTTTTAGCTCATCCACATCATCCGCCGTGACGTCGATGTCTATTGTTAGCAGGAATCCCACTTGTTCTTATTTATAGATTTATAGATTTGAAAAAAGAATGAGAAATGTTGATTAACGAGTTTTACTGCCCTACAATTAAGGAACTGTTGAAAATCATCAAAGCTTAGACTGAAGAATGATTTTTTGTTGTTTTCAGAAACCATGTACACATACCCCAAACAGGTTATATTGAGATATATTGTTACCTATTAGATATAGCCAAACTTTCGGATACCGCCTTTAACAATTTGTGCAGTTTTCGTTGGCTAAAAGATGTTGATGTTTCAAACATTTAAACACAGGTATAATTAATATGCTTTGGCAATTCTAATAATGACTTATTATTGTTTAACTAAAATCCAAAATGAACAGTCGGCTGGAACACGACGGTAGTTCGATGATGGGTTCACAATCTGTTATATTTTGGTCCCAGTTTTAATAAACGCTATGATTGTTTGCTGTGTAGAATCTCCAAACTTCTTTGTTATTTTGTTTACAACAGTTACTGACAGTTGTATTTTGTTGTGTCATTCGCGGCGAATCAGCACTGTTTTGTTTGTCAAACGATTTATTGGAGGCTCCACTAGAAATTTTGGATTTTTTATGAGACGAGTTTTACTTGTTACTTCTATAAATACTCTACATCGAAATTATGCACTACCCGCCCTCAAACACCCAACAGAAATCTAAATCCAGGCAATATTAATGCATATCTGTTAACCATAACGTCCGCCGATACTGCAATGGTTGTTCGCTGAATGCGCTAAGAAAGCCCGCCGATACTGCCATGGTTGTTCGCTGAATGCGCTAAGAAAACCCGCCGATACTGCAATGGTTGTTCGCTGAATGCGCTAAGATAGCCCGCCGATACTGCAATGGTTGTTCGCTGAATGCGCTAAGATAGCCCGCCGATACTGCAATGGTTGTTCGCTGAATGCGCTAAGAAAGCCCGCCGATACTGCAATAGTTGTTCGCTGAATGCGATAAGATAGCCCGCCGATACTGCAATGGTTGTTCGCTGAATGCGCTAAGATAGCCCGCCGATACTGCAATGGTTGTTCGCTGAATGCGCTAAGATAGCCCGCCGATACTGCAATGGTTGTTCGCTGAATGCGCTAAGAAAGCCCGCCGATACGGCAATGGTTGTTCGCTGAATGCGCTAAGATAGCCCGCCGATACTGCAATGGTTGTTAGCTGAATGCACTAAGATAGCCCGCCGATACTGCAATGGTTGTTCGCTGAATGCGCTAAGATAGCCTGCCGATACTGCAATGGTTGTTCGCTGAATGTGCTAAGATAGCCTGCCGATACTGCAATGGTTGTTCTATGCAGAGTGGCTCAGATAGGAGATACATGTTTGTAATGACAAGTGAGGTGTTATTCTTCATTTTTCAGATAGATGTACGACACCAATAAATAGCTTTTCGCTGGATCTTTCAGGTAACAACAATTTATATAGTTGTTTGAGAAACATATCTGATCTAAACGGGCGGATAACACTTTTTCAGATATTAAATCACATTACATCAAGTAATTTTCCTTCCTGATGCATTCTTGCTCCAAGTAATTTTCCTTCCTGGTGCATTTTGGCTTCAAATACAACACTTTAACAAGACCATCACAGGTACATGTACTTAAACTTAACATTTTGTATACAATGTATGAAATAAAATATCTGAAACACACGCCGGTCGATGCCTAAGAATCAGAAAATAAAAATTAATTATCGCAACGGAGTAAAACGTAAAGTTATTAGATGGCCTTCAGGATAACAAACATCAAATGTGGTTAAAACAAATAAACATTTACCTAGAAAAAAAAGTAATGCCTACGTCACATTTACAACGAAGCCCAGTCGGCAACTCTAATTTCTCTGCATCGGTCAGCGTGTGTGTACAGATCGGGCAGCACCGTCCAACAACCCACTTTCTAAAGTGATCTGACGTGTACAACGCATATGATGTAAAAAATTTCCTTGCTTATCAGGCGTTTCGGCCGAAATTTACCTGTCGACGCGCGCCTGTACGATATCCAATAACAACTAGCTGTTTGCAGGCGACTGGCCGAACATGCATCAAAATGCGTCAGTTATCTATCAAAACATTATATGACCAGGGCATACAAAGTAACCAGATCCTTCTTTTATTGGATTTGTTTAAAACCTTTTATGTCCAGGGCATACAAAGTAACCAGATCCTTCTTTTATTGGATTTGTTTAAAACTGTCTGGACAATATTTACAGCAGAAAATAAACTGATGGAAAGCGAAATACACCATCAAGGAAGTTAACTGGTGCTTTCAGGTTTGAGTATAGTAATAATTATTTTGACAGGTGTGAATAGCCCCCACCCCACTCCTATACGGGGTGGGGGTGGGGTAGAGAAACGAGGGATGTGAGAGGCAATCGTACAGGACAGAAAACGACACTTGTATAACGCAACGACCGCGTGAATGGATTGTTTCATTATGAAACAGTGAACCTGCTGCAAACTGGCATTGGTCGAGCAATGGTCAGGAAATAATTGCTACTGTTTAATTATTGGCTAGTTCATATGAATGTATGGCTTGATGTCAATTGAAACCTCGTATCAGCCTGAATTCAACTAAATGCATTTAAATAAAACATATACATAGTATTTGGTTGGATGGTTTCAATATTCATATATTTTTTTACAAAAACTATTTTTATTTTTCTTAAGAAATGACAGAAACTCTTCTAAAATTTGTGAGGGTTTCCAAGTCGTTTGCAAAAAAAAAAAATAAAAAAAAAAAATAAAAAAAAATAATAAAATAAATTAATTTAAAAAAATAAGATGCATGGAATCCGGTGTTGTGATTTCTGTGAGTTTCATTGCAGCGACACAGTTATTTTCCTCATCGCGACGTCCAGACTCAAAACCTATAGATTTAATGATTTTTAGTAAAAATAGATCGACCTCTCTATGTTGTAAAGTTTCTCTAAAATAATTACATGTACCAGCATTGACAGGATAGTTAATCATGCAAACGAACCTAATAAGACACACATGTTTTAAAATGTTTTAAAGAAAACTTCTAAAAACTACTTTTTGTTTGCTTTAAGTATATTCGGAGCGGAACAGTTCTTTTCACCAAGACAAAAAATGACACAACCTTTGTTTTAGCATCAGTGTCAATAAAATGAATATCTCGCAGCCAGCAATCAAAATACTCGAGCATTTTCTTATAGAAATGCTGCGACTCAGCTACACAGATTTCCTGTTAGACACTCTAGATTAGAGCAAGACGCCCTGTCAGGGCCAAACACAATCGGAACACCTCTGATGATTCACGAATCATCTCTCTGATCAAACTCCGCACAGGTTTTTACGACATCGCTACGCTGGCTTAAAACCACTGCCATCATAAAAAATCACGCGACGATAGTCAGATCATGAGGCTATTGCCGTAACCAACAGGCATATTAGCTATGACGTCTTTGCCTGCTAACAGAGACTGCAGACACTCGATCTGTTTAGGTTTCACTTTTATGGAGGAGTCAAACTCCGTTATTACTTTTTGAATTTCTTCAACAGTATCCATTGATTGTTTACATTGAACCGGTGTAACACTGAAATTTCGCCCTTGGCGAAAGGACGGAAATGGCCGAGTTGTTACGATTGTAGTGTTACATACATTCTTTTTTTCTTTATCGTTAGAATTTGTTTTTTCATCCATTATTAGTCGTTTTTCTAACATACACATTCATTCCGATTGTCATTTTACTGAACAAAAATTAAAAGTAAAAAAATCAAATCCTTCCAGATCTGGAAGGATTTCTGTGTGGTAGCAGAGATTCTCCTGACTGAAAGGGGGAGATCACTGCGTTGGAGATTGCTCTCTGATGTATGTAGGTAGTCGGATCACCTCGGCCATTTCCCTAAATGGGACTGCTTTTGTGACAGACGTCAAAACAAAGATGGCAGCTCGGAAGACAGCTCACTACAGTATGAAGCCTGTAAAACTTTTTAATTTTAAATCATCCAGGTTTCATTTACCCACCGCATCAGGCATGCAGCTGCCAAACGATGCTATTGTTCATCTTTTGTGCGAACTACATTTTAGGCATATTCTTCTTCCGATTTCCGGCGAACAAAACGATCGCGATTTCATTAAGTATCGTTGCACCAGATAAATCCGAGGGATGATTGTCCCGCGGACGGAATTACCCGAGAAGTACCGATTGGGCAAAACTTACAGTATGTCAATCGTAAAACTTCGGGTATTTCCGTATGGTTCGTAAAATACACCTCGTACATAGCTCTAGAATACACCAAAGTGCGTCGCCTGAGTTATGAAACAGTGTCCGTTCGCGAGAAAGTAACAAATTATATATATATATCATTTAGTTGAGTATATCTTGCAATAACAACGATTTTTTTATCAATACAATCTATATGATTTACGGAAAATTGAAAAGTCAACATTAAATACCCAGTATTAAAACTAAGACACACAAAGTAGATCCAAGATGGCGCCTTATTATGTCAGAGGTCTCTTGCATAGCATAAAGACCGAGGTGATCAGATTGACAGTATGTGTGGTTGTTAATTTATTAGGTGTGGTATTTATGACACGATGAATTACGGGACCTCTGTAAGTGGTGCTCAGTCGGTATTCTTGGAAGTATAATCAATGTTCTGACATGCTTGAACGATGTCATACACAACCATGCACCTGCACTCATAGTTGTCTCAAACTTATAAAAGAATGGCTTTGTACAGTTAAATCATGCCGACTTGTAGCTATTTTATGAAATATGTGCCTTTTAAAATTGATTTTACTTCCCATATACTAAACCAACTGAAAGTGTTGTTATTCGCAGGCAAACATATACTTGTAAAAGGAAAACAACAACAACAACAAAAACAACAATAACAACAACAAAACAAGGCATTTTGCACCTCTGCGTTGCATATGCTCGATTCTTATTTCTCTGATCCCGATAGAAGGAATCAAACAATACAGCAATTCATTTAGAGAATTATTGTAAATAGTTGATTCTTTCACACTTAAATGTTCTTCCATTTTAATGATATTGGGTAAAATACAAAGGAAATATCATGAAGAACATTTGATAAAAAAGAAACCTTGTTAACTCTTATAAAAGTAAGAAGATTAGTGTCAAGTACTAAAGCCTACTAAACCGCATGTACTATAAATAACCCACGTACAATATTTGCTGCCTGTGGTTGATAAGACTCGCTCTGTATATTTATCTACGCTCGTGAGAGAAAGAGAGAGAGAGAGAGAGAGAGAGAGAGAGAGAGAGAGAGAGAGAAAGAGAAAGAGAGAGACAGACAGAGAGACAGACAGAGAGACAGACAGAGAGACAGACAGACAGACAGACAGACAGACAGACAGACAGAAAGACAGACAGACAGACAGACAGACAGACAGACAGACAGACAGACAGACAGACAGACAGACGGAGAGACAGACAGACAGACAGACAGACAGACAGACAGACAGTTAGACAGAGACAGACGGAGAGATAGACGGACGGATGGGCGGATTGACGGACGGACAGACAGATAGATATGATTTGGACAAAGAGATAAAGACAAGGGACGAATAAATGACCGAGATAGAGACAGAGAAAACACTACCTATACAATGATCACTGATCTACTTCCCGGATCTATGAAATATTCACTATCAACATGAAACCAGTCCACGTTACCGTTTCGGTACAATGACACAGTGATTAAGGAAGGTTATTTTCGTTATTTTCAGACAATGTACAATACAGAAACATTAAAATAAAATATTTAGTCTTAAAAAAGATTATTAAAATTATTATTATTCTTCCTCTATTCTTTTTCTATTTAAATACAAACCATGATGCTATATTTCAGCAAATGTACGATCAACTGTGAGGTAAGTTAATTATAGTTTTGCATCTTAATGTTTTGTTAAATAGGCGATTCTTTAAACGTTTTCGAAATTTAAATAAATCATATTGAGAAGTGTAATTGACTTTAAACCCGACAGGCAATCGTCTGACATAACCAGGAAAAGACTAATTCTAAATCGATGAACCGCAAAAGATAAATTGTCACAATGCGAACGTTTCCCCATTGTTAATATAGAAACCACGATTCCAAGTCATATCCTGACAAAACCTGCTTTAATTATTGTTTATATGGCAACTTGTGCATCATTATAATTTATGCCGGACAGTTTCAGTAAAAAAAACTGCATAAAATATATTTAGACCAAATAAAGTACAATGATATTGATATTTCACCACAATCCAGTTCCTTTAATATGAAACTAGACATCGCCGCTTGGGTTTCATTTTAAACTGTTAATTCACATTTGACAACGGCTGTCCTTCTAATTCCCAGTGATGTCATATAATCTAATGACAACAGATAGACATGGAATCCTTCGCACAAACATCGGATTAGTCAATAGAATGTCGCTGTATTAATCTCTTGGCAATTCCAAACTGATAGTAGCAACCCGAGATCAACAGGAATATAAATCTGCAATTGCATGTACACCATTGCTTTAGGACACACTTCCCAGGTGTCACTTCATAACCGTACATACGCGAACTGTTAACATTCAGTGGAAAAGGCACAGAGGGAAACAACCGTATCTTAGAAAACCAACAGGTCTTTTCGAAAGCGTTTTACGTTGCTCTTAAAGATTTGAGTAGCTTCCAATGCCTTAATCAACAATTGCGGTTGAGTCATGTCAAGTTAGCCAGAACTACTGATGCTCTCTACAGGCTGAAGGACATCCTGATAAAAAACCCCAAATGAAAACAGGAACCGTGCTTAATATAGTCGGAGGTAAATGATCCGTATTGTAGTATTTATAGTCCTTCTTGTTCTTCATGAGCCCCAAACGCAAGCGATCTGGCAATTTCATTTCTACTAAGGTAAGCCTTAAGGGTTGTCAAAAGCATTTATCATTTCACGACAAAGCTTCCAACATTTTATATATTGGACTTTGTAGGTCAAAATAAACAATCAAATATTGTGTTATTGTATTTAGTTCAAATGGCGCAGAACATTACATTTCATACTTTTTAAAATAATATATTAATAGAAGAATAAGAAAAGGTATAGGGATGGCGAGAAAGGCTTTTTTACGATAAGCTAACTGGGGTTTTTTCTCTCAAATGAATGGATGTATTTTATTTTGTGTCAAAGGTGTTCATTTTGCCATTATAACATCTTTAAAAAACTGGTCTATTTTCTTTTTTTAATTCGGTTGTTGTTTTTATTTGCTCCTTTCTTTAGAGAAATGTTTTTTGTTTAAAAGGCATATTATAATGTTATACCCATATTTGCACGAGTAAATGGAGAAACCTTTTTTCGACAATAGTAGACATATTTGCTGCTTATTTAATAAAATTCAGATTAAGTGGAATACATTTACAAAATAGTTTTTTCTTGTTGTTTCATCATTTGCATGAAGTGTTGCTAAACACATTTCCAATGATTGCTATAAAATACTGATGAACATATGAAAATCACACTTACCTATAAAAAAAAATGGCTTGTCAATAGTTTGATATTTTTATTTCTGTAGTTTAATTATTCTTCTTGTCTATTTTCTAGACTATGTGGTCCACGATTGTCAAGGTAACCGCCCTGATGGTATCGCTAGCATTGTTGACATCACTCGATGGTGCGGACGGTGCTGGCAAGCGGAAGAACATGTGCAAGTTTAACAAGAGGAAGGGCATATGTGTGGATATTAAGACCAAACAACACCGACGATGGATGAAATCTAATTGTCCAAACCTTTCTACGGGTCGATGTGGCGACAATCAAGGTGCGTGTTCAAGGAATAACTCTTCCCGTAGTGTCAAAGGCAGACGACCCAAATGTATATGCATCCGGAAGGGAACTAACTTGCTAAAGTAAAAGACACACGGCAAGTGTTCATCAACATTTAATTGTGTTCATGTCATTTTAATGAAAATATATGTGAAGTGCAGCAGAAGGATATTGCTGCTAAAAATCGTATTCATATTATTGAAAAAGATCCTCAAAATAGTTGCAAAATTCAATTGTAATATTAAGCTTGGTTGATACTCATTAAAGCGTGGTGTTCCCTTTACTCGCATATAAGCAAGGACAAGAGATGGGCGTGTTTTTTTTGTATGTGTTGTTTTTCACATTGTGAAATTTATGTTCTAACGCCAATAGGGCCCGGGTTGCATATGCTTAAATATTTTAAACGAAATTTATGTAATTTTTGCTATTTACTGAAAAACCATTAAAGGTAGATCTCATATTTTTACTGTTTTGTTTGTTTTTCGTTTAAAGCCTCTTTCTCGAGTATATTAAAAACATATATAAGTGGATGTCTATTAAAATAACAATTTCGACACATAGATATTTTGTAAACAGTGAAGATGTCTCCTTGTTTGTGAAATACCTCCTGTTTATGTTGCTAAACTGTTAGCAAATCATCTAGGCGATTTTGTGTTATTTTTAACGCTCTATATATAACTTTTTACAAAATGTTATCATATTGGGAAAGTTACCGTAACGTGATGAATTCATTAAACCTTATGAATATTTATTCATTCAACTGAGAGAGAAAAAAAAAACAATTGTTAATTCTAGTTGTCGTCTCCCCTGCGATTAAAAGCATGTCAGTGTTTCCGTTTATTGTTCCTTGTTTGTTGGGGGAGTTAAACTGATATTGAGATCACCAGGAAGTGTCATCCTTTCCGGGGATTGAGACCGATTGTGAGGAAGTGTACATATTGAAGGAAAAGTATTAGAGAGAAACGAACGCGTATTGATATTAATAGGGTTAACAGCGACCTGGACATTGTTGGATCAAGCCGCATTTTTTAATTTTTGTTCGCAAGAGTAAAATTTTCAAGAACCACAAGAAATTGGATTCAATATATATCTCCAACAACAAGAGTATAATTTTATCCTCATTATGTTGTTTTAGGAAACAGCGATAGTTAAAAATGTTGATAGTAGATTAGTATCTGACTCAGATAAAGTCAAACAAGTTTTCATGTTTAACATAATTTTGTGAAAAGCAAATAACAACCTAGGGATTGTATCGACCTTAAACAAGTTCTCCCTTTTTTATTGCGTTGACTACATCGATATGACAATGGTGTCGGTTTTATCCCCTTATTTTATTTTATATATACTTGGATAGGGTGCGAGTAGTTTATTTTTGCAATTTGTATTATTGACATCGTAGATATACTTTAATTTGTATATACATTAGTCACAGACATTTATATTCAATAAAAAATGACACAATATCATTAATAAATGTAAAAAAGAACACGGTTGAGACTCGAACATACAACTAGCCAAACGTAATTTTCAAGCCCGGGCACATTGCTCCTGAGCTATTTGGATTTCACGTTTGTGTGTGTGTGTGCGCGCTCCCGCGTGCGTGTGTGTGTGTTTGTGTGTGTGTGTATGCGCGCGCGCGTGCGTGTCTGTGTAGTATACACAGAGTATGAGTCTACGTATGAATGTGATATTTTATCTCAATATATTAAGCTGTGTCAATTAATTGTGCGCATATGATCCTCCATACGTTCACTGTCAAATGTACTGCTCATATATCTGATCTGGGACAAGATCTCTAGCACACAAATGTACCGCTCATATATCTGATCTGGGACAAGATCTCTAGCACACAAATGTACCGCTCATATATCTGATCTGGGACAAGATCTCTAGCACACAAATGTACCGCTCATATATCTGATCTGGGACAAGATCTCTAGCACACAAATGTACCGCTCATATATCTGATCTGGGACAAGATCTCTAGCACACAAATGTACCGCTCATATATCTGATCTTGGACAAGATCTCTAGCACACAAATGTACCGCTCATATATCTGATCTGGGACAAGATCTCTAGCACACAAATGTACCGCTCATATATCTGATCTGGGACAAGATCTCTAGCACACAAATGTACCGCTCATATATCTGATCTTGGACAAGATCTCTAGCACAAAAATGTACCGCTCATATATCTGATCTTGGACAAGATCTCTAGCACACAAATGTACCGCTCATATATCTGATCTGGGACAAGATCTCTAGCACACAAATGTACCGCTCATATATCTGATCTGGGACAAGACCTCTAGCACACAAATGTACCGCTTATATATCTGATCTGGGACAAGATCTCTAGCACACAAATGTACCGCTCATATATCTGATCTTGGACAAGATCTCTAGCACAAGAGTCACAGCAGCTATGACCGGGATTGGCCCAATACATTATATGAACTACCACTGATAATGGACCGTTTATGCCCATATTAAAACATATAAGTCAATTTGTTTTCAGTTGAACATATATTCGGTGACAGTGGAAATACTTGACCTGATAGCAAAGCAGCTTGATCTGTATTCGTTTCAACCAAACATAGAAGTCAGTAACAATAAACGCTCTCATCGAAGACTTGCACTTTGTATGGCTTTGGTATTTTTATCGTATTATTTTATTATTTATAACCACGTTTATACATATTATTTTATAATATATATGTGTATTTATTCAAAAGACCATTTTATATAAATGTTGTTATACCAATGCTAAATTGACCATTTTACGGCCTACATGCCGTTTTTACCAATACTTAATGAACCATTTTCCGATCTAAATGCATTTTTACCAATGCTAAAATTAAATATGAAAAATTATCGTATTTGAAATTAAACATAAGAATTTGTGCATGGGAAATATTGCTTTTGAAACAGAACATCCATGGTTTTGTAATTATATTGCAAATTATTGTGGTTTTTATAAAACTTTACAATGTAAACATTTTTCTGTGTTAAAACTGCAATGAAAGCAATAGTAAGCACTATCATTTTAGATTTGTAAGTGTGTGCTCCCTGTCACTCTAAATTATACACACTGATGGAATATTTTGTAATATCATCTTACATGTAATGAAGTTCGATGCCACGGACATTATAGTTCAACAACAAAAACACTGTTTTATTGAACACGACTTGCACATTCTTTATAACCAAACAAAATAATTCAGCAAAATTTCGAAAAGTGGTGTAAAACGGGAACAATAAATAATACATGCATGATCGTTTGTATATTCTTTGGGAAAAAGTAGAGAACAAAGATTGAGTTATATAAAACTGAAAATCTTTAGAAATAACACATTTAACATAGTTCCAGTAAACTCAACCATTTTATATTATATACCTAGAAAAATATTTTAGCTATTTAAGACAAAGGGATAAAACGACATTTGCATAGGAGAAAATTGCTTTTTATAAGCTGTTAAAACTGAAAGTGTTTAATGTTTTAATTGGTTTTATCTGTCATGATGTAAACTGTCATGATATGACCTGTCATGATATAAACTGTCATTATATGAACTGTCATGATATGAACTGTGATCATATGATCTGTCATCATATAACTGTGATCATATGATCTGTCATGCTATGAACTGTCATGCTATGAACTATCATCATATGAACTGTCATCATATAACTGTGATCATATGATCTGTCATGCTATGAACTGTCATGCTATGAACTGTCATGATATGAACTGTCATGATATGAACTGTCATTATATGAACTGTCATCATATGAACTGTCATCATATGAACTGTCATTATATGAACTGTCATCATATGAACTGTCATCATATAACTGTGATCATATGATCTGTTATGCTATGAACTGTCATGCTATGAACTGTCATGATATGAACTGTCATCATATGAACTGTCAAAATATGAACTGTCATGCTATGAACTGTCATGATTTGAACTGGCATCATATGAACTGGCATCATATGAACTGGCTATGATGCCGAGAAAAGTCAATATTTTATTAACAACTTCCATTTGAAATGAAAATTGCTTTGTGTTATAACTTTCGTAATACTGTCACTTAATAATCACAACGTTTCTTTACTAACGAACCTAAGATAAAAAAACACGGTTACTAAAACACGGTATTCCCTTGCCTACCATATAAGCAAACACCACATAGAACATAGTGAAGTCATCGTAATGTCCGCAACAGTATGAAAAGCTTGTATACTGTAAAACAATGACATCTATGAATTAAGTTTCACATTAAAGGGACACAAAGTCACGGTACATGCGTTTCGTGGCTTAAGTCAAGTTGGAAATGCCGGTTAATCAACATCAAACAATAGATAATGAAGATTCTGTTCACTTCCTTACTGGCGGAGGATGATTGGTGACTAACCACGAACGAAAGTACTTTTCTAAACATCATAACAGACCAATGGGCCACGCAGAAATGAAGCATAACAATTTATAAACACAAGGACTTGACGGGATTGTGTGGGATTTTTGAGATAAAACACGAGTTATAGAGTATTTAAGGCGTTTGTTTTGAAAATAAAATCAATACGACGTCAATTGCAACTTATACCACAAGCAGTTCGACCATACAGAGATAAAGATAATTATTTTACATTCACTTCGAAAAGGTATTTATAATAACATTGTTTAACTAAAAATTACGTTCGTGTGTATGTCAGAGTTATCTCTATCAATGCATCGAAATTAAATACGTTCAACAACATTTATTTACCTTAATCAATGCTAGTGTGGTATGTAGGCAAAGAATGCGATAATAAAACAAATATAACTGTTTTCGTATTTAAGGTATGTTTTGTATATTTGTATGTGGTATTTTCTATCAGTCTTAATGATGACGAAGAAGAAACAGGACAGATATAGAAATATGTGTTCATAATTGAGTTATATTTATCTTTTATTTAACAAATATTATGCTTTATTTCTAGGTAAATCTACAGTTTCAAGATGCAAGATGAAATTTAGAAATACTTGTTCATAATTGAATTATTTGATATTTAACAAATATTAGGATCTATTTCTAGCTAAATCAACAGTGTCAAGATGCAGCTGTCTGTGACAAGAATGCTGGTTGTTGTAGCCGTCATCAGCCTTTTACTGACACAGGATGTAGCCTGCAAGAAAAGAAAAAAATTGTGCCGCTTAAACAAGAAGGGAGCTTGTAAAGATATCATGACAAAAGAACACAAGAAGCTGCGTCATTGCCCTGGTGCTAAGTTGGGTCGCTGCGAGGAGGCAGGCGGTATGTGCACGCTATACCCAGGGTCCGGAAAGAAGTCGCGCTGTTATTGCCGTATGCCCGTTGAATTATAACTATGTCGCGTTGTGATATCATAAGGACATAGTGCGGACAAATCAGGGACCGAACAGATGTTTTGAGTTTAATGTTGTATGGTCAACATGTGGATTAAGATGCTGGGCCTTCCATTTCGGTGGGTAGTAGTCTAACACACCGACACACCCTTAACACATATCAGTGTAAAATTCCGCTTGACTATTTTAAGTTTTATGCAGTGTCGTTTTATTGCTGCTCATAATTCACAAGTGATTTAAGGTAGTGAATTGACCGTGATGTTTACTTTTTCTGTATGTACTGAATTTTTTCAGCCTGTACAATATAAAATGTTTGTGGATGTGGCTGATGTTTTAAATTAGTTTTGTCAGTTACTCAATGAATAGCAATATTTTACGTCAGATACATTATTCCTCCTGTTTATGTGCTAAGGTTTAATTCGGGCTTTCATATATTAGCTGCAAACAAGAGTGGTATGTTTTTTTTTAAACTTACAACTTAAATAAATATATATACTAAGCTTTGTTTTTTTGCAAAGTGCACTGAAATAAAGTTGTTTTAAAGTCGTTATGTATTTTGAGTGACAATCAGTAAACATTTTTAAACTTTATTAAATTTATAGAAACTAGGACTCCGGTGCTGATGTGAAAAAAATATGAAAACAATGTTTATCCTTAAAATACTAGGCATTTCATCCGGTTTCTATTTTGCTACACAATATTTGTTTCTTTTGAAATGATACATGGGCCGATATACATATATATATATATATATATATATATATATATATATATATATATATATATATATATATATATATATATATATATATATATATATATATTTATTTATTATGCGAATTTTTTATATCTGTGATAATAAAATAATGTCATATATTAGTTCTTGTTTCTTTTCGGTGCGTATCCGCAGCGTTAAACCGGCTCCCAAATTAAATGCAGAATGTATAAAATATACATTTCTCTTTTAATATGAGTGTTTTTTATTTAAAAATTAATTGATGAATACCAAACATTTTCTAGAATACAGAGTTCTAACTATATCTATAAAGAAATACTTAATGGAAATGCGGAAAAAAACAGTCGCCCAAATATGCCATTGGTAGTTTACTTCCGATTAAAGAAGGGTCACGAAATATGTACGATAGGCTGGGAATAACAATAGCATCTCATCAGATGGATAAAAGAAAAACATTCACTGTCAAACATATAAAACTACTGTACAACTATACAGCATACCTTCTAAATGTACTAAAGATGATCAACGACAGTGATTTGTATCAAAAGTTGGCCACATGATACTTGACACCAACTACTATTTGGAAAAAAAATGAAAATTGAAACAATTTTACTTCCAGACGTGATTTACCATTAGGGCATATTAATACACCTTAGTCAACAGTTATTTTTTTACTTTTAACCTTAAAAAAACGTCTATCTTCACCAGCTTTTAATACTTCAGTATCCTTAATGAACAATATTAACCACTAGTATCTTTTATCATAAAATGTTAATATGCTGAATAGACTCTATCTTGCTTTCAAGATGCAATAAACTTAAATTGTTAACAGTATAGGAGATCTTCAATTATTAATGTACTACAAAATAAATAAATAAAATAAATAAATAAATAAAATAAAATAAAATAAAATAAAATAAAATAAAATAAAATTAAATAAATAAATAAATAAATAAATAAATAAATAAATAAATAAATAAATAAACAAACAAACAAATGAATAGATAAATAAATAAATTAAATTCAATCAATCAATCAATCAATTAAATTATATTAAAAATAAAATAAATAAATGATAAAACTCTCCCTCACACTTAACACGCCAATAGACAAAACGTGAATGTCTCATATATCTTTTTATTTACGTTTCTTTCCTTTTTGTATACAATTATGTTGAAATCGCCAAGAATTCACTGAATTTGTTGAAATATGTTTGCTTTTCAATACCTAGTACATAAGATGTTGATACTTTGCAACCACAAAAAGATCTAGTGCATTTGTATTATTTCAGATCTAGAATGTTTGTGTTATTTATAGATCTGTTAAAAATAAATCAACGAAACAACAACAACAACAACACAATTAATATCTATAGAAATTAATGTCTTAAACTGTGGTATTGCTGCTAGGAAAACATTATCAATTCCACTGTCAATAAAGGCTACCGTATTTATCAAAACAGCATTATGTTATCGTATTGTTACCTGAATTCCATCGTCGGCAACCACAGTACTTTCTTCCGTTACACTCCATACATACCGTGGGAAATTTGACTAGCAAAATCTCGTTTTCATGAATATGCATGAGGCAGGGGAGACAAATCTTCTTCCAATGAAATCGCATGTTACAATAAAATACTCTTCAATCTCAATGACGTCATACTGGGATTTTCTTACTGAAAATAGAAACCAACGCACATGTTTACTCATGGAGGTCGCCATTTTGAATGGTAAACCGAACCTTAGACATAAAACGTAATTTCATTGGCTAGTTATCCGTGGTGGTTTCCTTATGGCACCAATGAAACTGCCTCATTAATTTTTCATGACTACGAGATTTTCATAGCCAATTGTCCCACGGGTACATAACGCAGCATAGCGGAGTAATGTAACGGGGGATAACCGACGATGCCTGAATTCAAGAATGTATGGATATGTAAAGAACAAACACATATGACAATATATGATGTTTAAACTAAGGCGCTCTATTGACATGTCGGCTCATATACCTCAAAACTCGCCTGGATAAGAAATGATTGATTTCAGTTTCCGTTCTTCTTCGGCAATTCAGCATACACGTAGTTATGATACTGGCAATGTGGATTAAAAGGGCATGATGCAATTATTTATATATGCACACTAATTAATAAACATTTAGAATATACCAAGAATACAGATACAAAACACTAAGGTAAGTGCGTCTGTTCAGTCAGAAAATGATTACAATTAATGTTAATGTTTATAACATTAAATATACATTGTAAATATATTGTTTGTAGGTTAGGACTATAGATTTATTCAGATCCATATACCGTACGGTTACATTCAGGAGGGAAAATACAACAGGAGCGTCACGAGACAAAATTTATAAGATTTTAACAGCAAAAGTGAATGTGCTAGACTAAACATTTTATATTACTTAAACTAGTGATTGTTGTATGCGAGTTAAAAGAATGATAGAAAAAAAGAAAAAAAACTGCTTTTCACTTCGCCTGTTATGATTTGGCTAATATACATTGTAACAATCATATAGCCTGCTGCATTGTGTATAAAACCATATTAATTTCTTGTTATTTATTACTTATTTGTTAATATGTAGAAGTAAGTTACATTAAGTATTGAGAGACGTTTAGCAGAAAATAGCGAAGATCCTGACCAAATATCTGCATCTACAAAATTTGAAAAAAAATCGTGCTCATTAGATGTACAGTTAAGCTAAAGATCTCAATCCACGTCCTCACGGATCCCAGTTTGACACAATGCATGCCAGGCATAAGAGCCGGTATACAGGGACAATCCAATACAGCTTTCGTAAAGAAAAATAGTTGCAGTCTCATAAGACTCATCGGCGAACGATACATATTGCCCTAACAGAGGACCTGTACATGCTTGGTTATTTTAATGTCCAACGCCAAAAGTCAAACCAGAAATGCACAAAACGAATATTGGCTCCAGTTGAACACGACAGTAATCAAGCAAGTATCACCCAAAGGAACCATCACGGCAATGTTAGGAAGAACAAAGAAGCTACTGGTCCAACCATAAAGTCCGCTCAGGTCTACGCTGGAGAATACATTACAGACTGTAGCAGACAGGAGGAAAGATGTCTTGATCACTATCTTGATTTTTTTTACAACATATAAGGAATGGAGATTGTGATTAAGACCCCAGCAGCACCAAAGACCAACATATACTAGTTCTCATTTGAGCCTATAACAATTACAGAATTAGAGAAGGAAATCACTACATAAAAGGATAGAAAATATCCGGGTAACTGATGCTATTCCCCCTAATGTTCTAAAACACACAAAGACGCGCTACTGCCTCACTTCCACGAGTTTTTATGTCTTTGCTAAAGCTGGAACGAAGAAGGAAGAGAGAAAGTCTCCTTCTATATGATACTCAAGTGTGTTACCCTGTTAAAAACAAAAGAGGTTGAAACGACTGCAATAAGGAAATATGACAAAGTACTATGCGCATTGCATCGTGTATCAGAACTTGAAAAGACACAGGACAAAGGTATTCACATGTAAGCCTCATGTAAAAGTAACAACAAATACGTGATGCTACCCAACAGTTACCGCCTTGGAACGGTCCGTCGGCGGAATGGACGCTTAAACCGGTTTTACAGAGCTCTAACCTCACACTTCCTGAGGGGTTTCTCAATGAAGAGAAAACAGATGTATTTGAATAAAAAAATGTTTAAGCGCTGACGTTTTCTAAGATATGTTAACATCGGTAGAAAAGTAGTGACGTTATTGAAAAACAATGTCCAAGTGGTATTTAGAAGAGAGAAACCCAACATTGTTGATTGTAAATGATATTAAATTTTTGAATAAAAATGACTAGAGAAGAAGTGTAAATAGTTTTCTGCTCATGTGTAGATGGAATTGAGGAACAATTATCACGGCATCTCTCTCCTTAGCATTGTTAAGAAGGTATTGGTCCTGTTTGTTCTGTCAAGGCTTCAAAACAGGTTCGTGTCCTGAATAGCAATGTGGCTTCAGATTCAGGAGAATTATCATTGATATGATTTTTTGTAGGACGACGAGTGTACGAAATTAAATAGACCAGCGCCAATCACTGTACTTCACATTTATATACATAATTAAAGCATTTCACAACATTATTCTAATCGTTTTCTTCAGAAACCTAGAGAAATATGACCGGATCCGAGCATAATCAGGTCCTTTCATACCCGCCATGAACGACACAGTGTGCTTCGAAGGTGACATCCCCCGACGCTTTAAGGTATTGTCAAACATGGCCGTGTTTTCTCTGTAATCCTCTTCAAAACCCTTTCTACGCTAATTTGTGACAATCTTTAAATTCACCTACTGATTATTTTTAGGCACACACTGATGATTTCCAGGCACACACTGATGATTTCCAGGCACACACTGATGATTTCCAGGCACACACTGATGAATTCTAGGCACACACTGATGATTTCCAGGCACACACTGATGAATTCTAGGCACACACTGATGATTTCCAGGCACACACTGATGAATTCTAGGCACACACTGATGATTTCCATGCACACACTGATGAATTCTAGGCACACACTGATGATTTCCAGGCACACACTGATGAATTCTAGGCACACACTGATGATTTCCAGGCACACACTGATGAATTCTAGGCACACACTGATGATTTCCAGGCACACACTGATGATTTCCAGGCACACACTGATGAATTCTAGGCACACACTGATGACTATTAAGTCTGACACGTCTTCGTGT
This sequence comes from Sinonovacula constricta, assembly GCA_007844125.1. Classification (NCBI taxonomy): domain Eukaryota; kingdom Metazoa; phylum Mollusca; class Bivalvia; order Cardiida; family Solecurtidae; genus Sinonovacula; species Sinonovacula constricta. The sequence continues at coordinate 35,365,849 of CM017564.1, read as the reverse complement.
CGTGCCAAAACCAAGGTGACTGCTGTCGTAGGCAGAGTACAGAATTGAGGAAGCGGCACTTGCAAACCTACAATGGTCTACAAATACTACCAAACCGTTTAGCATACCCGTTCAAGAAGATTTCGTTGACCCCTAGCATTACGATAACAGAACTAATGTTACAAGACGGCCCAATTCCGTTATACATATTTGTAAACGACTCCACACTCAATGTATTGGCAATTTCATGGACTCGAATATCTCCAACAATTTGTCCATGGACTCTGAAATGAAATCTTAAATGTAGAAAGAAGGAACAACCGCGCTGTCTCAAAAAGAGTACGGGGGTACAAAAGAAAACTCACCATAAACACCACTGAAGGTTTACCAACCTGTGTTATAAGCACCTCATGTAGAGTGTGATACAATGCAAAATACTTTACTTAACATTTAAAAGATTAAGCAATTAACGCAGAGGTTATTGAAAGGGCAATGTAAACGTTTAATCTTTGCCACGTTGAGTGTGCGGCGGCTTCGCCGGGTTGATCATGTTTGCATAATGAACGCATCCAGGTTGGTCCAACACATGCATAAAAACCTCGGGTCGGTTTGTTTTTTTACGTCTTATAGGACGTATGGAGGCCAATGATAACCGACCTCAAATGCACCAAAGATTTATTGTTATAACCTCACTTTAAACCCTCAGGTATGCAGTCTTAAATTGAACACTCGTTTCAGCAAACTTTTATATAACCAAAGAAGTGCAAAGCTCAATTTTGAAATCTTGAAAAACAAGTGATAATCATTTTTTCACTCATAGAAATATGACGCTATGATACTAGAAATACGATAGTTTAAAGGCTTGCTAAATATAACGTTAACACAAAAGCCAATTCGATTGGAATGTAAAAATGAAGCCGGTCGCAGCACTGCAACGAAATGCCTGCGGCTAAAGCTGAGCCATAATAAATTCAGCAACGCGAATACTCAAAGGCGAGACGGCTGCGGAGCGGCACCGCAAGACATTTATAAGAATTATGTAGCGAATTCTTTGCTGCCAAAGAGGCACCGCAATAATTAAAAGAGACATTCTTGACATAAACGAAAGTTCTATTGGTGTATTTTTTTAACAGGATGGATTATGAAAGTCGTTGTTATATGGTGTATTATATATATTATATTATACAATAATGAGAGGACATAACAGACAAAAGAAACGTAAATGAAGGAGTGGTGATTCAGGAAGTGAAAACTTTGGTAAAAGGAATCAGAAAGTGACAAGGGAGGATAGACATGGAGGCCCGACCAGGGGGTCTAGTGGGAATAGAGATCAGAGTGAGTCTGTGAGTAACATTTTGAAGAAAGCTAATTCTGTTTTGTTTGATGACAATCCTGATAGTATCGGAAGTGAATCGTTAACTGAATTAAATGACAGTGTATTTTTCCAAAGTATGGCGGCTGGTGGTCTTTCTACTCTAAATGTTTCACAAGATCGGCCTGGAATAAACGTGTCTGTTACAGATGTCATAAATCCCAGCCCTACTCTGAAGGATGTTATGTCCTTGCTCAAGCATGTTAACTTAGATACTCTTGACGGTCTACAGAAAAGGGTTGAGGGTTTTGATCAAGAATTAAAACAGATATGGCTACCTATTGAAGTAAGGCAGAAAAGGTCCGATGAAAGAGTTACGGTAGTTGAAGAGAAAGTGGGAAAGTTTAGATTTTGCAGCTAGTGTGACAGCAAGTAAGATCTCTGAGTTGGGAGATATAAACAGTAGGTTGAAGAATGATCTTGTTAATTTACAGTCTCAATCAATGAGAAGCAAGTTGATTTTCACTAATATCCCGGAAGAAGTAGATGAGAAACCTGAAGATACAGAAAAGAAGCTGAGAGATCATATAAAGAATAAAATGGAGATATGTAGATCAAATCAGTTTAGAAAGGGTGCACAGGATGGGCCAAGAGCGTGCAGGTAGACCTAGAAATACTGTAGCCAGGTTCACATTGTTCAGGGACCGGGAATTGGTCTGAAGGCAGTGGAAATCATTAACTGGTACAGGGTGCAATGTGTTTGAACAATTCCCTAGGGAAGTTGTTGAGAAGAGAAAGAAGCTGCAGAGTCTGCTAAAGGAGCATAGGGACAATAGGATCGAGCTTGGATAGCTTACGATACGTTGTATGTCAATGGAAAACCGGTGAGAGGGTAGGAGTTTGAGGGGAAAGAGCTGAAAGTAACATCATGGGACGTTTATGGGCTTAGTAAATGTAAAAGGGAAAGTTCGAATTTTGTAAATGTGATATCTAAAAGTGATATATGTTTAATGTACGAAACATGGGCGTATCGTGAAAGTGATTTAACTCTTAATGGTTATGTTTGTCATAACATTTATAGAAAATTTAAGAACAGGGTAGCTAGAAGGCATAATGGTGATACTGCATTAAACTAGAGAGAAGCATGACAAAAAGGTATATCAATTGTTAAAAATCTGTATGATACGCTTATCTGGATTAAATTGGACCATAACTTCTTCAAGTTAGAAGGATATGTATACATTTGTTGTGCATATATATGGGAACAAGATTCCTCAGCTTACAATGTGATGGATGTTGATCTCTTCCTGTGTTTGGAAAATGACATTAATCATTTTGTCAATTTGGGTACAGTATATATTGTAGGCGATCTAAACAGTAGAGTTGGAAATAAGCATGATTTTATTGTATCTGATGTAAGTAACTTCCAAATTGATGACCCCGACTATGTTCCTGATAAGCACATGTGCCGGGCCCCACTTGACCGTTCGTGTTATAGCCATGGGACTTAACTACTAGACCTGTGTAAGGCCACGTGTACACGTATAGTGAATGGCCGTATTGGCAACACAGACGGGTTTACCTATGTGTCAAAGAACGGGTCATCTGTTATAGACTATCTGCTAACTTTTGAAAATAATTTCAAATTTATAAGTAAATTTACTATTGGATCAATTAATGAATGGAGTGACCATACTCCATTACATTTCTCCTTGGTGTGTAATTACATTCCCAAACCGAATACTCAAATACAATATTCTTATATTAAATGGAACGATTTGTTACGGAACCAGTTTAGGTCTGAACTAATAATAAACCTTCCAAAATTAAACCAGATTGTTTCGAAGATATCATTTATCCAATATGCAATCGGTTTACGTCAAGGGGAAGTGTTATCACCGATCATGTTTTAACTTTTTGTTGATCTTGAGAACTATCTGAAGAATGATAGTAACAAAGGAATCAAAGTTAAAGATATAATGGTTAAACTTCTCTTGTTTGCTGATGATATGGTTGTTTTTTCAGATAGTCCTGAAGAATTACAGAATGGTCTGGACCGGCTTTATGATTACTGTAATACTTTGGGTCTCAGCGTTAATACATATAAGTCAAAAATTGTAGTATTTAGAAAAAGAGGAAGTGTAATAAATCACGAAAAGTGGACATATAATACTGAGCCACTGGAAGTCGTAAATAATTTTAATTATTTAGGTTCAATTTTTAATTATACTGGAAATTTTATATTAAACCAAGTGTATTTGGACGGAAAGGCAACTAAAGCCATGAATGTGTTATGGTACAATGGTAGGAAATTTGATATATCTCCTAAAACTGAGCTTGAATTATTTGATGCCTTTGTTGGTTCTATTTTAGGGTATGCGTGTCAGATTTGGGGATATACCAAGTCTAAAGAATTGGAATGTATACATGTACTTCTGAAAATCTGTAAACGTATATTACATGTTAAACTAAACTCTAGTTCAGCGGCAGTATACAGAGAACTGGGTAGATATCCCATCTTTGTTGACAGATATGTTAAAATAATTAAATATCGGCTTAAAGTAATACAAATAGATAACTCATTATTAGAGAGACGTATAAAGAAAGCTTGGAACTCTGCAGGTGGGGATGTAAAAACTGGGTTTATAATGTAAAACGACTATTATTTGACCATGGTTTTGGTTACGTTTTTATAAACACAAATATATGTAGCGTCAATACCAAGCAGTTTATTAAGGCCTTTAAACAAAGGATCATAGATATTTATACCCAAGAATGGCAAGCAAACATTACAAACAACTCTGTCCTTATCAATTATAAATTTATAACATATAATGTACAAGATGAGCCATATCTTAACAATTTGACGCCTACAGCTAGAAAATATATAAGCAGACTTAGATTATCTGTTTTGCCTGTAAGAATGCAAACTGGTAGATATAACAGAAATTATACAGAAAGGAGACAGAGATTTTGTTTATGCTGTAACTCAAATGATCTGGAAGATGAGTATCATTTTTTTAAATTTGCTCATGCTAACTTGATCTAAGATCAAAATATGTAAGAAGTTATTATTTTAAAAGACCACCTATGTTTAAATTTTTAAAACTATTAAGCTCACTAAATAAGAAAGTTATGCTACGATTGTCTAATTATATAAAGGAAGCTTTGTCTGTAAGACAATGCATTGACACTATAATGCATTAATCTTGTTCCATTGAAATTGACATTTTCTTATATCTATGAAAACTATTTCTTCTTTTGATGTATTTAATGTGTATTTGTGTTCAATAATATGCCTGAATGGAGTGTGAAACGAACATTGTGACTTTCTTTTGATTAAATTTACATAAGAAACGATAAAATATACTAATGTCCATTTCCCTTACCAATATATGCTACGCTTTGTTGATATGGAGTACTACTAATAATTTATACTATTTGTTATTCTATGAAAATGATAATGACAAGTCAATAAATATTAGTAAGTTTATATAATGGTACACAATGTATATGCATAGAATATGTAGACAAGTCTTGTACAAAACACATCATGTGAATATATGCGTACATGTATATACAATCATTAAATAGAAAGTATATTCCAATATAAAAAAAGATATATCAATATGTTACAACTTTTGCAAACCACGTGGAACATTTATATGTGTATGATGAATTTGACAAGATGATGTACGTTGTGTACAAATCTGATCAATAAAATATGTTCTGGTCTGTTCTATTTATGAATATAGTTTTGCACCTTGAAATGTCACAGATAAGTACGTCGTTGAAATACTTACAGAATTAGCAATACATCTATTAGTAATTAAATATGTATATACTACTGTCATTGGTTGTTAATTGAAAAGCCGCAACATGGGTCTCGCCCTTAGCAACTGACAATACAACTACAACTACTTTCATCCTATTGTCATTGAAATGTTTTAATAATCAAAAGAAACAACTTCCACTATTAGACGCAAAAAAAGTACATTATTCCCTTGCTCATAGTAATACCAAATTCCAGAAAAAACATCACGGGCAAATACAAATAATCTGACTGGCTGAAACATTGTACGATAACTGGTATATTGTATAAAACAATGCAATCTGCTGTGTTCACACCAAAGGCTCGAAGTCACGACTCATTGTGTAGATGTTTAAGACGAGATAATCAACATGAAATACACAATAGATTTGACCACATCCTGACAAATAGAGATTTGTCGGTGACTTTGAGTGAATGGAAAAAACATCGTCACATCTCAATTATTAGCGAACACAAATGAAGCCAAAATATAAATAAACATGGGTATTCACTGGGGACTTTATCATGAAACATGCTCAAAAAGTATTTAAAAGTATTTAAGTAGCTTTTTTTCATGATTATTGAATACAACTACAGCCGCAAAAATTGCATACATTCGGTTTTGTTTATAAGGTATTTTTGTTTGTATGTTTGTTTCTGTTTAAGTGTTTTGTTTGCTTATCATTTAGATGATTGATAATGAAGAGCAGTACAAGCATGGCCAATTAAAGGACGAACTGTGACTAATTTAGTAATGTAAAAATATGATATTTTACAAACATTATGTTCTGTTTCTAGCTAAATCAACAGTGTCAAGATGCAGCTGTCAGTGACAAGAATGCTGGTTGTTGTAGCCGTCATCAGCCTTTTACTGACACAGGATGTAGCCTGCAAGAAAAGAAAGAAATTTTGCCGCTTCAACAAGAAGGGAGCTTGTGTCGATATCATGACAAAAGTACCAAAGAAATTGCGTCATTGCCCTGGTGCTAAGATGGGTCGCTGCCAGGAGGCAGGCGGCATGTGTACGCCAACCCCAGGGACCAGAAAAAAAGTGCGCTGTTATTGTAACATGTCCGGTAATATATTGTGACTATGACACGACGGTGCACCATTAGAACGGCGTGCGGATAATTCAGGAACCGAGCAGACGACCGACGGTTTTGTGTTTAAAGTTGTACAACCTGCATATAAATTAATATGCTGGACCTTTGAAGACGAATCGGAAGGCAGTATTCATACACATTGACACTCACTAGACACACTCATGCATATCAGTGTAACCGTCCATGTGGGCAGACTGTTTTTTAATTGCGTTTTTTTAGATCGTGCATTATTCACCCTAATGTGTATAAGGTAGTGAAATAACCAAATTAAACAAGCCTAAAATTTTTGCGTTTCTATTTTGCAATAAAAATATTCAGCCCTTAAAATTAAATTTATGTTTTAAATTCTTTATGTCAGCTTGTTTAATAATTGCAATTTTGGAATTAAAATCACTGTTCTTATTTTAGAGAATAGATACAATTTTGATTTTAAAGAATTTGTTACAATAGGTATGACATCGAATCAATTACCCACAACTTAAACTTGTATATATAACTCACAAAATATATAAGTTATATATACAAGTTATCGACGACTTAAATGTACTAAAACGATAACTTATATCTGCTAAATACTTTAAAATTGGGCTTTTTTGTCATAATATCTAACGTTTGTCTATCAGCTGCTTACATGTTTGTTATTTGCACACCTTGCTATTGAAATTGTCACAAAATACTATTTGTAACAATTAAAAATAATTTAATATATTATATATAATTTTAAATATATAACAGGAACTTCTGTGATATTGTGGAAATAACATTTAACATTGTTGTTCACAAAACTTACAGTCGACATATCTGGTTGCTAGCTCTTGATTACTCTTTCATGACTTATACAAGTGGTTGTTGTATCTATACACAGGGAAAATTATTTAATTTAGATATATATGATATCATTAATGCAATGGCAAAAGTGAGTCCATAGTTAATATTTTATTTGCATATCTGCAGTGGACGCCTTAAACCTGTTCCAGAATAAACATTAAACATAAATAACCACAAGTTAATTAAATCCAAAAAAACCCCATAATGATCCATTTTCCTGTTTATGATAGGAAGCTGGCTTTAGACAACACTGGAGATAATTAATTTAACCAATAATAACCAACAATGTAATGACAGAAACATATATTAATTACGTAATCGATTAAATGAACGATAACAACAATACTCGTACGTGTTGAAAAATATGTGGATATCAAGTTTATGAATCTGTTTTCGAGAATACTCACGCAATTATTATTTCACGTTAATATTATTAGCCCATATTGTACAATAATTTTTATAGAACTTTTACAATAAAAACCTCGGTTATGAAACGTTCCTTTAGTATTTCTGCATAAACACAAAACTCTCTTGTCCTGTTTGTGTGTGTGCGTGCGTGCGTGCGTGCGTGCGTGCGTGCGTGCGTGCGTGCGTGTGTGTGTGTGTGTGTGTGTGTGTGTGTGTGTGTGTGTGTGTGTGTGTGTGTGTGTGTGTGTGTGTGTGTGTGTGTGTGTGTGTGTGTGTGGAGAACGTACATTTTGAACATACTTGTAAGCATGTCGACTTAAATCTTTGTTTAATAACTGAAGACACTTGTAGGCTCGACAAAAATTATATGTTAAATCTATATGTTTTACTTAAACGATTGATATATGTGTAAACAAATGCACATAATCATGATACGATATCTTAATTTTAAAACAAAAAACTAGACTAAAAGTAAACACTATGATTAAACAACAAGAAAGCAGTTTAAATATAACTTCAAAGATTAATATAACATAAAACATTAAGTGGGACCACTTTCTATACAAGTGAGTTCATGTTTTATTTGACTTGGTAGTAAGCGTGGCACAATTGCGCTAACACGACCATTTAATACGCTATAGACGATATTAGTTAATTAAGGTACTTGTAGTACGACGAGCGTAGATAAATTAAAGTTAAAACCAATGAACACATACATAATTACGGTGAAATTTTTTCTCAGTAATGTTTTTATAGAACTTTTTAGCGGTTGGTTACACGTTGTAATGCTAAGCTTTATATGTACATGTATGCATTTCTGTTTTTAAACGAATCACGATCTTTTACGTTGAAGGGAGATAACACGTATGATTATACTATGATATGTTGCAATTTAAAATTAGCAACATTTTTTCTTGCAAACAGTCAAAACGGTGTAATTATTTTGTTGCGTTGTTAATGTTTATACGATGTATACGTATGTTTGTTTGTTTATTGGGTTTATCGTCCCACCAACAGTATTATACGTTTGTTTGCAGTAAGATTTAAATATATAATGTTATCAAGATTATAACATAACACAAAGAACGAAGTTTGTTTTGCCGAGGTAAAAATGTGCATGTAACATCAACCGTCAGTGGCACACAGGATGTATTACTGCCATGGCCGACAGGAAGATGTTCGCACACGTGACATACCCTCGTTTGGCTATATTAACTATCTCCGATACCGTCTTAACTGAGTTTACGCTTCCCACTCATTCCGTGTTGGTCAACAAGAAAGGTTCGATTCTCCCGACGTCGGCTTTGTTACAACAAGAAAGGATCGAGTCTCCCGCCGTCGGCTTTGTTACAACAAAAAAGCTTCGATTCTCCCGACGTCGGCTTTGTTACAACAAGAAAGCTTCGATTCTCCCGACGTCAGCTTTGTTACAAAAAGAAAGGTTCGATTCTCCCGACGTCGGCTTTGTTACAACAAGAAAGGTTCGAATATCCCGACGTCGGCTTTGTTACAACATTTAAGGTTTGATTCTCCCGACGTCGGCTTTGTTACAAAAAGAAAGGTTCGATTCTCCCGACGTCGGCTTTGTTACAACAAGAAAGGTTGGATTCTCCAGACTTCGGCTTTGTTACAACATGTAAGGTTCGATTCTCCCGACGTCAGCTTAATTACAAAAAGAAAGGTTCGATTCTCCCGACGTCGGCTTTGCTACAACAAGAAAGGTTCGAATATCCCGACGTCGGCTTTGTTACAACATGTAAGGTTCGATTCTCCCGACGTCGGCTTTGTTGTTACTTCCATTGTTCTATTTTATTATTAGTGCCAGAATCCGTTGGATTGGCGTCTTTCACCCTGGCTTCATAATGATAAAAGACAGTCCCCCTTTTCATACAAAATAACAAAATAATGATAATAGATAGCCCCTCCCCCTTTTATACAAAATAACAAAATAATGATAATAGACAGTCCGCCCTTTTTATACAAAATAATAAATTAATGATAATAGACAGTCCGCCCTTTTTATACATAATAACAAAATAATGATAATAGACAGACCCCCTTTTAGACAAAATAACAAAATAATGATAAAAGACCGTCCGCCCTTTTTATACAAAATAACAAAATAATGATAATAGACAGTCCCCCTTTTATACAAAATAACAAAATAATGATAATAGACAGTCCCCCTTTTTTATACAAAATAACAAAACAATGATAATAGACAGTCCGCCCTTTTAATACAAAATAACAAAATAATGATAATAGACAGTCCGCCCTTTTATACATAATAACAAAATAATGATAATAGACACTCCCACTTTTTATATAAACTAAAAAAAATAATAATAGCAGTCTCCCTTTTATACACAATGATAAAATAACGATAATAGATAGTCCCCCTTTTTATACAAACTAAAAATAATGATAATAGCAGTCTCCATTTTATACACAATAACAAAATAATGATAATAGACAGTCCCCATTTTCATACAAACTACAGTCAACTCTCATTATCTCAAAATCGGTTATCTCAAATTTCGGTTATGTCAAACTGTTTTCTACGGTCCCGTTTTTTCCCCTATATTTTCTATATCGTTCGACTCCGCTTAACTCAAATTCGGATGTGTCAAATTATCGGATATATCAAACTTAATTCTTTGTCCCTACACGTATAAAACTGTTGAAATCAGTTGGTCTATATCAAACTTCAAATTGCTATAAGATGCAAAACGGCAACAATAGTGATTTTCACACCTACCGTGAAACTCGTGAAGATTTGGGCGCGAGTTTTATCGCCAATTATTGGCAATCAGGATGTCACGTAATTTAGAGAAGAGGTTAATCGATTATTATTTAATTAGCTGATTTAATGAACAACAATTTCGTTAATCAATTAACACTGATTAAAGTGTTTCAGTTTGTACTTGTTGTTGTAACAGTTTTTGAGAACTTGTTGACACGCCCTTCTCAACTTGTAAATAAAATGAGAGGTCGCGTTAGTGATTTTATCATTCTTCCACTACCTACCCACAATACACGTACTGATTATTGGATAAAAATAAGCTTCAGGTATACAAAATTGGGCCATGCACTTACGACGACGCAACAATCTACAATAAAAAGAAGAATATTAAATTACATTGAAAAAAACAACACTTTAAACATGCAAAACCACACAAACTTGCAGAAACATAGTTTACAGTGGCAGATATAACAAGGAATTTCAGTCATTACCAGTCATTGTGTAGCAGGTAAGATTTTTAAGATTTACACAAACTATCCTTAAATTCGGACAACTCAAACTTCGGATATCTCAAACTATTTTTTACGGTCCCTTGAAATTTGAGATAACGAGAGTTGACTGTAAAAGATAATGATAATAGACAGTCTCATTTTTATACAAAATAATGGTAATAGACGGTCCCCTTTTTATACACAATAACAAAATAATGATAATAGACAGTCCCCCTTTCTATACACAATAACAAAATAATGATAATAGACAGTCCTCCTTTCTATACACAATAACAAAATAATGATAATAGACGCCCCACTTTTTAAACACAATAACAAAATAAAGATAGACAGCCCCCCTTTTTATACAAACACATCTCCATATTCGGCGCCGTATCAAGTGTCGGTGTGCCGTAAAACCCAAAATACAAAATACATCTCCATATAGGAAAAACCTGTTTGTAATAACGAGTGAGACTCTATCCTTCATTGTTCGCACAGAAATAGGACATCAATGAACGACATTTTGCAGGACCTTTAAGTAACAATGTTGTGTTATTGTTGTTGTTTTTTTGTTGTTGTTTTTTTTGTGTGTGTGTGTTTTGTTTGTTTTTTGTTTTTGTTTTGTTTTTGAGGAAAGAAATTGTGCAAACTGTCTCGGATATCACGTTTAATTTCCATGCCATTGATTATAACAAATATTGCACCGGTTGCTAAATTAAAATAACAAAATTAGAGAAAAATCAACAACATTTAATTGAAACCTTAGTTGCCTGATCGATATAAATGGTTTGAGTTATTCGGATATAACTATTTGCTGAACATCACAAGACCATTAAGATCACAAACAATCTATTCCATTCATTTGCTGTTGACATAATAACTTGGCCGTCAGTGGATGTCTTTGACACAAGCGAATATTTTATTATGTGTTCTGATAAAACATTTCAGTAATACAAACATGGTCATTATCCTAACATTCGGCTATCACTGGTCGAACAAATCTTGAGGAGGAGTTCCTCAAAAAATGTCTTGGCAGAACTGTTGGTCCTAAGTTAGCATGAGTTTAGCATGTCGATAAAAACATCAGTACAGTTTCGCTGTTCTATGGATATAAATGGGCTGAGTGCTTTGGAACGATGATGCGAATTGCACTTTTTTCGTCCGTGGTGGTCGATTAATTATCATACGTGGTCTATACCCGTTGGTTCAGATAGTCAAGTAGGTCTTATCGAGCTATATTTATTATTAGACTGTGCTTAAAATTGTAATTTATATTCTAACTGCATATATATAAAAGATAACGACAAATTGATACATAACCAAATGTTACAAGTTCAGTGCTGATTCAGACGAGACAACTTTAAGCGGGAGCTCACTGAGCTGGATCTACACTACTTGCTTAAGACTAATCAACTCATCGGACAGCAGGATCAGTTTGGAACTAATCGTCAGATCAAGTGGGCTATTTTTACAGGATAATTAGTATCAGACCACCAACGGTCAGCAAACAGTTCCATTACCGCGTGGTGTTTCCAAAGAAACAACGTCCTCGAAACGAAAATAACATCAGTCCATCGACGTCGTTGACTATGCATAGAAGGGATACTTCTTTGTGTGTGAAAGGTACTTTTCCAGCATGTATATATTATAACATTACTGTTGAGTTCAGTTCTAACAATGAAGCACAATATGGTGGAAGATTAATTTTGCAAAAACTGACGTCGGAGTTAAAAGTTTAAAATTGAATGTTGACTGTCTAATTTTTTCCCCATTTTTGCTTGTCAGTTTAGTCGAATATATCAAATGCATAAAAACATTAAATCAAATGTATATGTGTTATTGTAAGTATGATAATATACACCCACCATTACTTCCTTATATAATAATTGTGCTATAATCTAGGTATTTCTCCTGATATTTTCTCGTCTTAGCATTTTAATGACAAAACACGTATCTGTGCTTTCTTTTCATGTTAGTTCAAAAAGTTATAGACGTGTTGTACTGCTTTATCACGCTGAACGTATTCGGGAGAAATTATGTTTGAAAAAAGTTTGAAGTGCAAATCAACGTAATCAATAACAATGAAGCTTTATTAAAGTGGCGATAGTAATTCAGCTTTATAAAGTGATCGATAGCATTACCCGCTTTATAAAGTGATCGATAGCATTACCCGCTTTATAAAGTGATCGATAGCAATGCAGCTTTATAAAGTGATCGATAGCAATGCAGCTTTATAAAGTGGTCGATAGTAATTCAGCTTTATAAAGTGATCGATAGTAATTCAGCTTTATAAAGTGATCTTTAGCTTAACAAAGTGATCGATAGCTATGCAGCTTTATAAAGTGATCGATAGCAATGCAGCTTTATAAAGTGGTCGATAGTAATTCAGCTTTATAAAGTGATCTTTAGCTTAACAAAGTGATCGATAGCAATGCAGCTTTATAAAGTGATCGATAGCAATGCAGCTTTATAAAGTGGTCGATAGTAATTCAGCTTTATAAAGTGATCGATAGTAATTCAGCTTTATAAAGTGATCTTTAGCTTAACAAAGTGATCGATAGCTATGCAGCTTTATAAAGCGATCGATAGCAATGCAGCTTTATAAAGTGATCGATAGCAATGCAGCTTTATAAAGTGGTCGATAGTAATTCAGCTTTATAAAGTGATCGATAGTAATTCAGCTTTATAAAGTGATCTTTAGCTTAACAAAGTGATCGATAGCTATGCAGCTTTATAAAGTGATCGATAGCAATGCAGCTTTATAAAGTGGTCGATAGTAATTCAGCTGTATAAAGTGATCGATGGTAATTCAGCTTTATAAAATCGTCTATGGTAATGCAGCTTTATAAAGTGATCGATAGCAATGCAGCTTTATAAAGTGATCGATAGTAATTCAGCTTTATAAAGTGATCGATAGTAATTCAGTATTATAAAGTAATCGATTGTAATTCAGCTTTAAAAAATGGTCGATGGTAATTCAGCTTTATAAAGTGATCGACAGTAATTCTGCTTTATAAAGTGGTCGATAGTAATTCAGCTTTATAAAGTGATCGATAGCTATTCAGCTTTATAAAGTGGTCGATATTAATTCAGCTTTAAAAGTGGTCGATAGCAATACCGCTTTATAAAGTGATCAATAGCAATTCAGGCTTTAGCAAGTGGTCGATAGCAATTCAGCTTTATAATGTGATCGATAGCAATTCAGCTTTATAAAGTAATCGATAGTAATTCAGCTTTATAAAGTAATCGATAGCAATGCAGCTTTATAAAGTGATCGATAGCAATGCAGCTTTATAAAGTGGTCGATAGTAATTCAGCTTTATAAAGTGATCGATAGTAATTCAGCTTTATAAAGTGATCTTTAGCTTAACAAAGTGATCGATAGCTATGCAGCTTTATAAAGTGATCGATAGCAATGCAGCTTTATAAAGTGGTCGATAGTAATTCAGCTGTATAAAGTGATCGATGGTAATTCAGCTTTATAAAATCGTCTATGGTAATGCAGCTTTATAAAGTGATCGATAGCAATGCAGCTTTATAAAGTGATCGATAGTAATTCAGCTTTATAAAGTGATCGATAGTAATTCAGTATTATAAAGTAATCGATTGTAATTCAGCTTTAAAAAATGGTCGATGGTAATTCAGCTTTATAAAGTGATCGACAGTAATTCTGCTTTATAAAGTGGTCGATAGTAATTCAGCTTTATAAAGTGATCGATAGCTATTCAGCTTTATAAAGTGGTCGATATTAATTCAGCTTTAAAAGTGGTCGATAGCAATACCGCTTTATAAAGTGATCAATAGCAATTCAGGCTTTAGCAAGTGGTCGATAGCAATTCAGCTTTATAATGTGATCGATAGCAATTCAGCTTTATAAAGTAATCGATAGTAATTCAGCTTTATAAAGTAATCGATAGCAATTCAGCTTTATAATGTGATCGATAGTAATTCAGCTTTATAAAGTAATCGATAGTAATTCAGCTTTATAAAGTGGTCGATAGTAATTCAGCTTTATAAGGTGATCGATAGGAATTCAGCTTTATAAAGTGATCGATAGTAATTCAGCTTTATAAAGTGGTCGATAGTAATTCAGCTTTATAAAGTGATCAATAGTAATTCAGCTTTATAAAGTGATCAATAGTAATTCAGCTTTATAAAGTGATCAATAGTAATTCAGCTTTATAAAGTGATCGATAGTAATTCTGCTTTATAAAGTGGTCGATAGTAATTCAGCTTTATAAAGTGATCGATAGTAATTCTGCTTTATAAGGTGATCGATAGGAATTCAGCTTTATAAAGTGATCGATAGTAATTCTGCTTTATAAAGTGGTCGATAGTAATTCTGCTTTATAAAGTGGTCGATAGTAATTCAGCTTTATAATGTGATCAATAGTAGTTCTGCTTTATAAAGTGGTCGATAGTAATTCTGCTTTATAAAGTGGTCGATAGTAATTCAGCTTTATAAAGTGATCTTTAGCTTAACAAAGTGATCGACAGCCATTCAGCTTTATAAAGTGGTCGATATTAATTCAGCTTTAAAAGTGGTCGATAGCAATTCAGCTTTATAAAGTGGTCGATAGTAATTCAGCTTTAAAAGTGGTCGATAGCAATTCAGCTTTAAAAGTGGTCGATAGCAATTCAGCTTTATAAAGTGGTCGATAGTAATTCAGCTTTATTAAGGGATCGGTAGTAGTTTAGCTTTAAAAGTGGTCGATAGCAATTCAGCTTTATAAAGTGATCGATAGTAATTCAGCTTCATAAAGTAATCGAGGGCAATATGTATAAAGTTGTCTAAAGCAATTCAGTCTTTAGCAAGTGGTCGATAGCAATACCGCTTTATACAGTAATCGATAACAATTCAGATTTATAAAGTGGTCGATAGTAATTCAGCTTTATAAAGGGATCGACAGTTATTCAGCTTTATAAAGTGGTCTAAAGCCATTCAGCTTGATAAAGTGGTCGATATTAAGTCAGATTTATAAAGTGGTCGATAGTAATTCAACTTTATAAAGTGGTCGATAGCAATTCAGCTTTATAAAGTGGTCGATATTAATTCAGATTTATAAAGTGGTCGATAGTAATTCAACTTTATAAAGTGGTCGATAGTAATTCAACTTTATAAAGTGGTCGATAGCAATTCAGCTTTATAATCTCATCGATAGTAATTCATCTTTATTAAGGGATCGGTAGTAGTTTAGCTTTAAAAGTGGTCGATAGCAATTCAGCTTTATTAAGTGATCGATGGTTATTCAGCTTCATAAAGTAATCGAGGGCAATATGTATAAAGTGGTCTGAAGCAATTCAGGCTTTAGCAAGTGGTCGATAGCAATACTGCTTTATAAAGTGATCGATAGCATTACCCGCTTTATAAAGTGATCGATAGTAATTCAGCTTTATAAAGTGGTCGATAGTAATTCAGCTTTATAAAGTGGTCGAGGGTAATTCAGCTTTATAAAGTGGTCAAGGGTAATTCAGCTTTATAAAGTGGTCGAGGGTAATTCAGTTTTATAAATCGATCGATAGCAATTCAGCTTTATAAAGTGGTCGATAGTAATTCAGTATTATAAAGTAATCGATTGTAATTCAGCTTTAAAAAATGGTCGATGGTAATTCAGCTTTATAAAGTGATCGACAGTAATTCTGCTTTATAAAGTGGTCGATAGTAATTCAGCTTTATAAAGTGATCGATAGCTATTCAGCTTTATAAAGTGGTCGATATTAATTCAGCTTTAAAAGTGGTCGATAGCAATACCGCTTTATAAAGTGATCAATAGCAATTCAGGCTTTAGCAAGTGGTCGATAGCAATTCAGCTTTATAATGTGATCGATAGCAATTCAGCTTTATAAAGTAATCGATAGTAATTCAGCTTTATAAAGTAATCGATAGCAATTCAGCTTTATAAAGTGATCGATAGTAATTCAGCTTTATAAAGTAATCGATAGTAATTCAGCTTTATAAAGTGGTCGATAGTAATTCAGCTTTATAAAGTGATCGATAGTAATTCAGCTTTATAAAGTGATCGATAGTAATTCAGCTTTATAAAGTGGTCGATAGTAATTCAGCTTTATAAAGTGATCAATAGTAATTCAGCTTTATAAAGTGATCAATAGTAATTCAGCTTTATAAAGTGATCAATAGTAATTCAGCTTTATAAAGTGATCGATAGTAATTCTGCTTTATAAAGTGGTCGATAGTAATTCAGCTTTATAAAGTGATCGATAGTAATTCTGCTTTATAAGGTGATCGATAGGAATTCAGCTTTATAAAGTGATCGATAGTAATTCTGCTTTATAAAGTGGTCGATAGTAATTCTGCTTTATAAAGTGGTCGATAGTAATTCAGCTTTATAATGTGATCAATAGTAGTTCTGCTTTATAAAGTGGTCGATAGTAATTCTGCTTTATAAAGTGGTCGATAGTAATTCAGCTTTATAAAGTGATCTTTAGCTTAACAAAGTGATCGACAGCCATTCAGCTTTATAAAGTGGTCGATATTAATTCAGCTTTAAAAGTGGTCGATAGCAATTCAGCTTTATAAAGTGGTCGATAGTAATTCAGCTTTAAAAGTGGTCGATAGCAATTCAGCTTTAAAAGTGGTCGATAGCAATTCAGCTTTATAAAGTGGTCGATAGTAATTCAGCTTTATTAAGGGATCGGTAGTAGTTTAGCTTTAAAAGTGGTCGATAGCAATTCAGCTTTATAAAGTGATCGATAGTAATTCAGCTTCATAAAGTAATCGAGGGCAATATGTATAAAGTTGTCTAAAGCAATTCAGTCTTTAGCAAGTGGTCGATAGCAATACCGCTTTATACAGTAATCGATAACAATTCAGATTTATAAAGTGGTCGATAGTAATTCAGCTTTATAAAGGGATCGACAGTTATTCAGCTTTATAAAGTGGTCTAAAGCCATTCAGCTTGATAAAGTGGTCGATATTAAGTCAGATTTATAAAGTGGTCGATAGTAATTCAACTTTATAAAGTGGTCGATAGCAATTCAGCTTTATAAAGTGGTCGATATTAATTCAGATTTATAAAGTGGTCGATAGTAATTCAACTTTATAAAGTGGTCGATAGTAATTCAACTTTATAAAGTGGTCGATAGCAATTCAGCTTTATAATCTCATCGATAGTAATTCATCTTTATTAAGGGATCGGTAGTAGTTTAGCTTTAAAAGTGGTCGATAGCAATTCAGCTTTATTAAGTGATCGATGGTTATTCAGCTTCATAAAGTAATCGAGGGCAATATGTATAAAGTGGTCTGAAGCAATTCAGGCTTTAGCAAGTGGTCGATAGCAATACTGCTTTATAAAGTGATCGATAGCATTACCCGCTTTATAAAGTGATCGATAGTAATTCAGCTTTATAAAGTGGTCGATAGTAATTCAGCTTTATAAAGTGGTCGAGGGTAATTCAGCTTTATAAAGTGGTCAAGGGTAATTCAGCTTTATAAAGTGGTCGAGGGTAATTCAGTTTTATAAATCGATCGATAGCAATTCAGCTTTATAAAGTGGTCGAGGGTAATTCAGCTTTATAAAGTGGTCGAGGGTAATTCAGCTTTATATAAGGATCGATAGTAAAGCAGCCTTATAAACTGATCGAGAGTAATACCGCTGTATAAAGTGATCGATAGCAATGACGCTTTATTAAGTGATCGATAGCAATACCGCTTCATAAATTGATCAATAGTAATTTAGCTTTATAAAGTGGTAGATAGTAATACTCCTTTAAAATGTGGTCGATAGTCATTCAGCATTTTAAAATGATCAAAAGCAATTCAGCTTTATAAAGTGGAACAGATCGACAGTAATTCAGCTTTATAAAGTGGTCGATATATAATTTAGCTTTATAAAGTGGTCGATAGTAATACAAGTTTATAAAGTGATCGATATTAATTCAGTTTTATAAAGTGGTCAATAGCAATACCGCTTTATAAAGTGATCGAGAGTAATTCAGCTTTATAAAGTGGGGGGTAGCAATAAAGTTTTATAAAGTGATCGAGAGTAATTAAGCTTTATAAGGTGGTGGAAAGCAATGACGCTTTATAAAGTAATAGAGGGCAATTTATAACGTTGTCGAAAGCAATTCACTCTTTAGCAAGTGGTAAGCCCCACAAAGTGGATACAATGGTCGGGAACAGCTAGCTTCGTGATAGATTAGCCTTATTAAGTACATGTAATCGAAAGCAGTTTCACAAAGTGAAGGATAAGATAGAAAGCAACTTATCTTTATAAGTGGTCTAAGCAATTCAGTTTCAAATACTGGTTACCAGCAATTTAGCTGAATACAGATGTATTCAGCAATTCAGGCTCATGTAGATTCATTCAGTTTATAAACCAATTTTGAAACCAATTCAGCCTCACTATTTGTTTGGAAACAATTCAGCCCCATTATTTGCTTGAAAGCATTTCAGCCTTATGAATTGCTTTAAAGCAATGGCGCCTAATAAAGTGGTTGAAAACAGTTTACCTTCATTAAGTGGTTGGAAGTTAGTCAAACTCATAATTCAGTCTTATAAATTACCTAGAAGCAATTTAACCTTATTAAGGGTTTGGGAACAAGTTAGCTTCAGAAGGTGTGGTGGAAACAATTTCAGCCTGACAAAGTGATCAGAAACAATACAAAAGTGTTTGTAGGATATTCAGCCGTAGGAGGTGGTTGCAGGATATTCGGCCTTATGAAGTGATTGTCGGACATTCAGCCGTATGAAGCGGTTGTAGAACATTCAGCCTTATGGAGTTAATTTATGACACTAAGCCTTATGAAGGGGTTGTAGGACATTCAGCCTTATGAAGAGGTTGTAGGACATTCAGCCTTATAAAGTTAATTTATGACACTAAGCCTTATGAAGTGGTTGTAGGACATTCAGCCTTATGAAGGGGTAGTAGGACATTCAGCCTTATGAAGTTAATTTATTACACTAAGCCTTATGAAGAGGTTGTAGGACATTCAGCCTTATGGAGTTAATTTATGACACTAAGCCTTATGAAGTGGTTGTAGGACATTCAGCCTTATGAAGAGGTTGTAGGACATTCAGCCTTATAAAGTTAATTTATGACACTAAGCCTTATGAAGTGGTTGTAGGACATTCAGCCTTATGAAGGGGTAGTAGGACATTCAGCCTTATGAAGTTAATTTATGACACTAAGCCTTATGAAGTGGTTGTAGGACATTCAGCCTTATGAAGAGGTTGTAGGATATTCAGCCGTATAAAGTGGTTGTAGAACATTCAGCCTTATGAAGTTAATTTATGACACTAAGACTTATGATGTGGTTGTAGGACATTCAGCCTTATGATGAGGTTGTCGGACATTCAGCCGTATGAAGCGGTTGTAGAACATTCAATCTTATGAAGTTAATTTATGACACTAAGCCTTATGAAGTGGTTGTAGGACATTCATCCTTATGAAGAGGCTGTAGGACATTCAGCCTTATGAAGTTAATTTATGACACAAAGCCTTATGAAGGGGTTGTAGGACATTCAGCCTTATGAAGTTAATTTATGACACTAAGCCTTATGAAGGGGTTGTAGGACATTCAGCCTTATGAAGAGGCTGTAGAACATTCAGCCTTATGAAGAGGTTGTCGGACATTCAGCCGTATGAAGCGGTTGTAGAACATTCAGCCTTATGAAGTTAATTTATGACACTAAGCCTTATGAAGGGGTTGTAGGACATTCAGCCTTATGAAGGGGTTGTAGGACATTCAGCCTTATGAAGAGATTGTCGGACATTCAGCCGTATGAAGCGGTTGTAGAACATTCAGCCTTATGAAGTTAATTTACGACACTAAGCCTTATGAAGTGGTTGTAGGACATTCAGCCTTATGAAGAGGCTGTAGGACATTCAGCCTTATGAAGTTAATTTATGACACTAAGCCTTATGAAGGGGTTGTAGGACATTCAGCCTTATGAAGTTAATTTATGACACTAAGCCTTATGAAGGGGTTGTAGGACATTCAGCCTTATGAAGTTAATTTATGACACTAAGCCTTATGAAGGGGTTGTAGGACATTCAGCCTTATGAAGTTAATTTATGACACTAAGCCTAATGAAGTGGTCGTAGGACATTCAATCTTATGAAGTTAATTTATGACACTAAGCCTTATGAAGGGGTTGTAGGACATTTAGCCTTATGAAGAGGTTGTAGGACATTCAGCCTTATGGAGTTAATTTATGACACTAAGCCTTATGAAGTGTTTGTAGGACATTCAGCCGCCGTATGAAGTGGTTGTAGGACATTCAGCCTTATGAAGAGGTTGTAGGACATTCAGCCTTATGAAGGGGTTGTAGGACATTCAGCCTTATGAAGAGGTTGTAGGACATTCAGCCTTATGAAGAGGTTGTAGGACATTCAGCCTTATGAAGGGGTTGTAGGACATTCAGCCTTATGAAGAGGTTGTAGGACATTCAGCCTTATGAAGTTAATTTATGACACTAAGCCTTATGAAGGGGTTGTAGGACATTCAGCCTTATGAAGAGGTTGTAGGACATTCTGCCTTATGAAGTTAATTTATGACACTAAGCCTTATGAAGTGTTTGTAGGACATTCAGCCGCCGTATGAAGTGGTTGTAGGACATTCAGCCTTATGAAGTGGTTGTAGGACATTCAGCCTTATGAAGAGGTTGTAGGACATTCAGCCTTATGAAGAGGTTGTAGGACATTCAGCCTTATGAAGAGGTTGTAGGACATTCAGCCTTGAAGTTAATTTATGACACTAAGCCTTATGAAGGGGTTGTAGGACATTCAGCCTTATGAAGAGGTTGTAGGACATTCAGTCTTATGAAGAGGTTGTAGAACATTCAGCCTTATGAAGGGGTTGTAGGACATTCAGCCTTATGAAGAGGTTGTAGGACATTCAGCCTTATGAAGTTAATTTATGACACTAAGCCTTATGAAGGGGTTGTAGGACATTCAGCCTTATGAAGAGGTTGTAGGACATTCTGCCTTATGAAGTTAATTTATGTCACTAAGCCTTATGAAGTGTTTGTAGGACATTCAGCCGCCGTATGAAGTGGTTGTAGGACATTCAGCCTTATGAAGTGGTTGTAGGACATTCAGCCTTATGAAGAGGTTGTAGGACATTCAGCCTTATGAAGTTAATTTATGACACTAAGCCTTATGAAGTGGTTGTAGGACATTCAGCCTTAAGAAGGGGTAGTAGGACATTCAGCCTTATGAAGTTAATTTATGACACTAAGCCTTATGAAGTGGTTGTAGAACATTCAGCCTTATGAAGAGGTTGTAGGATATTCAGCCGTATAAAGTGGTTGTAGAACATTCAGCCTTATGAAGTTAATTTATGACACTAAGACTTATGATGTGGTTGTAGGACATTCAGCCTTATGATGAGGTTGTCGGACATTCAGCCGTATGAAGCGGTTGTAGAACATTCAATCTTATGAAGTTAATTTATGACACTAAGCCTTATGAAGTGGTTGTAGGACATTCATCCTTATGAAGAGGCTGTAGGACATTCAGCCTTATGAAGTTAATTTATGACACAAAGCCTTATGAAGGGGTTGTAGGACATTCAGCCTTATGAAGTTAATTTATGACACTAAGCCTTATGAAGGGGTTGTAGGACATTCAGCCTTATGAAGAGGCTGTAGAACATTCAGCCTTATGAAGAGGTTGTCGGACATTCAGCCGTATGAAGCGGTTGTAGAACATTCAGCCTTATGAAGTTAATTTATGACACTAAGCCTTATGAAGGGGTTGTAGGACATTCAGACCTTATGAAGGGTTTGTAGGACATTCAGCCTTATGAAGAGGTTGTCGGACATTCAGCCGTATGAAGTGGTTGTAGAACATTCAGCCTTATGAAGTTAATTTACGACACTAAGCCTTATGAAGTGGTTGTAGGACATTCAGCCTTATGAAGAGGCTGTAGGACATTCAGCCTTATGAAGTTAATTTATGACACTAAGCCTTATGAAGGGGTTGTAGGACATTCAGCCTTATGAAGTTAATTTATGACACTAAGCCTTATGAAGGGGTTGTAGGACATTCAGCCTTATGAAGTTAATTTATGACACTAAGCCTTATGAAGGGGTTGTAGGACATTCAGCCTTATGAAGTTAATTTATGACACTAAGCCTTATGAAGTGGTCGTAGGACATTCAATCTTATGAAGTTAATTTATGACACTAAGCCTTATGAAGGGGTTGTAGGACATTCAGTCTTATGAAGAGGTTGTAGGACATTCAGCCTTATGGAGTTAATTTATGACACTAAGCCTTATGAAGTGTTTGTAGGACATTCAGCCGCCGTATGAAGTGGTTGTAGGACATTCAGCCTTATGAAGAGGTTGTAGGACATTCAGCCTTATGAAGAGGTTGTAGGACATTCAGCCTTATGAAGTTAATTTATGACACTAAGCCTTATGAAGGGGTTGTAGGACATTCAGCCTTATGAAGAGGTTGTAGGACATTCTGCCTTATGAAGTTAATTTATGACACTAAGCCTTATGAAGTGTTTGTAGGACATTCAGCCGCCGTATGAAGTGGTTGTAGGACATTCAGCCTTATGAAGAGGTTGTAGGACATTCAGCCTTATGAAGAGGTTGTAGGACATTCAGCCTTATGAAGAGGCTGTAGAACATTCAGCCTTATGAAGAGGTTGTCGGACATTCAGCCGTATGAAGCGGTTGTAGAACATTCAGCCTTATGAAGTTAATTTATGACACTAAGCCTTATGAAGGGGTTGTAGGACATTCAGACCTTATGAAGGGTTTGTAGGACATTCAGCCTTATGAAGAGGTTGTCGGACATTCAGCCGTATGAAGTGGTTGTAGAACATTCAGCCTTATGAAGTTAATTTACGACACTAAGCCTTATGAAGTGGTTGTAGGACATTCAGCCTTATGAAGAGGCTGTAGGACATTCAGCCTTATGAAGTTAATTTATGACACTAAGCCTTATGAAGGGGTTGTAGGACATTCAGCCTTATGAAGTTAATTTATGACACTAAGCCTTATGAAGGGGTTGTAGGACATTCAGCCTTATGAAGTTAATTTATGACACTAAGCCTTATGAAGGGGTTGTAGGACATTCAGCCTTATGAAGTTAATTTATGACACTAAGCCTTATGAAGTGGTCGTAGGACATTCAATCTTATGAAGTTAATTTATGACACTAAGCCTTATGAAGGGGTTGTAGGACATTCAGTCTTATGAAGAGGTTGTAGGACATTCAGCCTTATGGAGTTAATTTATGACACTAAGCCTTATGAAGTGTTTGTAGGACATTCAGCCGCCGTATGAAGTGGTTGTAGGACATTCAGCCTTATGAAGAGGTTGTAGGACATTCAGCCTTATGAAGAGGTTGTAGGACATTCAGCCTTATGAAGTTAATTTATGACACTAAGCCTTATGAAGGGGTTGTAGGACATTCAGCCTTATGAAGAGGTTGTAGGACATTCTGCCTTATGAAGTTAATTTATGACACTAAGCCTTATGAAGTGTTTGTAGGACATTCAGCCGCCGTATGAAGTGGTTGTAGGACATTCAGCCTTATGAAGAGGTTGTAGGACATTCAGCCTTATGAAGAGGTTGTAGGACATTCAGCCTTATGAAGTTAATTTATGACACTAAGCCTTATGAAGGGGTTGTAGGACATTCAGCCTTATGAAGAGGTTGTAGGACATTCTGCCTTATGAAGTTAATTTATGACACTAAGCCTTATGAAGTGGTTGTAGGACATTCAGCCTTGTGAAGAGGTTGTAGGACTTTCAGCCGCCGTATGAAGTGGTTGTAGGACATTCAGCCGTATGAAGTGGTTGTAGGACATTCAGCCGTATGAAGTGGTTGTAAGACATTCAGCCGTATGAAGTATTTGTAAGACGTTCAGCCGTATGAAGTGGTTGTAGGACATTCAGCCGTATGAAGTGGTTGAAGGACATTCAGCCGTATGAAGTAGTTGTAAGACCTTCAGCCGTATGAAGTATTTGTAGGACATTTTAGCCGTATGAAGTGGTTGCAGGACATTTAGCCTTATGAAGTGGATGAAATTTCCACTTCATAAGGCTGAATGTCCTACAACCTCTTCATACGGCTGAATGTCCTACAACCTCTTCATAAGGCTGAATGTCTTACAACCTCTTCATACGGCTGAATGTCTTACAACCTCTTCACAAGGCTGAAAGTCCTACAACCTCTTCATACGGCTGAATGTCCTACAACCTCTTCATACGGCTGAATGTCCTACAACCTCTTCATACGGCTGAATGTTCTACAACCTCTTCATACGGCTGAATGTCCTACAACCACTTAATACGAATAAACGTCGTATGTTGGGATTTGAAGCAACTCATCCCTTTGGTGGTGGTTGAAAGGAATTCCGCCTTATGCTGTTGTTGAAAATTTATAATGTTTGAAGCAAACTTGCAGTTGCATTTGTTCTTGTAAATTGACTGTCAACTTTATTCTATTACATATATATTAAGATTAGTTCTTAGGCAGGTTAAATCAATAGCCTGCCATCACCATCGGCTTTTTAATATAAATACTCTAGTCATTGATATAGAACTAGGAACACATAGAACCGGGTAACGCTCACCCCACCCCGGTGAATTGATGATGGACACACAATATTGGATATAAACACCAAATGAACGCATGTAGAGTCATGGCTCTTGTGCGAATGAATGTTAACACCATTTTATTTTGACCATGCAAGTCAGACGACAGAAAACAGCAGAGAGAGAGAGAGAGAGAGAGAGAGAGAGAGAGAGAGAGGCAGAGACAGAAACAGAAACAGACAGACAGACAGAGACAGAGACAGTGAGAGAGAGACACAGAGAGAGAGACCGAGAGACCGAGAGACAGACAGACAGAGAGACAGAGAGACATACAGACGGAGACAGACAAAGCCAGAGAGAGACAGAGAGACAGAGACAGGCACAGAGAGAGAGAGAGAGAGAGAGAGAGAGAGAGAGAGAGAATCAGTCAGACAGACAGACAGACAGACAGACAGACACAAACACAGCAGACACGAAAATTTAGTTAAATAAACTAACTAAAATACCGCTGAACTTCTATTCATCAATAAGGATTATCTTTATTTCTTCTTTTTTCAGCAGATTACATTTTTAAACATGCAAACATATATTTATGTTATCATACGTTCTGACTATATATCTACTTGCTATTTTTCACAGCTGCAAACATAGTGATACGTTACACAGAGTCGTACATATATACTAAATAAGAATCAAAACATCTCGTATCCGAACTTTTTTTATATTTTTTTTACTGTTTATCACGCCCATTGGTTAACTACAACCTTTACCGATTTTAGCAACCGAAATATATCAGCAAAGCTGTATTTTATTATGTCATATTTTAATGTCTCATGTTCTCTTCACTTTTTTTTAAAACAAACCGTTAATTTCCATCTAAGAACGAAAGAATTTGTCGTACACGTCCATAGGCATCATAAACAAGACGAGAAACATTAACTTTCGTATTTTGATAAATAACTCTGTCTTACCAGACTTAATGTAACTATGAATTTCTTTATAGCATTATACTCAGCCAGGTATGGTTTTTTCTATAACTAGCACATAACATACATTCAAGTAACTGTATATCCTTTTACTTGTAATGTTAGGACGCATTCGAAAATTGAAATGTACAAAAATAATATTGGCAAATACGATATAAATGGTATTTACTTATTTAATATGTGGATATGTCTTATCCGTATCAGTTTCATTTACATAATGGAAACTTTTGCGTACTAGTACAGAAGTTGTTTTCGCTTCACCAAATAATTGCATGCTAATTTCCACCTCTCTGGCTTTACATGTCAAACTCTTCTCCCTGGGATGCGATAAAGGCCTAGTATATATTCAACTTGTCTGAGCAAATGCGACGTTGGACATAGAAATGGTTTTTAGTACTATCTACCGGCTAGGCGGTATAGTTACTTACCAGAGGTCAGACTGAGTGTGTTGGTTTGTAATATATAGCATGACGCTGAAGTCACCACTGATTAAAGGACACTTACATCGAAGTTATTATTTTCACTGACAGGAGTAAGCTATTTGTAACAAATTATATTAATGCATGCAAAATATAAATTATAGTTTGCCTAATAAAAGATGGATGCTTTGGCTTTCTGAACAACAATAAATAAAGGGAAGAATGATTTACAGCTGGGAACGTAATAAATACGATACTGTCTTTTCTTTTCTATAGCCTATCACGTTATAGTTAACAGTTGTCAGCACCTTTTCTTTAGAACGTAAACAAAATACCGCGTAATAATACAATATAAAGTACAATCCCTCTATCCAGTTTTGTTATTTCTGTGAATAGTTACAGCCAATATTTTCCAGCAAGTCGCGCTGATTGTTTCCCCTATCGATCTGCAGCCACAACACGATGTCAGTCACTATGGTCGGGGATTTGCTGTGAAAAACCGCCATGACAATCTGCTAATCTTCCTATTATGATTTGACAATATAGTATTGCCGAGTGATGGCATAATTCGATTATTCCAATTAAGGCATCGACCTTATTTGATGATATTTGTTGTTGCTATTGTTGTTGTTATACCTGTTTTAGTTATTTTAAGTGGCATATGCAATGGTGCACCGAGTGAACTTTAAGTCGTGAAAATGAAAGAGAGATTTTGTCGATTATCGATAGCGATAAAATGCAAGCATATAGATTATGTGTTGCTTGTTCTTTTTGTTTAACATTTCAATTACTTTATTAAATTGTATAATGAGATAAGTATACCTTCTATCACAAATTACCCAATAACTTTTAGATACCTATTTGTGTTACATATTATTAACGATATGAAGAAGTTCTGTACGAAGAACAATTTTGATTAGTTTTTTTATTTATACAAATACGGATCCTATTCGCAAAATACATTGTCAGTTTTAACTGTGTTTTTTTATTAAAGCTTCAAACTTGATGGAAAGTGGTTCGTGTCTTTAGGGATTTGTTGAGAAAAACGCTGGGGCATTCACTATAAAAATAGTTTTATATATAAGGAACAAACAAAACTTTGTGATAAAATGTTTCCTTTAGTATACAAAATAGTTACAAGATGAAATCGAACAGTTTCAATAAATGCAACTGATGAAAGAGTATTAAATATTTCCTTTATCTTGTATTTTACAAATTCAAATTTATGTGTGTACGTTCTACTTCGTTTGGTCTGTTTTTATATTGTTGTAGTGGTATTTACTTTAAAATAGAGTTGCAGCTTTACACTGACTCAGTTTGCCTCCTCGTGCCGTCAGTGTTTCAAAATAAGACACCTTGGTTTGGCTTGGCCTACCCCTTGTTTGACCGAAGCAGTAGATACTATTTGGCACTATTAAACTGGAACTCAATGCACACTCGCTGATTGCCGACATGATTAGCAGTTTACAAATTCTTCAAAGAGACACGATTTTCGTACGCGTGTTTATGTAAAATCGAACTCTCTCAGAGGTTTGACGATTACTTTGTCAAAAGCCAGTGATAGCCAGTTCAATGCCCCAGTGTTTGCAGCGTTTCCATTACTGTCGTCAGATGATGTGTTGATAATTACATGGTAAGTGGTTCCGACTGCAACTAGAAAGGCGTTCAAACATGTCATCAGTTATTTCCTTGCACTTCCATCTGTGTTTGTTAAATGGACTTGATGTGAGAATTATTTACCATTATCACAGTATTTAACTATTGGGCTCAATGTGGTAAGCTGCAAGCAGACATAAAATATTCAAATACTGAGATTAATCATAACATATGTTGATCATATTGAACAAAATGTGTCGTTAACAGTGGACTGGCTAATCTAATCAAACAATGAATAAAAACGTGATGCCAACAGTGAGCCGGTTAACCAGACACTGTACGGACCAGCAGTGAGCCGGTTAACCAGACACTGTACGGACCAGCAGTGAGCCGGTTAACCGGACTGTATGGAAGTGTGATGGCAACAGTGAGCTGGTTAAACAGACAATGCAGGCAAGTGGGATGGAAGCAGCGGACCGGTTAATCAGACACGGCAAGGCAGTTTGATGGCAACAGTGAGCTGGTTAACCAGACACTGTAAAGAAGTGTAACGGCAATAGTGAGCCGGTTAACCAGACACTGAAGGGAGCAACAGTGAGCCGGTTAACCAGACACTGAAGGGAGCAACAGTGAGCCGGTTAACCAGACACTGAAGGGAGCAACAGTGAGCCGGTTAACCAGACACTGTAGAGAGCAACAGTGAGCCGGTTAGCCAGACCTTGTAATGAAGTGTGACGGCAACAGTGAGCCGGTTAGCCGGACATTGTAATGAAGTGTGACGGCAACAGTGAGCCGGTTAACCAGACACTGAAGGGAGCAACAGTGAGCCGGTTAACCAGACACTGTAGAGAGCAACAGTGAGCCGGTTAGCCAGACCTTGTAATGAAGTGTGACGGCAACAGTGAGCCGGTTAGCCGGACATTGTAATGAAGTGTGACGGCAACAGTGAGCCGGTTAACCAGACACTGTAGGGAGCAACAGTGAGCCGGTTAACCAGACACTGAAGGGAGCTACAGTGAGCTGCTTAACCAGACACTGTAGGGAGCAACAGTGAGCCGGTTAACAAGACACTGTAGAGAGCAACAGTGAGCCGGTTAGCCAGACCTTGTAATGAAGTGTGACGGCAACAGTGAGCCGGTTAGCCGGACATTGTAATGAAGTGTGACGGCAACAGTGAGCCGGTTAACCA
The DNA here is from genome assembly GCA_007844125.1 of Sinonovacula constricta. Classification (NCBI taxonomy): domain Eukaryota; kingdom Metazoa; phylum Mollusca; class Bivalvia; order Cardiida; family Solecurtidae; genus Sinonovacula; species Sinonovacula constricta. Next base: position 35,336,462 of record CM017564.1, on the reverse strand, counting down.
GACACTGTAGGGAGCAACAGTGAGCCGGTTAACCAGACACTGAAGGGAGCTACAGTGAGCTGCTTAACCAGACACTGTAGGGAGCAACAGTGAGCCGGTTAACCAGACACTGTAGAGAGCAACAGTGAGCCGGTTAATCAGACACTGAAGGGAGCACCAGTGAGCCGGTTAACCAGACACTGTAGAGAGCAACAGTGAGCCGGTTTACCAAACACTGAAGAAAGCACCAGTGCGCCGGTTAACCAGACACTTTTAGGAGCAACAGTGAGCGAGTTAACCAGACATTATAGAAAGCACTAGTGAGCCGGTTAACCAGACACTGTAGGGAGCAACAGTGAGCCGGTTAACCAGGCACTGTAGGGAGCAACAGAGAGCCGGTTAACCAGACACTGTAGGGAGCAACAGTGAGCCGGTTAACCAGGCACTGTAGGGAGCAACAGAGAGCCGGTTAACCAGACATTGTAATGAAGTGTGATGGCAACAGTGAGCCGGTTAACCAGACATGGTAGGGAGCAACAATGAGCCGGTTAACAAGACACTGTAGGGAGAAACAGTGAGCCGGTTAACCAGAAACTGTAGGGAGCAACAGTGAGCTGGTTAGCCAGACCTTGTAATGAAGTGTGACGGCAACAGTGAGCCGGTTAGCCGGACATTGTAATGAAGTGTGACGGCAACAGTGAGCCGGTTAGCCGGACATTGTAATGAAGTGTGACGGCAACAGTGAGCCGGTTAACCAGACACTGTAGGGAGCAACAGTGAGTCGGTTAACCAGACACTGAAGGGAGCACCAGTGAGCCGGTTAACCAGACACTCCGGTTAACCAGACACTGTTGGGAGCAACAGTGAGCCGGTTAACCAGACACTGTAGAGAGCAACAGTGAGCCGGTTTACCAAACACTGAAGAAAGCACCAGTGCGCCGGTTAACCAGACACTTTTAGGAGCAACAGTGAGCCAGTTAACCAGACATTGTAGAAAGCACTAGTGAGCCGGTTAACCAGACACTGTAGGGAGCAACAGTGAGCCGGTTAACCAGACATTGTAATGAAGTGTGATGGCAACAGTGAGCCGGTTAACCAGACATTGTAATGAAGTGTGATGGCAACAGTGAGCCGGTTAACCAGACATGGTAGGGAGCAACAATGAGCCGGTTAACAAGACACTGTAGGGAGAAACAGTGAGCCGGTTAACCAGAAACTGTAGGGAGCAACAGTGAGCCGGTTAACCAGACATGGTAGGGAGCAACAATGAGCCGGTTAACCAGACATGGTAGGGAGCAACAATGAGCCGGTTAACAAGACACTGTAGGGAGAAACAGTGAGCCGGTTAACCAGAAACTGTAGGGAGCAACAGTGAGCCGGTTAACCAGGAACTGTAGAGAGCAACAGTGAGCTGGTTAACCAGACACTGTAGGGAGCAACAGTGAGCCGGTTAACCAGACACTGCAGGGAGCACCAGTGAGCCGGTTAACCAGATACTGTAGGTAGCAACAATGAGCTGGTTAACCAGACACTGAAGGGCGCAACAGTAAGCCGGTTAACCAGACACTGTAGAGAGCAACAGTGAGCCGGTTAGCCAGACCTTGTAATGAAGTGTGACGGCAACAGTGAGCCGGTTAGCCGGACATTGTAATGAAGTGTGACGGCAACAGTGAGCCGGTTAACCAGACACTGTAGGGAGCAACATTGAGCTGGTTAACCAGACATTGTAGGTAGCAACAATGAGCTGGTTATACAGACACTGTAGAGAGCAACAGTGAGCCGGTTAACCAGACACTGTAGAAAGCACCAGTGAGTCGGTTAACCAGACACTGTAGAGAGCAACAGTGAGCCGGCTAACCAGACACTGTAGGGAGCAACATTGAGCTAGTTAAGCAGACATTGTAGGTAGCAACAATGAGCTGGTTAACCAGACACTGTAGAGAGCAACAGTGAGCCGGTTAACCAGACACTGTAGAAAGCACCAGTGAGTCGGTTAACCAGACACTGTAGAGAGCAACAGTGAGCCGGCTAACCAGACACTGTAGGGAGCAACAGTGAGCCGGTTTACCAAACACTGAAGAAAGCACCAGTGCGCCGGTTAACCAGACACTTTTAGGAGCAACAGTGAGCCAGTTAACCAGACATTGTAGAAAGCACCAGTGAGCCGGTTAACCAGACACTGTACGGAGCAACATTGAGCTGGTTAACCAGACACTGTAGAGAGCACCAGTGAGCCGGTTAACCAGACACTGTAGGGAGCAACATTGAGCTGGTTAACCAGACACTGTACGGAGCAACATTGAGCCGGTTAACCAGACACTGTAGAGAGCACCAGTGAGTCGGTAAACCATACACTGTAGGGAGCACCAGTGAGCTGGTTAACCAGACACTGTAGGGAGCAACATTGAGCTGGTTAACCAGACACTTTACGAAGCAACATTGAGCTGGTTAACCAGACACTGCAGGCAGCACCAGTGAGCCGGTTAACCAGACACTGTAGAGAGCACCAGTGAGCCGGTTAACCAGACACTGTACGGAGCAACATTGAGCTGGTTAACCAGACACTGTAGAGAGCACCAGTGAGTCGGTTAACCAGACACTGTAGGGAGCAACATTGAGCTGGTTAACCAGACATTGTAGGTAGCAACAATGAGCTGGTTAACCAGACACTGTAGAGAGCAACAGTGAGCCGGTTAACCAGACACTGTAGAAAGCACCAGTGAGTCGGTTAACCAGACACTGTAGAGAGCAACAGTGAGCCGGTTAACCAGACACTGTAGGGAGCAACAGTGAGCCGGTTAACCAGACACTGTATGGAGCGACAATGAGCCGGTTAACCAGACACTGTAGAAAGCACCAGTGAGTCGGTTAACCAGACACTGTAGGGAGCAACAATAAGCTGGTTAACCAGACACTGTAGGGAGCAAGAGTGAGTCGGTTAACCAGACACTGTAATGAAGTGTGACGGCAACAGTAAGCTGGTTAACCAGACATTGTTATGACGTTTGATGGCAACAGTGAGCCAATTAACCAGACATTGTAATGAAGTGTGATGGCAACAGTGAGCTAATTAACCAGACATTGTAATGAAGTGTGACGGCAACAGTAAGCTGGTTAACCAGACATTGCTATGAAGTGTGATGGCAACAGTCAGCCAATTAACCAGACATTGTAATGAAGTGTGACGGCAACAGTGAGCCAATGAACCAGAAGTGTGATGGCAACAGTGAGCTGGTTAACCAGACACTGTAATGAAGTGTGATGGCAAGAGTGAGCCGTTAACCATACACTGTAGGCAAGTGTGGTGGCAAAAGCGACCCTCGTAAATATATACCGTAAAGATTGTTAAGGAAAAACTGAACCGGTAAGCACTGGGTAAAAAATAGACTGAATTTACACACATGTCAGATTTCTTGATTAACGATATGCAAGACATTAGACCGCAACGTATGACAATAAATTTCAGTGTTTATGTATGTTAACTCACAACGTTGATCATGCCTAGGTAAATAGTGTAAATCCAGAACCGGATCAGTTCAGACTATTCAGCTCCCACAGGACTTTCCAGAAATATGCAATGGCACTTTCGTATGAAGATGAAGGAAGATGACCAAGTTATTTAACGAGTTATTAAAAGGAAAAGATAACAGAATGAAGGCCTAGCACGCGTCATAAAGCCCTATCGCGCACATTTGAAAACTCATTTGTGTCCCAAGATATAAAGGGTCTGTGCCAAATAACTGATCGATTTCTTGCTCACCAACATTTTCCTTGAAAAAAAAAGATATTATTTTTAACAGCGTCTTACAAATTCGGAACATAGACAATCCTGAATGTATACACAAGTAACGAATAATACTATGGAGGCGTAGATTTATATCGTTAATAGGTTAGACATGTATATAGTTACATATATGTGAGTAGCTTTGTGCGTGTGCGTGCGTGTGTGTGTTTGTGTGTCTGTGCATGGGTGGGTGGGTGTGGTTTGAATGGATGAGTGTGTATTGGCAGCTCAGGAGAGACTCTTAATTCTTTGCAAACCGCGAATTAATGTTTCCTCTGAATGCAAAAAAGTATCAAGTTAGAAAATGAAAGAACGTGAAAGGATTTGACGAAAACAAAGAATGCATCGTTCACAGTTTCAAAAATTTATTCGGAAATTATAAGCCAGTTGGAAACAACGAGACTTTATCCATACTTTATATAAAATATTTTATCGAAGTACGTTTAATCAACAGTATTCATGATGTTTCATTGGCATTGTCTATAGTAACAATTATTTTAACTTTCGAAAAAGACGTTTTCAGGGGAGATGATCATAAAACATACCTTTTAAATGAAAGACGGTTGGATCTAATTGGTCAAATTTCTCTTGCAAAACTGACCTGTCACCTTGTTAAGAATAGCCTTAGACTTGGACTCAAAGTGCAATAACTTTCGACAGGAGAAATACAAGCCGAGATCGGCTTTGCACATTCCTTGCTTTCACTAAATTACTGTATTGTCCGATAGGATTCAAATAATTGTGTTATTTTTATAAATGTTTCGTAAACGTTCGCTAGGATTTCGTAAAAATCCGGCAATACTTAGATACAACTCGTGGATAATGAAATATATTTTCAAATATTTGTATAAGAAGTTGTGTAAGTATCATAGTGTTAAGCAAAGTGTTACTGTATTAAAGTCCAATATCGAGACTTTCTTAAAAGCCGTAATGCCACTGGCAGGCACATTTTTCACCTTAACAGCTGTCGAGAAATTCAGTCCCAATTAATATGGTAAAAGAACAGAAAGACAAAAATGTAATATAACAAAAAATAAAATCTTTGTGAAGTATTTTGATGTATTATGTTTATATGTATATCTTGGTTTGGGTAGTTGTTCTTATGGTTCGTTATTAATCTGTAAAATCATCATAATTATGAAACTGTTACAAGTATTTACAAAACTGTGCTTTCTTAATAAAAAATATAGCTGTAATGTGCAGAGAAGCTGAGAGACATTATCTATAACAATGATTGATAGTTCGTTCGTCATTTGGCATTGTGAGTGCTTCTGTAGTCTTCTAGCATTCAACAATTTAAAGCGATTCAAATAAAATGATATCACACGTGATTGGCAATGTATTCATCATAGATATAAACTTTTAAACACAACAACAAAAATAACCCCACTAACAATATATTCAACAAACATCACAGGAGTTATAATGTATAATTACTTTAAATAACATTTCAGGAAGTTTTGTTTATGCTGTATGTTTTACGGCAATAGCTTCACAATTACATACGTGTATAACAACAGTGGAACACATATATGTAACATAGGGAGAAAAATGAGCAGCCAGTCCGGGACTCGAACTCTGAACCTTTCGAAAACAGGGAGAATGTTCTACCGACTGAGCTAACCAGATAGCTTACACATTCTCTTCCTTTCACCCGGCTGCATATATATATCACGCAAAAATCACTGCGGGACTTGAACCGCCCGACCTTGGCGCCATGTCCACCGGCGAGACAAAGTGGCGGCGGCAGTCCTGAACTGCTGACTTGTGACACAATAAATGAAGGGATTCACTGCGCTGTTGATAAGATAGGACCTCAGAAAGAAATGATACATCATCTTCCCAAACAGCGGCTGTTTGTTGTACCAACTAGGCTCTGTGAAGAACCGGACATTTGTTATCAGTAGAAACGGGACGAAACTTAACTGAAAAGCCAGCGTGATTAAAAACATCACAAGTGTAGCATGCTTTTTTTGTCGTGTAGATTTTCGTCTCTGTGAAACACTCGGTGCGCGTGAAACGGATCGCATTCCGAGAATACGCCGAGCTATTTTGCCGTAAACAATTACCAATATGAGAAGAACACCGATACTTGCGACAGAGATGAATCCAAAATGAGAGTAAGCAAACCACGTGCTGCGAACACTGTCGTCAATTAGGCAACGTTTTATAACAGTCCAGTTTTGGTGGCCTACCACTGACGGAATTCCCGTACTCGTCGTATTTGCTACGATGATATCAGCAAAACTGTCTGGCAAACTTTGTCTGTACACCTTTGGATCAAGAATCATCAGTAGATCTCTTGGATATAGAATGTCTGTTTGAATTCCATAAATCCACAAAACTGGTAAGGCTAAAGTGATGCCAACAAAAACGAGGACTATGCAGACATTCTTGATAAGTTCTTTGCGTATTTTGGGTTTGTGCGGACAACATATGCTGCGATATCTTTCGAATGCGATGGCGACCAGAATGAGTCCAGAAGAATTGTTCATAGAGTATGTAAAGAAACGAGACATCTTACAAAGCGAAGCATCGTTAAAATTAAAATACCGTGTCATGATGTAAATTTCCACCGGGATGCTCATGACGCAGTTTATGACGTCACATATGGCTAGAATAATAATGGCATGCCTACCAGTTGCTGTTTTCAGTTGGAATCCGTACACAAATATTGAAAATAGATTTCCCGGTACTCCGAACATTATAAGCACCACGCAAAATACAAATGCCGGCGTCAAAATCTCAAATTGCGCTGCGTTAATACTCCGCATCATCTGCGAGTGAATAAATAGTTCTTCTTCCATAGTTGCAAATGTAGATTTTAACCTATAAATACAATTGTACTGGTCCACCCGTTATAAACACATTTCAGTTGTTTGTTTACGTTATACAAAAAAGCAAATGGTGTACATAGTATCTTGTCAGAAACATAGTTATGTTATTTCGTTTTAAAAGTCCTAGTCACACAATTTGTAAGGCATTCGGAGACTTCGGCGAATGTCGTAAACAAATATAAGACGATATAATCCACCTGTTGCTAGCAAAGCTTAGGGAATATTAACAGCTCACTTCCTGAAGAAACAACAGCCGATAATAAGCTGCAATGTTCAATGGTCACAGCCTCCAGCGGCAGGCAGCCGTCTCCAATGACACAACTTTGCCGTGTGGACCCAATTAAATCTCAGAGAGCCAGGCGAATCTCTCGATCGGAGCTAGGGAACAACTATTACAATAACGATCGGGAAAATGGAGATATAGGGCGTGATAACTGTAACTGTATTGTGTATAGTGTCAGCAACCGTAACATGATGCCCCCCTACATGTGTCAGCTAGCGACGATTTAAAAGGACAGCAAACAGAAATTAGATCGTACCGCTCCTGAATAACGACAGAATTGTCAACCAGTCACTCCAATAAACAGCTGCAAAGATAAATAAGTTCGATAAATAAGTGAGTGAAGAGTGGTGTAAACACATAAAGCATTTTAAATGTGCCATCATGATATACACACAAGTTCTAAAAATAAGATTTGGTGTAGTTTTAAACGAAAGTACCATGCAAAATATGTTTTAAGTCTTATATTATTGTATTCCATTATTAGTTTTGTAAAAGAATGTAATTTCTTTTTTTTCAAAACAAATTAAGTATGACATTGATGCCGACATTGACGCAACATAGTTGCTATATTTTATAACGAATTTTTGTTTTTCATTTTTACCATATTAAGTACTTCGTTTTTATTATTCCGAGAATACATTGAAAGAGCGTTACACCGGTAGAATTTTAAACAAACAAAACGATGCTGCATAAAATATTCTTTTTTAAAGTTAGGACTACCTGTACTACAAATATTAACTTCTGCCGAGTTACATAAGAGAACATCTCAATGAGCCCCATTTCTCTGGCCAAACAACGACATACCGGTCTTCGTTGTTGACACTGGATTTCTATGTTTGGACCGCTGATGAAAAATAAGCTCATATTAATAAAGGCAGCATGATAACAGAAGCCGAGATAACAGGACAAATTAAGATCTTGCTTCCTGGGGACCCGGACTCAGCAATCATGTTTGCTTTATCGGTAATGAAATAGCAGCACCGTGAATCATACGGAGATTGCATATGAATGCAAATATTTTCTCATGAAAAATAAGTTATGTTATATTATTTGATTATAATTATTATTGCACGTTTCAATTAAGTACAAATTTATAGAGATTAAAATTGTTGCTCGTTCCACTTTAAGGAAGAAACACGTGTCATCCATATAATTATTATGACATTATTCTTTTTGCACAATAAATATGATCTGTTTTGTATACTTGTCATTTCATTGGGGAAAAAGAAACTAATTCGGTAAGTGTTCCATGTTGCGACTAAAAACGTCGCATGAAACAAATTAAACCAATATTGCAATAGCGTCAAAGATTGTAAATTACAGATATATGATAAGCTACAGCATAGTTCCTCACGTGCAACATTCTTTGCAATCATCTCTTTCGAGTGTCAACTTTACAACTACTTAGATGCAAATGATGTTAAAACATTTAGAATATCACATGCGAGTATCACCACGTCGAAAACGAATAGAGACCGACAGGCAGCGCAAACCATACTCATATATCAGTACATAAGCGAAAAAGTCCATTCTGCAATTCTCACTTGATGACGAGTTCTATTTTAATAACCAAGGCGATATATATAATTAGTATTGGATAAAATATACACACCCTGTTTATAGGATACATTTTTATGTAATCTGATTCAAAGAATTGTTGAAAACTATATAGATTTTCCTATTTATATATTCGCTTAAAGATTATATTCAGGCAACGAGAAGAAACATATCTTAATGCACTGTGTATATATTATATTATTATTATTATTATTATTATTATTATTATTATTATTATTATTGTTATTATTATTATTATTATTATTATTATTATTATTATTATTATTATTATTATTATTATTATTATTATCATTATTATTATTATTAGAAAAAACAATACAGCTCAATTGCTATCATGTAAATTATGACTTGCTTATATATAAAAGTTTACTTTTTTTACTCCCGGGTCAAACATGTTTTATTTCTCGTACAAATGTGGAATTCTGATGACTTCTGGAAATATACGAATTGTGCGTGAATCGTCGTGACCTTGACCGTAATTAGTTGAAAAACTAAAACATGTATGACACGATACATTGCACTAAAGAGTGTGTACACATCATTTGTATCGTTGAGTGGGGGAACAGAACAGAACAAAACATTCTTTATTTATCGGATTTGTACACAACGTACATAATCTTGTCAGATTCGTCATACAAATCCACATGGTTTGCAAACATGGTAACATATTGACTTAAAACCTTTTTGTAATGGCATAGACTTTATATTTATTGATTGTATATACGCATATATTCACACTATGCACTATTTTGTACAAAATATTTGGCACTAAAGAGTGAGTATACATTATTTGCATCATTCAGGGCGTGCACACACTGCCACAGTGTCCACATATGTAGAAACATTTTTCTGCTTATATCAGTGCACATGTACACTTGTTCGCGACAGAACTCTTTCCGTTTACAAAAAAGGGACATTTTCAACAAAAGTCACTCGCTTTCTGGTGCAATTATTTTTAATTTAAAGATTGAATTTCATATATCTCATGTGTCCAATCATAATTATGGCCTATTATGTTTTAAAGTTCTGGTACTAACTTGAAAACCATGTTAAAGTATACATCACGTATTGTCATACACATCGCGTGTACCGGTCCTGAGAGGGTATACATGTATGGAATAAATCTTCCGATAATTTCTTTTAAAAGTTCCAGTGTGTGCAAAAAGGCGAGAAAATTGATTGTAAGATTAAAAAAATATATATTTACTCATAGCATATTAATTTAATGTTGAAACACTGCTTGATCAGTTTGTTTGCATACATTACACATGATCTTTTGACTATGTTATAGCTATTTCTTTCTGCTGCTTTGTTTCAAGATGGGACTCGTTTATTAAACTATTAATGCAAAATATGCAAACTAGAACTATAAGAAAACTAGCAAAATGTGTATATTGTGCTTGTAGACAAAGACAGCAGATGGCAATTTAATATAAAGTATTCTTTTTACAAGTGTAAAATACTAGCTTGTAGATCTATGTTTATTTATTTGTTAAAGCATATGGTACTTATAGTAAATCATTACTCATATGCATTGGTAAAATATAGAGAAATGTAATTATTTAAACAATACTAGCCCTATTCAAATACGACAAATGTATTTCATAATTGTATATGTTACGCTTTACGCTAAATTCCCCATCAATGTTGCATGTTTTTATTTTCCGATTTTTATTTGTATGTGTTTATTATGCCAGATGCCATTTACATGTTTGTGTAAGGCAATGGATATGTTGTCTATGCTTAATAAACTATTGAATCAAATTGAATATTACTTTGAACGTGCACCATGGATATTACCTGGGCGTAGATGATAATTGCTGTGACTCATACAGGTGAGATTGTTATTATGCGTTAATAAGCCACCTGAACTGTATATCCCAGAAACTTATTCAGGTGTTAATTAAGAGGGAATGCGTGTCTTGTTTCATACTACGTCCAAGACAAATACTGTATGTGCAATAAACATTGGGATTGAGACGGCTACATCATGTTTTGATATACTGCTATGGTAATTGGCAATACCAGAGATATCGAAGATGTTTATCATTTTTACTGATATGTCCACTTTATGACGTGTTGAGAAAGGTTCATATAGATGCTTATATTTCCCAAGACCATCAGTTTATAAGTTGAGTTTTCTAATGAATACAATTAAACCGAAAAAAAAAACTCCAGAATGTTGCACATTTTATTTAAAAAAAGCGGTAACTATTAGAAACAATTGTTTTAACACAAATAATCAGTAGACTGTCCTAAATCAAACCAACAAAGAAAATCTCGAAACAATTAGTTTATGTACTACTCTCCAAGAGATTATTTGGGAGGGGGAGGGGGGCATAATATGTACTAACTGTGTACAATGTGAATGTATTAATTGTGTACCATGTGACTGGACAACTTTTTTTTATATTTGAATACTATGAGAGACGATGTATATTTGTACAAGTCGTAAATAAAGGTGTTCTGTTCTGTTCTGCTAAGGGTATTTTCAAGTGAGGCAGCTGAGGAGATTTGTGCAAATAATAGGATCGTGAGGAACATGTCAACTGGCCTTCAGCAAACTAGCAAGTCAAATCGTACTTCATTGTCACACTAAATTCTAATGTGTACAATGCAAGATACCAAATAACAACTACTTTTGAACTGCTGTTTTATTGGATCGTAATACAATGTTCTTTCTTTGTCTGTACCGACGGAACCTGCAGTTTCAACAGTAATACAATGGCTTTACATGTTAATATATTCATTTAGTTACAAATGTAACTGAACTTAATCATTAGATTTACAATACTGTGTATTGTTCATGTACACTTAATGCCGATTCGCGGCGAGTACATGAATATGTCTTGGTAAGATAATAATATTATTATATAGATACAATAGTATACATGTGCATTGACATTGACATTTTGTATATTTATAGTCGTTAACTGGATGAAAGCACGGAAAACAGAATATAAACATAATATAATCATATGAACAAGTAACAAATAAACATCCCTGATCCTTTCTGCATGGAATATTCAAACTCTAAACTGGCAATCATCTTCCACAAATATGTGTAAACAAATCCACGTTATACCGGGGCATGTACACCGGTGATGCATACTTTTCATTAATTTCCTTTTTTTATAAATGTATATGCAAACAGCATTGTTCTACTTTTGTACGTTCATATCCATGTCATTCATACTTTTCTGTTATATTTTTTCTGTAATATCTTTCGATAATCGTGTAATTCATTCATATGTATAATGTATGTTTTTGTATGCCACCATCTACAATCTTTGTAGACTTGGCAATAGCCATTTGTGGTTCGTGTCAATAAACGCTTTGACTTTACTTGACTTGTAGTCATAGAGACGCTCGGCAATAAGACGTGCCTAAGTACCTATTGATTGATTTAGATCTACAGTATTCGCACATATCTAACTTATTAGTGTATCGCAAATTAAGACTTTGATCAATCACCAGCAGACCTATTTATGGTGGCATGTCCTATTTAACAAAACATTATTACACGACCAAGTGATCACAAATCGTGATATATAGTGACGTCAATTCACCAGTTTTATAAACTGGCGTCTACCATTGGCGTATTGGAAATATAAATATTTATTAAAAAAAATAATAAAATAACGTGTGTGTACATGAGAAAAGTATACACAGAAAATCGTATTACTACATATTTAACTTCCATACAGATTTGTTTGTTTTGAGTTTACTTTTAATACTTTTATTGAAACTCTGTACAGAAGTCTTTGCCGGCTACCCAACTTAGAAGAATTTATTGTTTTCTTACACATAACAAAAAAGCCTACATTTTATCTTTGAGAAAATATCTTGTTTTGCACAAGATAATGACATGTTTCATCTTATAAACTGTGATTAAACGTCAAATCATCCCTGTTTAAGACTGAATCCACTATTGATGGGGGCTTAGCACGCATATCGCAGTTTGGACCGTGACTATTGAAGAAATGTGACAGCTTGCCAAGGTATTCTTAGACGATGTGAACGAAACCAATAACACACCACTTGCATTAAATCATCCTTATAAAATACAAACGATCTTTGCAAAATATTGTTGATTTTAATTCTTATACACATCTTTTCAGTCGGGTTATTAAAATATTTTCAGGTCCGTGTTTGATGTCTGTTTATGGTTTGATCATTACCGGCAATCAGTGGCTGCAAGGACTTTCAGGGATATTGGTATAATCACAAACCGCAGTCAATGACAGCTAACTTCCATTAATTAGAACTGAGTATGAAACGTTTGGTCCATCCCACTGATCTAACCTCGCTCCTGCACGCAACGCCGTGTACGCCTGAGATAAACGAAATATGTTATAGCACAAGGGGACTGTAGAACTTCGAACTATGCTTGTTGACATAACACTGATTAACAGTAAGCCGCTGTACGCCTGAGATAAACGAAGTATGTTCTAGCACAAGGGGACTGTAGAACTTCGAACTATGCTTGTTGACATAACACTGATTAACAGTAAACCGCCGTACGCCTGAGATAAACGAAGTATGTTCTAGCACAAGGGGACTGTAGAACTTCGAACTATGCTTGTTGACATAACACTGATTAACAGTTTACGAGGAGGATGGGTAAAGAAAAGTGATAAACAGTGCTGAAATATGAAATATACTTCTTTAAAAAAGTGTTTCAAATTACAGCTAGTGTTTAGGTCAAACATTATAATTATCATTGTAAACACGTTACACTGTGTGATTTTGGTTCTCTTCACAATGAAGTAATTGGACATATTGTCCTATGTTCGTTATTAGAGTAAGTAATCAATGGTAAATGCATAGACTGCAATACATGTGTACACCGATGATTCAGGTGTGATCATTTCAATCCCTTAACGCCAGTGGCAATTTACAAGTTGTCGAGTATGTATCAACTGACAAGTTTCTTTTGATCAATCATGGGCATTGTTGAAAGGAGTTCTCTACGTATTCAGGATATGGAATTGTCACTGATAGATCCTCAAGAAAACGGGTTGCATTTTGATGACTTCATTATCTCATTGTTGTTGTTTTTTTGCTGATGATATGATCATTTTTGGAAAATCTCCATCTGAATTACATCGTAACTTAGACAATTTGTATGGATATTGTACTTATTGGGATTTGGAGGTCAATACAGACAAAACTAAAATGATTATATTTCGTAAACGTGGGCCTACAAAACAGGATAAATGTTTTACCTTCAATAATGAAAACAATAGAAATAGTTAATGATTTCAGTTACCTCGGAACTGTATTTAATTATACTGGCAATTTAAACCTTAACCAAGAATATTTAACTGGAAAGGGTCTTATTGATAATACTAATGATTTTAATTTAAAAGCAAGTACAATGTTGAATCTGTTCGATTCCTTAGTTGGCTCAGTTTTACAATATAATGTTGAGGTATGGGGAAACACAAAGCCAAAGAATATAGAAATATTACACTTAAAATTTTGTAAAAGATTACTTGGTGTTAAACGAACTACCTCCTCAGCGCCATTGTATGACGAATTGGGGAGATATCCACTGTATGTTGCTGGTTATGCAACAAATAGAGAATTTGGCAAGCCTCGTGTTTTCTGATTTTCTTAGCCTAGCATGATAACATTTATATATATCAACACTAACCTGGTATTCTTTTAATCCCACCATCAACAGCTTTTCAAAGGGAAACATTTAAATTTACCGCTACTGCTCCTCCCTTACATGATCTGACATTCCTATGCAATACACGAAATTCATGCGCGAGCAATAGAGTAATTCGACTATAAGATATAGTTCTATTTTACAATAAAAAAAATAAGACAATAAACATGTTATTTTTTTTATTTTATTTTTTTTTGCGCTATACATAAGGTTGTAATTTTATTGATATCGATAACTAAAAATAATGGTTAGAAAACCCACACACAAAAATCACACCCTCGTGTAAAGTTATACATGTAGTGTGTAATGTCAAGGCCGTGCAACATTGAAGTTGCTACGCACTTGGCATTAAGAAACGCGAATTACATTCGAGGTTTGTGTGTGTTTGTGGATGTAACAAACAATAGCTCATGGATTTTAATTGTTGATGACATCGAAATTATGAACATTGAATATAGCGCTTTAAAATTTCGAAGATAGTTGTGTTTTTGACAGGGTGACTTGCGAAATTTGGAGAAATGTTGGGATTGGAGGTGGTGGGTTGGTGTTTATATTTACGTCTAGAAACTGTGATTTTTTAGCACATTTGTCCAGATCTCTGCAGTCAGCTGTATTTGGTTCGACTAAAGATCGAGCTCTATCTAAACCATTTGAATGTTCATCATGTAACGACATTTGATCATCAGGATCTGTCCTAAGATTAGGCAGATGATTGCAATCTGAGACAGTCACCAGAGATTCAAGATCAATTTCCTTCTCAAAAATGTTCAGATTAAAGCCAGATTTTGCCTCGAAATCATCGTAGCTCATCTCTTCAACACTGCTTAGGGTTTTACACGATTCTTCATCACATTCTTTCAATTCACACTAAATAACATCAAAACAACGGAGACTCGCATGATCTGACATTTCGACAGTTGTTTTTATTTTTGCAGACTACAAATTCTTACTTTTATTGATTTTATTACTATTACTAAACAATTTTAATCATGTTCCTGTAATACATGTTGTTTTTTTTTTCTGATAGATTTTTTTTGTTTTCAAATTTTCTATATCATTGTTAAATAAAACTTCGGAAGATTGCGAGGAAGTTCTGTCCGGTTAGCTCAGTCGCTTAAGACGCTGCTACTTAAGTTTTCAATCCTGCAGGACAGAGATCGAAATCGCTCTCATCCTTTTTTTAATAGCCTCTTTTGCTCTATTTAACCAATATTTACATTATGGACATTTTGGGGGTGACCACAAGCATAATTACGGGATAAATTAGTTTCGTTCTCGTAAACACTCCTGATCGTTTCGTCAAAAAAGTAGTCCGGCTTAGAGCAGGTGCGCGAATATCGGTTAATAAAGCTCATCTTTATCACACGGGTTATATCAACCGATATTTACAGAGATGGTGGGATAAATTGGTTTAGACTCTTATATACAGATAATGCCATTATGCAGAAAATGTATTCTTACATGCTGGATGATTGCAAAAGAGGTAAAGTTAATTGGGTATCAAATGTAAAATGATTGCAGTATGGGTTTAGCAATGTATTTATTGACCCTTATTCAGTGAATCCAAATAACCTTTGTTTATTATTTAAAATAAGAATAATATATTGTTTTGTACAACAATGGAATAACGATATGTCAGTTAGCAGTGTATTATTTCACCTTAGTTTTTACCTGTGAAAATTACCTTGAATAGTGCAAAAAAAACTAAGGTATTTTCTCGCAAAATTGTGCAGATCGTCACATCCTATTAAAATTGAGTGTGGACGACATGGCAGAAACAGAATTGAAAGAAACCTTAGATATTGTATACTTTGTGGTAAAAACGATAATGAGGACGAGTATCATTTCTTTTTGATCTGTCCAAATTCTACACAAAAAAAACAACAAGTTTCATTAACTTTTTGTAAGATGTTAAATTCTGATAAAAAAGGACATATTGATAAACATTGCAAAATATATTAAAGAATCTTTAGAATATCGAAAGTTATTCTCACACAATATGTTCATCTTGATTAAAATATTCCCTTTACTTTTTGTTGTAATTTTTTTTGATTTTAAAAATTAAAAATACAAAGTATTTATATATGATAATATTATAATAAACTCTTACGTATTGTAACCATTGCATGTTTCCACCTACACTGTTCGTAAGCGTGAAGTGTGTGAAGTGGTGTGAGGAGTGTTAGTGTGTCTTTTTATTTTTGATAAGTGGGTTGAAGCAGAAAGTAGATATATATATATATATATATATATATATATATATATATATATATATATATATATATATATATATATATATATATATATATATATATATATATATATATATATATATATATATATATATAAATATATAATAATCAATATATAATAATCAAATATAATTATCCATGTAGAATAATCAATTTAGAGCAAT